>OZ005740.1:209242927-210662434 GCA_963930735.1 Dioctria linearis
TTTTTTAGTATTTATTTATTTTATTCAGCTATAGAGGTGAATTTTTTTAATTACGTTTTCATAATACATAGTTATATGTAGATGTAGGTACATATGTCAGCTGGAATGGTGAAAAATCGGACAGCTCCTTATAGAGTTTCTATACAAAAATTATTTCATATTTACTCATTGATGGTGCTGCAGTAGTTCTGCTACACGTCAAATTCGTCAATTATTCGCCATATTGTTGACAACATGTTTTCCAAGAAACTCAACTGAATTATAAAGATTCAATGAGTGAAGATGTACTACAGAATTTGAACAACAAATCAAAACGCAAATCTTCAATTCACACCAGAAACGTATAAAAAAGATTGGTTATGATCAAAGACATTTGAATACTCATCGCGAATATACCAGACCAATGAAAATGCAGTATACATTTGATAGCGTAGTCGCTGACATAGTGTAGTTGTGTCAAATCGATTATGATCAACTATCCTCCTGACCTTAGTCGACTATTTGATACATTCAAAAGGCGGGGTGAACGATAGTCGTAGTTAAGCGTAGTCGTTAACTGTCAAAATTTAGTAGTGGTTTTTGGTAGTGACTCGTAGTCGACTATTTCGGTGACAGTGAATGCGCTCAATGTACACTGGCCTATAAACAATCACTGGAGGCATTAAATCGTACCCTAAAAGATTTAAATGACAACGAGAGATTATTTGGTGGTTACGTGGTACTCTAGTTCTATTGTTAGGTGATTTGAGACAAACATTACCGGTTATTCCACATTTAAGCGGATGAAATCAACGAATGTATAAAATAATCTTTTTTGTGGCGAAATGTTGATACATTTCAACTCACAAAAAACATGCGTGTTACACTACAAAACGATTTATCCAATGAAGTATTTTCCAAAAAATTGCCCAATGTTGGTAATGGAAAAATTGGTTTTATTGAAAATACACAATTAATTAAATTGCCTGAAAATTTCTGCAACATTGTTGATTCGAAAAATGCATTAAAAGAAAGCGTATTTCCAAATATACGCGACAATAATCGTAACCATCAATGGCTCAGTGAACGAGAGATTTTGACTGCTAAAAATGTCAATTTTAACGAAATCAACTTCAAAATACACGAAATATTGCCTGGTATTAATAATTTACTTTAAATCAATTGACACAGTGGTAGATGAAAATGGAAGCGAAAATTATCCTACTGATTAATTCACTCGATTTATCGGGACTTCCACCACATAACATACGTTTGAAAATTGGTTCACAGTTTTCATAGTTTTGCTTCGAGACTTAAATATACCCATATAAAACGAGTCATTGGTCATTAAAAAAATTATGCAAAATGTCATATTAAACGGAAAATTCAAAGAAGACAATGTTTTACTGTCACGTATTTGAATGATATCCACCGATGCACCAATTCAGTTATATTGTTTACAATTTCCCATTCGTTTGGCATTTGCGATAACCATACGTCGCAATAACAAACAATGACTATCAAATGCGGATTCAATCTACAAAATCCATGTTTTTCTCATGGGTAATTATATGTTGCATGCTCATGTCATGGAACACCATTAAACCTTTTTTCCTTATGCACCTGATATATATTTTTCATGATTTAGCGTTGTTAAGATAAACATAAAATATATAACAGGGCTTCTTAAAGTGTGGGTCGCGACCCCAAAAGGGGTCGCTTAGCGAAATCTTGGGGGGCTTAATAAATATAATTTTATATTTTTGTATGTTTTTAAACAAATTCTGAAACTATAGTTCTTCACTACTGATAAAAAAACAGTGAGCAGAGGAAAATATTTCAAAAATCTTTTGATTATGGTAAAAAATGGCACGAATTTTTAATATAAAGAAACCGGTCACGTAAAACTTCGAATTAAAACAAGAACATATATTATCTTAGTTTTTATATTTACTCCTTTATTTTTTATTATGTCCTCCAGTCTTTTTGGAATACACGATATTAGATTTTCTACTTTCAGTCCAAACCTTTTCAACAGCTCTTCAAAGTTCGTGAATATTGCGAACATGAGTTTTGTGAATTTTTCTATTGATGTGGTACCAGATATTTTCGATAGAACACAAATCCAGACTTTTAGCAGGTCAGTTGTTGAAAATTGTTGTGTTCTTGAAACCAGATTTTAGTCTTCTGTTGAAATATGTGTTCATTTCTATTCTGAATATCTTTCAAAGCTATTAACAAACCTTTTTCAAATATCAAGAAAATTTTTTATCAGTAGTGTATATATATTGTTATATATATATATAATCAATAAATCATCACAAACTATTATATTTATATATTTTTATTATATATATGTATATCTTTTTTTGGGTTACGAAAAAAATCACAATCATAAATGGGGTTGAGAATGAAAATCATAATCATAAATGGGGTCGTGAATGAAAAAAGTTTAAGAAGCCCTGATATATAATATAGCATTAATCATCATTTATTACATTATAATGTACTTAATGTTTCGTACTTAAATAAACATGTTTTTAATATAAAATAGATGCATTTATTCTTTACATATTTTGCATCAAATCATTATAATGAAAGTGGAAGCATGTTCAATGTTCAATTTTAAACATCAAGCAGTTTACTTCATTCAATTATACTGCAATTTTCCGCGTTTCTATGCGTTTGATCATTGGCGTGGTAATTTTTCGATCCCCTTGCCTATCTTCCAATCGCCACAACAAACTCTTCTGTCCAGACTTTAACCACATCAAACTCATGGTGCGGAAAAAGCAGGACTACGTCTGCCAGTCCAGCTAGTATTTCTATAAAATTAAAAAATAGAATGAGCTGCCTATGATTAATATATCGAGAGTTTAAAAAGTTTATTTCGTATTTGTAAAACAGGTAAAATAATAAACCAATGTGGCTCAAAGCTCTCTCATTGAGCTATTGGATGAAAATAAATCTTTAAAATTTTCAAAATGACGGACGATTTTTTTGATACCTTACAAAGTTCCTACACACTAGAGAAAAAGTTGTAACTGGTCTAAGACCAATAATATTATATCCTAGATTAAAAAGGAAAACCAAAGTTTTGCATGATAACACCAGGAAGGGCTGGCTGATTGAGTCCATTTTTGAACTTGGGCTTGAAATTTTTATGAAAACGTCATGTAAAAAATTTCCACTCGCCTTCTCCGGTAGTGTCCAAATATATAGTGAAAGCCCGAATTTATGTACCTATGGCAACACCAAGAAAGGGTTGCTCGATTTAGTCCAATTTTGAAATTTTATTAACTATGCTTTGCAAACACTATGTACCAAATTTCAACTTTGTACATCAATGCGTTTCGGGCAGTGCACAAATATGTGATGAAAAACGAAATTTGTGTATGGCAGCCCTACGAAGGAGTTGCCCGATTTCCATTTCCGAACTTAAATTTACTCTATTTCTAAAAAGTCCGTGTGCAAAACTTTAGCACTCTAAGTGTACGAGTTCTAGAGTTATCGTGCGGACGGAAATTTAGTGTTTCACTATATATTTGGTCATTGCCCGAGAAAGCGTTGACGTGGAGTTCTCAAATTTGCTACACAGTGTTTTTATAATACGAATAATATATGAAAAGTTCTTCAGATTATAAAATCCTATGAAATTGGTTATAATTGTTTTTCAAATTTGCGCTGAGGAGTGACTATACCAAATTACATACGGACGTTCTACAGTATCGTAAAATTTGGTCTTACCTATTTAAATGTTAATAATAACTTTATTATTGGTTTCCGTATAAAACATTGGATAATGAAACTCTATTTCATTTTAATTCATTGCAATTCAATACATATTAAATTGATGAAATCCAACCTGTTACCGTACGAAAATTTTGGTCTTTCACAAAATACATACATACATTATATATTTTAACACTCCCAAGAACATGCGTTTACGTCCACTAAAATTTGGTACACGGAGTTTTCGTAAAAATGTCAGATATAAATTCAAAAATGGACTACACCGAGCAAATCCTTCAAAGTGCTAAAATATACATTTTTCATTTTTTTTTTTTTTTGTAATTATTAAAAACGCGACGAAGTTTCTTTTTTCATATTTACTATACACTGGTGAGAAAATTCACGAGATATTATAAGTATTTTGGTTTTCTTTATGTTATATGGGGGATATAAAAACTTCACCTGTATTATTATGTTACAGTCAAAACAGGAAATGCGTCGAAAGCCGATTTTACTAGAAAATTCTAATTGTAACAAAGCTCTCTCGGTAATTCTAGTTTTAACTAATATGACTGAGTTAAATCTAGATCTAACGGTATCTAATTGTTACTACTACTATTAACAAAAGATAATTTATTTAATTCTGGCTCTGGATGAATTCTCCCATTGTTTCTATAGCAGCATTTTTAGCAGCGTTTTGATAATGTTAACCTAAATAATTATAATTAAGTATTTGTGTTATATGGGCTGTTATCAATAATTTTAGTAATCCGAGAACAATGATACTTAGAATCTGCAATCTTTCAGTATGTTGAGTATTTCTCACTCAATAAATTCCATGCATTTACACATCAAATAATTTCTAAAATTTTCTACAAAATTAAAATATTTGTATGGAGAAGATAACCCATACAGTGAAACCTCTTCTAACGGGCACCTCCCATAAATGGACCCCTCTTATAAGCGGACAAATATTGTTCCTAAGGTGGATTCAAAAGACATGAATGAGCAATTTACCCCCTTCAACCGGACACCTCTTCTAGGCGGACGTGGAAATTCATTTTCTCGAGTTTAGGTCGAACTTCCTCTCATATGCGGAGGGTATCTATTTAGTTTTTATTTGATAACCGATTAAAAGGGATTAGAAAGATACATGCTCTAAAAAACAAATAAAATTCCAAAAAAATATTTTTATGCATTTGGAAAGAGAAACAGGTTTTGCAATAATATTTTCATGTAAAACTGAAAGGGAGAAGTATAATTTATCATAAGTGCTTAGAACTATTTAGACTATAAATGCATGAAAAATCGTTCTTGGAAATCAATCAGAATTCTTTTAGTTGGATGGAACCAATCAGAAAGCCACTAATGACAATAGTAGAACACTTCTTGTCGTTATCATCGAAATCCTACTAAGAGCAATTTCTATCCATTCCACTCTTACTTATAAAGTTTAAGTGCCGAACAAGTGTCAGCTTTGTTTAGCACCACAAGCACTCAAGTAGGGCGACTAGGCCACTAGAATCCTGCGGACACCGCGATCAGAATTGACCTATTGTATCCTCCACTGAAGTGGTTAGGAAATCTAGCCTCTTCGCGATCTCGATTATTGCCTTCCTGATTAGCTTGTAAGCTTCTTTGGTGAAAAAACTGCTTTTCCAGTGAATTATAACCTTAAAGCTGCAAGTGTGAGACACTCGCATCTGATATGCTTACAAGTTTCGTCTTAGTCTTTTCGGTTGTCGACATTGTTCGCTGTTGGATTTGCCTAACTTTTTCAAAAAAAGAAATAAAAATTCGAACGAACTTTTATGAAGTTCCCAATGCCTTAAATTTCGTACACATTTTTTTTTTTTTGTGAACAATGGGCCTGTTATGGCCTACGTTTTAGAGATCCCCGTAGCCTCACAACCATTTTTGAAAAACAGAGTAAATTCATGTCAACACATAGAATTAATAATGGATTTTACCCTTGGCTTTAACGTGATTCAGAGCAATATCGTTCATCATCAGAGTAGGAGACTGCTGATATGGAAACTGATAATATGAGTTACGCTGAAATTGAAGCAGAAAATGCTATCGAGTCTCACATAAAGGCGCATAAAGTATGTAAGTCCTTACAAAATTTTGTTCTATAACAGGACATCGTGAGGCTCTTAAAATGCTTTTTAATTTACTGACACATTACGAAAATGTGATTATTTCTAGGAAATATGTACATAATTTTTTGTGTTTATACGCCTTAGAAAGGTTTCTCGTATTTCCAATTTCGAAGTCAAATGAACAATAAAATGGTATGAGCGTAATATGTAAACATACATATTTCCAAATTACAACTCTACTAAGATGATGCCCAATTATGCCTTTGTCGAGCTTCATATCTAAAATTTGCATGAAATAACTCCAATCAAAACTTCAGGCCGCAGGTCTTAATGTTGGACAGACGTATAAAAGACTAGACACACAGACAGTTAGACGAACGGACCCGCATTTCATTTAATCTAAGTAAGACATAAACCTAAATGCGGACCTTAGATCAGTAATAATGTCATTACTTTATCATAATGACATTAGTAATGATCGTGTACGGTTTTCAAAAACTGTAATGATACTCGGTAATGATGTTATAATATTCAGGCATCATTACTGGCACATAGTGGGGATACTGTCAATTATAATGATAGTGTAGGATGCGCACTTCATAACTTACTTCATTTCATAGCGAGTTTTTTGTATTTAGTCTCCTGCGGAGAATGTACTGAGGCTGAGTACATTATAAAAGAGAGGGAATTTCTTCGGTCCTGCATTGAGACCTTTGAAAGCCTACCAGAACTGCGAAATCCAACAAATCTTTTTAGAAAAACAAAACAGACAGATTTGGAAGCCTCAGAGTGTTATATGCAACGGTTTTTGAGATAAACCTGTTTTATTATGCATAATTTCAATAATTTTGCTACTGACGATAGGAATTACGCTTATTTCATGCAATTCCACCCAAAAGTATGGCAGGAAAGCTGTTAAAATTAAAAAAATTAAATCCATTTTTTTTACTTTGACGTCCTATATCTAGCATCTTGACGGGTATGGAGTAATGGTTCGACATTGAAAAGCTGATATGGTTTACCATCATCGGAGCACACGGTGCAAAACTATAGCATATTTTCTTAATCTACGCAACGCTTGAGATTGCTCCCCCCCTCTCCTTTCGTGTATTATACATTTTTTCTCGTAACACTCAAACCTGTCTCCTATTTCATTTATGACCGCCAATACAAAAATTACCCTGCATACTATCGCAAGACATAGAATCCGAGACACTTGATTTGAAATTTTGAAATTCCTGTGGTGGTTTTATTTCGAATAGCGGACTCTAAATGGCTTGGTTAACTTGGTTGACTCGTATTCGTAGTGATAGGACTCAGCAATAAATATTCCCAGACTCTTTTTTTTACCATATATTAATCCGTACAATTTCTTCATTTTTACTGTACACTTGAACTTGAGTTCCCTAAACCGCCAAGGAAACAGCTTAGTGTCGCGCGCGGAGCTGTATTAACAAAGAAAGACATATCTAACGTAAAAGTTTTGTTATTTTTTAAACCAATAAGTATATCAAATGAAAACAAAAACAAGATAATTGTGAAATCAAGGCCAAAATAAAAAGCCTGAGTGTTACATTTACCATAAATGTCAACTGTGAAGTTGGGACTACACATTAAGGACAATTTGAAATAAAAACGCAAAAACGACTCTGACTATGACTACTTGAGTGCCATCATTAGCTACATAATACAAAAAAAGCAATGAATACTTTTCTTGTTTTTTTTTTCAAATGTTAAGCCAATTTCTTCTCACAACAATGATTTCCGATGTCCCATATTAAACTTTCGAAAAAAGAAATACAACAAATATTCGCAATAAACTAAACATTACAACGGATTATGAAGGATCACGGACAGATTTCACTTGCCATGTTCTAATTCAACTAGTCTCTGCTTTAATACAGCAAAAATAAAATAAAAATTCTAAAGTTAATAGTAAACAAAAATCTGGGAATATTTAGCCAAAACAGTCAAGTCATATACAGCCTGTAATTTCAATTAAAACTCCAAGTATTAGTAAATTGCAAATGAGGGTAATCAAGTGCCCCGAAGTGTATATAAGTGCTTAACACGTTTCTATAACTATATCACTTATTGAAGCTACATTACAGCTGAAAACTTGAGATCTTCAAAGTTTCTTCATGTGGCTAAGTACCTCAGATCAGAGTTAGATATTAGTGTCCATCTTTAGAAAAAATTGTGCAGTAATTTATTAAATGATGTGTATTCATTCATGCGAAACTAAAAAACTAAAACTAATACTTTTCACGATTTTTTAGCCAGTTCTTCATCTACCGTCGCCGTTTAACGCTTTGATTTGTTCTTAATACTAAAAATATAGCAAATGCAAGCTTTTCTACGAAGACCGATTAAAAAAATTAAGATAAATATACTTCTAGCTCGATTAATTGATAGGTAGGTAGATACTGAAAGGAATAATACTTTCATTTATAATGACAGTGTAAACTAAAGTTTAAACATAATGACAGAGTAATGAAAGAAGACTTTCGGAAGTATTGTCATTAGGTATTAGTTATGCCATTATTGCTTACCGTGTAAGTTCCGCAAAAAAATCCTTAACATTTCATCTATGTAGAATTGAAGAATTTATTAATTAAAAAAATTCTTTATTAGAAATTTTTCTTTAATTTAAGGCAACTATTATTTCGTCCATACTTACTTATTTATGGAAAAAAAAATTATAAATTCCGTCCAAGTATTTAAGTTTCCAAATTATATATGTAAATACACAGTAAAAAATAATTCCCTAAAGTTAGTGGCAACAATTTGTATCACAAAGCTTAGGTATTTTTCGATAAGATTAGGGAAAGCTCCACCTTGGAAAACGTAGATTGGATTTTTATCCCTAAAATGTAGGTAGGTTTTTCTCCCTCAAATGTAGGGAATTCTCCCCCCCCCCCCCTAAAATCTAGGGAATATTCGCTAAAATATAGGGAATTTTCAAATTTTATTTTTATTTTTTTCCTTAAAATGTAGAGAATTCTAATTTTTTTGTTTTTTGTTGCCCCCCCCCCCCTCGTATATATGGGTGAAACACCACACTCCGATAGAACACCACCCCCTTTAAAAAACATAATAATGAGCTGGCCACACTTAAACAAAATATTCCTTATATCCAAGAGAACTTAATATTTTAAAATTTTACGTACCTACTTTATAGGTTTTCTGGTGCCAAATACCTAAATTCATTGAAAGTTCCATTGATTTGGGGGAATTTAATTGATTTGCCTTTATATCAGAGAAAATTACATTTATTGTTAGGGAAAACCGTGTCTTAAATTTAGTAAATAGTCCTATTATTTTTTACAGTGTAGGTGCTATTAAGGAAATTATTGCAATCGCATTCATTATAATATGTAGTATACAGCAGTTCAGAGTTTTATAAAAAGTTATTTCCAATTTCTATGTTGCTACACCTAGACTGCTGCAGCATATACCTGTCTGCCTATAAAAACAAGTACTGTTATTGCTGTACAAACATTGAAAACCATTTCGATGTACCCAGCTTTAAATATTCCTTACTAGATACATTTCCTGCAAGGTCAGAAAATAAGTACACTAAAATTAATTATATTTCTGCTGCTAACTAAATAACAGTAATTGTCAACTATCAACTAATGATTTCTAAAAGACATAATATATCAATCCGTATAAATTCCTTGCATGTTGAAAGGTTAACAATTTTGTGCAGTAATTCGATGTTCACCTTATTCCGTATTCCAATAAAACACACAGCAATCAAAAGTAAACAAGTCGTGTTGCATCCACACTAATGTGATACGAGCAATAATGGTTGAAATATATTATGGTATGGAATATACCAACTTACATTCGCATTTTCGCGCATAGCGCTTTCTTGCAATATGAGATGCAGAGTTATAAGCACGAAAAAATTAATTACGAGGAAAAGGACAAGACCGCCCAGACCTGGAGTCTCGGTCCATGTACGAGGAGTCGACCAAAATAGCACAAATCTTACATAGCAGGGCAGGCATTGAGTCGCGCTTTGACTGTGCCATACAATGTGTGCCTGCACACCCTCCATACCATACCATAGTATCCACAGAGCTCGCTCAGCAGAGGTCCTTTTCCTCCTGAACTGGGAGCCGAGATTTCATTTTTGCGCGTGCCAGCTGCCAGTGGTGAATACGAGGATCCCCGTTCGGCCAAAAGTCTCCACTCGGTCAATATATACGTATTATGCGTAGTACTAGTTGGAATGTTGTTCTCGATTTGAATGCAGCGCGATATGATTTTGAGTGTTCGAACGAGTGCATTATTCTTGCTACTATATAATTAGTACCGTCGTACAGAACGAATACATTTGCAATAAACAAATAAGTGTTTGGGTTGCGCACTTATATTATAAAATTCGCAATTGGCGTGCAAGTGGACCCGCGTTGTGGCACGTTGTTGTCGCGGCCGAGTATTGTGGTAGTAGTGTTTATGGCGCAATTAACTGCGCCTATAACAAGTGTTTACATAAGTGTCTGACTATGAGTTTTTGTGTTCATTAGTGTTGTTGTTGTATTACTACTAGTTATACTTATACTAGGGCTATAATTGTGCGAATCAGAGAAGTTAATATAATTTCACTTTTTTGTGTCTATTTGCCTTTTTTTTTTGGTACCAGAAATGATTAAAACCTATAGACTAAATGATCGACTAAATTTAAACACATTAGGTTATTACTCCTTTTTCAACATAATTTTTATTGCTTTTTTGAGCGTTATTCATAATGACTGTTGAATGATTATAAGTTAGATCACACTTTTAACAAGTCTCAGAAAAAGAATTACAAATTTGAAGTTTGTAATTTTCGAAAATAAAGCATCTCTAAATATGTATATATGTATGTCAATCTGAATATATTCGTCAATGCATTTGTCAATTATAAATTATATAAAAGGCAATCATATCCACCTAAATTACATCATTATGAGGCCTACCTACATATGTATATGTGGCAACTGGTCAACTAATTATAACTCCAAAATTGAGAATTTTCGATTATAAATGTGATTCCGATTGTTTTGACTTACAATTTTTTTTCTTTTTGACTTGCAATTTTTTTTTGTCTACTCGTGATATTCCATATTCAATAAAAAGCTATAATGACTGTGGTACGTTTAGTAATATCTCCGCTGTTTTAATTTAAATTTTGGTCATATACGATGGTTATAAGAGAAACTTAAAATTTTAGAGTTATCACCAGTTGACTATAGTGACCACATATATAAAGAAAATTTAATAATGGGCAACAGAAAATGAATTACAGATTGCTTATATGCTGGTCCCAAAGCTGATTGTGAAATTTAAAAAAGGAACCATTTTTAACAGACAAGGACCAGCCGGAAAATTTAGATAAGGTTATAATTAAGAGATAAGCAAAAATTAAACATCAAAAATTGTGAAATGGCGTTGGAGGGGGGTTGTTTAGTTTAGGGGGTTGAAGTGGCTTTTGTGATTTTCGGTTTTCGGCGAAACCTGAACTCCAAACGGAAAATGACCAAAATAAAAGTTGTATATAATAAAAAAAACTAAAACTGTCATATACGGCATTTTTCAACATAACCTCACATTTTCCCATTTTTAGGTTTTTTATTTATTTCTCTTGTAAAAATAATTCAATTTACATGAAATTTTGTGCAAGTATACTTGTTTTTGCATTTAATAAGCACGATTTTTTCTAAATCTGGGTAGCAAGCAGTTTCCGAGATATTTATTTATATTTTTCGAGAAAAAAAACCAGAATCACTCACGGAAATGTTAATTGGTGTTTTCTCGATTTAGATATTCAATACTGGATCATTTTAGCCATTGAAATGTCTACTTTAAAATGACCTATATATTGTGTTGATGGTTTATTTTTCATAAAACCGCTTAAAATTGAGAAGAACTAAAAAATGGCTTTTCGAATCACGAATTTTTCAATATTTTTTATGATAGCAGCAAGATTTACAAAATTCGGAAATTCATATTAGAAAGGTACTTGGAATATGTACTTATAAAAGGTTCAAACCCAGCTAAAGCTGGTGGGGTACGGGAGGGGATAAGAGGCGCTGGAACAAGACAGTAGCCGAGATCGTTTTGGATGGAGTAGTACCTATTCAGTCTTCTAATTGTGTGGAAGCATTTGGGAGAGCATCTTTTAGAAGACCACGTGGTGATTGAGCATCTACTTCCATTTCGATGGGCATGAAACAAGTCGTAAGAAATCTGCAAACATCCCTTTATTTGAATATCAAGATATAAGTGAAATACCGTTATTGCATGAGAAATTTTTACCAAAACATCGAACATCCTTCGGAACGTTAATGCAATTTAATCCGTTGTTAACAGAAATAACAGAAGAAATTCAAAATTATAAAAATATTGAAATTGTCGTGACTCCAAAAGTAATTTTCTGGTTCTTCTCAGTTTTAAGCGGTTTCATGAAAAATAAGCCATCAACATATATATACCATTGTAAGATTGACATTTCAACGGTTAAAATGAGCCCGAGTAGAATATTAAAATAGAAGATTAAAATAGAAAATTTAAAAAAAAAACATCAATTAAGTTTTCCGTGCAAGGTTTTTTTTTCCGAAAAATATAAATATCTCGGAAACTATTTGTTTCCCAGGTCTCCAAAAAAAGTCATGCTAATTCAATGCAAAAACAGGTATACTTTCACATAGTTTTATCTTATGCCGTTGTCTCGGAAAATTTGAAGTTATGCTGAAAATGCCTTAAATAAAAGTTTTATAGATTTGCTCGGATGAAGCACATTTTATGTTAGGAGTTAACGTTGCAAAAAACCACATTCAACCCCTAAACACCCTCCGCCTCCCTCCCATTTAACAATTTCATTTTATCGCGTGTTTAATTCTTGTTTTTTCTCTTAATTATAATAACTTTATCTAATTTTTGCGGCTGGTCTTTGCCTGTTAATAAACTTGTTTTTTTTTAATTATTATTACGGCTTTGATAGCTAACTTGCAAATTGGAGTAATTTTTAATGTATTAAAGTTATTCAAAGTAATATAAAAATAACGATTATTTTTCCATCCCTCTTATCGATTTGATATATTCATCTAGGGTAAAGAATATTATTTGAATGCAAAAAGCTAGCAGGCTTTGGTCACAGTCGAAGTTAGTATTCCAAGATAAGCATCGAATAGCGCTACCACCTCTAAAATTTTGTTATGGATGATATATATATCAACCATGATATACTAATAAGATATAGAACGTTTTATGTAGATATATAAATACTTAGGTCTTTTGCTTACTTTGTTCAAATTAAAGCCGTAATTTGTCAGCTTCTGAATGCTGTTTAACAAAGGCTTTCCATTTTCCAAGATGTAATTATAAAAATATTCAAAAAAGAATTATTTATAATTTTACTTCAATATCACTTTACAATATGTTACAAACTTACATATAAGTTTGTAAAATATTACTCAAACTTTGATCAGAAAAGTGGGAAAGTAAGTAGTAACATATTTTTTATCTAGTCGAAACTAGACAAAATTGACACATTATACCTGATATGTATTTTTGTATTAGAATAGCTGTAGTAGAATTTGATCTGGAAGCATAATCTCTGGGCAATATTTTATTTACACTTGAATGCATATTGAATCATAAAAAAATGATTTTTGTATTGAATTGTTATTAACACCCGTGGAATCTCAACTTTTAGAATGTACGAGTATACATTGATCGTGTAATGGATCTGTATATGACTCAAACTTGATTTGGGTCTGTTATAATAAAAATCACTCTACGTATGGAGCAAATCTGATCATTTATTCATAATTTCATATATGATTTAAATACTAAATTATTGTTAATGTAACAATTATTTACAATTATTTATGTTGAGTTCAATGATTCTTGCTAAATGACGAATTTCTATTATTATTGACACCAAGGTCAATAACTCATGCAACTGGCACAAAAAGCAAAGCTTACATTTGTTGCCTGCTCTGCAACTGTGAAGCGTTGGTCAAGTCGAGACTAGATTTAGATTAAGAACTAAGCGGGGAGAGTTCCCTTTGCACTGCAGCCATCATTGGCTTATTGTACACCACTTTCTTTACAGTTCATTTAACAATCCGAAATGACCTCACATTCGCATAAGACGTGCTGCGATTTTTCGTCCTCTTCGAGAACAACCTACATACATATATCAGTGGATGATATACCTATCCGATGCATGTGTTTGTTTAGTTTGCAGTGAACTCCTGTAAGTTTTTCTGAGTTGATTGCTAGACAGCCTTAAGAGGTCGTGGCTCTTATTTGACGGAGGTCTTTTAATGAATCTTTTGGCTTGTCTGGAGCCTATCTTCGTTGGTCCATTTAGATTTGGATCCAGTTTTGGAAGGTAAGCTTCAAGGTGTTTTAAGACATACCTGAAAATGGTTCCGGTCCCATTAGGGGCATAGATGCTGCTTTTTGGCCAGTAAATCTGACTTACCATTCTCATTAATTCCCGAGTCTTATGACACCCATTGAAGTGTCAGGTAGTTCTTTGACCTCAGATGATGAGATGGCTTTTTTATATTTTTATTAGGTATAGGATCGGCTGAGGTTTTCGTATTCGGCACCTACTTCAGCTTGGAATATTGAGGCGTATTTTCCTAAACTTTGATAAATATGACATCTTGGCTTTACACCATATATTCCTGCTCCTATTCCTCCTTTGGTTTAGAGCCGTCGTGTATCAGACGAGGGTTTTATTCTAGATTTATATCTATTTCCTCCCTGTTTGGTACCTTTATTTTGATAAGCAGACAGAGGTTGTGTTTAATAACCATTCTGTCTGATATCGTATCCAGTATTGGATTTGGTTCCATTCATTTGGTTATAGTGCATAGACTTTTGGAATACCATTCACCATAACCATTTGTCCGGGCTCTGTACACCATCAATCCAGCCTCTTTTTCAACAATATTGCTGAGTGTCGGTAGGTTCAATAGTGTTTCCAGAGCGCTGGTAAAGGTAAAGGGTATAATTGTTGTTTTTTGTTAACCGATAAATTCTAGAAATAAAGCTCTCATATTTGCCTTTGATAATGATAACAAGGTCATCAACATAATCTTGCGATTCAATACCTGAGTTGCTTAGTTGAATTAACTGGTCGTCAACTATGTTCCACAGTAGTGGAGGCAGTAGTCCGTCTTGGGGGCAACCTCTGGTGGTATGAACTCCAGTATCTCAAAAAATAGCTGGGCCTGTATTATCCTGTTGGAAGGCATTGCCTGAATCCATCTTTTGTGTGTTAGATTCACTTCATGTCTGGCCAATGCAGGCATTACTGACTTTACAGAGTATGCTGTCGAATTCACCTTCAATGTCCGATATCAATGTTCAATGTCTGTTGTCAATGATTTTTTCTATACCATTTGTTAGGTGTAGTGAAGCTAGTTCTGTTGATTTTCCTACGCTATTATTGGAGTGCAAAGATAAACGTTGTCTGTGTGGTTGAACAAGCCTTTAGTTCTTGTTCCTCCAAGATGAAATATATGTCTGTTGATCAAAGTTGACTGCGAATATACCTACTGATTATAGACTTCATCGCTCACCCCAAGAATACTGGTAAGTAATTTACCAAGAAAGCCTCCTTTTCCTATTGTGATTGTGCTCTTTGTGGGGTTTCATAGGTTGTTTTTAAAAGAGCTGTCTTCTGGTGGTTAAATGTTGAAAAGTTCCAGACAATATGTAATCTAAGTTAGTTTTTTGAATTGCTCGCAGATACCACGGCTAACCAGTAAAATCATAAAAAAGCAGAAGGCAGGTTTTTTTATGCCCATGCATGTTCTGTTTCTCTTGTTCGGTAGAGTTGAAGTTAAATTATGTTCCTCAACTGGACTGATTTGGTGAAAATAATCAGGTCTACCCCATAGCGCTGATTCGGACTGAACTACTGTAAGTCACTTTCTTGACGATTTTTTTTCTTTTTCATATTTGTCACATTTGTGCTAACATGAGAAGCATCCTCATCCTTAAGTTCATTTATTGGCAGTTGACCAATTTTATTAACTGCGCGTTTTCTTTAATTTTTATATTTCACTGATACTAATCTAACTATTCCAGGGTGTAGTTCCAGAATTCGACCTAATGACCATTTTTGTGGCGGTAAAATGTCTTGTCTTACAAGCACTACTTCTCCTATGAATGATCCT
Organism: Dioctria linearis; assembly: GCA_963930735.1. NCBI lineage: Eukaryota > Metazoa > Arthropoda > Insecta > Diptera > Asilidae > Dioctria > Dioctria linearis. Next base: position 209,258,934 of record OZ005740.1, read on the forward strand.
GTTTTCTGTTTTCCGTTTTGTCCGCTGTTGCAAGAGGGTTCTTCATATAGCTTGGTATAACTTTGTGACCGACTTCTATTTTTGGTGTAACATCCGGTTCAGGTGTTGCTATGAGAGGCCGTCCAATCAAAAAGTGGTCTGGAGTCAATGATGCTGCGTCTCTGGGGTTACTAGACTATTACGTATTGACCTTGAGTTTAAATAAGCGTCAACTTGGTATATGCCTATGGTGAACACTTCATAAGTTAGAACGGTTTCTCCCAAAACACAATTTAGATGTGCTTTGATGGATTGCACGTTAGCTTCTCAATATCCTCCGAAATGCAACAAATCTACTGTAAGCCGCTACGAAGCCATCTGTAGTGAGATCACTTAACAGCTATAAGTATACAGCCGTTCTTTCCATACAAATGAAAAAAGCTGTATAATCCTTTATGGTTTTGGTGCCCCTTCCTTTATACATTTTAGTCATAAATCGGCCAGCATAACCGATCCCACAGTGCGAAAATGTTGGAGACGGGGCTATTTATACTGCTGGTAGGTTATCCATTGCAAGTTATGTATACAATGTTGACGTTGCTTTGTGCATGTTACACACTTGTGAAAATTGTTAATATTATTAACACATTCTCGATAATCTAAAATGCCTTTCTTTAGATGACATAAAACAAACTTACGAATGGTGCATCCGCTGCCAGTGAAGAAAATATTTTTAAATAAAAATAAGAAGCAATCTTTCTGGCTTCAAGAGTACATTCATATATTGAGCATATTCCTTTCCTGTACTTTACATATTATCCCAATTATGATTTTTTTAATGTCTTAAAAATATTCGCCATTCTTGTTTTGTGAAATATAGTCATTAACATAACATGGTCACAAAATTCACCACCTTAGTAGACGCGATTTGAGGAATTCATCGGTTCATCATGAACATCATTATATAATTTACTCCATGATCACACGTTAAGCAGTTCTATGAGTTGTTACATTGTTTTCTTGTTGACATAACAAAAATACTCAAATATACTAAAATATTAGTCAATTCATGATGAAATTATGGAAATGCTCACTGCTTTTATCCTGAATAAATTCATAATGTTGACATTGATATATAAATTAGTTAATTATAATATCGTTCGATAATTTTATTTTACATCTGCATGCTCTGATTTTGCATACATTTTCGATTTTGATGACCGGAATTTCTTCAAATTTTTAAACAATCCTCACTTTACAAACAAGGAAACCATGAAGAACTAGAAATATGTAAGATTAAAAAACGCACTTATGTTTTCAAATAAAGTTCACTTTAATGAAAGTTTTTACAATCCATTAGTCAATGTTGCAGTTACAAGAAAAAACTACTAGCTACTGACAAATGAATGACTATTGCGTACTGAACTCTCAAGCGACTGACTGACTAGAGACTAATCATTATACTTGATAAGAACTACATGCTATGTATATAGACTACTTGATTACGTTGACTGTAATCCGTTAATGCGTTGAGATTGGGACTGATATCTACATATACAGGGTGTTTCCCTTTAGGAAGTCAATAGAGCAGGAGGTGATAGTACTCACCTTGCCTAACTAAAAATTGTATGGCAGGGGGAGAGGGGGGGGGGGCAATATCAACCGTTTAGGAAATATAGGGTGATTAAGAAAAAAGCTAGTTTTTCACAGAACACCCTGTGTTTTAAAAGGTACTTGGCGCATGGTCAGAGTTAAGAGCTCATTATGCAGAACTTCACGGCCTTTAGAACGACTGCTCAATCAGCCCCAGTCTGAACTGAGTTACAACCAAAAAGGTAACTTAAGGTTCAAGGTTTCGAAAAAATCGAAAATCACCTATAACTTCGACAATAGTGCGAACTAACAAAATGTTATATAACATTTTCGATCTCAAATGGGCTGTACTTTCGATCCTTACAATTTTTTACCATCTCGACGGGACAAATTCATCCGACAGCTCGGATGCAAATAGTTGACACAAATAAGAAAAATGTAAATGAAAATTTTAATGCGACTCGACCTGCATCTTCAGTTGAAGCTATTTGCGTATTCCAAATATTTCTAATAGTGGTGTCTTTCAGTTATATACAAATGAAACGCACCACTATATGGCGAATAATATCAAGGTACAATTTTTGACACTACAATTATTATCTATGTGAAAATGCACTAAATACTTAACTCTTATTGTATGTCATATACTTGTGTTATTTTCTTAGCGGGTGGTCAGATTTGAAAACAGCTATTCCTCTTAATACGAACAAGCAAAGAAGCTAGAATTGGTCAAAAACCAATTCTAGATGAATGCCAGGATGTAATTTCGTATGGTCACTCCTTTGTGCAAGTTTGATTATTAAAGTGGTTTTTCACATCTGTTTCTTGAACGGTTCTTCGAACAATAAAAATGTTTATAACCAATTTCATAGAATTTTACGAATTTTATGAAAAACTTTTCAGTACAATAAAAACGTCTGGGACTGATCCTTTTCATAGTATACGATAGACGGACAGGCAGACATACAAAAATCAAAATAACTCTTAATTTTATGTATGGGTCCATTTTGTTCTACCAGAATTATTTCTATGCGTTACAAACGGAATGACACACTCAGTATACCCTTTAGATTTCATATAGGGTCTAAAGATGAATCCTGACAGATCTGAGAATTTAACAATTATCCTCTTATGAACCTAGAGAGTTTCGTTTTTGGAATTAAACCAAAATCAATTCAACCAATTATTAAACATCAGATCATCTTAACCTAACTATAGAATGAAAACAAATATTGGCGGCAATTTTAGCAAATTCCAGGATTGGCGAATCCAAAGAATGTCTGCTTTCAATTACTAAGCGAGCACCGAGAATTTTTGCTGGATGGCGATCATAGTTTACCGTGCGCTCTTAGAAGGCTGTACAACATGAACCGATAGCTTGTCGTTCAAAGAAACATATAGACTATAACTAACTATAACTAACTAATAACTAACTATATATAAAGAATATGTGGTAATCTATAGAAAACCCATAAGAGGGCTATCTCAGTATATAAATATATCTTCTGAAAATTTTCAAGTAATTTTTACAACGAAAAACATTAAGGCACCATCAACTGTTGAATATATTAATACCGATTCTAATTGTTTGCTGCGATTGTTTCATTTTTGAGGTAACGACCTTGTGCAGTAAAAGCTAATGATGGTACTATTTTTTTTTACTGGATGTTTTCATAAAAATGACACAGTTATTTTAGATTGAATTTAAGCAAGCTACACGATAAGTGCGCTATAATCAATTGAATAAAAAGCGCATATACCTGAATTCAACTACCACACTGAACGTAACTAACTCATGGTTGAACAAAGCAACAAATTAGAGCCATTTTTTATGGTTAGGTTACAAAGGATTTTCATATGTTTTTTTAATAGAGCAGTAATGAGCACTTGTGGTTTCCAATAATTTGTTTGAAGGTGGTAAAAAGAATTAAAAAAATTTCTTCAAAGCCCCACGGCATGGCATACTTGTGCCACTCTGTGATTATTCACGCATTTCCAACAACTTCTGAGAATAATTGTTAACTATTAGTTTCATGCAGGATTATTATGATTATTATGGGGTGGTCCACATCAACCGTTTGGGAGTTACAGGGTGATTAAAAAAAATTAAGATTTTCACATAACACCCGGTATCTTAAAAATAGCAGGGCGTACTGTCACACTTAAAAGTGCATTGTATGGAGAACTTCATGGCCTCTCCAACGACTGCTAAACCAGCCCCATACCCCTCTCTCATCAAGAATTACGGTTGTCTAAACTAAAAATTTTGGATATTTTTAAAAGCTCGTTAACATAACTTTTTTTTATAAGAACTGTAAACTGTAAACTCTCCTCTTTAATTTAAGTGTAGCCGTTAAACTCATAACCTATTCAGGTCACACCGAAATTAGACGATATTTTTTAAAATGACGTGCTAAGGGAACAAATTATCGTTGAGAATAGGTTTGAAAATTTGGTTTGAGAATACGTTAAGGGCTAATAACTCTTAAAGGGCTACACTTAGCACATAGGGTGTAATAGGTCAAATGAAAGAGGATAGTCTACAGTTTACAGTTTTTTATGAAAAAAGTTCTGCTAACGACCTTTTTGCGAAAATAATAGAGGTCAAATTAAAAAAAATTAAGAAAATCTGAAATTTTTAGTTTAGAAAACAATAATTCTTGATGGGAGAGGGATATGTAGTTTTTAAGATACAGGGTGTTATGTGAAAATCAATTTTTTTTAATCACCCTGTAACTCCCAAACGGTTGATGAGGATTCCCTCTGCTATACATTTTTTTTTGCTAGGTGTCTAGCATCCGCACATTTCGTTTGATCAAATTTTGAATATACGCATTGTATATTTGGACATTCCCTGAGATCTCGTCAACGTAGAAAGCTGAAATTTTGTCCACAGTGTTTTCATAAAAATAGTTAAAAAAACCTCAAAACTAAATAATTTGAGTAACCCCTCTTGGTTTTGCAATACAAAACTTTGATTTTTCACTTCATTTCCCTTATATTTTCATCGAGCGCATAATATTATAGGTCTTAGACCAATTATAACTTTACTCTTTTTTGTTTTGTTTTTTATTTAATTCAACAATGTCACGATACGTGAATTGCAGAAATGTTTTAGCACTGATGTAAGCAGTAGGCAATTTTGGTTAATTATTACACATTTAAGTTTGTTGCGGACAATAAGACAAGGTATTCCCATTAAAATTTGTACAGATTGCACTGATAGACTGTGACGCAATTCTGTGACCAATGTATATTTTTATAGGAAAACCAGAGGGAGGAGAAAGAGTATTGTGTTCCCTGTGCTGTACTTCCCTATACATTTCACAATATTACGTCACCTAAAAGAGGAACATGGTTCGTAATGGGAATATCTTGTATTCTGTATACCTTGGTTGCGCACGTATTGTCCTACGACCGGATCATGTATTGTTCTTCTTCTATTCAGACAACATGCCTCTCATTATCGGACACAATGATGGGCAGAGTTCGCCATATAGTGAGGGGTGCAATTGAAGACGAAAGATCCTAGACAGCACTTGACTTATTACAATGGACTGAGCGTATTGTCATTTTGTTGTAAGAATGGCACAAGTTTTATAGTTCTCTCTTTCGCGCTATGATAGAGTTGGAACTACCAACATCAGTTGATGTTTTTATGTTGACTGGAAATGCAATCGCCGCAGAAATAATAGGGTAAAGATAAAGATACCATGCTCCGTCCCTCTTGCCCATGTACAGGATTCAGGTAAAATGACCTTTTGAAAATTAAACGATTAAAATATCACTTGATATTTTTTTAATTTAATTCGATTTTCGGGTGTAAAATTTCATCTGATTGGCTGAGTTTTACATGATTTTTATGTAGTAAGCGGTTTAAAGGGTTCGCTTAAACCCTGATATATAGAAACATCATATTTATGCCACAAATCGCTCAGTCCATTGTTATAAGTCAGTGCTTGACAGTCGGTTCTCGTTCACTTATGAATCGATTTTGACTTCAGACACGGTTAATATCATTATTTTTATTTTCAATATTTTCTCGACCGTGGATATAGAGATGGTTTTTTTCCGATTTCGCGGAGCCTCCTCAATATCTTGAACTTTCCCTGAGGTTTCGACAATCCTTTTCGGATTAGGGCTCTAATTTGAAACTTTCTCTCCATTAATGGTAGCGATGTTCTATGTAACCATAAGTTCGTCTTCGGAATGGATTTGAAATATTTCGTTCGTTGAATGGTAGCTTGCTCTGTTTTTACTAATTTGGTAAGCTGTATCCTCATGTTTAGCTTTTTTGTTCACCATATGAAGCTCTTCAATGTCCTCTGTTCGAAGATTTTGCAATAATTTATTCTCAATAATATCACTCGAACACCAATTGATTGACAATTATTATATATATTTTGTTTAAAAAAAAAATTGGACTTGTGCAAATACTTAATTTATTATAAAAGTTTGGATGATGCGAACTCTACGCGGGCTGGTATCAAAAGAGGCAGAGGCTGGTAGTAGTGAGCGTGATTTATATAATTTGTTTTAATCCAATATTGCCAGGTCTGTTATCTTTACAATTACATCTAACTTAACAACCTTTCTACATTTTGAACTGCTCTACTTAAATACTACACCAAGTACTCGGCTGTTCATTCATACTTTCATAAGAAGTTAAGAAGTTAAATATCGTTTGATTCACTTGGTCCACATAACCGTTCGCTTTTGGAGTGCGAACGGCTACTTTGATATATCGCAATCCATTTACGGTCCAGTATTCTTTAAATTCTTTGAAGTTAAGGCGGTACCTTAGTTGATCAGTCATAACTGAGTTTATAATTCAAAGAATGGCGACAATGCAAATACCTAAGTAAGCTGATAACTACTAAGTTCTCTTGCCATTATTTACACGTCTGTATGTCTGTCCTTCCATCCTCACGATAATTCGTGAACGCGTTTACTTAGAACTGAAATTTTGCGTACGGCCTTTTTAAAAAAATTTTAGATTTAAATTCGAAAATGAGACAAATCAGGTAACTTCTTCTTGGGGTGACAGTTCGGAATAGAATAATTCTCAGATATGGGGTCAAAATACACTTCAAGATATGGATAATGAGTGATATGACTCCGAAACTAATGGAATGAAATATCTTCATACAAACGAAGAGAGGGTGTCAGATGAGAAAACAATTACCGGCATCCTACCCAAGTTGTTGTCAAGAAAAGTGAGCGTTTTGGCGCATGCTCGAAAAGGATGAAGGAATCTGCAAACTTCAAAAGAACCCTCTCAACCAATAGCTGACAGAATAAAATTACCCAGGACGCTGATGTCATCAGAAAGCAGAAAGGAATTATGAAGATTATCAATCGTCGAGGTAACCAGTTTATAAGTCCTGACAAAAACTTGGGAGGAACGTATACAGTAACTTTGAATATATTCTTAAATGGAAGTTTAAAGGCAACACATTAAAGTTCCAGAACCTCAGAGACCACAATATCCTCCCTTGAGCACGGAAAGTCAAAACTCAAGCTGTAAAACTGTATGATGCGGGTAAATTCCTCTACAGACGATCGTACAACATGATATATTACCACGCGAAGAATTAAAAGATTAACAGCATCCTCTTCAAAAAGTGTTCACATTATTTCTAGAGATAAAAATGCATTATGGTAGATTGGCAGGTTTAAGGATTAAAAGGCTAAAGGAGTTAAAAGGAACCGTACTCAAAACAAAAAACTTTAGCCCTAAAATGAACAGATAACAGAAATTTAAAAAAAAAATTAATATCAATATTGATTATATATTATATACTGCGGCTTATTTGCATAAACCTGCGACTTCAGAAAACCCAAGAAGAAAGAGTTTAGCGGGGCCAAATCGTACGTTCTTGGTGGGCAATTCACATCATCTCCGCGAGAAATTACCTTACCCTCAAATCGTGCATGCAGAAGGTCCATCGTGGCGTTTGCTGTATGGTACGTAGCGCCGTCCTACTGGAACCACATGTCGTCCACGGCCATATCGTTCAATTCGGCTCGTAAGAAATTGGTTATCATCGATCTGTAGCACTCGCCGTTGATGGTTATGGCCACACCAACGTCTTTTTCGAAAAAGTAAGGATCAATGCCAGTGGCGGCCCGAAATCCACATCAAACAGTAACTTTTTGTTGATGCATTGCCTCTGGTAAATCTCGTGTGGGTTCGTGTCGCCCTATATACGACAATTTTGCTTGTTAACTTAGCCATTCATCAAAAAATGCGCCTCTTCGGCACATATGATTTTTCGGCCATAATATGGGATTCCCTTCCAAACGCCCTGAAGACCAGTCAGCGAACAACGGCGTTGTCTATGGTCATTAACTTTGAGCTCCTGGGTCAGTTGGATCTTGCACGGGTGCAGACCCAAGTCCTGATGCAAGATTCGCTTCGTTGAAGTCTGCAAAAGCCCGAGCTCTTGTGCATAGCGAGGAATTAACTGCCTCGGGTTCTCCTGCACACTTTACCAACAGCGGCGAAGTTCTCTGCCGATCTGGCGTTCCTTTGACATACGGGTGTTGGCTGATATCTTACCGAACCGGTCGTCTCGAATTGGAGCACTAAACGTTGGAGAGTCAACTTTGACGGACCATCGCATTTGATAATAAAGTTTTATCATTTGGACGTGCTGCTCTAAGTAAACGCATTCTTGACTTTAACTTTTAATATTATGCGTGGGTGTCCAACCAAGTTTTCTCTAGTAGCATTATTTCTGTGCGTTACAAACGGAATGACAAACTTAGTATACCCTATGATTTCATCTGGGCTATAAAGGATTTCACTCGCTCTTCGAATCCAGCTCTGAATCGACATTGAAATTATGGTGCTGAAGCAAAAAGAAAAAACAAGTTATTTACATTTAATCAGAAAAAAACAGTAAAACAATTTACCAAACGGGTCACTCACGTAGCAGCAATATTTACGTTTTTCATCGTGGTCGTAATGACAAGCCTTCTCTTACATAGCAGAGATAAGCACCACCAGAACTCTCGTACGTAACCGTTGTTCAATCCTTTTCTAAAGATCTGTTTACCCTGTGCATTTTGCACTCACAAACAACTCGCCAAATACGTGTTGTATTAGATGGCGTTATATCTGAACCTCATCCTATTAATGCCGGTGTCCCCCAGGGCTCTGTTATTTCTCCGACTCTATTTCTAATCTTCATTAATGATCTGCTTTCCCTTACTTTTAATCCTATCCATAGCTTTGCTGATGACAGTACACTTGATTTCGCATACTCCTTTGACACCCTTGCGGATTCCAGAGGGAATGCCACATGTGTTAAACGAGACTGCATGATTAGATCATTGAATAACGATCTTGACAATATTCTCGCAAGACCATCACTTAACCACTCCCGTTTCGTTTGATGGAGCATTAATTTCTGATTCACCGTCACTAAGAATTCTTGGCATTAATATTTCCAGTAAGTTAAGCTGGACAGATCACATCTTCTCGGTTGCCAAAGAAGCATCAAAATGTCTTGGTTTTTTGAAAAGGTGTAAGAAATATTTCAGCCCATCAAATATAGCGCTCCTCTATAAGTCCTACATCAGACCTAGAATGGAATACAATTCCCATATCTGGGCCGGGGCTGGTCGCACAGCCTTAGCTTCATTGGATATTTTCCAAAAGAGAGCCTGCAAGCTCATTGGCGATGTGGCAATTACTCGTCATATCGACTCGCTCGAGCACCGTCGCAATGTTGGATGCCTTTCGCTCCTTTATCGCTATATGCATGGTCAATGTTCTGATGAAATATCTAGTCTGATCACTTGTAGAATAGTTCCTGTACGCAATACTCGCGCTGCATCCCGCGCTCATCCTTTTACCCTTCAAATTACCTTCGGCCGTACACTAAAATTCCGTGATGCTTTCTTATCCCGAACTGTGCGAATGTGGAACAGTCTACCATCTTCTGTCTTTCCTCTGGCATACAACCTGCGAAAGTTTAAGGGCGACATACATCGGCACCTCCGCCGCTCTCCTCATATCCCTTAATCCTTTCCCTATCTCCTTCCTGCCACGCTGTGCTTTGCATCATAGGGTATCCCCTGAGCTTGGCTTAATAATATAAAAAAAAAAAAAAAAAACTCTACTTTAATTATCGCTAGTATTTCACTTCAAATTATCGCACTCCAATTAAAACACTTCTGCCTGTTTACTAAGTTCGCTTCACTGCCTTCGCTCCTGGCCGTGATAAGTTCCGTATTTATACTCTACAAATTGTCCAGAACGTTCCCGATTCTATTCTAGAAACATCGGTTCTCCGAACCTAAAGTTGTTTATGTCCGTACTTTATAGATGTCGCTTGTTCTTTTATTTTGGACGTAATTCGATTCTCTGAAAGTTATTTGCATCGATACTTAATTAGTCATTTCACGTGAAGGATCCATTTTCAATAGATGTCGCTTCTCTTTTATATTGCACGAAACAATATTCTTCGTGCACGACAGCACACCGCCAAGTTCGGAAAGTATTGAAATCTCACGTCAGGCACAAATCAAAAACCATATACATAGTGCACTTTTGCTCACTATTAGTATTACGCGCATTAAGCAGTCGTCATATTCAGATCGGTACTCCTAGCTTAGTCTTTGCAAATATAAGAAATTATTAATTTGGTTTAATTTTCTTATCCTGCTGGGAAGTACTGACTCTCGGCACGTTCCTATATGTAGAACTGATGCCTATTGCAATTCTCTTAGTATGTATTATGTTTTGATTATACATATACTAATTTAGTGTTTTGTAACTTTCAGGTGAAAACACTAGAACAGTTTTGGGATAATTTTTTCTATTTTAGTCTGCATTTGGATTTATTTTTATTTATTTTCATTTTTTTTTCATTTCTACTTTTTGTTTTTTTTTTATTATATTTTTATACCCCAGATGAAATCTAAAGGGTATACTAAGTTTACCATTCCGTTTGTAATACCTAGAAATAATGCTAGTAGAGAAAAATAATTAATATTAAAAGTTATTTTAATTTTTGCATGTTCGTCTGTCCATCCGCCCGTCCATCTGTCCGTCCATCTGTCCGTCCGTCCTCACAATAAGTCGAGAACGCATGCACTGAAATTTTGTACATGGGCTTTAAGAAAAAAAGTAAAAATGAGTTCGAAAATGGGACAAATCGGGTAACTCCTTCGTATGGTTGCCATACAAAAATTTCGTTTTTCACTGCATATTTTGACACTACCTGAGAACGTCTCTACGTTGACAGCTAAAATTTTGTTCATAAAAATTGTAAATATAATTTCAAAAACAGACTAAATCGGGCAACTCCTTCTTAGTGTTGCTGTATAAAAATTTAGGATTTGTACGTATACTGGATCAGTGCTATACGATTTTAATGTTAATAGTTCTTCAGAATGTGAAATCCTACAAAATTGGTTATAATCATTTTTTCTGTCCGAGAACCATTGTACCGTTATATATGAATATGCGAAAAACCACTTCAAAAACCAAACTTGAACAGATGAGTGGCCATACAAAATTAACATACGAATATTCATCTAGCTAGGGTATCATAAAAATTGGTCTTAGACCAATTCTTGCTTTTTTACTTGTACATTTTATTTATGCGATTCATTTATTGAATTATTAGTAACCAGTAGCCTAAGACTTAATTGAGTGAACAAAAAATGTTTTGAATTTTAAACTATACCTGTACTGTCGTATTATTCCTGATCCGGCACACCCTTTCCTTTTTATGATTAGGTCCTTATAGACTTAACAAGTCCAGTAGAATATGTCTCAAATTAGAGTACACACAATTCGCTTTGCAGTTGCATTGGGGACAAAAATGGCTTAATCACAATGAATCAGATTATGCAAATAAATATACATAAAAAGAGGATGTTCTGAGGATATCCTCAAAAAATTCACATATTTCGAATATAGTATCATATGCACATAATTCTTTAGTTGCAAAGGTCGCCTACACTGCAAAGGACAAGTAAAGAAATCCAGCTCGTTAAATCAATTTTTTTCGGATTTTACCGTGATTAAGGCGCAAATTGACTCATAGTACTATTTCTTAATCATTTGAAAGTTTCGCTGGATTTTACAAGTTTAAAGTGCGGATTAATTCCCGAGGAGCACGACACCAGTGAGCACTACTTACCTTACCAGCAGAACATATTACCTGTAACATAAATCGCGACTTGGATGTATTAATTTGACTAACTCACGCTTGGTCGATATCCAATAGGAGTCAAATTAAGATGTCAAAGATTGCTGATCAAACTGCGATTTTTTCTTAATTGAAACTGCAGCGTGCAAGTGATCTGTCCGTGTTTTCGTGTGTGGCTGACAGGGTAGACCTCCACAAATTTCTATTAATTAATCCGTTCTTCATTACCACGAGAGCTGAGTTCAAATTTGATTCCCGGCACGATTTCTTTTATAGACTGCTTCGCATAGTCCCGCATTTTCTAGCAACAAGACATATCTCAGTTAAAATTTCTTCCACGGAATCAGCCACCGAAGTTCAGGTTGGTAGTATCTTGGTTAAGCGCACGGTCTATGTGTTATTTTCTCCTAGAAGTTGTATTGTAATATGTAGTAGGCACCCAAAGAGTTAATTAACGCTTCAGGGTATTTGATTAAATTGTTTACATATTTGCAGCACCATTTGATACAATTGTCTCTTTAGTTTATATACCAATTGCTAGGACTTCGGATGAAAATATAATTGATATGCAACTGTGTTGTTGACAACTAAAGCAGTGGTCCATTTCCATATTCCATATCCGATTACATGCTATTTCAGCCTTTGTCCATTAATCCAAGGCCAGCGCAATGACTACTGTTGAATTATGTCTTCGCCGCGGCAATCCACAAAGATGAACAGCATGCACGCATAAAAATTAAGCGAGTGCCCATTTACACATAATATCCATTTCGAGTAGCTCTTTGCTATGTTCCAATTGGCTCTGGTACGTGACTAACAGGACAGTTTTATCGGCGCGTAAATTCGCGAATGATTAACTCGGAGATTTTGTTGAACAGAACTAATCGATTAGCCGCAGAGTTTCTTAGCTTGAGGCTGATCGACCAGCCTCTATTGGTGTGAAGTAGCCATGCAACTTCATTTTCCACTGCCGTGTGAAGTGTGTGGTGGCTGCCATTAGCCTGAGGTGCATGTATGAGTACGATAGCTATTGAGACATTTGCAGATTAATTAAGGCGACATACTCACAATTAGCAATTTACCCAGCTAATAGTTGCGTGGTTATAAGCAATTTAATGTCAACCAAATTAATTTATACGCTGCCAATTGGCAAAGATATTGTAATTAAATTTGTTAACTGTTTATAAATTGTAATAACTTCTATTCATTTGAAGGATGTAAGCCCGATGAAGTTATCAGATTTTAGATTGTTAATTTTTTTTAGCACACTCTAAAAAATTAAGTTAGCGGAGTAATCTACGAATGAATACTAAATTCAGAACTTTTTCTATTTTGAATAAGATACTCATAAAGATTGATAAATCTCACTCAGAAAGTTCTTTAAGCACGTTTGAAATCCTTTTATCAAAAGAAGCTCCCTACAATCTTGCACCAAAAATCCCACATTTGTTTTTAGTAAATTTTTTCTAAAGTCTTCTTTTTTATTAGTTTAATTTGAAAAACTTTAAAATATTGTGATCTATGATGTGAAAATTTTCTTCATAACGAAATAAAACACGAATTTTAGCAATGCTAACAGAATTAGTTTTTATCCTAGCTATAGTTTTTTTTTTCCATTCAGGTTTATCTATGACATATAAAATTTACAGAACGTGTAGAACGACTAAAAGTAAAAACCTTGCTAATTTTAGCTTTTGCAATCTTGAGGTTTTATTATGGAATCTTGCAGACTTCGTTCATAGCCAAAATTATAAAATGTGAAAGTACATGGTCAAACCTTTATTTAAAAGAACACATATTGGCCTTTTTAAGAATGCATAATAAGTTATAATTGTGCCTCCAGTTATTTAAAAAAAAACAGTTTTCTCTTTGATTTTTCATTTCACAATCATTTTTGTCGCGCTTCAGTGTACATTTATTCGAAATATCACCATTGCACAAACTTGACAAAAGTATGAAAAAATTTGCGCATTATGTCACCTTTCCATAATTACCTCCCTAAGTGCTATCAACAATAACAATCAAAAGTTATAAGCGAACATTTGGAAGATGTGTCCATCGAAGTAATCTTCAGTTTTTTCGTAGGATTCTATCTCCTCCTACAGTTTTTAAGCTACGAGAACCATTTATATGTCATTGTACGGGAATCTTAACTGGCTATTAGATAGGGTACTTTTCGATTTCGAATTTCGAAAATGAAGGGGATAATTTCGAAAAACACTTTTTTACCAAACTTGATATCTACGTAGATTTCGTTATACCGCATCTTTTAGTGCTATTGGAGGCAAGCTCTGGGAGGGGCGGGGGTTCAAAGTTTCAACTTTAAGCGGCTATATTTGAATAAAAACAATGTACACCAAAAATGTCTTTTCCATTTATGAATTTAGGATTTACATGCTAGAACAATGCTTGGTTGAGAAAATATAGCGACTTAAAGTTGAAACTTTGAACCACCGCCCCTCCCAGAGCTTACGCCACCCGAAAAATGAATAGCACTAAAAGATGCTTAATAACGAAATCTACGTAAATATCAAGTTTGGTAAAAAAGTGTTTTTTCGAAATTACCCACTCCATTTTCGAAATTCGAAATCGAAAAGTACCCCATCCAGTTAAGATTCCCATACAATGACATATAAATGGTTGTCGTAGCTTAAAAACTGTAGGTGGAGATAGAAACCTACGAAAAAACTGAAGATTACCTCGATGGGCACATCTTCAAAATGTTTGCTTATAACTGTGGATTCTTATTGTTGATAGCACTTATGGAGGTCATTTTGGAAAGGGGACATAATCCGCAAATTTTTTCATAGTTTTTCCAAGTTCGTGCAATGGTGATATTTCGAATAAATGTACACTGAAGCGCGACAAAAATATTGGTGAAATGAAAAATCATAGAGAAAACTATTTTTTTTTAAATAACTGGAGGCACAATTATAACTTATTATGCATTCTTAGAAAGGCCAATATGTGTTCTTTTAAATAAAGGTTTGAACGTCACAATCCATTAATTACAATAGAACTTATAACGAAATTACTCTGAAGAGGTATGCAAAACCTCGAAAATCGATATTATCGATTTACTCGAAAACCCAAATGACCTCTACTTTTATCCCCTTAAAGGATTAAAGACATTTCTGGAACACCCTGTATACATTATTTTACTTTTAATTAATAATTCAAACTTTGCTATCACTTTTTTTTTACAAATAAATCTTACCTACGCGACGCGTCCTTTTGGTCTTGCTCAAAACCTACACGCGTCTG
This sequence comes from Dioctria linearis, assembly GCA_963930735.1. Taxonomy (NCBI): domain Eukaryota; kingdom Metazoa; phylum Arthropoda; class Insecta; order Diptera; family Asilidae; genus Dioctria; species Dioctria linearis. Next base: position 209,273,939 of record OZ005740.1, read on the forward strand.
CCGCGAAAAAAGCGGAAAACGCGCCGGACGCGACGCGTACATTGGGCTTTCGCGCGCCGCACAATGAACGCAGCAAGGAACAGCACAGCGTAGGGCAGAGTAGCGTAGGTTTTTATAATATACACAAGTAAATGACCGACCACATATTGCAAGAAGCAGTTGCCCTAGCAAGTTTTGTTGTTTTACCTGAGACTTAAATCTTTCTATGTAGTTTCCGTATTTCGTAATTTTTATACCCTAGAGAAAATCTGTAGGACATACATACTAGTTTGTCATTCCGTTTGTAATGCATAGAATTAATGGTGGTAGAGCAAAATGGGTTGGACACCCAATGAGTTTTTCAAGTCCGTCTGTCCGTCCGGCCGTTAGTCTGAGAGAGCTGAAATATATTGCATACGGGTTTTTTTAAAAAAAAAAAGGAAATTTAAGTTCGAAAATGGTACAAATTGGGTAATTCCTTCGTAGGGTTGCTAAACAAAAATTTAGTTTTTTACGCTGCCTGAGAACGCATAGACGTAGATAGCTGAAATTTGGTACATGGTGTTCTCAGAGCAAAGGAAATGAAATAAATAACTAAATCGAGCAACCTCTTCTTGGTGTTGCCATATAAAAATGTTGGTTTTTACGTATACCGTGAAAACGATCAGTCCTAGGCGTTTTTATTGCACTAAAAAGTGTTTCAGAATATTAAGTCCTATGAGGTTTGTTGTATTAATTTTGCTGTCCTATGAACTGTTCTAGAAATATAAGCGTAAACCATTTCAAAAATCAAACTTCCGCAGATGAATCACCATACGAAATTAATAAATTAGAATTGCTTCTGAACCAGATTCTAGCTTTTTTACTTGTTTTTACATTTTGCTAAAACTGCAACTTAAATGTTGCTATATGTAAAAAGAGAATGCCAATGCCGATCGGTAGATTGAATAGAACATTCCGTAATCAAAATTGTTGATAAAAAAGGACAAAATTAGTGAAAGAAATATGAAGCTCCAAGGTAAATTTTTGTAGTAGCAATACTATTGGCCGTAAATGCAAGAACCGAATTCGTGTTCCTGTCTTGCCCAATACTATTTATCGTACTGATATTTTGGATAGGTCTTTGAAAAGGTAATCGATCAGAGCACTCGAAGAAATGAATTACAAATCGAATTTTGAAAATGAATAAATACTGTCATTACAGTTTTAAATTTACTACAATACAAGCAATTGTGGTATGAATTGTATAGTTTTGAATTTCCAAGAAAGTAGATCGAAAATCCAAAACTAATTTTAGAAAACGTTATTTTCAAAAATCGTATTTTTTCTCCTTTCATATTTTCTTCACCCAAATTAAATAAGTGTGAAATTTTGTTTTAAACTCCTGATTTCCTCGACGAATACTAATTAATCTTTGCAGCTTTTGCTGACTTTTATTAGACCAATTCTAGCTTTTTTCCTTGTTTTTAAATAACACTTTTATCTACTCACTAAACCTTGCCTTAATAACTTTATATTTTATAACCTTGTGCGTAAGGACGACGTTCGTGACGAAAATGTGAAATAGTTTTAGGGTAGTAAACGTGGATAGATTTACATGATTTTTTTTTTATATTTAACTGTCCGATGAGGTTAAAAAATGATACGTTTGTCGGGGTTTTGGGGTGGGAGTGGTAACTGCCACCCTTGGGGTTATCCAACTTGGGCCGTGTGTGATATCAAATTAAAGCTCTTTCTTAGTGCCAGAATTTTTTCACCCGAATTTTGTTAAAATGTGTATACAGAGGGTGTGTAGGTTTGTGCGGCGGGGCTAAGTTATCTTTTAAACGTTTTAGCATAATATTTTTCTTATTTCATTGGTACATTTTTCTGTGTTTAACCGTTATATGGGCTTTAATGTGAAATAAATTTTTCAAGTTTTCACATATAAAATTTTTTTTCATGGAAGTACTTACATTAAAGTACAATAATCTTCTAAACTACTTACCGCATAGAAGAAAAAATATACCACAATGCTCGCAGAAAAATGTAGATGCGAATTAATATGCATATATGAAATAGATTAAGAACTGTTATATAAGTTTTTAGCGAAAATCTTATGACTAAAAAGTAGAAAATAAAATATATTAAAAAACTTTTTTAGGTAAATAAATTGCACAAAAAGTAAAAAATAATTTTTCCTTTCTGAGTGACGTACACAAGATAAGCTTCTTTACAAAATAAGAAATGTAAGAACTTAAATTAGATCTTAAAACTGAATGTATGTCTTAATAATATTTTAAAATTCTATTAATCTCGTTTGACTTTAAATGTTTGAACTCTTTGCAATGAAAATTTTGAGAAAGACAAGATTTTTTTTTTTACTTTTTAATGAAATTTAGTTATAAAAATTACTTATTTTAAAAGTTTTATTAATATAATTTATTAAATATTTCACTAAGCATATTAATTGGAGCTGCGTCGTTCTGGCAGTGAGGGGTTCAATCTTCCCTATTCCCTATCATAAACAAAATTCAAATATACCTACTTACATATAATTTATGCAACTACTGCTGATTTAATTTAGCAACAATTTTTCTAATTATGCAGAGGAATTATCCTGTCGATGTATATGTAGTTAAGCCTACAAAATTTCATATTAATGCAATTCTATCTACCTATCGTTGCATCGTACTCGTATGATCTGAGTGATAAATACTTTCACAGTTACATATATAAACTTAGATTCGTCTAAAGAAATGATTTCTTGATACAACGTACATGAACATGGCTATACTTAACCCATTATTTATACAGGTCTTATTACCGGTTACAAATCGGATGGAAATAATTTTCTTTAGATACTTATCTTCCAGTTCAGCATACCTTGGTATTTGAAAAGAATCAATATATCAATTATCGTGAAATATTATTGGTTGTAATATCCTTATTTGCATAGAGCTTCCCTCTAGCATAGCTATACACATAATATTTTGTGAAGGCTACTCTAACTTCATAAACTTTGAGGGCTGATTTCAGGATCCATTATAAACGGAATTGTTAAACATTTTCACTAATAAATAACGATCAGTAGAGCTACTTACTGGCTTATTTATACAGAGTGTTTCAGATACAGGTGCCTTCCGGTATACCATGCAATTCCTTGAGGTGAGCCAATACGAGAATTGATCCACTTATCTTTCCTTAAGAGTTATATATATATATATATATTTCCTAAATATTTGTGAACCCTGGCGGGAATAAATGAATACAACTTTTGAGTCGCTCAATGGATTTTGCCAATTCTAAATAGCTTACAAAAGTCGTTTCAAATGACGTATTACTTATCATATTTAATTGAAGCATCTGGTAGCTAGGTAAAAATATTTTAAAAGCTTTAATACATTTATCTTAAAACTCGTTTGATGTTGTCCTTCTAAAATGGTGTGAGGATTCACTGAAGCTCAAGTTTGTAAGTTATGAGTGTTTACTATTTACTTAACCTCTACGGAAAATATTCTAATCTGTAAGCAATATTTTTGACAAAAATATTGGCTATTGTTGAAGTATCCATAGTCAAAACTGAAGACGTTAAGTTGAATCTCCTTCTTGTAAAGCTTGTACAGTTAGAAAGTCGTACGAATACAACTGATTCGAATGAAGCACCAAACTGTTGAATGTGAAATTGCCGTCATCTGAGCTAATCTTCTGGTAATCTTATTTTCTCAACAGAGGCAAACGAAATAAATACTAAACTTCTAAAAAGTTCCTTATAGGTACTTAATTAGTCTATGATTAAAACAAATGCAGGCCGAGTTACTAAGGAGGCCAACATACTCCCCTGTGATAGGTAGTATCTAATCTTATAATCTGGCTTCGGTAAGCTTCGGTAAGACAATTTACCTTCTATATTGAACCTATTGCAGGTACTGGAATGTGATTTTGTCTGAAGAAAAAGGACATTTGTGGCTTTACTAATGGGCAATAAGATTAGATCAGATAGACGAATATTATTGATATAACAGGGATATTTACGAAATTTTTATGTAAAATTTTGGAAATATGTATGCGTAGCTAATAAAAGCCAGAATGAAATATATAATAAGTAATATACCTCAATTGAAATTGAATGGTACTGTTGTAAGCTATGAAAAAATCCATAGGGTGCCTCACTAATTACAGTCGCTTTTTCCCACCAGAGCTCACAAATATTATCCTAGGAACCGTTTTTTATCAGCTTGACATCTTGACACGATCTGAAAACCCCCGCATATACCTCTGGAATTGTCAGTACTGAAATTTCTCATATTTAGATCTTTATAAGTAATTTGAATCTGAACTTTTTTTGGTATTTATATAATTATTCAGTTTATAAAATGCAACATTTTAAGCATCGTATTTTTTAATGCTTTCAGCTGCTTTACTAATTAAAACCAAAAACAACAGACACTATTAAAACTTTCAGTTAAATATTTTTTATTTGCTAGGTGGAATCCTAGGTTTCTATTAAACTATGAGCTTCTACTTACGGGCTTCCTATATAATAAGATTATAAAATAAATTCCATTTTAGCAGTCTGCCATTATGTCAACCTGCGAAGGAGTTTACTGTGCCAACTGAAATTTACGTCAGAATAATTATTGTAATTGTAGATCTTAATTCAAAAATAGGAAAATACAAATTCAAAAGCATACGTTCGTATGTATGTAACAGTATATACACTGACGGTCAACTGATAGGATTCACTTTTTTGTGAAAATATTGTATTTGCTCTCAATTTTTTTGTGTGGCATAGGTAAAAGCTTACAATTTACTAACATTAAACAAATGTTTACCTAAAAAAAGAACTTAGAAAAATGGAAGCAACAATTTGAGTTCGCTAATGGTTTATTAGTGCCAATTGTGTTCTCGTGCAGTCAAGAACGTTGTCTGTTTTGGCTAGTGAAAGAAAGTATTCTAATTACTATAACATGGGAAAGGGAAAGAGGCTAAGCATAGACGAGATTAGACGTATTACGATACTGAAGATGTCTAGTTAGAAAATTGCGATTAAACGTTTTTTAAAGATCCTGAAAATTACAGAAAAAACCAAAAAGGAGGAGTGGAAACAGGCACCACTGAAACGGAGAGAGGGGTAGGTTCCAATTCAGATCTCATTGCGCACCAAAATGCATGTATATCGGATAATTCTGGTAGTGTAAGAATCGTCCGGAAGATAATTAAGGACTTGTGTGACAAAAAGACACTAGCAGGATGGACTACATTTTGCTCAACGTAACATGGGCTGGTTATTGGAGCAGAATAATATAATTCTCTCAGATGAGAGAAGACTATCTTTTAATGGGTCAAAAGGATTTTGGGATAGCAACCACAAGCTGATTTATTAGTTCAAACTAAATTATACGTTCCAACCAGCTCATTAAGTTTCTCCAAGCTTATTCCCTAGGCACACGACGCTTAAGAATGATAATTGAAGCAAGAATGATCATTGCGCACATCGCGTGTCTCTACATAATTGAAGATGATCATTTCTTTGATCAAAGTTTCATCATAATATGAATGATAGAATCAGAAGCTCATACATTCGTATTATGTAAATGTTTTGTCGCGGTTGCTATCTAGTACAAGGCTCGATTCTATTTCTCACAAATTACTGGAAATTTAGTTTTTAATTTACAGAATTGAAAACAGTCATCTGTCAAGATATCGTGTACTTACATTACCAAGATATGATCATTGTAAGTACGTATTACGTATTTGAAGCAATGATTATAGTTGGACATCGTGTGCCTAGGGTATTACATTCTCATGACTATACTCTAACAGAAATTTAGACTATTTTCTTATATCATGAGCAGACCATTCAAGTCATGGATCCACTGATATATATTTAATAGTACATATTTTTAGCTGAAAATGGTACTTTTATACAGTATGCGAATACTCATCTATCGCAAAAAATTCATATAATTTACACAATTTTCACATTAAATGCTATATTAATTAATTCCAAACATTAAAGGAGGATGCAAATGATAGAGAAATTCAAACACTGCATCAATCCATTTTTCGTAAATTATACCCGTTGTTAGATTATGTTTTATTGTGAACTCATTTCAATTTTGAGCTGAAAAGAGACACATAAATTTGCTAAAACTTTTGCCTGTTTTATCAAAGGAAATTCATAGGGAGTTCAATCCACTGGCTGATAAGCTTACGACTTAGAGATATTGGTAAATGAAGTATTGCATATTTTAATGTTAGAAAGGATTTTTCACGAAAAAGAATAGTGTAGATAAAATTGAATAATAATAAAACTAGTCATGAACGAATACAGTAAATTCAATTGGCTAATGACTTGAATATAAGCCAACGATCGACATATCGACTTATGAAAATTCGTATTCAAGAAAAGTAACAACATTGTTCCTCAAAATCGAAAGTTAGAATTGATGTTTTCTTTTGGAATATAGTGTTACCACGCGAACGACATAACGTTTAAGATCCTAGACCCAGATCAACTTATGAGGGGAATAAAAAGCGTTTGAAATATTTCAAACCAAAAGTAGGTAAAATTGAATAATACAATATGTCAACCAAAAAAAGGGAAAAAGTTAAATTTATTGATATCCAGCCTAATGAATGCCCATTATAGCCGCCCCTCTGTTTTAAAAATGGCGACCTTTGATCGTTCGTTAAAGCTATCTTCAGCATTTTTTTGTATCGAACGTTAAAAATGATATTGTTATGAGCGTGGCCTTAGTTCGTAATTTAAAACACAAAACTTCAAATATTATTCATAAGTTCTTTCTTTATTTAAGTATACTCTTTACTTTTACAAACTTACAAATATCTATCAAATCAACTCTACTATAGTTGGGGTCCGGAAAATTTATCGCCCGCAATTGATCGCCAGCAATTTACCGCCAGCAATTAATCGCTAGAAGTTTACCGCCGCGTCAGTTTATCGCGTAAACAATTTATAGCCTACAATTGATCGCTAGCATATTTTATCGCCTGGCCATACATATAATTTATATATAGTAAATAATAATATAATTTAATAAATAACTCGTAACTAAGATTTGTCTGTACGTGATATTTAAGAATTAAGTACAGCTAAAAATGCAAGTTATATCCCAGGTATAGGCAAAGATATCCTAATAATAAGGTAGGAAAAAACTCTTTAAAACCTTTACGAATAAAGACCAAACATGTGAAATGTATTCAATTATTAATAAGATAAATTATGCGCTATACCTCTCAGATAATTAACAATACCATCGAAAATAAAATGTTCCCGCGCTTTTGTGAAACAGGTTTTTCTGAAATATTGAGCGAATTGGTTCGAAATTTGTTACTGTAATCCTATGATATTTGAACACACGTGGCTCTGCTTTGCTCTGAAGAAATTAAATGGGAGAAACTCATGATTCATTTTCGTAAATAAGTGAGAAGAGGCAAAGTTTTCAGATTTTACTTTCATAAAATGGTCCCGCCAGGATGTATTGTATTGTATCATTTATATATAATATATAATAATTTACTATGAGGGAATATAAACTATAAGGGTGTAGTACGGAAATAAAAAACACATATATGGAAATATGTAACATGTATCACATAAATTTAAAAAATCCATTTTTTAAACAATAATAATTGGTTAATTTTAAAATAATTTATTATAACATTAAGTAAGACGTAGTACATTGTAAAAACTCAAAAATGAATATTTATGCGATCTTCAGACTTAATTAATTACTAAGAGACTATATAAATTTCACAACACAGTATTCACATTATTAATAAGTTGGATTACGCGCAATACCTCTGAGATAACCAACAATATCAATAGCTCATCATATGCACTAACAACAGACAAACCTTAGATGCAAGATATTTATTAAATTATATTATTATTTACGATATATGTATAAATTATTTGTATGGCCAGGCGATAAAATATGCTAGCGATCAATTGTAGGCTATAAATTGTTTACGCGATAAACTGACGCGGCGGTAAACTGCTATCGATCAGTTGCTGGCGGTGAATTACGGGCGATAAATTTTCCTAGACCCACTTTAGTTATCGCTAATACTGTAGTTCTAATTATAGCAATCCAAATAGTTTGCTTAGTTAACATCGCTGTCTCAAATAAGACTCGCCTCCTGGCTGTGAGAAGCGCCGTAATTATACTCTAGAGATTGTCCTAGAATCTTTCCAAATATTCCGTTCTCGAAACATCGATACTCCGAACCTAAAGATGTCGCCTGCTCTTACTGTGGCACGATTCTCCGAAAGTTGTTTATATCCGTATTTAGTTAGTCATTCCATGCGAAGTATGTAGATGTCGCTTGTCCTTTTTCTATTGAACGTAACAATATTAACCAATTTACTTTGTTACTTACGAGAAACTTTTCAAGAGGTAGGAGGGGCCTTAAATATTTCAGAAACTTATCAGTATCTCGTAATACATAAAAAAGACGATGTGATTGTATGGCAACCTTACAAAGGAACTGTCCGATTTTGTCCATTTTTGAAATTAAACCTGAAATTGTAATGTAAATACTGCATCCAAGACTTAAGGCGATGACACAATGGTGGCTTCGGCTCTCGGTCCGGTTTCGGAGCCGAAGCCAGCTACTGTCAAATGGTTGAAATCGAAGCCGACTATGACACAATGGCGGCTTCGTAGATTCGTAAAGGAGTAGTTTAATACAGAGAGAATTGAAGAAAAATAAAATGAATAATAATAAAAAAATAATTTAAATAATAAATACTTCTTCATAATCACAACTTTAATTTATATTATTAAGTTTTCAAATGTATAGAAAAACTTTGAAAAGTAATAATTAATTAAAAAACAATACAATAAAAAACACAAAAATGAATTAAAATAAAAGCCACTCACTAGGGATACCAATTTCCTCGCTTATTCTTTTCCACACTTTTTCCTTTTTAAAATTATTTTTGTAATGTTTGTCGCTTTTCACGTACAACAAGGAATTTTCCTTCACCATTTCAATAAATTTTTCTTCGTATGACATTGTGAAGCCGCTGAAAATCAAATATCAACTGATAGCGGCTGCGGCTCCCAAATCGAAGCCGGAGCCAGAGCCGCCATTGGGTTAAGCACTGCCATACTCACATTTGATTTGGACAGGCTTCGGCTCCGAAGCCGGAGCGAGAGCCGAAGCCACCATTGTGCCATCTCTCCACCATTGTGTCTGATCTCGGAATTATCGCTCTCAATCAGTATCCATAATATGGATTATATTATATGTGAAAATATGAATTTTTGTATGGCAATCATATGAAGGATTACAACCTATATCTAAAATGTTTATAAAGAAACCTGTGTATAATGAGACAAATTAATTTGTAGTTTCTACGTTAATCCGTTCTGAAGTTATTATTCATGAACAGATTGAGGGATAAAGGTACAGACAGGTACACTCTAACTAAGATATATATTTTAATACCCTATATGAAACCTCAGAGTATATAATATTAAGTTTGTAGAGAGCGTTGTCATAAAAATACTAAATCAAAGCTTTGGGTTTTAACTAACTATGTATATTTTGACACTGGCAGAAAACGATGTCAATGTGTCGACGCATGAAATTTTGTGTTCAGAATTTTCTAAAAATAGTAAATACAACTCCAGAAATGAGTAAATTCGGCAACTCGTTCATAAGTACATATACTGTGAAAATGTTCAGTCAGGATGGATACCCAAGCCAAGATCACATATTTTTCACTCATTCACACATAGAAATGGTATATAAAATGAAATATGTAGGTTTCCAATCAATTTAGTTTTAGTTTTAAAATATCGGCGTTGTTAGATTAAGTATTTCTCGTCAAATTTTAAGAGAATTTACTTTACACATTTTTGCTTTCTATATATATGTATTGTATTTAAGATTAGATACGGAGTGCCAGAAACCATTTTCAAAATTCTAAGCCTTACTCTTTTATTAAGTCTAATTGTCAATTTTCAAATTTAATAAGTTTAAGTTTTGCAAAGATTTTTATTCAAATTGGTGGTGGTCGTTTCTGGAAACTAATTTAAAAGAAAACTAAATTATTTTTATATTTTATAAAACCAGTAAATGAAGTGATTATTTGGTATAATAATAACGGTAACTACTAAAGTAAGCATGTAATTTAGAAGTGCCTGAAAGTAATAGAGGCATAATGACCGAACTCTTCAGATAAAAAAAAAGAGATATTTCAGAAATCAAAGAAATTCGAGCAATAATATATACATAACATACTAAAGTGATGTTAACGCGTGCCTAAAAGAGTCGGTTAAGAGTTTAATTAAATTTTTTGTTTAACCGCAACATGCTTAAAGATTTAGTTGCATCAGAAAATCTGCGTACAGAAAATTGTTGCGGAGGCTGTGGAACACAGATTCGAGATAGGTATGTCTTCTATTGATATAAAAACAAAAAAAGGTATAACTGAAAGAAAACTGGAATTTTTCAGATTTTACCTGTTGGCTGCTGATCGAGCATGGCATGGCCAATGCTTGCGCTGCTGTAAATGCTCCCAACCATTGGACACAGAACTAAGTTGCTTTGCTCGAGAAGGAAGCATTTACTGTAAGGAAGATTATTTTAGGTAAGCATTTATATATGTGAAGAAATACGACGAAATTTCCAAATCGAAATCAAGAGCTTATAAACATGATAATATAATGAATGATCTAACCCATTTCTCTTTTCACCAAGCTTTTACTACGTTTACATACATACATCAATATAAGAAGGAATCAGTAAACACATATTTTTCGTTCCTTAACGATAGAAATTTTTATTACATAGCGCTATGTAGCAGCTTAATTGTCTATCATAGTTAAAATAAAATTCGGAATCAACAAAGGAATTTCTATCATATTTGGTACCTATACCTTGAATGTTAAAACAATGCGCCACTTTACTTTGTCGTGCCGTAGCGGAACAAAAACGTTGATTTAAATCGCATAGTGCAATTATACAAACGAGAAACTAACGAAATTTTCCTAGGTCACCAAATTATTTATTATTGTTACTGAAACATTTTATAAACTTTTATCACAAAGATTTCCACTGTTAAAATATTTCGTCTCACGTTATTCACAAAACTAATCTTTTGTTGTGTATTGAAATATAACGATAATTTTAGAATATTGGTCTAAAAGCAGTGGCTTCTGCTTATGTATTCAGAAATACATAGCTATAAGTCAGTGTAGCTTTTCTTATATTATAGATAGTCCACACTTCACACTCTCTAATCATATTCATAATTTTTGAAATTCATACTTTCATACAAAATACATACTAAGTTTGTCATTCCGTTTGTAATGGATAAAAATAATTAACCCCATGCACCCCCCCATGCATAAAATTAAAATTTATTTTGATTTTTTATTATCCGTCTGCTTGTTCGTCTCTCTGTCTGTCTGTCTGCCCTCACGATAACTGGAGAACACATTCACTGAGACGCTGAAATTTTGCAAACGGGCTTTCTAAAAAATATAATTTCGTTTTCACTATTTTTGGGTACTGCCCAGGTACGCGTTGATCTAGAAAGCTAAAATTTGGTAGGTACATGGCGTTTTCATAACAATAATAAGATTTTAAAAATTGGCAAAGTCGGGTAATCGTTTCGTAGTGTTGCCATACAAAACTTTGGTTTTTCATTATTAAATTTTGTACACGGCGTTTTCATAAAAAATTGCAAACACAAGTTCAAAAATAAACTAAATCGGGCTTCGTTTTCTTGGTCAACATTTTGTTTTTCACTATATATTTGCATATTGCCTCAGAACGCGTCAGCGTAGAAAGCTGAAATGTTACACACCGTCATAAAAATAGTAAATGAAATTTCAAAAATAAACTAAATCCGACAATCTCTTCTTGGTTTGGATTATCACTATATTTAACTTTTATGTTCATCTAATGGGTATAGGTATAATATTATTGGTCTTAGACCAATTATAATTTCATCTCTTGTTTTATTTCGAATACTTACCATGTTCCCTCTAATAATTAAAGTAATGTAGAAAATAAATGAGATTCTGCATTCAGAATTTATAAAATAACAGAAATGCTTATCAAGTAGTTTTATGGCTTCTCCCAAATACCTTTGAATTTTTAAACCTTAATTAACCGATTGATTTTACGAAACGATTGAAATGTAAAACCTAGGATTTGCAACCATGTATAGTTTTGATGGTTTCATTGCCGGTTATTAAAATCATAAATGATCTTTTAGTATTATTGAACATCAGTAAAAACTGTAATAAAATATATTATTACTAGAAGCAGCCCGCCGGCATTTCAAATGCATAATATCTAAGCTATTATCTGACTCGATCGCACGATTCCGTACTCTAGGGTTTCACTTTGTGTACGTCTGTACGCATGTATGTGTGTGCGTGCATACTTTCATATGTGTGGAAGAGTGTTGCTCTCTACGTCGACGCGTGCTCAAGTAGTGCCCAAATATTTAATAAAACACGACATTTTTTTATGGCAGCCCGATTGGCCCCATTTTGGAACTTAAATTTCCCTTTTTTTAAAGGCCTATGTACAACATTTGAACTCTTTACGTCGACGCGGTAGGCAGTCTCCAAATAAGTGAAAAACTAAAGTTTTGTATAGCGACACCAAGAAAGGATTGCCCGATTTGCTCCACTTTTGAACCTGTATTTTCAATTTTTATGAAAACGCCGTGTACAAAATTTCAGCTTTCCACATCTACGCGTTGTGAGGTAGTTTTTTACGTCTCGACAACAGCCACATCTATCATGTGCAAAGCTATCGTATCTCTCAAGCTGGAACCAATATTCACAAAATTTCATTGAAATCTGTTGGGCGGTTTCGGAGACTAGCGTGTACAAACACAGTGACACTGGATTTTTATATATTAAGATATGTTATTATTATAATTATTTATTTTTAAAAAAAAAACCGGTGTGTGGAAATATACCATAGTTTAGTTTTCATAATACCGGAATTTAAACATGTGTGGGGATATTTTTATAGATCACACTGTAACTACTGCACGTTACATCCTATGATGATGATTTAAAATCTGATAGATTGATAATCGTAGAACCTATCCAGTTGTCTATAAGTTTCTCCCTTTCGACTCTCCGTGTTAAAATTTCAGAATTTTAATTTGTTTGTTTTTTTTTATTTAAGTACTATTCTTATCAAAAACCACATCATCAACACCAATTTTTCATATTGAATTGAAGAATCCCGAAAGCTCCGCTTTAAAATGACCTACACTTTGTACCCAAAATGCAACAATTTCTGCGATTTTAGATTTTTTCTTGAACATATCCAACAAAAAATTCAATAAATATGTAATTACCTTTTGGGAATGAATTTTTTATGGCATTTTCGCTGGATATGTTCAAGAAAAAGTGCGAAATCCTGTAAAATTTCAACATACTTATAAAGCTGTGTAAATAGTTTTTTATGTATGCACAAATAAATTTGTGAAGGAAATTGGAGGAACAAATAATTTTTTTGAGAAATATTGTTGTTCTAATATATGTTGAATGATAATTTATTTTTTTATTTTTTGTACTGAAACGTGTAAATAAAAGCTTTATAAACATGGATCAGGTTTTTTGTTTATTTTTTAAGATACATATATTCAATAAAAATCACAGCTATCAATACAACAACAGTCTCGAAAATATTATGCAGAAATAATTTTGTGAACGATTGTATATGCGAAAACCACTCCCGTTTCTTTTGACTGAGCACTGATTTACGATACCCTGTCTTTATGCAATCTTGGCGTTAATATTTTCTATAAATTAAACTGGATAGATCACATCTTCTTTGTTACCACAGAACCATCGATGTGTCTTGGATTTCTGAAAAGATGTATGAAATACTTCAGCCCATCGAATACAGTGTTCCTCTACAAGTCCTATATCAGACCTAGAATTGAATACAATTTCTATATCTGGGCCGCGGCTAGTCGCACAGGTTTAGCTTTATTGGATATTGGCCAAAAGAGAGCCTTCAAGCTGATTGGCGATTTGGCAATAACTTTTCATATCGACTCACTCGAGCAATGCCGTAATGTTGGATGTATTTCGCTCCTTTATATGCTACCTGCCTGGTCAATGTTAAAAGTAATATATATCAGCATCTTCGTCACTCTCCTCATAAGGTATCCATTTAGGTTGGCTTAATAAAATAAAAAACAAAACGGTGACAAATTTATATTCTGTTAAAAGTCTCACAATTTTTCTAAAAAATTCACGCCGAAACCTTTGTAAAAGTTTGGTGTGCTAAATTGACGTAGGATGTGAATTTATATTGAAGCTTATTTTGCTAATTTCTAAAATAATCTTCAGTGGTTAAAAATTATACATACTTTGCAAAAATTTATATTATACAATCGCTATTTATCGCAAGAGTTTCAAAATTTCGAGTCATTAATTTCTTAATACAAATGTTTTTCATATCGAAAAGAATGGAAAATATTTTGTAATTGCCCAATACGAAATCGTCTGGCAAGGCCTAAATTCATAATTTTTTTTTTTCAAAATTTCCCGACTATGTAGCTAGAAATGTCAGCATTGCTGTATTTTCGGGGACAATTGTTTTCAATAATTTGTTTGATAGTTTGAGAGATATAAATAATTTTAATAATTCATATAGAAAAGAAAGAATAAATAAAATGGTGAAAAGGGGCGATGACTTTTGAAGAACGTGTCCTCATATTGTTTTTTTTTTTAATTATAGGTAGGTACTTGTTTTTTATCTTAATTGGTTTTATTAACATTTTATTTAATTACACATAATTGCTTTTCTTCTAGCAAGTAAACTAGAACGATTTTAACTTGATTTTGTCTTTAATGAGCTCGCAATTTTTCCTTAGTTTTTATTTTTCACGGAACATTTGCATACTTCCATTAGTAAACTTACATTATGGACTGTACTGTATTTTAATTCTGCGAGCTTCCAGTTCTTAGTTTGTTGAAAAAATGTCTTGCTGAACACACCTTGCAACAAAAATAATAATTGCCTGTAAACAAATTTTCAGCAAATATAATATATTCTTCAAATTTTGGCTCATCTTTCGCCCTAATTTACAAACCGGAATGAACAATTTCCCAAAAATATTTTCCTGTTTTTTTGGGCGACTGCTTATTTCCGGTGTTTGTGCGATTATGCGCATAGTCAATTGAATCACATAATATGATTGAAATTTATGTGTGTTTATTCAAAGTATTTTTGGTCATAATTGCGGCAATGTGAAAAAGTTAATTAGACATACCCTTACAAGGCAGACACTTCATGTCATTTTCAACTTTAAGGAAATAACACCTGCAGATGAAAAACTATACATATACATATATACATATCGATACATATATAATATCTCAACAGGGCACAAATATGTTAGTTAAATAATACGCGAACGTGACATTGTCGCCCACAGTTGCAAACAGAGGATGCCATCTCTATCTTAAGAAAAACTAAAGTTACTTCAGAATCTTGAATCCTGTAGCCACGCAAAGGCCATGCATCACATGGAGGTAGTCGATATTCGATTTAAACAGAGCTTGGCAGAACAGAGGTAAGATATACACATATGTATACAGACATATTAGGTGAATGCTGTTGCTGCTGCGAGTCTGAGACACTGCTTATGTACAATAAACCTCCAGAAATACACGGGGGAATACAAAACCCTTAGTCCGATTATCGAACCGCTACTTATTCTTTTTATTGCACCTGGATGCTGGATCCCTTTGTTATCTGCGCACCTCGAAAAAGGCGAAACATGCCAAAGTCAACTGCTGCAGCTTCTGTGTCTGCTCTGTAGAGTTGGTAAATGGCGGATGCTAATACTTCTATGTAAGGCAAGTTGTTTGTTTTTGCTTCTCCCAATGCTGGCAGTTAAGGGCTTCTTAAAAGTCGTCCCTGCGATGAATCTTTTATTTTTACCGAGACGATTTCAATAAATTTCACGAATTTTGTTTTTATCCAATCAAAGCTGACCCAGACAAAAAAAGGTTAAGACAAACAGCATACAATTCTCGTTAGCCATAGCAGTTTTGTAGAGTCGATAAAATTTATTGCAGAGAACGAATGTATCCCAATTCTGCCGAAAAACATTCGGGTAACAGTAGAATGTCAATTAAGAGCAAACCTCATTTTTGCTTGTTTTTTACACTTGATTTTTATAACCTATATTACAGACATTATGTATGTTATATACATACATGGGTACAGTTATTGACTGTTAGCATTTGTAACCTAGTTAAAAATAGAGAATTTGTAAATGAGTTATGTTTACGGTTTCGAACACATAAATATGACGGTATATGAAGGTAAAAAAAATTATTTGATATCGTTGTATTTTAAATGATAAAAATCCAGCAACATGGTAATTGGAGAGAGCTACGTTTTAAATTTTATTGAAATCAAATTTTAATTGCAGAACTTTCAAAAAATGTTACATCAACATTCAAGTTCAAAAGTGAGAAATATCAGTCAAAGCCGCCATGAACTTGTGACACAAAAAATATTCTTGATCCCTGCCGTGTATGGGTTTTATGTTAATCTGCTGATATCTAGAGTAATCGCAATATTATTATATTATTCGATTGAACATTGAATATTCTTAACAAATAAATCGTTTTTTAGATGGAAAGAGATTAACAATTTCTTTGATTCTAAAATAACGGAAGAAATTACGATTTTGTTTGTCTGAATTTTCGATGAGAAGAAATCGGAATAGCCTTTCTTATTTGTTATAAGAAAGCTTGTGGTTATGTTAGCCATGGCCATTTTTAGCCAAGTGAGAGCCTCGGGGCACTTAAGGATATGGGTCCCCACTAGCAGAAATTATTTTCTTAACTTCTTTGGGTTATCAACAAGAATAGTAACGTAAAGTATGTTAACATGAACCAACATTATAAACATTTTCGCTGATTTAGTAAAAGACTTTAGCTACTGAAGGTAGACTACGAAAAAATGCAGGAAATTTAAAGAAGACTGGGGCTGTAAGCACTGACACTATATGTACAATAACAATAACGTTTTTGTACGTGTTACTTTGTATGAAAATTTGTTGCCATGTATAGAATTTCGAATAGATCCCTTGGTCTACTTTCAGTATCGAAACCAGGGATCGAAAATAACCATTATTCAAGATTTTTCAAACAAACAAAATGACACAGAATGAAGGATCTGATCTTTAAATGAGTAGGAGTAATCATATATTCATTAAGTGAACTTTCAATTTCTACCGTAATTGAAAAGTATAACCAATAAAATAAAAATTGCACATTAATTTTTGATAAATTTTTCTTTGTTATCCGAAAACTATTATTTCACAATATCTTCTTTTTGGTTATTAAATACATAAGCTTTTATTATTCTTGCCAATCGATTCTTATAATTTTTTGCATATTAATAACGAATCCGGTATTCTCATAACTGTTATTATTGGGAAGAATTAAAATGGTTAAGGTAAAGTACGAATAGTTGCCAACGTTTTCAGTATCTACCTCCCAATTCGATGTATACTTTTATATTTAAACAATTATATATTCATACAACACTGTTATCTTTGATCTTTATTATATTTGACATTCACTTTCCTAATCTCAATAGTTAATGAAACAGTACAAGAGTTAGAAAGGTCTCAATTTGGGAATCTACCCCGCTGGGGTGCGTTAGATGCCTTCGAATATACGGATAGATGCCCTAAGGGAAAATGATTGAAATTGTTATCAATTTATTTAAAAAAACTCAATTTCAAATCTTGTAAAATTCGCAAAAATAGATTTAACAGAAATACACTATTTACAAAATTAGTATTTAACGATATAGTTCTTCTACATTTAGTCTCATAACGAAAAATAACACTTGAAATCAAAAATAATAAAATTATGTCATGGTGTGGCATAGCTTGTCGTAGTATAAATATTATATGTACATTAAATAAAAAAAACTATAAAAACTTGTAAAATATAACGATAATCAGAAAGGTATCTATACATATCAACATTGCGACGCAGTGTGCGTCTATCCTCTATAGGCGTCTATCCGGCACCCAACTTAGGGCAATTATCCTTCTTGGTACGGATCCATCTGTGGAAGTTTGATATTTGAAGTGGTTTTTCGCTAATATTTCTAGAACGGTTAGTCGGACAGCAAAAATGATTTTAACAAATTCATAGGATCTCATATTCTGAAGAACTTTTCAGTACAAAAAAAACGGCTAGGGATCTTTTTCACGGTATACGTAAAAAATCTGATTTAATCCATTTTTGAAATCTCATTAACTATTACTATGAAAACACCATGGACTAAATTTCAGCTCTCTATGTCGACGCATTCTCAGGCAGTGCCCAAATATATAGACAATACGAAATTTTTGTATGGCAACCCTACGAAGGAGTTTCAAAAAACTTTTCAAAAAAGCCTATATGCAAAATTTCAGCTTTCTAAGTGCACGCCTTCTCGAGTTATGGTGCATTGGTGTCCAATCCACTTTGCTCTACCATGATGGTTTCTGTGCATTACAAACGGAATGACATTTAGTACACCCAATACATTTCATCTAGGGTATGAAAATAGTTTAATGATCACTATTAAAGTGCAACTATTACCATAGGTTTTATAAAAATTACGATCCCTGATCCAAACTCTGAACCCTTGTTCACGAGCGCGATACGATACCGTGCAATATTATAGTGACGTCCTGAGACTGCCTTTTATCGAGCGATACGTTCACACGGTTGACAGCGGCTTCAACTTAATTTGTGTAGTTTTGTAGTGGCAAGCAAATATTAGTGTGAAATTTACATATATTTATGTTTTTATATTCGCAAGAAACCTAATGCTAGCCGCGATCATATACTGCAGCCAATCAGAGCTCTGCCACATGCGATGTATCGAGCTCGTGAATAATTCACAACAACTAAACTAACTTGTAATAAATAGGTAGTTCGACTGGTTGAGAAATTGGTTATCAGTTGATCTACTGTCGCAGACGCTATAGGGCCCTATTGATGGCGGGGTTCTGGGCCCATGCGTAAAGATAGCACTATGTATAGATAGCGCAACAGGGTAATGCGCCGCAGTTACGTATGACCCTATTATTTCCTCTCTTAAGAGTTTGTATTATTTTCCATCTGTTTGATGTGAGTACTTGGTTCCTTCGCAGGGTGTTAACTCTCTTTAGCACACAAATAAAGTTCTCAGTTTAAAAATAAAAAATTAAAAACTAGAGTTTTATCAAAAATTGTGCTGATAAGATTTAAATTCGTGAGAAACAGATGAAACTAAGTGTGACGAAAGCAAGTAAAAGAGAATTTGCTTTGCAACATCTCAGAAAACCTCTCGGACCACAAAGGACGTTTCTATTCAATCAATCCCGCTAAATCCTTGGTCTTCCACGTTCAAAATCAAATTGTTTTTGTTAAACTTACTTAGTACATCAAAGCTTCTTTTACAAGATTTGTAAGTGTTGAAAATAATCGCTTTATGTGCCTGAGAGAGTGACTCTCTCTTTGCCCTAATAAGCTCTTCCAATTATTTTGTGGATACAAAGGATGCAGGAATACTCAATTAATATTCCAGCATCGAAATCGATGTTTCCTTTTAACGCCATATGCAAACACAAGAAGAATAGTACTTTTGCCCGTCCAATCAAAATTGTCCGCAATTTATTTAACAATGCTGTTTTTTTCGTATAACCGTAAGATTTTACCCCATTAATCGCACAATTGAATAATTTAAAAATAATTGAGATAGATAGGTATAGATCCTTCTATTTACAAAACAAGTTAAATTAATTCCTGCCTTATTTTTAGAAAAGAATCTAGGTCTTAATCAAATTTTGGGGTTTTTGAAAGTTTTACCGCCAACATGTTCTGTAGAATCTGTAAATGTAATATACCACAAGAACGCTTTGTCTTTAAGATTTTAATGAACTGAGAACTCAAGAAAGCATGCTGACAAAATTAAACTTTGCGAACCAAAAGTTTCAGGTGTTAAAGCAGTTTGTGTGTTTAACCTTTTAAGAAATTTCCATGTTGTTAATAATTTAAATGGCCAAATGCGCAATATAATGGAATTGCTCATTACATGCTCAGAAGTTTTAAGCAATTTATATTTGAAGATAAGTTTTTCGATATTAATATATTTAACACTAGATTGTAGTCGCTTTATTTTATTATGAAGATGAAATAGGTACCTGTATTTTATTTAATTGAATACATACATAATAATTTCAAATGAAGAAGCATATTTTTGTTATAAGCAACTGGAAAGTGTAACGTTTGACCCATACTGTAAAAAATAATAGGACTATTCCCTAAATTTAAGACATGCTTTCCTTAAAAATAAATGTAATTTTTCTTATATAAAGAGAAAATCAGTTTAATTTCCCAAATCAATGGAACATTCATTAAATTTAGGTAGGTATTTGGCACCAGAAAACCTATAAAGTACGTAAAATTCCCGAAATGTTAAGCTATCTTGGATATAAGGAAGAGAATATTCAATAAATTAGGGTTTATGTTACATTTTGTGTGCAAAAAAAGGTCATATATTGTTTTTTAATATTTTGTTTGAGCGTGCCCAGCATACCAACATAACTTCCGTACTACTTAGTAGTATGGGCCATAAGAGATGTGCTATTCAGCTCATTCTTATGTTTTTTTAAAGTGGGTGCTGTTCTATCACCTATGATGGAGTGTAGTGCTTTCACCTATTCCCTATATCTTAGGGAATACTCCCTACATTTTAGGGGGGAAAGAAAAAAATTAAGATTCCCTACATTTTAAGGAATGTTCCCTACATTTAAGGGAATGTTCCCTACATTTAGAGGGAAAATTAAAAAGAAAATTGAAAATTCCTTACATTTTAGTTTTGTTCAAGAAAGAATTTTTTGGGATTCTCCGGTATATAGCATTAAGTTTAACCCGGTAAAAAGTCCAAAAGAGTAATCTTTTTATTTACATTTTAGGGATAAAAGACAAAAATTGCTTACATTTGAGGAAGAAAAACCTACCTACATTTTAGGGATGAAAACCTAATCTATGTTTTCACGGTGGAGCTTTCGCTAATCTTATCGACAAATACCTAACCTTTGTGGCACAAATTGTTGCCTCTCACTATAGGGAACTATTTTTTACTGTGTACATCTTAGAGCTTTCTATGTAAACAAAACTAATAAATTTGCATGCTTATTCCCTTTAAAAAGTTATTGAATAAAAAAATATACAACTCAATTTACGTTTACTAATAAACTTTGCCCAAATAATATTTAAATGTAAAAAATAATAGAGTAAGGGAAATAATACATTTAACGGAATGTTAAAATGTATGTATGTATGTTTATAGCATTTTTTATTATAATTACAACCCACTTATTTGAATACACATTATTTCTTTGAAAACTTATTTCTTCAACTTACCTAGTGTTCAAAAACAGTATACAGAGTATCAGAGAAGATGGTAACTACCACTAATCTTCAATAAAAAAGTAAGGTTAAGTGTTATTATACAAATCTTTATAACAGAATTCGAATTAACTATTCCATCGTGTCGATTGAAAAATATTTCCAATATGCAAAAAGATTCGTTAGCGTCAACCTTACCTTATTATTAAATTGCACTATTTTTAAAATATTACAGTAGCAAAATCGGAGACCATGCAAACCATTCTTTGCTATATTTATGGCATACATGGAATTGTTTGCCACTCGCTCGCCCTTAACATTTCAGTCAAAACTATAATTCAGATCAAGCTATTATAATTGTTTAACCAAAGTAAATTTATTTTTGATTCCTATAAACCGTAGTTTCTACACTCAGAGAAATTAATGGGGCAAATTAAGAATCAAACATTTCTCTTTTTAATTTTGCGCCTACAATAAACATTTTTGATTCGAAAATATGATGATATTTGATTCAAATACGACTAAATGGAATATGGAAAATGTTTAAATCAACAAAAAGAGTGTTAGTATCAATTTTCTCTTTGTTGACTTTACATCTACAATAAATTTTTTTGATTCACATATATGCAATATTTGATTCAAATACGAATAAATTGAATATTTGAGGTATTGAGATCAACAAAAATAAGAGTTGAGTTATGTATTCTCGAATTCAATATTGGATTAAAACTAAATATTGTTAACCTTAAACTGCAAACTGAAAATTCGGAAAGGCTCTCTGAATTTTTTCAGCAAAAATGAATTTCAAAGAAGTGTGACAAGGTCCATTTGATTGCGTGTTGTCGGTTTTCTTAAATTCAGTAATCTGAATTTCGGGAATTCGGTATACTGAAATTCCGAATAATGTGACATCTGCCTTAGGATCCGTGCTAAACATTCCAATAGTTCCTCTTGCTGAAGTATAATATACATACATATTCCTTATAATTAATAATTAAAGATACGAAAGTAAGATAAGATAACAAATTATATACCATTTATTAATTTCAAATAATATTATAATTATATACATTGGTAACATAATTAAAACTCCATTAATATAGCAGATAACAAAAAATAATTCTATATACATTATTGACGTATTACAAGGTTTTATTTCGTAAAAAAGATCCTGATCTAAGGTTATAAATATGTAGTGCAGGACTATGAAAATGCTCAATGTTATTGACCAACACTGTATTTGTTGAACAACCTACTTCCTAGGATTGAAAGTGATTATTAAATCCTTTTATAGTTATTTCCTCAGATATCACAAAGAGTTTGTTATCGCTATCTATTAGTAAATAGAAAATTTTATGCAGGCGTAACCTATCTGTAGTAGCAGTTAAATAATAATTCTTTTTGTGACATATTCCTTTATAAGTTGCACTTTCTGTAAGCGTGACCTTATCAAAATTAAACTTATCGTTTATCTCCACACTATACATATACGTAACTTTACTTATATCAACAATATTTCCTTTTTCACACTGTAAATGATCCGGAAATTCAGATATATTCCAATTATTTAGAAAATTGGTAAATGTGAGGCAGCACTTTATTGATACAGAATATGCAATATCTTTTCGAGAGTTTGTTATATGCGCATATTTTTTTATATCCTTATGCTTTGCTTCGAAACGAAATGACCATAAGTTTTTCAATGGGCCACATTTTCTTATAGCTGTTATGTAATGCACTACAAAATGATGCTTCGGTTTAAGTTTCCCAATAATTTCAACATATAACTTATGATGCTGCTTGACGTATTTTTGCAATAGCTCTAGATCAAATTCTGAAAAGCTAGGCAACAAAATAAAGTCAATAATCTGAATAAGATAGATAGCACAACAATCTCCATGATACGTTATCTTCGGGTACTAAATCGCCAATAATAAGTGGAAGGAAGTGAATGAAACACAACATTTCTCTCGCAGACATTCTCAAATTGCCTTTTTTAGTCTGTTTAATTTTATTTCATGAGAAAGATTTCCTACTTCAATTTCACCATAACAGAACATTTGCTTTCTATGATTAAGGGTTTCTAAAGTAAAAATATTACTTTCAATTAAATTACACAAAATTTTAGAGACTTCATATAAGCAAATGCCCTCAAAAAAGTCATGCATTATATCAACGCAAAAAATTTCAGTGGCATGAAATGTGGGTATTTCATTGAAAATACAATCTTCATTTATGCCGGTTATTTTAGGATTATTTATTTTTATATGTTCATCATATTGCTGCTTCGTGCGTAATAATGTACTACATATTTTCCTGTGTATCCATTTGCATTTCGGATTTTGACCGGTTGCACAAACGACAGTATTTATCACAATTAAAAGATTTTGAGAAGCCCAATAGACTTGTTAAGCCTAAATTATCGCCCAGTATAAGCCCTAAAACAAAATGTACTCGGAAAACTCCCTCTGGAGTAGTTATTTGAATACCTATTTCTTCTAAAAATTTAATCTCTTCAACGAGATGATAGAATGATGAACTATTTGAATGTGCTTTAATATATTTCGATTTAATAAATCCTGCTACAAATATATATTTTAAAGAGGACAAAAGATGTTGCGGTAAGGTTGGGAACGAGTAATAAATTGCGCAAAGCGAATCGTCAGCCGTAGGACTTCCAAGAGGATTATTTACTTCAAAGTCAACTGTGTACAAGAAGTAAGGCAAGATGATCTTTTGATCGTTAAAATGCTTAAGTTTATGTTGAAAAGTGCTGCAGTTTACAAAGTGAGAATGTTTTTTTTTTGTTTTCAAATAATTGGTATTTTCGAGACATATTGTAAAAAGATTAGGCAGTTCGAAAAACTTTCGAAACTGGAATTTTAGAGGCTGTAAATATGCTTTTAAATGCTTTGAATTCAAGCTTGGATTACCGTTTTTTATTACCTCTATAATTTCGTTACGTATTGTATGCGCTATTGGATATTGGAATAAATCTTTGGATCTCATATATGTCATGTACTTGTACTCTGTTCTTACATGGGAAAAGGGATCGGAAACTGAATTTACAATTTGCTGTAATTTTGTACTATTTTCTGGAGGACCGTTTTCTGATATGATGTGTATCACTGACGAGATTAAATTATGTACCGAATTTTGGATTTCAATGGCATCTTTTCTTGTGAGATTATTTTTACTTAAGAGATGGGATACAAAATTTACAGAATTTTTTTAAACAAATCTAGTTTTTGGGAAGTTGACTCATCTGCATTGTCCTCTATATAATTGTGACTTGAAGTAGTTGATTCAATTTCAACATTTTTAGTGGCACTAATTGTGTTATTTCCTTTATTGCTATCTAAACAAGGTTTCTCGTCCTCAATTTGATCTGAATGTACACCTACTACATGTTTTTTATACGCTTTTCTATTTGAAAAAGTTTGCCCGTATTTATTTTGGCCGCATTTATAGGTATCAATGGATTTTAATTTATGTTCACATTTAAGATGTTCTATAAGTTCATTTACAGTGCGAAAATAGTTTAAACAAATATAGCAATTCATAGTTAAAAAGCTGAGATAAATTGGAATTATTGCGAATTTTACAAATATGTTAGCAAACCTGTTATATTTGGAGAAGATTTGTCAAAGCTAGAATTTATTTCAAAGAAATATTTTTGAATGAATAACCATGCCCCGTAACAATGAGGGGGATACTCTAGGTGTAGAACCTGAAATGCTTTGAAGCAAGTATCTAGGCATGTAAGAAAATTGGAGAACTTAAATTTGACTCCATCTATATAAACATAAAACTCAAGCAAACTTGAAAAATCTTCTCCAAGAACTACAATTATTGGTTGTAAATTTTTTTTTTTTCTGAATAAAGCCGGGAACGAATTTTTTCAATAGCTACCTCCAACTCGTTGATAGCAGTAATATGCAGAAAGACTATCTACAGCTTCTATGATTGTAACTTTTTTCTTTTTTCTTCTGCTTTCTGTTTTGTCCTCGTTTTCCAAACGGTTTGACGGGATGATAATTGCTTTTAATAATATTGTTATTAAGCAATCTCGGGAACCTAGACAAAAAATTTACATATTGTAATACCAATTTACTATCATTTTTGTTATATTTACTTTCACTGATTAATTTTTTATCTAGATGGTTTAAGAGATTTATACTTTCCTTGTCGCGAACTTGCTTTTTGAAATACGGAACTATTTTATTTGTAAAATTCTCCCATTTGGAAAGTAAATTCATATCTTTTTCCTGGAACAACTGTTTAAAATCTTCGTTTATCTAAAAAGAGAATAAATGAGATGCAGAATCAATTCCTCAGAATTAATCTTACAAGAAGAATCCCGAATTCTCCGTTTTTATATAGGGGCCAATCCTTCAAGACTTCACATATAGTTTTATCACCAGCGGCGTCTGTAATTTGTTTTCGACGAAACGCAAAACATTTGTTCCATTTATCATGTACTTCAATGGCCGGTAATGTGTGATATTTTAACCAAGCTTGTAATGTACTTGCAATTGTTGAACCGATTTCGACGATAGTTTCACTAGTTTCTTTTCTCACTTTGGCCGACCGAGATGATTGAGAGGCGCTCTTTATTCGATGCCTCACATTGAAATACCTGTCATGGAGTTTTCCTGATGGGTATTTTCTGTATTGGTTACGTCGACAATAATATGTCTCCTTAGAAAGAATATAATTTAAATATTGTTTTATATAAATTTATACTATACTACGCACGGGATTTTCTCCAGGGAAACAGTAAACAATATCATTAGCTATTTTGCTAAGATTTGATATTCCAAGTTTTCCATGAGTGGCAATAGCAGCGTCAATAACACAATTGGTAACTACATATTTGCTGTTGACAAGGAGTTAAACTTTTTTCACTTTCGTAGGTTCGTAATACGTCCTTTCCGAATGCGGTTTGCGACAGAATGTTTTTTATGTCAATCTAAAGAATAAATCGAAGTTAAAGAACACACTTATTATAGTATCGAGCTGAATCGAACTAAGCTTTCCTCCTTAAATTATTCAGGAAATTACGAGTACTTAAGTGGTCTTTGATATCGGAATTTTTGTCAGGTCAGACCAGCGGGCAGTTATTCAAAATTCAAACAGAATAATTTATGAAGTCAAAACAAATAAATTGGTTTTTAATCTTGTCCCATGCGGGACTCGAACACACAATTTTTATAAAAACTTTTTATTTATACGACTTCAAATTAAATTATTAAATACGAGAGAAAGAGAAAAAAAAACAAACCTGACGAGGCGGTTGTTTTTTTTCTTGTATTTAAAATTTGATTTGGAATCGTGAAAATAAAAAGTTTTTATAAAAATTCTTCTATTCCATACTGATTGCTTTCTCAGAACTAAAAGTTTTGACAAAAAAAAATCAAAAGAAGATTTTTAAAAGCTTATCCAATTCCGATTCGATCGGATACCGCAATATGAGTATTTGTAGTGCATATCCGCAATCATACCGTCTTATTTTCACCAGAATCACATATAGAAGAAGATGATGCAGATGTTGGAGATTTTACACTTTTTTCAATCTACGAGGCAACACTAGAAGTAAGAGTTAAAGTGCTACTATCATCCCCGCACTGAAATGAAATAAAAATAAAAGATAATCAAAGTTATGGTCGGAAACCATTAATTAAAATAATAGCTGTAAGTATTTCAGCACTGTAAGTTAACGCCTTTTCAACTGGTGACTACGGACGGACAGACAGACGGAACTGACAAGCCAGAATCAAATTTCATTTGAGTTAAATAAAATTAATTTAAAACAAATTTTGCAGGCATTATTTAATTTGGAATATCCAGTTCATTCGTCATAATACATAAGGTGTATGAATCCCGTTATATTTTAAAAAGAAAACTTACCATTAATTTTCGCCATTCCCTAAGATTTTCTATAAACTTAGCTTTAATTCCAATTGTTTCATAAGCCGGAAACAGTTTTTCAATATCCTCCCTATCTAAATATCTGAGTTCACTAATTCCAACTCCACCACCTTAAAAAATAAACAAATAATAAACAAAGTCATTTTCATCACAAGTAACTTGCACACTTCTAAGAACCATATACATTTTTTCAAGCTCCCACGATTTCAATAATTCTAACAACTGTTCATCTTCTTCATTATTAATCACAAACATAACACTTTCACTGTTTTCATTATTTACTTCCTCCACAGTAACTTCTTCACTCAGTCCAAATATTTCTGTAGAACTTAATATATTATCCATTGTGCAACATTCCCATATAAAGTGCGTTATGCGAATGAGACGATATTCTCGCAGGTGCATATGATGCAAAATGTTTTTCCTTGAACCATGAATAACTGTCATGATATCAACGATGAGGTTGTCGTTTTGAATGCGAAATGCTTGAAACAAATGTGACATATTCGCTAACACAATTTTATTTGTGGTTAGAAAATTTAATATTTGATTCAACAAAATTGTATATTTATTCTCAATATACGAGTGGTTTTCTCTGAAACTGTCAAAATCTTACAACCATGTTCACATTCGCATACATATTTATAACATATATTTAATGTGAATATTTTTATATTTGATTTAAACAAAATATTTTGAATCTGAATTTCTTAATTTTCTGTAATTCAGCTGAAAAATGCTTAAATAAATAAAGAATAAGCTCTTTGAGTATCTATATTCAAAGTAAATTCAATTTAATCTTCTGTATACAACATTTTAATTTTTGTTTAAATATTCAAACCAAATATATATTTCAACAATGTGCATATTCACATATTTAGAAAAAGAATTCTAAAATGACAAGATTTCTTTTCAAGTGAATAATAAAACTTTTCGATCAAAAGTTTTATTATCGTGCAAACAAAAATCTTGTCAATTTCAGAAATATTTATACCAACAATGCAATTTTGCCAAAATGAATATCACGATTTCTCTGAGTGTAGAAATAACTATTATATTTAAAACAAAATAATTAACATATTTATACGAAGCAACAATATTTTGTTGTCGCAATAACAATCCCAAACTCCTGCTAAATTTATTTGGGCTGAACGATAAAATTTTTTAAGTGTATGGATTATGGCTACATCCAGTGGATTCTATTAAGAAGGCTCTTTGACTGCATTAAAGCAAAATTAAATTAATGTTCTATAAAATTTAATGTACATATGTACATAGAATTCTGTACTAGATAATCCCAATAATGTCCACATTTCGAAATAAAATAAGTATTTCTAGCTAGCCAGATTGGCTAGAACAGGGAGCCGGCTGTCGTTTTGTTTGGAGAGAGTTCTTCTGTTTTTGGGTCTTGGACAGAGCAGTACTCTTTGGGATTTTTTCTTGTGCTTAAATAGGAAGAACTAAGCCGAATTCTTTTTAGGTTTTGGAAACATGGTACAAGGAGGCAGAAAAAAGGAACTTCGAAATGTAAAAAGCTAGTAATTTTTATTTAATTACATTTTAAACCTTTTTTTGTTTTAATGTGATTAAGTACTTGTCGGTATAGTATAGGTTTTGCGTGAAATAATCTGAAATAAATTTGTCTTCCTAAGGTTTCAGTACAAAAATTTCGTTTTTCACTATACTATATGTCGTCAACGTACAGAAATGAAATTTTGTCCACGGGATATTCATAAAACTATTAAATAGAATTTTTTAAAAATAGATTTCATTGGGAAAACCCTTCTTGGTATGTTGCCATAAAAAAGCTTACGTTTTATTTTGTTTTTTATCTGATTAACAAAATATGCAAAAACAATTTTTTTTTAATTAAATTTGTGCTGAATCAGGTGTAAGTAGAGACATCCATCTCTTATGTAACACAGAAATGATCCTATATAGATATGTATCTATTAAAATTTCAATATAATATAAGCTTGGTTCAATAGCTACGACCTGTAGGTGCATAATAAAATGAAACTTCCTTCATTGTCCAAGAATTACAAGCTCTCTTTCCACTGAGTCTGCGTCTTATAAATATCTATAAAGTACTCTTTCAGTCCGATATTATATATCCTCAAGAAGCCCATCGTGAATTTTCATTCTTATTGCTGATGTCGTCCAAAACCTTGATTACTCCATTGAAGTGCGGATTTTTCAGCTGTTCAATTCTGATTTCTTGACAGCCTCAGCGGAGTAATCCATGGCTACAAAGATTACGATACATTTTTCCTCCTTACCTTCTATGAGGAGCAGTCTTGACAAAATATTGGCGAGTACATTTGCTCTTCACAGAGAATATTGCATTTTCAAGTTAAAACTTTAAATGTATCAGGAATACCCATTTTGTAAGTCTGCCATTAGGGGATTTAAACGACATTTGTGGGGTTGATATAATCAGAGGCTATATCAACCTCAATGTTCTTGATGTGGTCACGAGCTTGTTAATGGAGTCAAACTTCCGCCAGAGCTTCTTGTTCAAGTGGACTGTATTGGTAATCTTCTTTTATACTCTCGGCTGGCACGCGTATTGGTGAGCACACATTGGGCTCTATTTACGACAAGTAAACAAATTTTGGTATTTCGAGTATATTATTTTCCATTTCAATCTTCCCATAATCTATCATTATTTAATTTTTTTTTTATTTATTTATCTGAATAAGCTAACAGTGCAACAAATGGAATTATTGTATAAAAGTACCCAGCTACAAGCTGAATCAACAAAGATATAAAAAATGCCATAAAGAAGGTGACCTCTGGAATCGCCATTGTATTTTGATATCAGCCTCGTCAGTATCTACATAATTAGATATTTTTCAACGTGCCTCATGATCGAATTAAGTAACTGCCAGATATAAGAATTTTCTGGAACCGAACTTTAAATTACGTAATTCCTTCATCTGGTTACTTGTCTGTAATGTAATGTAATTTTTGTATAGGAGTATATCTACATACATATTATACACAGAGTTCAGTTTTATTGAAGTAGGTATTATTATAGTTTTTTCAATTTTTGTTAAATGTGCGCTTGTTGAAAATTATAAAACTTAACCAATATCACATCAAATAAAACACGCGATGACAAAACATTCAACATGCGAGGGTGTTATAACCTCGCATGTTGAATGTTTTGTCATATTGATCCCAAGAGTTTTATACAGGCGGTCCCCGTACTTACGACAGGTTCCGTTCCTTGGAAAGTGACTTAAGTCGATTCGATTTAAGTAGAGTTCTGCTCGACCAAAATATTTAAAAATCCATATTTTGTGGGCTACAGTTTTTCTATAAAGACTTTTATACATACTATATAATGTGCACCCAAGTTTTTTTTTTTTTATAAACTACACCCCAGATTTTTCAATTTATTTATTTTAATACATACTCGTAGCTTTATTTTCGGTTTAAATTGATCTTTCAGTGACCTCTTTTTTCTTTCTAGCGACGTAACTTCGAATTCGCTTTGACGTAAAAGTGTACCTGATATAAATTGTTAAACGACGTAACTTTAATAAATCCGAAGTAAAATTAGGCATTATTATATATTGAGGGGTTCAAAAGCAGGGGGATACAAGTAACATTTTATTAAAAATTGAGATAAGTGCATAAATGCAAACTAGATACCTATACCCAAAATGTTTTTGATAAAGGGATATCACTAAATTTCTATCTTGTGTTGTTTTATACCAGCCGTTATTTTAACGACTTTCAAGCAGGCGTTTCTATTTAGACGCAAAAAGGTACAAGTGCACTTGTACCCCTTTACTGTTCACCTTAAAAGGCTTAAACACAGTTGCGATGGCCGACAACTACATATTTCAGTATAAGGATGTAATTTCTGAAGTGGCCGTCTGCCGTGCACTACTCTAATAATACAATAAAAAAATGCAACTTCTGAAAATACTAAAAAAAGATCCTGCTACATTATAGGAAGTACACTTTAGGAAAACCAATGCTGCAAGAGAAACTAAGGAAAACACTGAAGAGCTAGCGAGCAAGTCTTTAGATCGCATAGCATTTTGTTTTGATTTGCAAAGGGCACTACCACAATAGGCTCTCAGGAAATTATGTCATGTCTCCTGCGGTTGATCATCAACCTTCCATCCACAATTACACACATTGATGCATTTAGCGATAATACTGGCAGACAAAACAAAAATAAAAGTATAAATATCATTAAGTACTGGTGTTACGTAGTCAAAAACACCACTATTAAATCCATTGATCACAGATTTTTAGTATCTGGCCACTTTTTCATGGAGTGCGTCCAACATTTTGCCATTATAGAAAAGGAGAAAAAGAAATGTTCAAGCGTTTTTGTTCCTGATGAATGTTGTACCACGTAAAATGTTCTATATTGATATATTGTTTCTATATTCTATACTTATGGAAAAGTACCAAACATTGACTTTATATATACTATAGACATAGAGCCTAAACTACTATCCATAAAGGAAAATATGTAGTCTTCTAGGAACTTACAGAATGGTTTCTTACCTTCCCAAAGACTACACTTATACCATATACCTTACTTAACAAACTAATAAAATAGTTTTGATATCAAAGTAAGCTTACCATTTTACGCTCAATATCCCTCAGCTGAGTAATAATTGCATGTGAGTATGTGCAGCCAGAGTCCGAATCTGTAGACATTCAACATCATCAGCCCACGGCATCAAAGATAACCTAATATTAAACCGAACAAAATTGGAAATTTTTCGTGTTTTTTAGACCGAAACAGGTAATCTCATATACTTTCGTCTTTTACATGAATGGGGGAAAATATCTTGGCTATGCATTATTGTAGTGCAACTGAGAGAACGAATTAAAAACAAAAATCGAAAGAACGTGGATTACCCGAGCGACAAAATCTTATTGAATCAGAATCCCTCAAAATCCTGTCAAACTATTGATAATAATCTACATCAGGTCACACTACCTCTAAATTTTAAGAAAAAGATAAATTTCGCGTTGGCCAAGATGCTGAAAGGAGATATAAAATTCCTCTCAAATAAAATTCTCATTTTGCCCGAAAATATCAGAGAATCCAGCATGAACCAATTAATCTCTTCATAGCAAAACTTACATTCGTTTTGCAACGAATAACTAAATAAAAGAAACGACACAGAAGAGTGTTCCGATTGTTTTCCATTTAAATGTACACGGCGAGAAAAAGAAGGAAAAGAAAAAAAATCAAACACTCTTTGAAAATTTTACGAATAAGACAAAAAATGTGAATGCGAAGATTACATGCAACGAAATGGAATGGCAAATGATTTAATTTCGTAAATAAGAGAGAATGGGCGGAGTTTTTCGATTTTACGCTCATAAAATGTTCCCGCGATTTTCTGAAATTGTCCCAATGTTGTTCGCAGAATTCCAATGTTTGTTCGTGTAATCCTATGATATGTGAACAGCACTTTTTCTGTTTACATATGTTTTGCTCAAGTGGGGGAATCTCATGCTGGATTCGGGGAATTTTATTTGACTGAAATTTCACATCTCCTTTTAGTGCGTTGTTTATTGCGAAATTTATCTTTTTCTTGCCAAATGGAGGTAGGGTTACCCAATGTACATTATTATGAATAATTTGAAATAATTTTGAAGGTATTCAAGAAGATTTTATCAGCAAATATTTTGGAATGTCAGGACTCCGTTGGGGTTCTTATGCGGTAGTGATGGAGTCTGTTTCATGGCTTGTGAAGTATTCTCGAGGGTTTTGAGTGACTGCATTTTGAAGTCTGCACCTTTCTCATTATTCAATAAAGAAACTGTCAATGCAGATATGCCAGTTAAACGGATTGACATGGAAAAAACACCTGGCAGAGTAGCCTATGTTGAACTGACTCCACTGTACCAATTCCAATTCACTACCAATTCTTCAATTTCGTTCCCATGAATTGGGCGGTAAGAACATAGTAAAGAACCAGAAGTAGAATGGAAGAGGGACTCGGTCAGTGAAGCTGATAATATCTTAGAGTCTGACTAGAATTATTAACACCCTTGATAATGAGAAAACGAGAAGATGACGACTTTACACACTCAATATTGAATTAATCTTATTTTTCTGAATTTAAAAACAACTTAAAAGTTTGAACTATATTTTCCTTTGGATATTTTGTTT
Organism: Dioctria linearis; assembly: GCA_963930735.1. Lineage (NCBI taxonomy): Eukaryota > Metazoa > Arthropoda > Insecta > Diptera > Asilidae > Dioctria > Dioctria linearis. The sequence continues at coordinate 209,307,437 of OZ005740.1, forward strand.
TTCTTTTTGTACTTTTTTAAAAAACTAATTTGTTACAATACTAAATATTCGTTTTTATATTTGAATAAAAGCTGCAAAGGCATAGGGATACAAGTACACCTTTTACAGGAAAAGGGGTATAAGTGCTTGCAAGGGATTAAATTATTACCTTTTTACTAAACCAAAAACAATCGATTATTATTTTAACCATAACAAAAAGCTATTAAGACATCCGGCTTATTTTTAGTATAATTAGAAAAAATTAATACTTTACACAGAATTTGGGATATCCAACCAACTTTAAAGTGTTATATCTCAAAAGTGTGAAAAGTGTACTTGTACCCTTCTGCTTTTGAGTCCCTCATACATATATATAGAGCAAAATAAACTTTATTTTCATAATTTCCACATACATAAATATAAATTAAAGGCAATCTCTTAATTAACTTTAAACTCTTTGTATGCATATGGAAGATAAAAGCAAAATCGTAGAAAAACTAAAAATTAACCGTGTAAAATATTTGTCCCAACTTTTTTCCTTCCTATATTAAAATCGATTTACAAAAGTACAAATTATAATAAATTTATACTCATTTGCAGACTTTTCTCATCACGGAGGTGTGCCAGGTGCGGTGCTGGATTAAGCTCATCGGAACTTGTAATGCGAGCTCGAGAGCTGGTGTTTCACGTAGACTGCTTCTCGTGTGCACTTTGCGGAATCCATTTAAGTGCTGGGGATACCGCAGCAATTCGAGGAGGACGTATACTTTGTGGTGAACATTATGATGCCGATATATTAAGGTGTTGATGAACATGTTATTAAGCCCGCACTTAGCTTTAACCAAATGATAATGTATGATCTTGCAGTGAACCAAATTCAGTTTCTACAGGCGCTCACTTTTATGCAGGAAATTCGTCGAAGGGACGACCAAGGAAAAGAAAACCTTCAGCACATCATTCAGATGAATCCTCTGATATGCTTGAAAGAGACTCCACACCTATGCTAATGGGTAAGTCTGATTATGTCAACCTTATTTATGTGAAACGTATTAACCCACATAAAGCGAAGTACGTATGAGTGCTTGGTAGCAGTGCTCTTCTATTGAAGTTTCGACGAATAGTCTGCTGGTGGCTTTTAGCCTAAAGCTCATACTACTAAACAAGCACAGTCTTGTTTGTTTGCCTTGCAGACGTGCTCTTCATCATCTTTGAAATCATTAGAATGTGAAGGAATATAGGGCGAGGGTTGTTCTTGAGATATTTGAGGAGTGGTTGTTTCGTGTGAAAATTTTCAGACGTGACTTTCAGAGATTATTGAGGGATAGCACAGTGAATACTTCCATACGATGATTGATTGACTTTACTCATCCTTATATGTATGTATATATATACATAAAATGTTTACAATTTTCTTAAGGAGGAAATTCTATAATGTGTAATGGTGAAATTGCATCGCCGTCATTTTATTTTTTATGACCAAGTCGAAAAATGAAAATTGCAGCACTCAAAATCGTTATACATATGTATTTACACGGCAAGTGATAAACCAAAAGAGGTATGTATTATCTAAGTTATGTAATAATTTAAAGTTCAGAAAAATTTTAAAGAATTATTACAATAGATATAAGAAATTAATTCAAATTGTGATAGCAGTTTGGTACTAATATATGTATATTAAGATACAATGCCGGAAAAATGTCAGTGAATTTTTTTTTAAATACAGCAAGAGCAAATTTCCAAGCACTTAGTCCAAGACGGCCCTGTGTAGTGTGTACTATACTAGCTCATGCGCTCACTCAAATCCTCCTGTTTTGTCCACCTTCAACAAGCAATACTTGCTGTCCAATTAAAAACAAAAACTATGCAACATTTATTTAAAAAATGCTCTCATCATTCCGAAGATTCCAATGTTTTTTTTCCAAGGATTTACAACTTTCGTCAATCTTCTGGATGCATGATCCGAACAATTCATTCTTCGCTTACAGTATATGCATATACTATATATTGTTAGGTATGCGAACAACGTTACCGGGAATTTATAATTACAAGGACGCTTTTGACATATATGTAGGTAACCAAATTAGTCACACAATTAGTCAGTTTTGGATGGTTTCATTTCTGGATGTTCGAAACAAGAGAACAGCAGATATTGGCAGCCTTAATTTGCTTGCTGGCGATGAGCGCCTTAGGATAACCGCTATGAGAAGTCTATCCAAATAAGCTCAATACCATCTCAAAACTGATATACAGTGGTGGCAAAACCCTCGAGAATACTTCACAAGCCATGAAACAGACTCCCTCCCTACCACATGCGAGGCCCAACGTAGTCCTTACATTCTAAAATATTTGCCGTGTTCTTATGTAAAACTGACAAAAGTTTGAATTGAATACCTCCCCCTCTCTAAACTGCTATTCATACAGAAAAATGGTGTTCCGATAATCTTTAGCTTGCTTTCTTATCTTCCGAACCGTAATAAAGTTTCATACCTTTCCTAACAAAATTATTTAAAAAAATTTATCTTAATCAAATGACTACCATTTCTCAAACAAAAATTCTCAGTTGAGTAGTGATTGTAATGTCGCTGTGCCGTTATGGGATGCCGTGGGCTGATGATATCGAATGTAGCTGCATACAGATTCGGACTCCGGCTGCACATACACACATGCAATTATCACTCAGCTGAGAGGTATTGAGCGTAAAATGGTAAGGTTACTTTGTAATCAAAACTATTTTATGATTTTGTTAAGTAAGGTATATTGGAGGTGTAGCCCTTGGGAAGGGAAGGAACCAAGCTTTAAATTACTAGAAGACTATTTTCCTGTATGGATAGTAGTTTAGGCTCTATGGCATATATAAAGTCAATGTTTGGCACTTTTCCATAAGTATCAATATAGTACATTTTAGAGAACGGACTCCGAACGCAATCATATACATTTCTGTTTCATGGCTTGGGAAGTATTCTCGAGGGTTTTGGTGGTGGTCATTAAAATAGAGCCATTGATTATAACGTAATAAAATGTTCGGTGGAAATTGACATACTTGCATAAACGAAAGAAACAGCTAGCAACAAAATATATATTTCAAGTATGTATATGTCGCAGACACTTGATGTAACTTAGCACTTCACGAAAAGTCTAATGCTCTTACTGACTTCTTACATGATGTGTCTGAAATGTTTAGTCACTTCATGAAATGCTCAAGCGTTTACGCCTATAGTGTAATACCAACCCAGATAATCGAATGCTAGGAGAGGTAGGTGGTGAAGGGAGAGATCGCGCCCAGCTCTGCGAGAAAGCCTTATACACACACACTCACACGCCGGTGAACTCTCCTAGCATTCGGTTATGTCTATTACCTTAGACAAACTTAATATACTAGATGTCCAGTCACTGCGCCAATTACTGTCCACTTCAAATCAAAATTACGGGTTTAAAGTAAAACTCTACGCGTTCAAAGTAAAGCTCTTCATGTAAGCGAAGAGAAAACAGAATCGTTTCTCTTTGAATCCCACTACTCATAAGCAGAGCATTTCTCAATGAGAGGATGCAAAACATGCTTAAAAACTTTCTCTCTTAACAAAGGAATCGTTATTTCTACTTCATAGGCACAGTATCTGCTATTCGACGACTGGACATCTAGTATATTAAGTTTGTCTAAGGGTAATACACTATCGGCTGCGTGGGTGCGCGGCCGCCCACTAATTTTTCGAAAGTTGCGCAGCCGTTTTTGTATTCTGCGCACAATGGGTTTGTTAATAATTTTTTATATTTCATTTTAAAAAAGAATTGTATATAATAATGGCAAACCTACAAAACAGAATTTGGAGGTATATTGAAGCTAGCACATACACACAGTACTTCTATTTTGTAAAAATGGTTAGAAAATGGTTATGTTTACAACGGACAGAGCAAGTGTTATGGTAGGACGAAGAAGTGGAGTGGCAGTACTTCTCACAAAGGAAATATACCTCATCTCATTGAACAAAATTGTGTTGCGCACCGGGAAGATTTGGGTTTGGATGATGCATAGAAACGTGTATCTCTTATGCAAGATATTGAGACTTTCATTAGGACAGTTTACACTATATTCAGTAGATCAAGAATTGAAAAAGGAAAATTTGAAGAACCTGCTGCTGTTATGGATTCGGTAACATTTATATCATTAAAAGAGGTGCGCTGCTTGGAAACTAGCTCACGTTCAACCTATTCCCCAAAAAGGAGGGGGTAGCGATCCCTCAAATTATCGACCAATTGCAATCACTTCGATTCTTCCAGATATTTTTGAATCTATCATAAACTACAAATTAATGAAGTATCTAGAAGCTAATCATCTCATCAACGACCGCCAATATGGCTTCCGAGCTGGACTGGAGACTTGCTGCTTTTCTTACGGATCGTTCGAACGGTAGTCTGATATTAAATAAAATTTATAATTATAAATAATTTTTAATAATAATTATAAAATTACTATATAAATAATTATCTAAAGTAATATATAAATTATTAATCGTTGTTCTAGATATTTCAAAGGCCTTTGATAGAGTTTGTCATCCAGCCCTTTTAGCCAAACTTAAAGCACTTGGTCTCTCGCCTCCTCTTCTATTATGGATTGATAGTTTCCTATCTAGTCGCCAAATATGTGTTGTATTAGATAGCGTTACATTTGAGCCTCATCATATAAATGCCGGTGTGCCTCAAGACTCTGTTATCTCTCCAACTCTCTTTTTAATTCTCATTAATGATCTACTTTCCCTTACTTGCAATCCCATCCATAGCTTCGCTGAAGACAGTACCGTTGATTTCGCTGTCAAAGGACAGCCAAAAGAGGAGCGGAAACTCAGTTTGTCGGACCAGAGCCATTTTGTGGCACTTCAAAGTGTTGCCTCAAAGCTACCCTAAATAACTGGGAGAATAAACAAAAATCCCTGTGTTGGGAAAGGCTACAAGGATTTCGTCAGTCAAAAAAGTTTATCGACACCTCTGGCGGAAAAACAAAAGAACTCCTACTCCTTAGAAGAACAGAGCTCAAAATGATCACTGAGCTCTTCTCAGGCCATTGCCCTTTGAGGTATTACCTAAACAAGCTGGGTTTGGCTGAGACTTCATGCTGCCGCTTCTGTCAGGATGCTCACGAAACCTCGGAGCACTTGCTCTGCAACTGCGAAGCATTGGCCAGGCGGAGATTACTCCACCTTGATCATGCTTTTCCTCCACCAAGTTACGTATGGAACCTCAAGCCCAGAATGGTTCTAGACTTTATTATCAGTGTAAACCTATAAATGGAGCACAACGGGGACTCACAATAGATCTTTCAGGTCGCAGTGATTGCGAGGCTAACGCCTATACACCCCTTTACAAATCTAATCTAATCTACTCCTTTGACACTCTTGCGGACTCCAGGGGGAATTCCGCATGTGTTAAACGAGATTTCATGATTAGCTCATTGAATAACGATCTTAACAATATTGTTACGCGCCACAAAGTGATACAAGTGACATCCTAGTAAACTGGATTTGGAGAACGGAATATTCAAGAAGGTTCTAGGATAATTTGTTGAGTATAAATACGGCGCTACGCACATCCAGGAGGCAGTATTATTTGATAATTGTTTGTAAATGTTATAAAAGTAAATAGTGAAGTTAAATAAAAGAAAAACCTTATTAATGATATCTGAAATATTGTGTTTTAAATAACGAACTAAGGCCACGCTCGTAACAACTGGTGTCAGAAGTAAAATAAAATCGCGAAATAAAGTGGTGGCATTTGACTTTGAAATTCAAAGAGTGATTTTGTGAAATCACGCGAGAATGGGACGAAAACTAGAGGAGCTTCGCATACAGGAATTGAAAGTGGAGTGAAGTTCTAGTCGAGCGACTTAGACAAGCTTTGATAGAGGAAGAAAAGAATCTTGAGACATACTTTTTCGAGGAAGAACCAGAAACTGAAGAAGAGCCTGTGATGAACATAGAACAGCTTTTGGGTACTTCAATGACCAAAGAATGCTCTTGAGGAACAAAAGAATGCTTTTGAGGAACAAAAGAATTCTCTAGAAGCCCGTTTGGACGAACAAAAGAATGCTTTTGAGGAACAAAAGAATTCTCTCAAATCCCGTTTAGATGAGCAGAAGACTTCTCTGGAATGACGTTTAGATGAGCAGAAAAAATCTCTGGAGGAACAAAAGAAAGCTTTTGAGGAACAAAAGAATGCTTTTGAGGAACAAAAGAATTCTCTCGAATCCCGTTTACATGAGCAGAAGAAATCTCTGGAGGAACAAAAGAATTCTCTGGAAACCCGTTTGGACGAACAAAAGAATTCTCTGGAATCCCGTTGGGATGAACAAAAGATTTCTTTACAGAATTGTCTAGAAACTTGTTTGGAGGAACAGAAGAATTTTCTGAAAAATTCATTAGACACACAGAATGTGAAAATTGAAGAAATCCAGCAGGAAGTGTTGGAAGTGCAGCAACAAGTGTCGGAAGTTAAACAACAAGTGTCGGACAAGTGTCGGACAACAAAATGTCATGGAGCAGCTTGATAACTTTAAAGCAGATTTGGAGAGGATAAAGCATCGACAACCTCGACACGAAGGAATTGAAATATCCGGTACAGGCAGAATGAAATCTCCAATCTTTGATGGACAAAGTTCGTGGCATTCAAGAGACAATTCGAGGCAGCTTCCGAAGTAAATGGATGGAGCGATGCAGACAAAGCTATAGCTCTGGTATTAGCACTTCGAGGTCCTGCGTCAGAGTTATTACAAACTATACAGATTGGAAAGCAACGTGATTACATTTCACTAGTAAAGGCGATAGAATTACGTTATGGAGATGAACACATGCAGCAAGTATATCGCCTGCAATTACGCAACAGGACTCAAAAGCATGGCGAGTCACTACAACAACTGCAGGCTGATGTGGAAAGATTAGCTTATCTTTCGTACTCTAGCGTAAATGCGGATTTCCTTAATGAAGTGGCAACAGAAGCATTTGTGAACGCTATTGCAGATCAAAGTTTACAACAAGCGTTAAGGCTAGCAGGAAAGAAATCGACAGCAGAAGCACTAGCCTATGCATTAGAGTATGAATCTGCCAGGCAAGCTTCTCGAAGTACAGTACGAGTGAGAGAAATTTCGGTGGAGGAATGTACTTGTAATAGAATGCAGCCATCACAGAGCAATTCTTCACACGGTATTCTGCGATGCTGGAATTGTAATAGACCAGGACAGTCCAAAGGGACTGCAGAAAACGCCGTCGAATGGAATCACCAGAAAAGGAGGACAGAACAGAATGCCAAAGATGTCGTGCCAGAGAGCAAGCTATTCGGGGAGAGACTAGAAATCAAACAGCGACTAGTCGCATCAGCTCCCTTGTTCAGCAGTCGGAAAACATGTAAGAACCAACTTCGGGGGTCAGAAGTTGGTTGGTATGGTCGACAGCCCCGAAGTCATCATTCAGATAGCCCAGTTGCAGAGAAATAATAGCAGTCTTGTCATATATGGAAGTGTAGGAAAAAATGACTGCGCTGTCACTTTCGACGCTGGAGCTTCAAGATCAATTATTAGAGCGGATCTTCTCAAGAACGAATGGCTTCACAATACCATCAAATATTTACTAAAAACAGCAACTGGAGCAGCGGCACAAGTTTTTGGAGAAATAAGTTTGGATATTCAACTAGGCGAACTACTATTTCCTCACACTTTCCAAGTTTCAGACATAATGGATGAATGCAATCTTGGAGTAGACTTTAATACCACATATAAAATAAATTTAGATGTCGGAGAACGATTACTAAAATATGGCAACATAGAAATTCCTATGAGACTAGGAGGAGGGGCAGATTATCCTGCAAAAAGAAGGACGATGGTCTGTGAGAATATTACTCTCTCTGCATTCTCGGAGACGCTAGTATGGACAAAGCTTACTGATGACATCGGGACCTGCCGATTCTATTTGGTGGAACCTAACCCTACAAAAGTTACATCGAACATCATTGTAGGTAAGACTTTAGTTATAGTAGAAGCTGCAACACTAATTCCAGTCAGAGTGCTCAACACATCCGAAAATGAGGTACAACTAAAAGAAGGTGCTATAATTGGAAATTGTGAAGCCATTTACCAGATTGTTAATTTGAATAATGGTAGTAATATTAAGGAAGCAATACCTATACCAACTACAACTCAGCAGCTTCAGAAACTTCTTTCATCTACCGCCTTACAGCAATACAACGATGCCAAAGAGGTGATCGATGAATTTTCGGAATTATTTGCAATAAATGATGAAGATTTCGGTAAAACAAATCTTGTCCAGCATCGAATCAATACAGGAGATTCTAGGCCCATTCGGCAGATACCACGAAGACTACCATTAGCGAAACAATCAGAAGTTACTGATATGATAAACTCCATGAAGGAACAAAGTTTAATAGAAGAATCTAACAGCCCTTGGACATCGCCCGATTCTGTGCAGACTACCGGCAGCTAAATAACGTAACGAAAAAGGATAGCTATCCGTTACCAAGGAATGATGACACCACACTAGACACCCTTTCCGGAGCACAATGGTTTTCCACCCTGGACTTGAAGAGTGGTTACTGGCAAGTGGAAGTACATCCCGAGTACCGAGAGAAAACTGCTTTCTCAGTTGAGAGTGGCTTATGGCAATTCAGAGTTATGCCGTTTGGATTATGTAATGCTCCAGCCACATTCGAACGACTCATGGAATGTGTTTTACGAGAATTAACCTGGAAAACATGTCTGGTCTACTTAGATGACATTATAGTAATCGGAAGGACATTCGAGGAACATAAAAACAATTTACGGGACGTACTTCAAAGACTGAGAGATGCGCAACTGAAGCTCAGTACGAATAAATGCGCTCTATTTAAAAGTGAAGTAAAATATCTGGGGCACATAGTTTCATCACAAGGCGTAAGAACTGATCCAGAAAAGATAACAGCTGTCAAAAATTGGCCAATTCCAAAGGACAAACATCAATTAAGGAGTTTTCTTGGTCTAGCTACCTACTACAGGCGATTCGTAAAAGGCTTTGCAGATATAACAAGGAGCCTATCTCAACTCACAGAAAAAGGAAAGCCGTTCACATGGTCAGACAAATGTAACGGGAGTTTTGAGAATTTGAAGCAGCATCTCTGTGAAAGTCCAGTACTTCACTATCCAATGTTGGGAAAAACTTTTATATTGGACACGGATGCCAGCAATGTAGGTATCGGGGCAGTGCTTTCACAGGATCAAGAGGTGCCAGTAGCGTATTATAGCAAAGCACTTTGAAAATCAGAGAGAAATTTTTGTGCTACAAGAAAAGAGCTACTTGCTATTGTAAATTCAACAAAACATTTCCATAAATATCTCTACGGGCAGAAATTTATCCTCCGCACAGACCATGCAGCCTTTAAATGGCTTTTGCAGTTTAAGAACCCTGAAGAGCAAGTGGCGAGGTGGATAGAGCGACTCCAAGCTTATGACTTTGAAAACCAACATCGAAGAGGACGTATCCATGGAAATGCAGACGCCCTTTCACGACGTCCATGCAAAGTTGAATGCAAACATTGCGTTCGGGTGGAAGAAAAAGAAACAAAGGCAACTCAACAGCTGATAACAGTGGAACCAACGACGGGTTGGGACAACGAGAGCTTTCGAACAGCACAACGGGAAGAAGACATGGAAAGACCACAATGGAAAGATATCTCGGAGAGGAATGAGAAACTAAAGAGCTACTGGGCTCAATGGAATTCTCTTCACGTTGTGTGTGGTATATTAAAACGCAAGTGGGATGCAACTAACGGCGAGTCATTCCGAATGCAGACGGTCGTGCCAGCATCCAAGGTCAAAGATGTTTTACAAGAAATGCACAATGGATCATCTGGAGGACCTTTGGGGATGAATAAAACAATTTCCAAAATACGAGAACGGTTTTATTGGATACAGATGCGAGAGAATGTGGAGGAGTGGTACCGCAGATGCACTATCTGTGCTTCTGGCAAATGACCGCCACACAGAAGCAGAGGAAAAATGCACAAGTATAATGTAGGAGCCCCATTTGATAGGATAGCCATAGACATCGTTGAACCTTTTCCAGAAACAGATACCGGTAACCGTTACATATTAGTTGCTATTGACTATATCAGTAAATGGCCTGAAGCTTTTGCAATTTCTAATCAAGAGGCAACCACAGTGGCGGAACAAATTATAATGAATTGGGTCAGTAGATTTGGTGAGCCTCATGAACTTCATTTGGACCAAGGACGGAACTTCGAATCACGGACTTTCCAAGAGATGTGTAAAATGCTTGGAATAAGAAAAACCAGAACAACTCCTCTGCATCCACAATCTGATGGCATGGTAGAGCGCTTCAACAGAACATTGGTCGAGCATCTAAAGAAAGTAGTCGACTATCACCAACGCGATTGGGATCGACATATTCCCATGTTCCTAATGGCCTATCGATCAGCTGTTCACAACACAACCGGGCAAACTCCAGCAAAAGTCATATTCGGAAAGGAGATGCGTTTATCTAGCGACCTCAAGTTTGGTACACCCAGAGGTGAACAAAAGTTACCAGGCGATTATGTATTGGAACTTAGACAACGATTAGCTGATGTATACGAGGTCACGAGAGCAAAACTAGCAATAAATATCGATCGGATGAAGACCCGCTATGACGTGCTAATTCAGCCGGATTTAATGAAGGTGACCTTGTTTGGCTGTACAACCCGAAACGACGTAAGGGACGTTCCCCAAAATTATAACAACACTTTGAAGGACCGTATTCAGTAGTGATTAGAATTAATGACGTAGTATACATGATTCAGCGGGGCACAAGAGGCAAACGGAAAATCGTTAATCTAGATCGTTTATGTCAGTACTGCGAGCATCAAGACCGTGGATCACCTGTTGTTCGGGACGGACATTTTTAAGAAGGGGGCAGTGTTACGCGCCACAAAGTGATACAAGCGACATCTATTGGAAATGGAGACAACTTTAGGTTAGTGACATCCCAGTAAACTGGATTTGGAGAACGGAATATTCAGGAAGGCTCTAGGATAATTTGTTGAGTATAAATACGGCGCTACTCACATCCAGGAGGCAGTCTTATTTCAGACAATGAAATAAACGAAGTAAACTATTGCGATAATTAGCAGTACAGTACTAGCGATAACTATAAAGAGTTGATTTGATAATTGTTTGAATATGTTATAAAAGTAAATACTGAAGTTAAATAAAAGAAAGAACTTGTTAATGATATCTGAAATATTGTGTTTTAAATAACGAACTAAGGCCACGCTCGTAACAATATCTTCGCTTGGGGCAAGGCGAATCGCGTCAAATTCAATGCATATAAGACCCAAAATGGTTCATTTCAATAAAACAGGACCATAACTTAACCACTCCCATTTCTTTTGATGGAGCAGAAATTTCTGATTCACCGTCACTAAGTATTCTTGGCATTAATATTTCAGTAAGTTAAACTGGACAGTTCACATCTTCTCTGTTGCCAAAGAAGCATCGAAACGTCTTGGAGTCCTGAAAAGGTGTAAGAAATATTTCAGCCCGTCAAATCTAGCGCTCCTCTACAAGTCCTACTTTAGACCTAGAATGGAATACAATCCCTATATATGGTCTGGGGCTGGTCGTACACCCGCAGCTTCATTGGATATTGTACAAAAGAGAAAAGGGAACCGTCAAGCTCATTGGTGATATGGCAATAACTTGTCATATCGACTCACTCGAGCGCCGCCGCAATGTTGGTTGCCTTTCGCTCCTTTACAGAGCATGGTCAATGCTCTGATGAAATATCTAGTCTAATCCCTTGTAAAGTGATTCCTTCACGTAATAGTCGCGCTGTAAACCGCACACATCCTTTCACCATTCAAATTACTTTCGACAGTATACTAAAATTCCGTGATGGTTTTTTAACCCGAACAGTGCGCGTGTGGAACAGTTTACCAGCTTCTGTTTTGCCTCCGGCATACAATCTGAGGAAGTTTAAGGGCGACATACATCGTCACCACCGCCACTCTCCTCATAACCCCTAATCCTTTCCCTATCTCCTTTCTGCCATGCTTTGCATTGAATCATAGGGTATCCCCTGAGCTTGGCTTAATAATATAAAAAAAAATGTATTGTCCTATATAATATATTGAGGTATTGCAAATTTTACCCTGAACACTTAAAAACATTTTCATGTTAAAATTTCAATTGCAATTTAAAATACATTTAAAAATGCATTCACATGTTATAACAAAATGCAATTTAGCATAAATTGCATTTTGTTATCATACACACATTCCACTCACATGGTATGCATACTTACCAACATACAGTCTCTTCTTCTTTTTCTTTTCCGTATGTACACTGTACATACGTGCATTACCTATTTCTTTAAATCGAATTGCATGTAGATATATGCAACTATTCTCGCCCTCTTAAAATTAATATTTCAAGACGGGCGCACAACTGCATATCAGATTTCATTTTTTTTAATGCATATACCTTACATCAAAACTCTTCTGCATTTTCTCACGTACGAGTTTTAAATGCCGTTGTGAGAAAGTAAAAAAAAGAATAAAAAGCTTTTTGAGCTTTCATGGGTACTTGGGTGCAATATCGTCGATCCTCAACTAAGTGAAATATTTATCATACTAAATAAAACCTGTTTAAATTGGAAAAGGAGCTTTAATTTATAAGTAGTCCCACGCAACTGGTGGCAGAGGTGGGATTACCGAAATATTCAAATAAATCAAATCAGTGCTAAACAAACAAAATTTATTAAAAAAAAATTATAAATAAATTAACTAAAGATAAATTAATAAAAATCTGCTCAACAACTGGGCTTCGTTTTAAGACACCGAAACAATAATCAAAAAACATGACGATTTCCACGAAACCCACGAATACTTCAATCATGTTTTGACAAAGCAGAGGATTATCGGAGCAACGCTGTCTGATAGGTTGAAATCCATTTCAAACTATGCGGATATCGCAAATAAGCCATTTTTTATTAAACTTCCAAAAACCTCACAAAAGGCAGCTTCAATAGATAATCAGGACAGTAAAGACCAAGATCAAGAATACTGTATTTTCTTCGATTGCAAAAAGATAGGCGAAAAACATTATCGCATATTATTCAGTCTACAGATAGTAATTCACTCGCAACTGCAAGCCAGATATATCTAAACCAACAGTTGAACTAAGCAACACATAATGAAATAATCTTAAATGCTGGTCCTAATGACAAAGACAGCAAATAATTTGAAAGTGATGTTCACATTAACATGGAATCATCATTCTTAGACACTATAATTGCGCTGCAAGAACAGTCGGACTCTCAACTCCAAGACGTACCAAACAATACAAATAACTTCAGACATCATCACCATAATGTCTCCTTCAAAGACGAGTCGAATATTCCAATATCAGACGCAAGGTCATTAATTCCCAACTTTGATGGAAATCCCAAAGATCTTCACAAATTCATTTCAACTTGTGACGATTCATACACCAGTGCAACGACGGCAAACGAAAAACACTACCTCCTTAGCATCATAAGGAGTAAACTATCTGTAGAAGCATTATGATCTATTTAAATACAACGAAGTATCAGGATGGTCTGATCTGAAAGTGATCCTAAGCCAAATTTTCGAGGTAAAAACCCCCTGCAGTCTCAGTTAAGCAAGTGTAAAAGATTTTCTCCAAAAACTTCACAAACCTGTCCAAATTAACTGAGGTGACACATTAGTCCTAAGATCTTTATTAAAAGAAAATGAATGTCAGGCTGTGAGAACAATTGAGGGCGGATTATCCAATCCACAATTACAGACTTTAGCTAAAGTTCACCCTGACAAATCCTTTTTAGCGTTAAAGTAGCATATTCTAGATCACGCATCATGTTTGGAACTGAGGCAATCCAATTTTTCAACTCTTCGTTGTTTTAAATGTAATGGATTAGGGCATGCTGTCCAGTCATATAACGCTTAATCCAAAATTTTAATGAAATTCAAAGAACAAATTCGCAATTAAAACAACGTCCTATAAAGATATATCTTCGTCACAGGTCCCATCTTATCGATATTGTCATCGGATGGGACATACAATCGAGGAATGCAGGACAAGAGTTGCGAATACTAATAATAATACTAACAGCAGGTAAGGAAATCAAAATAATTTTCAAAAATTGAGCAATAGTCTACCAACAAACAGGGCTGATCGAGAGCCACAAAACAGGAACTGGTAGCAGCTAGTATTCCGAGAAAATCGAACTCCACCGCCGAGGTGTAGCAATGCGAATATCTCGGCTAGATAACCATCTCGAGTTAGGAAGAATAATCGAACTTCATCGGCATCCAGGCAGGGAAACTGGATACAGCGGGTAATCTTATTCGACAGCCCCTCGCATATAAAAACAACGGCAGAGTTGCTGTCTGTAATATCAACACGTTGATCACAGAGACCACCTCTGCAAAATTAACTTTACAATCCACACAACTTAATTCCATCGTGAAGCACTCATTTCAAATACTCTCATACGATGGCTATAACATAGATATAAAAGTCTCCAATGGAAAAACTAATAACAATCCATCTCCATTCAATGCTATACAGGAACTGAAGCCAAAAGGTAATATAAAAGAAAAACGATCTCCAGCAGTAGTTCCAAGCAAAATGGAACCAATACGTAATGAAAATCTAACTTCATGTACAGCTTCACAAGAAATGAAGCTTGAACACAAAGAAGGAATTTCCATAAATATTCATCTTCTTCACACTCTACGAGTCGAAATCATCGAAAAACTCCTTTAAAATTTCACAAAAGTTGGATTCATATCATATATTCGGATCAATTAAAAAAATCAAAACTGCGGTCCGATCAGAGTATATTTTAGAAATTCCAACTACCTCGTTTCAACAAAAGTCGGTCTATTTCCCATTACAACACAAAGCCGGCGAAGGTAAATTTGTCACTGACTCACAAAGCCGGCGATTCGCCGGTTTGTCTTTGAAGTGTTTTTTTTTTTACATTTAAACTGAATGCCAATAACTTTATTCATAAAAATGGCATAAATAAGTATATTTCGTTTACTGATTTGATGAAAATGAAATGTAATAATCACAATTTATTTCACATTATTTATTACAAAATATTACGATATTTTAACATCTGTCAGTACCTTCAAAATGTCCGAACGCACTCATAAAGAAACTCGTCGCGCTTGTAATAATTCATCAAATGAGGATGAAATACAGCGAATCCTTTTGGAAAGTGGCAGTGAGAATGAAGTTGATGAATATTCTAGTGATTCTAGTGATTTTAAGCCTTCGAACAATGTTTTGGAGCGTTCAAATAGTGAACGTGATGTGTCAAGTAACAGTTACATAGAACATCACGTCGATCGAGAGATACCTCCCAAAAAAACTAAAAATGAAGGGTGGGTTTGGAATGCTGATTCATCAAAAATATCCAAAATAATATTTACGGGAGTACCAGGTTCGTGTCGTTTAGTGGAAATGAGTTTAGGTCAGAATGCATCATCATATGACCTATTCAAAATGATTTTTAGTGATGAATTGTTTCAAGGAATTGCAGAGGAGACTAATAGGTTTGCGGGGCAAAAGCATGCTATAATGCGTGATGATACGTGGTTTGATGTAACTGCGGATGAAGTACATACAAGCATTTTTTGTTATTTGCATACTGCAAAGTCAAGTAAAAAAGAATACGTTGAGATCATATTGGAGTGACAGAAAGGTCTGTGTTACTCCATTCTTCAGAGGCATCATGACATTCGAAAGGTTTGAAAAGATATTGTCAAATTAACATTTTTCAAACAATGAATTTTTAGACAAATCTGATAAACTTTACAAAATCCGTCCAATAATAGAGCACTTCGAAAATAATTTCATGAATTATCGGCCAACTGAAGAATTGTCAATTAACGAGTCTTTGATGAAATTTCGTGGCCGTCTAAGTTACGTACAGTTGAACAAATCCAAAAGGACTAGGTTCGGTATAAAAATATATAAAATTTGTGAATCAAGTTTAAGGTATTCCTCATTTTGAGATTTATACTGGCACAAAATCAGACCCTTCATTACTAGCTAGTGAAGGGATTGTACATAAGCTGATGGAAGCGTTCACTTCTGATGGATACACATTGTTTTTGGACAACTGATACAATTCTCTAACATTATTTTTCAATTTGAAGAAGAGAAGAATAAATGCCATTGGAACTATTCGATGCATGAGGAAGAATATGCCACCTACATATAGAATCAACAAAAAGAAGCAAAAATCGTTGAAACGTGGTGATATAAATATTTCGTTCAGCCATGATATAGCTGCAATACGATAGATAGACAAGAAGCCTATTCATCTGCTATCAACAATTCACCCAAGTGAAGAAATGACAGACACTAGAAGGACTGACCGAGAGACTGGCAATGCTTTGCAAAAACCCAAGGGTGTCATTGACTATAATCATGGCATGGGTGGAGTTGATAGAAAAGACCAATGCTTAGCTTCCTTTCCCATTATGCGGAGATACTCCAAGGGTTACAAGAAGATATTTTTTTACTTGGCAGACATGGCAGTATTCAACACATATGTGTTGCATAAAAATATCTCCCCTTGAAGAAAAAGAAGAGCGAATCTCGATGGGAATGTGAGAAATGTTTGGTGGCTCTCCACATGCCTGAATGCTTTAAAGCTTATCACACTCTTTCTTCCAAAACAACGAACAACAAAAAATTATGCTTTTTTGTTTTACCATTTTTATTTTGTATGTAAATTTTAGTCTTAATGTTATTATAATAAAAAAATGTGTCAAAATTAAATAGTGCGTTGTTGTATGAACAAATTATGTCATCTTTATTATGGTGCAATGTGTTAAAGAAGGAAATATGGCCAGATTTTTTTCTCGGAAACTCGATCGTAGAACCAGTCATTGGTATAGAAAAGTCCTCATCTTGAAAACTGCCTTAAGCACATCCTTTGGTTAATAGGAATATAATCGTATACCATTTGGTTTAAAAGGCGCCCCTGTAACCTTTCAACGAGCCATGAACGATGTTCTATCTGGTCTTCAAGACATATATTGATTCGTATACATGGACGATATTGTAGTCCATGGATACAATCTCAGGGACCATAACTCAGGACTCATAGCAGTATTTAATCGTCTTCGCGGAGTCAACCTAAAGCTTCAACCCGACAGTGTCATTTCCTAAGAAAGGAAATCATGTATTTACGCCACATCATTACAGACAATGGAGTCAAACCAGACCCAGCGAAGATTCAGGCAGTTCAGTCCTATCCCAAACCCAATAAGGAAAATGATATTAAATTCATCCTTGGCTTTATCGGTTATTATCGCCACTATATACCCAATTTTTCAAAGATTGCGAAAGCTTTTACAAATATTTTTCAAGTTCGACGCAATTTGTGATGAAGCATTTGGCAAATTACGCAACAAATTAATTACCGCACCAATTTTATCATATTTCAATTTCGGAAAACAATTGTTTGTCACCTCCGATGCCAGTGACTACGCCATCCGAGCAGTACTTTTACAAGTTGATGATCAAGGAGATCATCCAATCGCCTATGAGAGTTGAGTTCTCAATGGTACAGAGACTCGTTACTCAACAATTGAAAAAGAGCTCTTAGCTATCGTTTTCGCAGTTGAGCAATTCAGACCATACGTTCATCGCAGAGAGTTTACTATAATAACTGACCATAAACCATTAGTATGGCTCATGAATCTGAAAGACCAAATGTAGACGATCTCAGTAGAGCTATTCCAGATACTAGCGAAAATTTTACAGAATCCTTCACCGGCGTAGTAACTAGGAATTAAGCCAGAGCTCAGGCGAATTTGAATACTGCCAACATAGGTCCAGCTAATCAAAATCCAACTCCATCATTAGTAAACAATTCATCAGCTATAATAACTGAGAATGTTCTTCCTCTTCTACTGACTGAAAATGCGAATCTTAAATTTTTAATCTCGCCAATGCAAGATACTGAGATTGAAAGAGTGTTTGATTCGAAACTAAAATTTTCAGATAAATCTCCACCTTTAGAAACTGAACTGAACTTCTTCAAGAGAAAAGACTGAACACTAATTATGTGAAAAGTTTATTTACCTTGTTAACCCCAAAGAGTTAGGTCAGACCTCGAAAAGGTTTTAACTGAGATCTGCTCCTTCCCTATACTATAAGATCCACAAATTATAGTAAGTACTAAAAACATTTTTTATCCAGGTCTTCGCTAATAAGTAAATAAACATCAAACGATACCGATATCGATATCGAACAAGCTTTAAAGGATTTTCATTCATTGCCGACGGGAGGCCATCAATGCGTTTCCCGTACAATAATAAGGATAAAAAATCAATTCTATTGGCCTGACATGTCAGAAGATTTATAAAATATGTAAGAAAATGTAAATTTTGTCTATTTATTTGTATTATTAGTATCCAGAAACCCAAAAATTCCACTAAAAAACTCGAGCATTAGCTCCAAACCTTTCGGAAGAGTGTATCTAGATGTTGTAGATACATCCTTACATTTCAAGATGACATTTCCAAAGTCTCTGAGACTATTCCCATAACCAATGCTGAGTCTAAGACATCGACAGAAGCCTTCAACAACAATAGTTTGTATTGTATTTTGTATTCCAGAAAGTATCCTAACAGATCAGGGTTACAACCTCATGAGTGGCATGTTCGCCGAGGTATCCAAACTGCTGAAGATTAAAAGGCTCAAAACTACTCCATATCATCCTCCAACGAAAGGTGCATGGGAATGAAACCACAGAATCCTAACAGAATATCTCCGATCTAAAAGTAAAGTAGTAGTAAAAGTAGTAGAAAAGTTTTAGGCCAGTAGGACCATCTCAGCTGATATGGTCAGATGCAAGCTTAAGCCGGTTTTTAATATTTTTCTTAGATAAGAGAAGAACTTTTCTGCGACTCTTCCATTTAAACTATGCTCTTGAAGTCTTCTGCGAACAGGACGTGGACTTACGCCAAGATTGAATTCAATCTTAATGTTTTTCGAAAACTTGAATGGATCTATTTTTGAGGTGCGAGCAATGGGGCGATCAATTTGGGCAGTCGTTTTTTTCTTTGCTCCACGATTTTTCACAGTTGGTTTTAGTTTGAATGAATTTTCAACCATTTTCTTCCAACAGCCGACAATTGTAGCTAGTTCACATTGAGATTTACCTCCGTTCCGTAAAGCTAAAATTTGTCTTCTTCCTTCCAAAGAACAATGCATTCCGCGTCCCATTTTCACTAAAATTCGACATCGTAAATTTAGGGTAATATTTTTTTATAATATTCACTATTACCTGATAATATGATTGCAAAAAGGCTGGCAAGAATTTCCTTTAAACAAGCACACTAGAAATAAACACGTTGGCTCTATTAATCCGAGCAGGCAAAATTGTTACCTTTCCAGTAAGTGTGTTTCCGGTAACGAATGGAAATGCACTTTAAAGGAAATAGTCATAGTATGTTGTACTAAACTTATTGTTGACTTCATATCATAGATGGCGGAAGAGTAAGTGCATAAATTTGCTCTAAAATTTATACAAGAACCATATGTAAAATCATGATTCTATTTGATTTATATATGTACATTATTATTTATTTATATTGTACAATTTATTGTTAAGTGTATTTTTCATAATATTGTTAAAGTAAGTGGTTAGACTGCAACAAAATATCGACCTTAAGAATATTCACAGTAATCCACAAATTCTATGTAAAGTTTGAATTATCCTACCAATAAACGAATGTATCCTACAGAATGTAGATGACTAAAACCAAAGGACATATAACTTAACAAGAAGCTTCATCTGGCCTCTAAAAATGCACAAGTTGTAAGGTTAGTTAGGATGCGGTCAGGAGGTAATAGACGGGAAGAAGCAAAGATTTGTTAGATGTTCTTTGCTAAAAAGAAAAAGGAACTAAAGTCGCAGAATGGATGCATTATGTGGTAGACCTGTGTCTCACAAGCACTGGCGTAACTTACGCCCTCGCAGGCCCGCCATGCGGGGAGCCTATAGTTTCTAGGGACCCACGAAAGCCTACAAACTTAATATTTTTGTATGAAGTGATGAAACGTGCAACCACATAAAATAACAACGCTGGATTAATAAGCAGTTAGATTCACTCAATTTTCTGAATACAAATTATATTAACTCTGTATGCTTTCATTATTTCAGTTCCATCTAAAGGTGTTCATACCATCATAGGCTTTGAGGAACTGCAAATACTAAACAGTAAACAGTAGTGATGATATAACAATAAAAAAGTCGCGAATTCTTCTATTTATTCTTTATATTTAAACGGAGAAAAAAGGTGCGCCTGAAACTGAAACATAGTAAATTATTTTCTACGAAATATTTAGCTAACTTCCATATAATAGCCGTACACGCTGCTAGCATGCAACAAATTCGTAGATGAGAGATTACTTTAACTTTAGAATATTCGATAAGTAACCAATGAACGAAAATTAAAATATGTTTAAGTTCAAATTTGTCACGTTGAGAAGTTTTGAAATTCCCTCTAGCTCACTGTTGTACGGTTATCAATGAACTGGGAGACTCTTACTTTAAGTAATCGGATATTTCCGGCTACTTATGTGGGAAGCTTTCTCACCTTTCGGTTTGGCTTGCTTCAGCCAGCGTTTCTCTCAGATACTCATCGGCTTTACTTTTAATGTGCTTTCGTGAGCATATGCTGGATTTACCAGTGGTTTTTTAACAGGTTTAATGATGAATGTAGAAGTAAATCTAAACAAATAAGTTTGGCAATCCAGATATTGGCAACACTGCTCGTAGTACCCACGAAATCTTTTTATTTTTTTGTCGAATTCTGGCTTGGAGTGAGTGGAGTGAAGACACTGTTGGCATGAAAAAAAATAAAAAGGGGGAAGGGAATAATTTCGTCTCCCCATACAAAATTATGGGAAACATCATACATTCCAAGTTCAGAAAATATTTCCTTACAATTGTAAATTTTCTTGTGCAAGTATGTTAATTGGCGGGGGGGGGGGGGGGGTACACGTCCTTAATTACGCCTCTGCTCACAAGGGATTTTATAGGAACTGTTAAGCCAGACTTGAGGCTGCTAAATGTTGGCCTCATATCTGAATTTTATATAGATGATACTAGGGGTATATAAATTGATGATTTTCCTACACATTTTAGAATCTTATGTTCTGCAACATTATAACTTTTAAGTACACTATAGTGTATGTTTACACATTAAATTGAGTGAAACTCAACCTCAGAAATAGAAAACATAACATTTATGAAGTTATAGTACCCATTTAATTAGAATTTTACAGCAAAAAGAGTAGTTTGCTTGATTTCAATTCGATTTCTGACAAAAATTTAAACCTCGTGTGACTAAAAATTTGTGCAATTCACCTGACAAAGCTTATAGAGCTTTTATATTGTAGAAGTTTTCTTCTCTTTTTGCAATTATTCACGTGGTTTTAATATGACTACATGTTTCTTGATGCCGCAATAAAAAATCGTACTATAGATGAATTATTTTTGTTAAACTCCTTCTGTAAACATTCCATCCTTATTTGGATATATGATCCTAGCGAGTTGAAACACAAATCGTGTTTCAAATAAAACAACAAAAAATTTGTATCATCCCTATTTATATTCAATTTTTTTAAGAATACTAGTGATACGAAAACATAAGAAACTATTAGTGTTAGAAATGCGTAAAATTCGAGCAACCTGCTTGTTCCAAAGTAATACGAACAGGTACAGCCCTGCTCCAATTTGTACCTGTTCCAACTTTTTCTGAAAAGCTGTGACAGAACCAATACCAAATAGTCTCACATTGCTTCTTCAGAGGAGCTGTGACAGTACCAATTCCAAGTCTCATATTTCCCAATTATGTAGTTTATAAATTCCAAATCAATCTTGGACTGATACAGCCTATACAATCACACAGTCTCACTACACAAGGGCTTTTAACTTTAAGCAACAGGTAGTTAAGAGTACGATATCATAGGGTAGGGTGGCTTGGCTAGTGACTGAAATGTATCGTAAGAAGCCAAAACAGAACTATAATGCAACAGTGACAACCTATGACACACAATACATATACAATACAGTTGATTTAGGCTGCATTAAATTCTACTTATGTAGGTATAACATTTTTTTTAATTGCAATCAGACTCAGTCGTGTAACTGTATAGAACCAGGTATGGAAAATCCTTTTAAATGAATTTAAATAATTTTGAAATTCTAGGAAAATTTATGGAAGAAAATTGTTTTATTTACAGGTATGTTTCTGTAATTTATATTTTACTTTTTTATGTAGATATACGTCGTAAAAAACCTAAGAGCTACATAGGTGCAGTTTCTGAATTGTAATTTTAATACTTTGAACGTTGATTTCTTAAATAAATTTAAATGTATAATATTATTTGTTTGGGTGAAAAATATTTCACCGAAGAATAAAATCATAATATACAGAGTTGTTGTAATTTTTTTAACACATCTTTTGTGGAGCTTAATCTAAAAATAATCTTTTATTATTTATACCAAAAGTGGGACTTGTAACGGATACTTTGGAATATGTACTGTTGATACAGGTTGGAACTGTTCCAATAAAATGTCCCAATTACCCATCCCTAATTAGTGTAAAACTGTACTTACCACCTAGAGCTACAGGACTAAAATTCAATAGAATAATAATAGGCTAGTTACAAGATCAATCAATGTATAACAAAATCATAATAAATACTCCTAAGAAGTAAATAATCATAAATGTTTATTAAATATTTATTTGTAGCCTCAATGGTTATAATTTTTCCATCTAAGACCATATTATTTCATAACATTTACTATAAAAGGTCCTTAAGACTATTTTTAGATATAATTGACTTTATAATTTGTTTTATCAGGGTTTCTGAAAAAAAAAGAACTTATATGTTATAATTTTGTATTATAAATAAGCTTTCAAGACTCTTATACAGAGTGTCCAATGAACTTTGGTAACGGTTTTTAAACCTCCTAAAACGTTTTGAATAGCAACCTTATAAAACAAAAGTGTTATAAGAAGTTGTATGCAGAAAAATGTTGACTATTGTTCATATGAGATGGTCACTTGTCGATATACTAAGTTGTTTTCCGAGCAGTAATAAAATGTTATCAGATGCGAAAGATTCCCTTTTTTAAAGTGCTTCGTTAGCCTTTTTAGTCAAATTTTCAAATTTGAAAATGATAGAAGAAGTTGTAGCAACGTGTTTTTAAAAAAGAACGTGAAACACATGGGACATATAATATGCTTATAAATGAGTTTATTGTGTAAGGTGGCAGCTATTTTAAATACCATGTGAAAGTGAATAGGGTGAATTTTGAACTTAATGTCACTACTTATAGTAAAGAAGGACAAGGTTTAGAAATTCTATATCACCAGCCAGTTACTTTAAATTGTTTGCATTTTTAATTTATATGCATCGAGTTTCTAAAAGTGGGCAACGTCGTATAAGAAGTATATTTGAGGCTAGTTTAACTATTGAGCGATTTCTTGTAATTTGTAATTTTTTTTTATTAAAATCATTATATTCTTTTGAAATGACATCCCCAATATCACTTTTTCTTATTTTTTCTATAAAAAGTAGGGTGTTTCCTTTTGACCACGATAATGTGATTTCTAATTTAAGTAATTAACTGCAGAACTAAGCGCACCATAAGTTTCGCTTCAGAACGAAACGCAAAAGTATTGCGACAAGTCAAATCAAGAGTAAAATTAACATTATACAAAATATGTGAGCATTTGTGTGAGCAATTATGTCGCAATTTGACGGTTTTACTGGTACCTTGTACAAACCCCGATATAAGTGTAAACTAGGCAATAACGGTCGCAAATTAAGTATAATTTAATAAAAGTTTTGAATATTTTATTAAATGAAATTTTCCTGATTCAAATTTTGTTAAAAGAACGAGATCAAGGTAATTATTGCTTTTTAGGTTTTTTTTGGTCTGTTCGATAAAAACACCAAGAAAACCTATGGCACACTATCCCGTTTCTTGAAAATACAAGGATTACACACGTGTTATGCTGGGCTACTTCAGAGCGTTCGATGAAAACCCCGGGTTTGAAATTCGTACAGGAAGCTTAATACTGAGATATTTTTGCAATTAATCAAATTATGTACCCGAATTGATAATATAATCCATGTCCATTTCATATCCAAGTTAAATAAAGTATATTTTCAATCTTTAAAAACTGAAATTTAAAAGAAATAGACTGTTGGAGGACATTAGAGTTGCATCAATTGAACTAATTTGTTCGATGGGTGCAGAAAAATCAGGCAAAAAACCACCCCATTATATAAGGAAAGTTTTACACGCTGTTTTAATAAAATATACCCATTTCTGGGAATCTGCAAAATGGCAAATAAATTATGGTAAACGATGTCATTTTCTACAGAACTGGGTAGACAAAATTAAAGAGAAAAATTTGGACTTTTCAATATCAACAGAAATAAGTAAGAATTCCGAGAATTCTTTGTTGATCGCCATATTACTTCGTATAGTTTGGAAGTTCAAAGGCCCTCAATATAACATATCCAAGGATAATAGCCGACTCATACTTACTAGTTGGTTGGAACAAGAATTTTTCCTTTAGCTGGATGAGTATATCTACTATAGCTTGTTTGATATCGCCATTATTTCAACGAACATGAAGAACACTATACTTTATTACTGGCACAAGATGATCCTGCTTTATATAGAAATTATTGACGGAGTTTTTTACATGTAATAATTGTTTTATTACTTGTCCCAAATGACCTTCTTTATCTATTAGCACATTAGTTTACTAGTGAAAGTCTAACTATCGCTTACAGTACATACCATGAACAATAAATCATACAAGTACTTAATTTGATTCAATGTGATGGTGACTTATATTAGTATAACTTTCATAATATAAAGCTAGTATATTAAAATAAAAATATCATTTAGAAAAAATATATTTATTCATACGAGAGAGAAAATCTATTATTGTCGATTGACGATTAATTGAAATGATAAGTCAAGTCATCGCAAATCCAAATCATCAAAAGCTCTCAGCGTATAATTTTATAACAGTAATAATATCGATGTAGCGTAAACAAAATGTGTGTACAAAGGGCGTGAATGATTTATTGATTGAAAAGAGGCTTGAGATCCCGAGAGGTCCCCCGAACGTAGGCCAAAGCAAGGTCCATTGTTCCCCCTCCTACGAGCAATCGCTCATAGGACCCAATCGGACGCTTTTGTTAATTTAAGTATTAGCCCCCAGCTCTCCTTGCCGTGTTCGTACAACTCGTCCAGGGGCCGAATTCACTAACACGGAGACTTGTGGAGTTGTGGAGATGAGAGTTCTTTTGACACTTAACTCTCCACTTGGAATTCTGTAAATCTAGTATTGAGAATTACGAAACTCTTTATTCTACTCGAGAAAACTCCCGGCTGTGTTAGTTTTGGAGTAGTAAGAAGAATATTTCTCAACTTGGGTATACCTAGGATTTTCAAATTAAATTATGGACACACCGCGTATCTTGTTTACAAAAAGATTATGGAAATCCTTGGAATAGTTACAGAGAAATATAGATTTTGCTGTCTCAAAGTACCCGCTAAAAATTTTAAATCACGCGAAAATGGTCAATTTGGTCGCCTTGCAGGTTCTATACTGCTATAAAATATTTAAATATGCATGTCAGTTATGAAGTTAAAGTGATCAAAAACAACCACAGCACTCGATTACACGCTTCTCCCTCTTTAATTTGATACCAAACATGACGTATTTTGGACAACCCCCAATGAGGGGTGGTACGACCCTCAACCCCCAAAACTTTTTCATCTATATTTTTGTACTCTAAACCCTAAATCCGAAGGAAAAAACCCAAATGCACTACGACCCTCCCACACCGAGTTAGCCGTCCTTCAATATTGCGAGACTTCTCACGTTTTTCCTAACTCCCCTAATATGTAAGAGAATCGCGAATGGAGAGTTAGGGAGTTTTAATCAGGGAAAGCGAAAATTCTTATCTCCCAAACTCTCCAAGTTACAGAAACCGGCCCCAGGAGGTATAAGTCAAGGAGTCTGTTTCGTATCCCTGAGGGTTCCGGACAGTGACAAAGGAAGTGAGTCACCGTTTCGGATGCCTCTCCGCAACCGCTGGATGTGAGATCATCAGCAAGGCTCATCGTGTGAAGGTGACCCCTGGAGGCTGTGTTGGTGGTCAGCCCAAATTGAAACAGTTGAGATAAGGTGTTTTGGTTGAATCCCGACTATGGAGGCAGGTGCATCCGAGGCTGCACCATGACGAGCAGGCTTTCATTCCCTCTATTATTTCTGTGCCTTGGCACCAACTGCACAATTACCCTGTTATGCCGAGAGTGGGAATTCACGGTGGTTTTACACTCGATTACTAATTTGGAGGTTTTAAAGGGCTTAGATAAAGCTTTGACAGTTGCTTGGCTGTCTGAGCAGATGGCTATCCCCTTGTTCTCGGTGTCTGAGTTAAGGAGATGCCTTCCCATGGCATGGCTTTCAAGCTGCATGGCGATTTCAATCTGGGGCTCCACGTATAGAAAAAGCTTGCTCCGGTGTTTTCTTCGTATTTCGAGCCATCAGTATAAATTATAATAGGGTCTTTCAAGTATTTAAGTATAAAAGGAGTAGCAAATAGGTTTCCAGGAAAAATTCTTCCGGGTCAAAAAAATTTAGGTCTTAATTTAAAATATGTCATTGAATCATCCTTACTATTTAACATAGTGGTTAATAATACACCAGGGGCCAGATTCACTAGCACGGAGAGATGTGGAGTTGAGGAGATGAGAGTTATTTCGACATTTAACTCTCCATTCTCAATTCTGTAACTCGGGGAATTTGGTATTGAGAATTACCAAACTCTCTATTCCACTCGACAAAACTCTCAGTTGTTTAGTTGTGGAGAAATAAGAAGTCTGGTGATTTGTGAATGTACCATAGGTACCTACGAATTTTCAAATTAAATTATGGATTCACAGCAAATCCTGGCTATGTTTACAAAAACACATTATGGAAATCCATGCAATGCTTACAGAGAAATGTGGATTTTGGTATCTCAAGGTACCCGCTAAGAATTTTAAATCACGCGAATCTTAAATTTGTCTGTCTCCCAGTACAGAAGAGATGCTATAAAAAATTTTAATATGCACGTTAAAGCTTATAGCACTAAATCGCATCTACATTTTTTCCCCTAATTATATATGTAATTAGTTTTTGAGTCCGATAATTAGTTTAAGATATATCTAGGTGCAAAGGAAATGAGTCAGTCCTTTTTAAGGCGGAAAAAATGGTCGTTTTTTTGTACAAAATTGGAGATATTTTCAACTCATCATTGCTAAAAACTGGTGAGTCATAGAAATTCACTTCAAATGAGAAAAATTTTCACAACAGCGTACTAATGGATGTGAAACAAAGTACGGAGGATATATATGCAAAATATAAGAACTGGGGTGTATACGACTCAAGTGTAAAAAATCCGTCTTTCGGCTGTAAAATGTCAGTTATGACGTAAAAACGATCAAAAAAAATCTACACCACTTGATCACCTACTCCTCACTCTTTAATTTGATACCCAGCATGATGTATTTTGGACAACCCCCTATGAGGGCGGGTACGACCCGCCATCGCCAACAACCCTTCCCCCAGAAATTGTTCACCCATATTTTTGTACTCTAGACCCTAAATCCATCTTCCATGCAGAGTTAAGCATTCTTCAATATTTTCCACCGAGGTCGCTCAAATTTGCAAATTACCTTTAATTGAAATAAAATATAGCTTATACCTAATTAACAAAGTAATTACTCAGTTTTTCTATCGATCTTACAGATCCTGAGCATATCCCTACAACTTATTACAACCCCTAATTTTTTAAATTTATTTTAAATTTCCGTTAATTCGTTCCCATTTTTAGACCCACACCCTCCCTGCTACATTTTCTCAACCTATCATATTCTGAGCTCCCATTTTTTATACTTTTTATACCTTTATTCCTTTTTTCCATTCTCCTATTATATGGGATAATTTCGAAAAAAAACTTACATCCTCCATCCCTTATAAACAAAAAATCTTTTATCTCGACGTTAAGTGATAATAGACCCATGCACCTCGAATATAAAAAAAGTTCAACCCTCTAGAACAAAAACTGATACCCTTTATCGTCCCTTGCCCTTCATACTTTTTCACACTCCTCACGTTTTCCCTAGCTCCCTAAGTAGGTATGTTAGAAAATCGCGAATGGAGAGTTAGGGAGTTTTAATAAGAGAAAACGAATATTCTCATCTCCCAAACTCCCCAACTCTCCGTGTTACAGAATCCGGCCTCAGGCAAAATTCTGTTCGGTCAGAATGACTCTTCTAAGTATTTTGGTGTGGAAAATAATGTGAAATTTTTTACAATATCGAGTATATAATATGCAAGTATATAGGTTCTCCTTAGAAGAATAAAGCCTAAAAAGATCACAGAGCTTTTCTCAGGCCACTGCTCCTTACGCTATCACCAAAACAAGATGGGCTTGCCTGACACCTCATCCTGTTTCATCTGAAAACCAATTTGGCGTACGACAGATAGTTTGGTTTAAGTATTTGTACTTTTTTCTTTTTAAAGAAAATCTAACATTTTACTTCATAACTTAGAAAACATACGTCGGGTGTTTTGCCACATGTAAATCTGAATTGGTCCCATACTGAGGATACATTAAAAGAAGGAGTTTTTGCCGTTCTGAAATTTAATTTCATATAGACCTTATCACTCTGTAGCCATTTGATTATGAGCGGACATATAGCACACGCACATGTACTTTCTGTTCTTTAACGACTAGTGTAATCTTAATAATTAAACACATCTTCTTAAATTAGTGACCTCCCTATATAAACTGATTGAGTCCATAACTGTATTCATAAGTACCAAGTTATAGAAATTTCCGAAATAAGTAACTCAGACCCAAGCATCACTTTTAATCGCTCAAGTTTTAAGGTTCACCACTCATCCCGATTAAATAAAATTGACTGAAAATGAGGTGGGATATTACGACCTTGTTCAATTACTGTGCTTGTCGCGACCATTTGCAACCTTATACTCATAGGTATGTTGAATGCTTCTTTGTTTTTGAGCTCTTTGTTGTTTCCAGCACCACTCATCCGTTTCTACTCCCATTCGGTTCGGTTAATATTTGCTGTAATCTTCAGATTGTTTCGACTCTTGTTTATGGTTTCACTCTATTTGTGTTATCGATTTAAGTACGTATTTACGGAGCTACCACTCCTGTGGGCTATCGTGTATTGTCGTCGCCTTTGTTGTAACATGCAAATAATAATTGTTTTTGAAATTCCCAAAGGAAGTGAGCACCTGAGCCTGCATGTTTGTTTATCAATCTATTAAGAGAAATATAAACGTCAGCTTACATCAATAAAACTGTGAAACTCTAACGAGCAAATGCTTTGTAAAATGTCCTTCACGTTGCATTATCGTTTTACTTTCTTTCTATTTATTTAACTGCTATTGTTTAACTTTTACAGAGCTCATGCATGGAGATATTACACCCTCATTGGATTTAACGACTTATGATGGCAGTCAATCACCTGGATCTGGGGGAAGTCTCTCTGGTCAAGCACGCACGAAACGCATGAGGACATCTTTCAAGCACCATCAACTCAGGACAATGAAGTCTTATTTCGCTATAAATCAAAATCCTGACGCAAAAGACTTAAAGCAGCTCGCGCAGAAAACAGGACTTTCAAAAAGAGTTCTTCAGGTATGTGTACAGATTTTTTTAATTTTACTTAATTAATAACGATGGTTTGAGCTTTGAATACTTAATTTCACGCGAAATATATATTTAGCAATTCCTTTAAGTATATTTATAGCTAATTATATTTATCCTGGGAAGCAGTGTTTAGTGAGTTAAAGTAATAAATTGTGGAAATAATTACAATGATATGGAATGATTTTATTTTTTTCAAATTATTGTTAATTAACCATGAAACAAGATATAACGGGTCGTATTTGAAATCTGTATTTATGATAATTATACAAATAATACTATAGATATACCTACATGTGGTATTGTTGATATGGTACGAATTTCAATGCATTACTTATATGCGGTAACCTTTGACACAGAAAGTAGTGATTACTCATTATATAACATTTTATACAATATCTTCAAATTAAGGTTATTAACAGATAAGCAAAATTTAATGAAGCCGAAAATTATTCGTGTTGCAGTGTAAATTTTGTACAAAAATCCCTTTTGCCCGTATAAGTAACAAAAAGACTTATTGAAGGGCAGTATCAATTCAATTAATCCTGAGACTCCTTTCCTTTACTGGCCTTTTTTCACGAAACTGTTAAAAATATTATTATAAGTAAAATTTTGATTTGATTGATTTTTCAAGTTCAAAATTGATAATTGTAACCATTTAATTATTATTAAGAAAATAAAAAACCTCAAAATATTTAAATTAAAAAAAAATGTTTCTTGGATTTGCTGTACAGCACAGTGGTCCCAAATCCCAAAAAGCCGGCTAAAAGTTAAAAAGGTATTCAATTGGGGTGAAAGTCTGTACTCGGGAATTTTTGCAGCGACGATATTCCGAATTCGAAGTGATTAATTCATTAATCGGTCTTTATAACACCTTGTCGATATCATTAAATTCTCTGGACGTAGCACAACAATTGCTACCTTTGACTTGACGATGCATTCGGAATAGAATTACAAACTATACCATCTATCATTGTAAACACAAGTTTGAAATTGATATTAATTTTACTTCGCCCATTACAGTTTGCAAAAACAGAGTGGTTCTCTCTCTTGCGCTTCGATACAATCAACTTCAGCCCTAGTTGCATCGGCAGTTTCGTGCAAGAATTCAATTTTAATGACTGTATCAAAGATTTGCAAGGGAACAATTCAAATTAGGCAAATGTTGGCATCCGATTTATTGCTGTCTACATCGCTATATTTTTGTTTGTAGGACTTCTAATAACGTCCGATTTTGCAATTAATGTTCTTTCAGCTGTATGACTTCGCAATGCTTGGAGTACAACTGTGGCTCCACTCTCAGTTACAGAAATTTCTGACTTTGCAGAATAACACCTTTTTTTAGCATCCAATACACATTTATAAGATGGATATAATTTACAATCCTCTTCAAGCTTACATAACGTATTAATTAGTAATTGGTTATTTTATCTTCTACTACAAGTGAGAATGCTTCGTTGCCTGACAGCACTTCTTCTGAAAACCGTTCCATAGATTTCCGGTACGGTAATGCTTTTGACGAACTGCCTTCTGTGACATCCCTAATAACCATTGAAGCAAAGAAATTTCCAGAAGCCCGGGGAATCATTTGTGTAGCGTAGGACAATTCGTGAAAATTTCGAAAAACTACAGAAATTGCGCCCATGATCGCATAAAAATTATAATCGAAACCGAACGCAGCTAGTTGTAGATAATTTTTGGGTATGTTTTGAAGAAATGTCTAAGGATCAATTTCCATTTGGTTTAAGAGCCGGGCTCGACAAGGGTTTTGACTTATTGCTTTTCTCACACTACTGCCCAGTACGTTACGTCATAATACGAGTATACACAAGTGTTCGGTTACCAAGTGTTGTGGCAGTGGGACGTCTTGTCGACCACAGTAACCCAATGGGATTCCTCGACCATGAGAATTTGCTTCTATGGAGGATGCGGGAAGATTTGACCGCATATAAACTCTAAGAAGCTTTGTACGCTGTAAACTGCGTGACGGCCAAAATATGTTCGATGACTTCGCAATTGAAGCAAAAAGTGCAACACGAACAATTGTCCTACATACAGGGGATAATTTATTTTTAGGTTGCTTTAAACTTTTCAATAAAGATTCACAATGAAACTGAATTATATGTTATTCGATTTAATCTTTACATTGCCAAAAACTTGTTCCCGTAGGTCAAGGTATCAGTACTCGCCAAGATGTAAAAACGTAAGGGGGAGAGAATGTCAGAAAGCAGACATTCCTGTCATTTTAATTGCGTTAGTGTCGAGAAGTTACGCGAGATGGTGATGCGTCACGTATTTATGTGATTGTAATGACGCGAAAAATTCAAATTTAAATATAAATAATATTTTCTCAACATTTCTTCAACATTCTCACCCCGTTAAAGAAATAATGATATACTAAATGAATTCTTTAACTAACTAGTGAATCATTGGTAACAAACATAACTTATTAGTAGGACGTTTGAACCTTCCATTTTCTGTATTCAGTCTGACCACTCTGGTTATGTTATCTTGTCTAGGATGAGTTTCGATGATGTGCCCTAGTGCCCACTCGGACTGAGTACGATGTCACCTACGACGATGAAGCCACTTTGGTCGTTGCTGCAACTGGTTTAGGTAACACGATGCCACTGTTTCCAGAACAATTGGACCATTTTTTTAATGTGGTGCTTATGACCTAGCGGTGATAGTTTGATGTTCGTTCAGGTATAGCAGTGAGTGGTTCACCGATGAGGAAATGTCCTGGGGTGAGAACGTTTAAGTCGTTGATGTCTTCAGTGAGTGGACAAAGCGGCCTGGAACTTAGGACAGCCTCAATTTGCACCAATAGGGTGTGCATTTCTTCATAGGAGAGGATACTGCTCCTACCTCTTGATGTGCATCTTGGTTGCCTTGACCCCGGGGTCCTACAATCCGCCAAAATTTTATACAGTAGTGGAATTAAGTGCCAATTTACGCCAACCTGTGACAAAAAATTCGAAACAGTAGTACAGTGCGTTTGACTAGAAAATAGCTTCTGCAATTCGCTTAGCTGTGATTTTGCCCCGATAAAATTGGTAGCATTATCGCTATACGCCTTAATATGAAACTTCGAAAAGCAGCTAAGAAGGCATCCGAAGTCAAATCAGTAGCCAACTGTAAGTGGGATGCCTTTGTGTACAAACATACAAAAAGGCAATGTAAGCTTTCATTGGCCTAGTTCCGCGAGTACGTTTTGGATAGATGCTGAAGAAACCAATGTAGTCAACACCGTAACGTAGAAATGGACGAGATGGGATGACTCAATAAGCGGGAACATTGCCCATCAGCTAGTCACATGCCTTTGCTGTCTGTCGAAAACAGGGGAGACAGCGGTTAATGCAGGATCTGGCAATGTTCCTAGCTTAAAGAATCCAATATTTTTGGCGTAAAATGTTAAGCGTTGGGTCACAATTTAAGTATCTCCGGTGAGTATCCTCCACTATACGGTTGCTTAGTAGATGTTCTGTAGGCAAAATTCATGGATGCTTTGTCGTGTAGCTCAATTGGGAGTTTCTTAGTCGTCCCCCGACTCTGAGTACGCCGTTTTGACCCAAAAATGCGTTCAGTGGTAGTAACTCACTCTTGTTTGAAATAGGTCGCTGATGCGCTAAGTCCTTTATTTCTTGGGAAAAGGTTAAGCCTTGCACCCACCTTATGAGAACTGATGCTGAATAGTCAAGTTCCTTCGTTGATAGTGATCTGCAGTTGCGGTTGATGAAAAGTTGTTTAGCATTGGAGCTAAAACGAAGACAAAAGGCGACGATGCGTATGATCTTAAACCATGAGGAATGATGTTCTAAAATTTTCGACAGCGTGTCATTTCCTAATTGCATGGCGTTTAGTGATAATTTTTCTCTCTATTCAACGTGCTTTGATCAGGCTTGAAATTCTTGAAATTGTTAATGAGCCATTTTGTCATATTTTGTGAGAGCCATGGGGGCCCGTTCCACCAAAGTGGAAAATCGCGTTCTGATCGTAATAAGCCCCTTGTTGCAAAGTCGGCCGGGTTCTCCTTGGAGGCTATATGATTCCAACTTCTAACTGGTATAGTGTCTAAAATTTCTGCCGTCCTGTTGGCAATAAACGTTTTCCACCGACGTGGACAAACAGCATCTTTGAAACCACTGTATAATAGGTGCAAGAAATCCAAGCGGGTCTAAAACCCTTGAAACTTTGATAACACTGTTCTTTTTGTTAGAATATTTGCAGCAGGAATTGGGAAGTCAAACCAAAATACGTCCTGCTTAAAGTCCCAGACCGCTCAAAGTTTTGAGTTTCCATTGGCTGTCTTAAACACAGCTTGGTGCGGCAAGTACACTGTTGACTAGGTTGTCATAACATCACATGCAAGTATTGCTTCCATGCTCCCCAGCGGCTCATAATCCTTCATGCATTCAACATATTTTGTTCTCAGTTCATCATTCGACCCAAAGCGTCGCTCCATTGATTTTAATTGTTTCACTACATTGTGTTCAGATGAACTTAACATGGATTGATTAGCGTTGAATGGAAGCTGAACTACATACCGGCCTGAACTATTGCTTTTATAGGTGGATTTGTAACGCTCCTCACAGGCCCTTTCATCTTCAGAAAGTGTGTGTGGTGCCGAAGGTGGATTATCTTCTATATCCCAGAATTTGTTTAAGTCATGATCCTAATTGATAGTCTTGTGGAGACTTAATGTTGATGGAATGCTGTGTGTAGGTTCAGGTAACTCTCCAGATAAGTTCGAATATGGTGCGTTGAGCGATAGGATGCCGCGATAGACGGATACTTCTGTCAGCACAGAGTATTTTGAAAAATACATCTTCCCCTAATATTAAGTCAATCCGACTGGGCTTGTTGAAGGCGGGGTTAGCAAGAGATATGATCCGAATGTATTCCCAGTGATTGCTTGGAAATTCATGGTTGGGTAAAGGCCGTGTAAGCTTGGGTATTACCACAGTATATATCATACAGTAGCCCAGCTCTGTCAAAATTGTCAAGCGAGTAGGATGCTTCTATAAAGAGACTATACTTTCTCTTTCAACAGTTTTAACTAACACAATAGTCAATTTCTAATGCAAAGGATCCTATGTAAATCTAAAGTGGAAGAAACAGAACTTACAGCATGCACAAACTTGTATTAGAGGACGAGGGAGTAAATGACAATCAAAACTATTTCTGCAAGAAAAAAAAGCTAAAAACAATTTTCTCCACTTCCCATGCCATTCGGCTTGGTAGAAATATCAAACTGTCACAAACATTATTTCCTTAGAATATGTAGCAAATAAGAATGGTTGAATCGTGTATAATTCGTGTACATCAGCGTAATTTGCCAAATGTGCTTTTTTTTTTGGTGAGCAGATTTAGTCAATTTAAAATTCTTTTGTGAAATTTAACAAAAGTACGTAATCAATTCTTTTCAAAACTATTTATCTTTGAAGTTTATTTAGTGCAAAGTTTTATAGTGCTACTAGTGCCTATTAAAATCTTCATATCACATAGAAAAACAGAAATGAAGTGCTCGGTCAGTGCTTGCAAATATAAATTGGATTATAAACTAGGGAATCCTGTTTGAGCCAACGGCATCTTATCTTATCTTTTTTGTCAATAGAAGCAATATATAAATTAATTATGTGAAATGTTTCAAAATAAAGTAGAAAAAGAACATTTTTTACCACAGATGATCCGCTCAAAACCTTTGTTTACCTTTTGCAAATTGACAAGCTGCTTAGAATAGGGATGGCGTGTAAATACATGTAAAAATGGACTACCAACATAACCAGAAATTCATTCCACAAATCTAGCTTATCACCATTCCTGTTTGCTATTACAGTCATTTGCCTGTTACACTATCCATAGAACGAACACCACTTTGCAATCAAACAGCTGTTTGGTAATGGAACAATACATTTGCAAGCTGGTGCTGAGATGTGAACTTACATAAAACTAATACTTCTCCCAACCATCGTGCAACTAGCTACTGTTCGTTCATTTACATCAGTATCATACTTAATAGTTTCCTCTTATGGGAGAAATTGTGAGGTTTTTTTTTTGTAATTAAAATTCTAAAATTCACTTTTCAGTAGTTTGTTCTAAGCTGGGCTACTGTATGAATTACTGTGGTATTACGTATGCGTGAACATGAAGTACATTCGAATTATCAAGGCATGATGAAATTTTTAATTCTATCTTTCCCCTTTGTGGGACTCACTAACTTTTGACTAAATAACGTTGTGCTTGAGAGTGACCGTTATATTTATTTTGATGTCAAATACATTTTTCCAGCTTTTTAATGTAAATTTGTATTTACTTACATGGCAGTACTGATATTAAAGTGCGATCTAAACTACTTACTCATCGCAGAGGAAAAAAAATTACACCACACAATTCGCAAGAGAACGTAGATGCGAATTACGCATATGTGAGATTGATTATGTACCGTCATATAAGATTTTTAACGAAAATATAATGATTTACTAAATAATTTTGTTTAGAAGTGTAACGTTCGGAATGTATACCGTCGTATGAGATGGTGCACTGCATTTTAAAATTCATCAATTTAAAAATTTCTTCCTTCCGGAGGTGGCGCGTGGTCTATAAGTCCGCACTAATATTATTTCCCTTTTCTTTTTGTTGTAAACGAATCTAGTTCTATGAGCTGTTTTGTATTCCTAGGAAAGCAGTAGACATATACGTCAGTCGATCGCCAACTCTCGTCGAATGTGCTGTGTTCTGATATTGTAGTTTACAGTCCTAAAGACCGCACGGGCACGGTATAAAAATGTTAATTTTGTGCCAAAGCGAAGAAATCAGAAAAAGAAAGGCTGTTATTAAAACTTAATTATCAGAATTGTTAGTATGAGTATCGGAGTTTGTCTTATTTGTATAAAAAGTTGAGATGTTATTCTTTGATAATAAAAAGTTAGAAAATGAAACACTTCTTTTATCTTTTGAAAACTGTCCCGTAGAATGAATGCCACTGATCGTGTCCTGCCAGGGGGTGCCACTTCCGGAAGGTTAATTATTTATAGTTATGACTACAAAGTAGAAAATCAAATATATTAAAGAACTTTTATAAATAAAATGCATTAAAAAGTAAAAAATTATATTTTCTTTCTCAGTGATATACACAAAAAAGTTTCATTGCAAAATAAAATTTGCTAAAACTCAGATTAAATCTTAAAATTGAAAGTATTAACAACATTTAAAAATTATATTATCTCGTTCGACTTTAAATGTTTGAACTGTTATCAATGATATCGAAAAAAAATTAAGACTTTTCGCAAAAATCAATTAAAAAAATTTATATCGATTAATTTTGCTGTTTCAAAGCCTGCAACTGACGATGCGAATCACCTTTGTCTTATCATTGAATTGTGTAAATTTACAGATTTTCAAGTGTATTAATTATATATATTATTATATCTTATTTTTTTCTTTCTTAGTCTTAAGTTCTTCTCAAAAAATTTAAAATTATATCATTAAAGAATTTTGAGTACAAGAATACAGGTATTTTGATGAAAAGTAGTATGTTGGAAAAATCATCATATCACAAATAATATCAGATGCAGTTTTCCTGCAAATATTTAATTTAAAGGAAATAGAGTCATATACCAAATTAGCACTTTTCGAAAAATTCTTTAACAAACTGTCGATTTGAAAAGCATTTAATGAAAAAGACTTTGCTTTAATTTGCAAGAAATTGCTTCCCAGCTTTATAAGTTTTTTTTTTAATTGTGTTCAAAAAGAGCATGTACAACAAATCTCCCGAAATTCCATTCATAAATTAAGTCAAACAAATCGTTGGTTACTATTTCCACTGATTGTACATCCCTGCTACCTTTTTTATGCCTGAATACAAATAACACTTTCAACACTCATCTTTTACCTTGAACAAATACACGCACTTGACCATGTATGTAGATATTAGCAAGGTTCGTGCATCGAAGATAATTTGTTGGCATGACATATTTCAACAGCTTCTGTAATCACGCCCGACTTACAAATTGCAGTGTAGTCGATCACGTTGTACTTTGAAATGCACGCGATTGGGAGCAAACTGACTGATGCAAAGAGTAACTGTAATTCATTGTTCGGGTCTGCAAATGTTTTCATAAATTTCACAATATTTTTCTTAAGCTTACGAAAATGCGTGTAATACTGCACAATCTCTATCTAAAGAATATATACCAAATATTTGTAATTTTTATATTTTATATTATCACAGGAATCTACATTTCATAAAAATTAGAGCAAGCTTCCACCGTCGAAGCGTACGTGTCTTAGTTTTTTTTTTTACAAAATTGTTACGTCCAATAAAAAAAGGACAAACTACATCTACAAATTTCGCGTGAAATGACTAATTAAGTACGGACATAAACAACTTTCGGAGAATCGTATCACAGAAAAGTGTAAGCGACATCTATAAAGTTCGGACATAAACTGCTTTAGGTTCGGAGAATCGATGTTTCGAGAATGAAATATTCGGGAATGTTTTAAGACAATTTCTAGAGTATAAATACGGCGCTTGTAACTGTTACGATCCTGCTTCACATGGTCATCATCACAACATCACAAAATCATTTCACTTGTTGTGATATAATAAATCTGACAATGTAAGTCGAATCAAATGTCACAACATATCGATACCAGAAGTGGTTCAAAGTGAAATATGGAAAATGATGATTAATTCATTTTTTATTTAGTTCCAAAATGAATTAATGAGGTGATGACGATGTGTAGCAATTTGTTTATTTTGTAAAATAAGAATTTTTTTATGATATGTGTGTAATAAACCCTGAGTTTCAGCTAGGAGTGAGTTAGTTAGTTGTTTTTCAGTACGTATGTTGAAAAAACAGAAAGATAGCAAGTAATAGCGGAGAAAGTAAAAAATACTTAGGAAAACACAAGCGGGAGTGGTTTAAAAAAATTATTGATACTGATTTAATATTAATACAAGTAATAGTGTTAATCAGTGCAGCAGGTTTACAAATAATAATAAATAATATAAATAATATACATATGGTTTATGATATAAACATATGTAAAGTAACAATATTTAATGATGAACAACAACAAATAAATAAAGTGTTTGTGTGAAAGTTTCGACTGTTTTGTTGTGAAAATTCTTACTGTTTTTGTTGTAATTGATGGTGTTATTCACATTTCGTGAGAACGTTACATTACCACAGGCAGTCTTGTCTCAGAGAGTAAAGTGAACGTATTAAGCTATTTATATTGAGATAATAAGAAATACAGTATTAGCGATAACTAAAGTAGAGTTACTTAATAATTGTGTGTGAATTTAATAAATAGGAAACAGTGGAGTATTATAATAAAAAGAGCTTGTGGATTGTAATTGAAATATTTTGCTTAGAATAACGAATTAAGGTCACGCTCGTAACAATATGTTTGTTAAAATGTGTTATAAATTCTATAAAAATCCTATAGATTTTAAAGAATTTTTCCCAATACTATGAAAATCTTGCAGATCGAGAGACATTTTCTGAGTGTAGAAAATAGTTTTCCTCAATTTATTTCTTATTTCTAATTTTGGCCTAGTTTGTGTCCATGCGCGTAGCTAGGTAGGAGCACGGGTGGGCACGGCCCACCCCACGGAACCCGAAATGGCACCGGTGCCCCCCTCAGAAAATTACGATCCAAAATTATTAAATACCAATTAACCGATCAATTATATTTAAGTTTCAACCAAGCAAGTATGAGGACATAACATTGAAAGCATAACGAAATCATATAAGGGTGAGCTGTGCCTACATCTGTAGTTGGTTCTCAATTTGTGAAAAGTGATTTTGTAATGAAGCCACCCTTAATAAGCGGCATTCATTACCCATAATAAATTCCAAGCGTACATCTATTAAAGCGCCATCGAATTAATGAAACGCATCTATGCTGTAGGTATACATATGTACAGAAATGCCTATTCTCATTCGATTATCTCTTACGTTTCCCAAGTCATTCATTCTTTTAAGAATACTCAAATTACAAAACATATTCTTTTCGAGACAAATTCCCAAAATGTATCTAAATCTTAGTTTACACTTAGTCACTTGTATCGGTATTTTTATGAGGCAAAGTATATTCGGCAAATCGCGATACAACTTCGCACACAAATGCTCATTCATTTGGTTGTGCCTGACAGAATTGCTCATACATTTTGTATATGTTGATTTTGTTTGTGGTTTAACGTTTCGCTATACTTTTGCGTTTAGTTTTGAAGTGCAGTTTATCGTATGCTTAGTTTTGTAGTGCGGGCGGTTGAATTAAATTAAAAAGAAAAAAAGACGTTACATCTAATAGAAAAATAAGAAAATGTAATATTTGGGATATCAGGTCAAAAGCATATAAAGACTTTAATGAAAA
Source organism: Dioctria linearis (assembly GCA_963930735.1). NCBI lineage: Eukaryota > Metazoa > Arthropoda > Insecta > Diptera > Asilidae > Dioctria > Dioctria linearis. The sequence goes on from OZ005740.1 coordinate 209,347,656, forward strand.
AAAAAATGATATGTGGAAAAAATCGCTTAGGAGTTTAAGTGTACGAAAAAAGAAATTGATGATAAGTGGTATAATATGAAAACTCAATTTAACAGAGAGCTCGGAAAAACTAACGTTAGCAAAAAATCCGGCTGCGGAAAAAAGTTCTCAAGTAGAAAACGTGGCGATACAAGTGTCGATAAAAGTGCCAATACAATTGCCGATACAAATCCAGATACCTGTATCTAAGTGTAAACTTACTTTAAAAATGACTTGACTTTCTCCATTTCAAAGTTGTGCCATTTGGAATATGTAACGCTCCAGCTAGAGTCGAAGGACGGATGGAATGTGTTTTACGTGGAATAACCTGGAAAACATGCCTAGATGACATAATAATAAAATAAGTAATTGGAGGACATTCGAGGAAGATAAAAAAACGTACTGGACGTCCTTCAAAGTCTGAAAGACTCGAAACGGCAGCTCAATGCGAGTAAATGTGGTCTATTAAAAAATGAAGTTAAATTTTTGAGCACATAGTTTCAGCATAACAGATCCAGAGAAATAGAAGCCGTAAAAAATTGGCCACTTCCAAAGAACTAACGTTAATTACGGAGTGCTCTTGGTCTAACTACCTACTACAGGCGATTCGCGAAAGGTTTTGCAGATATAGCAAAGAGCTTACATCAGCTTACAGAACAAGGAAAGCCGTTGATATGATGGGATAAACGTAAAGATAACGTCATGTCCAACCACCGCAATAGTGCTGCATGCACAAAATCGGGCCTTCACAGGTTATTAGAAGACATCCCAACACCCCTCAAAATCATACCTTTCCATCCCAACCTCTCCAACTGCACTCCTCTCCCCCCACCGTGGAAGATCAAGACAAGCAGAATCATCACTAACGCACAACAGTACCAGAACCTCAATAACGACTGCAAGACATTACTACACAAGGAGCTCAGTGATAGACTCAAAGCAGATACGGTGATATACACAGATGCTTCGAAGGTTGAGGCATCTGTAACCATGGCAGTAATTGCCGAGAGCGTTAGAGGACTGACTCAAATCTGTCGCAAACTCCCCTTTTGGTGTGTACACGTCCGAGCTTACAACCATCTATGAGGCAGCCAAGTGGGCAGCCACCCAAAAGGGTACCCCTGCGATCTTCTCGAACAGCCTATTGGCTATCAAATCGAACCAGAATCTAGGAAATAAAAACACCTTAGTTTCCAATATCCGAAACACCATACAAAACGAGAGGATCTGGATCGCATGGTGTTCTGGCCATGTAGGCATTCCTGGCAATGAAAGGGCGGACTGCCTGGCTAAACAAACAGCCGCGAGTGAGCAGCCCACGATCTCCTCTCCAGCCTACAGAGCAGCATACGTGACGCCGTCAGGCAGCTCGAACGATTTCCTGGCGAGCCATTATACAAGCAGCCTACAACCAGACATGTTCGAGCTCCCAAAGAAATGCATGATTGAAATGCCTAGAGTCAGGCTAGGGCACTACATAGCTATAAAGCAACACCGTCAATCGTACCCTACCTGCTTCTTCTGTGATGGCGTTCCCATTACAGTGAAGCACATTTTCTTAGTGCGGGAAGCTATCCAGACTACTTGACGAACGAGATATAAGGACAAGACCGACGGACCTCCTGAAATATACCAGAGGATATGAACGCTCTTATCCACGCACTCAAGCAGTATCTAACTAACAACGAACTGACAACAATAACGAAGAAACACACACAGACGAACGTTTTCAAGCATTAAATGCAAATTATTTACCTGTAATAACAAAAAACAAAAGGAAAGAAAAAAACACATAAATAATAAGAAACAACCTTAAACAATATCTGAATGGAACAAAGTTTTAAATATACCAGATACAAAAAATTGTTATTACTCTTGGGCTATAGAATTAGAGTAATAATACTAGACCTTAGTTAGGATAAGTCGGATAACGGTATCGGCTAAATTTTTTTGTTCGCTCGACTTCTTATGTTAATTCGGTTTCGGTCTCGGTTCTAAATTACAAAATTTTATGTTGAAAATACGCTCGTTTAGGTCATTATTTCTATAAGATTATTTTAGAATTTCGGACCTACTTGGAACTGCCACTTACCTAATTGTCAAAATTGGGACTGGTTTTACATTTTTGCTTATAATTTAGATCTTTTTCAAAATTCTTGTGACCGTTTTTAGACTCTTTTGAGAATTTTGTTTTAATTTGTTTTACGTTTTGTGTCATTTTGCTTTAGTTTTGTGTCATTTGTTTAGTTTAATTGTTTTACTTGTACCTATTGACTTTTATAACTTTAGTTTAGCTAGTGCTTTGTTTTACCCTTTGTAGAGCCTTTTTCCGACTATTTTTAAGGAATTTTAAGAAGAGCCAAAGAGCTACCAAAGAGCTAAATAAAGAGCATACTCACATAAAAACAAATTATTATCTTTATATGTAATCAAATCAAATTTAAATATATTTGCTAAAGGTTTAAGTCTTTTTGTTAACAGTTGAAACTCATTCGTTAAGGGTTTAAATATATTTGTTAAGGATTTAAAATCATTTATTCAAGGTTTAAATTTATTTGTTAAGGGTTTAAAGTCATTTGTTCAAGGTTTAAATTTATTTGTTAAGGGTTTAAAATCATTTGTTCAGGGTTTAAATTTATTTGCTTAAAGTTTAAACTCATTTGTTAATGGTTTAAATAAATCTGAGAGTGCTATATATTAATTGTAACTCTGAGAAAATGAAGTTCCTTGGCCATATAATAAGTACTAACATAAATTACTGAAACGCTTAAAACAAGAAAAATTTTGAGTTCTAGAACCATAATAAATTAGGTTACAGAGTTCTAGTATAGCTGCATTTGAAAAATTAATTCTCAGAACAATTTCATAGTAACTTAAGCAGCTGAAATACTGTACTATCGTCTAATAGTAATCTAGAAATTACATAACTTAATATAGCTTTCTTACATCAATTTCAATCAGGATATAAGAATACTGGCAGAGCCCAGATGGTCGCGTTGCCGTGGGCCAAATTACTTTGTAGTATTAGGCTTTAGGTGATATAATAAAGTTGTTTTTCATTTCAGTTCATTTCATTTAAATGTAAAGAAAGTTGGCAAAATTTGAAGCAACAGCTCTGCGAAACTCCAGTACTTTTGCTATCCAAAGCTGGAAAAAACTTTTATTTTCGACACGGAGGGTTGGAAACGATTGACCGCAAATTATAATCCCGTACATTAAAATCTCGCATATTAAAAATCTCGCATATTAAAATCTCACATTTTATAATCTCGCAATTTCAGAATCTCGCATATAAAAATCTTGTTTTTATAATATCGCAAATTAAGATCTCGCATAATTTGGCATTGCAATAAGATATTTTTAAAATCGCGAGAGATTTTCAACTTTACATTCCCTCCAGCATTCTAAATGAAACTCTCAATTATTAAAATTTGAATAGACGCAATAATTTTACATCAACAGATTATTACGTATTTGTAATGCTAATATTGTTGACACGTTTTCAACAAATTTTCTCAGGACACAAAATAATGTGGGAGCCCCTAGCGCAGGCGTTTAAGTGCCATTATCAACATTAGCTTTTATAGTTTCGTTAAATATCTTACCAATGAATTTATTATGGGAAAATTTAAACTGCAGCGATCAAGATCCAATCGACCTGCAAAAAAACGAAACAAAACCTTAACAAAGCCGTAAAAATTACTTTAAGTAGAGGATTTAGAATGTCAAAAAGTGATTTTTGCTCACAACATCTCCATTTGTTAAGATTTAGAATTAAATCACAGTTCCAAGGTGTACGTCAGTGCGGTCGGACATTTTACCAAATCCGCTCGCCTCGACGCTTGGACCAGATTAGGGGTTTTCGGTGAGATTCTTTCTCACTCAACAGTTGATTTCATCAACTGTAATAGTGAATCAAGCGCGGCGTCGGTAACGGTAGTTCATGAAACTTACTTGTGTTCCGTCGAGCTATTCATAAACAAACAAAACAAGCACAAATAAAATACAAATGCAACTTTAAAACAAAACTCAACGATATATGTACACACACAATTATAAAACAACAAATAGCCGGACATGTCAATCAACAACATTTAGCCGGACATGACAATCAACATTTAGCCGGACACGGCACACTTTTTTGGAGTTATACCCCATAGTGTCAAGCCATTGCGAAGGAACTCCAGCTCGCGCTTCGAGCCCACAATTACGGATCATAACCAATAGACGAAGAAGAATTAAATGAAACGAATTTTGTTTTTTTCTCGGATAAAAATTGTAAAGAAATTATTGCTTTTATCAATAAATGAACTTTAGAGGAAATATCTTTTTTATTTATTTTATTTTATTTTATTTGTTGTAAAAGGAAATATATTTTTTCTTAAAATTTAAAAAATAGTTTTCTCTTAATGCGAGATGTTTATCTGTCATAGTGAGATTTTGTAATGCGAAATTCCGGATAATGCGAGATATTGAAAATGCGGGATTTTATTTTTAGGATTTATCTATAAACTGCGAGAATTCGTTATTAGAGATTTTAATTTTCGGTCAATGGTACCGCTCCCGAACAGAGATACCAGCAATGTAGGTATTAGCGCAGTGCTTTCACAAGAGGAGGATGGTCAAGAAAGTCTTTAAAAATCAGAAAGAAATTATTGTTCGACAAGAAAAGAGCTACTTGCCATTGTAAATTCAACGTTCAGCATTTCCTAAATCTCTACGGGCAGAAATTCATCCTTCGCACCGATCATTCAGCGCTTAAATGGCTTTTAAACGCTGAGGGACAGGTAGCGAGATGGATAGAACGACTCTAAGCCTATGACTTCAAAATCCAACATTAGAAAGGTCGTATCTGCGGAAATATAGACTCCAGTTCACGACGTCCATGCAAACACAAATGTGTTCTGACTATCTGAAAGGATAGCGATATGCTTTCCCTTGATTTCCATATCAAAGGCTACCGTCACTGTCTCGAATATCTCAGTCTGAAAAACAGTGATTAATCCAGGCTCGTGGAAGAAAACACCGGAACCGGAGGAAAGTCCAATACGGCACTTCTTTTAAGTCAATGAAGTCTCTCCTGAGCTTGAATAGTTGATACCTTGATATAACTAGATACAGCTACGTCATTCACCACAGAGGTTGCCTCAGTGCAAATCTCATCTAGTATACTCATATCATGAAGGCTGCAAATATATATAATTTACCTCGCTGTGTCATTGACTGCTGCTGGTGGCGCCCAAATATTTGTGTTGTTGTGTGTCGCTTTTTTTTTGCCTTCAGCATGCAGAATTTCATTTTAGATTTCTGCAACATTCGCGGGTTAAGAGCAAATCGGTTTTCGGTGTACTGCCACCTTAACTCAAAAAATCCGGCAATTCTTGCGCTAAGTGAATCCAAGGTCGTTTCTGATGCTGATATTAATCAGTATCACGTCCCTGGTTACAGCTTCGTGCCTCTTTTTTCTCAGCATAGAGGGATCGCAGTATATATTCGGAATGATGTGGCCTTTACCATTCTTCAAGATTTTCCTTCTGCCAATCCAGAGTTTAACTATATCTGGATTAGGTTCAAACTTCACAAGCACAACATATACTTCTGTTTTCTTTATCGCAACTCAAATATGTCTGATGACGACACGGTATCCGTATTTGACAATATCTCCAACAATTTTGATTATTTGCTTTCTGTCTCCCCCTCTTCCGAAATCGTCCTGGCAGGCGATTTTAATGTTCATAATATACCGTGGCTCAGACATTCTTCTACAACAAGTCCTGCGGGCCGTTTCGTTGAACTCTTCTGTGAATCATGTAATTTACAACAGCTAGTGGATGCACCAACGCGAATTCCCGATACAGCTGGAGATAAAGCTAATTTACTCGACTTGTTTCTAACAACTCATCCGGACAAATATTCCATCTCAGTCGATTCCCTTCTCGGAAATTCAGACCATTGCTTAATCACGGCTCAATTTACCACCTCAAACCTGCGCCGCTCTACTTCTCCACCTACAAGTAGGCTTCTTTGGCACTATAAGAATGCTGATTGGGAAAGTCTCAATAAGTATCTTAGAGATATTGATTGGTCGGTCTGTTTTGCTTCGAGGGATGTTGATGAATGCACATTAAAATTTAGTAACATACTAAATCTTGGCATGCGTGAATAAATTCCGTATTCTTACAACAGATCTCAACATCAGCATGATCGCTCCTGGTTTAACGATAAGTGCAACCAAGCTATAAAAGCGAAAGAGTCTGCTTTTCGCGCCTATCAATTGCATCCATGTCCGGAAATGAAACAAGTCTACAAGACTACACGGAACACTTGCAAGTCCATTATCCAGAGAGAAAAATTTCTTTTGGACCAGAATATTAGACGAAGAATCCTGGCGAGCCGCAAAGGTAGCAAAGGCTTCTGGTCCCTGGTCAAAACCATCAGGAACAACTTCACCAGTTCCTCTATACCTTCACTACTTAATAATGGTGAAGTGATTGTTGACTCCCTGGATAAAGCTAATATTTTAGCTGCTAGATTCGCTTCAAATTCTTGTCTTCCACTTACTTCACAAACACCTGTTTTGCATCCACCATACAAGAGCCAATACACGTTCGTACGAGGGATGTGTTCAGGGTCCTTAAGGGGATCAACGTCTCCAAAGCCGCAGGTCCTGATGGTTTTTCGCCCCTGTTAATTAAAAGCTGTGCCTCATCCTTGGCTAAACCTCTGCGCAAACTATTCTACTTGTCTTATTCGACAGGAAAATTTCCAACTGCTTGGAAACTAGCTCATGTTCAGCCTATTCCCAAGAAAGGAGAGGGTAGCGATCCCTCAAATTATCGACCAATTGCGATCACTTCGATTCTTTCAAAGGTTTTTGAATCTATCATTAACTCAAAATTAATGAAGTATCTAGAAACTAATCATCTCATCAACGATCGCCAATATGGCTTCTGAGCTGGACCCTCATCTGAAGACTTGCTGACCTTTCTTACGGAACGTTGGAACCGTAGTCTTCATAATTTTGGTGAGTCTAAAATCGTTGCCCTAGATATTTCAAAAGCCTTTGATAGAGTCTGGCATCCAGCCCTTTTAGCCAAACTCAAAGCACTTGGTCTCTCCCCTCCTCTTCTATTATGGATTGAAAGTTTCCTATCTAGTCGCCAAATACGTGTTGTATTAGATGGCGTTAAATCTGAACCGCATCCCATAAATGCCGGTGTGCCTCAAGGCTCTGTTATCTCTCCAACTTTCTTTTTAATTTTCATTAATGATCTGCTTTACCTTACTTTCAATCCCATCCATAGTTTCGCAGATGACAGTACTCTTGATTTCGCTTACTCCTTTGACACTCTTGCGGAATCCAGGGGGAATGCCGCATGTGTTAAACGAGATTGAATGACTAGATCATTGAATAACGATCTTAACAGTATCCTCGCTTGGGGCAAAGCGAATCGCGTCGAATTCAATGCATCTAAGACCCAGAGCTGTCTCATCTTATTAAAACAAGATCATAACTTAACCACACCCGTTTCTTTTGATGGAGCATTAATTTCTGATTCACCGTCACTAAGCATTCTTGGCATTAATATTTCCAGTAAGTTAAACTGGACAGATCACATCTTCTCTGTTGCCAAAGAAGCATCGAAATGTCTTGGATTTCTGAAAAGGTGTAAGAAATATTTCAGCCCGTCAAATTTAGCGCTCCTCTACAAGTCCTACATTAGACCTAGAATGGAATACAACTCCCATATATGGGCCGGGGCTGGTCGCACAGCCTTAGCTTCATTGGATATTGTCCAAAAGAGAGCCTTCAAGCTCATTGGCGATTTGACAGTAACTTGTCATATCGACTCACTCGAGCATCGCCGCAATGTTGGATGTCTTTCGCTCCTTTATCGCTATATGCATGGTCAATGTTCTGATGAAATATCTAGTCTAATCCCTTGTAGAATGATTCCTGCACGCAATACTCGCGCTGCAAACCGAGCACATCCTTTAACCCTTCAAATTACTTTCGGCCGTACAGTAAAATTCCGTGATGCTTTTTTATCCCGAACAGTGCGAATGTGGAACAGCTTACCAACTTCTGTTTTTCCTCCGGCATACAATTTTCGAAAGTTTAAGGGCGATATACATCGGCACCTCCGCCACTCTCCTCATATCCCCTAATCCTTTCCCTATCTCCTTCCTGCCATGCTGTGCATTGCATCATAGGGTATCCCCCGAGCTTGGCTTAATAATATAAAAAAAAAAAAATAGGTGGATCTTATTGTCGTTAAGTTTCCTCCTTGCAGGTCCATAATCCTGCGGATAAAAGCCTCACTAGATCTGGTGAGGCTTTTATCCGAACCAAAAAGTGGAGAAATTTGGGAAAAGTTGACCCCTACGAGAACGCTCGAATTTTTGCTAAAATTATTTTCTGTTTGTTGGAGCGAAAGAATCAGCAATTAATGATGAACTAACTCTTAAGATTTCTCCGAGACTTGATCCATGAGCCTTCAATAAGAGAGCACATTTAATGTACAGTCGATAAAATGCTCTTTAAGGTGCATCTTGGTTTTCATCTTTAGTAAATGGTATATCAGAAACCTCTGTGTGTAGTCCAATGCTGTAGAAAGATCTTCTAGAACATTACAGTGTTTATTACGCAAAGTGTCAAGATCCGAGTTAAACGAGGCTACTTCTTCATCAAACGTATTTCATCTGGATCCTCAAACTCACAAATCTATTCGCAATCAGCTAAGTCCTTTATCACTTTTTTTATTATTTCGAATCTGTAGAAATAGCTGAACTGAACCTGCTCTCTTCACGTGTGGGATTGGTTCCGGTACATCTAGTCAGCAACATTAGAGTATTTGTATTGGCATTTTTTGAGTCTGGATGGCTAGCACTATTAGCTGATTAAGCGTTAGCTTTGTAATTTTTTCCCATCCTGGGAGAAAATTTAGAATTCAAATATATGCACCAAAGGACTAATCGCAACACATAATATCAGAAATTGTCACAACACAAAAACTTTTAAATTAATTAAAATTTGCACCAATTCCAAAATATGACTAAATTTACAGTGAAACACCAAAAAGCTATGAAACCAAAAACATTTCTGTTCATTTTTAACCACTATACTGAATGGTTGAGTGCTTTTAACAGAGTAAAGGGTGCTTGAATCAAAAAACCATCATACTTCGTAAAACATTATTTTCATCCTCAAAAGTTCACAGCAATTTTCCTAAAAATCGCTATTTCACATTATCGAGTCCTTATGATATTATAATGTATCTCAGGTAACGAAATTTCTTATCTATAATTCATGTTTTTATTTCTGTCGCTAACGTTTTACTTCCCAATGTTACAATTTTTCCTCAGCCAGATCACATACACTCCACTACTATGTATGTACATCTGCGTTATGTTTTGATAATATTTTTGATATATCGAAAATTTCGAGGTCACTTAAATTTAGGTTATAAATATTTGCATTTTTACACGGTGTGGTGATTATCGGAGAACCACAAAGGACTGGGAGTGCTTCTCGTTACGGAGGAAGCTACACCAGCTCCACAAGTTTATCACTATCCTTCAGACTTTGATAGTCTAGTTTAATAGGAAAAGAGGATCGTTCATTTATTTAGTTTATTCGCGAGGAACACTTTTGATGTTAACAAGTGAACGTTTTTTGTTTGGGTGGCAAATTTCGTCGACGTAGCGGTTCTTCACAAACACGAGATTAAAATAAAGCTATTTTTTCACCCCAACCCACTTCGTCTTTTCGTAGAAAGCTATCTCCTCCTACGCTTTTTAACCAGCAAACTATGATTCTTATGTAATTGGATTCACAACTTAATTTATTGTTCCATAGGGTATTTTCGATTTCGGATTTCGAAAATGGAGGAAATAATTTCGAAAAAACACTTTTATCAAACTTGGTATTTACATACTTCTGGTTTGCGCGGTTTGCGGAGAGGCGAGGCGGCAAAGTTTCAACTTCAAATGCTTCATGAAGGCGTACTTCGAAGTTAGAGGTCTTAAATGAAAGTTCCCAGCGGGAGCTATCATTGGTATGAATTTCAAGTCCTCGATGGGAAGGGGGCGGAGTCTACGGTGGTGTCGGGATCACGATTTTTTCCACCATACATATGCAAAAATGGAAAACCCTGAAGCTCCCACAAAAAGAAACCGATTTAATTTGACTGAAAACGGTTCTCCTAATTTTACATCCTGCGTCGATTAAATATTACGTTTTTCGATCGGGGGGTGGAGGAAATAACGGCCATTTTACTCTGGCCGCTTTAACTAAGCCATTTCGCCTCGCCGCATAGGCATGGCGGTACTCAAACTGCATTTTTGAAAATGACTAATTTAGTCAAATTTAGTCCCTCCCCTCCCTTCCCGCCCAGTAAACATCTGGAATTTTTTCAGGCCCTAAAAAACTCTATTCTATTCTATTTAAGTGTGTATAAGTGTATAAATCCATTTCCACCCCATAATTCAGTTAAATATACTATACTATACTTTTTTGAGTAAAAAATTTGCTGGAAATTTTGTCTTTATAAATTTTATGCATATTCGAGGCAGACAACAATGCATCGATCCATTATAAAATCAACGATGCCTCGACCTGATTTCAAGTTTTCCTGGAAAATTTACTGGGCTCAACGTGTGTATGTACTTAGTTTTTGCGTGCGATGAATAATTTTTGAGATAATCGAAAAAGAGAAAAAATGCGTCCTTTTGAAGGAGAAAAATGGTCGTCGGGGAAAACTTCCCATGAAAAATTTGTTCACAGCGGGCACTAATGCCGTTAAAAGAAAGAACTGATCAAATATATGCGAAATGTAGGTACTGGGGAAGGGGACCTAGCTGTATGAAAATGGGTTCTTAGGCGGAAAAACGTCTCGATGAAGTTTTCTTAATTGGAAAAAAATAAACCCAATCAACAGTACTCAGTCAGACCTTTCATTTGATATGCGATATGCCAAATTGGAAAACACCCTCCGGGGTTACCTACCCCGCACCCTTAAAGTACCCCCTGTAAAAAAAATCTTCAACGAATTGTAGCTGGCACGAAGTTGAGATGAACAGTGGAATCGATTTTCCAATCGGACTTAACCCTACCAAGTTATAGGAGATTTACCGTGCAAACATCTAGTACCTAATATAGAAAAAAAAGTAACATACTAACAAAAGTGGGTATGGAGATCGAAGGAGAAGTGAAAATAAAGAATTATGGCGGGTTTAGAAAAAATTTAGAAAGTATACTGTGCTCCCTGCAGAGGGGTAAATATTTTTTCTAGTACGTTTTCGGAAAATCTGGTACAAATTATATATATAACGGAGTGCAAAGGGTTAAGACACTTTTTGATTTTAATAAGTATGAAGATCTTCTACTTATTTAATCGTTCATAAGGAACACCTTTTGATTTATGACAAGTATTTAATAGAAAAAGGAAATTTTTTATTTATTTAATCTTTCATGAAGGCACTTTGATTTTAACAAGTATTTAATAGAAGAAAAATTTTTTTTATTTATTTAATGATTCGTAGAATACACTATTTGATTTTTATTAAATAGAAAAAAGGCACTTTTTGATCTTTGGTTTTAATAAGTATTTAATAGAAAAAGATCTTTTATTTATTTGATTATTCGAGAGGAACGCTTTTGATTTTTACAACTATTCACCGCTGGTAACTGTTCGACTGCCCCGACAAACCTTTCTGGCCGCCTCCCATATCTCCCGGCACCATCGCTGTTTCTTGGTTTCTTTTCCCCATTAAGCGTTTTTCACGATAAGAATAACGCGGAGAAAAATAAACGCGCGCCGTTTTATCTACTCAAAATATTTGGAGGAAAATATCACCTAGCAAGAAATATTGTATTTCTTATCGCTTTGGTGGGCAATAAAGCTCACCGTCAGCAATTTTGTACGTGAGAAAAACAAATTGTACAACTTGTACACTTTGCATGACAAGAAATGAAATGTTTTTTCTCTACAGGGCGTGCATATTGCACATTAGTACTTATTTCCGTTGTGAGTGCAAACTCATAGCAACGGCAAAAAAATTGTATTTCCACGATTAAAAAGGAGTGATTACACTAAAATAAAATTATCTCCTAAACTATCTATCTTATCTGAAAATTAGTTAGATACCTGCACCCACTGTGATATTACGGCAGAAAGGTTATAGGGAAACAAAACCTTGGACAAAATCGGTGAAAAATCAGCTATTTATACTAAAACTCATTATAATTCATAATTTTTTTAAGCCACTTGAACTGAAATATTTCGGCGGATCTTCAAAATTATATCTTTGAAAATGGAAAATATTTTTGCAATTTTGTTAAATACATTTTATTGGAGTGGAATATTATATAACAAATTGACAGTGAATTACTTACTTAGAGAATTTGAATCCATTATTTGAATGTTGCTTTACCAGTAGCCTGTAGTATTATAGAGTTTTACATGCTGCCCCCATTCCTTAGACCCAAGATATCCAAAGGAGTACCACAGCACTTGCGACGATTCCAAAACGAGGAGATGAGCTCCCGTAGACTAGTGTCACCAAAGCTGAATCCTGTTGTCCCTAGCGGAAGCCAGATAGTGCTTGGAAAGTTGAATGTGCCTAAGTTTGTTGTCAGATATTCTGTCTGTACGCTCATGATCGTACTTTACATAAGCAAATTTGACAGTTTGTGTAAATACTATACAAATGTTAGTGATGCATAAGGAAGCATCGTGATATTTTCAAGGCTTGCATATGCAAGCTTATACACATTGTGATTAAGCCTTAAGCCCGCAGCCCTTACAACTAGCGGCTTGGACTTGACTCCACTTTAGGTGGTGACTGATGAAACCTATAGAGAAAACACAGAGGTACTGATACCTGTAAAATTCATATATATGAGCGTGGCTTTTCTCAGGATGTTTGAAGCAGAACAGAGCCTATTCGAGTAAAAGTGATGGCAGATTTGTTTTAGTTGAAAGTCTTTGATGTACAGAAGGCTTGTTAGAATCTTATTGGAGCGACAAACCAAATATTTAAACAAACAATTACAACCTGTAATTAGCGAAACTCAGCGAAACTACACAACGGCAAACAAATCATTATCTATTGTTGTAGTGAGTTATTACATTCAAGGGAAGATATTTATTTTGGAATATTTTTTTTATTTTTCCGTTAAATGTGATCTCAACAAGAGCAAAATCTCTCTTGGTTTAACGATAAGTGCACCTATTTATTGCATCCACGTCCAGAGCTGAAACAAGTCTACAAGACTGCACGAAATACCTGCAAGTCTATTGTCCAGAGAGCAAAATTTCTTTTTCACCAGAATATTGACAAGCCGCAAAGACAGCAAAGGTTTCTGGTCAAAACCATCAGGGACAACTTCAGCAGTTCCTCTATTCGTTCACTACTTAGAATTGGTGAAGTAGTTGTTGACTCCCTGGATAAAGCTGAATTTAAGGTCTTTAAAGAGATGAACGACTCTAAAACCTAAGGTCCTGATGGTTTATCCGCCCTGTTAATTAAAAGCTGTCCTTAGCTAAATATCGACAACAATTTTGCGACTGTTTAGAAACTAGCTGACGTCCAGCTTATTCCCAAGAAAGGAGACGGTAGTGATCCCTCAAATGAACAGCGTTTTTGAATCTATTATTAACTTCAAATTAATGAAGTATCTAGAAACCTCAACTCATCAACGATCGCCAATATGGCTTCTAAACTGGACGTTTATCTGGAGACTTTTATTACGGAACGTTGGAACCTTAGTCTTCACAATTTTTGGTAACCCAAATTATTGATATTTCAAAGGCCTTTGATAGAGTCTGGCATTTTGCCCTTTGAACCAAAATGAAAGCACTTGGTCTCTCCCCTCCTCTTCTATTATGAATTGATATCTCCCTCCTCTTATATTACTCTATTGGAATGCCCCAGGGTTCTGTTGCCTCTCCATCTCTCTTTTTAATTTATGATGAATTCTTGAATTTGAACAAAATATATTTCCCTATTTTTACTAACTTAAATAAATGATTTGAAAATTTTACACTTCCGCCACAAACCAAAACACAATTAATAATTTAACACCTCGTTTGCCTTGCGCGAATGGCAAAAGTTGATTGTGAGTTCGTTGAACCATTGATCTGTTTGTAGCTTATACCGTTTTTAAGCCATAGTTGCGCCCCTCGTTCACGAGAATTCTGGATCCGCTCTTGCTCTAGAACATGCGCGAATACTGAATATTCATTATCGGCAATCGTCTATCGTTTTCATGCATTTACTACCCATGCTCTCGACTTCACTCGCTTAATATTCGGTGATATTCGCGGGTCGTACCCGCGCGGCTTGTAACTGATACAGAGCCCAACAAGAGAGGCGTCTATGAAACAAAGTACCGTCCCCACCAAAAACTGCAGATACGCTAAACTCGCCGGTTAATATCTAACAACTAAGGCATACTAATCAAAATAATAAGGCTAGGATGTATCAATTTTAATAAGTCAGGTATGTAATTGGATGTATAGCTGGGGACTAGCATTAAATATTCCCGCTATACAGAGAGCACTAGGTACAGAGAATACAAGCTATTCTCTGTTTACGAACCCACGTTCCACCATCAGTGGACGAAGTGAACGTGTGATGTATAGAAAAGTACGATACAGATACAGAGAATACAACACTCTCTCTCCTCACTCTGTGGTTTTTATACATTAAATTGACGAATTTACGTCAGCTGCAATGTGTCAAAATTTAATGAGAATACCTACCTTGTATTGTCTGTATCGTGTTATTCCTCACAGGTGGATTATTTCTCATCTACAGCAAACTGAAATTCGTTGAAAACAATTCCAATGAATTTCTAAAATGTGAGTGCCCATCTGCATAGAAAGCAAATTCCAACTCAGTGGTAGGGCAACCTCACTGGTCCAAAGCAGGGGAACTCTCGTGAAGTGTGGATTTGTATTTGACAGGTTTTCTCTGCCTGTGAATGGAGAAGTCGGTTTCAGCTGTGTTAAGAGAAAATACAGTTGGGTCGAGTTAATTTATACAGTGGAAGTTACAACGCTACAAATTATACCCCATTACCCCATTATATACATGCATAACATAGAATTTTATTGCTTAAGTTGCGATATTACCAAGTATTGAATTCTATAACTAAGCTTTTAATAGTTTGCCTAAACTTTAAATCTTAATTATTAATCTTAAGTGTCTAAATTTGCATGTTAATGAAATTTAATTATAACTTTAGATAAATCTTGGCAACGATAAGTAGTCGCTTACGTCTAAATTATGATCACTCAGTACCACTTGCTAACCTTTACTCTGATAATAATTGTTTTAAAATACGGCAGTTAGATATGAAAATTTATTTAAAAGAGCGGCCGAAAATTCCTTCATAGAACAATCTTATCAAATACATAAATATATCAATATGCAGCAATAAATAAAATTTGACAAATTATAATTGTTGAATTTATATAATACATTGTGACGATGGAACATGACTGACCACTATGCCAATCATATCCAGTCCCTACCATATAAGATATTCGCGTGAACATGCACTGATAACCGCTTCTCCACAGACTCCCAGTAGGGAGAGCGTATATGTTACTCAGATGATTGCGCTTCTCGGTTGACACAATACCCGACACCATAGCAAAGATAACCTACCTAATAAGAAGATAGGAAGCAGCCGAACAAAATTGGAAACTTTTCGTGTTTTTTTAGAATGAAACAAATAATGTCATATACTGTCGTGCTTTGCACGAATGGTGGAAAAGAACTTGACTATGCACTATTGTGCGACTGAGGCAACGCGTTAAAAACAAAAATCGGCAGAGCATTACCCGTACGACAAAATTTGATTGAATCCCTCAAAATCCTATCAAAATATTCATAAAAATGTACTTCGGGTCACACTACCCCACATTTTTAAGAAAACGTTAAATTTTCGCTCTAGCCAAGAGGGTGAAAGGAGATGTAAAATTCTCATTTTGCCCAAAAATATCAAAGAATCCAGCATGATTTTCTCCCACTTAATCTCTTCAGAGCAAAACGAATGTAAATAGACGCACGTGCTGAACATTTTATGAGAGTAAATCCTAAAAACTCTAACCATTTATTTACGAAAATGAAACATTTGCCATTCTGTTTCGTTCCATGCAATCTGCGCTTTCACATTTTTTTGTCTTTGTTCATAAAAGTTTTAAAGAGAATTTGAGTTTTTTTTCTTTCTTTTTTCCTTTTCTTGTCGTGTACATTTTAAATGTAAAACACTCGGAAATCTCGCCCGCTTCTTAACTTATTATTAAGTTAACTTTGACCATAGTGAGCCCCGCATATAAAAAGCGAGCCATCATATCAGCAAGATCAGTGCTATATAAGCAACATAGGTAGCAGCACCTAGTGAAATATTTGAATGATTAATTCAGTGAGAATAAACAAGTTCAAAGAAAGTAAAATCCCATTTTGCCGACGTCATTCCATGCACACGTGCGTAGGATTGAGCTGTGTGTGTGAACAGTGTTTAGTGCTTTGGATTTTGTATGTGTATTGTTATTATAATGTATGTGCAACTCAAAGACACTTTTGTAATAATCATAAACAGGAAAAGTGAAGTGAAAGCCACAATAAAAGAACAGTGTGGTGATAAAGACACCTAAAGAAAAGTGTGTGAATAATTAAACAGTGAAAGAGACACTAACATGGCCTTGACCAATGAAGACCAAATTGTCATCGCCGTCAAGGAAAAGTTGCGTGAAGTTTTCACCAATGGAAACATCAGTAACATTCCTGATGACATCATAGAGTCCCTTGCTAGAGGGATGCTGCAGAGAAAGTACCCGGGAGCATCAGGAAGCAGCGTAAGCACGACAGAGTCGGAAAATATGTCTGAGGACGAGCCAGAGACTGAAAGCGAGGAAAGTGAGTACCGCGAAGTAAAAGGAAAAAGCAGACCGCGCAACAATTCATCAATAACGGAGGATAATGCGAAAAAAACTAAACCAGCTACTGACCTTAGCATGTCCAGCTATTACTACCAGACACTGGACACAGAAAACAGGTTCCGAATCCCAGCAAAGGAAAAATCAACGAATGAAAAGTCGTTGAGACTAGAGCCGAAGCCAAACAAACCTCCACCAATAATAGCGCATGGCTTAAACTACAAAGTGTTGAATGATGCGCTAAACTTATTGCAAGCCAGACCCAGGTTCTTCATAAAGATGGGTAGTGGAAATAAGTGCACCTTTAAACCCTTCACAGAAGAAGACAGGTAGACATTAATGAAGCTGTTAAATGATGTCAAGGTGGAATCCTACACCTTCACCCCGAACGAAGAAAGAAAAACAGCGCTAGTGCTGAAAGGAGTCCTTGGAGGAAAAGCTTCAAGGATATAAAATAAAGAGCGTATCAGAGTTCGCAATTACGCGAAGCAAGGCAGCAGGAAAGCACATCGACGCCTTCATCGTAACCTTCGACGCGAAATATGAAGTCAGACATCGTCAAAGTGGACCGACTTCTCGACCAGATAGTCTACTGGGAGAAGCACATCGTGAAGGGAGTAGCCCAGTATAAGAGGTGCCAGCGCTATGGGCATGTAGCCAGCATCTGTGGGCAGATGTATCGCTGCGTCAAATGCGATAAAAAGCATGGACCTGGAGAGTGCTCCAGAAACAAATTCGACGTGCAGACAAAACCGTATTGTGTGAACTGCGAAAAGGAGGGACATCCAGCCAATTATCGTGGATGCTCAAAATACAAGGAAGTCAACACTATTAAGAACCAACGAAGGGAACAGCAGAAACAGAAGGAGCTCTTTACCAGGGAAGCCGTTAAAAATTACGTCAAGCCAGGTATGTCGTTCTCCCAAATTGTCACTAACAAACAATATAATAATCCTAACACTAACAAACCCCAGCAACCCACTATAATCCCAAAACCTGCCCCAAGGGCAACTCAAGTCCCTAAGGCATCGCAAGCCCCAAGGCAATCACAGAAGGAGGAAGATAACTTCTGCACTCAAGAGGCCAAAGCCCTTTTCGGGTGTGACCTTTTCATCCTTATGGGTAAAATTAATAATTTTATTCCCCAATATAGGAAACTGTCTACCCTCGCAGAACGTCAAATTGCTTATCTTCAATTTGCCTTTAGCCTATGTCTAGGGAAATAAGCAAATTGAAGATAATCGCATTAAACTGCAACTCACTAGTAAGGCATAAGAAAAGAATAGCCTTAAATTCGTTCCTTTCGGAACAAAAACCCGCTCAGATAAAACTGATTCTTCCCTTGGCACGGCCATTCTAATTCGCGATGGGCTTAAATATGAACAGGTTAAGCTCAGACCATTGTGCAACATGGAAAGCACAGCAGTCAAAGTCTTTCTTACCTCCCAACAAACACTACTCCGCAGCGCAGATTAAAAGGAACCTTAGCTACTTCAATAATATCTCCAAAAATTACACCTATACGGTTATGGGAGGAGATTTCAACGCCAGGCATCCAATGTGGAATGACCCAATGGAAAGTTCATCTGACAAGATAATTGCAAATTGGCTCAATCGAAATCAAGATAGCTGTAGCTTCGTCAACCACCCCTACCTTCCCCCGATCAGGTTCCTACATAGACTTTTACCTTGTTTTTTCAAGTTTGATCAACCTTCTTCCCCAAATTAATAATTTCAACTGCATTACACATCATGCTCCGTCAGATCATCTAGCAATAGAACTGACCATCAAACCTAATTCGCCGGTAAATATACTGACGATGGCACTACCCACCTCCACCGCTTTGTTAGACGTGAACTGGAATGATTTCCAGGACACGTTAACCACACTGTATGAAAACAACCTCCCCCCAACAGTAGGAACCTAACAAACTCAGAAATAGATTCCCAAATAGATTTTTTCACTAATTACCTACAGAGCAATATAAATCACTTTTCAAAGACTACTAGCTGCAAAAACTATTTCTATAAAAACCTTCCGACAAATCTTCAAAATCTGTACAAATACAGGCAAAAACTGCGGAAAATCTTAAACCGCATTTATCACAGAACACTAAGCTCTCAAAACGCGGCCTACCAGTCCATTCTCTCCCAAGTCAAATGCTTATCATTGATGAGCAAACTAAACTGTTCTGCGATGAGCACTTTAGAAAAAGACTTGAAAAAATCAAACCTGGCCCACAGACCTTTGAAAATATTAAGAAAGACTGTGACAGGAAGCCAAAACTCCCGAAATTCATAAAGAACAACCAAGAAACTCTAGTTCTGCCACAGGAAAAATGTGATGCATTCGCATCATATTTTAAAGACACTTTTCAGGATAACTCAATCCTTAGTACTCCAGCCTTCTCCTTGGAAGTAAATAGCAGTGTTAATAATTTTCTGAACGCAAACGGCTCTATACCACAAACCTTCTTCTGCGCTGATAACCCCGCAATCTATCCTGAAGAGCAAAATATTTTCACCAATCCTTTGCACCTCTTCGTCTTAACCAAGACAATAAACTCAAAAAAATCTAGTGGTCCACCAAAAGCTCTTGACTTCCTATCAACCGTCTTCAATATTTGCATAAATAATTGCTATTTCCCAGATAAATGGAAAATTTCAGGAACGAATGTATCGTGGGCTGCTTCCTTGACGTCGAAAAAGCATTCGACTCAGTATGGACAGCAGGGCTTGTTTTCAAGCTAAATCAGTTCGGTTCCCCCCACACCTCAATTTGCTAATCCACAGTTTTCTAAATTCTTGGAAATTCTACGTGGAACTCGAAGAACACAAATCACCACTCAAGGCAATAGAAGCTGGTGTTCACCAAGGGTCAATTTTAGGACCAATCCTCTTCAACCTCTATACTTCTGACCAACCTCCAAACGAAAATGGGGCAATACTCTTATACGCTGATGATTCCCTCACGTATGCCCAATCTCGCTGCCCAAATTTGGCTATAAACAAAGTCAACCTACACCTCAATAAATTAGACTCCTACCACAGAAAGTGGGGGATCAAAATAAATGTCCAAAAATCTGAACTGATTTGCATTCGGAAACCTGGCACTGGGCGAAACCGCCAAGCTGCAAAATCCAAGACCATTGAAGCCATCTACAACAGGGGAAAAATAAAACCCACACAAATTGCGAAATACCTGGGTATCAAATTTCATGAATTGTTAAGATTCAATGACCATGCTAAGGCGACCATTAGCAAAACCAATTTCGCATATAGCTTACTTAGTCCAATAATAAACTTCAAGGACGGCTTCTCTACTCAGACCACACTTCTGTTGTACAAACAGCTCATAAGACCTGTCATTACTTACTGCTTCCCTATCTGGCATACTATTTCTCCCACCTATATGGAAAGACTCAGCAAGCTTGAAAGAAATATTCTTAGAGCTTGCACAGGATTCCATAGACGAGCCAATGGAAAATTCTTTCCCAACAGAGTAGTCTATGAGGCAGCCAACATCACTCCAATCAAGGAGTACCTATTTGAACTTGCGAACAAACAAGTTCCAAAAATACCAAACCACCCAAACCCACTGATAAACAACCCGCCTGATCTTCTCATACCGGCAAACTTTAACTATATTTCACCCCTGCTCTTAACAAAGCCCGAAGCTAGAAACATCTACCAGCTGGATTATGGTAGAATAAGTTTCTACGAGCATAAAGGTGATTATTATCGCGGGTAATCACATCTCAGCCACGTTTACGCAGAGAGTGTGTCTGATGAAAACCAATGCCTTAGGAACTATTCATTCCTAAACACTCCCAAAAATCCACATCCTGTCCTCTCATATCTCCTTCCCCCGCCCTTCTACTAACAACTAACTCCAAAAGGAGAACGATATGAGGTACGACTGATAAGGCGCATCAGCTGTAATGGAAAAAGAAGACAATAAGACGTAAAGTTCGAAAGTCACAAAGGAAACCTATCAACAAGAAGAAAAAAGACGACATCCAACCAAACTGAGGGCTAAAGATGAGCCCCAACGAACAAATGAGGACAAATAGAGAAAACTACGGGGGAAACTACCACAAAAGCAAATAAAAATTCGGCGCAAATCACTCGATCTAGACTCAGCTAGCTAGAGAACATCAGCAAGAGACCAGTCAAGCTACCGTTAGTAAAAGTTAACCGACGGGCCAGTCTAAGCCACCAGCCCGATACCAGCCACTAAGAAGAGACGACTCCAGCAGTCAGCCGACCGGCCCTGTCCACCGTCCACTAGTGGAAAAATTATAAATAAGCGTCGCACTAGAGCCGCAGTCAGTTGCCTCCCAGCATCTGGATTGACCAAATCGTCTCACCATAAGGCCCCGTACGTCTTTCGTACTGGCCCTGGTATTAGCATTTGCACGTATTGGTTATACTTACGGCATCCGTACGTCTTTCGTACTGGCCCTGATATTAGTATTCACACGTATTACCTATCTCGCTTCCCTCCGTGTTGGTTATACCTACAGCGTCCGTACATCATGCGAACCGGTCATAGTAATAACATTTCGCACGCAACTTCTACCCCGCTTCTTAGCTCGTGCTGGCTATGTCTACGGCCTTCGTACGTTGCTCGTACTGGCCTTAATAATAGCATTCGAACACACTTGTGTTCTCATCTTTCGTGTTGGCTATACCCTCGGTACGGTGTTCTTACTGACCCGGGCTATTTATAAAATAACAAACTGGAAAAATAATAGTAATGATCTAACTTATACAATAACAATATAACAATAAAATAAAGGGAACAAATACATAATATAAACCAGGGAATGTAACGGCTGTGGATGTTTTCAAAACAGATAGGATATTCGTACATATGTATGTGAAGAATTATCTTAGAAATAAAGTCAGAAAATGAATTTTATTTTAAAAATCAAAACTAAATAAGAATCAAATACTACCTGAGGACTTACTAAGCCTGTCACACCTGGGTCTGGTTATTCCGGCAGATGCTAAAAGGAATATGTGCAGACTGGGGGGGGGGGGGGGGGGGGATGCTGGCAAGATGACCGGAATAGCTCTTCTCATTGTACATTGGCGTGGGAGCATTTGATGGTAGCCGAACTCAGATTTGATCGCCGATTTTCTGTAAGATTTTCTGACATGGAGTCCTGGTTTTGACAATGAGTATTTGGACATATGATAATCATGGAGGAAGAGAGGGTGGACTTACTAGCTAGATCCTACAGCTACAGCTTTCCCTTTCTTGGACCGGAGCCTATTGTTGCTATCTCAATGATCAAATCACTCATCTAAACGGATATTCGTGCGAGGCATCGCCAATTTTTAATTTAATTTATTTATTTATGAAGTTGAGAAGATATTATACAGAGAGAATCCATTAAAATAATTGCCTTAATTAATACAGTAAATAAAAAATATAAGATAAAAGATTAAAATAGAAAAGATAACTAAAATTACAAATTGAGAACCAAAAACCAAAAAATAATCATAAACGTTAAGAACTTTTAAAACTACAAGAAAACAAAAATTCAAAAGCCAAAGAAATGAAAAAGTAAACCAAACCAAAACAGGAAAAGATAAATATTATTTAAAATACCATTAAATTTTATTCAAATTGTTTGATCTCCGTTAAAACTGATCTTTTAAATGTCAGGCGGTTAGAACTAAAGCACCCATGATGTTAAACTTACAATTAAATGTTTCTGCATTCTTACTAACGTTGACTCTACCCAGAGGTTGGTTCTACAGAAGGAGATAAATGGAACATGGAGTTTTGGGGTATCTTATTGGAATATTTATACGGATTTTTAAAGTTAAATCAGGACAATCAATGCACGCGGCCATTAAGAAGTTTATATAAAACTAAGGAGTCCAGATACATGCGGTGGTCTTCTAAAGAAGGCAGGTTAAACAAGTAAAAAAGCTAGAATTGCTCTCAGACCAATTCTTCAGATACCCTAGAATCTAGGGCCTAGATGAATGAATGTGAACGAGTTATCGTGCGCGCAGACACACGGATGGACGGACAGACGGACTTAAAAAAATCCAATCCATTTTGCTCTACCATCATTATTTCTGTGTGCTACAAAGGGAATGACAAACTTAGTATATCCTACAAATTTCATCTAGGGTATAAAAAGGATTATCTCTGACTATAGACTATACTATATTAGCCATTCCGCAAGTAAACGATTAATAAGGACTTGTTTTGGACACGACCATTTTCGATTTGGATGAGACTTTTTCAATTTGTAAGGAATACCAAATTAGCTCACCCATATTTTTTTGTTTCCCCGGGGGACGGGGATAGGGCCCCAACCGCTAGGCAGTTAGAAATTTCGTCATTTCACGAAGAAAAGTCATTTTCAAAAATTTTTATTTCGGTATTTACATTCATTTTTGATAAAAAAAATATAGTTGCACCGAACGAAAAAAATGTTGTTAACAATAGTATTATTTTCAAAAAACTAGTATTATCTACTATTGAGGACTATTAGCACTTTTTTTTTTTTTGTATTTTGAAGCTAGAAGCATTATTTATCTATGCATAAAAACTTGCGATAGTATTCGGCTTCGATTTTGAGATATACATTTTTAAAGTCACCATACTATGCAAAGTAACCGGAGACCATATATTGTTTTTTTTTCTACTGGAGACCTTTAGCACTTTTTTTGTATTTTTTGTTTTATTTTGATGCTATATGCCTTGTCTATCTATGTGCAGAAAATTGTGATGGTGTTCAGCTTCGTTTTGCAAATATGAATTTTTCAAGTCACCGTATACCCAAAGTAACCTGTATAGGGTTCCTCCTTTTGTCTTTGTAGAAGCCCCATCTATGTACAAAAAATTGCGATGGTACTCGGCTTCATTGTGGAGCTATGAATTTTTAAAATCACTTTTTATAGCTCAAAAGATATACAGATGTATGATGATATATATACATAGATGAATCAAAAGCCATGTGTTGATCCAATGGCATCATGGCTATTCGCATACACTACGATCAAGCACATAATAGGAAAGCCTGTATGTGCATCAATGAAATCGCTGAATTGAGACCTTCCACAAGGTCCAAAATTAATAAATTCCTTAAACCAATTATCAATTCGAGTCGAGCCGTCATAACCAGCCGAAGTGTGTCGTCTTAGATCCTTTGTCGAAGTAATGATCATTGCATCCAAGACATCTCCACTTTTATCAAAGAAAGTAGGAATTAGCTCATGGAATTCGTTAGTTAAATCAGAATAGAGACTAATCATCAATAGCTCTACTGCTTTGATTTTTACATACATATGTATACCATCTAATAGAAACTGTGCATAAAGGTCAGCAGCAATTATGACATCATCAAGTGTAGGATGGCAAACCGCAGATCAGCCAGTTTTGTTTTGTTTAACTCCCTACGGTTAATGAAGTAGTCGGAAGAAGTGAACTTAAATTCGGTAGCACTAGTGCAGTAGTATCAGAGAAATCGGTTTTATCATTGCTGGTCAAGATGTTAAAAATATTTGAAATTTGCTAACCCAGCTTTGCAGTTTCCAATACCCAACTGGGTACATTTATCGAGGACGCGGAAGATTAACTAATGGTGCTAATTTAGAAATGATTTTGCACTTTGACCCTTGGTCCAATATTGCTTTATGAATTTTTAATACACCAAATTTAGTTTAAATTAATATTTCAGCTGCTGAGAGTAAAATTGAAACATTCGCTGTTGAAGTTTGAACTACTTTGTGAGCTATAATTGTAGTGGGATATCCAAGAAAGAATAGTTCTTTTCAAGTGTGGCTTGATATATCACTTCGAGGTTAACTACAAGGTTTGCAACAAGCAGATATTTAACAATCGTGGACAGAATGACCGAAACGTAGACAATTAATTAAAGCAGAGGCTCTTTTCTTTTCAAATGCTTGGTGTTTTTCAATGAACTCCGGTTAATGAGAAAATTTCTAAGCGTCGCGTCGTACGTAATAATAACGCATATAGATAACGTATTTACTTATGCTCCAGCACGATGTGGGACAATTCATTATCTTTTCAGTTATCACAAGCAAATTTTGTTTAGATTTGTTTAGATTATAATACTATTTATTTTTTTCCAAATATTTTTATTTTAATTTCAGGCTTTGCAAAAAATATTACTTTATAATAAACTTTATACACTGAGTTATTCGAAACCTAACAAAAATATCTTTAAGTATTATAAAAATCTAAAAAACAAGTGAAAAAGCTAGAATTGATCTAAGACCAATTCTTATGATAGCCTAGATGAATGCCCGTATGAAATTTCGTATGGTCACCCATTTGAGCAATTTAATTTTTTGCATTGGTTTCTCGCATATATTTCTAGAACGGCTCGTCGGACAGAAAAAATGATTATAACGAATTTTATAGGATTTCTTATTCTGAAGAAGTTTTTAGTACAATAAAAATGTCTAGGACTAATCGTTTTCAAAGTATATGTAAAAACCAAAATTGTTATATGGCAACACCAAGAAGGGGTTGCCCGATTTAGTCCATTTTTGAAATTTTTTTTGCTATTACTATGAAAACAGAGTGTACCAAATTTCAGCTTTGTATGTCAACGTGTTCTCAGGTAGTGTCCAAATATATAGTAGAAAACGAAATTTTTGTAGGGCAGCCCCACGAAGGGGTTGCCCGATTTGTCTCATTTGCGAACTTAATTTTACCTTTTTTTTTAATGTTTGTGTACAAAATTTCAGCTTTCTAAGTGCACACGTTCTCGAGTTATCGTGCGCACGGACGGACGGACAGACGGACATGCAAAAATCAAAATAACTTTTAGTTTTATGCGGGGTGTCCAATCCATTTTGCTCTACTATCATTATTTCTGTGCGTTACAAACGGAACGGCAAACTTAGTATACCCTATAGATTTCACCTAGAAAAACAAGCACTACCATTTTCGAGTTTGATGAAAGGTACATACCCATCTCTCTCCTTTTTTGTTTTGGGTAAATAACATTCCCTATTTATGCTCCCTTACTATTCCATATTACGACATATTGACTTTCTACATTCAAAACAATATAGCTTATATACATATGTCACTATATTGGATATAATTCTTCAGAATGCAAACTTCACTCACGATGTAAGAAGCAATTTTCCTAAGCTCTATTCCTATATCTGTGCAGAAACTATAAATCATTCTTAGATGTGTGCAGCACTGAAGAGTAGAGTGATAACTGAAAGCTAAAAAATGCTGGTATTCCATAATAGTTTGCAATCCCACATTTGTCGACTTTCCTCTACTGTGCGAGCATATCCTTCGTTCATTATTCAAAATACAATATTTCCAATATAATTCACAATTTATTTTTTCCCGGACGGGAATCGGTTAATGATGGAGAACAGGAGAATTTTAAGGACATTTATTTTAACGATTCTAAATCAAATCATAATAATACAAGAGAAAAAAACAACCGCCTCGTCCGGGCTTAAAGCCGAGACCTTCCGCTTGCCGGGCGACTGCTCTTACCAATCAGCTAACAAGACAGATGATTTTCCCTTTTGCATTTATTAATTTGTAACTAGCCTACTAAGCCACGTTTGCTTTCAGCTGGCATTAACCAGTAACGATAAAAGCGCACAAATAAATTGAAAATTAAATTTATTTTATTTTTTCCCGGACGGAAATCGAACCTATACTTGTTAGAATCGGTCAATAATGAAGAACAGAAGAATTTTAAGAACTTTTATTTTTAACGATTCTACATCAAATAATAAATACACATTTTAATTATCACTGGCTACCTTAAGTTATCGTGAAATTAGAACACTTTCGTCTATTTATCCACTTTCATTTGTATTCACATCTAAGACAAGACTCGCGCCTGTCGCTGAAAAGTGCTGTATTTCTCTGGAACCTTCCCGAAGACTCAAACTCCAGAGTCCAGACACATCGACTCTCCGAACCTAAAGTTGTTTAATGTTCGCACCTTATTACTCATTTCACGCAAAGTTTCCATTTCCAAATCCATTTCCAACCCTTGTTCCATTTCCTTGTCTCTTTTTGTTACGCGTAACAATACATTTCTTAAATTCGGTCAATTCGTTTTCTGCATACAAAGCTTAGGCCAACTTTTAACCAGCTTAATAGTGCTATACTTTTGACGCCCACGTTAAATTTTACAATACCTGGGCTTTGCCTCACAAAATTTGATTTTTCACCTCTATTGAAGAATCCAGCACTTTTTACTCTAGGATACTAGAAAATAGTTCTAAAAGTGAGTCTCCGAAAATTACACAAAACTATTAAATAACCGAGTGATCTATGCAATGAAATACATGAAAAAAGACGATAAATCTTAGACCTTAGATATATTTATAATATGAAATATTTATGTTTCATATTTTCCAACTTAATTATTATTAAATTTCATATGTGCATTTCTTACTGCAAAAATAATTATATAAATTTTATTAATTTTGTTGTGAAAAGCCCCTTTGGATCGAAATGAAACTAGCATTTCATTAAATTTATTTTTTAAAAAAAGAAAAATAATCGATAATAACTAATAACTACTAAAAATAAATTTCAAAATAAATATTAAAACTCAATTGTTATCATAAAGCTTATAACAATTATGTTCCGTGCATACAGCTGATAGCACGAAGCTCTTATTAACCCACGATGTTTCAATTGGCGGAATATCTTATTATAATTATTATGGTATTGCTCACATAACATCTTTATTTCCATAAGAATAGTTTGTATATGCCTCTGATACCATAAATGTTAAGCTGCTAAAGGCTGAACTACAATAGACGTCTACGTAAGTACATTTACTTACGTAAAGCGATTGCGCCCTTTAATTTAACAGGCGTACACATATTAACTTTAACTCGTTTGAGGGGAACTTTCGTTAAGTTTAAATGTCAAATTGCAGTCAGTAAAGGTACGGTAAGAATCTCTCATTCCGTAAGAACGCGATGTGTCAAACAATTAAATTATTACTAAATGATTAAAAGTGCAATGTAAAAATTAAAATGGAATAAAAATAGTACTGCAAATTAATATGTTAATTTTTGCACTTTTACCACTTTTTAAAATTGAAAACATTAAATATCAAAATAATAACTCTTACGGAATGTGATATATATTTAGGCTAAAAATATAATTTTTTTGTAAGTAAACCTCAGTCTCGTTCAATTTCGTTATTTACGTCTATTGTACTTTAGCCTTAAGAATGGATGCTTTTCAAGGTGATGCTTAAATTCTCAAGTGGTAATGCGTTCTTCCCATGGCATTTGATAGAATAAATCACAAAGTAGTCATAGATAAGATAAGGGGATTGGGCTTTGATTCTAACAGTATCCTCTAGTTCGTGTCAAATCTGCCGAATCATCATCTAACTTTTCTAATTAATTCTAATTAACAGCATTTCGTCAAATTCATACACGCAAACCTCGGGTGTACCCCAAGGCTCGATTCTTGACCCACTTAGAAGTTATTATATATTGATGATCTGCCTAATGAATTATCCTCTGCCTCCTTAATATTTGCCGATGACACCAAAATTTACTGAATTGTAAATAATCCATCTGATTGTCAATACCTGTCAAATGACATCCAGAAGCTGCTCTCTTGCATTTGTTTAACGGTAATAAGTACGTGGATTTATCTGTTTACTCTCGCATCAACTTCTTAAATAAATAAATATTAACGACCATGTGAATTTTGTCAATTGTTCACTTTGTTATGAAAAAAATGTATATACATGAAAAAAATATTCTCCTAGTTATTAAAGCTGTTATTAATCCGCAATACTATATCTGTGGATTAATATTCCTCGAGATAATGCATATGGTAAATGAAAATGTTACAAGCTGAGAAATGCAGATTCCAGTTTCTAGATGGCAGTTTCTGTCATCCAATCCAGCAATGCTAAGAGTATATATATTATTCTGAAATCTGAAAATTAATTTAATTGGGCATCGACAAAAGCAGTTATATTTTTGATCAGGATATCACAAATCTTGACTCAGATTACATATTGGGGGTGCACGTTTTTATCTTAAATAAAAGTAATGTGGATCCCTATTATCCCTTTAGTTTTCTTACGTCAGGACTGAGTAATGTACGCAAACTAATCAGTAGCATAAGAGTTATAACCACTGGATTAAATAATTTAAATCAAAGTTCGTAAGGATATGCAATCTTTATTATATTCAACACTTGTCTTACAACCTGCGTTACTCCATTTTTTAAAGATAATTCCTGTCTTATATCGTTTACTTAATATTTTGGCATTTTTCTCAAAAGTCTTAAGAATTTGTTTAAAGTTGCTGGATGAGTTAGTAGATTTAATTATGCTGTATTTTGAATACATTCTACTATTAACTTATTTGTGGAAAACAATATTTTAACTTTTTTTTTAATGTATCTCCCTGAATACAAATATATTCGAAGGCAGCCAAGTTAAAGAAGACGTAACTACATATTTTACCGCTCATTCCATAAGTCACAATAATAAGAATAATAATTGATGCTTGCATTACTACAAATAATTTCAAAATTATTGCATAATATTATTTTTATGCAAGCGATCTTCCCGGTTTCCGATTATACTAAAGATAAGACTTTTTATTTTATATAGTTAGCCTGTTTCTTACTAATCCATGCTGCGTATGGGTCATTTCTTGCTGGAAACGTTTGATTTATTTTGTCATGTGTATTGCGCGTCTGTTTGTGCTGCCTGGGAGCCTATATTCTTGTTTTATTCATGAGTCATAAAACATATCGTCTGAACAATGTAGGATCTATGTTGAATGTTTTTTGTAACCGATTTCAAGGTATAAATATTTGTCACTTTAATGCACGCAGCGTACGGGCTAAAATTTATGAATTACGGAACACTTTAAAATATCCCAAGCTTCACGCTATTCTTGTAAGCGAGACATGGCTCCAAGATAATATCCCATTTTAATCAGCTTGTGATGTTAGAGTTAATAGTAATCCAAGTCTATCATTTTTTCGATATAGAGAATTCAACAACCTTGACTTGGAATCCCTTCTCGCTGAATGCGAATCGTATAACTGGAACGATATTTACAGCCAACCGCTCCATTCAGTACTAGGGCAATAAAAAGCGGCTTCTGCCCCTGGTTCAGCACCGAAATAAAATCCTTGATTGCTGAGCGGGAATTTTTTTTCCAAAGTATCGTAGATTAAAGACTCCTGAAAGTCGGAAGATTTACATACTCTTAAGGAACAAAATTAATGTAAAATTTCGCGTGACTAAACGTACGTATTATAAGCGAAAGTTTGATGTGCGTGCTCAACCGCAAATATTATGGCGTAACTTGCGTGATGCTGGCATATATGTAGGCTGGACGGCTAAGTGCAACCTGAGCCCACTTGAACTTAACGAATTTTTCACAACTGAACAATCTCAAGACAATGATCAGTTGTTCCTGGCAGGCTTGGATTCTCTTCATAGCTCTAATGGGTTTAGTTTCCGGGGAGTGGATCGAACCGAAGCCTTGATCGCTATTAAATATAATGCTGGCGGCCCTGACAATATGTCACCCCGTTTTGTGAAACTAATTGCGCCGCTCATTATGGGCCCACTTTTATATATCTTCAATAACTGCATTGCAAAATCGGTGTTCCCAAGAATGTGGAAAACAACGCACGTACTTCCTATCCATAAGAGTCCAGCGGCTACAACTCCTGCTGATTATAGACCCATCTGCGTACTTTGTTTTCTTTCGAAGGCTTTGGAGAAGCTACTATATTGGCAGGTTCAACAGTAGATAGACACTGCAAAAAAATCTCATAAGTAGCTGGCAATATGGGTTTCGACCAAAGCATAGTTACGAAAGTGCTCTCGATAAAGTCACAACAGACATACGCGTTGCAATTGATAGAAGAGAGATTTGTATTCTGGCGCTTTTAGACTTCTCCAAAGCTTTCGACAGTGCTTGCCATGTAAATTTGCTAGATAAATTGTTTAACAAATTCCATTTTTCGTGTCGCGCTGTTCATTTAATCAAGGAATTCTTAAACGGGCGATTGCAAAAGGTTACTCTTGGGGACAGTAATTGCTCAAATTTCCTTCCTCCATCTTGTGGAGTACCACAAGGTTCCATTCTTGGTCCCCTACTCTTCAGCCTATACATTAATGATCTGCCTGAAATAATACAAGATGTCAACGTTCGTGTTTATGCTGACGACGTTCAGGTCTATTTCAGTCGTCCTCCAGGTCTTATCGAAAACTGTGTGGCTCGGATGAATTGCGATTTACATAACATATACACCTGGTCGATTGACAATAAACTTAAACTAAATCCAAGTAAGTCACAGTGTATCGCTTTTTCTTTTGGCACTTTTGACTCTTCATCACTTCCTCCTATTCTTTTGAATGGTTTTTCAATTCCCTACGTGGATAAAGTCCGTAATCGCGGAGTCACCTTAATCTCTAATATGAGGTCCTGTGATCTCATCAACTCTAACCTATCAAAGATCCACGCCACCCTCCGCTGCCTATGATTGTCTGCTAGATTGCTTTCCCCCAAGGCACGTTGTCATCTGGTTAAGTCTCTAATATTACAGCATTTTACACACGGTTCATTTGTTTTCCCGATACTAGATTCACACTGCTTCAGAAAATTACATGTTGCATTTAACGATTGTGTAAGGTTTGTTTTCGGGTTACGAAGATTACATCATGTGTTTCACCTAAATTTTGCACTGCTAGGTTGCTCTATTGAAGTATATCTAAGGCACAGAGCATTACTCTTCCTATTCAACTTACTTCACAACTCTCAGCCCGCTTACTTCAGGACCATATTTCAACCCTTGAACTGTACCAAAGGTTACAAACTGCTAATTCCACGTTTTCAGACCTCGGTTTTTGATAGATCTTACATCGTTCAAATTACTCGAATGTGGAATTCATTACCACACAACATCCAGAAGGCTAACTCGATTGGCACTTTCAGGCGTCTTCTTATAAATTTCTTGACATAAGTATCTTTGTTGTCTTTTCTTTTTATAATGACCCGTACGCGCAGATTATTATTATTATTTTATTATTATCGTATTTATTCATTCACATTTGCTATAATTTTTTCGTTTTTTATTATGTTTTTTATCTTAATTTTACTTATGTATTCATTATTTACTTGTTATTAGTGTTTATCATTATTATTTTGTTTTCTTCATCTAATACCATTCGCTGTTTTCCAATTTTTTAACATTTATTTTAGATTATATTTTTTTTTAATTTTCCCTTGTATTATTGTATTCCACTCAAATTGCTACTAAGGAAAAGATTTTAAATCTTGTAGTATATCTTCCAAATACACAAATATTCTATTCTATTCTATTCTAAAGAACATATAGTTACGAAAATGTTGAAATAAGAGCGCTATAATATCAATCTTATGTGGATTTTACAACGAAAACATATTCCTTAGTCATACGAATGTTATCATGATTGTAGTGCTTAACTAGTAACACGTCACTACCTCTCATATCAAAGTGAAGACGGAAGTTTAAATAATAGCAACTGTTTTAGAATTCAAAAATGAATTTATTTGGGCTAAAGGCTTACTAAATATTTTTAAATTTGTCTTCCAGGTATGGTTTCAAAATGCCCGAGCAAAGTGGAGAAGAAATGTCCTAAGACAAGAAGGTACCCAAGGACAATTAATATCTGGAGGTTCAATAACAGATGGAGGACCATCACGTATTCAGTCGAATGTTAACGGCAACATTGATACGACGTTAACATCATCCCATACATTAGAAGAAATTCACCACATGACATTTGCAGAACTGTACTGATTGAGTTTACCATATAGGCAAGCATTGTGGGCAGCAAGATTTAAAAAACTACCACGCACACCATGCATTACTTATAATGTATTATATAATTAATAATTTACATATAAATATGTACGTACTGAAAGAAACTATCTGTGAGTTTACTTAAAATCGAGAAACTTTGTTAATTATATGTATGCATATACCTACATATGTATGTACATACATATATTTCTATAGTTGTTAATACAGAACAGTACAGACTATATATAGTAAAAATTCCAAGGATGTGATTAAGAATAAAGTCCAGAATACCTTAGTATTAACGGATATATGTATAAGGAAAAGTTTTTTGAGCTGACCAGAATTATAGGGATGGGAGATTAAAATATTTTTAAGCGAATGTAAAAAAACAACCGCACTATGACCTACTACCGAAAAACAGTATTTTTAAGCTTAACTACTGTTTTATGTTCGTATTGAAAATAATGACAAACTATTAAATGTTCACTCAATCCAGTCATTGTCACCATGTAAACAATCCAGTTAAATAAATGTACTTAGATGAATTTTTAAATTATATAAGAAGAATATTTTTTCTTTCTATTTCACTGAACTATTTATAATATCACAACGGACCATCACTCTGAGACTAGTAGTCGCCATACTAATCTATGAATAAGGAATTCCCACGCATAATTTCGACATTATAAGATTCCTGAATCGAACCGATTTTATTACGTGATAAAGTAAACTACTGTGCACAGTGTCAGCGAAGAAGATGTTGAAAATCCCAAATTCCAATATCACAAACACTCAATTGACAAAAAAGACAACCAGTTTCGAGAAGATTATCTGAAACCCATAAATCACTTGACCCACCAAATAGGTGGCCAATTAAGAGTATGCGAGGAAGGAATCAATGGATGCACCTTTCACATGCTATTTTATGGACTAGAACACCCTTCAGAAAGCAATTATAATATATGATCATTCAGCGTTCTTTGTACTGAACTAAGCGAAATAAGAATCTGAGAGCTAAATGCTCACTACACCACAATGACGACATATGTATTTACATATTTTAGGAACTACCTACCTACTTAATAAAGGATGCCCTATATCAACCTGGGAAAAGGTTTAGTAGCTTCATTGGGTTTGATCAGTGATATTTCAGGAGTTGTGGAATTTGAATCCAATTAAAGCATTTTTGAGAACTAAGAATTCAACCGTCGCAATAATTAAATTGTTCTTAGATTCGACTACCTCCTTTTTACCGAAATTGCATTTCATGATGACTGGAAAAGAT
Organism: Dioctria linearis; assembly: GCA_963930735.1. NCBI lineage: Eukaryota > Metazoa > Arthropoda > Insecta > Diptera > Asilidae > Dioctria > Dioctria linearis. The sequence goes on from OZ005740.1 coordinate 209,381,755, forward strand.
CTAATATGATATTAAAAGTCTTTACCTCACAAGAGATTTTGAGTTTTTTGCACGTATCCGAATCAGATGAGATGAAATTTTTCTTTTTCCCACAAAACGATCATGTAACGGACCGCAAAAGTTTGAAGAATTTTAACAAGGAGCAGTCCTCATTCCGATTGAAATCAATATTCATCATAACAAAATTTGCAAAATATCTTTCCAACTTAACTCACCTTGGATTTAGATTAAGATTAATATGAATGCAAAATGAGCTTGGAAGTGTTGGTGTATTTAACGTTTAACTGGGGACACGGAGTATCTCTATACCAAAAAAACAGGTGCTGGGTGAATAGATTTTGAAAAAAAAACAGGATGTACGAAAAGTTTTTGGCGGTGTCCTTATAAATGATGATGTCACTTCATAGTGTTTCATGCCATCTGGACAAAATCTATTTAAAAAAAGATCCGTTTCTCGTTTTATTTATTGGACTGAGAAAAAAAAAACATAAGACGAATATATAAAATTAATACATTCAAATTAGTTCTGCCTAAGCAGATGGTGCGTTAGTACTGGATTAAAATTCGTATTTACATTAATAAATTATGTGGTCCTTTATGAAGTTTTATTATAAATAAAAGTTAAATGTTGCATAATATGAGAACTTTAGGAACTCTTTACAAAATATAACTAACAACTATTAAGTAGATTCCGGATTGTACTCTCTCCGAAAGTCTTCCTTGTATGATGTAGGTACTCGAAAACTCCTAAAATCTTAGATCCGCTCTTCTTGAACTTCTTCTGCCATCTAACCAATGGGTAAAAGACAGGGGCGAGATATTATAACTTCGCATCACCTAGTACAAACATTATTTATAAATTCTTTTTCTAGTTGTTGATCAATTTTTGCACTTAAAATTTGAATTTTTCAAGCGTAATTCGTAGAGGATAGCGAAAATTATGAAGAAATAATTAATTAGCGGGACGAAAGAGAATGTTTAAGGCAGCGGTATAATGTTATGGATATGCCCAACACAAAGTACTGCTTTATTGATTTTTGAATTGAAAAAATATTCTTATACATTTTATATCTTCAGGTTTCAAGAATATTTTCGGTTATCAAAGATAATCAAATATTAGAGGAAATAAAAAGCAACTTAACTTAATAAACGCATAAATAATCAACTCGGTAGGGTTATGTCCGATTGGAAAACGGGTCTCACTATTCGCCTCAGCTCATTATCAGCTATACAATTGATTAAAGAAAATTTTCTCTGCAGGCAGTGGGGGAGTGGTTCCAATACAGCATGTTTCATATCGAATTAAAGAACTCGCCGAGGACTATCGGGTAGTGTCCTTTTTTCCCGATTTTTCCCATATAAGATAGTAGTCAGTTACTTATCTGCAGTCAAGTAATATACATATTGTTAAGCTACTCGGATTGTGGTTTATTTAATCATCCCTGCACATTTAGTGATACAGTTGTGAGAAATAAGTGACGGCGAAAAACAGAAAATAACAATTTTTGTGTTGAGGTCCATTAGGCCTAGAAGGAAATTTAATAGAGAATTTTGCTAAATTTAAGCAATTATATGCCACATATATGCGGCAATTGAATTATTCAACACTTTCAACCTAACAGAAGTTGAAAAGAAGCAAATCACCGAAGTTGTGAGAGCATTTGAAGATTATTGCAACCCGCGAGCGAATGAGGTTTACGAAAGGTACGTCTTCTGCACATATTTTCAGCGAGAGAGCGAGCCCTTTTATGGCAGAAATAACTAAATTAATAGAAAACTGTAATTTTGGGGACCAGAAAAATTCTCTGCTGCGTAACCGAATTGTGATCGGAATAGCGGATCCTAATGTACAGGCTAAGCTGTTAAAAATGAATGGATTAAAGAGTATTGCAGAGTAGCGGAAATAACCAACACACAATCGAAAGAAATGCAAGAAAAGACCTAAAAAAGCTCTAGTTTATATCTGCAAAAATAACAATGGAAATAATATGACGAATAATAAATACTTTAAAAGTAATTTCTGTAATAAAAAGCAGACTAATTATTGTAATTCCAGGTCATTGGGACGGAATAATACACAGAGGAAAATATCAAATTTTCAACCATCTCGGTGCAAGTATTGCAGCAAAGAACACCGCTATGGAAATTGTCCACCTTATGGCAAACGATGTTTAATTTGCAATACAAAAAATCACTTTACTATTGTGTGTAGGAAAAATGAAAATAAGGTAAGCGACATTGCGTGTTGTCAACTTGAAGCTGATGAAAGTTTGTATATTGATTCCGTACGTAAAGGCACTTTCACATCAAAAACAAGAACAGAAAAATGTACACCGAAAAACTCAATTTATTCCACTTTAAAACAAGATTTTTATTCCAATGATTAATAAAATCCAGAGAAATAGGATAAACTAAGAATTTTACTGAAAAAATAGTTATATTTATTTCAGATTTTGGAGAAAAACACAACTTTTATGTTTTATCGGCCGAAAAACTTTTTCGGCTGAAAAATTCGTCCGATAAATCATAAAAGTTGTGTTTTCTTAAAAATTCAAAGATAAATATTTTATTTAATTAGTAAAATTATTAGCTTATCCTATTTCCCATGATTTTAATAATCATCGGAGCAAAAATCTTGTTTTAAAGTGGAATAAATTGAGTTTTTCGGTTTACATTTTTCCGATTCTTGTGTTTGATGTGAAAAGCAAAGAATTTAAATTAGACAACGGTGCCGAAGTAAATATATTACCTTTTCATATATTCGAAAAGATTAATTCGCTTCCCAAGTTGAAATCAGCTCTGATGAAGTTGAAAGCTTATTGGGGCCATAGTTTAAAATCAAAGGGTTCAGTCATGTTGTGTTACAACAGAAGTGAGTTTTATTGTTATTGACGTGAAAGCTAAGCCTATATTAGGTCTACGTACCTGTGTAGAATTAGGGTTAATAAAACGCGTACATCAAATTAAGAATGAAACAAAGGGTAATTTTTATCAAAAATATATAGATATATTTACGGGCATATGTAAATATCCAGAAACGTGTTCACTGCAACTGAGGGTAGGTGTAATACCACTACATAGTCCTCGACGTCGTGTTCCGGTAAGTATATGGAATACTCTGGATAAAAGCCACGGGATAATTACCAAAAACGTAGGACCATCGAAATGGTCACACAAACCAAATGGGTCTCTACGCTTATGTTTAGATCCAAAGGAGTTTTGCTATGCGCGATAAAAAGATTTTGGGGTTGTGGCAATTAGGTCTCGACGAACAGACTAAAAAAGTAACAGTTTTTAGTACACCCTTCTGTACATATTAATTTAACGTGCTACCATTTGGTGTCACATAGCACCGGAAAAATTTCAAAAGCTAAAATGAAAAATATTTTGGAAACTTACCTGGATGCTTTATTTATATTGACGATATCATAGTAGGTGGGAAAACTGTAGAAGAGCACAACGAGAATTTGCAAAAAATAATATATCAGGCAAGATAGATAAACGTTAAATTTAATTCGATAAAATGCCAGTACAAGGTTAAGAAAGTAAAATATTTAGAGCACACTTTCTAGATTGAGGGAATGTAGGCTGACCCAGAAAGATAAGGGCAATACAAAATATAAAAGACCCGGCAAATAGGAACGATTTGGAAAAAGTGTTAGGAATGTTAAACTACCTACGTGAGTTCGTCCCAAAATTTGATGAAATTAATGCTCCATTAAGAGTAATGTTAACAAAAAAATGGGTCATTTCAGTGGACATCAACACATTCCAAGGTGTTAAATTCTATTAAGGAAATCTTAGGAAAACCAACAATCTTGCACTCTTTTAATCTGTAATCAAAACCGATGCGTCTAGAAATGGCTTAGGATGTTTTGTAATGCAAGAAAATAAGTCTATTTCTTTTGTTTCAAAAAGTCTTACTAACACAGAATTAAATTACGCCCAAATCGAGAAAGGATTTCTGGTAATTTGTTTGCGTGTCATAAGCTTCATGATTACATTTACGGACATCGAATTATAGTGCATACAAACTATAAGCCTTTGCTTGCAATTATGAGAAAGGCAGTTAATCAGATACCGTCAAATAGATTGCAACGGATTAGAATCAAACTATTAAAATATGATATTGAAGTATAGGTATACCCGGAAAAGATTTACATGTGCCACATGTGTTGGCTGGAAATTTAACCAATCAAATGAAAAAAAGTCGGAAGATGTAAATTTGGCTTTTAAAAAGATATTTTCAATACAAAATTTCAGGTTGGATGGCAATACTACGAAGGAGTTACCCGATTTGTCCCATTTTCGAACTTGAGTTTGCATTTTTTTTTTAAAATCTTTGTGCAAATTTCAGCTCTCTAGTCGACGCGTTGTCAGGCACTGTCCAAATATGTATAGTAAGAAACGAAGTTTTTGTATGTCAACCCTACGAAGGTGTTACCGGATTTATCCCATTTTCGAACTTAAATTTACTTTTTTGTAAAAATCTCGTGAACCAAATTTCAGCTCTCTAAGTGAACGCGTATCGAGTTATGTGAGAACGGACGAACATACAAAAATCAAAATAACTTTTAGTTTTATGCAAAAATCAAAATAACCTTTAATTTTATGCAAAAATCAAAATAACTTTTAATTTTATGCAAAAATTAAAATAACTTTTAATTTTATGCAAAAATTAAAATAATTTTTAATTTTATGCAAAAATCAAAATAACTTTAAATTTTATGCAAAAATTAAAATAGGTAACTTTTAATTTTATAGATGTCCAACCCATTTTGCTCTACCAGCATTATTTCGGTGCGTTACAAATGGAATGACCCTATGTGCATAAAAATATGTACATATTACCAAGAATAAAAGATCTCTACCAATCACGTAGATTTGAAAAGTTAAGTTTAAAAGACACGCAAAAGACACTATGATTTGTTGCATGCAAGATGTACAGTGTCCCAGCCTAATAGGACTATATTTTGCCAAATGATTCCTCTCATCCAGACAAGAAAAAAATTGTATGGCAGGGGGGGGGGGGGGGGGCAAATGAAACTTTGTCGAGTTACAGGGTGATTAGTAAAATATTCTCTTTTTTCATTAAACACCCTATATATTCAAAAGTACACCCTATACGGTATATTTTAAAACGGCATTGTATGCCAAACTTCATGGCCTTTTCAAAGATGCTCAATCACCCGCGTACCCCTCCCCATAACAGAGTTATGATGCTTCAAACTCAAAATTTCGTTGTTTTGTTGTTTTTTTTTTAAATACCTACACTAAGATACATTTTTTTACAAAATTTCGAAAGCACAGAGTCTGCTCTTTAATTTAACCTAAACACCCTATGTACTAACTGTAGCCGTTAAAAAGTTATTAGCTCTTAACCTGTTCAGGTCATACCAAAATTAGATGATACTTTTATAAAATGACGAGTTTTGACGTGTTTTCAGTCAATAAGGGACCTGAATAGGTTAAGAGCTAATAACTCCTTAACCGTCACAGATCCAACATAAGTGTAGTAGGGTAAATTAAAGAGGAGACTCTGGGTTTTCGAAATTTTGTAACAAAAATGTATGTTAGTGGAGGTATTTAAAAAAAAAATCTAAAAATTTTTTTAAAAAACAGATATTTTGAGTTTGAAGCGGCATAACTATGGAATGGGAAGGGTATGGGGGTAGTCGAGCAGTCGTTGGAAAGGTCATGAAGTTTTGCGTATAATGCCGTCTTAAAATAGAGCGTATCGGGTGTACTTTTGAATATATAGGGTATTTAATAAAAAAAAGAGAATATTTTACTAATCACCCTGTAACTCGACACGGTGACATGTTTGCCCCCCCCCCCTCCCCCCTGCCATACAATTTTTTACTTGGCGAGAGGAATCATTTGGTAAAATATAGTTATATTAGTCTGGGACACCCTGAATAGGAAGTGAAGATACTACTGATACATCAGAAATGATCCTCTGGCTTCAATTTCTATAGTAAAGCGGACAGAAAGTTATACATCACCATGGACAAAAAAGAATTTTTTAATTATTGAGTCGATGTAGTGGCCGTTAAGAATGCTCTTTTTAGGGTATTTGACTATGACGATTGCTTTTGTTTTTTTAATATTATTGCGCCGTATGAACAAAAATTCGAAATAAATATAAATTTCAAAAATATATGTGCAATTGGGGAAAAGCAAGCACGCCACGGGTTGAAAAAACATGGTTTCATTAAAGGAATAAATCTTTAATACATAAAAGATTATAAAATATGTGTGAATATAATAGGTAAGTATTGCATGAAATATTATTTGTTTTTTTTTTAACAGGTAGCTATTTCTTTTTCATTCATTTTAGCAACTCTGTTCAAGCGCAATTGTTTTTCATTGCATTTCTCTTTATATACTATTTTTTTTATTAGTTTTATTGTCATACATTTTGTCTATGAATTTATTATTTGACACATATCTGGCTAATACCAATTGTAATATCTATTTTTAGCTATTATTTACGTCGAAGGAATGATTGAAATAAGCCATCAATTTCGAAAAGAAGACATCCTTAGATGTCAGTAAGAGTTTAAAATATAACACAAATTTGTTCTAATATTACTGATAATGGTGCAAATGTCATAAATCATAGATATTGTTAGATAAGTTAGGTTAAATATTTATTTAAAATGATGTTATAAGTGTTGATTTACGCTACTGTGGTTAGTGAACTATGCTCGATTAAATATTTAATTTATAATTAATTGCGATTCTCTCCTTCCTGCTTCCCTGTTATGAGATTTATCAGGAAAAACCATGTGCGGCACTTCTAATGGTCTCCAGGCGTATTTAGATTCCGTTCAGCTTCGTTTTAAATTGAAAGACCGAATCAACTTGCACAATATTTAGAATTAACGTTCCAGACGAGCAGCTTCTCTTATCTCGACTTAACTCGAAGAATGCTCCCAAGAAACTTCTCCTTTTCCGGCCTTTGTTTTAACATCACGTCCGGCCTTTCAAAGTTGTTCCTAATATTTTATCCTCGGACTTTTAGTGCTCAGCATTTGTTAAGTTTTAAATAATGATTTTTTGTGGTGATAACTTGATAACATGATAACTTTTTCTTTGTTAAGTCGATTGTTTTGCGAATTGATTCGAGTTTGTTGAAAACATTTAAGATTCTCTTTTATATGTATTTAACGTAGATATTCAAATTTAAATTGAGTTTTTTTTTATTACTTATATTTATTTAATTTTATTTACTTGTAATTTTAATTTTATTGTATGCTTATTTATTATCTTTATTTTTTTAACTTTATGACTTAAGATTAATATGAGGGATCTTGCAAAATTTAAGTGTATTTGTCAATGATAGATTAAGTCTTGTAGCTTCTCCAGCCTTACGACGTTACCTTATGTTGCGATACATCACAAAATAATCGAGATGGAGGATATTTAATCAAAAATCACGCCAGTATTCTCAGTAGTACAATGTGCAGCTCATATAATGCAACTCGCATAACATGACGTACTAAAAGAAGTAGAATAAAAAATAAACGAATGTCGAATACTTGTCAAAAATTCGAAATTCAATTAGAACAGAAATTAATTTTAACATGCCTATTTCCGATAATGCAACAAGATGGAATTCTAAATACAATATTATTATCAATTCAATATTATCGCAAAAAAATACACTGATAGACAACGTCGTCAACATAGAGTTCGACTGGAACTTCGTACAAAACTTTGTGATTACATTTCGAAATTTGGCTAACTGCACGTTGAAATTCCAATGTATCTTAGGGGACTTTTATCCTGACTGGTTGTTCTGTGAGTTGGAATTGGTAGATACAGTGATAGTGCCCACAAATTGCTATGCAAGCTTACTAAACGAAGCAATGACTACGAGAAATCATAAATTATTTGAGCATGATGTTGCAGCATTATACATGTACCCACTTTTCAATTTTGAAGGTTCTGCAATGATATTTAATATTATTATTACTTTACATTTTTTCAATATTATTTTACTTTTTATTTTCTTCAGAAGCATGTGTTACGCTCTTTTAATATAATCACAAAGTTGGAAGAAATACTGTCATCAGAAATTGAACGTGTCAATTTATCAATTAAAAATACAACTGAGGCATTAGCCTTTACTTCCTTGTGAGAGCAAAACAGGAATGCTCTCACGGTATGTTCTCCTCTCGTAAAAGGCGACTAAAGCAACATGAATCCTTCACTGGAGCTATACCGAAATATACGGGGCGAGGTACAGTGAAGGCCTGCAAGGAGTTCAGGATCTTGTAGGTAGGGTTGACGGCGGATGAGCTGGGAGAGAGCCAACGGCGGCACCCACATTCCCTCAAAGGGGATACTGACCGCGAATCCTTCACTGGAGCTACACCGAAATATTCGGAGAGAGGTCCAATGAAGTCCTGCAAGGTGTTCAGGACCTTGTAGGTAGGGTTGGAGGCGGATTAGCTCGAAAGAGAGCCAACGCCGGCACTGGCCATCCCCATCCCCTTAAAGTAGGCACTGAACTGCACCCTTGTTGCCTAATTTAAATTCTTAGAGTCTCGATATGTGTGGGGACGTGAATCCACACCTTCGAACGAGTGTTGATTTGCGATCGGAGTGAGATGTCAGTAACGGAAGAAGCTTTGAAATCAATTATTTAGGTTACTGATTCTAGAGGCTTCTCCGACTCATCTCGGTATGGAAAAGCAGAGGAGTACTGACAAATGGCTTTTTAGGACGCTGGCCTGTGTGTGCACCTCTGACTTCCAATACCGAGACCGATGTCCAGCTCTGACTAATGGTGAAATCCCAATAAACACGGCAGGCGTCTCGTCGCTTTGACAGTTCTATATAATTTACGCGTTTAAGTTCGTGCTGGCCAAATGGCTACCGCGCTCGCTCATTCGGCGTGAAAATAGAGTAATGCTCTACTTTTAACGCACTACAGTTGCTTTTACAGCTCTTTTGATTGATTTTGAATGGTTTATATGCTTGGTAAGGTGCAAATGCAAGTGCTGCCACATCTAATAACTCAGATATATCCATTATTTCACTTTTGAATAATAACTCAAGCTTTTCTTTTCTATCACTTTTTCTTTTTGTAAATAAATCTTGAGAGTACCTACGCGACGCGACCATTTGGTCTTGCTCAAAACTTACACGCGTCAACCGCGAAAGAAGCGGAAAACGCGCCAAACGCGACATGTACATTGGGCCTACGCCTACGCGCAGAGGGAGCTTGACAAGCCTTCCTGGATTTCCTTGAGCTAGCACAGCATCCATTTCAACAAAACGATCGTGGTCGTGTCACAAATTGGATGGATGCCCGCAAAGATGAGGCACATGTTTTAAGACCAGCTAGCTCAGTCGACCATTTCTCAGAGTCGTCTGGAAAAGTTTACTCTCGTGAATGACATCATCAGCTAAAATAAGTCTGATGCAACAAATCTACGATTGTTACCATTTTCAATTTTCGCTGGATTCCTCAGATAAGATGAATCCATCGCCATTGAACCATGTCAAATGTGGCATGGTGCAAAGATTGCTAAACCATTCCAATTATTCTCAATCTTCAGGCAATTCATCGGCATTCGCCTTACGAAAATATAAATGTCGACCAAACTTAGACTTTATTGAATCCCTGAGGTAAAAGGGAATTGTGATTGTTAAAAGAGCCGCGTAGGCGGTTACCAAAGCTGGCGTGAGTTCAACTTCGTTGCCATATTGGTATCTCATTAGCAGTACCGACAGTACATAAGTCGCCAATTGTGGCGACAGCCACTGAATTTACCATGCAGAAAAGTCCGTCTTTAACAGACAGAGAAAGAAAACACAAATTGTCAGGCTGTGGTATGAAAACAAACTCCAGAACGTTTCCTCCACGGAGAATTAGCCCATAGTTCAGAATCGTCGAGCGGTCTATGGCATGTATAGAAATAATTTTAGTATCTCGAGCAGGAAACTCAATTAAAGAAGCATCTTAGATCTTAAGATTTTTATATCACAGTGATGGCAGTAGCAACGTGGGACATCCTCGGAGGCGCCTCTGTGGGGGGCCCTAACAACGAAGAGAAATGAAAGTCATTGCCATTTTTGTTTCTATTCTTTTTGTTTTTATGACTAGTAAATAATTAATATCTAAACAAGGATTTAAAACAAAAAAACAACAAATAAATTATATAAATTAATTTAAGTGAATGAATAAAGCACCAAATCTGGTATTATATTCGATTAGTTGAATTATGAAGCGAGTTGTTACTACTATTGAGACTCCTAACCTTATGATAACAGTCAAACTTTGAGAATTTTTGACATTCCTATTGGATCTAATGTTTTGGAGAGAATACTAGTAGTTAGTGTAATGCAGATATAGTTTAGCACAAGCTTCCTGGTTGATGTGATATGAGGCAATCATTAGTATGTAGGTATATACATACACTCATGTTGTGAGCGTTTCTATGGATTACGTTTAGTATAGAAGGAGCTTTGAGAATGGATGTCAGAGAGACCTTAAGCTACATTTACACGGCGAAACTAGCTTTCGTATATAAATTTCATGACAAGTACTTGCATGAAATTTTTGTTTACACGCTTACACGTTTATTACCATTTGTTACGTAAGTAGTGTTCAGCACAATGAATTCAAATCACTTTTAACTTTCATGACCTTTATTTCCGTGGTCCTAGAAAGTGGAAGGTTACTTCGTAAGTAGAATATTTGTATGAAAGCGTCAAAATGAAACTAATTACGAAAGTTACTTACGAAAGCTGCTGTCGTTGTGTAAATGTAGCTTTAGTCTGAGTATATTGAAATAAATTCTAATTTCTAGGAATAAATATAAAACATAAGAAAGACATGTTGCAGTTTTGACGATATATGCATATTCCCGTTATAACTGTATTGAAGTAATATCATGAAATAGGTTTAATGGGACATAAGTAAGACATATATGTTGGGACTATAAGGGTCTGAATATACCGGCTGCTGTTATACGGAAATAAAAGTAAGAGGTCTCTTAAAGTACCATTAATATCATAGGAATTAGGACTGGACGCACTCATTATTAGAATATTGATATCTATACTAGTAATTTCACCTTGAATAATTCTTTATAATGAAATGACGCCATAACACTTTTGTCTACCTTCACTCTCCCCGAGCCCTTCTTAAGCTAGAGGTCGCATAAGTTCACTACTCCGCCAAACTTTCAGGTCAGTTATAGGAACACTGCAAACGTATTGCCCACAGTGTCATTGGGTGGATGGGGCACGGCACCGAAGATATGCCATCCATGTGAGTTAAGGTAAATGGTGTAAGGGTCCCTTCAGGATAGGATGTGGTCCTTTGCCTTTTTAGCAGGCACGATATCTTTTTGTATATGGTGCGTGGCAGCGCCAGGATTTGTGTTACCCACCTCACTAACTCTCCCACCATAGCCGAGGTGCTAGCGTCCCTCCATTCAGTTGCACAGCTGTGCACGGGGTGAGCTGTCAGTTCATGCTCACAATCTGCACTTAATGTATATACTCATACTCATTCGTAAGTACTACCATAACAACACTTTACTTCTTTTAGAGTAGATCTGCTCCAGTTTTCCTGTAAAAAAATACATTTACTCCCTACTCTACAAAGCATAAAACATACCCCACTTTTTGAAAATCTACCCCACAGCACCCATTCGGTAAAAAAAGCATTACCCACGTAACATTTAAGCGCGAAAATCATTCACTGCAGTAACTTTGACTTGAAATTTGTATTCATTGACTTTTTCTGGTATCTTATTTGATTGATCTTGAAGCTGCCACAATAAAGTTGCAAAAGCAGTGAATGCAACTTCAACTTCGCCTTTGAGAAATTTTAAAGTTGCTACAAATTTAACAGTATCTACTGAAAACCTATATATTAGGTGAATTGTAGGAAAAATAAGACAAACAAAACATTTCAGTCTGTAATTGTTTAGTTGGAGTTAATTCTGGTTGCTTTTAATTTCCTTAACGGAGATGGCAGAATTATCCAGTATCGACATGGATGGACACCTGCTAGGCTCTTGAGTTAACTAGGATTGGTCGTTCCACCACATACTTGGTTTGAACAAATCAGATAGTTAAATCACCTGGGTTTTATTCCGATGGTACATGACGCCAGCAATTATTTGGAGTATTATTGTATATTTGTGTTACTCGGTTAGCTACAAAAATCAACGAATCTTATGACTACTAATACATAACAAGACAAGGTAGAGTCAGTCCATAAATTGAGTGAGTATACTTAGACGTGAAGCTCACTCTGTGAACGGCGTTGACAGTACAGGGCAGCGCACTAGCACCTCGGGAGAATTAGTGGGATGGGTTACCCAAATCCTGCCACTGTCACAGCCCATATTCAAAAGAATTTTGTGCCTACCACAAAAACGCAGCACCAAATTCGGTCCAGAAAAGACCCTTACACCACTTACTCTACTTCGAAGACATAGATGGCGTATCTTCGTTGCCGTGCCCCATCCACCTTATGACACTGTGGGCAATCCGTTTACAGTGTCCCTATTATGTTCGGTTATTAAATTATCTTGCAAAACTCCATTTAGGCGAAAAGTTGAGTATTTCTAATATTAAACTTATGCAAAATTGTACGTTTTCTTATATAAAAATTGTGCCAATTTTCCAGGAGCTACTTCTATCCTGTTACAAGACGACGTCAGTCGCTTCTTCCAGCCAATGTATTCTGCTGCTATTATTGTGATTAATTGTTACCTTCGCGAGCTACCTCCGGATTCTTTTCACATCGGAACAAATTTTCCATTTTTGTTTACAAGATACCAAATCAAATGGACCGTCGCCAACAAAGTGAGGTGAACAAATAGATCCTCATGCAAATTTTTAACTGGTGCACTATCATGAAATACCTGACTCCAAATAATTAGGTGTTTCACCTTCCTCAGGTAGACTTTCGTAATACTGTGTGTAGACTTCAAGCACGCTCGGACTGGAACTTAGCCGGTCTTAAAACATTCGCCTCATCATTGTGGGCACCCAATGTTTGACACGACCCACGACCATCAGTGTTGTTGAAATGGGTGCTATTCGTAGAATGCCAGGTTATGCTCACCATCAGAGATATCAGCGTTGGAAGACACTCATCCAAGGTATGTATAGTAAGTTCTTTATCAGAACTGATTCCTTCACTAAAGCCTAATGCCTTTACCATGGTAAGTACATAATGACTTTCCTTGCGGATCCTCAAGCTCATATAGAGTTTCCTTTTATTAATTTGATACGATACTTTAAAAACTTACGTCCCAATTTTCAGCTGAGTTAGTTTTGAAAATTTCTCTGCATAAAGTTTCGTCTGTATACTTCTTGGTCCGCTCTATAGTTGACAGGTTTGGCTCGGAGGTTATAAGTCTTTGCAACCTGTTCGAATGCATGGCTGAAGTTTTTCTGCGCTCTCGCATGGATTAACCTAAATTTGTGACCTGCATCTACTGTCAAAGGGTCACTCACAGTTGCTATGCTCTTTAGGATGGAATACAAGCTCGAATGTTCGATCATCTACAGACCGAACAATACTCTGTAAGTCAAGAAGCCAGTTGCTTGGTGGACAGAACTCCTGAGGTAGCTAGCAATATGGCTCAGCTTCTCATCCCACCGTGCATGTTCGTTCTTGATGTAGGCTCTAATCCCTGACAATGAGGACCGACTTACTCCCTCTGATGCATAAGCCTGCGGCGAATATACTGCTGTCCCAAAGAGTTTAACACCATACTTATCCAGCAGTCTGGTGAACTGAGTCGAGCAAAACTGGACCTCATTGTCAGAGACTATCGTCTCCAGAACTCCGAACATGTGAAAGACTTCTGTTTCAATGAACTAACAGATGTTTAAAGTAGATGCCTTTATTATAGGCTTCACAATGGTAAATTTTGAGAAGTGCTGAATTATAATAAGTATACAGTCGAGGCCAGTACAAGTGTCGTCTTAAGCGTTGTAGCATATTTCCTATACCTCCTTGAGAAGCTAGCGGCAGATCATGCGCCCTTGAAATAGCGTCCCCTGTTCTCGTAACTGTCCGAATATAAACGAGATCTTCCCTGACACACAGATCTGGTAACATAGTAGAAGCTGAGTTAACTTTCTGCCTCAGCTCCCCATATTCCAACGAGTAGAAATATGGAGAACTAAGCTCAACTTCCGGACCAGGATGGTGTCATGTCACAGTGAATCCGTGACATACCATCAGGGACAATGTTCAGGCCTCCTTTACAGTGTTCAATGGTGACGCCGAAACCTTGGAGCTTCAGACTCCATCAAGCAAATCTACCGTTGAGGTCCTTTTGAGATATCAGCCATTTGAAGTTCGCATGATCAGTCACTACCTTAAACGGCATAAGTTCAATGAAAGTCCGGAAGTTCTGTACACTGAGTATTGCAGCAAAGCATTCCTGCTCTGTGACTGTGGAATGTCTTTGTGATGAGTTCAACTTTTTCGTGACTTAGGCTATCGGCTTCTCTTGGCCATCGTCATCTAGTTGTAACGGCATTACACCAATAACTTGTTCACTCGCACCGCACTGGATAACAAACGGCTTAGTGAAATCTGGACTCTCTAGCAATGGACTTCTGCTCCAGTTTCTATTTCAACTGTTTCAGACATGTCTGGGCTTCAAGTGTCCATTGGAACTCACTAGGAGTTTTCAAGGTGTCAGTAATAGAGGCGTTTAAATATAGTATAGTGCGGAATAAATCGACGATATGAACCGCCATACCTAGTTGGCATTGAACCTGCCGAACAGTTTCCGGTGCGGAGAGTCAGCTATCACTGAGAACTTATCAGGATCAGTACTTATTCCTCCTTTCCCAACAATGAAGCCCAAGTATTTAGTCTCTGTTATACAGAACTTACTCTTCTCTACATTGATAGCGAGGCCAGCTTTCCTCAAACAGTCCGCTACATGAGCTAGTAAAACAAGACACGAGCCAAAGTCTTGTGACAGAATTAACAAGTAGTCTAGATAGACGAGAACTTTTTCACAAAGATCGAACGGGATAATTTGGCCATAAGGTGGCACATAGTTTGTGAAGCGTTGCATCGGCCGAATGGCATCACTATGTACTGACAGAGGGGATGACCAGGTACTGTAAAAGCGTTCTTCTCTCCGGAATCAGTGTCTAGTGGGATCTGCCAGAAAGCGTCTTTCAAGCCCAGACATGTTATGTAATTTGCCGGAGGAAGTCGACTCAGAAGTGTGATAGGCGTCCTACTTAGTAACGGAGTTGACCTTCCTGGCGTCAAAACAAAGCCAAACCTGCCCAGGCTTCCTCACCAGAACAACTAGAGAGCTGCAAGGACTCTGGCTCTCCTCTATCACACCCAGCGATATCATTCGGTCTAATTCGACATCAATAAAACTCTGTGTAGTGAAGGAATTCTACCTATCGTTGAAACGTAGCCAAAGTAAATCTTTTTCCGGTAGCCATGACACATTATTATAGTAAAGACATTACGTCTGTGTTCTTGTTTGACTACCGCGCTGTGCTGTCGCTATTAGATTTTCGCCTGCACACTCAATATTCTTTTTAATTGCAAAGTAGAGATTTAGTTTTAAAGTAGTATAGAAGTAAGGAAAATGTTGAACAAGAGTTGAGCGACAGAATAAATGTAAAAGCTCATTTTGCTATATCAAAAGTGTATTTAAATTATAGCGTAAGATCGGATAAAAACCTCTGTTTTATCGGAGTAGCATTGTTCGTTTCAATCTTGTAAGTGACCAAAGATGTTTTTCCTAAACCGAAAGAGGTGAAGGAAGAAACAAGCTGTTTAGTGTCTCCAAAACGTTGGCTATCCTGACAAGAAATAACACAGCAGTCAGTGTTAGATGTCAATGTGAATTGCACATAACACATCTGGAGCCAACCTAAATAAACGCCAGTAGTCTACTCCCAGGTACAATACTTGAGTGAGCACAGAAACGACGTAAAAGCGCACGCCCTTGGTCTCCCCACGAAAAGTGACGTCCAAGTCCACATGACTATGGATATTCATCATAGCACCATTAGCTACCTCCACTTGACCGCAATACCTCCTCCATTCGACATCAGCTTCTGCTAGCTTCTCTAGAGCTCCCTGGCCTAGGATGCTGACAGTGGCGCCACTATGGAGTAAGCCAATCTCAGTTCGCCCGAGTAGCATACGGCCGAATATCATCTGGCATCGACACTGAAATGTGGGCCAGTTTCTTTCTATCAGCTTTGATTCGTCTGCAGTATTCACGCCACCGAAGAGTTGCTGGTTCTTTTCTTTTCTTTTCTTCTTCATAGGTCCATATCTGGGATCATAATTCCTGGAAGTTCGAGCGTTTGCTAAAGTTGGCCTATGGTTTTAGACGGATGCAAGCAGATTTTATTTTGTACTTCTGGCAACAAGTTACAGTTTACAAGTGCAGGAAATTCATGATCTGGCTTTGGTTTTTGTAACTGTTCACGTAGCTCTATCACTGTATCGTGATACGTAGTAAATAGTTCATCAGGCTTTTGCTTTCGCGACATCAGCTAAACTTTGACCTTAAACTCATCTTTTGGGACTCTCCACTCCAGCAACAATCCGATCTTAACATACTCCCACGTAGGCGTAGAATTATGGCTTAATAAAGACCAGTACCAGCCATAGCTGGTGCTGACAGTGTCGTGGCCCAATATTCAATTCGGTGTGGTTGTGACATCATGACTTTAGCTAGCAGCAGGTGTACCACTAATTAAGCAGTTTGCAGTATCTAAGCATTTTACTTCGCACAGTTCAATGCTTGGCGACTGCTAGTTGTTTATTAAAAAACTGTCGTATCCCTTGCTGTTGTAATTAAGCATTAAGCCAGGGTTAAGTAATTCACTTCGCATAGTGAAATGCTCAGCTGAGCTTACTGTTTGTTTACTAACAGTATTGCGGTCTCCAGTTGACGGCAGTGACTGATGTAATGCTTTGCGATTAATTGCAAGGTATTGCACTGGTCACTAGGTCAGAGTCGCGTCCGCCTGTAAAGATTCTAACAGGTGACCCGACTTTGCGAGTGGATCAGGTTGCTCAGTTGTGTTTTGACGATTATGAGTTATAAGTTATTAGTGATCAAGCTCGAATTGTATTCTGATTAGTCTCATTAAATAAAGTTTTATATGTGAATACGCGAGTTTTTATTTGGGGACACGACAAATTGGAGCAGCCGGAAAAGAGGTAAAAGTGAGTGAAATTGATGGGATTTTCTTTATGTTTTTGTCGTTTTCGTTTTACTTGGGAGTGTAAAATGAGATAAATTTTTGTCTGTTTGTTTTTTCTCATCTTCATTATTGATAAATTTCGCTTTATCGGATTTGTTTTTGTGCGCTAAGGCTTAAGTGAAGAGTAAAGATTAGAAGACATTATACTGAGTACAATTGGCGAAACCAAGGTAATGTGAGAATTTCTTGCTATGTTTTGTTTTTCTACTTTTTTTGTGTGATATTAAAACAGTAGAATTTTTTTTATGTATATATAATGGGTATTTTTGTGTTTGTCTTTAACATTTTTTTTTTAATAATAAATAAATTTTTGGATAATTTTAGTACATTTCAGCGCATTAATTTAAAAAGTGGTAGTCTAAGTTTCCCTCCTAATGAGAAAAATTTATAATAAATTAAGTTTGTTTAATTTTCTTCAATTGCAGGGTTAATTGAAGAATTGTAAAGGGAACTAAAATTTTTTCTTTTTTATTTAAAAGTAATTCTTAATGAATTTTATTGCTTTCCGGAAACAAGTGTTAAATTAAGTTTTGTGTGTTGCGATTTTTATTTTTTTTTTGTTTTTGTTAAATTGGTAATCACACTTACGTCATTTAAGGAGGAGCTTTATCAGCTACTCCACACAAACACACCAGGAGTTGAGCTATATTAGCTACTCCAAAACACATACATTCGGAGCAGGGCTATTTAGCTACTCCAACACAAACACACACACCAGGTGCAAAGCTATCTTAGCTAATCCAACAAGTTATACACGTACAAGCAACATTACAGGGAAAGAGTTAAAATAGAAATTCAAATTGAATAAATTGGTTTAGGCAAAATGTGTAAAGTGCCTAGTAAGAAGAGAATTGTGTGATAAATAATTAATTTGCATAGAGTAGGGAACTGATAATTTTAAGTCGTGATTCGTGTGAAAAGTTTCTCAACGTCACGTTTTCGTGGTGGTGCTGGTCGTAATCGCAGGGTTTCGGGCGCTAAGAGTCGTTAAACGTGGAAGAGTGCTGGCATATATCGAATAATCGGAAATATCTTTGCGGAAACACCTTCGAAAATTCAAATGTTTCGCATTCCGGGCTTTGAAGTAATTAGTTTTGGTCGGTGTTAAGAGTGCTAAGTGACAATTCTAGTGTTTACGGCGGAAATATGTCCGTGAGGTGTAATAGTCTCTCAGTCCTAAATGTCAACAGCAAGAAGCAATATCTTAACTAAGGAGGAATTGTCACGCTTTCAGGCCCAATAAAAGTGAGTTAGAGATAAAAGCACAGGAGCTGAAGGAATTCCAAGCAATACAGTGGAATTACGAGCAGGACTGGGAATATATCGGGGAACATATAATGGGAGAGTTACAGAAACGGTGGACAGAGGAGGAAGAGAAGGAATTGTTAAAGAAACTGAATGACAGAACAAGGGCGAAGCTTTAGACCTATTGATAACAGCAGCATTCGAACTTATCCAGAGCCGTGAAATAGAAGCAGAGCAAGCATTGGAAAAAATCCAAAAAGAGAAAAAAGGGCTGATAAAGAAAATAGATTCACTAAAGGCACAGTTAAGAGAGGCTGAGGAAACTACAGCGGGGTTAGAAGAAATGTTGGGGCTCGATCGATCATCACAGAGAAAGCCGATTCAAGAAGGTAATAAGGTGAGTACGAGTAAAGGGTACAAGCCGAGGAAATTGTTATTTTGGGAACAGCATAAAGAGTCAGAAGAAAATTTACAAAGGGTGCTAATCAGAAGAAAGAAACAGGAAATAGCGCCGAGTGGAAAAGTAAGAACAGAGCAGAGCCAGATAAGGCCAGAGGAAAGAAACGTCACAGGGCAAGAGAACATGGCAGACCTGTATGAAAAAGTGATGGATCTAGCATTCAAGTATGTACCCATACTACCTGGCGAAAGGTCTTCCAAACTGGCGGAGGAAGTGTATCGCTTTCTGACCTGCAGTAAGGATCTACACGATAGACTGACACAGGAGGAGCAGAAGATTTTTATCAGGTGCATAAAGTATCGCCTAACGGACGATGCGTACTACTTGGTAAGCTCACAGGAACCAAAATATTTTGATGCTTTACAGCAAGTAATCAAATCGGCCTACATGCAAAAAAATCGTTTAGCGAATTGCGAACGGAAATGCTGGCATGCAGACATAGGTGTGGTGAGGATATCAGGGAGTCCGCAGACCGGATGAAGGAATTGCTCGACCAAATATGAGCGGCGGTCTCGGCGAAATACCCAGGAGGTGATGCAGGATTGATAGCACAGCTAGAGGCAGATGCAGTAGCAACATTTAAAGCTGGCGTTAGGAGTAAAGCTACTCAAGTATACCTCACTGGACGGAGATTCGAATCGCTAGAAGGAGTACTATGAAAAATATGCACAAAGGCTCCAAGTCAGAGACCCAGAAGTGGTACAGGCAGATTGGAGGACTAACTCATTAGGTACGCAAAACAGATGGGGAGCAGGCAGCGACCACAAAGATCTATTTGTTCCACTGCTAGGCCAGTATCACCCTTAACATACCAAGAGCCGGCAGCCAGGGTAACCCCACCGAGAACCATTCATTGCTTCAAATGTGGATAGCGGGGTCACATTGCCTCCTTACTGCATCAAATGTAACAGCTATGGTCATGAAGTAGCGGGCTGTAGGAAACAGCAGGTACGTTTCGCAAATACCGCGGTAGGTAGTCCAATTGAATGTATTCAACCCGTATCGGGGGTGCTCTATTGTCAGTTCTGTAGGACATGTGATCACTATATAGAAAAGTGCCTCACAAAGTACTCAGCAGAACGCGCTGGCCAACTAGAGGGAAACCGGGAGCGGCAGCTGGAGAACTCGTCCACAGCTGCCTTCTATTAACAAACTCCAGACACATATCTCCGAGGGGGATGATATTCCAGTAGACTTACGCTTACTGAATAATTGTAGCATCACAGTTGAAGCAGGTAAGTTAAATCTTTTGGTTGATACCGGATCCACATGTAATTTAATAAAATTTAATAAGATAAGAAAAAACACGCTTATTCAGCCTCGACGAACTATTACTATTGGGGGTTTATTTGGAGCTCAAGGAAAGTCAGTAGGGTTTTTCAATCCAAGTTACGTATAAATACTGAAGAGCATGCTTGCGAGCTCAAAGTAATTTATGACACAGACTCAATACCAGCTGACGGAATACTGGGTAACAAAAAACGGTCAATTGGGAATGTAAAAAGGAACAAAGAGGAGAAACCTCTTTTTGCGAATGTAACAGGAAAAGTAAGTATTAACGTACTCACATTAGCCAAAGCTTGTCAAAGAAGCGTTAGTCAATCTAGTAACGAAAATCGTCGAGAAATCTCTACAGAAACAGTGATTCAGCATATTAAAGACTGAATTACAGGGCTAAAAGACATTATTGGTAAAGCGATAGCTTCCTCAGACAGCTTAGACTGGTGCCTAACACAGATAAACAAGAGAAACGAAAGAGTGGAAAAGATGACGAAAGGCATTCCCCAACAACAATCCCAGCAGAAAAACGAGGTGAAGGCCACCCGAGAAGCAAAGGCGCTGAAACATGAACACAGGCTGGAAAACACCTTAACCGCAACCCTTCATACGGAGGCTGGTCAACAAGATCATCGCCTGGTAAAGGAAGAGTTCATTACATGGCCTCCACGGATGTGGGGTGAAGAGCAGGTTAGGGTAGCTGTTGAACGGGAAAACGGACGAGGGCATCCTCGCACGGAAGTATAACCCAATAAGACCAGGATGGAAGCTTATGCACATGTTCTTGAACCCGGGAGCATGAATAGACCAATTATACGATTGAAAACCAGAACAGAGCAACTGATGAGAATCCCAGTTGAGAGTGAGGCTGAAATACTATATATGGCCGACGAAATATGTCCAGGACTGTATTGCAGAAATACACTAATCAGGCCTAAGAAGGAACAAGTCTTTGTGGGAACCATAAACGCTAGGACTGAGGCCGTTGAGATAAAAGATTTCAAACCGCAGTTTGAAAAACTGAACCGCTATGCAGTACTACCAATAGCGGATAGTGAAAAGAAGTATACTAAAAGGCAACAGCGGTTAAAATTAATGAAACAATCACTGTTGTTGGGAGAAGATCTCAATCCAGAGGAGAGGGAATCCGTGACTCAGCTCTGTTACGAATACAGTGACATTTTTCATTTGCCAGGAGACAAACTGACTTAAACTCCAACACAAACCTTTAAATTACTTCGAATGGCCAAGACAGGACCCATACATAGAAAGCAGTACCGAATGCCGGAAGCTCGCCGAGAAGAATGTAAAAAGCAACTCGAAAAATTGTTAGAGGATGACATAATAGAGCGCAGTGATAGTCCATTTAATTTTCCAGTACTCGTAGTACCCAAAAAGGGTACTGATGAAGCTGGGAACCGTAAATATAGGTTGTGCGTAGACTTCCGTGAACTCAACAAGGTCTGTGTCCCTTGCTCATACCCTATTCCGCGAATTGAGGATATTTTGGATCGACTAAGTAATCTAGGCACTTTTTAACGTTAGATTTGACTAACGAATACCATCAAGTACTCATCGATCCAGTAGACAGAGAGAAAACGGGTTTTAGTGCCAATTTCAGTCATTTTCATTATAAAAGATAGGTCTAAAGACAGCGCCTCCATTTTTTCAATCGCTCTTAAACGGCATATTAACAGGGTTTCAGGGTGTAAAATTTTTCGTGTATCTCGATGATGTTATGATATTTGCAAAAAACTTAGACGAACACAACGATAAGTTAAGGCAAGTATTTTAAAGTTTTCCGGATCATAACTTGAAACTACAACCTTCTAAATGTCAGTTTCCGAAAAAAGAAGTGGTGAATCTGGTTCATGTAAACTCGGAACAAGGAGAAAAGCCAGAGCACCTCCAGAGCCAGACGGAAGGCCCATCAGTTACGCCAGTCGCACACTCAATCCGGCTGAAAGGAACTACTCGACAACTGAACGTGAGCTACTAGCCATTGTGTGGGCCGTAAGTAACTATAAATGTTATCTGTTGGGCAGGCACTTCAAAGTAATTACTGACCACCAACATCTTCGTGGTGCGACGTCACGTATGGTGCAATTACATCAGAAATTGGCAGAGTATGATTTCGAGATCCTATATAAAAAAGGAAGAGAAAATGGCAATGCGGATGCTCTAAGCAGAAAACCCCAGAGAATAACAGAAGCCTAAAACGAGGAAAGCGAAAAGCATCCATGCCTAGCTATCACTCGGGCACAAGCTCGAAGAAAAGATTCCGAAGTAAATGACACATCTCCTATGGAATCCGAACAGGAATCGGGTGATCTCGATGAGGCAGAAGTAGTAGTAGGGAATATCACAGATCCAGATGAAGTTGAGCCGATCTTGAAGGACTTCCATGACTCTCGCTTTGGAGGACATCTCGGAAGAGATAAGACCTTAAAACGAGTAAGGCGCTTCTATCATTGGAAAGGGATGAAAAGGAATATCGCAAAGTATATTCGGCGCTGCCCGCGATGTCAGAAAAATATGCACAGTCGAGCTACAAAGATGCCGTTGGTAATCACTGCAATCTCAAGCAAACCCTTTGAGAAGGTGTACGTCGATTTGGTGGTGCCATTGCCGTTGTGACACAATGACAACAAATACATCTTATGCATGGTGGATGATCTAACTAGATTCGTTGACTTCGAAGCGATCCCGGATCAGGAAGCGAATACTGTGGCACAAGCACTGTTCGAGCAAATTCTCAGCCGATATCCTCTACCAAAAAAATTAGTTACTGATCAAGGAGCGAATTTTACAGGAGAAGTGCTAAAGGCCCTCTGTAAGATGTTGAAAATTAAAAAGTTACAGACTACTGCCTGTCATCCGCAGTTGAATACCGTAGAGAGACAGACTTTATTTAACGAGGCTAATCAGAATACAATTCGAGCTTGATCACTAACAACTTATAACTCGTAATCGCTAAAACACAACTGAGCAACTTGATCCACTCGCAAAGTCGGGTCACCTGGTAGAATCTTTACAGGCGGAAGCGACTCTGACCTAGTGACCAGTGCAATAACTTGCAATTAATCGCAAAGCATTACATCAGTCACTGCCGTCAGCTGGAGACCCCAATACTGTTAGTAAATAAACAGTAAGCCCGAGCATTTCACTATGCGATTTGAATTACTTAACCATGGCTTAATGCTTAATTACAGCAGCAGTGGATGCGACAGTTTTTTAATAAACAATTCGCAATCGCCAAGCATTTAACTGTGCGAAGTAAAAATGCTTAGATACTGCAAACTGTTTAATTAGAATCACTGGATTCTATGGATGTAAGCCTTGCACCTACTCCTCCGGAACTTTTGGCGGCTCCTACAGACATGAATCAGCTATGTCCAATACTCTCGAAGCAATACCAACTAATTCAGCGATACACACTTCCACAGAAATTCCTGACGATTTGAAGAACACGATTTGGTCTACCCCAGACGTCATGCTAGTCTTACAGTCAGCTGAGATCCCATGGAATAAAATCCGAGAAGCAAAAATGTTTTATAGATGTCCTCTTCCAGGCGGCCTAACACTAAAAATGAAAAAAGGGAACTAAACTACACTTCCTCATTCAAAAATCTGTAAGTAATTTTATTTTTTTTATTTTACAATGATTTTTCTCTTTTTTGCGGCGGGAGGATGTTTAGTCCACCTAAATTCCAATTGAAGCGTCCAGCCTGGTTATACCATTTTTATTAATTCCTGAAATAAACAAAAGGCACCACAAAGTATTAAGACTAATTTAAAATGTCACAGAATACTTATCTAAAAACTGACGAATTATTTATCTTCCACAAAAATGCAAACTGCACATCCACAGCAATTAATCCTTATCAGGTTACCTCTTTAATCTGAAAATAATCCAAAGAAAATCATTTAGCAAAAGGAATAATTAACAATAAATCACAAACTTACCAAATCATATGTACCTCTGTATTGTTGACAACTTTTTCATGTGATTTAATGACATCTACACAGTCAGCTGTCTTCGCCTTCGCCGCAGTCAGAATACGAGCAATTGAATTAACGTCGCTAGGGCAACACCGAGAGGCGAGAGCTAATAACTGGATGCGCCGGCTATAAAAGGCCGACGAGTTGCAATAGATGGCACCGATTCATTCCATCAGTCAGTGTGGTATAGCCAAAGTGACAACATCAATTCTGAAATTGAAATTATTATTTTCAAATATTCATACCTATATATAGATTTTGCCGACGGCATTCACGTAGTCACAGTGCGCGTGTGCCCGTGTAAATCGTGTAAATGTTTAAGCCAGTGTGTGGTTACGAAATACAGACAAATATAGTGTTAATATATAGAAAAGTGATAGAGACACATACTGTTAAGTTTTAAGTGTGGTAATTGTGATAGAGACACATTGTTATATAGACACATACATTTATAAGTTAGTGACAGACAAACACAATTAAACAATTAAATAAATTGCAGTGATAAAGGACACCCATAATGAGTGAAATTAATATAAGTAATAAAAATCTCGGGTTTGAAGCCGAAAAAAGGGCACTTATTGCCGCTATTGACAGCAGCCTAAAAAGGTTGTACACTAAGTATGAACTTGGCCTCCCGGAAGTCACCATACAGGAAGGAGCAAGAAGCTTGTTCGATGACAATGTCACGTCGCCACCTGATGTTATAGATGAAACAGCCACCGATGTGGAAATGACCAATGACTCAACCGAGTCATCTTCATTGAGTTCGGAATCGTCTGAGGAAGAAAATAATTATACTGTTGTGGAAAACAACAAACGGAGAGCAAGGAATAGCCCAGAGACGTCTCCTCAATCTGGCAGAACTCCAGCCAAGAGGAAACCATCAGGATCGAAGCAGCAACCAACCGGGGAGGAGAGCTCTGGTGGATTCTACCAAATTCTTGGAAACCGGAACGAATTTGAGATCCAGCCCAAAGAAACTGCGGCCAAGGTAGTAAAGGCGGTGAGACCCCCACCAATTGTATGCCACAATCTGAACGTCAGAGCATTCAACAGCAAGCTGGATAAGCTAGAAAGCAGACCCAAATTTTACATAAAGACGGCAAAGGGCACCAAGTGCATTATTAAGCCAAGTCACAGGACGACCACAAGACAATATTCAGCATCATCAAAGACATCGGAGTGCAGAGCTATACGTTCACGCCTAAGTGTGAAAGGACGACGACACTCCTGCTGAGAGGAGTTCAGCATACTTACCAGGCCGAGGATGTGAAGGCAGCACTCGTTGAAAAATTGCGTGGATTCACAATTAACTCTGTGACGCATTTTAAAACACCCAGGAGCAAGGAATCGAATTCCTTCGTAATTAATTTCGGAGGTAATTACGATATTAAATTTATAATGGCCACAAATCGCCTTCTGAACCAGATCGTTTACTGGGAAAAATACCGCGCTTCTGGAATCTCCCAGTGCAAGCGTTGCCAGTCTTTCGGCCACGTCGCGAGGAACTGCGCGGTCGACTACAGATGCGTGAAGTGCAAAAATGTACACTTACCAGGACAATGCGAGAGGAATAACGAGAAGGAAGGTGCCCCATATTGCGTCAACTGTAAAGCTGAAGGACATCCAGCCAGTTACAGAGGCTGCCCCAAGTACAAGGAGGTAGTACAACAACGTGCCAAGAAGACCGAGGAGCGTCGCCAACGTGAAGACTTCGTGAAGGAAGCCACAAGGAACTATGTGCAACCAGGTAAATCTTTCGCCCAGGTAATCTCTAAAAACACGTCTAATAATAACAATTCTGTCAAACCCACAGCTCCCAAGCCTCACGCAGCACCTACGTCTGCCCCCAAGGCAGCTTCTAGTAAACCAAGAGTATCTGAAATTGACGATTTCTGCACCAAAGAAGCCAAGTCGCTATTTGGCTGCGACCTTTTCGTCCTTATGGGCAAAATCAATAATTTCCTTCCTAAATACAGGAAGCTCTCTTCCATATCGGAAAAACAAGCAGCTTACCTTCAATTTGCATTTGGACTATGTCTAGGCAATTAAGTAAGCTGAAAATCATGTCACTTAACTGCAATTCGCTGGTAAAGCACAGCAAAAGAGCAGCACTAAATCTCTTCCTCATTGAGCATAAACCCACGTTTATGTTCCTCTCTGAAACTCTCCTCACTGAGAGACATAAGTTAGCTTTTGAGCACTACAACTTCGTCCGCCAGGACAAATCTGAGACCACCCTAGGCACTGCCCTTCTCATTAAGGAAAACCTTAAATTCGAAGAGGTGAAAATAAGTAACCTTTCCAATATGGAATGCACTGCTGTCAAGTTAGAGCTTCGTGACAACGAATCTCTTCTCTTAATCGCCCTTTATAATAGATGCCACGCCACAGGAGCTGATATCCAGAACAACATGAACAGCATTGCTCGAATCTCGGACAATTTCACTTACACGGTGCTTGGTGGTGATTTCAACGCAAGGCATCCGTTATGGAATGACTCTGTCGTAAGTCCGTCAGGCAAGACAGTACATGACTGGCTTCTCTTTAACACCACCCATGATTTCGTCGTCGTCTCGCAGGATACTCCGACCTTTCCACGATCTGGGTCAACTCTTGACTTCTATATCGTAACTTCTAATCTTATTAATCTCCTTCCCCAATTCTCAAATTACGTTTGTACAGCTCATATGGCTGAATCTGATCACTTGGCAGTCGAACTCTCAATCATCCCCAGCGAACCCTTAAATATTTTGACTTCAGACCCCCAAGCCTCAACCGCACTCAAAGACGTTGACTGGCAACAATTTCAGGACAGGCTCTCTCAATTCCTCACAGGAAATCTCCCTGACTCGCAACGGAATCTCTCGAACTTGGAAATTGACTTCCATATAGACTTCCTCAACAACGCCATTGAAGGAAACGTCGCCTTCTTTTCCAGTGTAGTGCCAAGCAAACACTACAAATACAAAAATCTTCCTCCTCAACTGCAGAAATTATATAAATTTAGGCAGAAACTTCGAAAAATACTTAACCGTATTTTTCACTGAACCCTTAATAGACACAATTCAGCCTACAGAACCGTGTTATCGCAAATTAATTGCTTGTCAACAATTATTGAGGAACAAACGAAAATGTTTCTCGATCAAGAGTTTAGGAATAAACTGGCCTCCATTCAACCCGGTCCACACTGCTTTCAGGACATAAATAGGATCTGCAACAGGAAAGCAAAACTCCCCAAAACCATCTTAAGTGGCTCGAACGCTTACAACCTTCCCCACGAAAAATGCAACGCCTTCGCGGAATATTTCCAATCCACTTTCAAAGACAACTCTTCTCTAAGCGATGCTAATTTTAGGACCACTGTAGACTCAACCGTTGATGACTTCACTGCACAGGCTGTAGGATCCTCCGCCACAATCTTTAATTCCACAAACACGTCTTTAAATCCGGATGATTTAAGCATCTTTTCAAATTCTGCTCACGTTTTCGCCCTAATCAGGACTATCAGAAGTAAAAAGTCCGCCGGCCCTGATAACATTTCAAACAAAGTTATCAAAAACCTCCCACCTGTCGCCATAGAATTTCTGACAATTATCTTCAATAATTGTCTCAATAATTCTTACTTTCCTGATGTCTGGAAAACCGCACGCATAGTTCCAATTCCCAAAAAAGGAAACTCGAAAAACCTTAATGAGTTCCGCCCTATCTCTCTTCTGTCCAACCTGGGCAAACTTTTCGAGAAAATAGTCCGCCAACACATAGAAAATACCTGCCTCGACCTAAATATCAGACAAGATACGCAATTCGGCTTCAAGCCCCAGCACTCCACTTTTCACGCTTTGCTCAAATTCCTCTCTGATTCTACAAACGCCCTCAACAAAAGGGAGCAGACAGTAGGCTGCTTCCTTGATGTAGAGAAAGCGTTTGACTCAGTCTGGACAAACGGGCTAATATTCAAAATTATAAACCTCGAGTTCCCGCCTTATCTCACCCGGGTTATACATAGCTTTCTGTCATCCCGGAATTTCTTCATAGAAATTGAGAATGTCAAATCTCAGGAAATATCAGTCAAGGCTGGTGTCCCCCAAGGTTCGGTCCTCGGACCAACTCTCTTCAATCTTTTCACCTATGACCAGCCTGCCAACGACTCAAATTCCACCACACTACTTTATGCTGATGACTCCCTTACGTACGCCCACTCCATGTCATCCAATTTCGCTGCTACGAAAGTGGAGCGGCATGTCCTCAAACTTGACGAGTACTACAGAAAATGGGGCATCAAAATCAACCTTAACAAATCTGAAATGATTTGCATCCGAAACCCGTCCACAAGGGGAAGACCCAATCTCGCCACACGAGCCAACAACATAGAAATTGAAGTCAATAACGAAAAGCTCCAGCCTTCAAAGAACGCCAAATATCTTGGTGTCTCTTTCAATAATCTGTTGAAATTCAACAACCACGCCAAGCTAACCTTGAGGAAAGTAAACTACGCTTACTCCCTACTCAACCCTATTATCAGAAGGAGAAACGGTCTCCCGAAAGATACAAAGCTGCTTATATATAAACAGCTCATCCGCCCAATCATATGCTATTGCTTCCCCATCTGGCACACCATCTCACCATCCTATATGAAGCAAATAAGCGCTCTCGAAAGAAAGATCCTAAGGGCCTGTACAGGAGTGTACAGAAAACCTGACGGACACTACTTTCCCAACACCTTTTTGTATGACAGTGCAAACATCACTCCAATCGAGGACTATCTCCTTTCTCTTGCGGTCAAACAACTTGAGAAGATCTCTCAACACCCTAACCCCCTCATTAGTCAGCTTTCAACGCAACTTCAAGTTGAAAATCACCACTACTTATCACCTCTCCACCTAATCAACTCGGAAACGAGAAACATTTATTACCTGGGCGAAAGATTTACTTTCTTCACTAGTGCAGGAAGCCACCATCGTGGATAGGACAACATCCAGGGATCTCGATCATCGTGGGATATATCAACGCTGGACCATTCTGGACTTTCGGGATATTTCTCAACATGCTGGAAGAAACGCCGGTCTCCAACTTACAACAAGTTAGAGAAATCTCTAACATTCCACAACTTCCCACTACCATCCAACTTCCCTATTCCTCTAAATCCCAAAATTATCAAATAACAGCCAAGAACACAGCTTGCCGTCGCGCAACAGGCTGTAATAATTTCGACATCGTGTAACCTTAAGTTAATATAAATCCGAACAATTAAAGTGCAAAGTGAATCAAAGACAAAAGTGAATTCTAGGCCAAAATTAAAGCCTGTACGTAAACATTTTCAAATATCCCGGGATATCGGTTCGGTAATAAATTCGCCATAATTCGTTTTATTTCGTTAATCGCGTGTGAAGGACACTTGACTTGACTTGATAGATGGCACCATTCTTTTATCAGAGTTCATCTGATTCAGAGTCTAATCTGAAAAATAAGAATCGTGTTCCTATCCTCCATACAGAAGTATAATTCTGTTCAGAGTTTAATCTGAAAATATATTCCTATCCTCCATACAGAAGTATAATTCTGTTCAGAGTTTAATCTGAAAATATATTCCCATCCTTACTACAGAAGTATAATTCTGTTCAGAGTTTAATCTGAAATTCCCATATTTATTACAGAAGTATAATTCTGGTCAGAGTTTAATCTGAAATCATTTTTCATATTTATTATAGAAGTATAATTCTGGTCAGAGTTTAATCTGAAATCATTTTCCATATTTATTACAGAAGTATAATTCTGTTCAGAGTCTAATCTGAAAATTTCGTCTCATTCTGTTTTGAACCACACGTTGCAGCACGCTGCTGCACCCCCCTTTTTTCTGCTTATTCAGCTTTTCTGTCTGACAGGGCCGCTACCATCAAACAGATTCATAGAAAATTCTTGTGTGCGTCATTTTTACTGCCTTAGTGCCAACACGTATTAGCAGCATTATTATTCTAGTAGTTTAAAAGGTGACAAAAACTAATTCCGATCTTCTTCTTCTTCTTTTCAGAATTAAAGAGACGGACAACGTTTTTTTGGACCACTTTTTTTTATTTTTATTATTGAATTTTTATATATATACATAATGAATTGTTAATTTGAATTTCTAGTTTTAAGCTCTTTTGAATTTTTGTGTGAATTTGTGATATTAGGTTAAGTATATGAATTATGAAAAAATAAAATTTTATATTTGAATTTGAAAGACGCTGAGTTATCTATTCAAAAACCGGCACTCCCTCCCACGTTCGAGACTAGCTCTGACACATGCTGCTAGCTAAAGTCATGATGTCACAACCACACCGAATTGAATATTGGGCCACGACATTCCTCCCCCCTGTGAAAGACTAATTCCCCGGGGGAATTAGATCAGGATGCTCGGCTTAGTTTCAGCTACATTGTACATTCTATCATATATGTGTATACAATATTTGTTTTTTTTATTTTTAACATCTTCCAAATTATATCTTAACAATAACTACTTCTCTTAATTCAGTGCTAATTTAAAACATGTATTTTTTTTTATTTTTTTTTTTATCGTGAATTAATTTATTCCTTCAAACAATCTTTTTGTTCAATTGTAATTTTATTATATACTTAGCTCTAATTTTGATATTTCTAAAAATTGTTTTACCATAATAACAAAAAAAACTATACAATTATTTCTAGGATTATATTTACTTATACAAAATTTGATTCTAGGTTTCATTAATCTAATCATATTATATAACTACACTATTTACTTTTGTTTAAACATTTTTCATACCTAATTCCAAATTTTTTTTTTTTCAAATGAACACATGTTTTTTTTTCTAGCAATTATAACCTGAATACAATATTTGTATAGGTTTAATTACTCAGAGTGATTCCGTCTATCTAAAGGTTGCTAAAGCTAAAGGTCCTATCCAATATAACACTTAGTATAACAAAAATATCTAACCCTATAACGGTTGTTATTACGCTAGATGTACTAGCTGTTTTCCGACTATCGTAGACAGGTTTTCTGTGGGCAATGTTGCTGTAGTAGACAATCTGCTTGTTCTAGCTGGTACTGGTTTTTGCTTCCGACAACTCCTGCGGATCAGGACTCCTGCTGCTAGGATAAAACTGGCAATACTTAACAGCCCGGTTATTGAGGTGGCGGCTAGGTAGATGGTGTGGGGCTGACTTTGTTGTCGATGTATTTACTCTCGCGTGATGGCCCCATTTATTTTTTCTATCTCGGCTACATGATCTCTCCAGGCTTGGTTGGCATTGTCGGCAGCTAACAGCCGTGCCTTACGACTTTGATCGCCATTAGCAGTAGGCTTTGCAGATCTATTTCTGGTGCTCATGCTCTCCCATGATGGTAATTCCGAAAATGAGGGTTGCCAAAGAGCAATGTTTCGCTGAGCGTGGTCCTCTGATGTGATCAATAGGGCGCCGATCTGAAGGTGGCAGTGCTCCAGTAGAGAATAGTTCTCCAATCGCTGTCGGTGTATCGCGGCAGTTTACCTCTAATTTCGTGCTTTCGGCCATCACGAACAACCAGTGATTTCGGGAAATCATGCGGACTAGACTATTCCATTTTGGGAGAATTTTTTCCTTGCATGCCAGCGGGTTGACATTGAAACTTCGAAAAAGGTTGAGCACACAACTATCACCAATGGTTGTGACGATTGGTCCCAACTGTGGCCACAGGAAACGTAGATGATTTCCAAGGGTTGTCAGTTGTTGGCATTTCTCATATTGCTGGTAGTCTAGCAGGACATACTGGCGATCGTGATTATTGTCAACAATTGGAAGTCTAGAAATTCCCCGGCTAAATCCAATTGTTTTGTAGCGTTCGTCATAATTTCTGTTACCTGCAGGGCGTGAATATTCATGGGGTGAACCATCCCCATGCTCAATGCACCTAGATATTCGCATAACCTTCTTGGACATCGCTGAGTTCTCGCAGTTGGAGGGTCATTAGTGTCAGTATTTCATTTATCTCCACCTTCCGTGTTAACGTTGTTATCTCCAGGTCTTGACTTTGCGGCGGTGATGGCATTGATTTTATTCCATAGCTCCTCTCGCTCCGCTGCTACCTGAACGCGACGCATTGAACAGATTGAACGCCGATGTCATCACTGTAGTCTGCTCTTGAAGCAAGGCGGAGGTGCGGTTTTCTTTTCCATCGAGATCCCTCAAAGCCGAGTAGATATTTTCCTAATCTCATGGTTCCGAAAAGTGTCTTTGACAGGGACCCAATACCATGAAAGAAAGATCGCTTCTTTCGACGAGCCGGTTCCGCATAGGTGTGGTGCTTCAACTCATCTTCCTGTCTCCTAATCTTCGCCATCCAGCTTCCTATTTCCTTAATAGCTAGCTCACATCTGTTCCCGAGTGCGGTGTGGTTGATTTTTGTGCAGAGCTGTATAGCAATTGTTTGCGAATTCCAGATCGACTGCTAAGTCCGGCATTTCTACTTTGGATAGAATAGTCCAATGCCTAGTGTAAAAGTTGGCTCTTCCTACGTGCTCGAACAATACCCCGGACTGTATTATGGGCCTTATAGTGTAGCCAACCTGCCCAGCGTATGACAAACTGCTGAACATCAACAATATTATGGCGACTGCTTCCATATTCAACTTCTTAATTTATCCAAACTAACTATTTGGCAACCTTCTTAATTTTATCCTACCTAGTATACAAAAATAAAAGAAGTCACTCTGTATATAATTTCTTTAGTACGGTTTTTATTATTATTTAGTAAAATAAAATAAATCACGGTATAGATTTAGTTTATTCTACTATCAATCCACTTACTCCTTTTCTCTCTCTCTCTCTCTCTCTCTCCCTCCCTAAAAGAAACCACTCTGTATACAATTTATTTAGTACGGTTTTTATTATTATTTAGTAAAATAAAATAAATCACGGTATAGATTTAGTTTATTCTACTATCTATCCACTTCCTCCTTCTCTCTCTCTCTCTCTTTCTCTCTCCCTAAAAGAACCCACTCTGTATGTATTTTATTTAGTGCGGTTTTTATTATTATTTAGTAAAATAAAATAAATCACAGTATGTATAGATTTATTTTATTCTACTATCTATCCACTTGCTCCTTCTCTCTCTCTCTCTCCCCCACCTTTCCCCCTTTTTTTAATAAGTGTTCTTTTCTTTTTTACACTTCTCTTTCCTATTATTTTTTCTTCTTCTTTTTCTTAACTTTTCTTTTTATTTACCTATTTTTTTGAGTACGTTTTTTTTTCTTTTTCTCTCGCTGCCTTAATTTTTTTCTTCACTTTAATATTATTTTTTTTTTACTCTCTTTACTTTAGTTTCTTTTTAATTCTCTTTTTTTAACTTTTTTTGTTACTTTTTTTTTAATTCTCTCTATTTTTTTTTAATTAATCTTCTTTTCTTTCCAATTATATATTTTTTCTACAAATGCATATGTATATGCCGGCTCTTCTGGGCTTCTTTTGACGTCCGTCTCCTGAACGGATTCCGAAACGGGCCACTAGGACTCTTCTTGTGTCCCTTCTTGTACGCTTCTGCTGCTTTACCTGTAAGATGAAACAAAAACAAAACTTACTAAATAACAATATTCTGATTGCTCAAACCGTAACATATTATGATATTTATCGGCATTGTATAGCGGTTCAGGCTTCCGCTGCAAGCTACTGGGAACTTCCAAGACGAATCCGAATAATGTTTCCATTGGTGTCAATTTTGTGCCCGAATGCACAGAGTTGTTGTAGGTATACGCTGCCGTCCGCAAGAATTTGTCTCAATTCAGCGGGTCTTGATCTACAAAACTTCTCAAATAGCAGGCTAACGTGGAATGTTGTCTCTCTACGGCATTTGACTGCGGATGATAGGCAGTAGTCTGTAACTTTTTAATTTTCAACATCTTACAGAGGGCCTTCGGCACTTCTCCTGTCAAATTCGCTCCTTGATCACTAACTAATTGTTTTGGTAGAGTACATCGGCTGTGAATTTGTTCGAATAGTGCTTGTGCCACAGTATTCGCTTCCTGATCCGGGATCTCTACGAAGTCAACGAACCTAGTGAGATCATCCACCATGGATAAGATGTATTTGTTGAAATTGTGACTCACCCGTAATAGTCGCACTAAATCGACGTATACCTTATCAAAGGGTTTGCTTGAGATTGCAGTGATCACTAACGGCATCTTTGCAGCTCGGCTGTGTTTATTTTTCGAACACTGCGGGCAGCGCCGCATATTTTTCGCGATATCCCTTTTCATCCCTTTCCAATGATAGAAGCGCTTTACTCGTTTTAAGATCTTATCTCTTCCGAGATGTACTCCAAACCGAGAGTCATGAAAGTGCTTCAATATCGGCCGAACTTCGTCTGGATCTGTAATATGCTGTGGGTTCGTATCGCCCATCACCTTCCCTCGGATTAGTTCTGCCTCATCGAGGTCACCCTATTCCTCTTCGGATTCCATAGGAGATGGTGTCATTTACTTCGCAATCTTTTCTTCGAGCTTGTGCCCGAGTGATGGCTAGGCATGGATGTTTTTCGCTTTCGTCGTTTTTGGCTTCTGTTATTCTCTGGGGTATTCTGCTTAGAGCATCCGCATTGCCATTTTCTCTTCCTTTTTTATATAGATTTCGAAATCGTATTCTGACAACTTCTGATGAAATCCCACCATACGTGACGTCGTATCTCTAACCTTGAAAACACCCCGAAGAGGTTGGTGGTCAATAATTACTTTGACGTGCCTGCCCAACAGATAACATTTGTAGTTACTTACGGCCCACACTATGGCTAGTAGCTCACGTTCAGTTGTCGAGTAGTTCCTCTCGACCGGATTGAGTGTGCGACTGGCTTATCTGATGATGGGTCTTCCTTCCTGCTCTAGAACTGCCCCTAGGGATTCAACACTGGCATCCGTCAGTAGCGTAAATTCCTTCGTGAAATCCGGATAAGCTAATAATGGAGGCGTAGCGAGAGTTTCTTTTATCAGGGTGAATGATTTATCACATTTGGGTCGCCAATCAGACCTTACCTTTTTCCTTAATAAATTATTAATTGGACCCAAGATTAGTGAAAAGTTAGGGACGAATTTCCGATAGTAATTAGCTAGCCCCAGGAAAGACTGGACCTGTCGCACCATCTTTGGCGTTCGAAATGCCTTTATTACGTCCACTAAACGTTGATCTGACTTTACTCCTTGTTCGGAGCATACATGATCCAGATACACTACTTCTTTTTTCAGAAACTGACATTTAGAAGGTTTTAGTTTCAAATTATGATCTCGAAAACGTTAAAATACTTGCCTTAACTTATCGTTGTGTTCGTCTAAGTTTTTTGCAAATATCACGACATCATCGAGATACACGAAACATTTTACTCCCTGTAACCCTGTTAATATGCCGTGTAAGAGCGATTGAAAAAATGGAGGCGCTGTCTTTAGCCCAAATGGCAATCTTTTATAATGAAAATGATTGAAATTGGTACTAAAAGCCGTTTTCTCTCTGTCTACTGGATCGATTAGTACTTGATGATATCCATTAGCCAAATCTAACTTTGAAAAGTACCTAGAATGACCTAGTCGATCCAGTATATCCTCAATTCGCCAAGTGTGTAAGAACAAGGGATACAGACCTTGTTGAGCTCACGGAAGTCTACGCACAACCTATAATTACGGTTCCCAGCTTCATCAGTACCAGTTTTGGGTATCAGGAGTACTGGAAAATTAAATGGACTATCACTATGCTCTATTATGTCATCCTCTAACAATTTTTCTAGTTGCATTTTACACTCTTCTCGGTGAGCTTCTGGCATTCGGTACTGGTTTCTATGTGTTTTGTAATGTAGCTGCAATCGATAACTACAGCTATATTGCGGCATTTAGGTGGACAGTGTAGCGGTATGAAAAACAGATATGTGTGCTTATGTTTAATGCTGTATTTATTGACTAATTCTAATGCGAAACACTCCAATTTATAATTTCACTAATTTAATTCTGTTCATTAATTGCTCGATTGCATATATAGTTATTATGCCGTATTTTGGCATATATTCAATTAAATGCAATTTGTAGTCTTTTCTAGTTTTTACGCGTTATACACTTATTTTTTAATTCACTTTGCGCTTATTTTAACTTAACTACTTAAACTCATTTGTTTCGATGCATGTATCATTAAAATGCCGAAAGCTGGCATATATTTAATTTTTATGCAAGAAACTTATTTAAATTATACACTAATTAGTATCACACAATACATATCTGAAGTCCAAATCCAACAAAAAAAACTTATGTCCCTTGCCAGCACCAATTGCACACCAATTTCCAGCATATATAATATTGTACCTTCAATATGGCACTTTTTATTTTATGCTTAATTACTGAAAAATGAAAAAATATTTATTATTTGATCTGATGCTATAAATTGCATGTAAGATCAATTTGATGAACTGAGAAAAAAACTTGGTTGAAATTACACTGGTGATCGCTGTCGAAAAACTGAGAGAGATCTTAGGAATTGCCCCCTTTTTATAGGCTCTAAGCGGCCATTTTGACATACGTTCCACAAGAAAAATGCAAATTAAGCATATTTTTCGACTTTGCTTGACTTGTATACTTATGTCAAAATGTGCCAATTTCCTTCAACTAATTTATTTAAAATTATCCATGAATTTTCGTAATTTATTTTATTAAATATTTTAATTTTTCTGAAATTTATCAAGATGGCGGCTCCCTGCCATATTATGACAATTTCCACTGTGGAACGCAAATATTTCTCATTTTTCTTGCATCCCGATTTCGCATCTTTCTCTTTCCCACTAATTATGGGAATTAATTTTACCTTTTTTCGCGAATATTTATTTACCTGGTAACTTTCGCGGTTTTTAAGCATTACCAACAGGTAGCGCGTAGACAACTTCGTATAATCAGCTTTTCAAATTGTCAAGTTGACAGTCGCATTCGCGGTATTTTAGTTCGTTAGTGCCGTGTTGTTTTGAGTGTTTTCGTCGCAATCAAAGGATTAATTCTTAAGGTAAGTGCATAAATATTATCTTTAATTCTTTAGTATTAGTTGACTATGCATAATTTGCAAGAAATCTGCAAATTATGCAAATTTTTGAATATTTTCAAAGTGATTCATGAAATGTCAACAATGACAAAAATTGTTGAATTTCGTAAATTATAGTATGTATATATGTATGCTGTTTGTTGTTTTATGTTGTTTGCATGTATGAACATATTTGCATATTTTGCAATAGTTCATTATGCAGGGAATATGAATTTCGCTAAGAAATTCGCATAAATACATTTACACAGTGTTGTTGTTGTACTGCCAAGAAATTTGTTTCTTAGCAATCTGCATGTATGTACTTAGTTTTCCCTTTGTACTTAGTAATATTCAATCTAATTAGTTTTATTAAAGTAATTTATTTATACCTTTTTTATTTCATATATTTCTAGGACGTACAGGAGGCAGGTGCTGATTGGACACTGGACCATGGACTTCAGGGAAGTATTGAATACTTTGTTGTATTGTATTTTCATTGTTTTTTATTCATTTTCAGCTGTGTTCAAACACTATGTATGGGTACTGTGTTGCCCATTAGAGGTAATTTAAAGGTTTTTGTTGGAGTATAAGTCAGTTTGTCTCCTGGCAAATGAAAAATGTCACTGTATTCGTAATAGAGCCGAGTCACGGATTCCGTCTCCTCTGGATTGACATCTTCTCCCAACAACAGTAATTATTTCATTAATTTTAGCCGCTGTTGCCTTTTATTACACTTCATTTCACTATCCGCTAGTGGTAGTACTGAATACCGGTTCAGTCTTTCTAACTTTGGTTTGAAATCTTTTATCTCCACGGCCTCAGTCCTAGCGTTTATGATTCCCACAAAGGCTTGTTCCTTCTTAGGCCTGATTAGTGTATTTCTGCAATACACTCCGGGACATATTTCTTCGTCCATACATGACATTTCAGTCTCACTCTCAACTGGGATTCTCACCAGTTGCTCTGTTCTGGGTTTCTACCGTATTATTAGTCCATTCGTGCTCTCGGGTTCAAGAACAAGTGCAGAAGCTTTTATCCTGGGGTTACTGAGCTGGACTTCCGTGCGAGGAAGCCCTAATCCGGTTTCCCGTTCAACAGCTACCTTAACCTGCTCTTCACCTCACATCCCTTTAGGCCATGTTATGAACTCATCCTTTACCAGGCGTAGATCTCGTTGACCAGCCTCCTTATGAAGGGTGGCCTTCACCTCATTTTCCTGCTGGGATTGTTGTTGGGCAATGTCTTCCGTCCTCTTTTCCACTCTTCCATTTCTCTCGTTTATCTGTGTTAGATACCAGCCTACGCTCTCTGAGGCTGCCATCGCTTTACCAAGAATGTCTTTTAGCCCTGTAATTCTTTCTCTAATACGCTGTTTCACTGTTTCTGTTGATATTTCTCGACGATTTTCATTACTAGATTGACTAACGCTTCTTTGACAAGCTTTGGCTAATGTGAGTACGTTAATACTTACTTTTCATGTTACATTCGCAAAAAGAGGTTTCTCCTCTTTGTTCCTTTTTACATTCCCAATTGACAGTTTTTTGTTAAAGCAATCGATGATAGCTCTATCCTTAAGAAATTCAATACCTAGTATTCCGTCAGCTGGTATTGAGTCTGTGTCATAAATTACATTGAACTCGCAAGCATGCTCTTCAGTATTTATACGTAACTTGGATTGACAAACCCCTACGGACTTTCCTTGACCTCCAAATAAACCCCCAATAGTAATAGTTCGTCGAGGCTGAATAAACGTGTTTTTTCTTATCTTATTAAATTTTATTAAATTACATGTGGATCCGGTATCAACCAAAAGATTTAACTTACCTGCTTCAACTGTGATGCTACAATTATTCAGTAAGCGTAAGTCTACTGGAATATCATCCCCCTCGGAGATATGTGTCTGGAGTTTGTTAATAGAAGGCAGCTGTGGACGAGTTCTCCAGCTACCGCTCCCGGTTTCCCTCTAGTTGGCCAGCGCGTTCTGCTGAGTACTTTCTGAGGCACTTTTCTGTATAGTGATCACATGTCCTACAGAACTGACTATAGAGCACCCCCGATACGGGTTGAATACATTCAATTGGACTACCTACCGCGGTATTTGCGAAACGTACCTGCTGTTTCCTACAGCTCGCTACTTCATGACCATAGCTGTTACATTTGGTGCAGTAAGGAGGCTGTGTCCTATATTCTTTCGCAATGTGACCCCGCTATCCACATGTGAAGCAATGAATAGTTCTCGGCGGGGTTACCCTGGCTGCCGGCGCTTGGTATTTTATGGGTGATACTGGCCTAGCAGTGGAATAATTTGCGGTCGCTGAACTCGATTGGGGCCGCCCTCACCTCCACCCCATATATTTTGCGTACCTAATGAGTTAGACCTCCACACTGCCTGTACCACTTCAGGGTCTCTTACTTGGAGCCTTTGTGTATCTTTTTTATAGTAGGTAGCTTCCTCTTGTAGCGATTCGAATTTCCGTCCAGTGAGGTATACCTGAGTAGGTTTACTCCTAACGCCAGCTTTAAATGTTGCTATTGCATCTGCCTCTAGTTCTGCTATCAATCCTCTATCACCTCCTGGGTATTTCGCCGAGACCGCCGCTTTTATTTGGTCGAGCAATTCCTTCATCCGGTCTGCGAACTCCCTGATATCCTCACCAGACCTATGTCTGCATGCCAGCATTTCCGTTCGCAATTCGCTAAACGATTTTTTTTGGCATGTAGGCCGATTTCATTACTTGCTGTAAAGCATCAAAATCTTTTGTTTCCTGTGGGTCTACCAAGTAGTACGCATCGTTCGTTAGGCGATACTTTATGCACCTGATAAAAATCTTCTGCTGGTCCTGTGTCAGTCTATCGTGTAGATCCTTACCGCAGCTCAGAAAGCGATACACTTCCTTCGCCAGTTTGGACGACCTGTCGCCAGATAATATGGGTACATACTTGGATACTAGATCCATCACTTTTTCATGCAGGTCTGCCATGTTGTCTTGCACTGTGATTTTTCTTTCCTCTGGCCTTATCTGGTTCTGCTCTGTTCTTACTTTTCCACTCGGCGCTACTTCCTGCTTCTTTCTTCGGATTAGCTCCCTTTCTTAATTTTCTTCTGACTCTTTATGCTGTTCCCAAAATAACAATTTTCTCGGCTTGAACCCTTTACTCGTACTCACCTTATTACCATCTTGAATGGGCTTTCTCTGTGAAGATCGATCGAGCCCCAACTATTCTTCTAACCCCGCTGTAGTTTCCTCGGCCTCTCTTAACTGTGCCTTTAGTGAATCTATTTTCTTTATCATTCCTTTTTTCTCTTTTTGGATTTCTACCAATGCTTGCTCTGCTTCTATTTCACGGCTCTAGATAAGTTCGAATGCTGCTGTTACCAATAGGTCTAAAGCTTCGCCCTTTGTACTGTTTTTGGCACTCATTCAGTTTCTTTAACAATTCCTTCTCTTCCTCTCTTGTCCACCGTTTCTGTAACTCTGCCGTTATATGTTCCCCAATATATTCCCAGTCCTGCTCGTAATTCCGCAATATTGCTTGACATTCCTTCAGCTCGTGTGCTTTTATCTCTAACTCACTTTTATTGGGCCTGAAAGCGTGACAATTCCTCCTTAGTTAAGATATTGCTTCTTCCTGTTGACATTTAGGACTGTGAGACTGTTATACCTCACGCACATATTTCCACCATAAACACTACACTTGTCACTTGTCACTTAGCAGTCTTAACACCGACATTAACAGGTACACGAAATATGCTTCTTACCGCCTCCCATTGATCATACCTATCAGCGCTTTTGTATCTTACTGAATTACCTAAAACGAGACACAACTGTACGTACATATGCTTCAATATATATTTGTTAAAGACTTTTAATTTAATCCATAAAGAATCTTCGCGAGTACTCGAATACTTATTAAATGTATACCCAATTTAAGTAAAAGCGCATAAAATTTTAAAACATTTTACGTGACGTGTTTTGAGA
This sequence comes from Dioctria linearis, assembly GCA_963930735.1. Lineage (NCBI taxonomy): Eukaryota > Metazoa > Arthropoda > Insecta > Diptera > Asilidae > Dioctria > Dioctria linearis. Next base: position 209,423,011 of record OZ005740.1, read on the forward strand.
GTGTAACTAACTGCATTTTGGCACGATGGCCGTACCTTACCGACAACTTAAAAAGAATTAAATTTTTGAGATCCACTTAATGGAATCACTGATGCGGCCACCGCGTTAGAGCTATAGGAATTCACCAAACCGCAACGATACCTCGCAAAACTGGCATGAAACAGAAACATTTATTATTACCATACAATACACAAAAAGAACCTCTTATTGGTTGAAAAGATTTTGAACCACTTGCCTTAATGTTGTATAAAATTAATAATGATTTATAATCTTTCCAAGATGTCGGGGATTGTAGCAACATGTGTAACTGTAATTTTTTAGCTGAAATATGGTAAGACTAGCCGCATTCTCTTGCAACACTACTTAGCACACCAAGAAAGAGGAACCAAACCTATCAAAATGAAGTGGAAACGAGAAAAGCACTTTATCTAAATTTATTACCATAAAAAAAATCAGAGATCCCATTTGAAAACAATTGCAAAGATTATATATTCGCACTTAACCAATATCGGCAAAAGGCCAGTGAATTTTTAAAATTTCTAGAATATTTTCATATAACTCATCACAACTACATGCATACCTAAAATTTTCACACCGAGGGATCTCTCTCAACACTACTTAACTTTCACTTTCAGCAAAAATTTAAAATTTATCGGAAAATCACCATAACTCACTTTCTTGGCCAAATAAATACATAAACACATATATTCCCCTACCTTTTGTTATCTAATCTATATGTAGGTAGGTATATTCTGAGTTTTCCGGTGTAATATATACAGGGTGTTCCGTAAATGTCTTTAATCCTTTAAGGGGATGAAAGTAGAGGTCATTTGGGTAAAAAAAGTCTAGATACTTTTATATCTAACTCCGCTTGGTTTACGATTAAATCGATAATATCGGTTTTCGAGATTTTGCATACCTCTTCAGAGTAATTTCGTTATAAGTTCTATTGTAATTAATGGATTGTGACGTTCATACCTTTATTTAAAAGAACACATATTGGCCTTTCTAAGAATGCATAATTAGTTATAATTGTGCCTTCAATTATTTTAAACAAAAACAGTTATCTCTAGAATTTTTTATTTATTTATTTATTCGAAATATCACCATTGCATGAACTTGGCAGAGCTATGAAAAAATTTGCGCATTATGTCCCCTTTCCAAAATGACCTCCCTAAGTGCTATCAACAATAACAATCAAAAGATATAAACAAACATTTTGAAGATGTGCCCCTCGAGGTAATCTTCAGTTTTTTCGTAGGATTCTATCTCCTCCTACAGTTTTTAAGCTACGACAACCATTTATATGTCATTGTACGGGAATCTGAACTGGCTATTAGATAGGGTACTTTCCGATATAAAAGTACCTAGACTTTTGTGACCCAAAAGACCTCTACTTTCATCCCCTTAAAGGATTAAAGACATTTACGGAACACCCTGTATATATATATATATTTATTTTTCCTTTATTGAATTGTGTTTTTTGATAAAAGGAAGGAGAAAAAATAATTACATAATACCACAATAAAATCTATTGCAGTGTTTGAGCAAAGAGAAATATCACTATTAAAACAAAACACTAAAATAACATTAAATCGTCAGCGTACACTTTGTGTACCTACATCTATAGATTTAGCGAATTATTTTGGTTTATTTTTCATAAGAAACATTCAATAATTAATTTCTGCGGTATTTCATTTAATGCTTAGATATTATTATTCAATTTGAATTTCTATTTTAACTCTTTCCCTGAATGTTGCTTGTACGTGTATAACTTGTTGGAGTAGATAAACAGCTTTGCTCCTGGTGTGTGTGTGTTGGAGTAGCTAAACAGCTTTGCTCCTAATGTATGTATTTTGGAGTAGCTAAATTAGCTTTGCTCCCAGTGTGTGTATGAGTAAACTTTTTAAACTAATGCGCTGAAATGTAATAAAGTTGTCCAAACTTTATTTATTATAAAAAAAAATATTTTAAGGCAAAACACAAAAATACCCGTTATATATATAAAAAATTCTACCCTTTTACTATCACACAATAGAAAAACCAACCATAGGAAGAAATTCTCACATTTATTACCTTGGTTTCGCCAATTATACTCAGTATAATGTCTTCTAATCTTTACTCTTCACTTTAAGCCTAAACGCTCAAAACAAATCCAATAAAGCTAAATTTGTCAATAACGAAGATGAGCAAAAACAAACGAACAAAAATTTATCTCATTTTACTCTCCCAAGTAAAACGAAAACGACAAAAACATAAATAAACTCACATTAATTTCACTCACTTTTACCTCTTTCCGGCTGCGCCAATTTGTCGTGTCCCCAAATAAAACCTCGCGTATTCACATATAAAACTTTATTTAACGAGGCTAATCAGAATACAATGCGAGCTTGATCACTAACAACTTATAACTCGTAATCTCTAAAACACAACTGAGCAACCTGATCCACTCGCAAAGCCGGGTCACCTGTTAGAATCTTTACAGGCGGAAGCGACTCTGACCTAGTGACCAGTGCAAAGCCTTGCAATTATTCGCAAAGCATTACATCAGTCACTGCCGTCAGCTGGAGACCCCAATACTGTTAGTAAGCAAACAGTAAGCCCAGCTGAGCATTTCACTATGCGAAGTGAATTACTTAACCCTGGCTTAATGCTTAATTACAACAGCAAGGGATGCGACAGTTTTTTAATAAACAACTAGCAGTCGCCAAGCATTGAACTGTGCGAAGTAAAAATGCTTATATACTGCGAACTGCTTAATTAGTCGTACCCCTGCTGCTAGCTAAAGTCATGATGTCACAACCGCACCGAATTGAATATTGGGCCACGACATAGCAAAGCAGAACTTGATCAAAAGTAAATTGTCCGCCAAGAAGTACTACGATAGGTCCCCGAGGGCGATAGAGGTACATGTCGGTGAAAACGTTCTGGTTAGGAACCCGGCTCGGGCGGGAAAACTGACGTCAATCTTCGAGGGTCCCTATGTACGTTCATAGCCCAGAAAATGTAACAATCGGGAGAAAGCTCAAACGGGTTCACGTGAAACGGTTAAAAAAATTTGAATGACCCGATTCGGAATCCGTTCAGGAGACGGACGCTAAAAGAAGCCCAGAAGAGCCGGCATATACATATGCATTTGTTGAAAAAATTTATAATGGAAAGAAAAGAACACTAAATAAAAAAAAGAGAGAATTAAAAAAAAGGAAAAAAAAAGTTAAAAAAGAGAATTAAAACGAAACTAAAGTAAAGAGAGTAAAAAAAAAATATTAAAGTGAAGAAAAAAATTAAGGTAGCGAGAGAAAAAGAAAAAAAAACGTACTCAAAAAAATAGGTAAATAAAAAGAAAAGTTAAGAAAAAGAAGAAAAAAAAATAATAGGAAAGAGAAGTGTAAAAAAGAAAAGAACACTTATTAAAAAAAGGGGGAAAGGTGGGGGAGAGAGAGAGAGAGAAGGAGCAAGTGGATAGATAGTAGAATAAACTAATCTATACCGTGATTTATTTTATTCTACTAAATAATAATAAAAACCGCACTAGATAAATTATTTACAGAGTCTTTAATTTTGGTATACTAGGTAGGATAAAATTAAGAAGGTTGCCATATAGTTAGTTTGGATAAGTTAAGAAGCTTAATATGGAAGCAGACGCCATAATCTTGCTGGTGTTCATCAGTTTGTCATACGCTGGGCAGGTTTGCAGTCCGGGGTATTGTTCCAGGACGTAGGAAAAGTCAACTTTTACGCTAGGCATTGAATTATTCTATCCAAAGTATTAATGCCGGACTTGGCGGTCGAGCTGGAATTTGCAAACAATTGCAGCAAGCTGGTTATACAGCTCTGCACAAAAATCAACCACACCAAACTCGGGTACAGATGTGAGTTAGCCACTAAGGAAATAGGAAGCTTTACCTTGCTTCAACAGCAGACCACAGTGATGACATCGATGTTCAATCTGTTCAATGCGTCGCGCGTTCAGGCAGCAGCAGAGCGAGAGGAACTTTGGAATAAAATTAATGCCATCACCGTCGCTCAGCAAAGTCAAGACCTCTAGATAACAACGTTAACACGGAGGGTGGGGATAAATTAAATAACTAATGACCCTCCAACTGCGAGAACTCAGCGATGTCCAAGAAGGTTATGCGAACATGTTAGCCGCACTGAGCATGAGGAAGCTTCACACCATGAATATTCACGCCCGGCAGCTAACAGAAATTATGACGAACGATACAAAACAATTGGATTTAGCTGAGGAATTTCTGGACCTCCAATTGTTGACTCAAATCGCTAAGTTGAGCGCAATGCAGAGTCCGCAACACATTATGGTCAGAATAGACATTCCTCAACCGGAAAGAGTGGCTTTTGAACTGGCAAAGTATATACCATTCCCGCAGTGGTTGATGAAGACGGCTACCATGTATATCAGTTGGGAGCCGAATTTCTAGCAGCAAATAATCACGATCGCCAGTATGTCCTGCTAGACTACCAGCAATATGAGATATGCCAACAACTGACAACCTTCGGAAATCATCTGCGTTTCCTGTGCCCACAGTTGGGACCAATCGTCACAGCCATTGGTGATAGCTGTGTACTCAACCTTTTTTGAAGTCTCAATGTCTACCCGCTGGCATGCAAGGAAAAAATTCTCCCAAACTGGAATAGTCTAGTCCGCATGATTTCCCGAAATCACTGGTTGTTCGTGATGGCCGGAAAGACGAAATTAGAGGCAAACTGCCGCGTTGCACCTACAGCGAGTGGAGAACTATTGTCTACCGGAGTGTTATCAATCGAAGAGCACTGCCACCTTCAGATCGGCGACCTATTGATCACATCAGAGGACCACGCTCAGCGAAATATTACTCTTTGGCAACCCTCATTTTCGGAATTACCATCACATGAACACCAAAATAGATCTACAAAGCCTATGGCTAATGGCGATCGAAATCGTAAGGTACGGCTGTTAGCTGCCGACAATGTCAACCAAGCCCGGAGAGACCATGCAGCCGAGATACAAAAAATAAATGAGGGCATCACACGAGAGGAAATAAATCGACAACAAAGTCAGCCCCACACCATCTACCTAGCCGCCACCTCAATAACCGGGCTGTTAAGTATTGCCAGCTTTACGCTCAAGCAGATTGTCGATATTGCCCATCACCCGGAGTTCAATAAAATCCGCTGCAACAACAGGGCAGCCTACCGAAGACAAGGAAACCAACGATGGCTTCCAAGTAATCGTGCCTACTACAGCTACATTGCCCACAGCAAACCTACCTGCGATAGTCGGAAAACAGCTAGTACAGCTAGCGTAGTAACAACCGTTGTAGGGTTAGATATTTTTGTTATACTAAGTGTTATATTGGATAGGACAGTGGCAACCTTTAGATAGATGGAATCACTCTGAGTAATTAAACCTATACAAATATTGTATTCAGGTTATAAACTTAGTTTAAGAATTGCTAGAAAAAAAACATGTGTTAATTTGAAAAAAAAAATTTGGAATTAGGTATAAAAAATGTTTAAACCAGAGTAAATAGTGTAGTTATATAATATGATTAGATAAAACAAATATAAGTAGTTAATGAAACCTAAAATCAAATTTTGTATAAGTAAACCTAAGCCTAGAAATAATTGTACAGTTTTTTTTGTTATTATGGTAAAACTATTTTTAGAAATATCAAAATTAGAGCTAAGGATATAATAAAATTACAATTGAACAAAAAGATTGTTTGAAGGAATAAATTAGTTCACGAGAAAAAAAATACATGTTTTAAATTAGAACTGAATTAATTGAAGTAGATATTGTTAAGATAGAATTTAGAAGATGTTAAAAATAAAAAAAAAAAAAACAAATATTGTATATACATATATGTGAAAAGGTACAATGTAGCTGAAACTAAACCGACCACCCGATCTAATTCCCCCTGGGAATTAGTCTTTCACAAGGGGGAGGAATATCGTGGCCCAATATTCAATTCGGTGTGGTTGAGACATCATGACTTTAGCTAGTAGGAGGTGTACGACTAATTAAGCAGTTTGCAGTATCTAAGCATTTTACTTCGCACAGTTAAACGATTTCGAATTGTTTATTAAACAAGTGAAAAAGCTAGAATTGGTCTAAGACTAATTGTTATGATACCCTAGATGAATGCACGTATGAAATTTCGTATGGTCACCCATTTGAGCAATTTGGTTTCTCGCATATATTTCTAGAACGGCTCGTCGGACAGAAAAAATGATTATAACCAATTTTATAGGATTTCTTATTCTGAAGAAGTTTTAAGTACAATAAAAATGTCTAGGACTGATCGTTTTCACAGTATATGTAAAAAACTAAAAAATTATATGGCAACACCAAAAAGAGGTTGCCCGATTTATTTTATTTTTAAAATTTTATTTGATATTACTATGAAAACACCGTGTACCAAATTTCAGCTCGCTATGTCGACGCATTCTCAGGCAGTGTACAAATATATAGTGCAAAACGAAATTTTTGTATGGCAACCCCACGAAGGAGTTGCCCGATTTGTCTCATTTTCGAACTTAATTTTACTTTTTTTTTAATGTCCGTGTACAAAATTTCAGCTTTCTAAGTGAACGCGTTCTCAAGTTATCGTGCGCACGGAAGGACGGACGGACATGCAAAAATCAAAATAACTTTTAATTTTATGCGGGGGTGTCCAATCCATTTTGCTCTACCATCATTATTTCTGTGCGTTACAAACGGAATGACAAACTTAGTATATCCTATAGATTTCATCTAGGGTATAAAAACTGTCGCATCCACTGCTGTTGTAATTAAGCATTAAGCCAGGGTTAAGTAATTCACTTCGCATAGTGAAATGCTCAGCTGGGCTTATTGTTTGCTTACTAACAGTATTGGGGTCTCCAGCTGACGGCAATGACTGATGTAATGTTTTGCGAATAATTGCAAGGTATTGCACTGGTCACTAGGTCAGAGCCGCTTCCGCCTGTAAAGATTCTAACAGGTGACCCTACTTTTCGAGTGGATCAGATTGCTCAGTTGTGTTTTGGAGATTATGAGTTATAAGTTATTTGTGATCAAGCTCGAATTGTATTCTGATTAGTCTCATTAAATAAAGTTTTATATGTTAATTACGCGAGTGTTTATTTGGGGATACGACAACAGTAATATGAACATATTCCTAACTAGGAGATCAAAATCTCCTTCTAGAGCGGAGTGCGTGAGTGCATCCACTCGGAAAAAAACTCATCTACTAAGAGCTTTGAGTTGTCTCCACTGTAGGATGTAACCGTAAGGAAGTCTTCGACAACCAACCCACGACATCAGACGCTCACCTGAAAATGTACCTATGACCATACATCCGCAGATGCACCTCTAATTCCATAAGCCAGTTGTAATTCACCACTAAGGCTGCAAAAAATGTCACCATAGGGGTTAGTACAGATGGCTGCACAGCATTTTGCCGCTAGCGAGCAGTCGGTTGGGGGGGTTCTTGCCATCTGCACCCCTCTGGTGGTAGTTAGCTGTGCTTTAAAACAAGACGGACGGACGGACAAGACATTTTCTTTACTGACATCCTTGCGGCCTTTTTTTTCCTTTTTTTTTAATTACTGCAAGAAGAAAACTACTATGTTGTTTGGGAGAAACCACTAGAGAGGGAGGGTATGAAAGGGAACTCCTGCTGTTGTTGGAGTCCCAGATCTCAGCAAAAGAGCCCAACGCTCCCTACCACCCTAATTCAAACCGCTGATGACCTAATATATTTTGGTTTGACCCATTTACTCTACTACCGACTTACGTACGCTGACCAGAACGAACCTCGCCACAGCATCATGCCACCTTACCCTCTAAAGATTGCCTCTACTTCTTAATCATTGTGACAACAAAAAAAACACAAAAAAAAACAAAAAAAAAACTTCCTCGTTCAACCCCTCCAATAAAAGAATGCCGTAAATTAGTATATAAGTTAATAAATTTTATTTTATCGGAATAAAAAAAAATAATAAGAACGAACTTTACTTCAACCGAATTTATTAAAATGCAAATTACAACTGAACTGAACTTAAAATCTAAAAATCTACTTTTAGGAAAATACGGCTGGCTGAAGATCCATGGGAACGGAAAGTTGGCTGGTCAGCATAAATTGTCTGGGAATGGAATTATGTGGCTTTGCAACGTGCTGCCGGTATGTTGCCGTGTGTGAAATATGATTCCTTGTTTTGTTGTGGGAACATAAATGAAATGCGTCTTAACTCCTCCCCTCTTAAGTTCAAATGTTCTCATTTGTTTTAGAAGAATGGTGTTTCGTAAAATTTCCTTCTTGAGGGTCTTGGGATGATTGTTTTTGCATAATCTGTTGCCTCGGATGCTGCATTTTGTATCGGTGTTTTAGGACTCTGCGGGTTGTCGACTGCGTTCCTTTTTGCATGTTCTGTTTCTCCTGGATTAGGTTTCTCGGTGTCGTAGGTTGAGTTTAGGATTTTTAAGGATCTGTTTCTTCTGTATTTAATTATAAGAATGACCATTGCAATGACGGTGATTAATGAGATGAGGCCGTAGCTGGTAAACTGATGGATGTATTTTTCTGTTTGCAGCAACTCTATTTGGTTGGTATTATTAATATGGATGTCTTTCATCATTTGAAGCGATAGTATTTCCTTGTATTGTCGTTCTTGGGGGGTCGGTTGGAGAATAGCTGGGAGTACCTGGAGTATCGATTGTTCTATGGAGACGAAAGTTCTGTCGTTCACGGTTACGCTTGTGTTATGAAACTTAACAAGGTATGTTCCATTGAGGTTGTTGGATTCGTTCGCTATGCTGATGTTTCCATCGAATTGGTTAAGAAGCAGTAATCCTTCCGAAATTTCTTCTATTGTTGGAATATGCTGATTGTTGGTTTGGTTGCATTTTGAAGGTCGACTTTTGAGTAAATTTGGTAGACAAGTGGAGTTACTTATGTCTAAAATATTCCTAAAGTTACAGATTGACAAAAAGTTAACTGTTTTACATTCGTTGAGAATACCATAAATTTTATTTTTATCTTTTAATATATTATTGTGTTCGATCTTATTTATTTTATTGTTTCTTTTGACAGGTTTTACTAATAGTTTATCATAGATTTCTGATGTTGTCATAGGTATGTAAACAATATAAAGCAAACATGAGCTATTACTTATAATTTTAATGTCTGCGAAGTCTAGTGCTTCTTCAGGGGTGGCATACGGTAAATTTTCCTTTTCTAGTGTTTCAATTGCTAACTTTACTTCTGAACTTGATAATATGAAAGAATTTATGACTCCTATTCTAGCCCAATGAATGGCATATTTTATATTAATTATTTCTTCTTTAATTAGTCTTAATTTGTATTGTATGCTCATACTTAGCTGATCAATTATCCCATTATCTGTTCGTATGGCTTTAGATATTTCGTTCGCAATTCTGGTGATATTATTTATTCTTTCGTTATATAGTTGGTTTATTATTGCTTGCTTATTATTGTTTTCTAGAACATTATTTATTTTGCTTTTTATAATTTCGAAATCTTCATGATCGGGATTCCCTGCGATCCATTTCCAAGCACTACCAATAAAATTTAGTGACCTTTTCGTTTTGTGGGATTTAATGCCGTCTAACAATGTCTGTGATTGCGTAAGTTCGTGATTTAGATAGGGGTATAGGGGATGCTTGGTTGTAATCTGTCTGTCCAGTATTTCGTGAATTGTATCTATGAATTTTTGGTAATTGTCCAGTTCTATTACGTGAATTAATTTGAAGTTCCCTTCTTGGATTTTTGCCTTACCAGTACTGATGGAAATGATTTGGGAGTTCGTATAATCTAGTATCTGCACTTCCCCAGTTGTTATGCCGAGGGCACACCTGTAACGAAGAATTACGACCTTTTTAGTTCCTAATATTACTTTTATGTACTATTTTCCCTGATTCTGTTAAGACTGTCGTATTTCTATTTTCTCTAACTATTTCTTTCTTGTATCTTACTGTTAGTTTGGAGCCAAGTCGTTTGTTATGTTTAACATAAATGATCTGTCCTGTTTGATAATTTTTAATCGGTTTGCGTTTTTTGTTATGGAAAGTAATATCTTTTTGCTGTTTGTCTTTTAACCTTTCGATATTGGTAAGGCGAATTCTCTCGAATTCTTCGGGGCTTGCGTTTGGTGTTCTGCCATAAAACAGTTCTACGGGTTTTTTCCTAGTGGTTGAGTGAATGGAATGATTGTATTCGTTTACAGATCTTTCTAATAGCTCCTCGAATGTTCTTTCGATTCCTTCTGTTTTCAAACACCTCATGATCTCGGAAAGGGTTGAATGGAATCTTTCGATCTGGCCATTGGTTTCGCTCTTGTACGGGGGAACCTTGAAAACTCTAATCTTTAAACCGTCTTCCATCATAGAGATTATGGAGCGAGAATGAAGAGCCTTTTCGTTATCGATCACTATGACTTCAGGTACACTGAAGAAGAATAGGATGTCCCTAAGAGGCTGTTTTATGTCCTCTGCTGCTTTAGATTGTATAGGTTTGCAATAGGCAAGCTTGGTTAGTTTGTCTATGGCAGTAAGTACTAATCTGTTCTCGGTTGAATAGATATCTATGTGGAGTGTGTGACCGGGATAGTTCGGAATGGGTGTAGGGCAGATTACCTGATTATTAGGGTGGCGCTCATATTTGTTTTCTTTACATATCTCACATCGTTTGACTAAGAATCTAATTCTTTTGCTCATTTTTGGAAAGTAGTATTTTTCAAGGATCTGATCTTTATTTTCTTGGGCATTTCGATGTGCTCTTCTGTGAATGGTTAGTATTCTTTCGTCTATTTCGTTATCGTTTGTAATGTCTTGTACCATTTTCTGCGTAAAGCGTACTTTGTAATTTCTGAAATGTACTGGGTAGATTTTTTGGATTTTGCCCATTATTTCTTCTGTGGTTTTGATGCCAGTAATTGTAAGGGGATTTAGGTATCTTTTGAAAATGTTAATGATGTCGGCTTCAGAATATTCGCGCTGTATAAAAATGTGTCTTGTGTAGTTTGGGAAGGGATTTTTTATTTGGTAACTGTTTTCATCGCCTTGTTGTAGTATCAGTTGATTTCGGAAAACGTTGACGGGGACTTCGACTGAAGGAATCAAGTCGTGTGACGAGCTTTCATCGCTGTGTTGGGTTACCGACATTACGTTTACTTCTATGTTTGGAGGTATTCTCGATAGGGCATCAGCTACAACGTTTGTAGTTCCTGGTTTATATTTGAGTTCATAATTGTACTCCTCCAGGATTGCCTTCCATCGTTTCATTTTAGAATTGTTGTTTTTGTTGCTAAGTGCATATGTCAGTGGCTGATGGTCTGTAAATATTTTGACCTTTTTGGATCCGTAAAGGAAGTTTCTCAGCGAATTTAGAGCCCAAATTATGGAGAGCATTTCTTTTTCGTTCGCTGCATAATTTTCCTCCGTTTTATTGAGAGTTCTAGATAAGAATGTGATTGGTCTCCCTTCCTGGGCTAGAACTGCACCGAGTGCGAAATTTGAAGCGTCGGTAGTAAGTTCGAACTCTTTCTTAAAGTTCGGAAAAGATAATATGACATCTTCTGATGCAAGAGAGTTTTTGAGTTTGTTGAAAGCTTTTATTGCTTCGTCATTTAGAGAGACTAGTTTGGATTTTGAGATGTTTTTGGACACGTGTCCATCTTCCCCTCTTAAAAGCGCTGTAAGCGGTTTGGTAATTTTGGCATAATCCTTGATGAAGCGCCGATAGTGGCCAGCCATTCCAAGAAATGACCTAAGTTCTTTTATTGTCTTGGGAGGTGGGAAATTTGCTATGGCTTGAACCTTTTTGGGATTCGTCTTAATACCATCTTTTGAAATTATGAATCCTAAGAATTCTACTTCGTCTCGTAGAAACTCGCTTTTGTCGAGCTGAATTTTCATATTGGCCGCTTCTAAGACTTCGAAGATCATTTCCAAGTTTTTGAAATGTTCTTCTTCGGTCTTACCGAAAACTACTATATCATCTATGTAGATGTAACACCTTTTGCCAATGTGATTTCGGAGGATGTCGTCGAGAGCTCTTTGGAAGATTGAAGGTGCGTTTTTTAATCCGAAAGGTAGGCGTGTAAACTCATATTTGCCATGATTGACTGAAAACGCAGTTTTTTCAATGTCAGATTCCTTTAATGGAATCTGGTGAAAGCCGCTTTTCAGATCTATGGTAGTGAAGATTTTGTTATCGCCTAGGTTGGCTAAAACATCGTTGATTTCAGGGATCGGGTATTTATCGGGAATTGTGACACTATTCAATTTACGATAGTCGATCACCATTCGGTATTTCTTTTCCCCGGATGCGTCTTCTTTCTTGGGGACTACCCAGACTGGAGAATTATATGGTGATTTAGATGGCCTAATTATACCGTCTTCGAGAAGTTGTTTTATTTGTTTGTCCACTTCTTCTTTAAGCGCCATGGGATAGGGGTATGTTTTAGAGTAAACTGGTTCAGAGTTATAAGTACGGATCTCTCCTTTGACTATTGTGGAGTAGGTTAATTTTTTGTTAGGCTCAGCGAATAGTTTTGGGTGATTTCTTACTATTTTATTCAACTTCTCCTTTTGAGCGGGTCTGAGGTGAGACGTTCTAAGAGTGGGAATAATGTGAGACGTTTTAGGGTCGATACTGTTAACGGACTCAGAAATGTGTTGTTTTAGCGGAATTTTAATATTTGGGTCGATGGTCATAAATTCTTGGTTTGTGTGAATTGTTGCCTTAAGTTGTTTTAGGCTGTCATTGCCAATAATCCCGTCGAAGGACCGAAGGCTAGGTAAAATAAAGAATTTTAATTTCCGGTCTGGACCAAAAAGATCTATTAAGGCATGATGAGTTATTCTAACGTTGCCTGCTACAGAGCTTGCTACAAATGGCTTTTCATTAGGAATGGGATTTCTAATGTATTGTGGTTGGATATAATTTTTATTTGAGCCTGTGTCAACTAGAAATTTAAATATTTTTCCGCTCCTCGCTACATGCTCTAAGTATGGAAGCGAAGAGCGTTTTAATCTAAAAAATGGACATCATCTAATTTCTCTGTAATTTCTTGGGGTTCACTGTACTCTAAAGGGTCTGTGTTATTTTCTAATTCTAACATATCCTGTGAATTAGTATACTCAATAATTGTTTGGTCGTATTCTGGATCACTGTTGGACATCTGTTCGTGATAATATTGAAGTTCGGGGTCTTGGCCGGTTTCCTCAATATGGTAGTTTCTTTGGAATTTTGCGGGCTGGTGTACTTCACTTGAGAGTGGCCTTTTATTAGCAAAATTTTGCGGTTGCGGTCTGTTTTGATAATTAACTTGTCGAGAATGGAGAGAACGATCTATGTCCATCGGCTCTGGTTTAGGATAGTCATTTCTAAAAGGTTGCCTTTGTGGTGGATTTACGTGTTGTTGCAGATATGGTCGAGGATATCTTTGTGGGTACTCTTGAGGGTATTGAAATGCTCGAGGATTGTGAAGTAACTCTGGATAGAAGGTCTTCGTTTGTGGAATATGAGGGTTACGCAGTAATTGAGTATTTATTCGCCTAGGTGGTACCGGGGGAGATAAAGTAAATTGAGGGTTTCGAATATTACCATGACTATGCTGAACCCTATAGTGAACGTTCTCGAGTTTCAAACACAGATGCAAGGCTTCGGGTAAATCTGCTGGTCCTCTCATACTCAGGAGTCTAGGTAAATCTCCTTTGAGACCTCTTATAAATGTGTCTAACGCCTTATCGCGGTAGGCTTGTGTCATCACGCTAAGTGATTCCTGCCCCATATCCATCGAAGATAATTTATTTAGAATTAGGGATAGGTGATAATAAACTTGCTGGTAAAATTCAGGAATGGAAGCATTTTTCTGTATTAAGGTTGTCATTTGATATTCGAGTGTGCCTAAGTCTCTTTTATCTGCATAATGCAGCGTTAGGCATTTTGAAATTTCTTTCCAATCTAAAGGGGTATTATAGGATTCTAATGCGGTGTCTTCATTTCCAGTAATTTTATTTCTTATAACGTTAAGTATGCCGTAATATTTTGGAGTTCCTTTGAGATTATCATAAATATTTAAAATTCTTTCTACACTCTTTTTCCAAGAGCTGAATTGCCCTGGTTGTCCTGAAAACTCACGTAGACTTTTGACTACGTCCGGTATTTTATCCATGTCTTCTAGATTTTGAAGAAATTTAGGTTCTATGGTTTGATCACTTATCGTGCCCGTTAGGTTGGAATTAGTAAGCAATTGGAAAGTTTGTTTGTTCTCATTTCTGACAACTTCGGAAATAGCTTGTTTTAGTTGAGTAAGGTCGAAAATATTGGTAGGCACATTATGAGTATCTAAAGAAGAGGTACTTGCGATACCTTGTGCTAGCAAGGATGGTTTCAAGACGTTTTCTTCAGGCATTTTCTATTATTTATGGATAATCGTATAAATCGTCTGAATTAAAAAGTCACTGTGTAGGGGGATTTGTAGTTTTTCGTTGAAAGTTTTAAGGCATTCGCTTTTACTTGATCTATATAAAAAAATTATTGATAGCGCATGGATATGAATTATAGCAAGCACTTCTAATAAATAGCACACAATTGAAAGAGAAAAGAAAAAAAAAATTTACCTGAAAAATTTTCACACCTATACCTACTAGCTAATGAAATTTGGATTTTCTTTCAGATTCTCGTTTGCTAATTATTCCAGTTAATAAATATAAAATTGAAAAATTGAAATATTGTCAAATAAAATCAATAAATTTCTCCCTTTTTATTCGCACTTTCAAGAATTCGCAATTTGTTATTTTTAAATTAAAAATTCGCAATTAATCACTTTTAAATAAATTCGCGATATATTATTTTTAACTTCAAAAATCCGCAATGTATTATTCTCGAATTAGTACTACTTTCAATTCTTATAATTTCTTTTATCATTTAATTATTTTCGTCACTTTGCAATTTCAATTATTTATTTTCGATCTATAATTTTTCACTTTAATTATAAATTTCTACGTTTTTTTTCTGAATAAAAGTTGCTTAACTTACATTAAATAAAACAGATGTGTGGTTGACATCTGGAGTTGTAATCTGGGACACGTTTGTGGTATTTTTTCCGAACCAATTAGGCGGCTGTTGGTAAATATTATTAGAATCCGGACTGGTTATCCTGGCTTCCTTCTACTTAGCAACTCCGTTTTTTCCTGATAAAATGCAGGTGACTCCGGGGCCTCTTTTCCTAATTAATGGCTCTGAAAACTTCGAAAGATTTTATGCTTCCTACTTTCCACAGTTGATGTTAGAGTTATCCAAATAATCGAAGGTAGCTAGTTTAATACTTTCACTTCGAACGTTAATTGATGTGAAAATTCAATAAAAGTGATCAATAGAAATGATGTGATGGTTACACTTTCACTTCGAAGTTTATTTGAATCACTGATTAAACTTCAGAACAAAATATCTAATTTCACTGTTTCTTGCGAAAAAAATTTTAACCCTTTCGATTTGGACTTTTAATTAATTAACATCACAACGGTCCCTGCTCGGGCGCCAGTTAATAAATTTTATTTTATCGGAATAAAAAAAAATAATAAGAACGAACTTTACTTCAACCGAATTTATTAAAATGCAAATTACAACTGAACTGAACTTAAAATCTAAAAATCTACTTTTAGGAAAATACGGCTGGCTGAAGATCCATGGGAACGGAAAGTTGGCTGGTCAGCATAAATTGTCTGGGAATGGAATTATGTGGCTTTGCAACGTGCTGCCGGTATGTTGCCGTGTGTGAAATATGATTCCTTGTTTTGTTGTGGGAACATAAATGAAATGCGTCTTAACTTATATATAAAAAAAATTTATTCATATTAGTCGGAACTTGAGTAAAAATACAAAAAAAAATTTACTTATTCTGTGAATTTACTCCTTTTTTTTATTACTTGTAACCACTTCCTATGATTAACTGAACAATAAACTAATATATAATATAATTATTAGTTTTTTTTTCTTTTCTTTTACACAAACGAGAATATTATATTATTTAAAATTTTTTCCCTTTGTCAGAAACTAAAGGAATCGTTTCCACTAGGAATATTATTGTTTCATTTTTTTACACAAGATGAAAATATATAATTATTTTAAAACTTTACCTTTTCAGAAATTATAGAAATTGTTTCCCTTAGGAATATTATTGTTTCCTTTTTACACAAGATGAAAATATATAATTATTTTAAAACTTTACCTTTACTTTATTTTAAAACTTTTTACACAAGATGAAAATATATAATTATTTTAAAACTTTACCTTTTCAGAAATTATAGAAATTGTTTCCCTTAGGAATATTATTGTTTCCTTTTTACACAAATTTTTCTTTTTCAGAAACTAAAGGAACTGTTTCCACTTTTCGGAAATTATAGAAATTGTTTCCCTTAGGAATATTATTGTTTCCCTTTTTCACAACTTTTTCTTTTTCAGAAACTAAAGGAATTGTTTCCACTAGGAATATTACTGTTTCCCTTTTTCACAATTTTTTTTTTCAGAAACTAAAGGAATTGTTTCCACTAGGAATATTATTGTTTCCCTTTTTCACAAATTTTTTTTTTCAGAAACTAAAGGAATTGTTTCCACTAGGAATATTATTGTTTCCCTTTTTCACAAATTTTTCCTTTTCAGAAACTAAAGGAATTGTTTCCACTAGGAATATTATTGTTTCCCTTTTTCACAAATTTTTCTTTTTCAGAAACTAAGGGAATTGTTTTCACTAGGAATATTATTGTTTCCTTTTTCACAAATTTTTCTTTTTCAGAAACTAAAGGAATTGTTTCCACTAGGAATATTATCACAAACGATTATATTATATTATTTAAACAAATTTTTTTTTTTTTTACTTTTTCAGAAATAATAAAACCCAGCAAAATCAAATATATTTTCACGACACGACCTTTTTCTTTAAGACTCAAGAACCAACTTATTTAAAAAATCCAAATATTCTTTTTCACGACACCAGAACAAAACAAATAAAAAAACTCCCTATTCTCGCATCTTCTCATTCCTTTTCCCTTTCCAAAGAAAATTGTTCTACCAAATCACACGTTTCGCCTTATTTGGGCATGAAACTTGCTTATTTCATATATACTCCATATGTCAAGTACATACGCGTGACTACGTCACTTTTTAAGTCCTTTTGCAATGATTGCAACTAGAAAGGGTATATAATCATGATATATTTTTCTTTTTCGATGAGTGACAAGAAGGTGAAATTTTATATATATAAAAATTGTTGACGATTTAATGAAACAAACAAGGCCGTTCGTTACAGCGTGGGGACGACCCACATAGATAAGAGTCTCAAAAGGCCGGGCATACGCCAAAAGGGACTTGGGTAGAGAGAAAGCCTGCGCCAAGACTTCCAGTCCACCCTAGTCGTGGGAGGGCATGTCAACAGATATACATTGTCCTTTATAAATTATCGCTACAGCTTAATATCTTGCGCATGGAAGACTCCCAGAGGACGACCCTCAGGAGTTCTCAATCGATATGAAACACGCCCAATACACTCCACAACAATGGCCTTTATACATTTTGGAGCAAATTTAGCCGCAAACCTGCCCACTGCACTACTCTGCACATGGTGACGAACGAATACCGACTGTCCGACCACAAAATTCCTAGCACGAGATCGCAGATTATATCTCTTTGAGTATTTGTTGTAAGCATTGATCAAGTTATTTTTTACACCGTCACGCACCAGCTGAAGTCTTTGATTTAGTGGAATGTGATCCACTGAACCTTCCAAGTCATCTGACAACTCGCGAAGAAACCGGTATGTACTTCCATGCATTACTGGCTGCACTCCAAACATTTGAAAATGAGGTGAGCACTTAGTTGAGTCATGAACAACACTTCGAATAGCGAAGCCGATCTCACTCAAGTGATCGTCCCAATTTCGATGCTCACCACCAACGTAAGCACGAATCGCTGCAAGAATTGATTGATTCACTCTCTCCGAAGCGTTGGATTGAGGAGAATTGGATGGAGATAGGACATGATTTACACCATATCTCTCCAGCAACTGGGGAAACAATCTCGATGTAAATTGGCTTCCGTTATCAGAATGTAAGTACTCAGGTACTGCGAACACATGGAATACTTCACGCTCCAGGAAGTTTATCACACGGGAAGCCGTGGCTCCTGGTAATGCCTTAATCAGACCAAATTTTGTGATGTGATCGAGTACAAGAAAAATATATTTGTTACCGTTCCGACTTCGAGGGTATGGACCAAGAAAATCACAAAAGATTCTTTGCCACGGCAAATCAGTAGGACGCCTTTCACCCAATGGAGGTCTTGGGGAAAAATTAAATGGTTTGATTTGTTTGCACACTTCGCATGAATTAATAAAATGTTGAACCTCAGATGCCATATTAGGCCAATAGTAATGACGACGCAACTTCTCAAGCGTCTTAGCATACCCAAAATGGGAAGAAGTTGGCGGACAGTGTTCTTGTTTAATCAGATGGGTTGTGAGTTCATTTGGCACCCACAGTTTCCAGTGAACCGAGCCATCTGGAACATTTTTTACAGGAAGCGAAAAAGATATGTGTAAACGACCATTTATGACACGCAGATTAGGAAATTCGTTTGGTTTCTGAGAAACTTTTTCCAAACGCTCAACATAAGCATTATCCCGAAAAGCGGATGACTGTAAGTCAATGGCCTCCACGGAAGGTTCAAACATGTCTGTGGATGCTGTTACATTCTGGATCTTATTTATTCCACTTTCAACAGGCGTCTTATCGAAAGCTCGTGACAGAGCATCAGCCACCACATTCTCCCTACCCTTCCGATATTCAATATGGAACTTGAAGGCCTGAAGCTTAAGACTCCACCGTGCCAATCTGCCACATAGATCTCGTTGGTTCATAAGCCATTTAAGACTAGCATCGTCAGTAATTATCGTAAACTCCAAGCCCTCAACATAGGGACGGAAGCGCTTAACACTCAACACAGCCGCCAAACATTCGAGTTCAGTAATGCTATAATTTTTCTGAGCAGCACTTAGCTTATGTGACATGAATGCAATGGGATGCTCACTTCCATCACTTGAATACTGAAAAAGCACACTACCAACTCCTCATACAACGACTTCTGTACTGCCGGAGAAACTGCGAAGTGTCTTTGTTTAATTGGTTTGTTAGTACCAAATTCTATCTCATGCTCGACCAAATTCGTACGACTAAGTCCATGTTTATTAAATGATGGGAAAGAATCAATCACTGTTTCAAGTCTTTTTTCATTACTCTGAGACAAAACATGCTTTTGTGAACACACTGGTGGTGGGCTTGGCGATGTATATACTTCACTAATCATGACGGGAGACAAACCAAACTTTTTCCAGAAATCTATACCGAGGTATAATTGCTGTTGCAAATTCGGGACGATATGAAAACGCATCATTCTTGTTTTTGTTCCATATTTAACCAGCACTCGCACATGACCCAAGACTCGCTGTTGCTGTCCATCAGCGGTGGAGATTTGAGTAGGCATGGAGTGAAAAGGTATTCCAACCCCTTCCAGAAAACACTCCGCCCCAGATCCAAGCACACTCACACTAGCACCGCTATCCCACAGAACTCTTATTCGTTTTCCATGAATGAACACGTCCGCGTACGGTCGTGGATCTAAACTTGTGTGTAATACAGTTTCTGCTACTGCAGCCTTAATACTTCTACGCAGATTGAAATACTTCCGCGAGCGCAAGTCTGAACCAAAACGAGGCATAGACTGAGGAAGAACGGCTGTGACCGCTATAACACTCTCTTCGTCTGAGCCGTCGGATGAGCTAAGGGTACTGTCACCTGAAGAAATATAACTACAATCGTCTGAATCGATTTGTTCCGGATAAACATATTCATTTGATTTAATCTAATTAGCTAATTCATAAATAGGACTATTAATGGGGTCCGAGCCCAAAAGGGAATGGGAATACACCGCAGGAGCTTTCAGTACATGGTGCTGTTGTAAGTCAAGGAGCAAATGAGGACTATCTGTAGAAACGCTACTTGAACGTTGATTTAGCGGTAACGCTCGGGTTCGGTGTTTGATGCTGCCTCCTCGGTAGACCGCAAGGGGACCTGAGAAGGAGTCAGAATACGTGTTGTCCCCGAGAAATTCTGACTCCGCACCCGGTTATCCGAAGTGCAAACCCTGCAACGAGGCTTGATGACATCCCTTGCCCCACAACCGTAGCAAAAAATTCTTTTATATTCGACAGCACAATCGTGGTATGTGTGTATTTCCACTGCACAATTCCAGCAAATCAACATTTTGAACTTACGTGGTTCTTAAGACTTTCTTACAAATGGTTGAGGCCTGTTGACTGTTTGAAAAGCCTCCACAGCCTTATGAGGATTTAACACAGATTCTTTATATAAGTGACTGTCCGAATAAATCTCATGAACAGTACGTCGGGGAACCACCTCTCTTGGGGCTCCAATATCAGACCAGAGTTTCTCAAATCGATTACAGAGATCCCGTAGATCAAGGATATTGTTGACTGGGTGCAACAGCAAAACTTCTTGCAAAGCTGGCTTCATGTTACGTATGAGTATTTCTATTAATTCACCCTCAGGAACAGGGTTAACCATTCTAAGCACCAAAGAATGAATAGCCAGTCTAAAATCGCTGAAAGTCTCACGGCCTCCCTGTTTTCGAGACTCAAGAAGTTTACGAATCTCATAATCCGATTCTTGATTCTGGAATTCTCGCAAGAGGGCAGATCGGAGCTCCGCCCAGGTAGGAAGTGGGTTGTCTCGCAGATATAACCAATACCATGTCGCTGCCTTTCCTGAAACTAAGGTGTGAAACCCTGCGCAAAGATCAAAGTTGTTTACTCGTTCCAGGCGAGGTAGCGATTCGATGCGAAAAATGAACTCTAATACGTCCAAACCTGAAGTACCATCAAACGACATTCGCCATTTGAAAACCGGACTTCTGTTAGGACTTCTTCAACCTTCACCAGCTGAAAGAATCACCTCACCACCAGAGGCATTACGAGGAGGTAACTGCAATTGGTCACCACCAAGCTGTCGAGATGAATATGAATCTCCCCTACGATTCCGAAAAGTAATTGCCGAGGGACGCAACGGGGTATTCAAACTAACCGGGTGCGGATCCCGAAAATTCCTATCAAATGCGAAAGCATCACAAGATCTTTCATGCGTTAAAATATCATCATTTGTCTTCCAAGAACGATTAAAGCTCTCGGAGAAATCTATACTTGAATAAGCAGTGGATGGTTTTTTTGCCACCGCCTCAGTCGAACCTTTCTTTTCTAATTCAATTAATGGCTTTGAACTTGTTTTTATGTGAGTCCCAACCTCGAGAGATCCACCTACCGCGTTCTCCACCTCCACAATATCAACTTGACCTAGTGACTTCAATATGACATCCAGGTTTCTACTCAACTTCCCTGCCTGCTCC
The DNA here is from genome assembly GCA_963930735.1 of Dioctria linearis. NCBI lineage: Eukaryota > Metazoa > Arthropoda > Insecta > Diptera > Asilidae > Dioctria > Dioctria linearis. Next base: position 209,444,490 of record OZ005740.1, read on the forward strand.
TGAACGGAAGGCACGGAACTAGCAAGACGATTTGATCTTCCTAATAAATGAAGCATTTGGGACTTATAATACGATAAGTCTACCGCAGTTGTAATGGGAATTGACTTTAAGTCCCGCTGAAAATTTTCCACTCGAACAGATAGATAATGCAATTCAGACTTTGGATTCTTAGGATCATGAGTACTAACGGGCACTTTACTTGGATCCAGGCACTCATCCTGATATCTTTTATCTAATTTCCCTATTATGTCAGAACCGGGATAAGGAATATTGCGCACTGTGCATTCAATGCCAATTTCCTCTTAGGATAAAAAGGAGAAATCCATCGCTCAATTGTATGGCGGATGGACAATGATAATAAACACAAAATGTGTTAATACTTTTAACACAAGATAATACTGTTAACGCGAATTTTAACGACACAAGACAATCGCTGGGCCGCAGAATAAAAAGAAAAGACAAAAACAAATTTTACCCTTGTAACTTTTAATCAAGAAAAAAAAAACCCTAATGAAGAACAAAAAAAAATCAAAGCGAACAACTACCGAAAATAGCGCAATTAGTAAACAAATAATATATATATGAGAGGAATGCACAATTATAAATGAGGGAGGTGACAATCAGCTGCAACTCCATTCGCCCCCAATCAACGCACGTAAACAAAGCCTAACTGGCCAAAACTAACTTACCATAATACTGCCCTTTCTCCCTTCCTCTCTCAAAAGAAAAAAAAATCACAAGACAAACCAATTCAGACGCTGATGGTACATGTACTCAGGTATGAACCAGTGGCGGATTTTTGTGAAGATAAGCTACAAAACAATGCGGTACGATAAAAAAAAAACAATACATTAACGAGCCGAAAGACACTTCCAGGATAGTGCGTATCACACACAAAGCGCGTTCCACCATCAAATGTCCGAACAGTAACATGGTTTACAGTGAGGCTGTGATTTGGGCAAGGCTGAACAACCCGCTTCGAACACAAGATCGAAGTCCGGACACAGTGTCGACTAGATGAATGGTTCATCAACGAACCTCCGATATTGGTTACTTTAAAGCAAGTCGGACAGCCCTAACCTACGTATCTATTATTGAAACTATAGATATGACAAACCCAGTCGAAACAAGGCCGAATTAGCAACATCTCAAATGGGAATTTTAATCGAAAAGGTGATGGAGTATATCCATCAACCCACCAAAGACAAAAATGACCCGGCCCTACCCCAAGCAAGCTTAATCACCGATAAATATTGTTAAGGAAAAATTTTCATTAGTACCGTAAATTCAAACAAGGTTATTAATAAAATTCACAAATCTGACACACAAGATATCCATAAAGGAAACAAGACATTTGAAGCATCATTAACACAAATGACCTCAACAAAGTTTAACAGACAGCTAAATAAAGAATTCGGACGAACCGATCCATACAAGATGTATAAGACGAAAGCCAAGAAGTTTATACTAATACTGAATGAACTGAATGAGAATAAAAATATGAAAACCAGTAGCTTGGGCGCCATTTGTAACCGTAAGGAAGCTCTTCGACAACCAACCCACGACATCAGACGCTCACCTGAAAATGTACCTATGACCATACATCCGCAGATGCTCCTCTAATTCCATAAGCCAGTTGTAATTCACCACTAAGGCTGCAAAAAATGTCACCATAGGGGTTAGTACAGATGGCTGCACAGCATTTTGCCGCTAGCGAGCAGTCGGTTGGGGGGGTTCTTGCCATCTGCACCCCTCTGGTGGTAGTTAGCTGTGCTTTAAAACAAGACGGACGGACGGACAAGACATTTTCTTTACTGACATCCTTGCGGCCTTTTTTTTCCTTTTTTTTTAATTACTGCAAGAAGAAAACTACTATGTTGTTTGGGAGAAACCACTAGAGAGGGAGGGTATGAAAGGGAACTCCTGCTGTTGTTGGAGTCCCAGATCTCAGCAAAAGAGCCCAACGCTCCCTACCACCCTAATTCAAACCGCTGATGACCTAATATATTTTGGTTTGACCCATTTACTCTACTACCGACTTACGTACGCTGACCAGAACGAACCTCGCCACAGCATCATGCCACCTTACCCTCTAAAGATTGCCTCTACTTCTTAATCATTGTGACAACAAAAAAAACACAAAGAAAAACAAAAAAAAAACTTCCTCGTTCAACCCCTCCAATAAAAGAATGCCGTAAATTAGTATATATATAAAAAAAATTTATTCATATTAGTCGGAACTTGAGTAAAAATACAAAAAAAAATTTACTTATTCTGTGAATTTACTCCTTTTTTTTTATTACTTGTAACCACTTCCTATGATTGACTGAACAATAAACTAATATATAATATAATTATTTGCTTTTTTTTTCTTTTCTTTTCTTTTACAGAAACGAGAATATTATATTATTTAAAAATTTTTCCCTTTTTCAGAAACTAAAGGAATTGTTTCCACTAGGAATATTATTGTTTCATTTTTTTACACAAGATGAAAATATATAATTATTTTAAAACTTTACCTTTTCAGAAATTATAGAAATTGTTTCCCTTAGGAATATTATTGTTTCCTTTTTACACAAGATGAAAATATATAATTATTTTAAAACTTTACCTTTTCAGAAATTATAGAAATTGTTTCCCTTAGGAATATTATTGTTTCCTTTTTACACAAGATGAAAATATATAATTATTTTAAAACTTTACCTTTTCAGAAATTATAGAAATTGTTTCCCTTAGGAATATTATTGTTTCCTTTTTACACAAGATGAAAATATATAATTATTTTAAAACTTTACCTTTTCAGAAATTATAGAAATTGTTTCCCTTAGGAATATTATTGTTTCCTTTTTACACAAGATGAAAATATATAATTATTTTAAAACTTTACCTTTTCAGAAATTATAGAAATTGTTTCCCTTAGGAATATTATTGTTTCCTTTTTACACAAAATGAAAATATGTAATTATTTTAAAACTTTACCTTTTCAGAAATTATAGAAATTGTTTCCCTTAGGAATATTATTATTTTTACACAAATTTTTCTTTTTCAGAAACTAAAGAAATTGTTTCCACTTTTCAGAAATTATAGAAATTGTTTCCCTTAGGAATATTATTGTTTCCCTTTTTCACAGCTTTTTCTTTTTCAGAAACTAAAGGAATTGTTTCCACTAGGAATATTATTGTTTCCCTTTTTCACAATTTTTTCTTTTTCAGAAACTAAAAGAATTGTTTCCACTAGGAATATTATTGTTTCCCTTTTTCAAAAACTAAGGGAATTGTTTCCACTAGGAATATTATTGTTTCCCTTTTTCACAACTTTTTCTTTTTCAGAAACTAAAGGAATTGTTTCCACTAGGAATATTATTGTTTCCCTTTTCACAAATTTTTCTTTTTCAGAAACTAAAGGAATTGTTTCCACTAGGAATATTATTGTTTCCCTTTTTCATAAATTTTTCTTTTTCAGAAACTAAAGGAATTGTTTCCACTAGGAATATTATCACAAACGATTATATTATATTATTTAAACAATTTTTTTTTTTACGTTTTCAGAAATAACAAAACCTAGCAAAATCAAAAATATTTTCACGACACGACCTTTTTCTTTAACAGTCAAGAACCAACTTATTTAAAAATCCAAATATTCTCTTTCACGACACCAGAACAAAACAAAAAAAAAACTCCCTCTTCTCGCATCTTCTCATTCCTTTTCCCTTTGCAAAGAAAATTGTTCTACCAAATCACACGTTTCGCCTTATTTGGGCATGAAACTTGCTTATTTCTTATATACTCCATATGTCAAGTACATACGCGTGCCTACGTCACTTTTTAAGCCCTTTTGCAATGATTGCAAATAGAAAGGGAATATAATCATGATATATTTTTCTTTTTCGATGAGTGACAAGAAGGTGAAATTATATATATATAAAAATTGTTGACGGTTTAATGAAACGAACAAGGCCGTTCGTTACAAGGAAATGCTCCAATATTTGATTGGACTGCCTGAGCATCTATGCCATGAATTTGTCTGAGCTCGGTACCTTGAATATGATTGTGCCTAAGGGGCAGATCTTGATGTAGATGGAAAAGAATATCTTTGTTGACCAGCTGAGGCCGGATGTCTTGCTTTGGAAGGTCTGACTAGTTCTGCAAAGTATCTAGGTGGTATGACACGCTCTAAGGTGGAGGAGAAACATCCACTTGACTCACAACAGCAAAGACTTGTTGTAGATTGCTTTCTGATGTGTCAGCTCGCAACGATTCTATGCTTTGGGTGATCCCTTCACGCACTAACTCTTGGAGCTGTACTCTAAGACCAGCTATTAGTGCATTTGTGGCTACTACCAGGACTTGGCCAGTAGCAACAAGTGACGGACTGTTTACTCGCGAGCTTAAGTGCGATATAGTTGCTGAGCATAGACCAGGAGATAACGATGTATGAGTTGATTGCGAGAGTAGTTGTTGGGGTACTTTAAGTAGTAGTGACTGCTGCGGAAGATCTGGATTGCAATTTGGACTTTGCTTGCTCGCCTATCCAGGTTTGTAAACATACCTTCCCAAGAAACAATTTTTTTTATATAATAGTAACGGTGAGGTTTCCATTACCAAATTATATAACTTGAGTTATATAGACTAGTACTCGAAACCTCTTTGTAACCACTATAAACCCCTTATAGAGCTTAAATGGAGGATTATATAAAGGTTACCGTGACTTGATTTAGGTAACGTTATATAACTAAAAGTTTTATAAAACGAGTAACAAAAATATTCTGGTTACCTTAATATAACTTATTATATAACCCTTATATAATCCATGGTGCTCTCGAATAAATAATTTGGTCTTAGCCGTGGTTGCAGTAATGTTTCGGTTACCTTTATAAACTTTCTTTATAATGGTGATGGTAATGTTTCCACAACGCTTACAATATTCTCAGACTGATTACTTTCATTGATTGAAATGTTAGGGAAATTACTTTTCGTTACCTTTATAAAACAAAACAATGCAAATATTTACGACATAGAACTTCGATATTTTTTTGTACTGCAGTTTTGTAAGGGTTTAATATTTTTACATTTTAGAATTACAATGTTTCGGCATGTACGTGGTAAAATTCAGCTGCAATTACAATTTTACTGTGAATATCATCATAGATACTTCTAAAAAATGCAGACCCCTCCAAAAATAAGCAATTTTTAATAATTTTAATTAAATACAACAAAATTTAAAATTTTCAATCAGGTGATATTAATTCATAAAAATTACATAACATAATTTAAAAATGTTATGTGCCTAAAAAGATGTATTTTCTTCATATAAAAATAAACGGAAGCAGGTGTAGGTGTGTGCTTGCTTTGCTACGCGTGGGAGGGTGGTGGGGGGTGAGACGCTTGCCCGCGATATGGGGGTGGGATGGTGAGAGGAGTTAGCTACCATATGGTGAAAGAATGAATCGGTTGGGATAAAGAGAATTTATGGGGGAAAGAGTGGTGGAAGAATTTTGGTGATTTTTCCAGTATGGTGGGTAAAATTGTAGGAATTGTTATGTTAGGTGGATGGTTAGGGTGGAGGGTGGAGGGTGGAGGATGAGGGTGGATAATGGAATGGGAGGGGTGAGGAGTAATGGACAAAAGAGTGGAGGAATGGAGGTGAATATACAGTTCTATGTAAACCTATGTAGATTGGAATGGTATGGTGGTATGGTGGGGTTGGGAAAGGGAGAGGGAGAAGGGTGGGGGCCATATGATGCTATTTGTTACTATCTCTAAATTGATAAATTCGAGTCGCACTAATCACTGCATTTAATGGAAAACCCTTCGCGTAACGGGGGGTTACACCCCCGAACCCCCCTTTTTCGATAAAGGAGTAAAAAGCCTTGCCTGTGCTGTGGGGAATAATATACAATGATATGATCCTATTTGTTGCTATCCAAAGAGTAAAAAACCTTGCCTATGGTGTGGGGAATGAACACATACATATGTATGTACAGACATGTAATTTGAAAACTTTGTTTGAACCAAGTTTACTCGATCGAAAAAGTAAGTACGCAGTTGTATAGTACTATACAATACAATACCTTTCATATGATATGCGACATGGCATAGTGGACTCTAACTCCCTACTTTGGGGTACCTACCCCCACCCTAAAATACCCCCGGGAAAAATGTTTCTATGCTTCAGTGATAGCCACTAATTATATGAGTAAAACTGCATACTCAGTTTCCCGATAGGACACCAAATACTGGATCTATGAACGAAAAACGATATTTCCCCTCCCCCGTCTGGAAGGGGTGATTATAGGGAAAAACGTAGTACCCTAAACCATCACACGCTACCCCAAATAAACCTTTAAACCATTAAAATCGGTTAATATTTGACCGAGCTATTGAGAAAAATATACACTCAATAATTTGAGGTAAAAATGCACGAAAAAAATGTGTACTGAACTGCTGACGTAAAGTTAAAAAATTTCAAATTATAGGTGCAAGTTTGAACGGCGAATGCTCCGGATGTATGTACCATATTGACCTTCAGTTTCTTGGATATGAAAGCTTACAGTGTGTAGATAATTTGCCTGTTACATATAATTGAGGTAGAACATAGTATTTGGGGTATCTGTGACCCAAGGTAGTGAAAATTGTTCAGTGACGTAGGAAAAAAGTCGAAAAAAGGGTTTAAAATGCAAATAATCGAAGAAAAATATAAACCATGCAATAGTACTCACTAAGACCTTTCCAAAAAGTACCCACATGCCGGGGTAGGGGTGAAAGTAAAAATCACGAAAATTTGATAGGGTACCCCAGTCAAATGGAAAAAAATCGAAATTTTCGCGGGAGTTGGCGCACTTAAATTGCTATAGAATCTAAACGAAAGGGCCGAATGCCTTCAAATTGCAGGCATAGAGGAAGCATGTAAGTAGCGCATGTTGTAACCACTATGCCGTGAGTTTCCCGCTAGGTGGCGCAAATGCGCATGGAAAATTCTGACAGTTTTATTTTGTTTTAAATAGGTAAATAACACCCTATGTTGCTGAAGTTCTGTATAGGTAATCTTGTGATAAGCGGTCATCGATAAAAATTCAAAAATTGGATTTATTTGAAATTCGTAGACGAAAGTTTCCAAATGAAGTTTTTCGATAAAAATGTTGGTCGTGAAAAAAATTGTTTGCAACGCAAGAGGGAGGGGTTGGGAGATAGGCTCAAAAAATCAGAAAAAAATAAAAAAATAAATAATCAAAGGGAATTTTTGAAATTGGAGTATATTTGGGAGATTTATGGGGTGGGGATGAATGAATACATATGTACAGACATGTAATTTGAAAAAGTTGTTTGACCAAGTTTACTCGATCGAAAAACTAAGTACGCAGTTCTATAGTACTCGTCAATACCTTCATATGATATACGACATCTGCCCACCCCCCGAGAAAAAAAAATTGTTTACCACCCAAAAAATCAAGAAAATGACGCCAATGGAAAAAAACGTTGTTTTACGAATTGTAGCTGCTGGCCGTCCAGTGCGAATGGTGAAAACCGTTCCTCGATCGGACTTAATTTACGGAAGTTATACACATATCCACACAGACGATATTTCGCCTCCCCCCTCGAAAGGTGTGATTTTAGCGAAAAATGTAGTACCATATACGATGGACCATGACATTCTACCCCAAATAAACCTTTAAATCATTAAAATCCGTTAATATCTCAGCGGGCTATTGAGAAAAATATACCGCCTATAAATTGATGTAAAAATGCAGAAAAAAATTTGTACTAAACAATGCTCATGGAAGGTTTAAAATTTCAAATTTAAGTGAAACTTGTAATGACGATTGGTCCCGATGTTTGTAACATATAGCTTCCGGTTATTTGCATATGAAAGCTTACAGTGTGTAGATAATTTGCCTGTTACATATAATTGAGGTAGAATCTAAACAAAATATAGTATTTGGGGTATATGTAACCCAATGTATGGAAAATTTTTCAGTGACGGAGAGAAAAATGTCGAAAAAAGAGGTTAAGATACAGTTGATCGAAAAAAAGTATACCATCACATAGTAGTCACTGAGAGCTTTAATTTGATATACAACATGTGCCCCCCGAAAAAAAATTGTTGCCTCCACAAAAAATGAAGAAAATGACGACAATGGAAAAAAGTTGTTCTACGAATTGTAGCTACTCGCCGTCCAGTGTGAATGGTGAAAACCGTTCCTCAATCGGAGTTAGTTTACGGAAGTTATGCATATATCCAGACAGACGATATTTCCCCTCCCCCCTAGGAAGGTGTGATTTTAGCGAAAAACGTAGTACCCTATAAGATGGACCATGACATTCTACCCCAAATAAACCTTTATATCATTAAAGTCGGTTAATATCTGAGCGAACTATTGAGAAAAATATACGACCTATCAATTGCAGAAAAAAATTTGTACTAAACAATGCTGATGGAAGGTTTAAAATTTCAAATTTTAGTGAAACTTGTAATGAGGATTGCACCCGACGTATGGAACATATTGACTTCCGGTTTTTTGCATATGAAAGCTTAGAGTGTGTAGAATATATAATTGAGGTAAACGCTAAAAAAACGTAGTATTTGGGGTATATATGACCCAAGGTAATGAAAATTTTTCAGTGACGGAAGGAAAAATGTCAAAAAAGGGGTTAAAATTAAGTTGATTGAAAAAAACTATACCATAAAATAGTACTCACCGAGAGCTTTAATTTGGTATACAACATGTGGCCCCAGAAAAAAAGTTTGACCCCCCCCCCCAAAAAATCAAGAAAATGACGCCAATGGAAAAAAGTTGTTCTACGAATTGTAGCTGCTGGCCCTCCAGTGTAAATGGTGAAAATCGTTCCTCGATCGAACTTAATTTACGGAAGTTATGCACATATGATTTTTCAATCTAGTACTACAATAGGGAATCGCGAAATTTAGTAGTAGATCAAAAATGTAAAGGGGGATCGATAGAGGAGGCTTAAAACTGTTTCGCTTTATTTTTTGAAAATATCTGCATGCTTATAGGGGGGAGGGTGGTCGATTATGTATTTTTGTTCTAGTACAATTTGAAAAACCAAAATCATTTATAAATAGCCCTGATTTTTTCATGAAATAAAAGCATACACATGGCTCTTCCGCGACATCAAATAAGGAAGTTATAGATGTTAGCAGTTTTGAGCTAATTAAATTCCCCCTCCCCTTAAAAATTTTTTTTTAAAAAAATGTAGTACCCTATACTATCCGGAATTGAAATATCTTCGATTGTGTAAGAGGAAATTTTTCTCCGAGCTATATCTTCGGAGCATACCCCTCCCCCAGTTTTAGCCATTTATATGGAGCGAAAAATTGTGATTTTCGGCCCCTCTAGAGACTCCCCCCCTTTCCCCCTGGAGTAATGAAATTTATACCATAGATAGGCAATTCCAGCAGCTTTCATTTGAGACCTTAACCAATGCTCTACGATGTCACGTTCACCCGCAATAATCGTTCAAATTCGGAAATTTGCCTACCCTCCCCCGCCGAGGGGAGCCCCCCGCGGAAACGGACTTACGGAAATGAAATAGGAACTCAAGGCGAACCTCCCTATCAAGTTTTTTTGGAAACCGTTCTCCTCCCCTTCCCTTCCCACCCCCTTCCCTTTAGAGGGGAAATTTCAAAAATCGGGCTTCATCAGTCGTTGGGCTATTAAATTTCCCATCTAATGGCATCCTCACCCCACACCACCCCCATATAAAAAACACAGTTCGGCCTCGCTGCGTTCGACCTCACCGTGGGACAGATGAAAAAATGGCGGCTTGTACTTAAATTAACAAATTACCATTATAAAACTTCAAGTAGTTTTATATAAACTGAATGACCCTTATAAAACTTCTAGAAATATTACATAAACTAAAGGAACTACCATGCTTCGAAAATGGTCCTTATATACCCTTTAGTCATAATATGTAACCTTTGGTAATGTTATATATCTTAATTATAGTCACAAAAACCAGACGTTAGTGTTCTTATATACCCTTTGGTTATATTATGTTATATAAATAAAAACAGTTTTATAATGGCTCCATTCGACACTAAAAGTAATTTGTTTTTATAATGATCACCGTAGTTACTAAAGGGCACCAACAATTTTACGATATCTTATAGTGGGTATATGTATTACCGAAAGTTCCCAATTTTTATTAAAGTCACCTTAATTACTGAATATTGTCGAGTTATATAAGAGTAACCACGGATACCGCAATAAACACTTATTACCAATAAGTTATATGACGTGGTGACAAAAACAGTTATAAAACTTACTTATATACGTTCTAGTAATGGTTACTCTAAGTTATATAGACCGGTGAAAGAAACATTTTCATCACCAACTTATAAAACCTTAAGTAACTTACTTCCACGGTAACCATTAGTAACCTTAAAAAACTCTACGTCACCAATTGGTAATATTATAAAACTCTTATATAACCACTGAAATTCTTATCTAACCGAGAAGCCATTATATACCCCTTATAAAACTACCCATCACCTTCAGTCACCAAAAATTGGAAAAATTGTTACTTGGGTTGTGGAAGACACGTCCACAAATGGTAGCTACAGGCTTCCTCTTGGCAAAACAAACTCCGTCTTGACAGATGGCGCACTGGTCTAGCCTTTGTACATGAAATTCGATAGGAAGTGGTGTAGCATGGTAGCCATTAAGCAAAAATTCCCAGTCTCACGAGGAACAATAAGAGTGTGATTGGATCTACGAGTATTCAAAATGAATGTTTATAACGCATGTGCAAAATGACGTAATCCGTAAAGAAAAAAAGCAGGCACTATCGAGGCTAAAATCAAGACAAAATCTTCCAAATTTCAAAATTCAAAAAATTCCATCAACTAACGGTTGAAGCTAAAACTGCAGAGTAATGTGCAACTTCAGTGTTGCTACTTAATTAATGTAAATAGTTGCAAAGGTCTACTTCATGTAGGCACTAAGCTGAATTCTAAGCTAATTCCAACAAAATTCAAAGTTTCGAAAAGTAGTCAATGTCGCCAAAGATAAGAGCCTTCAGGACTAAAGAACTATATGCTAAAACTCAAGGCTGTATGTAATATGCCCTCAAGTCAAATCGTCGAGGCCGTAATGAAGGAAATTTTGCTATGAGCTAAACTAAATCTATTGCTAAGACAAAAATCAAAGAAAAAATTTCATAAGAATTTCCTATTGGCTAAACTCAAAATACAAAAACAAATCCAAACTAATTTTCATGAAATTTTTCCCTCTCTCTCCAAGATCTAACTCCCAAAAACAAAAGCTTTCCAACTCCACTCCATCAAACAGGTCAGATGTGCAGCAGTACAGGTAACTAGTGTGAATTTGTGCATGAAAAAGATTTGAACTTCTCAACGAAATCTCAGAAGAGTCGGGTTGGAGATATAGGAATACTGAGGATGTTGCTAAAGATTCTTCAGCCAGGCAGTTGGCGGTATGCCAGCACCAGATTACTGAAGGTCTCAAGCATCACTTCCATCCTCTAACAACTCTTTCCTTTCTCTTCGGTCTATCGCGATATCTAACTAGCCTTCCACTTGAACAAATTTCTGGTCAACTAGTTAGCTACAATGCCAAAAAGTCATCTCACAGACTCATGACTTTATCCAGCCAGATACTAGCAAAGACATGCCTCCGTGAGAAATCCAAACGAAAATAATTCGTGTGGTCCACCTGCCATTTCCATGGCTGAAGGCCAGCGGGAAAGATCAAAATTCAAAAACATGCAAAAACTGGAAAAATTCGGGAGACGTTAAGTTTAACCAAAGTTGAAGTCGACCTTTACTTGTACAAAAATCACGAAAATCGAAACTAAAACTCAAAAGCTTTACTTGCAAAAACTTTAACTTTACTCGAAAAGCAAAATCACGATCTCTAACAAGAAAATGGAAAAAACTTCAACACTTTAGTCAAAAACTTGAAACTCAACTCAGTCAGACCCAGGTCTGCATGTAACTTCTACTAGATATGAGACTTGAGATCAACTAGCAAATTGCGAGATGATCCATCTATGTATCTATACAAGTCCCAGACCTAGTAAAATCTACAATTAGACCACCAAAGTTTGTTATGGTAGCATTTGGAGTGAGTATTAGTGGACGTGAAGTCAATTCTGAGTTCTAACAGCTCACTATTTTGATGCGGATAGGCACTATATACAAAGTTCCTAGGACCATATGGAGTTACCAAGGTTCAGGGAACGATATTTGCAAACTTGGAGAACACGAAGGCCCTAACGCAACATCATCGTGTGCAGATTTCATGAAGCCGTGGATGATAGCGAAGATGAGAGTAGTGATAGGGAAAACAGCTTTTCGCCTGAGCCATGCGACAAGCACGATGACCCAATGTGGGAGGAAAAGAATAAGCTGAACTAGCGATACGCTTATCTCCCAATGCATGCTACAGCAGATGTTTCTTTTTACATACAATCAGTCGTTGTGTCGTGGTGGCCCAGTCTGAAAGAATAAGAAGCAAGTAATAGCGTAACACATTACTTCGCACAGTAGAGTGCCCGCTTATTGATGATTAATGCGATGTTTGTGCACATTACAGCCGCAGTGACTAAACCTGCTACTTCGCATTGAGCACGGCCATTGCCCGTTTTGTTTACAACAGCACAGCTACTTACTATTGGTGACATTGGCCAGCAGCTTAGTCATCGGTTGTAAGTACAGGGTGTTTCCTCCATGGTAGTCGATAGAGCGGGAGGTGATAGTACTCATCTCGAAAAACAAAACAAAATGTATGGCAGGAGGTGCCCCCGCCGGTTTAGGAATTACCGGGTGATTAAGTAATGATTGGGTTATAAAATTCCCTGTATCTTAAAAAGCACACGGGGTATGGTCACCGTCTAAAGCTGATTGCATGTAAAACTTCATGGCCTTTCCAACAGCTGCTCAACCAGCCCCGTACTTCTCTCCCCTCAGGAGTTATTGTGGTCCAAACTAAAAATATCGGATTTTGTAACCTGTTTTATTTTTACCGCTATCTTTTTTGCACAAAGGTTATTAGCATAACTTTTTTTTACAAAAACTGTAAACTGTGGACTCCCTCTTTAATTTGACCTATGTGCTAACTGTAGCCGTTAAGCAGTTTTTAGCTCATAGCTTATATATTGACTATCAGAACCAGCTTAACACAAGCTCGCTGCATGGACACGTTTAATAAATAAACGGTGAACAATACATGCGTTTCATCACTTAGTCGGTGTTAGTATTATGGAATGACATGTAATGCGACATAGAAACAGATAACTAAACCCCTGTTCACGAGCTCGATACGATACGTGCGATATTATGGTGTCGTCCTGTTCTTCCTATAGATCTATCTTTATTTGCGACTGGTTTTTATCGCGCGATACGTTCACAAGGTTGACAGCGGGTACAACTTAATTCGTTTTGGTTTTGTGGTCGGAAGAAGATATTATTGTGAAATTTATATATATTTGTATTTTTATATTGATGTATTTACATATTACAGTAAATTTCGACATTACTGCAGTACTGTAGCACCCGAGTACAAATGTAAACAAACATAAATGTTGAGGCACTAAACTAAGAGCATAACTACAATAAATTTTTGTATCGCACGAAACGTAGAAAGAGTAAGCATATTCAGCGACAACCACATTGCTGCAGCCAATCAGAGCTCTGTCGCATGTGATAAATCGCGCTCGTGAACAAGCCTTAAGTATTATATAGATGTTTTTTTAGAACATGCTTAGAAACGTCAACGACAAAATGCTCAGGCTTAATATTAAAGTAATGCACATGTGATTAATGGTTTCGTACATGCAAAAGTTGGATCTTGCGGAGTTAACATGCAACATAGGTAGTCTTCTCAAATTGTGTCCACTATCGCGGAAAGAGATTTTACTAAGTAATAGCGGAAAATCAACATTCGCGTTTATTAGTTGATGCACAAACGTTACATCGGCAACTATGCGACGTTTTTGAATTGAGTGCATATTCAAAAGCTTCAAGCGATCCTCAATTATTCCAGGGTAGGTGTCTGAGAGCAAATCGTAAAAAGTTTCTCTGAACAGACTCGAAGCGGTCGATGTGTGTGTACCTTTAAATGGAGACCAGACCTGGCTAGCGTATTCAAGAAGTGGTCTCACAAAGCAAGTGTACAAACGCAATGTTATTGTAGGATTCGAAAACTCTCGGGACCAACGTTTTATAAAACCCAGCATAGAACTACTCTTTAATACCGTATAGTTTATGTCACATTTGACACCCAAGTAACAGACAGAGTCAACACGGCGAATCGAGGAATCCGAGAACTCATAACCATAAGTGATTGGTGTCTGTTTCCTATGGAAAGTCATAACCTCACATTTATCGCTATTGAGTACCAAATTATTACGCACCAATTGTAAAATTTATTAAGGTCACCCTGTACCTGTTCACAATCGTGAACAGATTTATTGTGAGCGAAAAGCGTAACATCGTCAGCACAGAGACAATGTCGTCAATAGACAGAATAAAGAACAACGGGCCCAAGTGACTCCCTTGAGGTACGCCAGACGAATCCTTCAAGACTGAATGGGAATGGCGGAATAAGATTTGATATGTTCTGTTATCTAAATAAGACTCTGTTCATTTTAAAATTGTTGGGGGAAACCCATACTTTTTATTTTAAAGAGTATCACGGTGTGAGATAACTTGTCGAAGGCTTTACTAAAGTCTGTATAAATACAATCCGTCGTCTGGTAACCTTTTGCAAACCCGCAAATGGTATCCGACCGAGACAAATTCCAACAAGCTAGTGGTTGTAGATCTGCCCGAAATAAACCCATGTTGATTTGAAGAGAGCAAATTCTTACATTAAACCGATAGCTGAGAGTAAATGATAGATTCGAATAATTTGGGCATACAAGATAATTTTGCAATAGGCCTATAATTAGATATTTCACTTTTACTACCTTTTTTGTGAATATATATGATGAAAGAGTTTTTCCATAGCTGAGGGAAACAACCACTATCGAGCGATTTTTGAAATATTATTTTAAGCGGCGCTGCCAGGGCAAGGCAGCACGACTTAAAATAGCTGGAGGGATCCCATCAGGACCAAAGTCATTTGAAAGCCCATTAATATGATCGAGTATATCCTCTTGTGTAATTGTAGGAATAGTGAATGAAACGTTATGAGAATCGTTCATATGACTTAAGTTGTTATGTCGAGGATGGAAATTTGACGAAGAAAAAGCATTGTCGAAAAAAGAAGCAAACATATTGCAAATTTCAGACGAATCACCACTAGCAGAATCCTTGTATTTAAAAGAGACAGCTTAAGAACTGTAAGTTCAGTGTCAAGAGTGTTGGAAAAACTGGCAGCCTCAATGTGGCTGCAATTAAAATGGTTTTTACAGATCCAGATGGGATAGTTGTCTGTTTTTTTCTTCATATTAATAAACTTGTAAAAGATACGTGGGTCACTAAATCATTTCGCACGCTTTGTTTGGATATACGCATGATAAAGTAAAGAGGATAGTTCTTTGAACTCATTATAGGATGTGAGGAAGTTGTTATGACTTATAATGTCTTTGTCTCTGATATAACTTTTCCACAATTTATTCTTTCTATTTTAAAGACGTCTCAGTTCTTTATTGAACCATGGCGGGGATGTTTTAGAGAACAGTTGTCGCTCGCGGGGAACATGAGATGAAAATAAATTGAAAAGAATTATGTAAAATTTAGAAATCTCGTCGTCAACGTTATTGCTAGACAGTAATGTGTTGAAATCAAGAGAGGTAAGGCTACTGGAGAGTTCCGAAAAGTAAGCCTTTCTAAAATTGAAGAAGTATTGTGTTTCGTCACAATTTGTAATGTTTTCGGTTTCAAAGCAATATGTAATTAGTAGATGGGGGTGATATTTATCAATATTAGACATTAAAACTGGGCTAGGTTCGACTAACAAGTTACCCGTGTGAGTAGAGAAAACCAGGTTCAACTGCCTACCCATGTCATTCTTTGCATTACTGATTTGGCTGAGACCAAGAGATGAGATAATGTCTAAGAATAGTGATTCCCTTGTTGACAAGTTATTAAGAGGAAGATAGTCACCGTCATCTTCATTTAGTACCCAATGTATATTGGGTAAGTTAAAATCACCAATAAGTAGAAATTCGTCAAGAGGTTGCATAATGCCGTGAATGAAATTAGATGTTGAAGTTAGGAGTTCGTAAATATTTTGACCTTTGTCATCAACAATGTTTATGGAGTCTGGAGGAATATAGCAACATAGTATTTATAAGTCGTGTTTTAAAAGAGACAGCTTACGAACTATAAGTTCAGTGTCAAGAGTGGAAAAACTGGGAGCCTCGATTTGACTGCAATTAAAATGGTTTTTACATGCGAGGAGTACGCCAGCGCCACGAGCTTCAGAATCAGTATGTCTGTCTTTTCTAAAAACCTGGTAAGAATTGTCTAAGATTTCGGCATAACGAAAGCCGTGGTGCAGCCAAGTTTCAGTGAAAGTAACAATATCAAAACAAGTTGCAACAGAGGATTTGATACATATGTGCAGTTTTTGTCCGAATCCCCCTTACATTTTGATAGTAAAGGGAAAGCGACTTCAGTTTTTTGGAAGAATATAGCTTATTTTAGCTGTATTTCTAGGTTAGCGCCCAGAAGGGATCTAATAACTTGTCCTGCACATCCGATGAAACAGTTAAGACGAAGGATAGAACCGATTTGGTGGATTTAATAGTTTTGCGGCAAGAAATACCATCTGTTGCAATGTTTTTGTACTCGAGATACCTCAGTATGTCGTCACACACCGTTTCAGGAGAGAACCTAGTGACGAAAACACTTTAGTTTTAGTACTGTCCTCAAAGAGGTACCAATACCATTCCTAATATGGACACAGAATTAATATTATTTGTTACTGTGGATTCAGAAGCATGAGCTGGAGTGGTATTATCCACGCATTGGCTCAAAACGCTGCATACGGCCCCACCAGCCGAGGAGAACCCTGTCTACCAGGAGTTGGCGGATTCTGCGGGTTAAATCCCACAGTCGGCAGAACCTTCTGTTCTTTGGAAGTTTTTTCCTCTTTGTAATTGTATTGCCCTTGTGGTTTCTATTAGAGCGATTGTTTATGAAACCGTGGTCAAATGTTGGTTGTTCAGGACAATCAACGACAGTAGAACTGGAGCAGTCAACCATTTATCACTCAATTAACGATAACCTTGTTCGATAGGCCAACCACCATGCTCTTAAGATTGTCCAGGTCACCTCTGTACAGATCATACCGTAATTAGACGATATTTTTATACACTAGATGAAATCTATAAGGCATACTAAGTTTGTCATTCCATTTGTAACGCACAAAAACAATGATGGTACAGCAAAATGGATTGGACACCCACGCATAGTATTAAAAGTTATTTTGATTTTTGTAGGTCCGTCCGTCCAACCTTGCGCACAATAACCTAGCTGAAATTTTGTACGCCGACCTTAAAAAAAAAGTAAAATTAAGTTCGAAATTGAGACAAATCGGGCAACTCCTTCGTGGGTTGTCATACAAGAAGTTCGTTTTCCACTATATATTTGGACACTGCCTGAGAACACGTTGACATAGAGAACTGAAATTTGGTACATGGTGTTTTCATAGTAATAGCAAGTAAAATTTCAAAAACTGAATAAATCAGGGAGCCCTTTATTGGTTTTGCCATATACAAATTTAGGTTTTTTACGGATAGACATTTTTATTATACTGAAAACTTCTTCAGAATATGAAATCCTATAAAGTTGATTATTATCATTTTTTTTGTCCGATGAACCGTTCTAAACATATAGGTATGCGAAAAACCACTGCAAAAATCAAAATTGCTCAAATGGGTGAGTATCATAAGAATTGGTCTTACGATTAGACCAATTCTAGCTCTTTTACTTGTTTTAAAATGACATGTTTTCAGTCGCTAAGGGTACAACTTATCTTTGAGAATAGATTAACAGCTAATGATTCTTTAATGGCTGCAGATAGTACATAGGGTGTAATAGGTCAAATTAAAAGGAGAGTCTAAAGTTGACAGTTTTCATAAAAAAAAAGTTATGTTAATGACATTTTGCAAAAAAAAAATTAGGCCAAAGTAAAAAAAAGGTAAGAAAATCCGAAATTTTTAGTTTAGACGACAATAACTTCTGTGGGGAGAGAAGTACGGGGCTGATAGAGGAGTCGTTCGAAAAGCCATGAAGTTCTGCAAACAATCAGCTCTAGACGGTGGCCGTACACCTGTACTTTTTAAGATACAGGGTATTTTGTGAAAACCTAGCATAATTGCTTAATCACCTTGTAACTCCTAAACCGTAAACATGCCTCCCCCCCCCCACCCGGCCATACAAATTTTTGTTTGTTATGGTGAGTACTATCACCTCTTGTTCTATGGACCACCATGGAGGAAACACCCTGTATTACCGCATCATAATAATTACATATTTTGAGGGTCAGATTCTACTTCCAAGTTCTGTCTGCAAGTTTTCGAGGTACACAACTGAATTGCTGTGGTCACTTACAGTTTCAATTAAACAGTGGTCGGTTTACAGTTTCGGGAATAAGTTGTGCGATTAGGGTTATTGAATTCAAGTTGGGGTAGGTTAGTTAGATTTACAGATGAAGCTAACATGTTTGAGTGGTAATAATAAATAAATGTAGTTAAAAATGAAATCGGAGTGTATGATTGCTTAGGGACACGAGAGTTGTCGAGTAGAACACCAATCGATCTGTGATAGCTAAGCCGATTTAGTCGTGAAAATCCGTGAGCCTTTTTCTTGCCGCCTACCTAATTAAAGTTACTTAAATTGAACTAACTAATATTTTCACTTTTAATAAAGAACTAAATTAGAATTAAGGCGCGTGTGTTTTTAACCGTAAGAGCTTCCTCACATATACATTAAAATTTAAATTATGTAAACAAAAATCTAAATTAAATTATGTAAAGAAGCATACTTCCACGTCATCTCGATAACTCCTCGATTCCGTCTTCATAACGGGCGAGGAATATTATGAATAGAAGATAAATCGATTCTTGTTGTGAAAAGATAGTCAACAGTAATGTTAAATAAGAATTGGTTGATCATTTCTTGATTAGGTCATTGTTTTGTGACACAACACCTTACACAAATGTGCAAACAGGTCTTGCCCCTATTAAAATTTGCAGTGCATCGCAATTCATAACAAACTCAGAATTATTGGGTTTGTGGTGAAAGGACGTCACTGCGAAATATGCAAGTGGTTACAGACTGATCACAGCAGCGACTTAGATTAAAAAAAGAAAAGAAGAATGTGCGGTGATATGGTGGCTGACCAGAAAAAGTTCTGGGAATCAATTTTTTTGGATGTGTGAGGAAGAGGATGGAGTTACGGGCATCCCGTGTTCTTATGATCTGTTCAAATTAATCCGATAGGCGGAGATTACAACAAGGTAAGGAAAGTTCCCCTTCCTCTCAACAGATAGTTGTTGAAAAACCAGTATTAAGTACTCGTCTCAACTAGAGGCGACTACTGAAAGATGATTGCTAACTGGACACACTTGTGTAGGTTGTAATGTAATGTAATGGTGTGTAATGTCTATATTGAACATCCTGTATAAGCACTTAAAGCACTAGTTTGATGGAAGCTATCGTGTATATTCCTCTTTGACTCCAGTTGAAGGAGTTCAATCTGCGAAAGTATCAGCTGTGGTCCTTCAAGCTAACTTACAAAATACTTCATTTTTCATCTGGATTCTTCCTGATACTGACACTGGAGCTGGTCCAGAATCTTGTGAATCATCCCTCAATGAATGTTTCCCATCTCCTTCAAGATGGGTACCAGTCGAACCTACAAAAGGCAAGCACCACGATTATCCTGGCACGCTATAAAACATGTGGTCCATTCCAAGATTCACTCACCACCCGTTTTAAAGTCTGTATATTCTACTCTAGTATACCATGCGATATCAAGTTCTTGGGTCATCTATGCCAATAGGCATATCTTTTTACTCTGTATACGGTATCTGATATCGTGATTTTCCGAAATCATCTCGAGCATGCCTTGTTGTCTGTGTACCGCGAACTTAGAGATTATGAAGACATTTTTTTACTGTAAATTAATATATATTTAACTTAAGATAATGAAAATGGATTAATATCGTACCCTAAAATTTATTGAAGAATAGCCCAGTATATATGCATGTATGTAGTGCTATAATACACATAGGGTAAATTTAACTGGTTAATTAAATTAGCCTGCTTTGACTGCGTGTGTGTCATCAAATATTCGGAGTATTCTGACAAATACCCCGAAAAACAAGCGAGTAATTTGGGGGTATTCTATATACATAGTAATGAATAAACAACGGAGCTGCGATCTAAAACAGTTTTTTATTTAAGAAGATTGTCACTATCTTAACTAACTTATTTCTGTATGAGATACATTTAATTCTGATTCTATTTTCATGCATCAGCAGTGTAGTGTGTACATGAAGGTGTGCTTTAATTGTAGTTCAACTTGCATGGATCAGCAGAACGTGTGTACATGAAGATGAAATTTGATGAGCTGAAAAATATGTGCGATATGATGACTCCGTCTGGAAAATGTTGTTCTCACGATTTTGGGGGAATTATTATGTGACACATCCCACCTTTAAAGATTTGCAGTCTCTGCAAATGGATCTATAATTTCGTCTTCCTTTTGAGGTGTGCGAAGTACCTTTTCTTGTAAACCAATTTTTGTATCATTATCACACCTTTTGGAAAATTTTTTTTTGTTTGTTTCGTTGATAAATACGTTTAGGGATTCATTGTTATAGCAATTATTTGCGTACATTTCTTCGTTTTCGTTCAGATATATTGGGATATTAGCATCACTGGTGGTCAAAACTCCATTTTTATAGTCGATCACTGGGCTTAAATCTGCTAAAATCTTATGTCCTAATATTAGATCGAATTGATTGTGAAAGTATTGTTGCGAGCGTGGCCTTTGGATCGTTATTTAAAACACAATATTAAGTATTTAATATACAGTTTCTTTATTCCACTTCTAATCTTATAAAATTCACAATCCTTCCTCTATCAACTCAACTTTAATTATCGCTTACACTGTACTTTCAATTACAACACTTTCGCCCGTTTATTACTTTCACTTGTTAACACTGCAACGTCTTAGACAAGACTCTTTTTCTGGCGGTGACAACTGTTATATTTATACCCTAGAAACTCTCCAGATTATTCTGGGGTGTTCTATTCCAGAAGCTTCTTGACTATTCTATTCATTCTATTCCTGAGCCTTTCCGAAGGTTCCATCATCGATTCTCCGAACCTGAAGTCGTTTACTCTCCATTACCAGTAGATGTCACCAGTTGTCTCTCTCTATTGCACGTAACACTGCCCCTTCTTAAATTTGTTCCTCCCGAACAACAGGTGGTCCATGGTCTTGATGCTCGTAGTATTGACACAAGCGCTCCAAATGAACAATTTTACGCTTGCCTCTTCTTCCATGCTGAATCCTGTATACCACGTCATTCATTCTAGTTACTACTGAATACGGTCCTTCCCAGTGTTGTTGCAATTTTGGAGAACGTCCCTTACGTCGTTTCGGGTTGTACAGCCAAACAAGATCACCTTCGTTAAATCCTACGGAATTAGCACGTAAGTCATAGCGGGTCTTCATCCGATCAGTATTTGTTGCTAATTTCGTCCTCGTGGCCTCGTATACATCAGCTAATTATTGTTTGAGCTCCGATACGTAGTCTTCTGGTAACTTTTGTTCACCTCTGGGGGTACCGAATTTGAGGTCGCTAGGTAAACGCATCTCTCTTCCGAATATGACTTTAGCTGGGGTTTGTCCGGTAGTACTAAGAACGGCTGATCTATAAACCATTAGGAATATAGGAATATGTCGATCCCAATCGCGTTGATGATAGTCAACTACTTTCTTTAGATGCTCGATTAATGTTCTGTTGAAGCGCTCTACCATGCCATCAGATTGTGGGTGTAGGAGTTGTTCTAGTTTTTCTTATTCCCAACATTTTACACATCTCTTGAAAAGTCCGCAATTCGAAGTTCCGTCCTTGGTTCGAATGAAGTTCGTGAGGCACACCAAACCTACTGACCCAATGCGTTATTATTTGTTCCGCAACTGTGGTTGCATCTTGATTAGGGATTGCATAAGCTTCAGGCCATTTACTGAAATAGTCAATGGCAACAAATATATAACGGTTACCACCATCTATTTCTGGAAAAGGTCCAGCGATGTCTACAGCTATCCTTTCAAAGGGGGCTCGGACATTACACTTATGCATTTCTCCTCTGCTTCTGTGTTGCGGCCCTTTGCAAGCAGCACAGACAGTGCATCTGCAGCACCACTCCTCCACATTTTCTCGCATATGTAGCGAATAAAACCTTTCTCGTATTTTGGAAATGGTTTTGTTCTTCTAGAACATCTTTGACGTTTGATGCCGGCACGACTATCTGTATTCGGAAAGATTCGCCATTAAGTGCTTCCCACTTGCGTTCTAATATACCACATTCAACATGAAGAGAGTTCCATTGAGCCCAGTAACTTTTCAGCTTCTCACTCCGTTCCGAAATATCCTTCCAGTCTGGTCTTTCCATTTCTTCTTTCCAAGCAAGAATAGGTGAAATGTCCGGATCTTCTCGTTGTGCTGTTCGCAGGTCCTCGTTGTCCCAACCTGTAGATGGTTGCACGGTTACCAACTGTATAGTTGCTGTTGTTTCTTTTTCTTCCATCCGGACGCAATGTTTGCATTCAAGTTTGCATGGACGTCGTGAAAGGGCGTCTGCATTTCCATGAATACGACCTCTTCGGTGTTGTATTTCAAAATCATAAGCCTGGAGTCGCTCTATCCATCTCGCCACTTGTCCCTCAGGATTCTTAAACTGCAGAAGCCATTTAAGCGCTGGATGGTCGGTGCGAAGTATGTATTTCTGTCCGTAGAGATATTTATGAAAATGCTTTGTTGAACTTACAATGGCAAGAAGCTCCTTTCTTGTAGCACAATAATTTTTCTCTAACTTTGAAGGTGCTTTGCTATTACTGGAACTTCTTGACCATTCTCCTCCTGCGAAAGCACTGCACCAATACCTTCATTGCTGGCATCCGTGTCTAATATAAATGGTTTTTCCCAGCTTTGGATAGTGAAGTACTGGAGGTTCACAGAGCTGTTGCTTCGCATTGTCAAAAATTTTGTTGCATTTATCCGCCATATGAACGGCTTTCCCTTTTCTGTAAGTTGATGTAGGCTTCTTGCTATATCTGCAAAACCTTTCACGAATGGCCTGTAGTAGGTAGCTAAACCAAGAAAACTCCGTAATTGATGTTTTTCCTTTGGAACTGGCCAATTTTTAACGGCTCCTATCTTCTCTGCATCTTTGAGTCTTTGAAGTACGTCCCGTAAGTTGTTTTATGTTCCTTGAATGTCGTTCCGATTACTATTATGTCATCCAAATAGACAAGACATGTTTTCCAGGTCAAACCACGTAGAACACATTCCATTAGTCGTTCGAATGTGGCTGAAGCATTACATAACCCAAATGGCATTGCTTTGAATTGCCATAAGCCACTGCCAACTGAGAAATCAGTTTTCGCTCGGTCCTCGGGATGTATTTCCACTTACTAGTAACCACTCTTCAAATCCAGCGTGGAAAACCATTGCGCTCCGCAAAGGGTATCCAACGTGTCATCAATCCTTGGTAATGGATAGCTAACTTTTCTCGTCACGTTATTTAGTTGGCGGTCGTCAACACAGAATCGGATGCTGCCATCCTTTTTCCTAACCAGAACAACAGGTGATGTCCAAGGGCTGTTAGATTCCTCTATTATGCTTTGTTTCTTCATGGAATTCATCATGTCTGCAACTTCTGGACAAGATATGTTTTACCATAGTCACCATCACTCATTGCAAATAATTCCGAAAATTGATCGATCACCTCTTTGGCATCGTTGTGTTGTTGTTCACTTAACACTGGACGAAAGAAGTTTCTGAAGCTGTTGGGTAGTAGCTGGCATAGTTTTTGTCTCGTTGACATTATTACGATTATCCAAATGGACGATTTGGTAAACGGGTTCACAATTCCCAATTATAGCACCTTCTTTTAGTTGTACCTCATTTTCGAATGTGTTAAGCACTCTGACTGGTTGCACCTCCTGCCTTCACTAAAGTCTTGCCAACAATGATGCTCGATGTAACTTTTGTGGGGTTAGGCTCCACCAGATAGAATCGACAGGTCCCGATGTCATCAGTAAGCTTTGTCCATATTAGGGTTACGGAGCATGGCGAAAGAGTAATATTTTCGCAGACCATCGTCCTTATTATCGCAGGATGATCTGCTCCTTCTTCTAGTTTCATAGGAGTTTCTATGTTCCCATATTTGAGAATCCGCTCTCCGACAACCGGATTTATTGTGTATGTGGTCATGAAATCTGTTCCAAGAATGCATTCATCCATTATGTCTGAAACCAGGAAAGTGTGAGGAAATAGTAGTTCGTCTGGTTGAACATCTAAAGTTATTTCTCCAAAGACCTGTGCTGCTGCTCCAGTTGCTGTTCTTAGTAGATACTTGGAGGTGTTGTGAAGCCATTTGCTCTTAACAAGATCTGCTCTAATAATTGATCTCGAAGCTCCGGTGTCGATAGTGACTGCGCAGTCATTTTTTCCTACACTTCCATATATAACAAGACAGCTATTATTTCTCTGCAACTGTCGTACTTGAATGATGACTTCGGGGCTGTCGATTCCACCAACCAACTTCTGCCCCACAAAGTTGGTTTTTACTAGTTTTCCGACTGCTCAACAGGAGAGGTGATGCGCTGCTTGATATCTAGTCTCTCCACGAATAGCTTGTTCCCTGGCTCAGCATCTTTGGCATTCTTCTTTCCCCGCTTCTTCTGGCAATTCCACTCAGCGACGTTTTCTGCAGTATCTTTGAAGGTGCCCTGGTCTATTAAAATTCCAGCATCGAAGAAAGGTGGGCTCTGTTTCAAGTACATTCTTCCACTGAAATTTCTCTTACTTGTACTGCACTCCGTGAAGCTTGTCTGGCGGATTCGTACGTTAATGCATAGGCTAGTGCTTCTGCTGTTGATTTTTTTCCTGCTAGCCTTAACGCTTGTTGTACATTTTGATCTGCAATAGCGTTAACAAATGCCTCCGTCGCCACGCTAGATTATGAAAGATGCGCTAATCTTTCCACATCTGCCTGCAGTTGTTGTAGTGATTCGCCATGCTTTTGAATCTTGTTGCGCTACTGTACTGTACTGTACTAATGAAGTGTAATCACGTTACTTTTCAATCGGTACAGTTTGTAAGAGTTCTGACACAGGACTTCGAAGTGCTAACACCAGATTTATAGCTTTGCCTTCCTCATTCCATCCATTTACCTCTGAAGCTGCCTCAAATTGCATCTTGAAGATATGCCACGAATTTTGTCCGACAAATATTGGAGGTTTCATTCTACCTGCACCGGATATTTCAATTCCTTCATGCCGAGGTTGTCGATGCTTCATCCTTTCCATATCTGCTTTAACGTTTTCAAGTTGTTCGGTGACTTTTTGTTGTTGTCAATTCCTTCAATTTTCAAATTTTGTTCTTCTAAAGACCTTTTTAGAAAATTTTTCTGTTCCTCCAAACGAGTTTCTAGACAATTCTCCGAGAGATCTTTTGTTCGTCTAAACGGGTTTCCAGAGTTTTCTTTTGCTCCTCAAAAGCAATGTTTTGCTCGTCCAAACGGGTTTCCATAGATTTCTTCTGCTCTTCTAAATAGGATTGCAGAGAATTCTTTTGTTCCTCGAGAGAATTCCTTTGTTCATCGAGAGAATTCTTTTGTTCATACGGGTTTCCAGAAATCTCTTTTGTTTCCTCAAAAGCATTTTTCATCTGCAGAGCTAATGAAAGCTCCAATTTACTCATTAAAGTGCCCAAAACTTGTTCCATGTTCATCATAGACCTTTCTTCCGCTTCAGTTTCTTCCAAGTTATCTTCGAAAACAAATGTCTCATATAAATTATTTTTCAGAACTTTCACAATTTAACACAATTTCTCAAAATTAATCACACTTTGAATTTTTAAGTCAATTGCCACCACTTTATTTCGCGAATTTATTTCACTTCTGACACCAGTTGTTGCGAGCGTGGCATTTGGTTCGTTATTTAAAACACAATATTAAGTATTTAATATACAAGTTCTTTATTCCGCTTCTAATCTTATAAAATTCACAATCCTTCCTCTATCAACTCAACTTTAATTATCGCTAATACCGTACTTTCAATTATCGCAATCCAATTACAACACTTTCGCCCGTTTATTACTTTCACTTGTTAACACTGCAACGTCTCAGACAAGACTCTTTTTCTGGCGGTGACAACTGTTATAATTATACTCAAGAAACTCTCCAGATTATTCTGGAGTGTTCTATTCCAGAAGCTTCTTGACTATTCTATTCATTCTATTCCTGAACCTTCACGAAGATTCCATCATCGATTCTCCGAACCTGAAGTCGTTTACTCTCCATTGCCAGTAGATGTCACCAGTTCTCTATCTATTGCACGTAACAGTATTTATTAATAGTCTCTTTTATTAAATTCTTTGAAAAGACGTACTTTGTATTGAATGTATTGAATGTATTCTTTATTTCGATTTAATACTCTCTGAGATTGCATAGCTAGGGGTTAATGATACCATATTCGGCGCCGGTGTCTATGATAAATTTAAGTTCCTTAATAGGCGTACGAACAACTAAATAGGGAATTATTTTGGCGGTTTATTGGGAAATTTTGTTGCTGGAATCTGTTTTCATTTATAGAGACGTCTATCGGTTCCGGTCTCCCGTTTTGATTTAAATTGTTGACATTTTGAAAATTATGGTTATTATTGCTGAATTCTGACCTATTAAAAGGTTCTGTGTACTGAGAGTTCGATCTAAAATTCTCTGATTGTCTACTGTTACCATAAGTATAAAACGGATTTCTTTGTACTCTGCTGTTTTGTATTATTCTACCATTATAACTCAAATATCCATACGACTGAATGATTTCGTAGGCTTCGGTTAGTGTTGAAGGATTTCTACTAATAATGACACTCTTGACTGGGTTTGGCAACCCATGTCTGAATGAATCTAGAGCTATTTTTTGGTTACTAGCGATTCGATTATTATCTCCTCCACCCTATAAAAGATACGCGTTATTTAATCTACGCAATAAGGTGTTTAACTTTTGAAAATTTTTCGATCGTGTTATCGCACCTACATGTTTTAATTTTATCTATTAATGCGTCAACTGATGAATTTTCGCCATGTCCCCTGATTAAAATTGTTTTGAGATCAATCCATGTCTCTCCGTTATTGTTAATTAATAATCCTTTGCGCGCATCGCCTACGATTTTATCTTTTATAAGTCCTAATATTAAGCGTTTATAATTATTGCCGAAGGAGTCGAGGATTGGTATAAGACACTCAATTCTATTGATAAAATTAATTAGGGAATTTGTTTCACCGTTAAATGATTGCACACAACTTAAGCTACTTGTTATTAGTTTAAATTTTTCAGTTATGCTTAAATTTTCCATTTTAATCACTCAATTATTTAATTTTAATTAAATTTGATTTAATTTTCCAATGAAACAATTTTAGATTATTATCTGAAAAGAAGAGCTTCTGTATATTTGTTTGTTATCTAGTAATTAAACTTGAAAGAAAGCTGCTCTATTTATATATCACTTAATTATGTACTAATAAATTGATCCTAATCAAACTTCGAGTCTACTGCTAATGGAAATAAGAATAAAAGTGTTACTTGATTTAGGTTGCGAACTCCTAAGTTGTTCTGTGTTTTGTTTTGCTGCTCTCACCAATTATTCTTGTCCTGGGTTTTGCTGCTTTCTTCAGTTTATTTGCTTCCTCTTCTTTGCTATAGGTGAATCAGAATCGTATTACTTTATTATGCAGTTTAGACACTGTGATAGTGCAATTTCAATTATTTATACACTATCACTGTATGAAAGGAACGTATTTTGTTAGTTATACACTGGAACTGTATAATTTTATACACTATAACTATATACAGGATTTTTTTGTTAATTATACACTGTAACTATATAAAAGCACGTATTTTGTTAATTATACACTGTAACTGTATAATGAATTTTTGTTTGAGAAACCGACTGCGCCTGTAATGAATAAAACAGCGGAGAATATATAGTCACGGGTTGAAAAACAAATCTTAACTAACTTATTTCTGTATGAGATACATTTAATTCTGATTCTATTTGCATGCATCAGCAGTGTATACATGAAGGTGTGCTTTAATTGTAGTTCAACTTGCATGGATCAGCAGAACGTGTACATGAAGATGAAATTTGGTGAGCTGAAAAATATGTGCGATATGATGACTCCGTCTGAAAAATGTTGTTCTCACGATTTTGTGGAAATTATTATGTGACAATATCCTCAAAAACTACTGGGTAATTGCAATATCAGGGTAATTGCGGTAATAGCGTCCACTGGTAGTCGCTAGAAATATGTGTAAGCACATATTCAGCGATAAACGGTGACAAATCAAAAATGGAAATGAAAAGTGACAATTCGAAAATTATCATCTGCATCACCTGCTGACGATTCGTTTGAATTAACGCTATTATACATCCATACAAAACGTCCGACATGCGTGTTACAATTCAAATTGACCCGATTTATGTCTATCAGGTAATCTATCAGGTATCTAGATAATTCAATTACCCTGAAGCAAATACCTAGTTACATTTACCCTATGTGCATCATAAGCATAAGCTAGGTCTGTTTAATGAAGTTGAAAAAAGTTCAGAGCAGCTCCGAAAAAGGGTTGTTCACTTTTGGGTTGACAGTAAAATTAAAAGTACAGCAGAAAAGAGCAGAAAGGAGCAGGAAGCTCATGAAACACACTTCTCTGAAATTTTCTGAGATCTTTCACCAAAAAACACAGTTGTTTAAATTAATGCAAGATTAATGTAACGAAACCTTTTTTCACACACAAAAACACAATTATTATTTGAATTATTCCACTATAATAGTCCAGAAATTAATTTTTGCTGTCAACACAATTTACAGTTGTTAAATACCTGTACCGAGATTCAGCTAATTTGTTCAGTCACCTTTGAAAATAAAATGATTCCTTTAAAAAACTGAGTGTCGAATGTCAATTTCACAGCTTTTTGCCTATTTTATGTCTGAATATTTTATGAGGATAATCAGGAGTAATATATAATATACCGCAAGAATTTAAGAGGGGTCAGTACCAAGATTTGCAAGTTTCATACATTTTTCAATGCGAATTTCTTGCAAACTATTTGTGGCAGAATAACGATTTATACCTTAAATTAAAGGTAACGAAGAAGTCTAGTAAATAACGTCGGCAAAAATTAAAAAAAGTGTATTGGAATAGAGGTAGTAGCTCGGAAACTTGTAAAAATGGTAAAAACTGAAGTTTTTTAAATCAAATTCCTGTTAGGAGGTATTCCCATTTCTTTCGATTGTGACTATTTTGGGATGATAAAGCCTAGATCTAGCAAATAACGTTGAGTTTTTTCATTTTTAGTGGTGTTTTTTTAATTATTTTACTCTAATAGTACTTGTTTTTTCTCCCAATATTTCACCCACTAGAAATTGCAATATTTCGTTGAAAGTGGTTGAAATACAAAGAAAAGTAGTATATTTAACAAATATGTGAAAAAAACTTTAGGAGTTAGTTCTCGTTAAAAATTTTCAATTTCTTTCAACTACAAATTTTCATTTTTCGTCTTAAATTATCGCATGTTGGGTTTCTGTCTTTTACGCTAGATGTCTCTAATGTGCTTTTGGTCTAGGTCTAGGCTAATTTTATATGAATTTTCTTACTTTCAGGACACAAACCTACGTATAGTAAATTTTATTGCCTACAGGCTCGCTGGTATCTAAATTGAAACTTTTGCTGAGTACTGACTCCTCTTAATTCTTCCTATATTTTTTCTTTGCATTGGAGTCATGTGCACTAACAAGCTTCCGCTCTAATACATCAAAACTTTATTTTAGTCCATCAATTAAAACTTTCTAGTATGCAAATGGTGAGTTACAATTTATTAGTAATAATTAATAACTATAATATGTGTTTACTATTTCTAAAATAATTTCACTCCCAGTCACCACAAAATTGAAGGTGTGTGAAGTGAGTGAGTGAATTTATTATCAGAATCAAATTTGCAGAAAAGTGACTCACTTCACTCACTTTTTGCTAATTTTTACTCAGTTGAATCTCGGTACTGCTCTAAAAAATTACCCCTTCCAAAAACTTAGAGTAGAAAATCTTGCTCAGGTCACTCCAGTTCACTTTAGAGTAGACTCATGAAACAGAGTTCAATTCACTTTAGAGTACTTTAGAGCAGTATTTCTGGACTTTAAAAGAGCTTTCGAAACAATTGACAGAGGAATTCTTATCGAAAATTGTCTAAATATGGAGTGGTGGGAAGAGAGCTCAAATGGTAAGACACAAAGAACAAAAATAGGTGAGGTGCTATCCGAGTCACAAGAGTTAATCTTAGGAGTGCCGCAAGGATCAGTTCTTGGAATCATTGTTCTTAATATACATATATTAATAATATAGAAAAAGTTATGAAATATGGAAGACTAATTTTGCTTGCAGATGATACATTACTCTATATATCTGGCAATGACATACATCAGGCGAAATATGAAATAAAAGAAGATTTGCATCTTATAAGTGGTTAAGGAACAAGCTAAATTAATGATCGTAAATATGAAGTGTTGATGGAGAAGTAATAAAAAATGTGAGCAAAATCAAATAGTTGGGTGTCAAAAAAGACAGAAAGTTGAATTTTGAACAATAGCAGACTATATTTGCAAAAAATTGAGAAAAATTAGACGCAAGATGTCTCTAATGACTGCTATACAAGTTTACAACAGCATAGTTAGGCCCTTTTTCGAGTAGAATATTATTTTTGTGAAACCAAGCATCATTAGATCGACTACAGATTTTTTTTTAATGCAGTGGGACAGGAGATCGCATCTCATGCAGCCATTGTGCTATCCTGCTAGAATTCCTTTCACCAAAACCTTCCTATCCTCTTAATGAAACGCATCAAGTCTTGCTGAGGAAGGTTTTTCAGCTTATCTCTAGATAGAAGGGCAGACCCTAGAGTATCCAGCCTGCTCCGGGCAAAGGCCGGACACGCGCACAAAAAGTGTTCGATAGTCTCAGGCTCTCCTTCTAGAGAGGACTGACACTCAGGGCTGTCGACAGCTCCTATCCTTATTAGATGAGCGTGAAGTGAGCTGTGGCCGGTGATGATGCCAACCACAGTTCAACCCCCTTAAGCAAATCGGAGATATTCCTATTGGGCCCATCAAGAAACAGTTTTATGCACCTACAAGTACTCAAGTTCTCCCGTCCCTGCTGATGATTCCTATGAACATCCACCAGCCCTAGCTAAAAGGTCAGCCCTTTCATTCCACATGATCCCAATGTAACCAGCAACTCACTGAAGGGACACATTGTTATGTATACACAAGTTATAAAATGCAGCAGATTTACACCAGTTAGACACATTGTACAAGCACGGATGAAATGTAAAAAGAGAATTGAATTTAATAATGTACATATATATTCAGCACGATTGCCTCAATATCTACAGTCGAAACTAAGTCTTGTTTGCGATGTACAACCATACAATTTGCCAAGTGCAAAAGTACATTATCGATTAGACAACAGAAGAAGTAATAGAGCACAAAATTCATTGTTGTATAAGGGACTACAGTTATTTATCCACCTACCAATGGAACTAAAGCGTGAAAATAGATTTAACTTTTAAAGAGGGTGTTTGGAATATTTAAGGACAAATAGTACATAAATTTAAATGAAATCTATAGGGAATATACTATTGTCAATTTAAGGTTTATATGAACTAAAAAATTATTATTATTATTATGAATTCATGAAACACGGTTTTCTGCTCTTTTCTGCGCAAGAGTAACCTAGAGCAGCTCATTAAACAGACCTGCTATAGTCGAAGCTCCCGTCAATACCAACATTTTCTGGCTTCATATAAAGAAAAAAATTAGATTTGATAAATTTATAAAATTAAAAAACAGAATATACAAAACATACGAAATTAAAGATTTAAATACTTTATTTCGGTTTGGAATCCCTATTTTATGCACATTAGTTAAATGATAAAAACTTTCACGCGTTTCTTAGAGTATCGTTGATTACAGTAATTACTTGGATATGACGCCTTACACAAGAGACATAGAAATTCGTTAGTTTTTTTTTAACACAATGGAAAAGAAGACAGAGTAAGTATTGATACTTTCAGTTGAATGATATTAAATTATTGTTCGGATTTTCACAACTTTTTATTTTGAACTTTTAGACGATGAATCACTGGAAAAATTTTTTATGGAATGTAAATTCTGCCTGTTGCTGAATGGAACCTAGAAAATCAATGGTTGTTATAGAATTTTATTCGTAACACAGGTATTTGGGGATACTTACTGACGCTCTTTGGTCTTCCATTCGACCACTTTGAACTTTCATGATAAGTGAGAAAAAATCTTCATCTGGTACTGTTGCACCAATATTAGAAGAACTTCTTGTTCCCGTCGTTTCGCCGTTCTCAGCATCCATTGTTACATTTAAACGAGGTAGTTCTGATCGTTGTTCCTCAAGTCTGGATCCCTACATAATATATAAATTAATTAAAATCCCAAATTATACATAAACACTCTGTTGCTACAAACCTGACATCTCATCAGCATGTCAAGGAACGCATCATCAGGAGCTGTGTTGCTTTGCGTCTGAGTACTTATTACATTGCTTGCACAACCGCGGTTTTTAAGACCTGGAAGAATGGCTCTTTGCTCATCCATTCGTTCAGATTGTAAGTCGGCAATCATTTCTAATAAGGCATTTCTGTAAAAATTCAAGTATTAGTAAAATTTTCTTCTATTAATTTATTTTAGTTCTGTTTTATTATTACTTCGGGAAGTAAAATAGAAATGTCAAATACCTTTTATAAAATTCCTTGCAAAGTAGCAATAAGGTTCTATTCTCCCCAGTGTTAAATTAAAAATATTATGGTAAAACCCATGATCACGTAATGCCTCTTATGTATGATGGCCGAACACACAAGTGGAAACTGCGTATCTAGACATTAGAGGCTCCATGCGGACCACGACAACAGGCGCCCTTGAGGTCTTACTAAACGTTCCACTACTGGAACTTGTCACTGAGACAGATGCCAAAAAGGCTTTGTGTATATTGCGCTCATAGCAATATTGGGAGGACGGCTGAAGTGGTTCTTCCCTTTGCTCATTTCATTAGCGTGAGGGTTGAAACTGGAAAACCCTCTGGCCTGCATGTCATTTGATGCGAAGGTGCCGAAACTTCGATTTGGTCGCCGACTCTGTGTTTCCTAATAGGGAGTCGTAGATTTCGCTCTAATGAAAATTCACCGACAGCTTTCTTACAAATGACAGGGCCGTTGTCGGTGTTTATCTTCTCGAGCCTGACATTAGGTTGGAATACTTACTTAAAAAGTTCTAGACTGAACTCTTCGTCATTGCAGGGCTTAGCACTTGATATGTAAATCAAGAGACATTGCTATCCTTTCAGACAACCAGGTAGCCTTGATGATTCCGAGTGGCCCTGGGATAACATCTAAGTTACTGGGGGACCAGATTACTGGGTGTTTTATACTTACGCAATATTTTTTATTGACGTTCAAAGAAATAGGAGAAAATTGAACAACAGGTGTTAATCATCGCATCTTCTTACTTTACTTCGAAAATCCAATAAATCTTTTAAACGAAAAATTCGAGGCCTATTTAATATTTGTAACATTTAATTTAATCATTATTTCCTGGATATTCATGAAAGTCGAAAGACACAATTCAAAATTGATTACAGTGCAGAGATCACCATTCACAACCAATCGACCAGAGGAGTACCAAACACACGTATTCATATGAATACCAAACCCACGTATTCATATGAATACCAAACCCACGTTTTTATATGAATACCAAACCCACGTATTCATATAATTGTAACCAAAAATCGCACACGCTTGCTGTGTAATAAAACGACGCAAGCATACAAATAATAAATAATCAATCGCCTGCTAAACATTCAGCTGCATCACTGTAGGCACTTTGCTGGCATTCCCGACATACATACGATGGAATAATCAAAATCAAAAAGATATGCAATTGTACGAAAACTTTGTTTTGACGAGCCACTACTCCGCATCATCCTCATTGCACAAATGTGGTGGATATTTTGTTTGAGATTTTTCCCTTGCATTGCAGGAGAACATAGAGGTAAGTCAAGCGGATGGGTTGGGAATTGATGGGCGACAGTCTAAGCGAGTTGCATTGGCTGACGTGCTAAAAATGTTCATGAATGTAGGCTAGGAATTCAAGTAAACCTCAAGCCTGGACTCTCTAATGCTTCCTCGCAGGCTTTCCTCGGAGAACTAAAAAAAAGACACCACAGACTTGGTGCTATCATTGTCATTTTCACATTAAAAAACATGTTGACAGAAGTAGGCCTGAAAGAACAAAATTGCAGACATTGAACAAAGCGAGCCTTGTGACTAGCTTTAAGGCTAGCTGCTGGACTTGGTTTTGTGTTGCCTCATTTAAAAACCTGTGCTAGAAATCGCTAGAAAAACGCCTTGAAGAAGCCTAGACGCCTAAATGTATTTCTGCCTTCATTCAGTTTTCTTTGAAAATAAGTCCCTAGAACTGGTAGCCGAAAATAGTGGCCAAGAAAGTTGTTGAATTGATTCGGGTATCCCATACACAAATGTTACACATTTTTATGATAGTAGACAAGCATTCATTTTTTTCTTATGAATATATTTACTTACTTCTTAGAATATAGAGTACATGAAGTGTGATAAGCCAAATTTAGCGTAGTGAAATTCTGGTTGTGTTAGAATCAGTTGCCGCGGTAGAGTACAGGCGTGTATTAGAATCAACATAGAGAGCGGGGCAACAAGATATATGGTTGAAAATACTATGGTTGCTCCCACCGAAAATTCTCTTAGTCGCTATCACGACGTCAAGTTACCCAGGGAGTTTCTCATCTGTTTCAAATGTAGGCAAGTGCCTATGCATTTCTCCAATTTGCCCTAGTCAAAGACCCCAAAGAAAAGCAACGCTCATGTAAAAGAATCTAATAGGTACCAACACTTCTTTTGATCTCTATATTCTAAGAATTACTTACTTTTTCGTAATAATTCAAATGCATTCACCTAGTTTAGACGGGCCAGTATGCTGTCTCTGCCGCACGAAGATTTGTAGCCAGGGTGATAGTGGGAGGTGGGGGGAGGCAATGAACCGTCGTCCTACCTACAAATTTCGTGCGCCAGGGACAACATACGGACCCGTCTAAACTGGGTCATACAGAACAATGTACATACTTGGGTTCTATTGGGTAATGCGAGTCTAGAGTAGTTCAAGAGTTCTGAAGAAAAATGTTCAAATAACTTCATAGAAAAAACTGCTCGCCAGTCACCACTTTAGTGCATTCCGGGCGTGTGTACAGCTGTGAGGCGGGGCAAGGGAGAACTGTCTCATATTCTGTCTCAGATTATTGCTTATTTCCGTTTGTTACCTGCTTAAGGAAATAGCCTGGGCATTTTGAGAGGTTAGAAAGAGCTGCTTGTTACAATCTTTTGGTATTTTACTCTTGGCAAGGATCAATACAAATATCTAATATTCATATAAGTACTGTACAACGATATAAATTTATACATCAGTCCAAGGCACGCATTTATTCGAATAATGGATGACGTCTTTATCTCTTAAAAATAAACTAAACATTTTTAAAATATAGACTGTTAATTAAACAAGTCGAATGACATTTTCTATAATAAAGTAAAATATATAAACGAAGTTTAGTATACTACTAACATTTAAGAACCAATGTCAACACAGTGATCACAACCAATCAACATGACTGTGATAAAAGCAAAATTTTAGTTTACGGCTCCCTTCTTGACCAGGTACAAATGAGTGAACACGACAATACAACCCAGCGTACTTATTTTTAAGTCAAGTGAATTTAAGATTCAAATTAGGTGATTGATCCCCCTTATCGCCATACTGCGCTCGGACAAACCAAGTAAAACTTAACGGTGGAACTTATCAAGGAGAAACAAAGTAATCCTTGTGTGCCTGCACTTGAGTGTCGTAAAGGCAATAAAATTGCTGATGGCCTAGACAAAAGAGGAGCAGAAACACCCCTTGTCTGACCACAGCCATTTTGTGGTACTTCAAAGGTTACCTCAGAGCTAAAACGTTTATTGACACCTCTAGCACAGAAACATAGAAACTCCTACTCCTTAAGAGAACAGAGCTCATCTCAGGCAATTGCCCATTGACGTATCATCCAGATACAAAATGGGCTTGACCGAGACTTCATACTGCCGCTTCATGAAACCTCGAAGCAGTTGCCCTGCAACTGCGAAGCATTGGCCTGTTACATACGTAAATTATACTTGCCTAAAAAAGCCTAAAACAAATACCTAATAATAAATAAATCAAATTTAAAAAATATTAAAATATTTCATCCATAAAATTTTCACATAAGCTAACCATGCCTAAAACATGGTTAGCTTATCTATTTAATCAGTGAAGAAAATTGCGTCAGCAATTTTCTTCACATTCCATAAATTAAAATAAAATAGAAATATTTACTTTAAAAAAATAAAGCAAAAGACAAATCGTACCTTCAGTACGATTTGTCGTGAAAATTGCAATATGTATGTACGAACGTACATACATATCACAAAAAAGCTTTCGTGATAAGAAGAGCGCGCCGCGAAAATACATTGTATGTATACGCGCGCGGCATCGTGACGGTGGCTGATGTTTATAAAAGCATCAAATTTCAAGCCTCCGTCCAACGAAAAATATTCTGGGCTTGTTTAATCAAGTCCAGAATAAATGAAAATTTTCTCAGGGTGAAAATGCAACTATGCATTTTCTACCCTGAACGAAGGCTCTTGATCGCGACAAAAGTGATCAAGAGCCGAGTTGGATTCTAAATTTCGATTACGGCGGATCAAGAGTTGTATTTTAAATTTCCTGCGCGGCGGTTAAACGGAAAAAATATTTGGATTAAAAAAACGAGTTCGATTTTGAAATAGGATTAACGGCGGTTCGCGGTCGAATTAGTAAAAGAAAAAGTGTAGATATTTCGGGAATTAGGTCTCGGTCTCGGTCGGAGGAAAGTATAAAGTAAAAAGTTTTTAAAAAAGATAAAGTTTGTAAAAAGAAGGTTTGATTAGTAACGAAAAAGTTGTGATAACAGTTTGTTTAGTACACACAAAAGTAAAAAAAAATAGGGTGTGAAATCCAGATCCTAAATTATAGCAAAGAAAATAAATAAAGAGAATAAAAAGTTAAGTGCCGTGTTTTAAATTAAAGGGCCAACACAAGCAGGAGAACTGGATAACTGAGCAATTACTAAGGAGTTTAAAGCTGTAAGTAAACGCCCCTTGAACTATAACAGGCCGGACAAACGCCACCTCGAACATGCTTTTTCTCCACCAAACTAGGTATGGAGCCAAGTCCCAAAATGGAACTAGACTTTATTAACAGTCTAAACCTAGGAAGGGAGTAAATCAAACGGAGACTCAAAATAAATCTTACAGGTTGCAGTGAATGTGAAGCCAACGCCTGCACACCCCTCCACAAATCTAATCTAATCTATAGGTGGATCAGAAGATATCTGAGATAACCATACTGATAAGACCTCTCTGATCGCTATTGAGGAGTTCAATTTTTCTGCATTTTTAAGCTTTACTTGGTTTGTCCTAGTGCGGTATGGCAATATGCAGGAACAATCACCCAATTTGAAAAATGCAATGAGAAACCACATAATTCATACTTGCTTTTGTCGAAAAGTATTTATATGGGCAATTGAGTGACCTCCATCGTTGAACTTCTATGGTAGGCGATCAGAGATAATCATAAGATCTCTCTGATCGCTAGGTCGAAAAATTTTAGTTAATATACAAATCTATCACCGAAATAAATCAATTAAATTCATTTCATTTACGTACCTGTTATCTTTTGGCACATTAGAGTTTGTGTTTTGCTGAGTTAGTGGTTTTCTTTGCGTTTCTTTGCCTATCATCTAAAAGGAAAAATTACTCTTCAGAAATTAAACAATCACAACTATTCCACCTTAATTGAACATCGTTGATCATCCATTCGTTTACTTTGCGATCTAGACAGAAGTTCAAAAAATTCTTCTTCATTCATTTTTTGAGGCTTTTGAGACACATCTTCTTGCTGTTCTTGATTTGTTCGCTTCCCATCTGGTGTTATCTAAAATAAATTTATAATTATTATCCATTATTGGAATATGATCATAAAAATATATTTTGAGAGATTTACAAGTTCAAGTTCAGGGTGAGCTTAATTATCATATACAGGGTGTTTCCTTCACGGTGGTCTATAGAGCGGGACGTGATAGTACTTACCTAGACAAAATTGTACGGTTGGGGGGGGGGGGGGGTGCTACGTTTTCACAAAATATCCTGTATCTTAAAGGGCACAGTGTGTACAGTCACGCACTAAAGCTAAATGCATGCAGAACTTCATAAACTTTCCAACGACCGCCCAATCAGCCCCGCACTCTTCTCCCCTCAGAAGTTATTGTGGTCTAAACTACAAAATGTGCACAGTGACCCGGAAATCCTCCACACGGGTGTACCTCAAGGCTCCATTTTGGGCCCAAATCTCTACTTACTTTATATCAATAACATACAGAATGCAAGTCTAAAGGGAGAGTACCACATCTTTGCTGATGACACAAACATTATCTACAATGCTAAGACTAGTGAAGACTTACAGGAAATCATAAATGATGACCTCGTAAAATACAAGCTCTGGACTGATGGTAACAAATTGTCGCTAAACGAAGATAAGACTAAATTTATGATTTTTCGACAACACAATAAGGCAAATATAAACCCTCAGATAAATATTGGTTCTACACAACTACAGAGAGTAAAAGAAATAAAGTATCTTGGACTTACTCTCGACGAAAAACTAAACTGGAGCACTCACATCTACTCCATAATAAATATGATAATCCCTTTACTGGGGGCTATAAAAAGAATGAATTTGGCCCTAAGTAGTCAAACGGCAAATCTGGTATATAATGCACAC
The DNA here is from genome assembly GCA_963930735.1 of Dioctria linearis. Lineage (NCBI taxonomy): Eukaryota > Metazoa > Arthropoda > Insecta > Diptera > Asilidae > Dioctria > Dioctria linearis. The sequence continues at coordinate 209,483,730 of OZ005740.1, forward strand.
ATACTCTCACACTTTAAGTACAACATTCTCATCTGGTCGCAATGCTCTAAGTTTTTATTAAATAAGGTGCAAGTAACAATGAACAGGGCAATAAAATCACTATACAACATACCATGGTTTACATCTACTAGAGAAATATTACAAAAGACAAACAATTTAAGCCTAAATCAGATAATCAAATTGGAGAAGGCTAAATTCATATACAAATTGATGAACAAGCTAATCAAAACAAACCTGAAGATCACCACTGCTTCTGAACTCCATACTCACAACACTAGACGAAGGAACGAAATAAGAAAGACTACAGCAAACACGGACAGACTGCGCACAGGACTACTAGCAACTTCTAGTGACGTATACAATGCACTCCCAACTGAGATAAAAAATACTCCCAGACTACACATCTTCGCAAGCAAAGTAAGGGACCACATTACCAACCAGGACATGTAAAATTCTATAACCTACTACCTCTTATTTCCTTTGTAACTAACAGTAGTAATGGTGGTGCTATTATAGTAGCTTTGATGAAAGTAAAATAGTAACAAATTGTAGAAAAATTGTAAGCTTGTAATTTCTAAATACTAAGTAGCTTCTATTCCTAAGTATACTAAAACTTTACTTGGCAATGTAGTATGGTGCTGTGTGACATTCAGTTTAGGGATCAGTTTAGTGATCATAGGATCAAATTGTATATATTGGACTAATGTATTTTTACAATTATCCACAAACCATGTAGTGGTGTCTGTTGAACATGTCAAGTATAATCGAATATAATTAAGAACAATAGTAGATAATAAAAATTCTAATTCTGTCATATAGTTAGATAACTTCACAACCTCTTCCTAATACCAGCACTAGCTGCCTGGAAGAGGGAATGGTAGATAGGAAGCATTTACTTGAAAATACAGGGCAGACTGTTTTGGGTTAAATTGTTGTAGATTGACAATAAATAATAAATAAATAAATAAATAAATGTCGGGTTTTCTTACCTTTTTTTTTTCCTCTATTTTTTTTTGCAAAAAGGTCGTTAATATAAAACTGTAAATTATGGACTCTCCTCTCTAATTTGACCTATTAAACCCTATGTGCTAACTGTAGCCATTAAACAGTTATTAGCTCATAAGCTATTCATACCGAAATTAGCCGATATTGTTTTCAAAATGACGTATTTTCAGCTACTAAGGGAACAAATCATCTTTGAAAATAGGTTTTAGAATAAGTTAAGATCTAATAACACTTTAACGGTTACAAATAGCACATAGGATGTAATAGGTCAAATTAAAGAGGAGAGTGCATAGTTTACAGTTTTTATAAAAAAAAGGTAATGTTAACCACCACCTTTTTGTAAAAAAAAAAACATGTCAAAGTAAAAAAAATCCGAAATTTTAAGTTTATACCACAATAACTCCCGAGGGGTGAAGAGTATGGGGCTGATTGGACAGTCTTTGGAAAGGCCATGAAGTACTGCATACATTAACCTTTAGCCGGTGACCGTATATCCTGTAGTTTTTAAGATACAAGGTGTTCTTTCGAAAACGTAGCATAATTTCTTACACCCTGTAACTCCAAAACGGCTGATATGCCTCTCCCCTGCTCCACAATTTCTTGTTTGTCTAGGAGAGTACTATCACCTCCCGCTCTATGGACTACCATAGAGGAAACACCCTGTATAATGCAATTAAGATATTAAGTTAACATAAAAATTCGAGGAGATTAAAATGTTATTTTCCAACTTCATACCAAAGCTAGCTGCGCGGCAAAACCAAGATGAAGAAAAGCTACTGATATTTGTTGAATGTCGACAATGAAACCGAAATAGTTATCCAGGTATACTTCCTAAACTGGTCTTGCCAAATTGATTTACCAACTATCTCTATTTGTGCCGAAATATTGAGCACGGCTCATTTTACACAATCTTTGAAATGTTTTTGTAGTAAAACACATATAGGCGGCTTTCATACGAAAATCGCCGGTAGTATTCACGATATGTTCCGAAAGAATTACCGTTGCAAAATCCATACAAAAATATTATGTTCGTCTCGGTGTTCGTTAGTAAGGTGCACCATTATCAACGATGATTGAAAATTAACTTGACTTTGTATTTTATACAGTCTGACAATCATAAATCATGTATTCCAAGCAAAGCATAATAAGCCAATTGCTCTTTTCTGTAATTCCATACCCAATGCTTGCAAAGTAAGATTACTTTGTTTTTACTTTGATTTTGCAGGCAGTTGTATTATGCAACTCAGACGAGTCAGTAACTTACAAAATATCGTCAAATAGCAAAAATATCAAGCATGGAGAAAATTTTGTATCGCGTCTTCATGACGTTCCTAACAAAACAAGAAAAATCAAACTACTTTGCAGTATCAAAATTGAGCAGTTGTTCCCCTTATATCCTTTCATTCTTTTTAACGATATCCAATGTTACGATTTATGGTCAAATCCATCAATTATCGTGCCTTATTGTTGAATGTAACGTGTCAACAGAAAATCTTATAATTGGTCTAAATTAAAAGTGACATAAAGTGAAAAACCAAAGTTAAGTATGGCAACACCAAGAAGTGTTTATCCGATTTAGTCCATTTTGAAATTGTATTTACTTTTTTATGAAAACGTTGTGTATAAAATTTCAACTCTCTCTACGTCGACGCATTCTCTCCATGCATTATAGTGCAAATATAGTCAAAATATATAGTGCAAAACGAAATTTTTGTATATCAACTCTACGAATGAGTTACCTGATTTGTGCCACTTAAATCTCCATTGTTTTTAAGATCGTGTACAAAATTCCAGCTAAGTAAACGTGCTATCGTGACTCGTGAGGACGGACGGACATGCAAAAATCAAAATAACTTTTTATGTTCTGTGTGTCCACTCCATTTTAGAGATAAATTAAACTTGAAGAGTTTTAGTTGGAAAATCTTTAAAAAAAAACATGTTTTTGCATGGGAAAATTTTTGCTATTAATATTTTATCTTAACTCAATATCTGCTTCTGTTCAAAGTTAAATCAAATTAAACTTGTTTAACTTTTCGAATAACATAAAAATATTAATAAGTTTTGAATAGAACCAATGCTGCAAATGCGAAATATATTTCGATGTAATAAAATAACACCAAGGCAACATAATTTCTGGATGCACTAAAATGGTTAAGTGTAAGATAACGGGTGTGTGCTAAAAACTATAGTTAGAATTAAGAATAATATGCTTCCAAGATATTTGTGTAATCATGTTAGATGTGTCAATAAAACGCAACCATATTCGTTGAGAAATAATGACAGGTTTAGGTTAAGTAAATTAAAAATACTATTAAGCAAAATATGATATGATAAAGGTTTGTAAATGGTCAATGAATTACCAATGGAAACTGAGAAAATAATTGAATATATAAAAATAAATGTTCCTAATGTTTAAAGTTTAGGTAAGAATATAATCTATGGTTATAAGGCATGAATTTATTGCTGTTAAATAAAGGACTACTACTACATGTTGGGGTAATTCTTTGTTGTAAATAACTGTTAATTGGTCATATCTTGGAAGTTAAAATATTATGCCATTGATGTAAAAATCATATGGGATCAAGGATATAACACAAACAATACATATAATATTTTTCAACAATTCAACTACAAGGCTCGATAACTGAAGTATTTGAACATAAATCGCAATACGTTATACGTTATACGATATCATTAAAAAGAATAAGATTCCTCTTTGGAACAAATGGTCAAATTTGATCCTGCGATATAATTGAAAGGACTTTTGAGCATTAGGTGCAGACACTTCCTTTAAAAACGTTTATATTATACATAACTATTAATTATTTAAACCAAAAGCAGTTTTGTCCTATAGCATAAAAAGCCTCTTTCGTGAATAAGTACTAAGCCAATATTGGCGGGTACATTATTAAAATACACTTGAATTCGCAAAGGCCCTTCAAACTGAAATCTCTAACCACACAAAAAATGAAATCATAACCTTAATTAAATCCAATTGCTCCATACTTTGACGGCGAACTCTTACAAGTCTACTATTTCCACCGGTATTTACTTGAGTATTTTCTGATCCAGTTGATGAATGGTGTTCTGACCGTGAATCATCGTCTACTGTTAGATTGGGCAAACCAAGAAGTTTGCGCAAATCGATTATATTTATTTTGGCTGTTGATTCTCCCACAGGATCGGATAACTATAAGATGCGGGTAAAACTTATTCGTTAACAAATTGCAATTATGTTACATACTTCTTTAGCTAATGAGTAATGAAGTTGTGCGAAATTAAGCGCCTTTTCATGATTTCCAATGGCCGAGTGGGCATTACCCAAACTCCAACAAGCACGAGCTTCTCCAACACGATCACCCAACTCTTGAGCAATAGCTAGATGCCTATGATGGTAATCAATTGCAGTTGTGTAGTCCCTGAGCAGTGTATAAGTATTTCCCAAGCTATAGCAAGCTTGTGCTTCAACTGCTCTTTCACCCAACTCAATTGCTAAAGAAAGTGTACGTCTAGAATGAAAATCAATTTTTACGATATTTTAAACCAAATAAATTATGTGAAAATACTTATAGTGCTCAGCTGCTTCTTCAAATTGTCCCAAAAAAATGTGTGAATTACCTAAATTACTATTTGCACGCCTCTCCGCAGCTTTATCACCAAATTCACGAGCGATTCTAAGGCGTTCCTTTATCAATTAAAATATGAAGTTAATTAGGTTAACAAAAGACTTAATTTACTTACTTGGTGGTGCTCTATAGCCGCTTCAAAATCTCCAAGGAGATAGTATGTATTCCCTAAATTCCCACATGCTCTTCCTTGGGCACCCCGATCTCCCAACTCACGCATTAATTTCAAATTTTGTCTATTTTATAATCAGATTAGTAAATAAAAATTAAATAATAAAATACTTACTTATAGAAGTCAACCGCTTTTGTCAGGGCATCCTTGACTTCGTCTGTGAAATCCCCAGGATCTTTCTGGCCCAAATGCTTCCCTTTCGCGTGATAAACATTTCCTAAATTGTACAAAGCTCTTCCTTCCGATAAACGATCTCCCAGTTGTCTTGCTAGTGCAAGGTGTCGATCACAGCATATTGCAGCTTCATCAAATCTACCCATCACTTTCAGCGTGTTGCCTAAATTACCTGAAGACTTTGCTTCGCCCAACTTGTCATTCATAGACCTGTTGCATGTTGATTGTAACATCGATGGATAACTTTCTAAGAACATATAAGCTTACCTTGCAAGCGTTAAATCCAATTTGTGGTACTGCATAGCTTTTGAATAATCTCCCAGGTAAAAGTAAGCATTCCCCAATTGACTGTATATAGCACTTAATGTGCGAAGATCATCCGTACCGGCTTGTATAGCTGCCTTTAGTTTTATTCACAAATATTTCTCAACATTTACACTTGATATTTATTCCATTATTTACCTGAAAAAATGCAACCCCAGCTCTGCAATCCCCTGCTTTGCATAGTCTCTCCCCTTCCAAAGCCAGTTCCAGACACATTGAAGAACCATCGTTGCTCTAAAGATATAATTGATTGAAAAATTAATATTGTTTAACAAACTTAAGTTATTAACCGTGCATTTTTTTATAGAAAAAAAAATGGGCTTGGCTTCTTTGACGATTGATCAATCTTTAGCGAATTACTCACTTGAGTGTCACTGGATAAATTTTCAGCGCTCGCAGACAAAGAAGACATTATATGGTAACAAATTAAAATTTACATTTAAAATAAAACTGAATATTTGAATTAAAAAATGTTCCATAAAGTTATATATTTCCAATTGCGATTGATAGATTTATAATAACAACACAATTTTCTAAAATTTTATGGTCTGAACACGAAAACCACCAACCGCAATTCACTCAACAGAAGTCATTCAAAATTCACAATCTCAAATTTATTTAATTCAATCAGAATCAGAAGAATTCACAATCACAAGTCAATTCAGGTCAGCAGTACTGCCAAGTGCCAAGCGAATGCTAATTTACATTTTGTTGTGTCAACGCTATGGCCCAACCCAGACGAGAACTTTTTAGGAAGGAAGGAATTTCATTCCGTTGGCTTAGACGTCCCGTAACAATAATGGGCTTAAACTTACAATACTGTAAACTCACCGATTTTCTTTAAACTTTGCACACTAGTTCCTTTTCACTCACAAATCGCAAATATCAAAAGGAAATTTGTCGGAAACTTATAGTTTCCGAGATATTCGACTTTAAAATTCCCGAACTTTGTACTGAAATTCACTGCAATTCACAACAAATTTACTCTTCTTCTTCTTTTAGGTAGCAATAAGTTTTGAGTGCCCTCTTGATGCTACCCGAAAGAAGAAGAAGAAGAGTAAATTTGTTGGGAATTGCAGTGAATTTCGGTACAAAGTTCGGGAATTTTAAAGTCGAATATCTCGGAAACTATAACTTTCCGACAAATTTCGTGTTGATATTTGTGATTTGTGAGTGAAAAGGAACTAGTGTGCAAAATTTAAAGAAAATCGGTGAGTTTACAGTATTGTAAGTTTGTTCTTCACGTAGTTCCTTATAAGATTACCGAAATTAATTGTGTGCGTGTTCAATTAAGTCACAGTTTTTGATATAAACAATATCTGTATCACAAATTCACAACACGTAATGTTTATTGAATTATTATATTATCACCTCAAATCGCAAATAAACATCTGTATAGCCGTCCGAGGAGAAGTTTCAGAAATTTCGCAATTTCAAAATGGCCGGCTTGCTGTAGGATTGGTATGGGCTGGTTTAGACGGTGTAGTTTTTGCGTCGCGTGATCGGTTATTCTCTTTTGTTCAAGAAAGGAAAAACTTGCTGTGCGTTAACACGGTATAGTTTTTGCGCGGCGCGCACGAAAACAAGAGTAGTTCTTTAATCGCTTATTTCGTCGTGTACGACATTCTTCTCTGGGTGGCGTTCACGTTAACTGGAAATTATTTGGACTGGTAATATTTTTATTAAATATCTTGCGCATTTTGATAGGTATGTTTATTAACATATAATAATTACATTCAAAACTCAAATAATAAAAAAAATATTTCAATTTTAGACATGAATATGAGTTCTAGCAGTGAAGAAGATATGGAAATGGCCTTGAGTTTAGAAAATGCCGCCCTTGCTTTAAATGCTTACTCAAGCAGCGATAGTGATGATAACGTAATTGTTACGGGCTTACTAAGCGCTGCCTCTGGTCTGCTCCAACTTGCAGGAACAAAAAGGAAAAGAAAATGTTGGGTACAACCGTGTAAAAAGCGTAGAAATAGCAGTGGTTCATTCCAATTTTTAACTCGCGAATTAAGAACAGAGGACGCAGATGCTTACCGAAATTATTTGCGCATGAATGAAGATACTTTCAAAAAGCTACTATCAAGTGTTGAAAAGGATATAAAGCATCAAAATACCATAATGAGGGATTCCGTTGAACCTGCAGAACGTTTGGCAATTACTCTTAGATTTCTGGCAACTGGCGAATCTTACCAAAGTATGCAGTTTCAAACTAGGTTATCAAAAGCCTTTTTGAGCATTAACATTCCAATTATTTGTGAAATATTGTGGCAAAACTTAAAGGAAAATTATTTAAAGGTAATTTAAGAAAAAAGTAAATAAATTTTATTCGTCAAATATTCCAGCTAGAGACAATTGTAATATATCCCTTTTCTGCTTTTTTTTGTTTTGTGCTGGTTCCTCGGAATGAAATTCAGCAACTTCTTTGATATCTGCGTCCTTTTCCATACGTTTCTCTGAATGTAAAGGTGAGTGGATTTGGGCAGCTGCATTTCCAATTTCGGATGGCGGAATTACCTGAACCGATAAAATCTTGATCGCTTTTGCTTGTGCGGCAGGTAAAATTTGCTGATCTCTGTCATGTGAGGCGGCGTTTTTACCTGGACTTGGTGCACTTTCAACATGTGACCTGTGAGAATTTGCACTTTGTAGCTTTGTATTCTCCTCAATCCCTTTTCTCAAAGCGGATTGAATTGCCCATATCGTATTGCTGTGAATGACCGGATCCGTAATTAGTTTAAGTTGAGATACAACAAAATTGCTGACCCAATCATCTTTCCGCTCATTTCTGTTTTTTTTTCTTTTAAGCAGCTCCTCAGTACATTGCAGTGTGGCTGTTATCTGTGCCCGCATATCCATTTTGCTGCATCGTTTGGCCTGCAAATAGAAATTTTAAAATATCAATTTTTTTTTATTTGTTCAGTTAATTTGCACATATCTTTTCAGTTTCCCTCATCCATTGCTGAGTGGGAGAAAATTTCTGAAGAGTTTGGCGTGCGCTGGCAATTCCCCCATTGCTTGGGTGCTTTGGATGGAAAGCACATAGCATTCAGATCGCTTCAAAAGGATGGTGCATTTTATCACAACTATAAAGGAACAGACAGTATTATTTTATTGGCATTATGCGATGCAAGTTGTAAGTTTACTTATGTGGATATTGGATGCAACGGTCGCACTAACGATGCTGGTGTTTTGCTTCAAAGTAAGTTAAAACGTGTAATCGACAACGGCGAACAATATTTTCCAGCTGAGAAAGCAATCGGGAACAATCGGATGCTGCCATATGTAATTATTGGAGATGATGCTTTTCCCCTGCAAAAACATATAATGAAACCCTATCCATATAAAAGCAAAGAAGAAGTAAAGCAAACATTTAATACTCGAATTAGCCGTGCGAGACAAAATATAGAGCGTGCCTTTGGTCTCCTATCTAACAGATTTCGTGTTTTACAAAATACAATGAATTTGCGCGTTCATAATGTGGAAAGTGTTACAAGAGCATGCTGTGTCTTGCACAATTTTTTGATAACCCATAATTCAAGAGATTACCTTGAAAACAATAATAGCAACGGTCATAGTGTAACTGGAGATGAGCAAAATCAGCAAGAACCTCAAGAGCAAGCCACCTCTTCTAGTGTAACTGGAGATGAGCAAAATCAGCAAGAACCTCAAGAGCAAGCCACCTCTTCTAGACGCTTTGCAGAAACAATTAGAAAGCAATTTGCGGAATACTTTCACAATGAAGGAAAAATTCAGTGGGATGACATGTGAAGGTACTTTAAATTTCAACTTATACAACAAGCGTCCATGTCAAACCTGTCAACGCGGGCTCTTAGTTAGTTAGTTAGTTTTCTAAGCAATTTTTGCATTTAATAATTAAGAACCAATTGTATAATTAACACCCGGTGCATCTAACATTGTTACATTATTATTATTATACTATATATATCTATATATAATATTATAATAATAACAAATATTTAAATTCAACAAATTTTAAAATTTCTCAACTTACCCTCGGTGGTGGAGAAGCAAACGAAGTGCTCGGCTCGTTCCCGCCAATTTCATCTTCTTCTGGAACTTCTTCAACGTCATCAGGATTTATAAAAAGCTGTAAGAAATATATGTAATTTACAGGTATATCTAATTGAATTAAAAATAAATAAAAAAGAACTGGTTGTATAGAGAAAATACGTAAACATACCGTCTCTATATTTGTTGTAGATTCCTTGGTAGTACAATAAATCTTCAGAAAATCCATTTGGTCAAAACACCACAATTTTGGCAAATATACATCCTCGATTCCTGCTCCACTCTTTTTTGATGCAGCCATTAGCCTCATCTCTTTCGAATACTGCCCACGCAATACCTGGATTTTATTGCGAATGTGATGCACCGTAATTGCGCTATTGCTTTTTTGCAACTCACTGCAAATTACTTCAAGGGATTTTTCTCTTTTATCTCTTTTTATGTAGTCTTTGTGTTTTGTGTTGTACAAGTTTTCAAAGTCTTGATAACACAACAACAGTTTTTCCACTAATTGGCGGTCCCACCTCACGCTCATTATACTTTTATATTATATATTATACTTTTAAAACAAAAATCTCAATTTAAAAAGAAAAACTTCAAACAATATTTTTACTGTCAATGGTCTAAGGTCTGAGTTTTCACAAATTAAAATCCCGTATTAAAATCATAAAACACAACAATCACATATAACACTTTCACAGCAATGGTCCACACTTCAATAAATGAACATCCCGAATTAACAATTGCACACAATATTTTTTAACGACATCATTGAATGATCAGCTGATGTTAAAAAAATTTCCTGAACTCCCCCGAATGCAAAAACAAGTGAAAGAGGAATTGCTGAAAATAACAATTTTTCGGAACTCGCCCGAATGCATAGAAAACAAGTGAAAGAGGAATTGATAAAAACTTCATGATCGTGCGCGGTGCTCGCTCGATGGCTCATCGCTGTTCTGTGCGCGCCCTCCCCCATCTCCGCTCATCCCGCTCTCCTACCATTTTCGTGCGCGGCGCGCAAAAACTACACCGTCTAAACCACCTCTATGCTGCCCGTACTCCCGATCGAAACTTGTTACGGAATTTTCCTACCACCGAATACTTCTCACCCGTAAAAACTGCCTAAAACTTACGCGTGTGGGCTATGGCTTGGTATGCGTCTCAAATGAAGCAGCGCACAGTTGACGGAGCAGTACGCAACAAGTTTGATAAAATCTAAATTTCACGCAACTGAACGGATGAACATATCCTAAAATTTGCGTTAACGGATTGTTTATCAAGTTCCTACCATAGATAACTGTGCAGATTAAGGCCCGTATTCACCAAGCAATTTAATTGAAATTGAATTTAATTTGTGTTTTAGTACTCTCGTTAGAGAGGGCTGGGGCCCACTTAAATTAAAATTAAAGTTATATAGGTATGCATTATTATGGGGTAAAAAAACACAAATTAACCTACCTATCCTAACCCTCTCTTACAGGCCCTAGCATAATAAAATAGAACAAAGCATAATGTAGAAATTTGGGTAACGTTAATAGCTTGGGAAAATAAAACCATTTATAATAAATAAAGACAAGGGAATTCAACAATGCATCGTACAGTGGTAATTTCCCAGAGCCAACGTTGTACTACTCCGTTGCGTTAGATTAGATTTGTGAAGGGATGTGTAGGTGTTAGCCTCGCTATCACTGCGACCTGAAAGATCTATTATGAGTCCCCGTTGTATTTACTCCCTTTGTGTTCAGACTGTTAATAAGGTCTAGAACCATTCTGGAATTGAGATTCCACACGTAGGTGTTGGAGGTGGAGTAGTCTCAGGCTGGCCAATGCTTCGCAGTTGCAGAGGAAGTTCTCCGAGGTTTTGTTAGCATTCTGACAGAAATGGCAGGATGAGGTCTCAGGCAAGCCCAGCCTGTTTAGGTAATACCTTAATGCGCAAAGGCCTGAGAAGAGCTCAGTAATCATTTTGAGCTCGGTTCTTCTTTTTTTGTTTTTCCGTCAGAGGTGTCGATAAACTTTTTTGCCTGACGAAGTCCTTGTAGCCTTTCCCAACATAGGGATTTTTGTTTATTCTCCCAGACGTTTATGGCAGCTCTGAGATAACACTTTGAAGTGCCACAAAATGGCTCTGGTCGGACAAACTAAGTTTCCGCTCCTCTTTTGGCTAGGCCATCAGCAATTTCATTGCGTTGTGGCCTTCATGTCCAAGTTCCAGCATGAGAATAACTTTGTTTCTCCCTGAGTAGAGCCCATAGCCTTTTATATATGGCATTTGGGGCCGTATACGCCCAGTCCGACTCCATTGTTCGTTTTTGAACCATATCCCATTGCGTTTCTATTATAAACAGTAAATTCAACAAGTTTTATAATTTTCTCCATATTTTTTCGACTCAATTTTGCACAAACTTCGCTATCCTATAAACGCGGACTGAGTATTCGAGTTGGCAACTAATAATTTACATTTATTGTGAGTAAAATTTGTTTTTAACTTTTATAACTCGATCACAAGATGTTATGTTGAACAGTCAGTTAAACTATATTTGGACCCGTTCTAAGCTCAATCTCTCAACCGAGCGTGCTCTGAAACACGAGTCAAAAACTCTACTCAATCTTTCAACTCTACATGTAAACATGGTACCAATTAAGACAATTACGACAATTACGACATCAACAATTTCTCTCTCAATTTTCGAGTACACGAACGCCTTCAACCTGCAAGTAAAAAATTACAAAAAGTTTTAGCCATAGCTCACACAGTAATTGTTTATATAAAAAACTGTGACTTAATTGAACACGCACATAATTAATTTCGGTAATCTTATAAGGAATTACGCGAAGGAACATTATTGTTTGGCACCTCTAAAGTGGGAAACACAATTGCACCGTTTCGATCTGATGTCAAATTTGCTTATATGAGACGTACGTGCAATTGGACACATTACACCGAAATGCATCGAAACGAATCGAATCGAAACGGAGAAGTTGAGCAAATTTCAACTTTAAAGCCCGGTACGCTAGAGCCAAGGAATTAGGTCAAGGAATTTTTCCACTTATTTCTTAAAGAAAATTTGACATTAGGCCAAGGAGTTTTTGACAATTTGGACTTGTCAATTGTGTGATATTTCTGACAATAAAGAAATAATAAAGAAAGTGAAGAAATGGATAATTACCAATGAAAAATTAAGATACACGTAAAACAATTTTTATTCTTCCATTTGTCATTTTAAAATTGATACACCTCTTGCAAAATCGCCGTTCCTTCGTTCAATTTTTCAATTATTCCACCACCGTTAAAATTCCTTACAGAAATAAGTGCATCGGTACTTATTTCTTCAAGAAATATTGACATAAATGGATTTCTCGTAAAAGAGCGACATCTTTTTGTCAATCGGGAAGTAGAGATTTTCTGTTCGAATTACTTTTCTCTAGCGTACTACCTCAAGGAATCGGTCAAGAAAAAATTCCTTGAGCATTCCATGACACTTTTTTTACATAGTTTTTGTATAGGAACAAAAATTCCTTGGCTCTAGCGTACCGGGCTTAAGCCAAATTCCGTCCTCCCCGAAAATGTTCTCATCTGGGTTGGGCCTTACAAGGTTGTACTTTCAAGCTAGTACTCGAACCTTATATGAGAAGCTCTACTTGTTTGAACAGACACGCACACAATTAAACTCGCTTTAATATGGAGCTCCGGCGCGGCGGAACAAAATAAGTAATCCCACGTCTAGGCACAAAAGTGTAGTAAAATGCGCGTGCAGCATGCGATAGCGTATACGTTGCATTGTGTAAATTTGACATTTCTCTTCGTTGTTTTCATTCCTTTCCAAACTTTTAGGAGAGGTAGGTAGTGTTATTTTTATTTTCTGTTGAAATTTTGAAGTTTTTCGTAGAATCGCATCAAATTATATCATTTCTAATAGAAATTGTTGCACTCCTCGGTAAAATTGTGAGTAGTTTATCTAAATGAATACTAATATTTACTAAAATTGTAAGTAATGTACTTGTCAAAGTCAAAGTGTTTATCCAGTCGATCTCGTGTAATCACCGGCCAGTGTTTTGGTATATTTGTGGTGGATCAAGTCGGCCACAACAAATTTTTTTTCACAAGCCAAATCAAATCAAAAAAGCATTCATTCACCTTAAGGTACATACTACGTTGGTTGCCTTCTGCTATGTAATTTCTGATGTTTACGTCTCAAATTCAACCTTCATTTTACCCTACTAACTGTTTGCTATTGTTCTTTTCAGCAGGGGTTGGAAGATTTGTTTCATCAATATAATATTAAACATAAAGATTAACATAAAAATTTATTTATTTGAAGTACCCGTGCCAAAGGCTCGCAGAGGGTTGGGACATCATAGAATGTTACATAGTAGATACATATTACTGTGTTATTTTGTGTCCGCAGAGGAGAGCAGATCAAAAGATACACAATCGAACGCCTCAGCCATTTTCATGGAAGATTTAAATAAACCGAACAGTACAAATAGTTCGCTTCAATCGACAAGAATTTGTTCTCTCCAGTATAATATAATAATAATAATAATAATGGTTATAATAACTGTATTAAATGTATAGTAGGTCTGATCGGGTTAATCCGATTAATCTGCAAAATCTGTAATCCACCCTTAGGGCTGGTCACTTTATAAGCAGGACAAATAATACCTCTAATTATGTCAGCTCGTATATAATCTGTATATATATATTTTTTTGATGTATCTGTTAACCAGTACTCTTGGTACACTCAACTGTCTCTATAAACCAAACTATATTTATATCATATCTAAATCTATTATGTAGTATATATCCAAACTCAAATCTATTATGTATATAATCTGGTTACTAGATTTAATTTGATTTTAGTTTATTTTGCTATGTAACAATAACTAACCTATGAACTATACTTTGATTGTCGTAGAGCCCAACGTTGTATGTTGCTTTAAGCAGGGGGCTCAGAAATAAATACACTTTGACTTTGTATAGGAGCTCTAGAACAACTTACACAAAGTCAAAGTGCAACGTATAACGTTTTTGCTCTTACGACAATCAATAGTTTGGTTTTTAGATTAGTTAATTATAATACAGCAAAACAAAGCAAAAAATCAAATTAAAGCAAGTAAATAGCTTATATAACATTATAGATTTAGATACAACATTGTAAAGATATAAAACAGGTCTACGGAGATAGTTGAATATATCGAGTTTACAGATTATGTAATGGATACATCGAATATACATATTATACGGTCTTACATAATTAGAAGCATTATTTATCCCAAATAACATTATGTGTATATATACAGATTATACAGGTTAATCAGATTAACCAGATTATACATATTATATAGCCTATATGGTCGAAATATTACCAGCATTGCGATTGGATTTGATTTTAAGAGAGTTAAATGCATCTCCCAAGGAGCCGTGTACAGTATTAAGCCAGATAGAAGATGTCGAGGCAGACCAGACTGGATCCATTCAAACGTTGCTCCAGGATTACATTCATAACCGGAGCCAAACACACATAGTCCATACATATACATATAGGTATAGAAATATATAATGAATGGAGAAATAAAACAAAATACACCAAGGCCAAACCGTCAGATGTTAAGAGGAGTCAGTACCAAGTTTTGCAAGTTTCATACATTTTTCAATGCGAATTTCTGGCAAGCTATTTGTAGCAGAATATTGATTTATATCTTAAATTAATGATAACGACGAGGGCTAGTAAATAACGTCGGAAAAAATGAAAAAAAATTGCATTAAAACGGCGATATTAGCTCGGAAACTTGTAAAAAATGATAAAAATTGAAGTTTTTCAAATCGAATTCCTGTTTTCTCATTTCTTTAGATTGTGACTATTTTAGAAAGATAAATTCTAGATCTAGCAAATAACGTAGAGTTTTTCATTTTTAGTTTCGCTTTTTTTTAATTATTTGACTGTAATAGTACTTGTTTTTTCTCCCGATATTTCACCAACGAGAAATTGCAATATTTCGTTGAAAGTTGTTGAAATACAAAGCAAAATAGTATATTTAACAATTAAGTGCAAAAAAAATTTAGGAGATTTAATTCTCGATAAAAAATTTCAATTTATTTAAACTGCAAATATTCATTTTTCCACTTAAATTGTATAATTTTGTCGCATGTTGGGTTTCTGTTTTTTACGCTAGATGTCTCTAATGTGGTCTGTGGTCTAGGTCTAGACTAATTTTATATGAGTTTTCTCACTTTTAAGACACAAACCTACGTATAATAAATTTTATTACTGATATCTAAATTGAAATTTTTGCTGAGTACTGACTCCTCTTAAAGGTGTGTCCATTTTTGCAGGAGATATGAGCGTCATGACCACCGGGAATTGTTCCTGAAACATATAAAGAGATGATTTGTTGAGATGTGTAAACATGCCTGGGTTAGTCATCCGGTGATACCAGCGTTGCCTTGGGTTCCACTGAGGATATTTTAGAAGTTTTGATGTGTTATCAGATTTAACTCGTTCACGCCACATGGTACTGCGCCCTAGTTGCTCCTCACTCCGGTCTAAGAGAGCATAAGACTTTCTTTGTGAATTGTTTAGGTAAGCTAAATTCCCTCATTTCTCCTGGCAGGCCATTCCAACACGTTACACCACGTGAGAAAATATTCCTACTACCGAATTTGGTGTTTACGCGTGGATAAATCAGTCGTTTATTGTCCCTAGTGCTCCACGAGAAGCGGCTCCGCACATAATAAGGTAGAAGGCCTAGTCCAGCCTTATGTATGAACGATATATCCTTCACTTCATATAGACACTGCAGCGACCTTGGTATCAGAATGTCCAGCAATGGGCTAATATGTGCCCTTCGTCGAAGATTAAGAGCAGTGGGAGAAGAAGACACCAAACGTGATTCTGCGGTTCAGCGCATTTTATCTTATTTCCAGTTCTATTGTGCTCGTTATTATTCGTAAACTGGCTTAATCTATTTAATGGAACCTGTTTTATCATTTGTAGGTATATGGGGTTTTAGAATTAATAAAAACTATTTCTCATTCAACAAATACTTAATAATTATTAATTAAAAAAGTTTTTTTTTGAGTTGTTAAAAATTTGTGTGTTTTATATTTCTGAACGAGGGTTGAATGTCGGTCTGTCATCCCGCATCATTTTAAAAACCGAGAAGCTTTTTTTAATTCAATTAATTTATTTATTTATTGCAAGCTTTAGCAATATTATTTAATTGCAAAGTGGATACTGATCTGCGCTTATCTTCTATTAAATCGATAATAGAAATATAAATTTCCTGCTGTTTCCCTCATTTGGAAGATATTTGGATTATCTACGTGGGATAAATCTCTTTCTTAGGCTTTGGTTATATATGGTGCAAATGGAATTAGCGCGCTTAAGTACTAATGAATTCGTATTGGAAACTACTTGCATATTACCAATCTTCAAAGAAGGTTATAAAAGTGATGCTAATAATTATCGTCCCATGTCGCTCCTTTATGTTCTCAGTAAAATATATGAAAGACTAATTCATAACCAACTAACAGCTTTTATATAATCCAATGGAGGTTTTGATAAAAAACAATATGTATTCCAAAAGCAAAGCAACACCACAACTATCATGAAAGATGTAATGGAGTACATTAACAAAGAAGTAGATGTCGGTAACTGTCATTGGAGTATTTGTAGACCTGAAGAAGGCGTTTGATACTGTAAATCATAATATACTAATCGAAATATTAAATGATTTGGAAACTAGAGGAAAGACTAACCAGTTGCTAACCAATTACCAGCATGATAGACAGTGCTGTACGAAATTGGAAAACTGTTATAGTGAGAATGAAGTGATGAACACTGGAGTCCTTCAGAGATTAATTCTGGGTCCGCTCCTCTACTCTCTGTACATCCAAAATTTAATGGAAGCTGGGATGACCGCAGAATATTGCGAATGATACAATACTCCTGTACAAGGGAATGAATGGTGAAGCAATACAGGGAGAAATAAATGAGGACTTAACGCGGTAACAAGATGACTATATGGTAATAACCGTACAATAAATACAACCAAAACAAGTTTTATGGTGTTTCAACAGAGAGGCCAGTAAAACTTTGATATTAAACTGCAAGTGGTAGGTGAGCTTTTAATGTGCTCACCTTCCACTTGCAGAGTTGAATCAATAAAATATCTGTCAATGATAATGGACGATAATTTGACCTGGAAGCATCACACTACATATGTGAGGAAAAGAGTGGCACCACTTATAGGAATCATGAGGGTAAGAGACTTTTTTAATTACTGGACGAGAAACCTGATCCACAAAGCTTTTATACCTACAATATAATCAATTGGTCGCAATGTAACAATAATCAAAGAAAATGCATGCATAAAGTATTAGATAAAGCAATAAAGTCCATCTTCAATTTACATAGTCTTACACCAAAGCTTGTGCTGTGTGAAATTACAAAATTCCTGAGCTTAATGCAATACGTGGAAAAAGCTAAAATGATATATAAGATAAGATATAAAATGAAAAAAATCCAACATAAACTTAATAGAGCATAGATATATACATAACCACGACACGAGATTGGGACAACATAGAGAGTTTAAAGCATACAGCTTAGTCTCACCGGTTAACTCTAGTTCTGTCATTTACGATCCCAGCTATGAGTGTGCTCCGATTGAGCAGTCATTGACTAATGTGAGTCATATTAAGCCTAAAATTGACAATTTAATCAGCAGTTATCCCACTAGTAAGTGGGAATTCCCATGCAGTGTACCCCCTTCTGCGTGCTGTACCGGTTTCTACTCCCAGTCTAAGTCTAATTTCTGAAGAAGTTGGACTTAGACGGGGAGTAGAAACCGGTACAGCAGGCCGAGGGGGCATACAGCATGCGGACCCACTGTCTAGTGGGAGGGAACCTTTAATTCCATTAATGCTGTTGTCAAAACAAGTGAAGCAATCGTCATTTCTATTAATATTGATTATATTATCTTTGCTGATGAAATTGTCAATTTTAGGCTTAAAGTTCCGGAAGTTGCGCGCGGTCTATGAGTCCGCACCAATATTACCTTCCTTTTATTTCTGTTGTAAACAAATCTACTTCTATCAGCTGCTGAATACAC
Source organism: Dioctria linearis (assembly GCA_963930735.1). Taxonomy (NCBI): domain Eukaryota; kingdom Metazoa; phylum Arthropoda; class Insecta; order Diptera; family Asilidae; genus Dioctria; species Dioctria linearis. Next base: position 209,502,186 of record OZ005740.1, read on the forward strand.
ACCAGTATACGTACACGTCAGTCGCTCGCCAACTCTCCTCCATGTGTTTACGGCTGAAACGACCGCACGCACACGGTAGAAAAATGTTTTTTTTTTCCAAAGCCTATAAAACAGAAAAAGAAAGGCTATTATTAATAATTGATTCGGAGTATTTCTAGCATGATTAAAAATTGATTAAAAATTAAGATGTCTTTCTTTGATAATGAAGAATTAGAATATATTTATTTTGTCTTTTAAAACTGTTATATAGCTCCTTAAAATTCGTCTATTCTCCATCTATTAATTAGTTATTTATAAGGAAGTGTCTGGGTTGGTTTCCAGCCATTCACATTGCCCAAGGATTATGCGATTCTTAATCCTTTCTATATTCTCATTCGCTATAATGATTTTATTGTTTGTTTCGTAATACCCAACGTTGTACGTAGCTTATTCAGGGGTATATGAATAAATGCTTTTTGATTTGATGATTGAAACTAAGTTCTAGTGGGAAAGCAGAGAAATTTCCAAATAGAAAATTAGTAAGATAGATTGAAATTGAAGCGAACTAATGGCTAACCAAATAACGTAAGAGATTAATCAGTCATACCTTGTTAAGCTTGTATTATGCTGCAACACTAGCTTTGCACTGAAGTTCTTTACTTTGCACAGCATTTTTGTCGGTGTGTATAGCGCAAGCTAATTGATCTACAGCACGCATATGCGCACAACAATTATCCATAAAAAGAATACAATATGCAATGCAAACTATTAAACAAAGAAAAAAAATTGTTAGTTTTACTACACATGAATGAATCACACACTCTATGAATGAAATTGCAGTAGAAAAATTGTAAGCAAGCATAAAATAAAGAAAAACAAGTTACAATAAAAGTTGTTCATATGAAGTAAGCGATTTTTCAATTGTATAAAAAGCTTGTATTATATTCAATAAATTCAGAGTTGATTTCGACTCCACTGCCGACTAATTGTAAATGGAAGATTTTAAAGGTAATTGAGCTCTTTAGCTCTGATCCCTTAACCTGACTTGATTTTGAGCTTCTTAGCTCTTATCCAATCAGGTTGGCCAAGCTTTACTTTGAGCTTCTTAGCTCTTACCAAGCGAGGCATTGCTGTTAGAGATATCTACAGCTCTGAATCTATTTACTTATATTAAGACCAAGCTTTGAGCTTTACTGATCTCACTTGGTCGAGATACAAGAACATAGAGCCTCTGTTAAGCTCTACCGCTTATATCTCTTCGTTGATGTGAATTTATTTTCTTTCCGGTTTCACTAAGAATTGCAAGATTTGAAAGCTACAGAGAAGGCATCAACAGGTGATAAAGAAACTTTACATAGCGACCCTGCCCAACAGAACGTGGGATCAAATAAGCAACAAATAGACGAGTTACTTAAGCCGTGGAAAGATTTTAAAAGATCTTTGGAGGCAGCACTGAAAGATCCGACTGCGGGACTACGACCGATAACTCTGGAGGACTACAGACAGATATTTAGAAGTGCGGCGCGATGAACAACAACAACCTATTAAAAACAAAAGTAAGAGCCGGCTTCGAAATTAAAATAAGGGCGGAAATCAAGGCGTATCGTCGACTGCTAGTGATAGCAACTGGAGAGCAGCGGGATCTATTCATGAAAAGAATTAAGGAGCTGAGTAACAAAAGAAACATGTATAGGAAGGCCACAAAATTAAACAAAAACAATAAAAATTAATATTCAATGTAAAATATTTTCTTTTGAATTTGCATTCAAAGAATTTCGCATTTCGTTGTGTCTTTCTCAACTTGTTTTGGAATCTTGAATTTGTTCCACCTGTCGTGTCCCAATTGTCATGGTACTTCTTTGCCACTAGTTTGCTTTTAAGTAGGTTCTCCCTAGCTAGTTGAAACGCCCTCTGCAATTTGAACCGCAATACCGAATGGTACTTATCCATATTGTATATCGGTTCAGGCTGACGCTGTACGCAACTGGGGATTTCCGCTACAAATCCAAGCAACGTTTCCATGGGCGTAAGTTTTGTGCCTGTATGCACGGTGTTGTTGTACGCATGCGCTGCGGCGCGCAGCTCGTCCCAGTTTCGTGGCTCCCGATCAACGAAACTCCTCAGATAGTTGGCTAGCGTAGAATGCTGCCTCTCCACAGCGTTGGTAGGCCTTTATCTTCAACATTTTACAAAGAGCCTTTATGACTTCTCCAGTGAAGTTTGCTCCCTGATCCGTTACTAGCTGTTTCGGTAGCGAGTACCGGCTGAGGATTTGCTCAAACAAGGCCAGGGCTACCGTGTTCGCTTCTTGGTCTGGTATCGCCCCGAAATCTACAAATCTAGTCAGATCATCCATCATACACAAGATGTACTTGTTACCCTTGTGACTGAATGGCAAAGGTTCAACTAAGTCAACATAGACTTTCTCAAAAGGTCTTTCCGCGATTTCCGTTACTACTAATGGCATCTTGATGGCTCTAGCGTGCTTATTTTTTTGGCAAATCGTACAACGTTTAACATACCGAGCTATATCAGCCTTCATTTCCTTCCAACGGTAGAAGCGCTTCACTCTATTGAACGTTTTGTTCCTTCCAAAGTGTCGTCCAAACCTAGAGTCATGATAATCTCTTAGGATTAGCTCAATCTCATCTGGATTGGTCACCAGTTTTGGTTCTGGTTTCTTCAGTTTTTCTTCGGTGATTATCTCAGTCCCTTCAATACTGTTACCTTCGTTTTCAGAATCTCGCAACGGTATTTGTTTTGGTTGTTCCCTTTCTTTCCGTTCCCTAGCTGGAGCACGAGTTATTGCAAGGCATGGGTACTCCTTGTTATGATATGACTCAGGTTCTTCAATGTGCCTTGGAATTCTGCTTAGGGCATCGGCATTACCATTTTCTTTTTCAGTTTTATATATAATCTCAAATTCATACTCCGATAGTTTTTGGTGAAATCTGAGCATACGTGAAGTAGTGTCCTTCACCTTGAACTCCCCGTAGCGGTTGGTGATCCGTTACTATTTTGAAAGGTTTGCCCAGAAGGCAGCACCTATAGTTCCGTACTGCCCACACAATGGCCAACATCTCACGCTCTGTAGTGGAGTAGTTTCTTTCTGCCATGTTCAAAGTACGACTAGCATAACTAATTGGCTTTCCCTCTTGCTCTAGAACTGCCCCTAAAGATTCCCCACTTGCATCAGTGATTACCGTAAATTCCTTTGTGAAATCCGGATATATCAAGAGTGGTGGTGTAGTTAGAATTTCCTTGACACGACTGAATGCCTTTTCACACTCGAGTCCCCATGTGAACTTAACGCTTTTTTTTAATAAACTATTAATGGGTGCCAATATTTTTGAAAAATTCGGAACAAATTTCCGATAATAATTGGCTAACCCTAAAAAAGATTGAGCCTGACGAACAGTTTTTGGTTGTGGGAAATTTTGCACTACATCTACTAATCGTTTATCAGGCTTTACCCCTTGTTGAGAACAAATATGGCCCAAATACACTACCTCTTTCCTTAAAAACTGACATTTTGAAGGCTGCAACTTAAGGTTGTGTTCTCTGAAGCGCTGAAAAACTTCTCCTAGTTTGCTGTTATGTTCGTCCAAACTCTTAGCAAATATCACGACATCGTCGAGATACACGAAGCATTTAATCCCTTGAAGTCCCGTTAGAATTCCGTTCAGTGGGGATTGAAAAAGAATGACCCAAACGATCTAAGATGTCCTCAATTCGGGGAAGGGGATAAGAGAAGGGGATGCTGACTTTGTTTAGTTCTCTGAAGGCTACACATAGGCGATACTTTCTTTTATCGTTATCATCAACTCTTTACGGGGAAATTAAATGGACTGTCACTAGGTTCGATGATATCGTCCTCCAGTAATTTTTTGAGTTGTTTCTGACACTCTTCTCGATGGGCTTCTGGCATGCGATATTGCTTTTTGTGTATGGGGGCCGTATTAGCCATTAACCGTAACTTAAAGGTCTTCGTCGGGGTGTATGACAATTTATCTCCTGGAAAATGAAAGATATCACTGTACTCGTAGCAAATATGGGTTACTGCTTCCCTTTCTTCGAAGTTAAGGTCTTCTCCCAGCACCAGTGATTCCTTCATTACCTTGAGCCGTTGTTGGCGATTATCAATCTTACCCTTATCCCGTCCTAGTGGATGTACAGTATACTTAGTCAATTTTTCAAGCCTCGGCTTGACAGGAATTTCCAATAGCCGCTCTGTTCTTGGGTTCAACTTAATGCTTGTCACCTGAGTGCTTTTACTCTTTCCTAAGTAATAATTTTCCTTTCGCTGTGTAAGATGTACCTTTCCGCTCTGAGCCTATGCGTAAGCTGTAGCTTTAGAGAGGTCGCGCTGGACTTCCATGCGAGGAATTTCCAGCTCCTTTTCCTTTTTCTGCTACACTTTCTTGTTCTCTGCTCCCCATCGGTTTAGTCCTATTGATGGGTGCTTCTTGAGAATCTTTTTGATTTGTTCCCGTGCTAAGGGACTCGACCAATTGTACGAACGGCTCCTCAACTGTTAGAGCTGACTGTACATCATCTTCTTTTGGAAAAGTCATATTTCTTTCTTTTATTTCACCATCTTGGTAAGATTCTGAAAGATACTTTGTGAGGCTATCTGATACCACGCCCGCTTTGGATATAATGTTGCGCAAGGCTGCGACTCGATTCTTCATTCGTTGCTGAATCTCTTTTGGGGAAGAATAAACTGACTCTTCTTTCTGGATAAACTGGTGATGATTATCCTGGGTGCTTTCCTTCAACTCTATTATCTCGATTTTCTCCTTTCCAGTGATGCATCCACAAAAAGGTTTTTCTTCCTTTATTTTCTCCATGCCTTTCACTGACAGTTTTCCATTTATACAATCAATGACTGCTTTGTCCTTCATGAACTCGATTCGCAGAATACCGTCAGGTGGAATCGAATTAGTGTCATAAATGGTGTTAAACTCGCATGGCTGTTCTACTCCACCTATGCGTAGTGTGGCTTTGCAAGTTCCAATTGAGCTTTCTTGTGCCCCAAACAACCCTCCAATCATTATTTTCTTGAGAGTTTGTATAGGCGTGTTTCCTTTAATACGATTTACCTTAATTATATTACATGCTGCACCTGTATCTACTAATAATGTTAATTTACCCGTTATACCTATATCCAATTCTACTGAGATAATGCAGTTATTTAACAAACTTAACTCTATGACACTGGCTTCTTTCTGTGAGGTCTTCATGGTCTTGAATTCCGTTAATTGAAGGCAGCTGCGGATAATTCCCCCAGCTGCCGCTCCCTTCTTCCCTTCTGTAGAGCTTCTTGTTCCGCTAGATATTTCTTCAAGCAGTTTGCGGTATAATGATCGCAGGTTCTACAAAATTGGCAATAAAGGATTTCTGGGTCTGTTTGCAGCTGTCCTGGAGAACCAATTGAAGTATCCGCGAACCTTACGCTTTGTCTTCGGCAACTAGCAGTATCGTGACCATAGTTTCGGAATTTTACACAGTATGGTAGCTGTTTTCTTGATTGGCATTCCCTAGCAATATGCCCTCTTTGCCCACACTGGAAGCACTGGATGGGCCTAGGCGGCGTTGCCCAAGCCTGTGATCTACGATATATTCCTACTGCTGCTGGAGATGGGCCCTTCTGTACGGCTTCTCTGAATGGTCTGCTGGTATTATTTTTGAAACGATTAGTCCCCCAGCTATCTCCCATTGTTTCGGAATTCAGTTTTCGCCCACTTCCCCAGACTTCTGGTTCTCTACTCTGGAGCCTCGTTGCATCCTTCTCGAAATAACTAGCTTCTTCTTGTACATCATCTAGAGTCAATTGATCGTAGAGTTCCTTGCTGCAATTCAGGAAACGGTAAAATTCTTTGCCCAGCTTTGGTGACCTTTCCCCAGAAAATAATGGTATATATTTGGATACCATATCCATAACTTTCCCATGTGCTTCCGCCATACTGTTCTTGAGCAATCCGTATGATTTACTGCTTCCTGGTTCTTTTGTCTTTTTCTTCGATGAGATACTCTTAGCTGGAATATCCTGCCTATCTTTCGTTTCTCGTGGTTTATCCCAGGTGTCCACTTCTTACTGACTTCTTGCCTGTATACTTTCTCTTGCGGCAGTGGACCCTCGGCTCTTAATTCTGTCTCCAGTTCCTCCGCTGCCTCTTCTGCTTCCTTCAGTCGCTGTTCCAAAGACAATATTTTCTTTACTAGACCCTTTTTCTTTCTTTGATCTTCTTCTAACAATTGTTCTGCTTGGATCTCGCCCCTTTGGATCACCTCGAGTGTAGCCGTTACCAGCAAGTCTAAAGCTTCGCCTTTCGTACAGGACTTGGCAGCTGTATTCCACTCCTGAATCAATTTTCTCGATTTTTCACTTGATGTTCGTTTTTGTAACTCTGCCGTGAGATGCTCTCCAATATATTGCCAGTCTTGCTCGTAGCTTTCTAACTTCTCCTTACACTCTTTTAGCTCCTGCGATCTTTCCTCTAATTCCTTCTCTTGAGTTTCGAACCGTAACAGTTGCTCTCTTCTCAGTACATTACTTCTACCCACCGACATTGAAGTCCGAACCAGAAGATCATCTAATTCTTCTCTCCTTTCCCTTCAATTCAAGCCTAATTACATATATATATTATATATAACACCTAACCAAGAAAACAATCTCACCCAACAAAACAACTTACACAAAAGTTAATTAATTTTAAACAACACCTAGTAAAACTAATTCAATTATTTAGATTAACACTTAAATCACACGTAGACATAAATCCGACACTTCAGCAGAGACCAATACCGAAACGCCTGATCTCTGTTTGAAACGTTGACTATTCAGACAAATATAGCATATACTCTATCAATGCTATAAAAAATGCGAAGGAGCTTCGAACTATCAGGAGTGAAATCCAACTTTTAAGTGGAATTATAGAAAACAACGCTATACCTGATTACAAAAATTTCCACTCCTTAACTTTTACTCTATTTAACATACAGAAAGATTCACCGTTTTTCTTACAGGTACAAATTCATTCATCAGCACAAAAACTAAATAACTTACCACCTACACTTCTCATTTAATAAAAACATAAAAGCCAACGATGAAAACACAAAACATTTATTTCCCCATATCAAACGAAAAATATTGAAAATCGCGGCAAACAAAACAAAAACCAAACATCGATCAATTAACTAATTAACCTATATCTTAAATTTTCAACCTAAACACACGGAAATGCGACAAAAACTTTCAAACGCCCATAATGATTTAACTTCAATCTATCCAAAAACGCACATCACAATCATGAAATCAATATTACTACACTAAAATGGCTTCCCAAAATCGCACTCAGCACTTAATCTAACACTTTTTAAATTTATCCTGAAAAGTAAATGGAACAGCTAAAAGAAGCAGAACTCCCATAATTAACAAAAAAAAAAAAAGGGAGTAGCTAAAAAAGCATAACTCCCACAATTAAAAAAAAAATGGAGTAGCTAAAAAAGCATAACTCCCAATATATATAAATTTTACCTTTTTAAACCGGCTGCGCCAAATTGTCGTGTCCCAATTACAATCAATCAATAAACCCTTTAAGTAACCCAGATAAAACTTTTTTCGAAGTACCTAAAATAACACTCGAATTTCTTTTAACACAAATATACTTTATTTATTCCGTACTGACCTAACTTAATAATTCACAAACCAACACGAACCGAACGGTAACTTAATATCGCGATGAGTGATAACTGAGCTGCTAAAAGATACTACAGGCACTCAACAGACCAGTCATTGGTCTTTTATGAACCTATACTCGGAAGTAAACTTTCTTTGCTCACAACGCGGATGTAAACAAACGACAACAACCTTGTCGTTTGTTCTACCTGTTGCAGCACCTGAGTCGCTTAGTAGTAAACAATCGCCTTACATAATAATTACCATGCGAGGTTAATTATTATCGTAATCGTCGATTGCTTCACTAAGCGCTCATCGCAGCCAGCTGTTGGGCTAATCAGCAAACCAACCGGCAGTTGCAGAACAATACCATGCGAGGTTATTGTTTAGCAATTGCTGATTATTTCGCTGTGATGCCTTTGGCTGCTGGAAGAATCTTCCGCATATCGGCCATATCACACCTTCTCTTCTCTCTCTCGTATTACAGCACAATCGTGGTTTGTGAATTGATTCCAAACAGACAGTATATGTCCACGCATATTCTAAAATAATCTACTGAGGTTGAAGACAAAAGACTGCTTCAATGTAAAATATAGAGAAATATTGAAAATAAACAAAGAACAAGCGATCGAATATAAGAAATATGTTGACAGGCTATATGATAGCATAATTATGATTTTAAAAGATATAAAGTTGTATTGGATAAAGAAAGTTTAACTAAGGAAACCAAAATTACGAACTTCGACATAGCCACATATCAGAATTTTCTGGGGATCGTAAGAATTTAGAGAAGTTTTAGATTTTGTTTTGAAAACTCGTCTCACATCAACAGTAAGGAACAAACTAGCAACCCCCACCAGTTTAGATTCATTTTAAAAAAATGTAAGCGAGATATACAAAACAAATAAAACACCACTCAGCATTCACACAGCTACCAAACTTAATCCAATAGAAATGTCGCAGATTTCGCAACAAGATTTGAAGGTTTAGTTGCACAATTAAACATCTTACAAATAACTGAATAAGGTGAAACTAGCAGATCATTGGTTGTACAATTAAACGATCAATTAGCACTAAATACCTTGAAAAACGGCATACAGGATCAATTAAAGGCAACAGTCTTTGCTGCAAGCACTAAAACACTAAGCGAAGCAGTACAAAAAGCAGGAGAAATTGAACCACATAAGCAAGAAGCAAATGTGTATCAATACAATAAGTACAGTGCTCGAAAAACCATCAGACATTTCATTAACAACCATAACTTTTCAAGAGACAATTATCGCAACAAACGCCAAAGAAATAACAATCGATTGTTTAACTCACAAACGCATAGAAATCATAATAATAGCTGACAAAGTAACAACAGTTATCTCAGGAATAATACCCGTCAAAATAATAGCAAAACGTATAGAAGAATACAAGTACCACAATCGGGACATGGGCAAATCCCCGAAGAGCAATCGGGGACTCATTAAAAATATAAAATGTTTAATTATAAATGATATTTTAACAAATTACAAGAACGTAATAACAAAATCAAAGGCATCACGCAATCAGAATCCAATTCCTTAGGCACATTAACTGCAAATATAAGGATGAATATCCCACAAGAATTCCGCATTGTAGATGAAACATTTCCTATAATGACCAGTAGAATCCTAGGAAGAGATTTTTTTATAAAAAATTCTTATAAGATAAATTACTACAATTTTACAATTTAAATTTTTTTTAATAATAGAAAATACATTTTACCAATGTACCCTAAATTACCTAGTTTGAAAGTTATAAAAGCCGACATTACCGAAGATAGCGTAGTTCTGAATGAAGAAATTCAAGAAGGAATTTATATAGCAAATTCCTACATACCCACAAAAGTCCGATTCTTGCTGTTGCAAACGTATTTTTGGTTACTTACAGTCGCATAGATTTTTAACATTAGTTTATTGTTCATTTGCTTTGTGTTTCACGATGACTAGTTCGCATATTTGTAATAGCTGCAAGAATACTCTGTATGTTATTTGTAAAGTATTGGTTTGCGACCATAAATATCATTCGGAATGTACTGGCGTTTTATCTAACCATTTTTGCGTGCTTGCTGCTGCTGACGGCTTTGTTTGAGTTTGTTCGGCTTGTGTACCTCTTTAAATTTGCCAGTTGGAAAAGCGGTTGGCTGAACTTACGAAAACTATTAACAGGCTTCTAGCGGTATTCTCCGCTACTGGGATCGTTGCAGATAAACATCGTACATTGTCAACTTCTGTGGCAACTTCTGTTGGTCAGTCCTCTGCAGTTATACAATCACCAGAGGTGCGCATTACACGTAACTCTTTGAACTCGTCATCTGCTAAAACATCATCTAATGGCAGATCTGCAGTGAATATCAATAAAAACGTAAAAGTCTCTAAACCATCTGTTTCAAGCAGTAGTGCATCTGCACCACTGACATGTATATATGTAAATGGACTGACTGATCTCCTGTTTCATGTGGCACCAGTTTTGATTTCCGAAATATGCTCTCACTTACAATGCTATCAACTGTCGTAAACTGGCGCTATATTTAAATTATGTGGGAATTTACTTAAATGCATGTCAGTGAGATTTATCGAATTTACAACAAAAATATTTGGGACTATTTGTATTACAAAATTTTAATTATGAGCCGAATGAAGTGTTTTCACAAGGGTTTTTTGGTTCAACGAGCAGTCCATTTATATACATATCAGCGATCTGCACTTATAAAGAACTCATTGCATAACACTGCGCGTACTGACGTCATTCAACCTATTGCTTGTGATATGCCTGAGAGCAAAAACAACGATAACAATAATAATAATTCTTCATCGTCTGCACTAATATTAGAGTATATTTCAAGTCAATTGATAATTTTTCGCGCATGGAAAATATTTGGGCAATTTTCTGAAAAATAATTTCGCTCATTTTGTTAGTCATACACAACATGCATCATGTGTGTATGCAAATTTTTTATAAGCATTAATCACAAGTTTCTCTCTCCTATATAGATAAAATTTCCAACACAATAAACCAAAAATACTAACAGGGGCCCCATAGCAAACGCCTCAGCGACAGTCAGAAGCAGACTAATTTATTTATAAGGCCTGAATTACAATTACGACTGATCAGTCGACTACGACTTTGCCCAAATAGAAATGCATGTAGAATGTAGATATGTAGATACAATTGCAATTTCGACTGCGACTGCGACTGAAACAAAACTTTGCTCAAAGTGCAAAGGTGGTGTTGGCTGCGGCCAACTTCAGTTCAATCACAGAAGTCGGGACTTCTGGTTTGTTCAAGCAGTTGAAGCTTTAATTTAATTACAAATTTCACCTCAGCGTCGACTTCGACTTAAAATCAAGTGGCAGTCGGCAGATCAGTCGTAATTGTGAATCACGCTTAAATGAGAATGTTTGTGAGCATGATCTGTTTATCTGCGCTGGGGTACACTGTTAGACAAATGATACGTTGAAATTACTTTTCAGTAAAATTCATTGTAAAGAAGTAAATTGCAGTCCAGATTTTAGAGAATATTAATATTCTTAATTACTGTGAATTTAAACATTTTGAAATTTAAAGAAGTTGTTATGATTTTTTTTGTTCTATGCTTGCCATACAAGCCAACATAGAACGATAAAAAGTTTTTTTGAAAAAGTTAAATGGAACAAAACAATTAAATAATGAAACAGATGTAACCTTCTCTTTGTTTTGAAGAGAAAAATGATTTGCATATTGACATCACTTCACCTTGCGTGGGACCAGAGCTGGGCAATACTGTAAAAATAGACTTAAGTACTACTTAAAGTACATTTTCGTTACTTACGACTTATTACTCAATACTTTTGAAGTGCCCCTACTTAGTTCTTGAACATAAGTACTTGCTTCTATTTACTTATACTTATGATTTAGTTTTGTATTTAAGTACCAAGATTTTTACTTAAGTTTTTCTGAGTCTATTAAGTACCTACAAATATCTAACTCTTCGTAGAAAAGCATACACAATCTCTAGCGCAACTAATTTTTTGTTGAGTCTTAAAGCACGGAAAGAACTGCCAAAGCATGTGCCGCACTCACGCGTCAAGGCAGAACCTTAAACAAACTAATAACATATAAACAAGACTGGGCAAATAGAACTTAAACCATTAACGCCTCGCTCGAATATATAATCGACGATGCCTCGACTTGAAGACATAACTACTGACATGTATAATATGGACTGACTACGTTCATAGAAATACACTGCAGACTGTTGACTCTTTCGGTCTAAGCACCAAGTATCAACTGAGGGAGAACTCAAAACAACAAATGGATTAGTGGATTCATCGAAATACATGATTTTAAATTAATCATTTAGTGTTATTACTGATAAAAACTGTTTTACCAAAGACAATACATTTATTAGATACGCAGAAGAAATTCTAAATGTTTTATTAAAATCACTTTCCGAGCTGCGTGCTCACTTTTAAAATTTCCCGCCAATGATTTTTTCAATGTTGGCATCGACGTAAGAGCTCCTTTTGACACAAAAAATTGTGCCCACGTGAAATGGAAAAGTAAGCAGTCCATATTATATACGTCAGTGGATATAACCTAACCTAATCAAAGATGTAGGGAAGGCCTCAATTCTTTCTTAGGAATTTACTGGACAATTTTTCCTTAGATTATTGGAGGCGAAAATGGGTACTTGGGCGGACCTCTAATAGTTTTTATGAGTGTTGCAATGAGAGGTGAAAGTTTTACTCCACTTGCAACGTCGGAAACTATAAAAAACTATAAATAGTAGCCACTGGTTACTATACATATTTTAGTTTTCAGAAGGTATTTGTTTATTAATATATATTAACTGAACTTGATAAACTTCATTATATTACAGCCAACGTACAAAGATTTAAAAAAAAAGTACTTTAAAAATTACTTCAAAAAGTACTCAGTACTTTTTATACACTTAGTACTTAGTTACAAGTACTTTTCATACATGCCATACTTGTACTTACGCTGAAGTACTCAGGCCTTCGGTACTTGTACTTAAGTACTTTTTCTTTGGTACTTGCCCACCTCTGAGTGGGACCCGCTTGTTCATCGTTGATACTTAAAACACAATCAGAAGTAGAACTTTTATAACATTTCGATAAACGTTTCTCCAGTACTCCCCCGCATTTTTTTCGAATTCTTCTGGTTAACATCATCTAATTTGAAGATAGTATTTCTGGAACCAACCCTAGATTTAACCGTAGCTCAATTTGTTTTTACTTGGATTTAAATCGCGGTGGTACGGTGGTAGACGTAAAACCTAATGCCCATAGCTTTAGTATTGGCAGATTTAACGTAATATTGTTTAAATTTGTTGTGATATGATGCATTAAGTAATTCCAGTAGTGTCAGCGCTCCATATTATACATTTCAATGGCAGGGACCGTATCCCCAGCGGGAAAAATGGGCATGCCTGACTTAGAAAGGTTTACTGTGTGCATTACCTGGAATTCATTAGTAATAAGTACATGATTTTACCTTACGTTGACCTGGTTTAGGAAGGCAAGCGTAATGTATTGATGCGTCGTATTTTTGAGCATGCTATGTACCTTTCAGGGAGTACTTAAAAAAGGCAGAGGTAATTATAATTTAAATACGATATACGAATAAGTGGAGGCGTGTTTATTTTCCATACCTTCCTAAGAAAGCAGGAAGAGTTCTTCCCTTTACCTCTCAGTGAAAGTAGAAAGAATTACTTTCTTGTAAATTTATAATTATATAAGAAAAGCAAGCCCAAACATATATCATGTTCACCTCTAACCAGTACTACTCTAGTATGTAAATAAGTGTCGAAGAAATATTTCACATGCATGAGATTTTAAAAAATTAAGAAACGAAAAATCCTGCAATTTTATGCCGCATTCACAGTGCAGAGTGGAGCAGAGTGAGCTTTGAGTCCAGAGCGAAACTGTTCACAATAAAGCGCAGAGTGAAATTCGAACTTTGACATTAGATGTAACGAATCGCCACAACAACGCCAAATCAACAACGAACCACTGACATATATAAAATGGACTGCTGATACTACTGAAATTCCTTACATTATTTGACATTATTATGGGATTACTTTTCTATAGTTGTCCCTTTTTGGTTTAACTACTTTATTCCGCTGAACTACAAATAATAAGTTCTATACAAAATACACCATAGTCCAGTTTCAGTTCAGTGGTTTTCCAAATGAATATATAGGATAGAAATAGATGGCAATACAATATTTATAATCCTTTCTCTGTCCCCCATAGCTACTTTTAGGGGCAGGTCGACAAATATTGCTTAATTTTATTTCTTTAAAAATTAAGTTTAAAAAATATTTGATGTTGTAGGAGATAAGCTTCCAAAAAGAGAAATAATTTCAAGTGCTTCTATAATTTGTTGAACTTTTAATATGAATATTAAAGCAAAAGTAAAACTTGAAATTAAGATAATTGTCACACCTTGCCAAAAAAAGTTGACCCATATGAAATGACAAATCAGGCAGTCCATGTTATATATGTCAGTGCAACGAACCTTGAAATTAATATAACCAAAATGCCATAGCAACGCCAACTCAACATGCTTGTAGCTGTCAAAATAATAAATTCGAAAAAGAAGATATCTATTGCACCATCAGATTGCTTCGAAACTAGATAAACATTAACGTAATTTTTTGGTTTTTAAATAATGAAGTTTGCAAAAAATACCTCTTGGTTTTTATTAACATAGCAGTACCTCGAAATTCCAGTTTGTATGTAAGTTTTCGGAAATGCCAGCATGAAATTGGAATAGAGCCTATTTTCATGCAATTCCACTTTGCTACTCTAAGACAAATAGAGATAGCCATATGCAATACTGCATGCGGAAAACGGATGCCAGTTGCCACTCTACGCTATTCGACTCCACTCTGCATTATGAATGCGGCATTACAGTGTTCTCATTTCATTCTCTCTTTGCTTGTTCGCAAAATTTTAAAATGGGAACAACTGGTACCTACTGGGAAATTATCAACGGCGTTGAAATGTACTCTATCAGCAGTGTCTAAACCAGTTTGCACTTTCATCTCCCGTTTGGCACCTCATAGAACAGGTGATGACGTGTCAAAGTATATTGCCTCCAAATTCACCGTTCCAGTGAATAATGGTTATAATTACCTGCATATGAACTCATCTACAAAGTTTACTTAATTATAAGTTAAGAAGCTGGTGAGATATCGGAGTGTTTTACATTTAAAATGCACACGGCAAGAAAAGGAAGAAAGAAAGAAAAAAAAAATCGAAAAAAATCAAACTCTCTTTAAAAATTTTATGAATAAAGATAAAAAATGTGAAAGCGCAACTTGCATGCACCGAAACAGAATGGCAAATGTTTCATTTTCGTAAATAAATGAGAAGGGGCGGAGTTTTCTCGTTTTACTCTCATAAACTGCTCCCGCGCTTTTGGGAAAAACGGTTTTCTTGAAATATTGATAATGTTAGGACACATGTTGTTGTTGTAAAAGTTCTAAAAGAACACATGTTGTTGCTGTAATCCTATGATATTTGAACAGCACGTGTTTCTGTTTACATACGTTTTGCTATGAAGAGATTAAGTAGGAGAACTCATGCTGGATTCTCTGATATTTTCGGGAATAATGAGAATTTTTTTTGAGAGGAATTTTACATCTCCTTTCAGCATCTGGGCCAAACCGAAATTTATGTTTTTCTTAAAAATGGGGGGTAGTGTGGCCCGAAGTACATTATTATGAATAGGTTGAAAGGATTTTGAGGGATTTAATAAGATTTTGTCGTTCGGGTAATCCTACGTTCTCTCGATTTTTGTTTTTAACTCGTTGACTCAGTTGCACTACAATAGTGCATAGACAAGTTCTTTTCCCCATTCATGCAAAAGACGAAAGTATATAAAATTACTTGTTTCATTCTAAAAAACACCAGAAATTTGCCCATTTTGCTCTACAGCTTCTTAACTTATTATTAGGTAAACTTTGTCATCTATTGATAATAAATTTGTGTCATTTAAATTTTTTTCTGATAAGAATCTGGCACAGTCATTGATTTCACCAGACTTCTGGCCAAGGGGAACTGTGGTTCACGAATTTGTAGCCAGAATTAATTTTTTAGGAGGGAAATCCCATCGTAGGAGACCGTCAAGGCATTAAAAATCTATTATCAGAATGTAAACGGGCTTAGAACCAAAACCTCTACTGTCTATTTATCGGACTGTGACTGTGACATAGTGACTTTCACTGAAACTGGGCTTTGTGTACCAATTTTTGACAAGGAACTTTTTTCTGATAAGTTTAGTGTTTTTCGACATGATCGACATCAGGACCAGCTGCAGTGCCCGGTTTGGGGTGGAGTTTTGATTGCAACCAAGAAAGATTTGCTAGGTGAAACTATTATGCCGCATTCACAATGCAGAGTGGAGCAGAGTGAAGTAGAGTGAGCTTTGAGTCCAGAGCGATGTTGTTCACAATACAGCGCAGAGTGAAATTCGAACTTTGAAATTAAACGTAAAAAATCACCATAACAACGCCATATCAACAACGAAATTTGAAATTAATATAACAAAACGACATAGCAACGCCAAATCAACATGCTTGTAGTAAGAAATTCGAAACGGAGGAATTCTGTTGCACCATCAGATTGCTTCAAAACTAAATAAAAATTAACGTAATTTTTTAGTTTTTAAATCATGAAGTTTGCAAAAAATACCGTTGTTTTTTATTAGCATTCATAAAAAATATTAAATCAGAAAGTAACATTAAAACAAATTTAAATTTTGTTTAACCAAAGCACACGGGGAAGCTAGAAATTCACTAAATATAGCAAAAGCGAATAGAAAAGAAAAACCTGATAAAATAATAAGGGCCGTATTCATCAGATGATTGAATTGTCATGCAGTCAAATGGCATATTTTTGATAGCGCTGTTAAAAGTTTGAAGAAGCGCGAATTTAACTGTTTAGATATAAGCCGATATACGTAAATAGGACCATCGATTTTAGTTTCAAGTGGATTAAAAAGTGAATAAAAATTATATTAATTTGAATTATTACTGCTATGGAAGAAGTAAGACCATATCCATAGTGAGAGACAATAATGAATCGCAAGACAAAGAGTTTATGGTGTTATAGAGAATCGCAGTATATACCGTTGTCGTCGAAGAGAAAAATAATTAGAAAAAGACCAAACATGTTCCTAAAATACAATGAAGATTCCTTTTGGGTAGTCTTGTCATGGAAATGGTGGGAAAATTGAAAAGAAAACCAGAGTTTCATTTGAAAGGAAATAATCCTATTTCTGTGAAAGACGAAATACTTATTGGACTTAGATATTATGCAACAGGAACTTTCCAAATAATTAATGGAGATTTGTTTGGCATTTCTTAACCTCCCATAAGCAGAATAATTCTAAGGGTGTCAAAAGCCATTATATGATTAGGAGAAGAATATATTCGTATGCCTGAAACCGAAGAACAATTAAAAAAGGTCAAACCAGTAGTTTTATCTATCTTTATTTATAAAATTGTTTTTTCTAAAGGCACGTCAAGAAAGACTAAATCAAATAACTTGCTTTTACTTTTTAAATAATATTTAAATTTCATCAACTGTCACTTGCCAAATTCGCAGATCTCTCTGATAGTTCGAAAATTTCGAAATTGTTTATATTATTAAGGTTGGTGAATACCTACAAAAATTTAATAGTAGTCCCTCAATAAAAATTAAATTAACATTTAATTTGTATTAAATGGCTTGGTGAATACGGCCCGAAATGTAATAGATTTAGAAATAGGTAGCTACTACTAAGACCATATAAGATAAAAACATAGAAGGCGTAATTGTATACATAGAAATAGATAATAAAGTAAAGAAGGTACACAAGAATAGGTTAAAGAAAATAGATTTTAGAGCTGAATAAAATAACAGTATAAATGTAATATTCAAATAAATATAATCGCTATATTTTAGTTACATTTTTGTTTTGTCAACATATAGATTATAAGAAATTTATTAACAACAGTTACCTAATATGATTTTATTGATAGGATATCTAAAATAATTAATTCACAACAAATAATTAATAATTTCAATGTATTAATTAAATAGATAGACAGTATTAATTGCATAAATGTATAAATTATATTAAATGTATGAAAGAATGTATGAATGAAAACAAGTAACTAGAGATTACACTTTATCTTAAGACAACATATGGTAATCTCATATAACATACTTTTAAGACTTAGGCCCGTATTCACCAAGCTCCGTTAGAGAGGGTTAGGGCTCACTTAAATTAAAATTAAAGTTATATATGCGTTATTATAACATAAAAAAATAACCCAATTTAATTTTAATTTAATTTTAAGTGTGCCTTAACCCCCTCTTACAGGAGTACTAAAACACAAATAAAAATAAATTTCAATTAAATGGCTTGGTGAATACGGCCCTTAATGTTAACTGCTTACTTAACTGAATATGGCAAAAACTTTTTTTTTCCCTCATTCATAGATAACAAATCTTTTTCTCATTACGGTGAGGAATTATACACTACATAATTCAAATTGCAGCAGAAAAATTGTAATCAAGCAAAAAATTAAGAGGTCCAACGATTGTCAATCTACAAAATTTTAAATCATCATCATAGGCTGCACCGTTAAGAAGTTGCAGGGTGATATATAAAAATATATCCAAATATTTTTAAATCCTGTTATCTCGAAAACCGTAAGAATTTCCCTCACTTTCCATACAATTTTTTGCTTGTCTAAGCATGGCTTATCCATAACCTTCAGATGGCAGACCACATACGGGACACCCTGTAATAAACAAGTTTGCTTTATTTCTAAGTAGTTATAGATGTATTTGGGTGAAGCTTTCTTGAGTTTTTACTCCTTGGTCCCGTTGACATCCCAAGTTAAAGTTTTAATATATTTTAGTGGATAATATAAGGCATAAGATATAAAAAATGGATGAGATCAAAAGTACGTCTTCCAGGATATTCAAGGATAAGGAATAAAATCCTTATCCTTAATGACCTTGTTCGCGTATGTTTTTAAGATTCTATTTTTCTTAGATAGATTGAGATCCTATGTTTCAAATAAGCCATATTTCACTGTCCTAGCATAAATAGAAAAATATATAGATGAATTTTTAAGGAAGACCAGGACAGCATTTTTGCGAAATTTTGAAAATGCCATAACTCGCGAAATACGCACTTTAGAAGGTAAATTTTTAATTTGTATTTTTCTTTTCACAAACCCTCCAAGTATGTAAAATTTCAACAAAATTGGTGATGATCATGTCACACCTGTTGCCTATTTGACATGGAATATAAAGCTTACTCGGCCCTAATTCAGAGTTGATTTCGACTCCATTTGGCGACTATTCATAAGCGAGCTCCTTTAGCTCCGAAATGGAAGGTTTTATCCCTTAATCTGACTTGACTTTGAGCGTCTTAGCTCTAACCCAATCAGGTTGGCCAAGTTTTACTTTGAGCTTCTTAGCTCTTATCAAGCAAGGCATTGCGAATATATTGATCTATATTAACACCAAACTTTGAGCTTTACAGCTCTTACTTGGTTGAGATACAAGAATATAGCTCTACCGCTTGTATCTCCTCGTTAATATAAATGTTTTCTTTCTTTCCGGTTTCTTCTACTAAGAATTCCAACATTTGAAACCTACAGAGAAGGAATCAACAGGAGGTGTTAAAGAAACTTTACAGGTGCCACAAATACATATCTAAGTTTATATATTAAAGTATGGCCGATTAATCAATTGGATGCTTACGTTATTTGGCGACAAATTTGTTTTTAATTATAATCGATCTTACCAATTTTCTAATTGCAAATTTTTGTGTTTTCCCACTAGCACTTATTAGTTTTTCCAAAGTAATTTACACGAAGAAACTGATTTTATTAAATATTTAAACGGGTGTGCTCTTGCAACTCATCATTGCATAATTCAAAACGTCTTTCAGTCAATTATAACATTAGTCGCCATATGACGTGTCAACCCAATCACCAACCTCAAATGAGCCATATCTTGTTTATCTTTATATCATGATACGGAGCGCGTTGGTACAATAAACTGCAGATGGCTATGGCAGCTGTAGGTGTGGCTACCGTCGTTCAGATATACCATAGCCACATTATTGACCGAAGTTAGTACTGTCCCAAGTAACTTTGACGGCGGAAAAGAAGACTGTGAAGCGCAGGGCTGCCAAGGTGAAAGGTGTATAAGAGGAAAGCATGCATACTTGAAGGAAGAAATTTGTTGATGAATTCGAAGCTTTGAAGATTGCTTTCTGTCTCCTAAATTGGGCACAGTAGTAGGGTATGTACGATTGAAAGATATCATATAATACAAAGAATTTAAGTGCTCATGAACGTCAAAAATAATAAAATCTCAAACATAGCCACTTGGGCAGGGGCGTAGCCCCCGGAATATAATACAAGCCATGAAGTCGCCGAAGGCACCGACACATTAAAAGGCCTTAACGTGCCAGGTACAGCATGCAGTAAGAACTCACTTTCGCTGCTTTTTGTACACTCGTGATTGAGGAAAACCTAAAATTACAATTTAAACAGGTCCTACAGCCCAAAAATGTCGCTCCCACAGCAAAATGAAGTTAAAGCAAATTGCAGCCAAATATGTTTTCTTTCTAATAGTTAAAAAAAATAGCACGTCGAAAAAATTTATGGAAATTATAGTGTTTGAACAAAATACAAGCAACTTTTATATGAAAAACTCCTGCAGTGAGACAAGGCAAGAATACTGTGGATGTCGCCTGCTGACCAAGCTTTGCCGCGTATCGCGCACCGCTCACCGCTCGCCAATCTGTGAGCGGCCTAAGGCCTTCGAGAGATCTTACTCGGCTCAGTGCGACATATGCTTGTACTGGTGCAAAGAGTTTTGGACCCAAATTTATGACAGCTTTATCCACAGTTGTTCCTTGCATTTTGTGAACTGTCGATGACCAGCATAAAATTAGTGGCAGCATTCTTCTTTCGGCGGTTCCATAAGAAAATTTTGCTGGAAACTGTACTGTTTTTGGTTTGATGTTATGAATTCCTGTGTCCCCAAAATCAATATTAACTTCAGGAATATCCTCTTTGTAAACTTGAGCTCGTCTGAATAAAGGCCAAATAATTTCAGTCACATGACCAATAGATCCATTAACTAATCCTTTAGAAATATCTAAGTTGCATCTTAGCATGACTCTTGCTTCTGCGAATAAAGTCAATTCCTTTGGAAATGCTCCAGTCTTATTAATGTCTTTTGGAATGAGCTTGTCAATGTGAACTTCATCTAAGCTTTTCTTTGAGTCAACAATCTTATCTTGGGCTTGAATTACAAACATTTGAACCTCTTCCTCTTCAAATTGTTCGAGAACTTTTCTATTGTGGTCATCAACGAGATTAATTGTTGGATGAACTCGAAGTGATTTTCCAAGAGCAAAATCTCCAGTTGTGTTATTTTCTTGCTTGCTTATTAGTATGTCAATATTCTCTTTAGTTAACTTTCCAACTCTCAAGTTATTAAGCAAATCAATAAATGTATTATCACCTTGCTGGCGCATATTTTGTGTCAGTTCACAAAATGAGAAAACTCTCCACAAATGTGTTGCCGGTTCCATTCTTGTCGGTTGTTTGAAAATTGGATTTCCTCGAATTGGAGGCAGTTGCATGAGATCTCCGAAAAATATAACATTTAATCCACCGAATAAAGTTTCGCTGTCTTTTAACTGTTTAAAGCGACTTTCAATCATGCATAACATTTCGTATGGAACCATTGAAATTTCATCTATGATAAAGAATTCAATATCTCGCCACTGTAGTCTCATTTGTTTCAAATATTCACCAGTGAGCATAGGAAAATTCAGAATTCTTCCATCTTTCTGAACTGGCAGTTTCAATGTCGAATGAATGGTTGCTCGATTTACTAGCTTAGCTGCAGCTCCTGTATGTAAGTGCACAAACTTTAACGACGGTTTTATTGCTTCCATAGCATCTTCGAATCTGTTCTTTTGCAACCTTCAATGTAAATGTTTTTCCAGTACCGGCTCCACCTGTGACGAAAAGTCTGATTCGTTCCTTATTTCCACTTAACTGATTTCTGATGCTAGATGTGATAAAGTTGAAAAGTTCTCTTTGTCCAAGATTTATCGCTTTCTTCGCACTTTCAGTCTGATTCACTCATTACAATATTTTGCAAGCATTCCGCTGGTTCTTCATCTTCATCGATAAGTTCAACATTATCTACATTATCAAATTCCTGAAATGCATGTGCTTGGTCAAATGTATTTTGAATTTCTCTGTCATACAAATTTTGAAAAGTTTTCTTGGAACATCTCCCTCTTCTCTTTTAATTTTATTAATTGCATTTCTTGACTCTAATTCTTTGGGTTCAGCTTTAGCAACATATTTGGAAATGTACATTGCAATGTTCTCATCATTTCCACAAGGTTGAATGTCCATGTTTCCTTTCCACATTTTCAAAATTGATGGATGGTAATTGTTCACAAATTGCTCACTTGGTTTTCGTTTGAGTTCACAAAGTCTTCCACCATCGACGATGAAGCCATCAGAAGTTTGTTGCAATATTCTTGTCTTTTCACAAGGCTTTCTAGGGAAATTGAAACGACAACGATCAGATGACTCTATAGCAAGTAGGAGTGTGATGGTGAACTTGACCGCCTTTTACAATTTCAGCCAACTCTTGATCATCTTCTGGAATTTCGCATGTTATAAGCTCATCGATTCGTTCTACACCTTTTTCTGATTCAAAATCAGGTGTTCCTTGCACCCAAATAACCATATGAACATGAGGTGAGCCACGATTCTGAAATTCAATTCTCCACCAATGATCGACAATATTTCCGAGGAACAATTCTTCATTAGCATAAATATAAGTCATAAAACTGTTGAGTCGTCGCATAAAGTGTCTTGAAACAATAACTGGATACTTTTCAACCAAACGTTGTACTTCAAAGACGTTTAATTTGGTTGGATCTTGGTTCTTGCTTTCATCAACTTTAAGTATAGCTTTAATCATGTCTGGCCAATGTAAGTCGTTACAGCTTAAAGTAATAAAGAAGTGTGGTGGTCCAAGGCATTTAATTTGAGCAATCAATAAATTAAGAGCAGTATTCCAATATGCCGCCGATCCTCTCAAATTCTTAACATACATGTAAACATCTTCGACCATGTCACCGCGGTGCTGAATCTTTTTACCATAAACTGAAAGGTTTGATTTCACACGATAGTATTCATACATTGACAGAGCATAGAAAAGATAATCATTTCTTTGAAAGCGTGTGTCTTTTCGGAGAATTCTTGCTTGGCAATAATCTAATGGTGTAATTGGGATTAGACGATTTTCTTTTAAGCCATTTATTCCATGAGGAAACAGATAGAACTACGCATATTCTTCTGCTTTCAATTCATATGCTTCATTAACGATATTGTCTTTGGTTTTACGCTTAATCTTGTTCAAATCTAATTCTTTTCTATGTTCAGGAACTTGCTCTAGAACAGATTCCTCTCGTGGTTGTTCACAATCAACGGGTAAACAAACTGATGTCTGAACTGGAATGTGTTGAATTTGTCCGTGATTGTTTTCATCATACTGGCTCATTTTTCGGATGTCATTTTTGACAGGCATTTCAATGAAATCTTGTGAGGCTCTCCCCTTGAATCGCAATTTTCGGCATCCACACTCGAGTGGATTGGATACTCCTTTGCGTCCTTCGTCTGGCACCTTTCAAGGTGGTAGGCAAGATCCGTGCTGCTTGCAGCAGTTTTGCGTTGACAAATTTCGGCCACCCTGTCGTAGTGCTACCAGTGGTAATACGATTCGTACTGCTGGGGCGAATAGAAGAAGTCCCAACAGAAGTCCAGTTTTCAAATGGCGAATGTCTTTTGATGGTACTTCAGGCTTGGATATATTACAATTTGGCTCGTCTAGAGCGAGTAAGTAATTCTAACCTTTGTGCGGGTTTCCACACAATGGTTTCGGGAAATGCAGCAACATGGTATTGGTTGTACCTGCGCGAAAGTCCACTTCCTACCTGGGAGGAGCTCCGGTCGGCTCTCTTGCGAGAATTCCAGAATCAGGAATCGGACTATGAAATTCGAAAACTGTTGGAATCCCGTAGGCAGCGAGTTCGTGAGACTTAGCGATTTTATATTGGCTATTCATTCTTTAGTGTCTAGAATGGGTAACCCTATTCCTGAGGTTGAATTGGTTGAAATACTCAGACGCAGCATAAAGCCAGCTTTGCAAGAAATTTTGTTGTTGTACCCAGTCAATAATATCCATGATCTACGTGATATCTGCAATCGATTTGAGAAACTGTGGTCAGATATTGCAATGGAAGGACACACTTACTACGACGGTGCCGCAGAACATAAACGAGTTTTTTGCTATGGTTGTGGGGCAAATGGTATCATTAAGCCTCGTTGCAATGTCTGTACTCCGGAAAACCGAATGCGGAGTCAGAATTTTACAAGGACAATACATACTCTGACTCCAGTTCAGGTCAACCGAGGAGGCGGCATCAAACACCGAGCCCGAACGATATCGCTAAATCACATTTCACGTACTCCACATGTACTCTCTGACAAAAGCCCCATGGGCTGAAAAACCCTGTTGTGTATTCGCGGTTCCCTATGGAACCAAACCTCATAAATAGTCCTATTCATGACTTAAAAGAACAAACTATGTCAAATGAATCTACTCATCCGGAACAAAGTGATTCAGGTAATTGCAGTTGTGTTTCCTCAGGTAACAGTATCATTGGCTCGTCCGATGACTCAGACAAATATTTTGGCCTCCGCAGAAATCTTAAGGCCGCAGTAGCGGAAACTGTCTTGCACACAGGTGTAGATCCTCGACCTTACGCTGACGTGTTCATTCACGGAAGGCGAATAAGAGATCTGTTGGACAACGGTGCCAGCGAGAGTGTGCTCGGATCTGGGGCAGAGTGTTTTCTGGGAAAGGTTGGGATTCCTTTCCACTCAATGCCTACGCAAATTTCAACTGCGGATGGGCGAAAACAGCCAGTATTGGGTCATGTGAGAGTCATAATCAAATATAGCACAAAAGCACGGATGATGCGTCTCCATATTGTTCCTGGCTTGCAATAGTCATTATACCTCGGTATTGACTTTTGGAAAAAGTTCGGCTTGTCACCTGGCATGATTAGTGAATTAAATTCATCGCCGAACATACCCCCGGTGTGCTCACAGAAACACGACTTATCAACAAGAGATGAGGAAAGACTGGGAACTGTAATTGATACATTCCCATCATTTAATAAACATGGAGTTGGTCGTATGGGGCTGGTCAGTCACGAAATAGAAGTGGGAACTAACAAACCAATTAAGCAAAGACATTACGCAGTTTCGCCGGCCGTTCAAAAGTCTTTGTATGATGAACTTGATCGGATGTTGGCCTTAGGAGTCATTGAGGAGAGTCAGAGTTCGTGGTCTTCTCCTGTAACTCTTGTGCAAAAAGCAAACTGAAAATCGCGCCTATGTCTGGATGCGTTGAAATTAAATTCGGTCAGCGTTCCTGATGCTTTTCCGTTGCCACTGATCGATGGTCTTCTGAGCAGATTGCAGGAAACCAATTTTATATCCGCTATCGATTTAAAAGATGCCTTTTGGCAAATTCCCTTGGCAATAGAATCACGATATAAAACTGCATTCGCCGTTCCCGGAAGACCACTGTACCAGTTTTCGGTTCTGCCGTTCGGATTATGTAACGCCCCCCAAACAATGTGTAAACTCATGTGCAAGGTAATACCTCATCAATTGCATGACCGCGTTTTTGTCTACCTCGACGACTTGCTGATTACTTCTTCTACTTTCAATGAACACATAGAGCTCCTGGGCACAGTTCCTGCTCTATTGAGTAATGCGGGACTCACTATCAATGTCGAGAAGAGTAAATTTTGTATGCGGGAGGTTAGGTATCTTGGTTTTGTAGTTGGAGATGGTTGCCTGCGTGCAGATCGGGATGGTATACAAAGTTTTTCTCGTCCTAATAGTGTTAAAAAGGTGCGCAGCTTTCTTGGGGCTTGTGGCTGGTACCGTCGTTTCTTGCCAAACATTTCATCCTTAGCAAGTCCTCTTACGGACCTCTTGAAGAAGAATGTGAAATTCCTTTGGGAGAATTCAGCAGAGACAGCCTTTAATCAGTTAAAGGAAAGTCTAATTACATCCTCTAAATTGGCGAACCCGGATTTCTGCCGTCCTTTTTACATCCAGTGTGATGCCTGTACCACCGGAGTTGGTAGGGTGCTGTTTCAACAGACGTCAGACGGAGATGAGCATCTATGTATATATATATGTATCTATATATTAAATATCTAGAATCTAAATACTCCAATGGCATAAAAATATAACTAGAACTTAAATACATCAAAATACATACTTGAATTACAATCTTATAACTATGCACATACTTTAAAAATAACAAGATTCCAAAATTTGCTTGAAGCCAGTGTATGTGAATTAATTCAGATGGGAGAATGGATACTTTGGTGTGTGTTTGTGTGTGTGTTGAGTATATTGCGTATGTGGCTTTATCGTTCCTGTGTGTAACTGTTGTAATACATCTTTACCATAATTAAGATGTATCACTAAATAAAATAACAAATTGAATCATAATATAATCACACGTAATTAATCACCATAACAACGACCATGAAAAACATGCCAACAGAGGTAGGTACGTTAATGGGTCAAATCGTCACTCGCAATGAATGACATAAAGAAAATTAAATATAGAAAGCATGAGTCAGTTTACATTCTGTACTGACCGATCACTCATAACAATGAATGAACACAAAATTCAAAGGCGTGATTCATGTTATGTGTGAATAACACATTATTTTGTAAATGACCGAACGATTTGTATTATTTTCATGATTTGTAATATATGTATGATCGATAGTCATAATTGCTAAGTAAAGAAAATTTGTATATAAATTTAGCGTAAGTGATTGAGAAAATATAGAATAAACTCGAGTTTGATGAAGAGCGTTTTATCCTTCTAAAGTCGGCGTAATAGCCTGAAGCTCAAGATGGTGTGATAGCCTAGATTTATATATATCGGCACGATTGCCATTTATAAAACAAAGGCCTTAATAAAGGACATCATTACACTGTTTTCATCAAGATGTGTGTATATGAACATGGAGTGTTCAGTGTTATGTGTATGCTTGTAACGAATCTTGTAGGTTTCCAGTGGTTGATGAATTGTTCCCGTGAAGGATTTTCTTAATTTATTATTGTCCCTGAAAATAAAAGTTTCTTACAAAATCAATTGTTTAGCGAACATACATATTATAACCACACATTATACGCGTCGATGTAGAGCTGAATTAAAGACACGGAGTTTTCATAAATATTGTAAATACGATTTCAAGAATTGACTAAAACGGGTAAACCCTTCTTGGTGTTGCCATAAGAAAATTGAGGTTCTTACGCATGCTTGAAAACTATGGTAGACAATCTCAAGTACAACATATTCCCAAGAACGGATAGGGTAGCGATCCCTCGAATTATCGACCAATTGCAATCGCTTCGATTCCTTTAAAGGGTTTTGAATCTATCTAGAAACCAATCAACTCATCAACGATCGTCATCATGCCTTCCGGACTGGACGCTCATCTGGAGACTTGCTGAACCCTAGTTTTCACAATTTTGGTGAGTCCAAAATCATCCTAGAGATTTCAAAGGTTTTTGATATAGTTTCACCTTCAGCCCTTTTAGTCAAACTTAAAGCCCTTGCTCTCTGCCCTCCTCTTCTGTTCTGGATTGAAATTGTTTTATCTGGTCGCTTAACACCGATTCTAATATAATCCGTTACATCTGAACCTCAAGCAATAAATGCCGGTGGGCCTCAGGGCTCTGTTATCTCCACATCTCTCTTCTCAATTTTCATTATAGATATGTTTTCTCTTAGTTTTAACTCCATCCATAGTTTTGCCGGTGACAGTACCCTTGATTTCGCTTACTCATGTGACACTCTTGCAGACTCTAGAGGGAATAGCGCATCTGTCAAACGATATTGCATGATTAGATTATTGGGTAACGACCTTGATAATATCTTCGCTTGGAGAAAATCGAATCGCGGCGAGTACAATCCATCTGAGTCCCAAAGCTGTCTCATATGTTTAAAATAAAAATCATAATTTTTCCACTCTCGTTTCTTTTGATGGAGCCTACCCTATTACGAATAGTTTTGTATCTGTTATGTGCCGCTACACAGTGCGATCTTCTGTACTGCTTAAGCAGAAAATCACGCTCAGCCATGGCGTGGTGAATCTCTCGGGTGATCCAAGGGCAACGATTGTCGCAGACTCTACATGTTTTTAGGGGCACATACTTATTATAGAGATTCAGAAGAATATTCGTTAAAAGCTCAACCTTACCGTCCAACTCATTACAAGTATATATATTGTTACGTGCCACAAAGTGAATCAAGCGACATCTGTTAGGAATGGAAGCAACTTTAGGTTAGTGCCATCTTAGTAAACTTTGGGTTCGGAGAACGGAATATTCAGGAAGGTTCTAGGATAATTCGTAGAGTATAAATACGGCGCTCTGACAGCTAGGAGGCGGAGTATTATTTCAGACAGCGAAGTGAACGAAGTAAACTATTTGGATTGCGATAATTAGAAGTACAGTACTAGCGATAAATAAAAGAGTTGATTTGATAATTATTTGTGAATTTGTGAGAGTAAACAGTAAAGTTAAATAAAGAAAGAACTTTTGAATTATATCTGAAATATTGTGTTTTAAATAACGAACTAAGGCCATGCTCGTAACAATATCATTCCACGATATTTGGTCACACTCAGAAAAGAGCGCAGTCATGTTAACGCTTTTAAAATTACGACAAGTGAACGTAGTATTGAGAGTTGTGGCCAATCTAAAGTTGAAAGTCATAAACAGAAAGTCATGATCAAAATTATTTGGCGGTGATATTTGACTGTGGAATAGAACATTATGCATGTTCATTGTGAGGATATAATCAAGCTGCGATGGAGCGGCAGCATTGAAATATGTTGGCTGGTGGTTAATTATCTTAATATCTAGTGTCTGTAAAAGGTAAAATAAATTTTCCCGTGACTGACTAACACTGAGAGCGTTAACATAAAAATCGCCACAGATTATTACGTCCTGGTATTGTTGAACAATAGAGGCCGCTACATCAAGAAGTTCAGAGGAACTATCTAGGTTAAAGCTACTAGGTGGGCAATAGACACAGAACAGGACACATTTTTCAGAAACGGAACTAACCTCTACTGCTATAAACTCGATATGCCGTCCAGGAGATGAAGACTTCAAAATTTGGGCTCGTAAAGATTTGTTGACATAAACGGCAACCTACCACTGTTCGAACCAAATTGCTTCGAATATATTTTTACAAACAGGCAACTTCTGAAAAGAAAGTATGCTGAAAACAAAGCATAAAAAATTTAGTAAACTTGTCTCAAATCTGATTTTTCTTGATAAAAATACAGGTACACAACCCAACAAAGCTGTGTATTTGTCTTTTACATAACAGATTGCACGAATACAATACAAAATTATAAACCTCAACGAGCAGATCAAATAAAAATTATTTCCATTTGTTTAAACCAGTTAGATCCGTGGTAAAAACCATTCCTGAAAAGGGATCATATTACAAAATATCATGCTAAAATTGATATCTGAAAAACAAAAATAAATTCAATCTAATTACAATTTTCCTAAAAATGGGTACGACATCTAACAAAAACATGTGTTTTCATGTAGCCTACAATGCATGGCACAAATACAATCAGATCAAGCCGATCAATTTGCAACTCTATCATTATCATCATCACAAGTACCATCCAACGGGAATTTCTTCGCAACATGATAGAGAGAATATTTTGCAAATATAATTAATTTAACACAGCAGCATGTGAAGCTCAAAATTTCTTGTTGCTATGCATTTTTGTTCGTTGCTAGGCAAATTTTATCGCTAGTCCCGTAAGAGCACAGCTGCATTGCCAATTCTTGTAATCATGCGCCGCTGCTACTCTATCAGTGGTGTCGTGTGCAAGCAAGGGCTATATAAACGACAAGCTGACTGATCTCGATCTCTTTTTGCACTTGGCATCGCTTGGGATAGGTTGACTAGGTAGGGACTAACATTTTATATCGGGTATCGACTGATATAGAACTTTTACTAATAAATCATTTTATTTTGGGCATTGACCGAAGTAATCATTTACTAACAAACACTTTATTTCGGGTTTTGACTGAAATAAAGAATCTTACTTCGGGTCTTGACTGAAGTCAAGATAACACTTTAAGTCGGGTATTGACTGATTTAAAGAGCATTATTTCGGGGATTGACTGAAATAATCATTTACTAACAAACACTTTATTTCGGGTTTTGACTGAAATAAAGAATCTTACTTCGGGTCTTGACTGAAGTTAAGATAACACTTTAAGTCGGGTATTGACTGATTTAAAGAGCATTATTTCGGGGATTGACTGAAATAATCATTTACTAACAAACACTTTATTTCGGGTTTTGACTGAAATAAAGAATCTTACTTCGGGTCTTGACTGAAGTTAAGATAACACTTTAAGTCGGGTATTGACTGATTTAAAGAGCATTATTTCGGGGATTGACTGAAATAATCATTTACTAACAAACACTTTAATTCGGGTATTGACTGTTTTAAAACATATTGTATCTCGGGTCTTGACTGAGATCAAAATTACTAACATTAACACTTTATTCCTGGTCTAGACGGGAATAAAGAATTGTTCTAATGAAATATTAGAACAAAGGGTCTTAACATTAGCTTATATCCAACCACCTCAAGTGCCAAGTTTAGATCGGTGAGTACCAGCCACTTGTAACATTATATTATTTATTTATATAACTATTCTATAATAAATTTACTCATATATATATATCTACATATTATATACTACGTGTGCATATTTATCAAAGATAACAATTCAACTCACTCTATATTTATTATATAAATATATTGCTTCCTTAGGGATCTTATATTGCAATTTTTTGTCAATAAGTGTTTTCTCTGACCCAAAACTTATATATATTTTTGTTTTGTCCCAATACAACTATTCTTGGAACTCGTGCATTACAAATCTGTGTTAATAAGTGTGTTTTCTAGTGTGTGTTGTGGATTTCTGACCTAATTCCTTATATACATAATCTGATCTGAATACAAGTAGTGAGAAAATCTAAGAAATAAGTGTCAGTTGACTGAACGTTAAAAGAAGTGGACAGTGTTGTTAATTATAAGAAGATATACCACTGATCTTAATCCATAATTATCAGTGCATTCATTGCAGTCTTCAGTAAATTCAAATTTGCGTGTACGTTCTAACTACGGGCAGTACAACCACCTAAACGGTCTAAACGATCATTTCTAAAGATGTTGTAGTTAGGCATTGAAACCAATGCAGAGCTCACACTACTATTAAGCCACGTCTCAGTTACACACAAAATGTGAATCTTGGTATCAGCAAACATATCTTGAACTTGATCTACCTTGTTCCTCAAGTTTCTGGCATTCATGTACATTACATTCAACCCTGTGGCACATGAGGTGAATATGTTGCATAACGTTCTTACCTTGTCCAGCGGTGATATACTACTCTCCTCCACCAGCAAAGATCAGGCACCAGCATAAAGCACGGTATATGGCGAACAAAAAGTCATTTAAATGAATGGCACACATTTTCCACGCAATTACCCTACACAAATTACACATCTACGCAAACAAAAATAAATAAATAAATAACAAATAAATAAATTAACATAAAATAAATTAAAAAACAGCTAAAAGGTAGACTAATTTAAAAATAAAAACGAAATCTATATGTAGCAGATATCAAAAACAATTTTTTTCCTATCAAATTAAGCGATTTGCAGTGTGTATATACTAAGCTTCAGTACTTGCTTCAGTGATGAGTTGGTCCAGAGCTTCTATGTTTACAATTACTATAGGCGAGTCTTCATGTTTAGTACGGACATGCACCATACCATGACGAGTAAAAACAGAGTGAAGCAGATTATTTCGTTTAAGCCCAACTGCCTTCCGCAAAATTTCTTGATTGTTGGTAGTGAGACTCTCATGCGCATAAATCTGCTGTCGGATAAAAACGTAGGGGAAATATTTTTCAGTTGCACTGCTCCAGAAATTCGAAATTTGTGCAAGAATATTCTTTGTTCACTAACTGAAGAGAATTTCACAATCAGAGGCGACATCTTACTGCTGTCGGATAAAAACGTAGGGGAAATATTTTTCAGTTGCACTGCTCCAGAAATTCGAAATTTGTGCAAGAATATTCTTTGTTCACTAACTGAAAAGAATTTCACGATCAGAGGCGAAATCTTACTATTAAATTTAGGGCGAAAGACGGTGGAATATGGTGACAATGTATGATTAATGGTAGAAGATATGTTGTTAAGTATTTGTTGAGGGTTTTCATCATTCGTATAGGGTACTCCAGTGATAATAGCATCAGTCAGCCTACTCAATCTATGTGTGTCTTCCAAATCATTACGAACTTCAAAGAGCTCACCTTTAACATAATCCAGTTCTTCCCTCAGCTCATTCACTTCTGATCTAATTGGCGAAATTATTTCATCCATTTTTTGCAAAATATTCTCCTCAAACGCGCTGAACTTCTCAGAGATTATTTTAGCAAGGCTTTTCAGCAGCTTTCTTTCAAGCAATTCAAAGTAATCCGTTGAGATAACAGAGGCAGATCGGCTTGCAGTAGGAGTAGCTTTTAACTTGGTGTTGGTTTTTCTGTTTATTTCTCGTTACTTTAGTGAGAGATGTTGGGGTGATTGTATTGGCACCTTTGGCATTAGTGTTAACTTTATTACTGTTGCTCATATTGATTAAGATTTTATAGATCCACTCAAAAACACAGCACAATTAATACCAATAATTATTATTGAGGTAATTAAAAACAAGTAGACTGAATAAATAAACTTGTAACCATAAAAAACTTGGAGTTATTGCGTGGAATGAAACAAACTTCAGGAGCTCAGTAAACAACGACCGTTCAGTTTATCATGACTCTTACTAACTTGTTCCAGAGTTTCGTGTTGGGCGCCGTTTCTCTGTGGGTTTTCATGAAGGGAAATCGTGGACTGAGAGAAGTGCCTTATCGAGGCTTCCCGGGTCCGCTCTAAAAATTTTAACAGACGCGACGGCGCTCTCACTAATGCGGGAATCGGAACCAGCTGTGGGCTTTACCAAACTCCGTTATTAGGTCTCTCATCAAAGCAGATGTTCGTGTGTAGCATAAGCAGCGGTGGGCGAACCTGAGTACTTGCAGGTGTACAAAACTTTTTCTCGATGCGCCTAATAGATATGCCTCTGACTTTCTCTTGGGGCTCGGAAGGAAATAATGTAGAACGGTGACTGGGATTATCACCGGCCACAGCTCGCTTCATGCTGATCTAACAAGGATGCGAGTTGTTGACAACCCTGAGTGTCTCTTCTGCGTGGAAGGAGAGCCGGCAACCGAACACTTTCTGTGTTCTTGTGCGGCCGTTACCCGGAGCAGCCTGGATTGGCTTGAATCTGTCCTCCTATCTGTGAATGAGCTGAAAAACTTACCCCACCTAGACCTTATGCGCTTCATTAAAAGGACAGGAAGGTTTTCGTGGGAAGGTTTCTAGCGGGTAAGCAGAATGAGCCGGCTTGGTATCCGTGCTTGAGATCCGACCGTTGAATAACAAAAAAAACCTTTGGTTATAAATTAAGATACGCGCCTTTGATCTTTAATTAATGGAAAATTATGTGCTGGATTTTGAATAATTACATTTTAAAGTTACGATGCTGATAAGGAAAAACGATTCAATACAAAGGAAAAAACAGCTCAAAAAGCTAAAATTGGTCTTAATAAGATGATACCCTAGATGAATAAGATGATACCCTAGATGAATGCCCGTTTGTAATTTCGTATGGTCACCCAACTGTGTAAGTTTTATTTTTAAGTGGTTTTTCGCATATATTTCTAGAACGATTCGATGGACAGCAAAAATGATTAACAAATTTCATAGGATTACATATTCATATATATTGGAAAAAGATAAGGAGGTAATACTTACTCTAGTTCCAGTTAATTATTATAACATTAGGTCTCTTCAGTTACCTTTGGACGAAATAAATTCCCAAAGTTCTCAGAAAGAAGAGGATTTTCCTTTCCCACGTGCACAAGACAAAAGCATATACAACATACAATCTCTCTATTTACCTTTGGACGAAATTAATTCCCAAAGTTGTCAGAAAGAAGGTGGTCCACCTTCCCCTAATGCACACTTCCCCACATTCAATAAACGTAAACCACATTTCAAATTACAGTCAAGATAGGCTGGTGGCTTTACGTAAAGAATTACTGTTGGATAACATTTAAATCAGGAAGAGGAAAATTCAATTTTCGATCTATGCTATAAGTACAATGACCTTTTCTACCTAAAGGGAGACAAACTAACATGTACGAATACAATAAAAACATACCATACCTATAGTACAAAATCAACCCCCCATAAATCAGAAAATGTATAGACTCCCAGAAACGCATCGGGCAGTCATAAATGAACAAATCAAAGGAATGTTGGAGAATGACATAATTCAACTAAGTAAAAGCCCGTGGAACTCTCCGTTGCTTGTAGTCCCCAAGAAAGCTGAACCTGACGGCAATAAACGTTGGCGAGTAGTAGTAGATTTCCGTAAAATTAACGAGAAATCTATAGGGGATGCTTTTCCATTACCCAGGATAGAGGATATACTGGATCAACTTGGGCATTCGCGATATTTCACTACGCTTGACCTTGCAAGCGGATATCATCAAGTACTTGTTGATTCAAGGGATAGACCCAAAACTGCGTTCAGTACCACATACGGGCACTATGAATTTAAGAGAATGCCATTTGGGCTGAAAGGAGCACCTGCGACCTTTCAACGCCTGATGAATTACATTCTAACGGGTCTCCAAGGATTATAATGCTTTGTCTATCTCGATGATATTGTAATATATGGAACAAATTTACAAGATCACAACGAGAAATTGACTAAGGTATTCGACAGACTTAGAGCCCATAATCTTAAATTACAACCCGAAAAGTGTCAATTCTTTCGCAGAGAAGTGATTTACCTCCGAAACAAATGTTCAAACGAAGGAGCACTTCCCGATCCCAGCAAAACAAGTTGTGTCCAAAATTTTCCTCAACCCCGAACTGTTAGACAAACTCAATTGTTCCTTGGGTTGGCTAACTGCTACCGCAAGTTCATTCAGAATTGTTCAAAAATAGTCAGACCACTAACAAATCTTTTACGGAAAGACGTTAAATTTACTTGGACGCAAAAGTGCCAAGACTCTTTCGAGGAAATTAAAAAGTCGCTTGTAAATCCTCCCCTTCTCACATATCCTGATTTTACTGAGCCCTATAATTTGACAACAGACGAGGCAACGAGGTAACGAGGCACCATAAACGCTCGGAATTTGACTACAAAATTGAATATAAGCCTGGAAAAATAACACTTATGCAGACGCGATTAGTCGAATACCTGTCCAGCTAAACCAGGCAAACACCAATTCGTTCATTGTGGAAGCTCAGGTACATCACCGAGGCGATTCCGATATAGACGAAAATGAGTTTAGCTCTCCGCCACCTTCAAAGCTTAAACAAGAACATTGTCATGTACTTACAAGAGCTCAAGCAAGGGAGGCAGCATGGAAGGCGTAGTAAAAAAAACTCCCCATAAAATTCAAAAGAATCCACAGAACTTCCTAAAAGATTCAGTTGAAATTGGCCCAACTGAGAACAGTCAATCTGAAAACATGGCACCAGAACACAGCAAACTACCTGCAAAGAATAATATAGATTCCCATAATAAATTACCGGAGACTATCACACTATTTGGAGGAAATCCAAATAATTGTAAAGGACTACCATGACTCTGCATTCGGTGGTCACCAAGGTGTAATAAAAACCTATAAAATTATAAAAAGAAAATATAAATGGAAAAACATGCTCAGCTCGATTAGGAAATATGTCCGCAAATGTGCGAAATGCCAAAAAATGAAGGGAAGCCCGGAGTATCATATGCCTATGGTCATCACCGATACTGCCCTAATGCCATTCGAGAAAGTATATCTGGACATCGTGGGTCCTCCTGAGGAAACACAGTCAGGAAACAAATATATTTTGACTTTTCAAGACAATCTAACGAAATTCGTAGATTCTTACGCTATGCCGAATGGCGAAGCAGAAACGGTAGCAGGAATATTTTTCGACGAGCTAATTACTCGTTACCGCATTCCTAAAATGGTAGTAACTGATCAAGGCTCGAACTTCTTAAGCGATCTCTTCAAACAAGTTTGTAAGCTCCTAAAAATTAGAAAACTGCAGACATCCACAATCCAACGGTGCACTTGAACAATCCCAGAGACCGCTAGTGGAGTATTTAAGATTTTAAGAGCTATTGTATCCGAAAATCCAAAGGCTTGGGATCGATTCCTGAGAACCGCGACTTTTATATATAATAATAGTCCACATGAAGGCACTAAGCTCACTCCAATGGACTGTCTGTTTGGATGTACCCTCAAATCTAAGAAGAGAGCCAGAGCCAATGTACAGTCACGAAAGTTACTACCATATTCTTAGGTACTAGTTACAGAAAACCTACGCTATCGGCCGGAAAAATTTACTAAACGCTAAGGAAAAGTCAAAACTTCACTACGATAAACTCTCACGACCAGTAACTTTCCAACCAGGAGATAAAGTATTACTGAAAACTCAGCCAAAAAACACAAACTCTGCCAAGTATGGCTGGGACCATATCAGGTGAATAAAGCTCGCAATTCAGTGAATACCGAAATCCAAATTGGTAAAAGGTAAGTCGTAGTCCATAATAATAGATTAAAACCTTTCTATGAATAAAAGTCTAAACACAAAATATATATATATTTCCCCAGACATAGCACGACTTTTACGTCAGCATTACCTCCTAAAAATGCTACTAACATCCAACACAAACAGTTAAGACCACCTTTCCTCTTTAAATGGTTCCACTGAAACAGAAAAAAAAGCCAGAGTAAAACCCCTAACCAATGCACCAGAAGCGGCGGCAGCAAACAAAGAACGCACGGCTTCTTAGACCGTTCATTTAGAATCAATAGATTCAAGTAAGCTACAAACTAACCCGCCCCCACAGGCAAATAAGAGGCAACATTTACCAATACCACCACTTCCACAAGTAGTTTGCAAGTAGTCTAATTACTTTTCAATTCCTAGATAACCAAAATTAAAAAAAAATCTGCCTGGGTTAAAATATAAATATAAAAAAAAGAGAAATAAATATGTATGCACACATATATAGATTAGGGTAAGCAAATAAAATTGTAAAAATAAGTACAAAAAAAAAAAAAAAATTATAATGAAAGAATGTAACTGTACTGTAAATGGATAAAAAAAAAACTAAAATTATAATGAAAAATATGTATACATATATAGTATTGTGTAAACCCATAAAAAGTTAAATTGTAAATTGTTATATATAGATATATTAATGCAACAAAAATAATGCAAAAAAAACATTTATACCTGCATAAGAGAAAACATTATTTTTACTGTAGCTAATTAAACTTAAACGAAAAGAAATTATTAAAATAGGCTAGAAATAATTCACGATACTGTACATATATACTGTACATTAGCTTCATCAACCTCGACCTCGTCTCGGCGCTATGCATTATGTATATGTATGTATATATGTAATAACTTGTTATTTTTTTTTATCTTTACAATTAAGCCATCAAAGCCATATCCAATGCTCTAATGCGTTATTCGTCTTCTCAGAAAAGCACATTTTTTAAAAAAAAGGGAGGTTTGTTACGTACACCCCTAGAAATAATATAATAAACAATTTCATATGCATACATACTTACATTGCATATCATGCCTACGTTAATTCTTACCAAAAGAAAATACGTACATACATACATTGCACATGATTCTACAATTCTTGCCAAAAGAAAATATGTACATACCTAAATTGCATAGCAAGAGAAATGAATCACTGCATGTATGTACATACCTGCGGTACATTTTAACTAAAGAATGGCACGTACATATACATATATCATTACTGACCTACAGCAATTATTTCTGCATATAAAACAAGTGGAAAAGATAATGAGGTAATACCCCTGTGCGAAAGAAATCTCACATTGTAATATGACGACCTTCCGCCAGAGGTAAAACACATGTATGTATGTAGGTGACCAAATTGGTGGTTCACGATGAATGACGTGAGGTAATTATGGCCAGCTGCAGGCATTTGGCGAAATTGATCTTTATGTATGTACGTATAGAAACGATGAATGCCATGATACAAGAATAACAAGCTACAAACGCTTGACGAAATTAATATTTACGTATGAAAAACGATGAATGACAATGGCCAGCTGCAGATATTGAGCAAGGTACGATTTATGTATATATGTATAACGAGCGCTGTGAGGTAATAAAATAAGACCTTTAGCTTTATTATTCATAAGCAATTAAGGTAAGACTTTACTATAAATATTGTAATGATTTAGAATAAAAGATCAGTTGCAATCGTAATTCACAACACACACCACTAGTTGTTTTTCATGAGGAGCAAAGCTGTTCAGCTACGCCTATATACAACACTAGGACTACTACATTAGCTACTCCACTACACCACACACCTTAGGAGCAAAGCTACATTAGCTACTCCACTCATTGACATATGGGAGAAGCTACAATAGCTACTCCACTTCATTACACACCTTGGGAGCAAAGCTACATTAGCTACACCGTATCAGTACATTGGGAGCAAAGCTGTTTAGCTACTCATCAACCAACGTACCTACAACCAACCTGCCGTTACAAAGAAGAACGAGTAAGGTATTTCACAGTCAGATCAACAAATAAGGTGCCTGTATGAGAGTACTTCGCTATAGTTTGATAGCAAGTACTTCAGAAACTCAATTTAAGTTTCCTCGCATAGAAACGTAACATTCTCAGGCAGTGTCCAAACATATAGTGGTAAACGAAATTTTTGTATGGCAACCTTACGAGGGAGTTCCCAATTGGTCCCATTTTCGAACTTAAACTTGTATGACATGCAAAAATCAAAATAACTTTTAATTTTAAGCATGTGTGCTCAACCCATTTTGCTCTACCAGCATATTTTTTATGCATTACAAACGGAATGATAAACTTAGTATACTCTATGATTTCATCTAGGGTATAATAAATGCTTGAATAAGCAGTGTTTATGGCACACGTGACGATTATGATGATAAATCATAGCACTGCATGCAATAGGTAGTTATTAGTCGAAATACTTTTAACATTCTCTTGTAAATCGTCTCTTCAGATAATGCATAAAAAATTTGCGCCTTTAGAGTCTATTTTGATTTGTTGGTATCATACATTTTAACTATTTCTATTAAAGCACATTTGTGAAATCGCTAGGAAACAGTTCATTCTGTACGGCAGGCCTAACTATTAGTATGTCATTTGAAAAACACCTACATCACTAAAATCGGTTTTTTGGAAGAAATATTGGTTTTTTTTAAACACTTGTGGGGTAAGATGTATTTGATCGAGGACATTTCGTTCAAAGGATCCTGCTTCATGTGACTCAATTCTTCATATGCATAGAATATTTTTTCTTGAAAACTGGATTTTGAGTTAGTCTCTTTTACAACGAGAGGAATTGCCTTTTCTATGTCACATGAGTCACAAAGTATATACTTCCAAGTGGCTTAAAAGGTAACCTCACAATAAATCCGCCATGCCTACTCCGAAGAGTGGCTTGCGGAAATATCTCTTGTTATGTTGGTGTGAATGCTGATTTCCAATGGATTGGCGTATTCGCCGATGTACAATAACTTGCTCATGATTAATTTAATAAATTACTATGCCGAATATATGGCGTGTCGCCTCAATATTTTATTCTTTTGAATGCTTATTTACTCCTATGGCTAAATGATTAAAATTATGTAAAAAATTCAAGTGTTTCTGATATAAATTTAGCTGAGATCTAAAAACAGTTTTGGTAGTGAATCTGACTCGTGTGCTAGAATCGCCGGCTTTCCCAATTATGCCATTAAATCGATATTTCTTTAGATGAAGTTTTTGAACCATGTTTCTTGCGACATATAGACGAGAAGAGCATGAACTATGTGAAAACGACCTGATTGGTCTTTGATCTCAAAAAGTGCAGTAGCTAAAGCGATACTACTACATAAAATGTCAGTGTGATTGGAATGTAACGAAGATTACCATTTTTACATTTTTAAACTTTATGTTTTGAAGAAGCTATGCGCTTAATTGTATCCATTTAAACTTCTTCAGGCTAAGCACAGAGTTAAGGATTATGCTTTTAGAAAAATGTTTAACAACACTTGCCCTGATTTATTCTTTGTATGGTTAGCTTACCAAGTTTTTATATTCACACGCTTTCATTTATTATGGCTTTTAATATTTATTAAATTTTTATAACATTAAAATAAGCATTTTAAGATGGCTATAGATAACATGTTTTTTTTTTAAATTTTTCAGAAATGGCTTCTGAAGAACACATGCGCTTATCAAATACCATTAAAGAAACGCACGAACAATTAAGGAAGTCTGCAAAAGAGTTGGGAGTTGAAAAGGCTTGGGACGAACATTTGAAAAATAAAAAGCTTTTAGATAACTACGCAATAGCAATGAAGAATTTAGCCGATATATGGGAAAACAATGCTAAAACTATAAATTCGCCAGTAGAAAGCCGAATAACTTGGATAATAAATTATTGTGCTTCCTACTTCATTACTCAGAAAATTTGCCTCGAAAAAAGATTAAAAGAGCAGCATTTATCAGAGGTTTGCGGCATCAACTTGAACTTAGAAGACAAATTTATCACTTTAAATAATACTATTAAGTTGCTTGATATAGGTAGTTGCTATAATCCGTTTAAAGATGTTGCATTTTTTGACGTCACTGCGATTGATTTAAGTCCCGCTAACGAATCTGTATACGCAGGAGATTTTTTAAAAATAAATGTAGGAACACACATTCAACCTAGTTCTTGTGGGAAGAAAATAATGGTTCTTCCGAGAAATTATTACGATTGCATTGTTTTTAGTCTCTTACTAGAATATTTGCCATCGTCAGATCAGCGTATTAAATGCTGCCAAAGAGCAAACGAATTATTAA
Organism: Dioctria linearis; assembly: GCA_963930735.1. NCBI lineage: Eukaryota > Metazoa > Arthropoda > Insecta > Diptera > Asilidae > Dioctria > Dioctria linearis. The sequence goes on from OZ005740.1 coordinate 209,543,154, forward strand.
AGTTTGAAGGAATTCTTATTATTATTACACCTGATTCACAACATGTCGGAAAAAATGCAAAATTAATGAAGAACTGGAGGTATACATTAGGCAAAATAGGTTTTACTAGAATTAAATTTGAAAAGTTTTCGCATATTACCTGTTTAGTTTTTAGGAAATGTTTGTCCAACAAAATTGCTGAAAGGTGGAGCGATATTCATAAAGAGCCTTATATGACATTTACTATAGATATTCCACAAGATTCTTTGTAGAATATCTTTTTTCTAAGAGCCACAAACTTATTATTAGTAAAAATTAAAACAACGATAAACTTAGATGACCAAGTTGTCCTTTATTTTTGTAAATAATTCAAAATAATGCACACCCTTTCCCAAAAAAAAAATAGAGATGACCAAGAATACAACAAATCAAAACTGAAAATTAGCGAGGAGTGCCAGCTGATTAACAAAGAAAGAAATATATGTTATTTACTTTTGCATGAATGGGCGAAATAAACTTGGCTATGCGTAATTGTAGTGCGACTGAAACAACGAATTAAAAACAACAAGCAAAAAGCTAAGACCAATTCTTATAATTCCCTAGATGAATACCCGTATGACATGTAACTTCGTATGCTCACCCATCTGTGCAAGTTTGATTTTTGAAGTAGTTTTTCGCATATATGTACATACATATTTCTAGAACGGTTCGGCGGACAATAAAAATGGTTATAACGAATTTCATAGGATCTCATTCTGAACAGCTTTTCAGTACAATAAAAACGTCGTTTTTCAGTATATGTACGTAAAAAACCTAAATTTTTATATGGTAACATTAAGAAGGGCTTTCCCGATTTAGCCCGTTTTTGAAGCTTTATTTACTATTACTATGAGAACATATTGTGCAAAATTTCAGCTCTCTACGTGTTGTAAGGTACTGTTCAAATATATAATAAAAAAAGGAATTTTGTGTAGCAACCCAACGAGGGAGTTACCCGATTTGTCCTATTTTCGAATTTACATTTACTTTTTTTTAAAATAAGCCCGTGTGCAAAATTTCAGTTCCCTAAGTGAACGCGTTATTCAGTTAATCTGAACATGGACAGACAGACTGTCGGACGGACGCACAGACGTACATGCAAAAATCCACATAATTTTTAATATTATGCATGGGTGTCCAAAAAATGTTCTCTAGTAGCATTATTTCTGTGCGTTTCAAATGGAATGACAAACTTAGTATACCCTATGCTTTCATCTAGGGTATAAAAATTGAGAGAACGTAGGATTACCCGAACGATAAAATCTTCTTGAATATCTTCAAAATCCGTTCAAACTATTCATAATAATTGCATTTTTTCAATAAAATTCTCATTTTTCTCAAAAACATCAGAGAATCCACCATGAGTTACAACTTACACCCACTTAATCTCTTTAGAGCAAAATAAATGTAAGCAGCAGCACGTTCTGTTTGTTATGGTAGCATTGGAGTGAGTATACTTGGACGTGAAGTCCACTCTGTCAGCCTGAGTTGAGAGTTCACTCTGTGAACACCGTTGTCATAGGGCGGCACACTAGCACCTCGCCTATTGCGGGAGAGTTGTGGGGTGGGTAAACCAAATAGCTTCCGCTATCCCAGTCCATATTCAAAAAACTCGTGCCTTCAAAAAAAACAAATTGCACCCCATCCGGTTGTGAAGGGCGCTTACAACACTTGCCTTTCTTCCATAGAAGACATAGATGTAGTGTCTTCAAGCCGTGCCCCATCCTCCCAATGACACTGTAGTCTATATGTTTACAGTGCCCCTTTTGTGACTTAAAAGGCGAGCGGAGTAGCGAAGCCAGTCAACCTCCATAGTAAGAGGGCTCCAGGATAGTGTAGGAGAAAAACAAAAACTGTCTAACTCCATCACGTTATAAAAATTATTTTTATTGTATCTTAATTTTTCAGATTCAACCCTGACCTCTCCTACTCCTAATGTAAATCACACAAAATGGGCGTGAAACTAAACACATATACACCTTAATTCTGACATAGGGCTCAAGGTAATTTTAACATTTATGGTGAGCAGTGGCTCGTGACTACAAAAAGAATTCTGGATTTTACTGATATTGTAAAGAGTTGGAAAAATGTGCCAGATACTCCGACCTTATGTGACTATAATCATAGATGGCACAAGAACTAGATGTTGCATGGCATACTAGAGCAGAGTATAAAGAATGTGGAATGAGTAGTGTATTCTGGAATGGACCATAACATGTTTTAGAGCGTGCCGAAAGCAAATGTTTTATAATAGCAGTTTTGTATACATTAGATCGACTTCCTCAGCACTTCAGATACGAAAAAAATATGAATCACTCGACGTAAACATCATTCCAAATCTTATGGTCCATTCCGGAATGGACCACCCCGCCATATAAATTTTGTATAATTTTTTGGTACGGCATACGACATCTAGCTCTTGTGCCATCTATGCTAAAATTTAAATTGAAATGTATTCATCTGATAATATTTTTTTCCATAAAATAATTAGCTTACATAGGTATATTTTTGATTCTTATTGAAAATTCATTACCTCCGTACAAAACGAAGATCGTGGTTGTACAAGAGGAATATCATTCTTCGCTTAATTTACCTGCTGTTTTAAGTCATTAGTGTAAAGATACTATACTATAAAACTTGTCACTAACTCAAATAAAGAGCTCCCTGGCGGGTTCTATTAAAATTGAGCAGTATGGCATTTTCACATCATTTTAGTAAAGACATTCGATAAATAAAATCTAATGAATATTATCGCTCTAAATGATTAAAATTATTGATGCTAATACCGTCGTCGTTCTCTACGTTTAAATTGAATTTAGTAATAAAGTGAACCTCAGAAATAATTTTTCTAATTACGGAAGTGAGTAAAGTGAAGATGAACTTCTAATTTGAAAATCTTAGCAAAATTTAGTTTCCGAAAAATATTTCTGGAATTATCATTAAACCAGTACCATGACAAATAAGTACGATTTTAATAAAAACTACTTATCGCAAAATATTATGCCATGCCTGGTGTCCACTCTTTTCTAGAATATTTAGATGGCTCATTCTTTAGCTTAGCCCATATATATTTTAATCGGACGGCATTAGTGATATACTATAATACATAAAAGAAAAATCGACTTACGTGACATCCATCCCTCGAAGGAGCTCCCTGGAGGTGGTTAACTAGTTATTTGCAAGGCTGTTAAGTGAATTTGTCGTTAATGGGCCCAAGAGGTCTTCATCTCCCAAAGGCTTTCTTATTTGCTGACCTGTGACATGTGAAATTCGCTCTTCGTGTTATTTCTCTTTATAGGTTTTTCTTTTTTTGGGGCTCACAACTTGGTAAACAAATATCAAGTGATACTCCTATCCTATTGCCTACTTGGTAACAGGACAAACTAACCTTCAAGGTTTATGTTGAGTTCCAACCTACTGAACAGTGGTAGAAGGATTTAGTGGGACTCGAATTTCTAAAACCTGATCGGTCTCCCAATATATTACTAAAATTCTAAACTGGCGTAAAAAGACTGACGTTTAAATCCTTCTAGTTACGGCGTAATTTGATATTCCAATCTCCCCTTTTTTCGACGTCTTATTATCTCTGGAGCTCGGGACATCTGGTTAGAGGCTGGTGAGCTTATCCCTCGTTCCTTGGGTTGCATGCAGGGATGGAGCGCGAAGAAACCCCGTGGATTCCTGACAGGTTATACAGGATAAAAAATACGCGTCTGCTCCCACCAGAATTACAAGTTTCGTTCAGGATGGGTCAGATTGCCACATTCATAATTTCTGCTGCTCTCTAATTGACGTAAAACCCCTGTGTGTCCGGAATCGGATCCTTCCTTGAGGACTCTTGTGTACTTTTACAGGACGGGCTCGATATCTGAATTCTTAAATCTTAAATATTCTAGGCGCGCACCTCTCATCCAGTCAAACAGATTATAATATTTTGTAGAATACTGTCGACGATTGCTGGTTAACAGAAACCTCTTTCGCTATATCTTTTCCTTTAAAAACTTTTTGGGATCATTTATCACACACACCTTTCAATCCTCTCCTTTTTGCCCAAAACTCATATTTGACAGACTTTTTGATTCCTCTTCTTCTTCCAATCTTACCAGAATTTTTTTTTACTCTGTCCCGCCAGGGTTTTCTTGCACAGTCTGACACAATTGGCAGCACAATCGCCGTGCGGCGCAGTGTGAGCACTGCTGCTAGCTGTCAGCGGCAATAGTGAACCATACTGCTTCATGCAGAACGCTGCGGCCAGCACAGGGCAGGATTGTATGTTTCACCTGTGGACCAGACGATACTGAGAAATGGTCGACAGATCTAGCCGTTGTTAAAAAATTGGCCTCATCAGTGAGGGCGCCCAATGTGTGAGACGACCCACGACCCACGAACTTGTAGGCCTTTTCTGGACCTCGCCCCGAATACTTTGGAAGGATTTATGGTCAGTACCCCTTTTGAGGGGATGTGTGTACCGCCGTTGGCTCTCTCCGGGCTCATCTACCACCAACCCTACCTGCAAGGTCCTGAACACCTTGCAGGCCTTCAATGGACCTCGCCCCGAATAAGTTGGTATAGCTCCAGTGAAAGATTTCTGTTCCTTTAGTCGGCTCTTACCACAGGCAGAACATACCGTGAGTGCATTCGTTTTCCCAAATCACAGGGAATTAAAGGCTAATGGAAGACCAGAGTGCTCATCTTCCGCGAAGTCAGCATTGAAAGACATTAATCAAAGGTAAGTATGACAAGCTCTTTATTTAGATTTTTTCTTAATCAAGGTCTGATGTCCTTAGCGTGATAAGTACCAAATGCAGATCCTCAAGCTCGTGGAGAGAGTTCCTTTTTTGGCTTTATTCGACACTTTAAAAATTTTTGCATCCCAATTTTGGGTTGAGCTGCTGTTGAAAATTATTTTGCATAACATTCCGCCTGCACACTTCTTGACCTATTCGGTAACTAACAGGTTTGGCTCGAAGATTGTAAGATTTGGCACCCTGTTCGAATGCGTGATTCAGGTTTTCCTGCGCTCTCTCACGTATTCACCTGAAATTGTCGCCTGCATCTACTGTCAAAGACTCACTCAGAGTTCCTAGGGTCTTGAGGATGAAATATGAGCACGCATGGCCGAGATGCCAGTTGCTTGATGGATAGCACTCCAACGAGAGCTTTTCATCCCGCCAAGTATAATTTAACAGAATTTGAATTAAGTTTATATATATAATAGCAAAAAAATGCTTACATGCCAATAATAACTATGTAAATTAAGTTTTTTTTTTTAAAAGAAAAAATTTCTACATAGCAGAGCTATATTGAATTATTTCAACGTTAATTAATTAAATTAAAATGAATACAAGTAACAAATGTATGGTAAGCATTTTTTTTACTGACTTGGTAAATCAAAGAAAAAGCGCTTGTACATATGTATGTAGAAATAGACTAAAAAACGTAAACATTTTTTATGCTGTGGATCAATACAATCGCTTTATGTTGTGAAGGCTATTTTTAGGTCATGATTGCATTGATTGTAATTATGACGGTAAGGAATTCTTATTTTTCATGGGATGAACATGTTGCGGGTGGGCGGATGCCAGAACCTTGTCAAATTGTTGCTGAATTGAAGGCTGGGAATCTGCCTGCTTGCTAGATTTTGATCCACTTAAGTTTGCTCCAGTATTTGTAAACGTAAATGCCTAGTAGAACAAAGACGAAAAGGCTGGTCGTCGTAGATGTATGTACTGCTAATGCCTTGTGCATTGTTTGGGTGTATGGTAGCTCTGGTGCTAGTGTATAATCCATGATCTGTTGATTTGGATGAATTAATACTCCAGATTGGAGGATCTGAGAGACCTCTGTGGTGTTGATCTCTGTTATCACCGGAGATGTTTGCTTTATGTAACTCGTGACGACCTCAAATTGCTGATCTATCGCAGTTTTCAGGGTTATTTCTTTTGTTTTGAGCACTACTCATGAAGGTGGATGATGCCAGTGGCATTGAGAAACAATTCTTTTCTTGTTCCGTTGCAGATTATTGCTACAACCTTGGGCTCCTTGGTGATGTATAGCCAGGTATTTTTCATCATGAATGCCTTCCAAACAGCTCCAGTCAGTTGCACCTTCCGCATTTCACAAGATGCAGTATGGCGATTGTAAACAATGCACGATGGACTGTCATCAATGCTATGCACAAATATCGGAGCGCAAAGATAGGTGTGATCACCTATCATTGTACACGATTTCAACTCTTCCTCTTTTAAGTTAAAGTAGAGTTGGCGATTAAAGTGGACAGCAAAAGTGGCTAGTTTAAGGTCTATAATAGCAAACGAATTGTTATTGATCATTTGTAGTATTGGTGTAACATGCATGAGCTCATATGCATTTCTTTCTATTATGTTCAGGTACCCATACAGTTTTAATGTATTATTTTCTGCTTCGATGCCAAGTCGAGTTTGAGGTGTTTCTGATATGAGGAGATTAGAGCCCAGCTTAATTGAAGTATCCTCAATTGCCCTTTTGATTTGATATGGCGTAATAAAGTCTAGGAGTTGACCGTGTTGGTGAATCGTCATAGTAATATTCAGGGCTGCTGATCCTGTTGTGGTCGGCCTTACTGAACCATGTATCCATTTCATTAATTGAGGCAATGACTTGAGACAATCGTGAGTCGAGCTGTTTCAGCTTCTCGCCAATGATGTAGTTAGACTGGTTGATCTTGGAGTTAACGAGCAATATCTGTTGGTTAGTTTTTTGAAGAAGGCCTTCTTGATTATGCTGCAGTAATTCTAAGTCTGTATTAGTTTTCTCGCACATATTTTTTATTTGGGTCCAGGTTGTGTCTATCATTTTTCGATCTTCAATTACTTCGCTTGTTGGAAAGGTAAGCTGAAGCCTAAGGTTTCCTCGTTTGATTTGTGCAGAACCCAAGTTTACAAACCAGTTTTGGGTTTAAAAATCTCATAACTCTGGCCAAAAACTGTAGCTATCCAGTATAGTACTATAAAAACCTAGTGTAGTAGCTTAGTAGCCCACGTGCAGGGTGCAATCTTAACTTTCCTTCTTTTCGGTGAGTGTGGTGAATCGTCTGCTTTGATTTTTATTGCACATGTTGATGGCTGATCAAAGTGCTCTGATCTAGACCAAATTTCTGGTTCAGGCTGAATATTGCTGATATGTGATCTCCTGCGAGTGGTGCCTGGCTTATGTCTTGCGTTAGAAAGGGTTGTCAATGTGGCAAGAGTTTTGAGCTCAGGTGCTCTTGACGATGTGTATGTATCGATGGGTAGCTGACAAAGCTTGTTGAGCGGACGCTTCTTTGTGTCGTTTTTGTATTTGTCTGACACAACCTGGACGATCCCATCTTCTGCTGGGTGAAGTTGCACAATTCGACCTAGTGACCATCTTTGTGGTGGTAAATTGTTGTCTTTCACTAGTACCAGCTAGCCGATATCAGGATTATTGCCTTCGGTTTTCCACTTGCTCCTTTGTTGTAGCAATGCCAAATATTCTTGCGACCATCTATTCCAAATATCTTGGTGTAGTTTGGTAACTAACTTTCAGCTCTGATGAACTTGCGTGTTACTTATATCGGGCTCTGGTGGTGCTATTATCGGTCGGCCAATCAAAAAGTGGCCTGGTGTTAATGGTTCTAAGTCTGTGGGATCACTCGACTGTTGGCAAATTGGTCTTGAGTTTATACAGGCCTCAACTTGGTACAATATCGTGCTAAATTCTTCGTATGTCAGCAGTGTTTCGCCTAGAACTCGCTTGAGATTGCCTTTGACTGATTTAACACCAGCCTCCCAGAGACCCCCGAAATGTGGGCTACCAGGTGGGATGAACTTTCACTCTGTCCGTCATTTGCTAGAACTTCTGCAGCTTGTCTAATGGAGTGTCAATTGGAAGCTTCAGCTCCTTGTTCATTTTGTTTCGTGCGCCAACAAAATTCGTTCCATTGTCACTATATTTCCCTGCAATTTCCCCGGCGTGCAACAAATCTTTTATATGCCGCCAGAAAGCCATCTGTAGTAAGATAACTGACTAATTCGAGTTGACCTGCCTTGGTCACCATACATATAAATAGGGAGATATAGCCCTTTATAGTTTTGGTGCCTCTGCCTTTTGACAATTTTGTTAGGAAGGGTCCAGTATTATCTTCCCCACAGTGGGAGAATGGCGGAGAAGAAGTTATTCTTATAGCTGGTAGGCTTCACATCAGTTGCTGGGTAGATGACAATGTCTCAAGCATGTTATGCATCTATGTATTCTGGCTTGTACCCTACTTTTGGAATTTATTATACAGTATTGCATTCTTAGGTAGTTTAGAGTAAGCTGTGTGCCGCCTTGTAGAGTCTGGAGATGCGCATGGTCAATGGTTACATTGTGGTTCTGAGGAAGTAGAACTTGATGCTTGCGTCGGCTGAGAGGTTGGCATTCTGTATCCTACCTCCTACTCTTAGAACTCCCTCTTGCTTAAATTCTTCAACTGACCCCCCTTTTTTAGGCGGTTTATTTCTTCAAGGAACGATTCCTGCTGCACAATTTTGACGATGCAAGTTTTAGAGATTCTTAATTCTTCTGTGGAGAGATGTTGAATCTTTCTTCGGGCCCTTGGTAGCCTGCAGTTACTGATGAAACGTTGACAGTACATATGCTATTACTCTTAGTTGATGAGTTAAGGTAGAGAAGTTTGATATATCCGCGAATTTTACTGCTGTATGTAGAACCTTGATCGTCCTTTTGACTTCTTCGTTCGTTAGGATGTTAAATTTCCTTGAAGGCAAAGCTTCTGTTGATTTTGCAAGCCAAAGCGGGCCTTTCCACCATGTACCCCTCGAAGCCACGTCTGCTGGATTTTCTTGAGATGAGACATGCTTCCAAATGTTTGTCAAAAAAAGTCTTTGAATTTCCGATGTTCTATTCGCAACGAAAGTGTGAAGGGTATTTGGCTCCTTTGCGATCCATGCCAAAACTATTTCAGAGTCGCACCATGCAGATACTGTGGGCGACATTATTCCTAAGGTAATGATGGTGGATTTGAGTAGTCGTGCCAACATCAAGGCACCGCAAAGTTTCATGCGTGGTAATGTTATTTTTTGTTTTAGCGGTGCTACCTTAGTTTTGGCTGTTAATAGGGTCGTATGGACCTTTCCGAATGAGTCCGTTGTGCGGGAATATATTACTGGTGCGTAACCCTTTTCGGAGGCATCACAAAATCCGTGAAGCTGCAATTGCTGACCCAGACGGTAATTTATCCAGCGCGATATTCTAAGCGATTGTATTTCATGCAGTTCACTTTCTAAGTTCTGCCAAGCCTTAATAATTTCAAAGGGCGGCTGTTCGTCCCAATCTCTGCCAGTTCTCCAAAGAGCCTGCATTATTAACCTTGCGGTTAGTGTCAAAGGGAACAGCCATCCTAAGAGATCGAATATGGTGACAATTTTAGATAGCATAGCTCTTTTTGTCAGAGTTGCATTGGAGCCCTCAAGTTTCAATTTAAATTGCAGTTCATCTCGTTTGGGACTCCAACGAATTTCTAAAGCCTTTATCACCTTTTCTATTATAAGTATCTTCGGGGATATCACTCAAAAGTCCCTCATCATTCGACGTCCATTTTCTAAGATTGAATTCTCCTTTCTTTAGTAACAAATTTATTTGCATTTGTAACTCACGGGTTCTTGTTTTGTGTTTGCGCCTGTTAACATGTCGTGTATATACAGGGTGTCCCGGAAGGGTGATATGCCTTCCTTTATTTTTGACTTAGAATGTGTCGTCGTACCTTTAGAACAAAACAATCCCCAATTTGAAAGTAATAATTCTTGGAAATTTCTTATAAGAATGGGATGCACAAGTATGGGAAAAACTTCTTCATTTTATGACCTTTTAAATTCCCGAAACAATCGTTTACCTAAAATCAACGGTTTCAAAATCCCAAAGCAAAGTACCCCTCAGGTAGCCGAAACTTCTGCCATCCATATTCTACTAACTTTGGTTTATTGCTCTGAAACCTTACTCTGTAGTAATTTTTTTTCTTGGAATCATGTAAAATCTGATTTAACTATTATTTTAAGTAAAATTAATGATTAGATAAACGCATTAAAGGATTATTAAAATTAATGATTATTAGAAACAAACAGTTTATTTCAATTTATTAACAACACTCTTATCAAGTACATTAATTTATTAATCTTAAATGATATCATTTGAATAATTAAATCTAGCTTACTTACTTTCTACAATAAATGTTCGAAATGTCCCCCATTCGCTCGAAGACACATCCTACACCTACGTAAAACTGATCGGCGAACTAAATTTAATGCAGAAGTGTCACTTTTCAAATCGTTAGAAATTTCTAATATTTTTTGGTGAAGTTCTGCCGACGTTGACAATGGCGTGGAGTAAACCTTCTCTTTTAAGCAACCCCAGAAATAGAAATCAAGAGGATTTAAATCCGGAGATCTGGCCGGCCACGGAACTGATCCAAAGCGTCCAATCCATCTGTGGGGGAATGTCTGGTGTAGATATTCGCGTACGTTTCGTCCTGAGTGTGCAGGAGCACCATCATGTTGGAACCACATGTTGATCCGAGTACTTAAAGGAACTTCTTCCAGAAGAGTCGGCAGTTCATTTTGGAGAAAATCTAGGTAAATATCTGAATTAAGTGTGGTAGGTAGAGTACAAGGTCCAATAAAATGGTTTCCGATGATTCCTGCCCAGACATTTATCCTGAAATCATATTGGAACGCAGTCTCTAGTACTGCTCTAGGATTTTCGGCACTCCAAATGTGACGGTTATGTTGATTGAATAGACCGGCTCTTGTGAAGCTCGCTTCGTCTGTCCAGAGTATCTTCTTGATAAAGCCGATGCTTCTTCGGCTTTCACGAAGTATCCAACGACAAAACTCCATTCGCTGGCTGTAGTCCCGCGGTAACAACTCCTGGACCCTTTGGTAGTGGTAAGGATGCAAACGTTCACTTTTAATTATGCGGGCGACAGATGACCTGGGGAATCCCGTCATGGACGAAATGCGCCGAATACTAATCGTTGGATCCTCCTCTATGATTCGATGAACTTCTTCCTCTCTGTTTAGGCTTGATGACATACGAGATCTGCCTTCATGATGTGAAAATGCTCCCGCTTCTCTTAGATGCCGATGTATGTTGGCGAAAACCGAGCGATCTGGCTGTCTCCTATTGGGAAACCTTCTTCTGTTCTCCTCACATGCCCTCCTTGCATTTCCATCGCAGAAACCGTAAATGTAATGGATATCTGTGTATTCCTCAAAAGAAAAACTTGGCATCTTGAAAAAATACTAATGGCAGTCAATTTTAGCCACGATATGAACCAGGAAGAAAATATTAAAATGACAAGAAAACCAAGGCTAACTCAGAAATTAGTTTGTTTAAGTAGGGTACCTGAGGCGTACTTTGCTTTGGGATTTTGAAACCGTTGATTTTAGGTAAATGATTGTTTCGGGGATTTCAAAGGTCATAAAATGAAGAAGTTTTTCCCATACTTGCACATCCCATTCTTATAAGAAATTTGCAAGAATTATTACTTTCAAATTGGGGTTTATTTTGTTCTAAAGGCACGACGACACATTCTAAGTCAAAAATAAAGGAAGGCATATCACCTTGGAAAATTTTTAATAAACAGTTTAAAAGTTAATTTGTTGCTCTAAAAAAATTACTATAGGTGCGATTTATTTCCGCAAAGTATTTACCCAGTTATAGGGTAAACTGTAAGTTACGGAGCGGATTCTAAGAAAAATCAGTTTTTCCTTAATAACTCCAAAACTACGCAAGATAGGACATATGTCATGTTGGACTTTTCTGCTCCTTTTTCTGTCAAGATTCTATGGGTGCAGTATGGCGGTACCCTTCCGGGACACCCTGTAGAAGTCGGAATTTAGAGCTTTCCGCCCAATAGAAAGCTGGGTGTCTTGATCTTGTGTGAGCTGCTTGAGAGTTTTGACCGCGATATATGAGGCAGGACCAGTTCCGTATGTTACTGTATTTAGTGTGAATTCTTGGATTGGTTCCCCTGGTAGCTGTCGCTAAAGTATCCGTTGATAATTTTTGTCCTCTTTAGCGACGCTGATTTGCCTGAACATTTTCTCAATATCGGCTGTATAAACGTACCGATGTTTTCTCCATCTTAAAAGTATTTCTGTAAGATATCTTTGGACCACTGTGTAGTAAGTCGTTAAGGCTATATCCAGATTGAGTTTTGCACAATGCATCAAATACAACGCGTGTTTTGGTAGTAGTGCTGTCCTTATATGGTTTTTCGGGGCTCATTTGTTCCATAGCCAGATATTCCTTCAAAAATTTGTTGTATTCAATTTGTAAGTCTGGAGTTTTCCTTAATTTCTTCTCCATTTGGATTAGGCGGACAATGGCTACATTTTTAGATTGGCCTAACTGTCCCTTATCATCTATAAAAGACAATTGTACCACGTATCTTCCTTCCTAATCTCGTTTATGCGTTTTTCTGGAGTGTTCTTCGCATATGTCATTGGTTTGAGTTACTGGAATACTGTCTTCATTTGCCAGAATTTTTCAAGTTGTTCTTGAATTTCTGCGAGTGATAGAAGACTTGTGAGTGTGGTTGTCTCTCGCCAGGAATTTGGGATACTGCCAAAAACAATCCATCCTTATTTGGTATTTTGGGCTGCTGGTTGTCCACGTCAGCTCCCAGAAGCAAATCAATGGCACCTGGTTTGTTGAAATTTGGATCAGGCAATACCATGTTTTCGTATCTCTTAATGTTGATTCCAGTTAAGTGCGTTGCAGGAAGGTAGGAGTTTACTTTGGACAAGACGAGTGCTTCCACTGAGAGGTAAGTGTTTTGTTTGTTTCGGAGTTGGAGCTTGATATTTACCTTGCTGGAGATTTTGGCAGACTCAGATTCCCCAACTCCTAGTATTGTTGTTTGATTGGAAGCTTCTGGAGCTTCATGATTTGAACAGCCTGTTCTGTTATTAGAGAGACCTGCGAACCAGGAGATATCAGTGCTCTAAAAGGCTCTATTTGTCCAAATGCATTTCTTAGTCTCACTACGGCAGTGGGTAATAATACGTGTGTAATTTTGGTGTTATTAGTGTGAAAGGTCATGATATCTTTTGCTGTGGATATTGATTAATTCCCATGTTGACATGTATTTGTCGTCAAGTGAGCCGCCAGATTGTTCTTATCCGTGGTAGTAGGTGTTTGAGTGGAATTCAACCCTTTTTCGCTATTTCGATGTAATAAGCTATGGTGCTTCTTTTTGCAAAAAGGCAGGTTTTGGTTGATTTGCACCTTTCTGTCTTATTATGTGCTAGACAATTAAGACAAAGATTGTTTTGTTTGACCACTGCGTGTCGTTGGTCAATTCCCATTAGCTTGAATTCTCCGCATTGATAGATATTGTGAGCTTTCCTGCATACGACAGATTTGTTCTTGAATGTAGTGTGGAATGTTTTCTTTAAATTTCTGATGTAAACATCTGATCTCGGTTGTTTTGAACTTTTAATGCAGGCCAAAATTTGATACCGCTTTTCTAGGAATTTTAGCAACTCCTGAACAGATGACATTTCACGAGGATGTGAGAGGCTTTCCTCAAATAATCGAAGGCTTTCTGGATCAAGCTTCCTCATCGCTATGCAAGCAATTATAGGACCCCATTCGTCCGTATTGCAGTTCAGGTTTTTTAATGCCTCTAAGTATTCCCACTAGGTCAAATAACATTATAATGTCTTCCTGACATCTAGGCGCAGTCTTTTTGGCGTCTATTATCGTGTTCACATACATAGGTTGTGATTATTTTCCTTGTGTTATTAAATCTTGCCTTAATTAATTGTAAGGCAGTGTTGTAGTTCTTACTACTCAATTGCAGGCATTGAATAAATAACTAATAAGGAAACGGCATATCGGGTGAAAACGTAAGTATCTCAGCGAAATGTATTAGTGTGCTCTGTTTGTATTTATGTCGTCATGGCAGTAATGAAATTCTGACATTCTGAAGGGGAACATTTTTTATAATCCAAATTCCTATGTAAAATAAACAAATTTTTAGCTCCCCCTTATTTTCACATAATATTTCTTGGCGTTGCCTTTGTATGACTGGAATAATTTAGCAACCAATGACAATTCAATTGTAAACAAATAAACCGGCATTGGTAAAATGTTAAATCTTTTGTCATGGCTCTTTATTTTTACAGATATTTCACTTTTATTTTGTTTAAAACAATATAATTAATAAGTAAAGCTATTAAGCTTACTTGAAGAATGATTTCCCACGACAATAACTCTGTTCGTTCCTGCAGCACAGAACAACGCACTTCATTACGGTTTTTTAAGACTCCGGAGTCTCTATTACACAAAATGTCGTTCACAAAAGAAATATTCTGCACTTATTTTACACTACTATTCATAAAAATCACGTTTAATTAATTATTTTTCGCAATATCGCGAATTCAAATGCGAAACTTATTTTCAAATAATATGAAATGTCAGAATGTTGAACTGACACAAAATAGCAACGACGCCCTCTTGTCATTTCAACCCCCGACCATAGGTCACACTGTCATTGAAATGCTTAAACACGTACACTGTATTCGCACGATACCCCGCTTCCTTATTAGTTATTTATTCAATGATTGCAGGTGAGAAATTACTCTTTTGGCATCTCCTTCTAAGTGATAGATGAGATATTGCATCTTCTCAATATTACTAAGGTGAAAAGGCTGATGTATGTTGCTGTTGAGGTTTCCAAAACGGTCCGGATGTGGCAGGTAGAGTTGGGGTTTGAATCGGAAACCCGTAACTCTGTACGGGTAGCATGAGCGTGGTTATGTTTGTGTAATCGTTAACCATTGTCGCAGTAGTTTTTGTAGATATTGCTATAGAAGATACTGCTAGAGGAGTTGGTACCATTGCAGTAACTGGGGAAGTTGCTGGTGTGGTTTTTGCACTCGTATTTGGTACAAGCAGGTTGCTTGAAGTTTCAGTAGGAAAGTTACAGTTGAAGCGTGACTTTGGCTCTGTTTGTTTCGGATCAGTTTTGGTTGCAGGTGTAGTTTTAGCTGGTTGTTCACTTACTGGATTTTGCCTTTTACCTGTATCATCTTGATAGTTTGAGTACATTTCTATACCACCCTTGTATATTTCAAACGTCTTTTCGAACAAGTCCTCAGTATGGTACGGATGCTCTTGTGGTATAATGTCCTCGATCTCTTCGCGAAGAGATGTGAACTTAGACCAGTAATCGTGCAAGTCTCTTATTTTTTAATCAAGTATTGATCTGTTTTTCTTTCCTTGGGTCTTTCGTAAAGTTTCTGATTACATCCGATATATTTTTTGCTATTGCTTTTTGAGATTTGATGTATTTTTCTAACTTCGACATTATTTTGATTTTTGGTAGCGACTGTTGTATGAAGCTGATACGATATTCCTATTTGATTCAGAACTTTCGTAGAAATGCTTTGGATCCAAAAGATTTCTCTGTGTGTTCAAAGCCCTGCAGACGTAATAACAGCTAGATTTAACAGTGTGTCAAATCTTAGTGTTGATACTGCTGGTTTTATTTATTTTTTTATTTTTAAGATGATGCTCCGTGAGTTCTCAGAAATAAGAAAGCCGGTGTTTTGGATAGATTTAACACTCTGGTTGAGGGTGAAGTAGAGCTAAGATTTAACAGTGTGTTAAGTCTGCTGTAGCGATGATTTGATTCAGCTGTATAATTGTAAAAAAGCTAGATTCAAAGTGTGTTAAACCTTTAGTTGTTCTCTTTTTCTCGGCTCGAAGGACCATGACCAGAATTCAACGGTGTGTTGAATTAAGTTTAATTTAAAGATGAACGGAAACTCGACAGTGTGTTGAGTTAAGTTTATTTTACTTGGCTTATCCTCATACCACTGGCGGGGGATGGATAAGCGCTGGGTTGCTTGGGAAGTGGTTAAATGAAAAACTCAACGTACTCGATAATACTAGTTTAATCATATAAAGCTATAGGCTATTTATAATAGCGAAAAAATGCTTAGCCAATAATAACTAAACTATGTTTTTTTAAAAAAAAACAATTTCTACATAGCAGAGTTATGTTGAATTATTTCAACATAAATTAAAATGTATACAAGTAACAAATGTATGGTCACCATTTTTTTGACTGACCTGGTAAACCAAAGATAAAGCGCTTGTACATATGTATGTAGAAATAGAATAAAAACGTAAACATTTTTTATGCTGTGAATCAATGCAATCGCTTTATGTGGTGAAGGCTATTTTTAGGTCATGATTGCATTGATTCTAATTATGACGGTAAGAAATTCTTATTAATTGTTCATGGGATGAACAGTATTTGTTCTTGATGTAGGCTCTAATCCCTCACAATAAGTAGTCTGGCAAAGAGAGCCGAGCAGAACTGGACCCCATTGTCAGAGATTATCGTCTCCGATACTTCGAGCGTGTGAAACACTTCTGTCTCGATTAACTGACATGTTTAAAGTAGATGCCTTTTTATAGGTTTCAAGATGGGAGATTTCGACAAGTGGCGAAGAACAATAAGTATACAAACGTTTCCATATGTCGATTTAGGAGATGGACCTAAGAAGCGTTTCCACGGTCGTTCTGTTACATACTGGGCTTCTAGTGGTGGTCTGAGGAAGGTATTAGGAGCTTAATTTCTTTACAGACGTCACAAGCATTAACATAACTTGTAACATCGACTGTTATTCGAGGCCAGTATAGATGTCGTCTTAAACATTCTAGCGTCTTACCTATTCCTCCGTGCGAAGCTACTGGCGGATCATACGTCCTTGAAATAGCGTCGGAGACTGGCCCTCGTGGAATCCAAAGCTTCCAAGACTCTTCTTCCTTAATTTGGTCGCCTGTTCTCGGAACTGTCCGAATATAAACGAAATTATTCCTGTCACACACATATGGTAACTTATTAGAAGCTGATTTAAATTTCTGCCTCAGCCCCTCATATTCCAACGAGTATGGAAAACTGTAGTCAACTTCCGCACCAGGATCTTCAGATGGTGTCAAACTGTCACTGTGAATCCGTGATGGAGCATCAGGGACAACGTTCAGGCTTCCTTTTCTTCGTACGATAGTGAATTCGAAACTTTGAAGCTTCAAACTTCACCGACCAAGTCTACCGCTAAGGTCCGAACGGCTTGGTAATATCTGGACTCACTAGCAATGGAGCAGAAGTAAGTTTCTGTTTATATGTGGGCTTCAGGTGTCCATTGAAAATGACTGGGATGCTTCATTCAGCCTTTCAGTTATGGAGGCAATTAGATTACCATAGTTCGGAATGAATCGACGATACCACCTCGCCATACCTAGGTGGCGTCGGGCTTGCCGAACAGTTTTAGGAGACGGGTAATCAACTATGGCTGCGATATTATCTGGGTCAGTTCTTATTCCTCTTTTCCCAACAATGAAACCCAAGTATGTAGTCTCTGTAATACAGAACTTACTAGTCTCTACATTGATAGTGAGGCCAGCTTTCCTCAAACAATCCGCTACATGAGCTAGTAGAGTGAGATGAGAGTCAAAGACATGTGACAAAATTAGATAGACAAGGACATTTTCACGAAGATCGAACGGGATGACTTTGTCCATAAGGCGGCACATAGTTTGTGGAGCGTTGCATAGGCCGATTGACACCACGTGTACGGGTAGAGAGGATGACTAGGAACTGTCAAAGCGGTCTTCTCTCTGGAATCAGTGGGAAAGTGTCTTTCAAGTCCAGCCTTGTTATGTGATTTGCCGGAGGAAGTCGAATCAGAAGAACGTCAGTAGTTATTCTATGTATGTTCTGGATCACTTTTTAAGCCTACAGGATTTCACCACAGATGGCGCCACCGTCGCTAGGTGGTTTGAGCCCAAGCTAAATGTAGGTTTGCGGCGTAGCTGTATATGTTTGTGTCTTGGATACCCCATTGCGTCTTGGGTGCACCATTGAGTCTCGACTGCGCCCTAGCGGGATTAACCGGTACTACCGGGATATGTCATTTGGTCTTTACTGCACCCTAGCGGCATTAGCCGGTACTACCAGCATGCTCCGGTACTACGGTTTTCTTGGATAGATATGTGATGCGCCTAAATGTAGGCTATTGGTTTTGAACTAATATTAGTAATAATTAAAGTTAACGTTAGGAAATTTTTGTTTATGCCAATGGATTCTAGATGGTTGGGGCGGGGTTATTAGGGGGGACGAAATTTTCATCAGAAATCCTCTACGGGCTCTGTTTTTCGAGATATTAGCGATTTTACCTTTTCAGATATAGTTAATATTATTAATAATTCAAGCTACCTATGATAGTTTTGTTCATGTCAATAGATTCTAGAAGGTGTTATAGGGGCGGGGATTAGAGGGGGATAAAATTTTTGTTAGAAATCCTCTACGGGCTATTGATTTCGAGATATTAGCGATTTTACCTTTTTAGATATAGTTAATATTAGTAATAATTCAAGTTTTTTTTTTGCTCATGGGGGGCTGCGTCTAAATGTAGGCTTTGTTCAATGCTAAGGTTTTGGGAAGTTTTTTGCATCACTTTGGCCCACACGTGGTAGCATGCTACGGTTTTTGTGCCCACACGTAGCAGCATGCTATGTTTTTTTTTGGATGTGTGGTGCGCCTAAATGTAGGCTTTTGTTGTTTTCAAGTGTTGCGCCTGGTTTTGAATTAATATTAGTAATAATTGATTTTTCTTGAGCGCCTAAATGTAGGCTTTTGGTTTTTGAACTAATAATTAAAGTTAATAGTAGGAAATTTTTGTTCATGCCAATCGATTCTAGATGGTGGGTATGTGGGGTAATGAAATTTTCATCAGAAATCCTCTACAGGCTCTGGTTTTCGAGATATTAGCGTATTAATATTTCAAATTATTTTTGCTCATGGAAATGGATTCTTGGCGGTGTGGGGTGGGAGGGGGAATGAAATTTTCATCAGAAATCCTCTGGTTTTCGAGATATTAGCGACATTTGTTCGGGCGCAAACGCCATTTCTTGAGTAAGGTACCCTAGCGGCCTTAACCGTAACTACCAGCATGCCTTGGTTTTGCTGTTTTCTTTTATTAGCGGGAGAGTTCTAAATATTGACATGACGTCATCATGGTTTTGCTGCACCTAAATAAGTTTTCTTAGCAGGGAAGTTGTAGATATCAGCATCATTCGAATTTCACAACATAATATCACCATAAACAGATTCTAGAAGATGCCAGTGAGGGTTCTGGGTGTCAAACATTAAATGTTGCGCCCAGGCTTTTACAGGATTCGCGTGCAAACGCCATTTCTGGAGTAAAGTTCCCTAGTGGCATTAGTCGGTACTACCAGCATGCCTTGGTTTTGCTGTTTTCTTTTATTAGCGAGGAAGTTGTAGATATCACGTATGACGTCATCTTGGTTCTTGCTTTTTACAGGTGCTGCACCTAAATAAGTTTTATTAGCGCGGAAGTTGTAGATATCAGCATCATTCGAATTTCACAACATGACATCACCTTGGTTTGTGTTTTCTTAGAAAATTATTATTGTTATTGGGTTTAGGGGGTGCGTGTATTGATCTTTCGAGTGCAAACACCATTTCTTGAGTAAGGTTTCCTAGCGGCATTAGCCAGTACTACATAATGCCATTTCTTGAGTAAGGTTCCCTAGTGGCATTAGTGGGTACTACAGACATTTAATGGTAAGTAATATGTTTCCCATCCAATGCTCGCTACCGTAAAGGATTTGATACCTTCATTCTACTATAAAAGGATGAAACATGCGAAATCTTCATAAGTCGAAGCTGTAACTCAGCCGAAAGCACACCGAATACTGTGGACCTGCTGAGTAGACTAAAGCTGTTCTCTCGTTATCAGACCTGTTTTAAAAGCTAGTCACCTGTTATCAGACTTGTTTGAAAAGCTGTTAAGCTGTTATCAGAGCTGTTTTAAAAGCTGTTAAGCTGTTATCAGAGCTGTTTAAAAGCTGTTAAGCTGTTATCAGACCTGTTTGAAAAGCTGTTAAGCTGGTATCAGAGCTGTTTGAAAAGCTGTTAACCTATTACCAGAGCTGTTTGAAAAGCTGTTAAGCTGTTATCAGAGCTGTTTGGAAAGCTGTTAAGCTGTTATCAGAGCTGTTTAAAAGCTGTTAAGCTGTTATCAGAGCTGTTTGAAAAGCTGTTAAGCTGTTATCAGAGCTGTTTGATAAGCTGTTAGGCTGTGATCAGAGCTGTTTGAAAAGCTGTTTACCTGTTATCAGAGCTGTTTGAAAAGCCGTTATTCAGTTAATATCGAAGATGAATGAAAAGCTATTAAAAGAAATCATCAAGACAAGGAATGCAGTGCGAAGGAAATTTAAAGCTCTAAGGATGAGAAGGATTGAAGCAGAAGCTCAACTTGAAGAAACCTTTAAGCCAATCACGAAACCCTTAAAAGAGTTTGTTAGAAGAGTCAAATACGAGCCGCCAGATATAGCCAAGTTTGAGACAAAAGATACAAAAGAAGAAGAAGAAGAAGAAGAAGAAGAAGAAGAAGAAGAAGAAGAAGAAGCCAATGAGATTGTGGAACCTTTTACCCCTCCAAAACGAAAATATGTGAAAATGGAGGCTAGTAGCACACCTATAAATTATGGAGATTATTCCTTAACATCTGAAGAAGAAGAATTCGCAACACCTAAACATTCAAGAACATTGACAGGAAGGTCTCCTGTCACCTCCCCCGATACGTCTGGATACATAGTTTCAAACTATTTAAAGCTATTCACTGATAATAGCCCTAAAATTGATCCAACCTATGGAGTTTACTATGATGATAACGCGTGGAGAATCGGTAATTCAACGTTTGATGTTAATGATGTAGGAAATATTGTTATCAAGGGGAAGAGCTATAAAACAACTTTGGAGTTATGTGAGCTGCTATTTATGAAAGATCCTGTAAAAAGTCTATATACTAAAGAGGATTTAACTAATTATGGATCTATTTTGAGAGATACCAATACATATACACGTGACTATGCTGAATATGGACAAATAAAAGGTACTAGAGCGGCTAAGTATAAAGCTATAATCAGTAAACTTATACAGCATAAAGGCATGGGACTAATGCGTCTACCTAAAGAAAACATTGATCACATTTACTGGGATGATCCAAATGAATTAGTAGATAGACTGCGTCTTCTAATGCCATCATAGCAGGCTGGAAACACCAGTCACAACAATGAAATTGTATCTATCCTGGAGGAGTTGCGAGAAGCAGATATTATAGTTTAAATACTACTCCATTACCATACTTCTTCACAATCTACAGATGAGCATTGACAAGTTTGGACGTTTCTATAAGCGAGGATATCTTGGGAAAGCAGGTGAACGTGGGGCAACAGGAGCTCAGGGGCCAGCCGGTAAACAAGGAACTCAAGGACCAGCTGGTAAACAAGAGCTCAGGGTCCAGCTGGTGAACAAGGAGAGCGGGGTATTGGATTTAATTTAACGATAAACGGCGACTACGATCTATACTCAAAGTGTATAAAACGACTTGGTGAACCCCTTGAAAATGACAAGATAATTAAAATAAGTGTTGAAGAAATAAAAAACTATTAATATAGAGGTGACAAATTTAACGCTATATATCAATGATGAAATCGCGAAGATTGAAAACTACCTGTTTACTTCAGTAATAAATAAGAAAGACTTGACACCAAAAGATGCTGTATATGAGTAAAAACTCTTGAGAAATCTGTTTCATTTATAATTACGATGAGTAAGAGACAAGTGGTAAATGAGCTGCATAAACCAGCGACAAAAAATTTTAAACGACGTCGCGTGATTATCAAAGGACTAGATGACTTGTGGCAGGCAGACTTGGTTGAAATGGATCCCTACAAGTATGTGAACAAGGGTTACCGCGATCTGCTGACAGTCATTGATACCTTCTCCAAATACGCATGGGCAATTCCAATTAAAAGAAAAACTGGTGTAGAAGTAAGAGATGCCATGCAGTCTATATTAATCGAGGGACGAATACCTAAAAACCTGCAGACTGATGATGGAAAGGAATTCTATAACAGCCTCTTTAAAAATCTAATGATGAGGCATGCAATTAATCATTACTCTACGTACAGTTTCCTCAAAGCATCAATAGCGGAACGATTTAACCGAACTCTGAAGGATATGATGTGGAAGGAATTCAGCTTTAATGGAACTTATCAGTGGATTGGTATGGTAAAGAAACTGCTCACTGAATACAACTCAAGAATACATCGAACTACGGAAATGAGACCACGTGATATCAACGCCTCCAATGAGAAACAACTGCTTTCAACTGTATACAGTCATATAAAAATTGTTGTTCCTGCAAACTATAAAGTTGGAGATCTTGTAGGCATCAGCAAATACAAGCATATATTTGAGAAAGGCTATACACCAAACTGGACAGCTGAGATTTTTAAAATTATTAAATTTCAAAACACAAATCCCATCACATATCGGCTGGAAGATTATCAAGGAAATCCAATCACATGCTTTTATGAACTGGAGCTGCTGAAAGTTAAACACCCAAACCTATATCTCGTAGAGAAAATCTTAAAGAAGAGTGGAGATAAAGCTTACGTTAAATGGCTCGGATTTTCATTAAAACACAATTCTCGGACTAATAACAAAGATGTTTTATAATTTCTTGAAAAACAACTATAACTATAATACAATTACAATAAATTTATAATTACAATACTTTTTTTATTTTACAATTATACATGTTTAAAACAAATTACTTGAATAAATGAAACTAAAACTATAATACATTTATTATTTACACTTGACTTAGATTCTTTCTGCGGCTGCTAATTGTTGATCTGATGAAATAGAGTAATGTCCTCATGGTAGAGTATCCGTCGCTCCGCTCATAATATGACGATTATTATCATAGGGACTCAATGCAATCTTTTTTTGACTGATAGTGTATACGTTATGGTGATGAGATCGTATGGAGCTCTGATTAGCAGTTAATATTCGCTTGTTATTCAAACATTCGACGTAGTCTTCAAAATTGATATGCCTCTGGACTACATTAGTCTTTACTCCTTTCGCTTTTTTTACAGTTTTACCAGCGTTTATACGCAGACTGTACATTTTCGAGCGCAAGCCTACAAATTCGCTCATGATTTTCCCACTCAGCTCATCCTTCATTAGCCCAGGAATCTTTTTATTCATGAGCGATAAATTGAATTCATTATCTTCTGGGTAATCACTTGTATCAAATTTGTTTATATTTTCAGCCATAAACTCATATGCATTTTTCTCTTCAAGTTCATATATTAGAGAATCTGTATCAGTATACATGACTTTACATTTATCTCCATACTCACTCTGCATAAAACTGTAGTGAAAATCGTAGAGGCATATTTTCGAAATTTCCATAACTGCCATTCCTATATAGAGCGGCTTATTGAATAAGATTTTGAGTCGCCTTAATTCCACAGCAACTAAATTCTCATCAAATATCGTTGCACTGTGGAAGTTGGGTGCCGCAATCCGAGCTTTTGCACCATAGCGACCTTCCCACTTCATGCAAAGCTTGATATCACTATACTTGCGTATATTTTCCATGGTCTTACCAAAAGCTGCATTATTCATCTTCTTATAGCTGTCCTTCTCATGATCGCTTGTAGCCTGCATCCGTTTGGTGGTATTTAAGTCAAGCCAAGCTGATTGGTCGAATTGAAGAACCCGGTGCACTTTTTTCAGGATGAGTCCATGTGATAAGCATTGCTTCAAATTTCGGTAGTGTATAACATATTTAGTTTTTGGATGTAATGTTGTCAGAAGCTATTCTAATTTTGCTCCAGGTCGTGCTGCATGCTCAGAGCAAAGCGGTAAGTCCTTATGCTTATCATGTAGATGTTGAGGATAATCCAAGTCGACTTCGAATATGTATCCAGTTGGAGAATCATCAGGAATTTCGGAACGGCAATATTGGGAACATCAACCCATTGAATCCTCCGGTTGGTAAATGCTGTGACATGGTCCATCCAAAAAGGTTATTCACATCATAATACATCAAGTATTTCTCTTTCTCTTCAGGCTTAAAATCATCCATATATTTATTATTGGCTTTACTATATCTGTTCGAACATTGACTTATACCACCTCGAATGCCTCTCTCTATGAATAGCAGTATATCTACGTCGGTTATCAGTTCTAATTTCACATTAGTGTATTTTAGCATAGCGTCCCATGTTAGGTCTGGCATGGTGTAATAATGTGCTGGATCTAAATTGTATGTCCTCATGCACACTTCTCGAAAGTTCTCAAACTCATCGGCCAATAGGAGAACATCAGTCTTAAGGTATAGATCTGAATATTCACCAAGTGTTTGTATTTCAAATTTTTGCCAGACCTCTTCAGCATGATTGTAGTCCTCAGGAGATATAGCACTGTCAGTCAGTTTATTGTAGAACGCATCCTGTGTTGGCAAGTTCCGGAAATCCAATTTATCCCAGTCATCAATAAAATCATATGGGAAGACACCTTTGCGCGTAAGAAGTTTGATAGTGTCGTCATCCAATCCCTGCCATACTGATCTTGTAGTGTTTAATTTAACCATTGGCAGCAATGATGATAGCTTATTTAAAGATTCTGCCATAAAACGGAAGGAATCGATGAATCTGAATTTTATGTAGCTGCCTTCCATGTGCTTGGTGAACGAGATATATCTTTCCTTGTTTATTGGTAAGAGATCAACTTTTCCTGGGAAAGATGTAGCTATATCCTTAATAATGAAGTGGGCATCATATCAGGATAAATTATGAAAAAATTACTGGAACTATGGAGCAATCATGATACATGAGATTGCATGCATTATGCGCTGGTCCTCGATATTTTCCTGTTAAGTGGCAATGGTCCCGGACTCGTTCCTCATCGGCTGCAAACGCTTTTTCACATATATCGCAGCGAGTATTTTCCATATGTGAACGCCGTTCCTCTTTGGTCAGGGGTTGCATTGGCCTGATGTTCAGCTTCTCCTGTACAGCTATGGATGCAATCTTTTGCAATTCTAATGCAAACCATTTTTGACAGTCCTTACCTCGATATGCTCTGTAATATGAGAGCTTAGCATCATGTTTGCAGTGGAAATAGAATCCTATGCTGTGAACTTCATGTTCCTGGATTCGCTGTGTATTTTGATCGTTTCTCTAAATCGGCTTCAATATTGATTCAAGATCAGCATACACACAAAACGGGACTGGATTTTTATGGTTATAATTCTTATATTCCAACCATTTCTTTTCCTCTGAGGGAAACATAATCCTACAGTCGTTTTGTTTCTCGCATTCGGGAGTGTGTGATGTTAATTTTACTTCAGAGTAAAAGTAGAACAAACATCTGTCGCATATATGCCTCTTACGAGTATTTTTCGAAGTTTGCTTCGATATGAGTCGGGAAAGATCTTTAATTCAGCAGAAATGATATCTGCCAGCATCATAATCATCATCATCGTCATCATCATCATCATTATCATCATCATCCTGGTCATAGTCATCTTGTAGCATTAAGAGATTTACATGTCGCTCCATCCTGTGTTTCGTAAGTCTAACTGGAACTGTGGTGAAGAAATGCTCTTTCTCTAGGATGAATACGTTTATTAATAAATCGTTCTGGTCCTCAAATTGTGTAATTTGCTTAAGCGTCATGGGAAATGTTATTCCAGTTAAATTTAGCACAGTAGAATAATGTGGATATGATGAGGTCCTATTGGTGTTAATATTTACAGGATATAGCGCTGATGTTATTGCCCACGCGAAGCATGCTTCATCATTATTCTTCAAATTAATGCAAGCTTTATTTGATGCAATCTCCTTCGGTAGAGGTATATAAAATGATCCCCGAATCGGTTCAAACTTGTTGATATGCACCGCTAAATGTATTACAGAATGCAGTGCCCAACCACTATCTTTCTCTTGAAACTCTTTTAGTTGAGTGAGTATTATATATAGTATATATTTAATTTATACCACTCATTCAAATTATCCTCCACACTTATTGGGGCAGTTCTTGCTTGGAAGTACTTAATGTCTTTAATAAATTATCACCAGTTTCTTTAATAAACTCACCGCAAAACGTTGTAGCAATTTTAATATGATATTGTTGTTTTAATGTATTCTTAATGCGGCGAGCAAGTAATTTGGAGGCATCTTGCATAAATAACTTAAGATCTAGGTGGCTTATATTCACGATAACACCTGCCCTAATTCTACCTACGAATGCTGTTTTTATTTCTTCCCACTTAACGAAATCACTTCTTATTAATCGTTGATTAATTCCTCCACCTCGATGGGGAGCTTTGATTAACACTTTCAACGATTTAAATTGAGCAATACAGCTGTCCAAATGTCGTTTTCTAGCAGTCTTATTACACTTCCGAAATGCTGCTTGATATTTACGAATGTTTCTATTGCACTCTTTAATAATATTGTTTTTATTCACAAAATTTGCATCACTTAAACACATCTTCTCGCAATTTCTTAATTAATGAAAAACTTTCATTTATTACTGTGATAGACATTTTTAATTTTTTTATTCAACACTAACACTTTGAATCACTTAGATTGACTGGTGCTCCCCAAGAGTTTGCTTGCGCTTTTATAGCAACGGTTTGTAAACATGAATGATCCTGCTGCTACAATCCAAGGCATGCTGGTAGTACCGACTAATGCCACTAGGGAACTTTACTCCAGAAATGGCGTTTGCACGCGAATCAAAATTATGGACTATGCTAAATTGTATCAGGGCATTGGATGGGAAACATATCACCTACCATTAAATGCCTGTAGTACTCACTAATGCCGCTAGGTAACCTTACTCAAGAAATGGCGTTTGCACTCGAATCCTGTAAAAGCCTAGGCGCAACATTTAATGTTTGACACCCAGAACCCTCACTGACATCTTCTAGAATCTGTTTATGGTGATATCATGTTGTGAAATTCGAATGATGCTGATATCTACAACTTCCCTGCTAAGAAAACTTATTTAAGTGCAGCAAAACCATGATGACGTCATGCCAACATTTAGAGCTCTCCCGCTAATAAAAGAAAACAGCAAAACCAAGGCATGCTGGTAGTTCCGGCTAAGGCCGCTAGGGTACCTTACTCAAGAAATAGCGTTTGCGCCCGAACAAATGTCCCTAATATCTCGAAACCCA
Source organism: Dioctria linearis (assembly GCA_963930735.1). Taxonomy (NCBI): domain Eukaryota; kingdom Metazoa; phylum Arthropoda; class Insecta; order Diptera; family Asilidae; genus Dioctria; species Dioctria linearis. Next base: position 209,570,327 of record OZ005740.1, read on the forward strand.
GAGGATTTCTGATGAAAATTTCGTTCCCCCTCCCACCCCACACCGCCAAGAATCCATTTCCATGAGCAAAAATAACTTGAAATATTAATACGCTAATATCTCGAAAACCAGAGCCCGTAGTGGCTTTCTGATGAAAATTTCGTCCCCCCTAATAATCCCACCCTAACCATCTAGAATCCATTGGCGTGAACAAAAATTTCCTAGCGTTAACTTTAATTATTACTAATATTAGTTCAAAACCAAAAGCCTACATTTAGGCGCCCACATATCTATCCAAGAAAACCGTAGTACCGGAGCATGCTGGTAGTACCGGCTAATGCCGCTAGGGTGCAGTCAAGACCAAATGACATATCCCGGTAGTACCGGTTAATCCTGCTAGGGCGACCGGCTAATGCCGCTAGGGTGCAGTCAAGACCAAATGACATGTCCCGGTAGTACCGGTTAATCCCGCTAGGGCGCAGTCGAGACTCAATGGTGCATCCAAGACACAATGGGGTATCCAAGACACAAACATATACAGGTAAGACACAAACCTACATTTAGCATGGTCTCAAGCCACCTAGCGACGGTGGCGCAATCAGTGGTGAGATCCTGGAGGCTTAAAAAAGTGAACCAGAACATACATAGAATAACTACTAACGTCTATCTGCGGCAGCGGATAGGGGCCTTCGTAGTAACGGACTTGACTCTAATGGCGCCAAAACAAATCCGAACCTTCCCATGCTTCCTCACTAGAACAACTTTAGTGTTAGAAGAACTCTGGCTCTCCTGTATCACACCCAGGAATAGCATTTGCTCCAGCTCGGCATCCATCAAACTCTGCATGCCGCTGAAGTACGAAAAAATGTCTGTTTTATCGGAGTAGTATCGTTCGTTTCGATATTGTGGGTGACCAAGGACGTTTTTTATTAGCCCAAAAAGGCGAAGAAAGGAAAACGCTGTTTGGTGGCTTCTAGACGTTGATCTTCCTGATCGGGAAGAATATGGCGGTCAGTGTCAGAGGTAGCCAGGAAACCTGGAGCTAACCTAAATAGACGCCATAAGTCTACTCTCAGGTACAATGCCTGAGTGAGGCCAAGTCCACATGACCGTAAACATTCGTCATGGTACCATTAGCTACCTTCACTTGAGTGTGATACCTCGTCCACTAGACGCCTGCTTCCACTAGCTTCTCTAGAGTTGCTTGGGCTAGGTTACTGCCAGGTGCACCACTATCAAGCAACCCAGTCTCAGTTCGGCAGCTTTACTTCGGCATACGGTCGAATGACATCTGGTATTGATACTGAAATATGGGCCTGTTTCTTTAGTTCAGATTTGATTCGTTGGCAATATTCACGCACCCGAACAATTGGTCGGTTCTTCCTGCTACAGATCTGGGATCATAATTCCTGAAAGCTTTGCCACTGAGGAGAAAATGTGGTCTCGCACCTTGTTATTTTATAGACGTGAATGATACGGCATTAATGGGTACAAAACATGCTCATGGCTGCTTGTTATCGCAGAGCTTGGTTGCCATCTCAATACTGTATAAATGGCAGACTAAATCCTCCTGCCAGCAACATTGCTTGGAGTTGTTATGATCGGTTGTAATGGAGCAGTAAAAATTCGGGACTGTTTTAAGGAATTGTCTGTTAATAGTGTCTTTGGCTCCCAATTGGTGGAAATGGCGGCTTGAAAACCTGCAGAGAAGTCAATTAAGTTCTCCGCTTCCGCTAGGAGACTACAATCATTCGTTTGAACGTCATGGATTGTTAATATCACCATAGTCACTGAGTGATATCAACGGACAGCCTATTGGTTGTTCGATGAAGTCCGTGGTTTGAGCTGACTGTCGTCCCGGCATAGAGATTGTGCTGGAGTAGGTGGCATTCCAGATGTCGTGCTCGGTCGAGAGCACGTGTTGTGATTTCCGACCCGCTGCGCGGTTTTTTGTAACCAATATCTACAATTCAGCTTTAAGACATCCTTTCCGCGTCCATAGCAGCAGAACACTCATTGTATTTCCTGCAAGCATCTTGATACAAATGTCCCTATTAGTCACAATTCCAACAACTGACTTATCCATCTGAAATAGCTGACAAGTCTGCTATATTGGTGTCACACTCAGGTAGTATTGATAAATCAGAATAAAAATTGGAAGGGTCCTGCATTTCGCTCACTCGCTGATTTCGGTGAGTGCTCTGCACGCGGTCGCAATTCGCACTGCGTAGCTTAAATTTGGGTGACTAGAGATCGCAATTGCCTAATGGTATTAGTTGGATGTAAACAGATCTTGTTTTGGATCTCACTTAACAAATTGGCTTCGACTATCTCCAGGAACTCTCTGTCTGACATAACATTTTGTAACTGGTAGCTGGTCTTGACAGTAGTGTGCACATATTCCTTGACTAACAGGTCATCAAAGTCTTCTTATAAAGCAAGGCAAGTGAGCGCTTCTACTCGAAAAATAAACTTATCTACTGAGAGCTTTGAACTGTCGCCACTGTAGGAAATGTTCCATCGTTTGATGGGACTACCTAACCGCCGTGACCATGTATTAGTTTGAGTTCGGTTAACTGAAGGTGGTTGTGTGGCGACTCATTCGTTTCAGACCGTACATCCGATAGTTTCTAACACCGCTGTAAAGAAATAAAATATAAAAAAGTACTTTGAAACATTTTGGTTGACGAGAGAAGGGAGATTAGTTAGGTAGGCGATTAAATTAAAATATTGTAAAAAAAACAAAAATGTAATTAGTCTTAGAAAGTTTTTCATGAGAGACAGATAAAAGGAAAAGAAAAATAAATAACTTGTAAATTATATAAAAAAACCAAACGACTTATCAAGAAGAATAAACAATACAAGCAAGGAAAAATCAACCCCTTTGTATAATGAGAATGGATGTTTTCTTTGGTATGAATTTTAGGGAATAGATAAACTTTTCCTTCCAGAGTTCGCACTCCAGTAAGTCAGCATCACTCAGTGACACGGCAGTACCTTCTGCAGGTGGCACGTACTTAATTCAGACGACGCGGGCACTAAATGCGCCATACCTTGCTCCGCTATTAGAAGACGTCTCTTACTGTAGTAACCTGATAATCTGGTGTTTGACATTATCACTGAAGACATTCTGTGGTATTAAATCCTTCGACTTCCATCGAGTTGACATAGCTCCGATTTGACCTGCGTAACTCCATTGGTGGGGTACGAGCCAACCATTCCAGGTGCCTACAGCAGATCAGTTCTGCCGAAGATAATCGAAGTCATTAGCCGTGCTCTAGTTTCGACTAGAACTATCAAGTCAAGAACAACTTTCCAGTTCTCTATCGAAGTCATTAGCCGTGCTCTAGTTTCGACTAGAGCTATGAACTCAAGAACAACTTTCCAGTTCTCTATCGAAGTCATTAGCCGTGCTCTAGTTCCGACTAGAACTATCAACTCAAGAACAACTTTCCAGTTCTCTATCGAAGTCATTGGCTGTGCTCTATTTTCGGCTAGAGCTACTAACTCTAGGACGATTCTTCAGTTCTCTGCCGAAGATATTAGCTACGCTGCTGCTTCACCCGAGTTACTATTTTTATCAGCAGACGCTACTCTTGTAGTCTCTATGCCGCTTAGGGGTTTCGGCATAATTAAGAAATATAATAAAACCCCCTAAATTGGTGACCGCGACGAGGAACAACAGCAACAACCTTCACAGGAAGAATAATTAAAGGTTAGATAGTTTAGTTTTTGTTTTTGTTTAATTACTATATATATATAGATATTTCCATCAAATTGGAAGATTAATGCCACATATATTTTGTTGTTGTTGTTGATTACAATATATAAATACACATATACACATATATATATATAGTTACATTGTAAACCGACTGTCATCAGCAAGGCATTTCGAAGCATTACAAATTTCGACTCTTCGTGAATCTTGCCATTCTTTCTCTCAAAATTTCTTTCATTTACCGTTCTCGACTCGTGTTCGGAAATGAATGACAACAACGTAACAAACAGCAAGTTAGCGGATGTCGGTTTGGAGTCGACTGGTGGTCAGTCCTCAAATATATCAACTTCGTCAAATGCAACGTCTTCTGCTATGGTGCATCCAGCAGTATTAGGTGCCGTTTCCATCAAAGCGCCGCCATTCTGGAAACATAATCCAGATATGTGGTTCCTCCAGCTCGAGGCACAGTTTGAATTGGCGGGTATTTCAAGGATAAAACCAAATTTTATCATGAGATTGCTGCGCTCGACGAAAATGCCATACGCCTGGTCAGCAACATCGCTTATGAACCCCCTACTGTGAGAAGGTTTGACAAGTTGAAACAAGTTTTGATTTCAAGACTTTCAGATAGTGAGGATCAGAAACTCAAATAACTTCTAACCGAGCTTTTACTAGGAGACTCGCAACCAACTCAGCTGCTTCGGGAGATGAGAGTTCTCAGTAAGGGCAAACTAACCACAGAGGTACTCAGATGTCGTGGGCTTCAGCGTTTACCGTCACACATGCAGGCGATATTAGCTTGCAACCCTGGTCCGCTCGATGATTTGGCAGCATGTGCGGATAAAATCGCTGAACTCAACCCAAGACAGGAGGTATTTTCTGTGACCCCTCCGCTGAAGGTCATCCCATATTAGAAGACTTGGCGCAAAAGGTACAGAGCCTTACCAAATTAGTGGAGAGGTCATTGGCTTGTAAACAAGATGCCTCAAAACGTAGGCAGTCTAGAAACGAATCTAGACATAGATCAAGCTCTCATCATACGACACCAATCCGAAACCCAAGACAATGCTGGTATCACAAAAAGTTTGGTGATAGGGCCAGAAAATGTTTCACTCCCTGCAGTTTTAAAACTGTGAGTCAAATCTTTTGCCCAATAGTAACATGACTGGTGGCGTAGCCCCAAATTAAAATGCCCTCCGCCCTTGACGACAGGTGGAAGAGGCATAGCTAATAGTCGTCTTTACATTTTTGATAGGTCATCCCGAATTTTTTTTATGATAGACACAGGTGCAGATGTGCCCGTCATCCCCAAAACTTCAGTTAATCGTCAGTCATACTCCAATTTGCATTTGGTAGCGCCAAATTCGTCTCCAATCAATACTTTTGGGAGAAAACTTCTATCACTGGACTTGGGCCTCTGTAGATCCTTCATGGCAGTTCGTCATCGCAGATATACCTAATCCCATATTAGGCGCAGATTTTCTGGGTCATTATGGACTTTTAGTGGACGTGAAGAGGAAGTCACTAATTGACCCACTCACTTCAATAAAATCTCCTGCACAATGTGTGGTATGCCAATCTGCAAGTCTTTCTGTTCTCATTAACCCGGACTTTGCTCCTGAAATTCGAAAACTACTACGTAAGTACCAGTCCATTACAGTGGAATTGTTGTATCCTGGTTCTGCTCCGTGCTCCGAAGGAGAGAGCAGTCGCCGATATAGGTCAAAAGGAAAATTAAAACTCAATCACTTTATTATTTTTTTCTATTTATTCCGTTATTTATTTTTTGTTTATTCTTTTCTGTATATTTTTAAAATCCCAATTTCCATGGCACTAATATAATAATAGTTTTTTTTCAGAATAACTTAATACACACAATTTTATTATGTTTTCTATAACATCCAGTTAGTAATTTTTGGTATGGATTTTTTTAAACGTTTCACTCGACGGGTTTTAAGAACGAACTCCCCGAGGTTTTGGCTTGCCGCCCCAGGTACCCATGATCACGTTTTTTAAAAGCTTTTTTTCTTTTTGCTTTCTCACGACGATGAAAAATCGTACGTGAGAAAATGCACAAAAGTTTTGATGCAAGCTATATGCATCTATGCAAATCTGTAATCTGATATGCACTTGTGCGCCCGTCTTGAAATATTAATTTTAAGAGGGCGCGAATAATCGTGATAATTGTATGTATGTATGTATGTACATACAATTAGATTGAAAAAATAGGTATAGTACGTATGTTCATAGTACATACGGAAAAAAGGAAGAAGACACTATATATAGGTAAGTATGCATACCGTGTGAGTGGAGTGTGTGTCTGATAACAAAATGCAATTTACGCTAAATTGCATTTTGTTATAATATGGGAATGCATTTCTAAATGCATTTTAAATTTTGAATGAGATTTAAAAATGAAATAATTTTTCAGGGTCAATTAATGGTACATCAATATATCGTATTGGACGATATATTGATGTATCGGTATTATGGTTGTGATTCGGGGCATTGGGTACCTGAGTCACAACATCCCTCCCCCCTGGGGAAAAGAAAGTTTTTATTCTCTCGAGAAGAAAAACTTTCTCTTTTCAATATTTATATCGTTTAAATGATATTTTATGTCGTTATTCGAATCGGTTAGCATATTACATATCTTCGAAATATGTAAACATTCTTATTTATTCTAATCTACTAAAGTTACGTGGGAATACACATGTTTTTTTTTTTTTACAATAAAAAAAAGTTTGATTATTATTTATATTAAACTACTGTTATTTTGCATATCTAGTTACAATACTAACGGGTATATTATGGTAAAGGAAAATAAGATTTTACTATCTAAAACTTTAGAGGTTGCCTATTCAGGACAAATATGGATTCTTAGTTATTATACTAGAATACAAGGGAATAGCAATACCAACAATACAAATACAAAAAAAAAGGAATTTCTTTTTCTATAACTCCATATTTATGGAGAAATAAGAATTTTAAGAACTTTTATTTTTAATGATTCTAAATCAAATTTATAAATACAAGAAGAAAAAACAACCGCCTCGTCCGAGATTTGAAACCGGGACCTTCCGCTTGCCGGGCGACTGCTCTTACCACTGAGCTAACCAGACAGATGATTTTCCTTCTTGCATTTATCAAATTTGTAACTAGCCTACTAAGCCACGTTTTGCTTTCAGCTGGCATTAACCAGTAACGATGAAAGCGCACAAATAAATTGTAAATTCAATTTTATTTATTTTTCCCGCGGACGGGAATCGAACCTACACTTGTTAGAATCGGTCAATGATGGAGAAATAAGAATTTTAAGAACTTTTATTTTTAATGATTCTAAATCAAATTTATAAATACAAGAAGAAAAAACAACCGCCTCGTCCGGGATTTGAAACCGGGACCTTCCGCTTGCCGGGCGACTGCTCTTACCACTGAGCTAACGAGACAGATGATTTTCGTTCTTGCATTTATCAAATTTGTAACTAGCCTACTAAGCCACGTTTTGCTTTCAGCTGGCATTAACCAGTAACGATGAAAGCGCACAAATAAAACGTTTTGCTTTCAGCTGGCATTAACCAGTAACGATGAAAGCGCACAAATAAATTGTAAATTCAATTTTATTTATTTTTCCCGCGGACGGGAATCGAACCTACACTTGTTAGAATCGGTCAATGATGGAGAAATAAGAATCTTAAGAACTTTTATTTTTAATGATTCTAAATCAAATTTATAAATACAAGAAAAAACAACCGCCTCGTCCGGGATTTGAAACCGGGACCTTCCGCTTGCCGGGCGACTGCTCTTACCACTGAGCTAACGAGACAGATGATTTTCCTTCTTGCATTTATCAAATTTGTAACTAGCCTACTAATCCACGTTTTGCTTTCAGCTGGCATTAACCAGTAACGATGAAAGCGCACAAATAAATTGTAAATTCAATTCAAGTGTAGGTTCGATTCCCGTCCGCGGGAAAAATAAATAAAATTTTTATTTTATTAATATCTGTCAAGAAAATAATGGGTACTATAATAAGTATTATTCACAAATAATTCTTTTTATACTTTTTTTTTATCTGATTCTTATAATGAATCCTTTTTTTTTCTTTATTTATTTATACTATTACGTTAATTTAAATATTAACTACATTTGCTTCGTTTTTGTTTCTTAAACTCCCGATTAATTCATATACCCATTTTTGTTCTTTTCTCAATGAGGATGGGGATTTTTATGATGGTAAAAATTAGGAAGAGGTTATTACTGTGTCCGTTAGTTAGCGTTCGTAGGTTAAACGTTTTCAGCCGATTTCCGTTTAGGTGCTGGGGTTAACTTGAACGTAAGTTTTCGTGGGGCAGCTCTAGGCATATCTTCAAGTTCATGTTCGAGGGTTATGTTTTTGGATGTTCGTTCTTTCGGTTTATATTTAATGTAGATATAAGCACAGGCAATAGAGGTGATTAAAGCAATTGTCACATATGATATTGCATAGTGGTGAATATGATGATTATTTATTGGATTTAAAGGAATTAATTCTTGATTTTTTTGGAAACGAAGGGATTCTAGAAGTTTGACTAGATCCATATTATTCATAATATTTAAAGTATGTATTTTTATGTGCGATCCTATTGGGGAGGACGTCATATTTGATATTATACTGGAAATGTTTACTGTTGGGATAAAATGGGAATTGAATTTGGACATTTTTACGTTATGTCCGTGCAGGATGAATTCCTTGCTGCGAACATAACAACCGGGATTGATGGGCATTGTTCCTGTTCCATGCAGGGTTTGTGAATTAATGGAATCTTCACAAATAATGTCTATGTGGAGGGATCCTTTCAGGGAGAAAAGCCAGGCGTTCTGCTGTGATAATTGCGTCCAATAGTAATCTTGTTCTAATGTTAAAATTTTACAATCGTATGTAATCGGCCCCTTTTTTAGTAGATTCACTTCACATTGGTTTGTTCTTGTATTTGTGTTTAGGATAGGTGATGAGATTTTGCAGTAAAAATGCATTTGGTCCAACGTTGCGCAATTATGGATATCCTGTATAGTTAGTTCAACAAAATGTTCGCGATTGTAGTCTATTAATATGTATTCCTTCGATGGTTCGATATATACGAGCGATTTTTTAAGGATAGTAGGCAATGGTATTGTTTTAAAGATTTGATATGGTTCCTTGAAAGGAATGGGGATTTTGAGTTCTATAATTATTTTATTATTGAAAATATTCGCTGCTATTGTACTCAATTTGTAAATTTGTGATAAAATATTGTCTCTAGAATTTATGGGAAGCATCATTGAAATAGGCAATTCCTGTCTGATGTTCAATAAGAGTTCTTCAATTTGTGTAGGGCAAATGAGTGTAGGATGAAATTTTCCATGCCTTGAATCTGTTAAGAGATTTATTAATTCCGACTGGGTATTATGATATCTGAATGCCATTAACGAAACCAGTGAAATGAGTGATTCAAGTTCTATGGATATTTTGTTATCCAATGTTCTGTTTTCCATTAATGATGTAGCTATCTGTATTGAAATTAACTTTTTATGCATAACCAAGAAATCCTTCTCAATTGCGGCTTTAGTTTTGTTGAAAACATTTGCGGTTGCTTCGACTATCGCAGTTTGGCCTTTCATAAGTGACAGAAGGGAGTTCTGGTTAAGGGTGAGGTTACTGATTTGCTCGTCATAAATCTTGGCATCATCTTCGTCCAATGTGCCGAAAAGAGCTTTAGAGATTGAGCCTATAGCATTGAAAAGAGCTCTTTGTTTTCTATTTTGGGTCACAAGTAATATATTCTTATATTCTATGTTTGCTAATATAAGATTTATTTGTAGCAACGTACCGTTACAAGCGTGGCTCAAGGCTGAATGTTTGTCCAGTTTCTGGCAGGTCGCTGTAATTTGATGGGTTATGAATTGGACGTTGTTGAATTCCGATTTAAAATTCGCCAGGTCGTAGAATGTTACTATCTTCCACTCGTTTGTGTAGAGATTGGCTCTGTCAATCTCTTCGAGGTAAATGCCTGCACTAGCGTTAAGCTGCTTTATTTCTACTCCTGAGCCATAGGCTAAAGTGATGAAGGGAAGAAGACTGCCATTTGTATCATTTTGAAAACCTGGAAGATGAATTGCGTTATTCACTTAGAATGAAATCTTTTTGAAGAGGATGAAGCTTTCTGTATTAGTCCGAAAAAAGTTTTAGGTCATTATTATGGACTCTTTTGTTTTTATTATTAATTTTTATGGTGGAATTTTCGGGGGAATTTATCTCCATGATCTCATACGGACCTGACCATAGTGGTGAGAACTTATTATCTCGTACTCTGCTTTTTAGTAAGACTTTCTCGCCTACCATAAAAGATTTTCGGACGGAATTTTTGTTATATTGTAGTTTTGCTTTTTTTTTGTTGGCCATGGCTATGTCCTTAGCTATTTTAAAGCTATGTTGTAGGCGCGCTTTCAACTCGTTTGCATAATTGTCATAATTGTAGCAAACGGCTGGAGAAGATTTAAGATTATTTGGGATTTCGGCTGGGAATCCGTAAAGGAGTTCGCGGGGAGTATAATTAGTACTTGAATGAGGAGTGGTATTGTATACAAACATGGCATAAGGAATCCATGTATCCCAGTCTTGTGGATCTTTTGCTACATAAGATCGGAGGTACTCTGCTAAGGTTCTGTGGCTCCTCTCCAATGCACCATTCGTTTGAGGGTGATACGGAGTAGTTTTAAGCCGTTTTATTCTCAACAATTTAGATACCTCGGCGAACATGCCACTTATGAGGTTAGAACCCTGAGCTGTGAGGATACTTTCTGGAATACCATGTCGACAAACTATTGTTGTCGTGAAGGCTTCCGCTAATGTCTTAGTCTCGGTGTCGACTATGGGAATAGCCTCAGAAAACTTTGAAAGGTCGTCTTGAAATGTAAGGATGTATTTGTTTCCAGAATGAGAAATTGGGAGAGGTCCTACAACATCTAGGTACACTCTTTCGAAAGGTTTGGAGCTAATGCTCGAGATTTTCATTGGAATTTTAGGGTTTCTGGATACTTTGTTCACCTGACAAAGTTTACATTTCCTTACATATTTGACCACGTCGTCTGACATGCCAGGGCAGTAGAATTGCTTTTTGATTCTTTTAATTGTACGGGAAACTCCTTGATGGCCTCCCGTCGGTAATGAAAGAAAATCTTTTAAAACTAATCGAATCTTGATGTTTATTTGTTTAGTAGCGAAGATTTGGGTAAAAGCGTTTTTAATAATTATTAGATTCTGTGGATCTAATATAGGGAAGGAGATATTTATTTGCTTTAACTGATTTACTTCTGTGTATGAGCAGATTTCAGTTAAAATCTTTTCGAGGTCTGATCTATCTCTTTGCGATCGACATGGTAAATTAATTTTTGATGTAATTATTGTGGAGTCTTTTTTTGTGAAGAAGTTCAGTTCATTTGCTAGAAGTGGAGATTTATCTGAAAGTTTTAGTTTCGAAGCCAACACTCTTTCAAGTTCTGTATCTTGCATTGGCAAGATGAAAAATTTAGGATTCGCATACTTAGTTAGTAGGAGAGGAAAATTTGTCTCAGTTATTATGACTGAGGAATTATTTACAGGTGATGGAGTTGGGTTTGGAGTAGTTACACTTGCGTTGGGTGTATTTATATTCGCCTGAGCTCTGGCTTGATTTCTAGTTACCATATTTACGAAGGTGGTTGGTTCTGCAGAATGTTCGGGATTTTCCGGAATTGCATTTGTATTGAGCTTACCTGATTTGTGGACTATCTTGTAGTCATATTCCTCAAGACGTATTCTCCATCTCATCAGTCTTGAGGAGTGATCTTTCTGATTCATGAGCCATACTAATGGTTTATGGTCAGTTATAATTGTAAACTGTCTGCCATAAACGTATGGTCTGAATTGCTCAACTGCGAACACGATAGCTAAGAGCTCCTTTTCTATTGTTGAGTAACGAGTCTCTGCACCATTGAGGACTCGGCTCACATAGGCGATTGGATGATCTCCTTGATCATCAACTTGTGAAAGAACAGCTCCGATGGCGTAGTCACTGGCGTTGGAGGTGATAAAAAATTCTTTGTCAAAATCGGGATATGATAGAATTGGTGCTGAAATAAGTTTATTGCGTAATTCGCAAAATGCCTCGTCGCAGATTGCATCGAACTTGAAAGGGATATCTTTTTTCAAAAGATTTGTAAGTGGTTTTGCAATTTTGGAAAAATTTGGTATAAAGTGGTAATAGTAGCCGACGAAACCAAGGAAGGCTTTAATATCTTTCTCCTTCTTGGGTCTGGGATAGGACTGAACTGACTTAATCTTCGCTGGGTCTGGTTTGACTCCATTTTCTGTAATAATACATAAATACATAATTTCCTTTCTTAGGAAATGGCACTTGTCGGGTTGAAGTTTGAGGTTGAAATTGCGAAGACGGCTAAATACTGCTGTGAGTCTTGTATTATGGACTTTATCTATGGACTACAATATCGTCCATGTATACGAAGCAATAGATGCCTTGAAGGCCAGATAAGACATTATTCATGGCTCGTTGAAAAGTAGCAGGGGCTCCTTTTAAACCAAATGGCATACGATTGTATTCGTAGTGGCCATAGGGTGTGCTAAAGGCAGTTTTCTCCCTGTCCTTCGAGTCCATTTTTATCTGCTGAAATCCACTGGCTAAATCGAGTGTGGTAAAATATTTCGACTTCCCCAACTGGTCTAATATATCAGTGATATTAGGCAGTGGGTACGCGTCGCCAATTTGATGTCGTTAATACGACGAAAGTCTACCACTACTCGCCACTTTTTGTTTCCATTCTCATCTGGTTATTTAGGAACCAGGAGAAGTGGAGAATTCCAGGGGCTATGTGAAGGACTGATGATATCTGACTCAAGCATTTCTTGTACTTGCCGATTTATTTCCGTTCGGCTTGCTTCAGGAAGTCTATAAGGCTTGGTATAGATGGGCGGTTTGTCCTGGAGTGTCTGATTTTGTGGGTAATCGCATCTGTCTATGAAAGGAAATCCCCTTCTATGTAGAAGAGATCGTTGAATTCACTGCAGATGTTTCGGATACTCTCAGGTTCCTCTGACTTACAGTGATCCAATTTGATAAGGTTTTGCAGCTTATTTATTCTGCCCTTAATTGGATCTCTTTCAGAGTCTGTGGAGATAACCACAAAGTTGTCCAACTCTTGGTAAACTGGGTTCACCTCCTAAGGTGCCAGATCGGCGTCCTCCTCATTTGTGTTGAGCATCAGGACTTTTGCCATACCGTTGACTGGTTCGACCATTGAATTTCCAAGAAACAAACCTGGCCTTATTTCCTTCTTGAAACAAACCGATTGATTTTGAATAGAAGGAGTTGGAATTTCAATAATGGATTCTGATCGAGCCGGAATTTTAAATGATTTTAATTGATCCGATTCTTTCGGATTTCTTAATGGAAGGAGATCTGATTCCAACTTTTGTGGAATTTGGAAGGAGTTACTTGATGATTCCGACTCGATAGAAAATGAAGGAGTTATGGATTTATTGAAATTCCTTGAAGTTTCTTTAGATTCATTTCTGGAATTCACTTTTTGTGAATTTGAGGGTGAAGGAGATAGAATTTTATTATATTTAGCCTTTTGTGCGGCTGTAGATGGAGATATACTTTTACCTTTGTGCTTCATCTCTTGTGAAGCTGTCGATGGAGATAGATTTTTATTAGTATTAATATCGGAGAATGCTATCTCCGTATATAATAGGCTTTTTGTTTGAGACCTCTTTTCTGGGTCTTCGCTTTTCAAATAAACGTATGGATAATTGGAATAATATTCTTCGTACGGATCAGATGAATCAGATTCATTAACTTCCAGAGAAATGAGTTTGTTTTTATAGTCGATACTCGCATTGTATCGAGATAAAAAATCATGACCAAGCAGGCCATCGTATGAGAGGATGGAGTTATTTCCCACAATTTGAAATGGGTGCTCTAGGATGGAGTTAAATTTGGTAGATTTCAAATTCAATTTTGCAAATATGAGTCCTTCTGTACAACTGGACTCGGTAAATACTGTATTAATATTGCAGACAGCATCTCTGTAGCATATACTGTCTGGTTTCAGTCGATAGAGTTTTATTAGGCTGATCTCTGCTCCCGTATCAATTAAAAATGTATGCTTTGGAGCAGAGCAGATGTCAACAGGCAAAGAAAGCGTTAGTGAATTTTTATTAATTTGGGGATACGAATTAATTTTTTGCTGCCTACTTTTCCATCGATATTGTCTCGGGATTCCTGTGGACTTGCGCCGTTGTTTCTATCTGCGAGGGGTTGCCGAATGAGACCGCCGCTGTATCCAGTTTCCCTGCCTGGATGCCGATGGAGTTTTGCTATTCTTCCTGTTCGGAGTTGGTGATCTAGCCGAGATATTCGCATTGTTATACTTCGGCTGTGAAGTTCGACTTTCTCGGAATACTGGCTGCTGCCAGTTCCTGTTTTGTGGCTGTCTATCAGCCGTGCTTGTTTGCGGAGCTGTGTTTATTTTTTGGAAATTATTCCGATTTCCTTGATTGTCGTTAAATCGGGAATTATTTGCAGCTTTTGTCCTGCATTCTTCAATAGAATGGCCCATCCGATGGCAATATCGACAAGAAGGAGATTGTGATGGATATTTAATTTTATTAAAATCTGGAGAGCGTTGTAATTGCGGGTTTAGCTTTGGAACTGCATTGAAATTTTGCGTGGTGCGTTGTATGACTGGGCAACTTGATGCAGCATGCCCCAGTCTATTACATTTGAAACAGCGAAGACTTGAATTTATTGCTTGCGCTAATGGAGTTTGATGTATCTTGTTTTGTGCTTGGGAAACAAGTTGTTTCTGCTCTAAGCGTGATGCATGCTCCAAGTTGTGTGATTTTAATACAGAAAAGGATTTTTCGGATTGCACTTTGGCTAAAGCTTGGAGTTGTTGATTGGATAATCCGTCCTCTATTGCTCTTACGGCCTGGCTCTCATTATCTTTTAATAAATATTTCAGGAGTATCTTATCTGTTGTGTAAGAGTGGGTTGCCTCATTTAATCTTGATAGGCTTGTGTTAAGTCTTTGGAAAAAATCCATTACTCTTTCCCCTATTTTCTGCTTGCAATTATTTAATTGCGATTGTAGGGCGGATCTTGAAATTTTTTCTTCGAATGTTTGTTTTAAAATCGATTTTAGAGTAGGCCAATCTTCGATTTGATTGTACCTGAAGATATCGTAGGCCTCTGCGGATAATTTACTTCTTATTAAGCTAAGGAGGGAGTGTTTTTCGTTCGCTCTTTCGATCTTTGGGATTTCCATTAAAGTTGGGAATTAATGACCTCGCGTCAGATAGGAAAAAATTTGACTGGTCTCTGAAAGAGACATTGTGGTGATGCTCTGTGGAATTATTTGTAGTATTTGTTATGTTTTGGAATCTCGAGTCCAACTGTTCTTGTAGCGCAATTACAGTGTCTGAGAATGATGTTTCCATATTTATGTAAACATTATTCACGAAGTATTCGCTATCTTTGTCGTTTTGTTTCTTCAAAATCGTTCCAATATTTGTGCAACGAGTTTAATTTTTGGTTTAGATATGCCTGGGTTGCAGTTGCAAGTGAATTATTATCTATAGACTGGATAATATGGGATAACGTTTTTTGTCTACCTTCTTACAATCGAAATCGTACTGTATTTGATTGATCTTTGTCTGAGCTGTCCTGGTTCTCAGCTGCAGTTGTTTTTTGAGAAGTTTTTGGAAGTGGGACGTAAAACGGATTATTTTTGCGCTCTGTGTGGACTCATATGGACTTCAACCTATCAGACAGAGTTGCCTTTATAAGATTGTACCAGCTTTTTGGAACTTGTGACAAGCAAAGCTCATCGAAAGATTTGTTTTCTTCAGTCATGTTTGATTCGAGTAGTATTCAGATCGGGGTGAATTTGTTTAAGTTTAGAAAAATATAGAAGACGTGGAAAATTTATATGGGGGTTGAAGAGCAAAAAAGCTTTATTAAGATTGGGAGAAGTTAGGTATGTATATGTTTAGGTGCGTTGTTTTTTTATAAGAGGGGTAAGTGTATAAAACGACAATAGCAGCAACAAAATGATAAATCAATACGGAAATAAGAATTAGGTTAATAATAAAAAAATATGTTTTTTGAATTAAATGTTAAAAGTTTTGTAGGGTTTAAAAAGTTGAGGTGAAGGAGAAACGACAGTAACTAAGATCACTTGATTATTAATTGTTGTAGTGATCTATACGTATTGCAGCTGCTAGGCAGCAGGTTGATTTAAACTTTTGATTTTAAAAATTAATTTATTAGGACTCCCAATGTCAATATAAATATTTCTGTTAATTAAGAGGAGGAAAAAATAAAAATTTGGGATTGATTTAGTAGCACTGTTGTTTTATAGGGCGTAAAAATTGGGAAGAATCAGAAGAGGTAAAAGGTAATGTTTTGACACAAAATAACTGTACAAATGTACACCAAAAAAAATATGTGGAATGTAAAGATAAAAATGCTCGATTGCAGTTATAACGAAAATCATTAAAACAAAACGAAATTGTATATATGGGTTTTTTTTTCAAATAAGTGGGATAAAAATAGAATGAAAGATTTTTTATTTTTTGAATTTCAAAAATGTGCAGAAGGGAAAAGGAAAGGAAAATGTATTCGAAAAGGAAAAAAAAAAGAAAAAAAAAGCAAATTAAGATCAGTCTTCCAACCAATATCGCTCTCCTGGCCGATAGGCTTATGAAGTCCTATCGTAGGGGATTGATTATTGATTGCTTTCCGAAGTCCTCTGACCAGCAAGCTCACAAGGTCTTACCGCAGAGGTCGCTTCGTAGAAGAGCGGATTTCAATTTAAAAATTTATATTAGAAGATGGACTGAGTTAGTAATCACTTTTATTAATCGTTTCTGAATTAGGGTGAAAATTATTAAAAAAAAAAACAACGACAAAAGTGTCGAATTAATTTAGAAAATAAAAGAAAGCCTTATGTAGATAAGGTGTATGTGTAAGTTTCAATTGAATTTTCTAGTAAGAGCGTAACTTAGTTAATAAAGTCGTTTTCGATATTTGTATTGGATGAACAGGAAATTAATTAAAATTTAGTTGTTTTCTAATAATAAATGTGTATAAGATATATAGAAAGAGGGAGGAATCACAATATAATATTACAACTTTTTTATAAATATATGTAGGTATATTATAATTAAAAGAATTTTCTACCTTATTTTTGTTACGTCTGTGGTGAAAGTTTTTTTTTTTGGAGATGTTGCTGTTGTTGTAGATGAATTGATTTGTTGATGTTGGTTCTAAAGCTGGTGAAGAGATTGACGTGTGTTGTGCGATTTTGCTGTTTTGTCGCGCGTCCGAGGCGACGTTTTCTCGTTGTCGTACTTCTGGGAATCGTCTGGGTGAGGCAGGGATGAAGCCTCCTTGGGTCCACCGTTGAGCGCTATGGCGCTTAAACTTTTAATGCCTCTAAATACCTCCTGGGTACCCGGACTAAAATTGTTTTTTTTTTATTTATTTTTTAAAAAAAACGAGCACTGATTTTTTTGAAATACCGCTGCCATCAGTTGTTATATAGATTTTTATTAATTTTTTATAGCACTGATTTGATTTTTTTAGCACTGATTTGAATATTTTGGTACGAACACCGCTGCCACCAATTGTTGTATCCTGGTTCTGCTCCGTGCTCCGAAGGAGAGAGCAGTCGCCGATATAGGGCAAAAGGAAAATTAAAACTCAATCACTTTATTATTTTTTTCTATTTATTCCGTTATTTATTTTTTGTTTATTCTTTTCTTTATATTTTTAAAATCCCAATTTCCTTGGCACTAATATAATAATAGTTTTTTTTTCAGAATAACTTAATACACACAGTTTTATTATGTTTTCTATAACATCCAGTTAGTAATTTTTGGTATGGATTTTTTTAAACGTTTCACTCGACGGGTTTTAAGAACGAACTCCCCGAGGTTTTGGCTTGCCGGCCCCAGGTACCCATGATCACTTTTTTTAAAAGCTTTTTTTGTTTTTGCTTTCTCACGACGATGAAAAATCGTACGTGAGAAAATGCACAAAAGTTTTGACGCAAGCTATATGCATCTATGCAAATCTGTAATCTGATATGCACTTGTGCGCCCGTCTTGAAATATTAATTTTAAGAGGGCGCGAATAATCGTGATACTTGTATGTATGTATGTACATACAATTAGATTGAAAAAATAGGTATAGTACGTATGTACATAGTAAATACGGAAAAAAAGTAAGAAGACACTGTATGTAGGTAAGTGTGCATACCGTGTGAGTGGAATGTGTGTCTGATAACAAAATGCAATGTACGCTAAATTGCATTTTGTTATAATATGGGAATGCATTTCTAAATGCATTTTAAATTTTGAATGAGATTTAAAAATGAAATAATTTTTCAGGGTCAATTAATGGTACATCAATATATCGTATTGGACAATATATTGATGTATCGGTATTATGGTTGTGATTCGGGGCATTGGGTACTTGAGTCACAACAGAATCAAGCTTCATCAAACCCGTAACTCATACAGTTACACATCCAATCGATACCAAAGGCTCCTCCATTGCATCCAAGGTTCGCCCTCTCTCCTCCGAGAAATTAGCGGCCGCAAAAAAAGAGAGTGAGTTTCTTATGAAACAGGGTATCTGTCGGCCATCATATAGTCCTTGGTCCTCACCGTTACATCTTGTAAAAAAGAAAAATGGTGAATGGAGACCATGTGGTGACTACAGACGCCTAAATTCTTGTACTATCCCAGACCGATACCCGATTCCTCTAATTTATGATTTTGTGCATCATTTGCAAGATTGCAAGTATTTTTCTACTTTAGACCTAGCCAGGCATATCATCAAATCCCGGTAGAGCCCGAAGACATTCCAAAAACGGCAATCTGCACTCCTTTCGGCCTCTTCGAGTTCACCCGTATGACTTTTGGCTTGTGCAATGCGGCACAATTATTCCCACGTTTCATCCACATGGTCTTACAAGAATTTACATTCTGTTTCGTGTACCTGGACGATATTTTAATCGCCTCTAAATCCGAAATTGACCACTACGATCATTTAGAACAAGTTTTCAAACGCCTTCAAGAGTTCGGCCTCATTTTGAATGTAGAAAAATGCATCTTCAGCAGCCACAAGTTAAATTTTTGGGACACCTTGTCACATCTCATGGCATCAAACCTTCTCTAGAACGTGTGGAAGCAATTACAAATTTCAAACTCCCTGAAACTGTGAAGCATTTACGACGTTTTTTGGGAATGTTAAATTTCTATGGTCGTTTCTTGCCACACGCAGCGGAACAACAAGCAATCCTAAATAATTATCTGATTGGTTCCAAAAAAGATGGTGCCAGGCGAATCAACTGGACTGATAAGTCCAAGGAAGCCTTTGAATTAGTTAAATCGCAACTAGCTCAAACAACTCTTTTAGCATTTCCTATTGCATCAGCCGAATTATCTCTATGGGTAGATGCCTCAGATTCTGCTATAGGAGCAACTATTCAACAAAGGATCGATGATACTTGGCAACCACTAGGTTTCTACTCCGTCAAACTAAATGGAGCTCAAAGTAAATACAGCACCTACGATAGGGAGCTTCTAGCAGCGTATAAAGGAGTTAAGTATTTCCGATACTCATTAGAGGGTCGTACTTTCATTTTGTATACTGACCACAAACCCTTGACATACTCTTTCCAGCAGAATCCTGAAAAAGCATCACCCCGACAACTCAGGCATTTAGACTTTACTTTTAGAGTTCACTACGGACATCAGACATGTGTCAGGCAAAGATAATGTCGTAGCTGATGCGCTTTCTAGAATCGACGAGATTCAACTTCCTGCATCAATCAATTTTAGTAGTAAGGGTACTACCTCCCTATACTTTTTACATTACGTCCGATAGAGGCAACTGCCGCGATAATGCCACTTGCTGGTTTTCTGCAAGAGGGTTCCCACCGCCGATAAGAAGTTCTTGAGGAGGGAGTAGGATAGACACGTCCCTGTCGCAAGCATTGGGAGGTAAAAATAAAAAAAAGCTGAGTTGCCACCGAGTTGTGTTGTTGCAGGATGTTGGTTGGAAGGAGAGAGCTGGTGCTGTCTGTGGTAAGACGGTAGATGGATCCCTGTCACAAGCATTGGGAGGTAAAAATAAAAAAAAGCTGACTTGATACCGAGTTGTGTTGTTGCAGGATGTTGGATGAAAGGAGAGAGCTGGTGCTGTCTGTGGTAAGGACGGTAGATGGGTCCCTGTCGCAAGCATTGGGGGCAAAAATAAAAAAAAGCTGACTTGATACCGAGTTGTCTTGATGCCGGCTGTTGGTTGAAAGGAGAGAGCTGGTGCTGTCTGTGACAAGGACGGGAGATGGGTACTGTTTTGGAAAGGTCCAGTTGCTAGGATGGCTGAGCCTAGTGGGGGCAAGCAGGTGTACTATAGGCGGCTTAAGTACAAGCATAGCAAAGTTTTATAAAATTGCACTACCAGGCAAGCAGATAACTAAAGCACAAAATCTTGCACCCATATGTAGCAAGCATGCATGGTTTAAACCTGTATCGCTGTATTCATATCATCAGCGGTTATCGCGCCTCTTTTTGTTTATATTCCGTTCATTTTTTTCTTCCCCTCCAGACAAGCTTTGAACAGTTAGTCACACTTCTTCAACGTCATTTTTCCATACGAGTTTTAAAACTTGAACTTGACCGCGATGCGGTCACGAGTTGTTGTTTCTTTATGTATAGAATTTTAAGTCTACCTGAATTGAAACTGCGAGACATGTGGGTGACTTTATTTCCGGAATTTTTTTTGATGTAAAGGAAAAAAGATTAAGGAAAGATCGCAAAGAGCAAGTTCTGATGTTGCTTATGCAAGGGTTCTTGATTCTTGTGACGTTCAATACTGCCGGCGTATGATAATGAGCTGCAAAACAAGAATAGATCGGCGGCAGTCAGTGAACTTGATGTTGTGAACGACACGAATGTGGGTGAAGGTGAGCTAAAAGAAACGGGTTGCTTGAGTAAAATAAAAAACCAATTTGGCTGAGATGCCTTTATTGAAGGTCAGTAAAGATAGACTGTATAGCGGATAGACAATTTATTTTACAAAAGACGTACATATTTCATTTTTTATTCGCGCTTTTTAAAACTTATTTTCAAAAATCCTCCTTTGGTATTATCTTTTCCGTCAAAGATTAGATAACATCCCACGTGCTGTTGGTTAAGATCCTCAATCTGTCGCTGGGTTTTAATTTTTTCGGCAAAACGGGGGGGGGGGGTAAGAACACATATGTGTTGTCCACAAAGTGTACTGTCACGCGAAGTCCGTACTGGGTCTTTAACAGCTTGAAAGACTTCACCTGGTACTCCTTCCCCAGCTCCAACTCTGTGCTTGGCACAAGAGTGTCGTAGCTATTTTCCGACACACTTTGCAACAGTTCAAAAGTGTTCTGTAAAAATAGAGTTATAGTAATGTCTGCTTTACAATAATCAGAAAAATGTTCGGTACCTACCATTGTATACTAAAAAGTTTTCCTGGCCCGTGAGTTAAACTGTAGTTGATGTTGAAAACTGTTTTGAGGACGACTAGAGAAAACACGGCCCTATATACTGTTTGGGTTCGCCGTTTTTTTCAAGTAGGGATGGTTAAAAGTAAATTTATTATTATGGCCTATGTAGTTAAAAGTAAATTTATTATTATGGCCGATTTGAAAGGTTATCTATGTGTAATATTATTATTTCAACCAAGAATAAGTGCTGTTCTTTAATCATAAGGCAGATCCTGTATTGCTGCAACTTTACAAGATAAATTAGATGCAATTCACCCGCAGAGCGTGTTTAAAAAAAGACAAGTTATGCTAAGTGCATTGTGGCGTTATTGTTCTAGTAATATTGTCACATAGGCTGAGATCTGTTTTAATTTATGAAGGAGGTACAACCTTGTTGTAATTTAAACGAAACGTCTAGATTTGAAAGTTATGTTAAGGGAATTGTAGATTTATTATTCTAGTAATATTTTCGCGTAGGTTGAGACCTGTCTTCCATTTGTGTAGGAGGTGCAGCTTTGCTGCAATTTAAAAGAGAAGTTTGGATTTTTGCCTGCCAAGAATAGCAAATAAAGGTTATGAGTTCTTAGTAGAAATATTTACATCTTACCTGGATTTTTTTCTTTTTGGGCCGAGCAAAAATGGCATAAAAGCCTACAGCGAAGTCGCAAGGAATCAGTCTTTGTTTGTTTCTGAAAAGTTCGAGTGTGGCTTCAAGGGCATTAAACTAATTTAAAAGTAAGTATAAAACTTGCCGGATCCGTTAACACTATAGGCTTAAAATTATCTCTTGTTTTTTTTTTTAAAGATACATTAATGATACTATCCGATGGCAAGCAGCTCACCCCCGCTGAAAACATCCTTCAACTAGAGGCAGAGGTACCAAGTCTGTGTGGATTTAATAGAGTGGTAATTGTATAAAAGATATATTGTCGCTAGATTTAAGTAGCTGTAAATTACACAATTAAAAAATGAAGTCGCACGAGTTAATTTCACATTTAAAAAGTGCGCTAAATTTAAACTCGGAAATTTTCTTATCCGCCTTAGACACCTGTATAAAGGTGGTAAAAAAAGAAAATGGGCTATTTTCTATGCTATTAAGGTTGCTGACAGAGTTTTCAATTCTGTATAATGTACCTCTTTCAAATGGGGTCTTAAAGAGCGCCTTTAATTATTTAGATGTAAGTGAAGCTAATAATTCCGCGGGCTGTGACGTTAACAACGGGGCGTCTGGGAGTAAACAAAATAACTCTGTCGTCTGCGGAAATGAGACTAGTGCTTTACCAAAATCAAGTTGTGAGCAAGGTCAGGTATCTCAATACGGTTATGGCTATAAATTACTGTGAAGACAGCAAACATTTTTTAAACAGTTTACAACGGCAGGCGTAAAAATTTCCTTTCAGCTACAGGATTTTTCTGCTGTAAGTGAAAGTCCCTTGGAAGTTTTAGAAAAAGCATTTGGCCATGTGTTTAAAGAACTGGTGGTAAATTCTGCAAAAGGCAGTAAGATTAGTTTTTCGCTAATGCTTCCAAATTCACCTCATGTTAAACCCATTTGGAGTAGTCTCAGACCTATCGACCAATTAACCGGGGCATATATTATCGGATTGATTGCTAATGTTAACCAATCCAATGCTATTTTTCTTTCTGATGATGTCTTGCAACTCAATGCAAATATCGTCAATTTTCCTTTCGCGGGGGGGGGGGGGGGAAATAGATCCTAGGTATGTGGCAGAAAGTCTGGTTTTATCCCGGAAAACAAGTGTGATAGATGTTGGTAAAGATAATGACGTAACCTGTCTCCCTCGAAGCATTTGCTACGGTATTGAAATGACGTCAGAAAATTTTAATAATCGAAGCAGTTTTTCTGTTATTGCCTCATTGGATAAACTACCACTATCACTGTTTAAAAATTCAAAGGTGGTTATCGCTGATAAAGGGTGTAGCATAAAAGACATTTACAAATTTCAAAAATTTTTGCAAAATTACCAAATCATTGTTTTCGATAATTTGAGAGATTCGGATTCGATTATTTTTAGGCTACCTGTTGAAAGCGATTTAGTAAAAAAAATATTTCTTTATTATTCCTAGACGTTAAAGCATTTCTATGTAATTAAGTCGCTAACAGGCCTTTTTAATAAAAAATATGCCTGTTCTTTTTGCGATAGGTTAACAAACATGAAAATGCATAAATGTGACTAGAAGTGTCGATATTGTGACTCTTATCCGCCGTGTGTATTTGTTGAAAAAGTCAAACCATGCGAAAACTGCAATCGCATGTTTAGAGGCGATACTTGTTTTACGAACCATACCCTAAATAAAATTCAGAATAAAAGCATATGCGAGGCTTTTAAAATATGCAAATTGTGTGGTAAGTTTCTTGTTCTTAACAAGAGAGAGTTCAAAGAACATTTTTGCAATGAATATTTTTGCAAGATTTGTTCTAAAATTGTTCCCCAAGAGCATCTTTGCTATATTAGGAGGTATAGAGGAAGTGTCGATAAAAAATTTTTAATAATATTTTTTGATTGCGAGAGCACTCAGAACACCTTATGTGAAAATAGCACCACATCTTATTTGCACATTGTGAACTTAATAATTGCACAGCAAATATGTCATAACTGTTACACAAAACCAGATATTAGGGAAAAATGTGATGTTTGTGGTGATAGGCAGCATGTGTTTAAATACGATAGTGAGACAAGCGTTGTAAAAATTTTTCTAGATTACTGCCTGAACGCCCGATCTTTTGTGTCTAAGGTGCACTGTATTGCGCATAACCTTCAGGGATATGACGGGCACTTTATTATTTCTGAGCTGTAAGATAGAAATTTAAAAATAGAGCCTATAATGAATGGCTCTAAAATTATGAAAATGACGTGCGAGAATTTAATATTTATTGACTCTTTAAATTTTCTGGCACTCCCCCTCTCTAAATTTCCCGACGTTTTTGACATTAAAGGTTATGAAAAGGGTTATTACCCTTATTACTTTAACACTGCTGAAAATATTGACTACATAGGGAGCTACCCTTCCCCTGACTTGTATGGATACACCACCATGAAGTTAAAGGAAAAAGAAAAGTTTTCAAACTGGTATAACGCCGTATCTAAGGGCACTTTTAACAATAGAAAAGAGATGTTAAAATATTGCGAAAACGATGTTAATATTTTACGTTTGGGATGCACTCGATTTATGCAAGAGTTTTTGGATATAACACAATTAAATCCTTTTACAGAAGCTATAACTATTGCATCAATCTGCATGCTCGCTTTCCGGAAAAATTACCTTAAAAATAATATTTTGGGTATAATGCCTAAAAATGGATATTGCAAGTCTCAAAATCATTCCCTTATTGCCATAAAAACCAATCTGGAGATTGCATCTGTATATAATAAAGGAGAAGTGAAGCTGGCAAGAGGTGGATTACAAGTAGATGGGTTTAATTCAGAGACAAATACGGTTTATGAATTCTTTGGTTGTTTCTACCACGGATGTAAAGACTGCTTTAAAATCCAAGAAGTGGCTAATAACACCACTCAGAAAATCGAGACTATGAGTCAAAGATTTGAGAGTACTCTTAAAAGAATTGTTACAATTAAACGATTGGATTACAACTTGAATTATATATGGGAATGTGAATTCAGAAAATTCTTAAAAGCCAATCCTGATGTAGACCAAAAATTAAATGACCGCGTTGCAAACACCCCTCTACCGCTTAATCCACGTAATGCTGTTTTTGGTGGTCGTACAGAAGTTTTTAAACTATACCATAAAGTAAAAGAAAATGAGGTAATAAGGTATTTAGATTTCACAAGCTTGTACCCATATATTAATAAATACTCACCTTATCCTATCGGGCACCCTACTATATTTCGAAATTGTGATATGCCTGCAGTATCAGAAATACTGTTAATGCACGGCTTTATTATGTGCTCTGTTATCCCACCTTCTAACTTATTTTTACCTGTGCTACCTTTTAAAACTAATCTAAAATTATATTTTACTCTTTGTAGAAAATGTTCAGATGAAAATAAAATTTCTGCATGTTGTCACAATGAAAAAGAAAGGGAAATTACAGGCGTGTGGGTTATACCCGAAGTAGCTTTAGCTGTAAAAAAAAGGTATCAAATAAAAAGGATTTTTGAAGTCTGGAAATATGACTATACTGTATATGATCTGGTTACAAGGACCGGTGGTCTATTTACAGATTATGTCAACACCTTCTTAAAAATTAAACAAGAGGCAAGCGGATGGGGGAGTAGATGTGTAACTGAAGATGAGAAAGATAATTTTCTTAAATTATATAAGATAAGAGAAAACATTATTTTGGACAAGGATCAAATTCGTAAAAATTCTGGTAGACGTAATACAGCAAAAATTTGTCTGAATTCTTTTTGGGGTAAATTTGCTCAAAGACAAGACAGGAGTTATACTAAAGTTTTCAATAACTTTAAAGAGTTTTGTGACTTTATACAATCTCCAGGAATTGAAATTTGTTACTTACATCCAATTAATAAAAACACAATGTGGGTGACGTGGAAGTATATTCAAGAAAACCTTAACAGTCTGCCGCACGTAAATATCCCTATTGCAGCGTACACAACTGCTTTTGCTAGACTTAAACTTTACGAGGTGTTAGAAAAAGTAGGGGATAATATTTTATATTGTGATACCGATAGCTTGATTTTTGTGGATAGTAAAGAAGATCCTTTACCATTTGACATTTCTAGCTTTCTGGGTGACCTAACGGATGAGATTGAATGTTTTGGAGCTGATGCCTTTATTTCAGAATTTGTAAGCACCGGGCCGAAAACATACAGTCTGAAAATTGAAACCGAAAAAGGTCCTGAGTACATTACCAGATGTAAGGGTATTACAATTAATTTCGAAAATTCCAAAATTGTCAATTTCGAGTGTTTAAAATCGCTGGTTACTGAAGAGAGTTTTCAAGATCGAGTCTGCGTGATAAATGAGAAAAAAATCAAACGAAAACGGCCGGGAATTATTATATCTTCACTAGAGCGAAAACATTTGTCATTTACCTTTGACAAGCGTGTTGTTACTGAAAAATACTTTTCTTACCCGTACGGGTTCAAAAAGCGGAAATTAGGCAAATAAGTATAAAAATTGTTTAAAAGCTTGCTGTACTTTTAATTAAAGGCTTAGCATTTTTAAAACTCTCAAGAATTTATTGTATTAAATAAGTTAATGTATCAGGGTATATTTAAGAAATATGTTGTTATAAGGATTATTGTAGTCTAGACAGGTGCGCAGATAAAGTATCAGCTGACCATAACAGCCCATAATTGACAGCATTACCAAAGCTATCAGTATCATACTTTTTGGAATCAGATATACGGATATTATTTTGTTACCGGAATCTGTAAAATAGTCACAGCTAAATAATGTGGATGCGTCATGCTTAAAATCTGACTGTAGATATATATATATAGCCACATACCGTATTTTATCCTCAGATGATAATATGGATAAATTTATTTTGGACATCCAATTTGTGTGCGGAAACAACGGCCAGTACTTTGTTAAAGAACTTCCCGTACTTGCTGTTGGAACGATCATCCCAAATGCTTATCATTTTATGCCTCCCTACCCATACCAGGAATTGTCATCAAAGGCAAGGCGACAGATCCAGTATGACGTACAAAATATAAATGGACTGCATTGGAATGATGGAGACAATAGCTACAACAATTTGCCCGAAGTGTTTTCAAGATTTAAAAATGCAACAGTGTATGTAAAAGGCGAAATCAAGGCTTCATTTGTCAGCAAATACTCGCCGACTTCAGAATTCATCGAACTTGGAGAAATACCTAGGCTAAGTGAACTTACAAATTATCAACTTCCTTGTAAGACCCACAATAATGTATCTTTTTTACGTTGCGCTCTTCAAAACTGTGTAAATATGTAACTGTATATGTTAATCAACAAAATTATAAAGTAAAATAAAAAAATAAAAAACTTAAATTGTTTTTATTTAAAAAATTTATTAAATGTTTATTATACCAAACAAAATATTGGTACTACAATACAAAGGTATCTCAAAGAAAAGTCTAGAATAATTCAGATGCACATAAGAAGTTCTAGACGGTATAAAAAAGTCTTCGTCAGGTAACAAAATTAAATTTTTACTTTTACACTTTTCGCAATATTTTTTATAATATTCTTTTACACTTTCGGCTGCATTGTTATTATGGAACATCACAACCTTGAAGAAACTCAGCATATCAATTAATTAATAGAGCTCATTAAGGGTGAGCTGAATATTGCGTGTACCAACGGGAATTGTGTATTTCGTCTGAAGCTCTTCTTGGTTTGGCGGGAACATGTCTGGAATAACCTCGTCCTTTAGTTTGGTTAGATGTTTATAAACTTCCAGCCATCCAGAGTAAAATGTTGACACAGGTTCAAAACCATGACGGTGAAAGACTATTTTTACTTCAAACGAGGTCGGATCAAATCCGAGGACAACCTTCTGATTATGATGATGATCCAGATGATAAGTGTAGTTTAGCGAAAGGTCTTCGCCCGGGGCCTCTGAATCCTTTCTACCTTCTCTTCGTATCGGCCTAGCTTTTTGCTTTTTGGGTTTTGTGTCCATCACTTTAAACTCTTCTGCACACACTCTTTTTGCTCGTACCTTTTTAGACTTTTTAACTTTAGGTGTCTGCTCCATTTTGATGCGTAGACTTATAGTTCAGCATTAAATGTGCATCACCATCGTCTCGTATTTATACTCTTATTTGCCGATGTACATAGCTGGTTACCCCCTCCAGATTTTAAACATTTTTTCAAGTATATTTTGCGATATAAATTCACAACTTTATTATCATTTAATCTAAAATTATGGGCTTGCTGGAAGTGCCTTTTCCATTTTTTCCACCTAGGATTCAGGTTTTTATAGCTTTGATCTCAGCTTTACATGTTTGGCTACAAAAAACCCCTCCAGATTGTGCACGATTTTTTTTCTTTAGATATATACTGTGGTATAAATTAACAATTTTGCTATCATTTAAACTTAGATTGTTCGAATCAAATTGTTTTAAAAAGTTCTGAAAGCTTCGCCCTCTGCAGCGAGAATATAGAAATACACAACAATAATGTCCGCAAGTTGATGAAAATTGGCCTTGCAATCGTTTTTTATTATTACTAAAAGAGCTTGAATTAGATAATAAAAATTTTCGAAAAAGCCTATTTGCGGGATACTTTCCAAATGAATCAAAGTACTCTGCGGGGCCTTGTTTTGGGAAATAAAAGGCTACCCAATGAGTTCCACCTTTATTTGCAGGATCCGTATTAGCTATTACACATGCAGGCTTTCTTATCTTCTGTGGTAATTGGTTGCATGGAAAGATGCCTCTAAAAAACTTGTTTGTCATGCGGTTGTTTGATAATACATTTGTAAGCTCAAGCGTGTTCATTCTTGTTCAGAACAAATGATGGTTTCCACATCAATGATCTTGGTGTGAGAAGTAGCGTAGTTATTTATAAATTCTCTGGTTGCAGCTCCACGAACAAATATTGTGGTAAATTTTGATAGAGTTTTTATAAGATCCTCGTCCATACGCTTAAGTTAGAGATTACCAAATTTACTTATTTGTTCAGTACATCCTGTACTAGATGTAGGATACTTGAAAATTATTTCTTTCGCAAAAGACTTATCTTGCGCAGCGAATCCCGCAAAAGAAACTCTTTTTAAAAAGGTGAAGGGTCCTCCGGAAAAGAACTCCACATTTACTAAAGAGTTGTTCATTATAGATTGCGTATTAAGAGTCTTGAGTGAAATTAAGTTCGAAGATCGGTTAGTCAGCCTTATATAGATTTTTTTAGAAGCTGGTGTATACATTTTTATCTTTACCTATATCAAGGCTGCTATCATATTCTGCATAAACAATACATGTCACTGTGTTTTTTAGTGCTTCCTTAAACCTTCCTTCAATTCTCACCGTTCCCTGATTCAATAGATTTCCACATGTTGAATTATACGAGAGGTCTGTCGTTAAATCAAAAGCAAGTAGAAAACACCCGTTGTCAAAGAATTTTTTTGAAATTTGGTGTCCTTTATCAAAATAATGTATAACGGTGCCTTTAAACAGCGTAATATATCCTCGAGTGCTAACAGGATTTTCTTTTGAATAATCAAATTCTAGAGGTTGATTTGGCACCTGTACCCCGTCCACCGATAAGTTAAAACTGGTGATGTTGTGGTGCTTGAAGTCGTAAGCATTTTTTGTTCGTTTTCCGGTATATGCGTCGTTGTCAACCATGCCAAAGACTAGTAGATTTGGTAATTGTCCTATAACCACATTGTCCAGTGATAATGTAAATGTATTTGCGGGTATTGTATAAGTCTTAACTTCAACTCGTTTATACGGATATATAGCGTTGGAGCGTTGGAGAACAGCTTCATGAGCCAGCAAGATATTAGGATTGATAGTTACATGATTCATGTACATAGTTGCTTCTACTATCTTAACTCGTGGAGAATTGTCATCATCTTTCGACCAAAGGTAAAATTCCGGTTTTTCGAGTGATAAGACTACCCGTAAATCAACACCGTTCATTAATAATTTATCTTGATTAAATATATCGCCGTGAATCTTTCCCATCAACTCTACAACATTACTTTTATCAAACAGCTTTTGTCTTGCCAAATAACCTTCATTTAGCTCAGGACTTTGAACTACCTCCATATTATTTTGATCAAGATACCAGCCAACCGATTCCAAATGTGTTGAAGCGGCATCTTTTCCGTAATTTAATAAATTCTCAATATAGGCTCTATAGTTGTAATTGTTATCTGTTTGGGCAACCGGTTTTCCATTTAGATAAATTGTACACTGGCGGAAAAGTGAGTGGAGTATGTTATTTACAAGGCCGGGGCCTTCATCACGAACAGTGTCTTTAGTCTTATCTGGTTTAGTTATTTCGATATCTTCGCCTGTGTAAAGTTCTTCTTTTCCATCCTTGATTTTAACCAACTGTAGTTTCAAACGAAGGTATATGCTTGATAAGTCTCGATATGTGTCACCATGCCCTAGTGATACAAATTCGAGCACCGACGAGTTATCTAGAGAAGCTATAGGTTTATAAGATACCTCTTCAGTTTTTATGATGCTGCTTTGTACAGGTGATGTAGAGAAAAGGTCTAACTCAGATTTCATGCATTCTTTGTATGACGGCATGTTGTTTATTTATCAAAAATATCTAACACACGTTTACGTATCTTACGTTTGCCTTTAATAGATGCTCTTTTAGCTGTCGTCTTTGTTTTTGAACCTCTTTTTGGGGACTTTTTTGATCTTGAACGCTTTTTACGTTTAGAAGCTGGAGCGAAATGTAAAGCTGTAAAAGGGTTGCGTCTTTTTATAAGCATGCGATTGCTTCTACCTGCACCACCCATGCTTTCAAACAGCTTATTTATACCTTTCTGTGATAGTTCTTCGGCAGCTGCTTTTCCCTGTTCTTTTAAAATATCTGTTAAAGGTTTACTACCTGCTTCTTCTAAAATAGCTTTTCCTGTTTTAATTGCTTGTTGCTTCAAAGCCTTTGCCCCCGATGTAACCAAGGGCTGTAAATATCGTAATAGACCGGTGAAAAAACTACCAATTCCTCTTCCACGCTGGTAAATAAGAGGAGATCGATATAATTCTCCAATATCCGCTAAGGCCCCACCACTCTGAATTGAATAATATTTAGTATAATATGAATTCATTTTCGAAGTTATACAAAATGCTCTTAACTTTGCACTATGTTAAATTGATTGTTGTATGAGTATTTATAGCCTATTTTCTTTTAAAATGGAGCATTATATATGTAGGAGTATATTCTGACTTGAAATCAATTAGCTCCCCTTGCTGATTAGTTAATTTTTTTTGAAGTACTTTCGATAAAAGTTTTTTCAATAGGACAGTAATCTACGTGTTGAAATCTTATTATGTTTTCACATTCTTTTAAAGGTATTACACGTAAGTATCGTACTAACTGATCACCTATAAATCTGGGCTGGATAATATCAGCGTAGACGTAAATTATACATTTTTCACAACAGTCCTCTGCTGCTGGCAGAGACTCTTGCGGCAACCTTAGTGTCAAGTCCGTAACTGATCTTTCCAGTCTATTAAGTGTGTCTATTATTGTTATATGCTCCTGACGTAATCCTGCCGTATTAAAAGATTCTTTTATTTCTGCCAGTATGGCGTCAGGTTCACGCTTATTTTCAGGCGTTTGGAGAAATATATCCGTAAAGAAGTTGGACAGGTTGTCTATATTAGTATCAATAGATACTGGGGTAGTTAAATATTCACCGGAGTTTTGCTTTTCGTATGGAACATCCAAAATATTGCTACCTTTAACAATTTTTCGCTGTTCGGATGGTTTAGCACTAATCGAGTCTTTGTTCAATCTATTCAAGATGTTAAAAATAGTATCCTTAATCTGAATAATTATTTTTTGTTTTTCTTGCTCACTAAGGGTTTGATCATCAAAGTGTACATTTGATATAAAAAGCGTAATAAGATCTCTAACATTAAGATGAGATGGTAGTGGTTTTTTTATTCTGATTGTGACTCCCAAATCTTCCAACCGCAGTTCAAACACATCGTGTACTCTTTTGCCGCCAGTATTTTTTTCTGTCTCACGGGCTCTTTTGATGCTAAGCGCTGGATGTGTGTAATTGTCTATCGAGTCTTGTATGATAGCATACTTTCTCTTCTGTTTAGGAATTTGTCCAAATACGTCATCAACAAAGGCTTCAACTGACTCATAGTTTTTATATTTTAAAATAACATTTTCTGAAGCCCTCTTACCCTGATATATGTGTAATGTAAACTCGTCTGGATCCTGTTTGTAACTTATTTCAGGTATAACACTATCAAAAAAAACAAGCTTCTAACCGATCCCACATCTTTTTCTTAACATAATCCAAGTACATGGTATACCATGATGGTGAAATAGCGCTATAAAATGTTAGTAGGAATGCAGAAAAATTTACCTGTCCTGCTCTGTAACTAACTTGCTCAAGACTCTCTTTAGTCCACTCGAGTTTAACGGTTTCATTTATTTTGATGCTAAGTGAGTTGATTTCTTTTCTATGCTGCTCTGCTGTTTCTTTCAATGGATCAGATGCCTCACGCCTTACCCTTTTAAAATTACTCTGATTTACTTCTTCAGTTGTATTTCGCTTGTCTCCTCTTTTTATGGCATGATATGGCAACAAAATAATTTCAGTTATTCCAACACACCAGTCATCAGTAAACTTGCATGCTCTAGGTAGTGCATTTGTAAAAGCTGATAGCGTATTTTCGGGATAAATTTGCATGGAATTGTTACTTAAAAGGCATACGTAAAAGTCATTATCTTTTATATCTACAGGCATTTTTAAATTCTTTCACAACCAACGCTCGGTACACTTAAGATTTACTGCTTATTATTATTACAGGTTTTCCCAAGGAATCGCTGAAATGCTGGAACTTCTAGTTTTTGCTGCGTTTTTTATGCGATCACTTTGGCGGACAACTTTCTTAACTGGTAACGAAAGCATATATTGACTGGGATCTAGCAGAGACGGCCTTAATATAGATTGATTTTTGGATGGTTTTCTACCTCTCGCAGCTGTAGGACTTTCCGTGTCGAGTTCTTCTAATATGCTCGCAGCTTCATCTATACTCATTTCTGCAGGTACGGTGTACTGGGTTATACCATCCTCAGCCGTGATTACCTTATAATCTTTATCACGGGACTTGGGTTCAGAAATCGTCTTAGGTTAGGTTAAGTTAGGTTAGGTTTTTGAAGGTGGTTTCAGACTTTTTCCTATACCACTAGCTGATAAGCGACGTTTGGAAGCGGGTGATAACGGTTGTCTTGGTGGTGATATTTCAGCAAGTTCGAAGAAATCCTCTTCCATTCTTTCAGGTGTGTTTTCTTTTAAGGGTGATGTCTGTGTTGATATTTCATCTTTAAAAATAAATTTAGTTTGAGTAGTACTGTCACGCAAGTTTTTCTGCTTATCTTGCGTTATGCGAATAAAATTAGTTTGAGTAGCACTATCCCGCAAACTTTTTTGCTTTTCTTGCGGTAAGTGAATATTTGGTTTTTCATCTGACACACGCACAGCTTTCCGTCTTAAGTTTGAAAACTTTATTAACTCATTTCGGTAGTTATACCATTTTTCCCTATCAGATAAATTCTTGTTTTTTAATATTTTATCCATAGTCTTATCGAACCTAGATTGATTCACGGAATCCTCAATCTCGTTTTTCAACTTTTCGTAAACTTCTGGTGAAAGAAGTAACATTTTATTCAGATTATTGTTTTTAAACATATTTTTCGATTAATGAACCAATTACACCTGATAATACACTTCCTAGCAACACTGGTAAAAAACCTCCACGCTGTATCAGTATTTTACGTTGTCTGGGTACAGATCTTTTTGCAACAACTAGTTTTCGTAAATCCTTTTTATACCTACAGAGCGAATTGTATATCTTTCCGCGAGGAATATGATTTCCCTTTAAAGTATTAAGAATAATTTCACAAAGTGTTTTTATAAATTCGGGGTCGGCATTTTTAATCATGGCGTGTCTTAATTTTGGTCTCGCTGTTCTAAGAACATATAGCATATGCTTGTTGTCCCTTAATCGATTCATTCGTGACACCATTTTTGCCGATCAAAGAGTTATGCGGGCAGAAGCAAGTTGTAAAGTCTTTATTAAAAATGTCAGTACGGAATCTTAATACCTCGTTGATATCTTGAGTTGAATCTATCAGTAAATATCCGTGTGGCATCTGTGTAATCTCTTTATATATTTTTAGCAGCTCTGAACTATTTTCTGTATAAATCTGCCTCGCTAAATGGATAAACTGACTTTTATCTCGAGGGTTTTTAAATACAACTAGGTATTTACAGTTAAGTGATATATCTCGGCAAAACTTACCCTGGTGAAATACATTTTGTGTTACAAGGATTGCTGAAAGATTGCGATGGTGAGAGCCTTTTGTAAAGAGTTCACATACTTGTCTTCTAAAAGCATTTAACATCATATCATCCAGTACAATCAATGTAGGTTCCTGTGTATAATTTACAAACTCTTCAGGGATGCTATCAATAAATTCGATGTTATTGAATGTCGTATCTGAAGGCAGAGCCACATGTTCTGTATTACACCATATAACTCTTGTTATTTGTGGCCGTGTTAAAAACATATTATCGAGAAGACTTTTTATAAATGTTGTTTTCCCACAACCTGAAGGTCCAGCAACCATCATTGTAAACGGGCGTTTGAACGCGATCATTTTCACTGCAAAAAACCAAAGCTCTTAACAACAGGTCTTTTGTATATAAACCCCCACATTTTGTAAAAAGGTACTTATATAATTTTTAAGAATGAGCAGAAGACAAATTATTAATGAGCTACATAGGCCAGCCCGCAAAAACTTTAAGCATCGTCGTGTAACGATTAAAGGCAAGGATGACCTGTGGCAGGCAGACTTAGTTGATATGCGCTTATATGCTCAAGAAAATCAAAACTTTAGCTTTTTGCTAACTGTAATTGATACATTTTCTAAATACGCATGGGCTTTGCCAATTAAAGACAAAAGTGGGATAGAAGTCACTAAAGCAATGCAGCTAATTTTCAATCAGGGTCGTATTCCAAGAAACTTGCAAACAGATGATGGAAAAGAGTTCTACAACAAGTCGTTTAAGCGCTTGATGGGTAAATATGATGTTAATCATTATTCAACTTATAGTTCATTAAAGGCGTCAATTGTAGAAAGATTTAATAGAACGCTGAAAAATATTATGTGGAAAGAGTTTAGTATGAATGGTAATTATCACTGGTTGAGTTTGTTGGACAGGTTAACAAAAAAGTATAACAGCGCAAAGCATCGAACTATTAAGATGAGACCTATAGACGTAGGCCCTGTTAATGAGGTTCGTTTATTGCTAACTGTGTATAAAAAGACAAAAACCAAATCACGTCCAAAGTACAAAGTGGGAGACTTTGTTCGTATAAGTAGAAACAAACATGTTTTTGAAAAAGGCTGCACCCCAAACTGGTCTACTGAAATTTTCAAAATGAAAGATGTAAAAGACACTTATCCAGTAACTTACATTCTTGAAGACTATCAGGGAGTTATAATACAGGGCGGCTTTTACCGGCTCGAGCTATCTTCAGTCAAACATCCTGATACTTACCTTGTAGAAAAAGTTTTAAAAAGACGACGCGGTAAAGTTTATGTGAAATGGCTTGGTTTTCCGCAAAAGCACAACCCATGGATTAATATAAAAGACGTTTTATAAACAGCCTTTATTGCAGTCACAATGCTGATCTTAAAGAGTGAATCTGATCGGTTAAAGACATTTAAGAATTTAACTTTGGATGACAGGAAATCACACAAGCTAGCAAGGAGCGGCTTCTTTTACACCAACCTGAAAGACATAGCAAAATGTTATTTTTGCTGTATGGAAATGAGTGCATTAAATTGTCCTGAAGATGTTGAGGCCGAACATTTTCGACGTTCACCTAATTGTATCTATGCCAACGGTAAGGACGTATGTGGACCGTATAATAGCCCGCAACCATCATCAGAATGCACGAAGTGGGCTTTAAACACTTTGAAAGTTTTAGCTGGAGCGTTAATTCTGTCTGGCTTATGTTGTGAAATTTACTATTTTTACGAACAGTTTACACGGGAGGTATTAAAAATGTGCGTATGCGTGTATTTATGTATGTGTGTGTGAGCATGCTGACGTTATGCACATCAAGTATGAAAAAA
Organism: Dioctria linearis; assembly: GCA_963930735.1. Taxonomy (NCBI): domain Eukaryota; kingdom Metazoa; phylum Arthropoda; class Insecta; order Diptera; family Asilidae; genus Dioctria; species Dioctria linearis. The sequence continues at coordinate 209,606,433 of OZ005740.1, forward strand.
CAAGTAAGATTTCAAACCCTGCCTGAAGGCAAATATTTACATGTATGAGTTACGCCTATCAAGTTGCACGCAAGGGACCGTGGATCACTTACGGATTGGATCGATGCAGATTTAAGGCCCGGATTATGCAATGTAGTTTAATTTTAAGTTCCATTCTTCGTCACTCACACAGATGCAAAATCTTTATCGAGCGATTTAAAACTGTAAAAACAAAAAGCAAAAAATAAAAATATCTTAATCGAATTCGACTTGTATTTCAATAGTCCCATCGTTTCTCACTGCCGCCTTATCGAAAGGCATATTATCCACCCGCACTAATCATATACAATATTCCGCAGTCTATCTTTACTGACCTTCAATAAAGGCATCTCAGCCGAATTGGTTTTTTATTTTACTCAAGCAACCCGTTTCTTTTAGCTCACCTTCACCCACATTCGTGTCGTTCACAACATCAAGTTCACTGACTGCCGCCGATCTATTCTTGTTTTGCAGCTCATTATCATACGCCGGCAGTATTGAACGTCACAAGAATCAAGAACCCTTGCATAAGCAACATCAGAACTTGCTCTTTGCGATCTTTCCTTAATCTTTTTTCCTTTACATCAAAAAAAATTCCGGAAATAAAGTCACCCACATGTCTCGCAGTTTCAATTCAGGTAGACTTAAAATTCTATACATAAATAAACAACAACTCGTGACCGCATCGCGGTCAAGTTCAAGTTTTAAAACTCGTATGGAAAAATGACGTTGAAGAAGTGTGACTTAACTGTTCAAAGCTTGTCTGGAGTGGAAGAAAAAAACGAACGGAATATAAACAAAAAGAAGCGCGATAACCGCTGATGATATTAATACAGCGATACAGGTTTAAACTATGCATGCTTGCTACATATGGGTGCAAGATTTTGTGCTTTAGTTATCTGCTTGCCTGGTAGTGCAATTTTATAAAACTTTACTATGCTTGTACGTAAGCCGCCTATAGTACACCTGCTTGCACCCACTAGGCTCAGCCATCCTAGCAACTGGACCTTTCCAAAACAGTACCCATCTCCCGTCCTTGTCACAGACAGCACCAGCTCTCTCCTTTCAACCAACAGCCGGCATCAAGACAACTCGGTATCAAGTCAGCTTTTTTTATTTTTGCCCCCAATGCTTCCGACAGGGACCCATCTACCGTCCTTACCACAGACAGCACCAGCTCTCTCCTTTCAACCAACATCCTGCAACAACACAACTCGGTATCAAGTCAGATTTTTTTTATTTTTACCTCCCAATGCTTGCGACAGGGATCCATCTACCGTCTTACCACAGACAGCACCAGCTCTCTCCTTCCAACCAACATCCTGCAACAACACAACTCGGTGGCAACTCAGCTTTTTTATTTTTACCTCCCAATGCTTGCGACAGGGACGTGTCTATCCTACTCCCCCCTCCCTCCTCTTATCAGCGGTGGGAACCCTCTTGCAGAAAACCAGCAAGTGGCATTATCGCGGCAGTTGCCTCTATCGGACGTAATGTAAAAAGTATGGGGAGGTGGTACCCTTACTACTAATTTTCAATCTATGGCCGACGCTCAAACCAAAGATCTCGAATTTCAACAGTTTCTTTAAAATTCCCAGTTTAAATTCGAGAAACACCCAACTTTCGGAACAAACAAGGAATTATTCTGTGACATTTCCACCGCAAGAGTCAGGCCCTTCATTCCGAAAGATTTTAGAGTTCAAGTTTTCAACTCAATACACAATATGTCGCACCCTAGCATCCGTACAACCAATAAGATGATCACCGCTAGATATTTTTGGCCTTCGATTAACAAGGATGTCAATTCGTCGGCACGCCCTTGTTTATCTTGTCAACGATGTAAAATATCGAGACACGGTGAAAATACACGTGGTACTTTTCAAGATTATTCTGAATGCTTCCAAATTATACATATGGATATTGTCGGTCCTTTACCCCCTTCGCAAGGCTTTAGATACTGTCTTACTATAGTTGACAGATTCACTTGATGACCTGAGGCAGTCCCTATAACCAATATTAATGCTGAAACTATCGCCAAGCTTGGATCGCACGCTTTGGAGTACCTAGGACAACCGTTACTGACCAAGGGTCCCAGTTCGAATCCGCATTATTTTCAGAGCTCTCCAAATTATTGGGCTTTGTACGAAATCGTACTACAGCCTATCACCCACAAGCCAATGGGTTTTTGAAAAGATGGCACCGCACACTTAAAGCTTCACTAATGTCACACCAAGAAAAATCATGGTCTAAGATCTTACCTCTTGTCCTATTGGGATTGAGAACCACATTCCGAGAGGAATTTCTCGCTACTCCTGCCGAGCTCGTTTACGGCGAAAGCTTGCGTATTCCGGCCGATTTTTTTGGAAAATTCACAGTTCCATCCACAAAATCAATTTGTGATTTCTCTGCGGAATTCCTTCTCAGATATCAGACCTTTTCCAGCATCTAACCACTCACGTCAAGTTACTTTTAAATTTAAAGACATTGATAAAGTTTCGCATGCTTTTATAAGGACAGACGCCGTTCGTGCGGTATTTCAACCCCCTTATGAGGGCCCATTTGAAATTTTAAAGCGTTCAGAGGATTTCCTCACCATGAAAGTAAAAAACAGAGAAAAAACATCTAAATTAATCGTCTTAAGCCATATTTCGGAGATTACGAAAATGTCGATCAGAACTTCTTATCATTACCCAACATTAAACACAACTGTCAAACATCTGACCTTGTTCAGCCACCTTCTGAAGGTCATAGCACACAGGAACACGTTGAAGAAAGCTTCCAGCCAGTGGCAGAAGACTTCAACTTGCATACAGATACAGACACACCCTCCGGTGTGGCATCTCCGTCAAACTCAGCACCACGTCACATAAGTTTTCTACCCAACGGTTGTACAGTGATCCCATTTCAGATCACTCGAGCTGGACGAACCACTAAACCACCGCGTTATTTTCAGAATCGCTAAAACCAGAAGGTTTTGCTGGCAGGGGAGTAATGTGGCGACGCATTCATTTCAGACCGTACACCCGATAGTTGCTAAAACCGCTGTAAAGAAATAAAATATAAAAAAGTACTTTGAAACATTTTGGTTGATGACAGAAGGGAGATTAGTTAGGTAGGCGATTAAATTAAAATATTGTAAAAAAACAAAAATGTAATTAGTCTTAGAAAGTTTTTCATGAGAGACAGATAAAAGGAAAAGAAAAATAAATAACTTGTAAATTATATAAAAAAACCAAACGACTTATCAAGAAGAATAAACAATACAAGCAAGGAAAAATCAACCCCTTTGGTATGAATTTTAGGGAATAGATAAACTTTTCCTTCCAGAGTTCGTACTCCAGTAAGTCAGCGTCGACAGGACCGCCTTACTTGCACATCAAATATCGAGACGACTCAGTGACAGGGGAGTACCTTCTGCAGACGGCACGTACTTAATTCAGACGACGCTGGCACTAAATGCGCCATACCTTGCTCCGCTAGTAGAAGACGTCTCTTACTGTAGTAACCTGATAATCTGGTGTCTGACATTATCACTGAAGACATTCTGTGGTATTAAATCCTTCGACTTCCATCGAGTCGACATAGCTCCGATTTGGCCTACGTAACTCCATTGGTGGGGTACGAGCCAACCATTCCAGGTACATACAGCAGATCAGTTCTGCCGAAGATAATCGAAGTCATTAGCCGTGCTCTAGTTTTGACTAGAACTATCAAGTCAAGAACAACTTTCCAGTTCTCTATCGAAGTCATTAGCCGTGCTCTAGTTCCAACTAGAACTATCAACTCAAGAACAACTTTCCAGTTCTCTATCGAACTCATTGGCTGTGCTCTAGTTTCGGCCAGAGCTACTAACTCTAGGACGATCATTCAGTTCTCTGCCGAAGATATTAGCTACGCTGCTGCTTCAGCCCGAGTTACTACTTATCAGAAGACGCTACTCTTGTAGTCTCTATGCCGCTTAGGGGTATCGGCATAATTAAGAAATATAATAAAACCCCCTAAAGTTGTACTTGCGAAACAAAATCGCGTGTCGATACAGGTGGGAAATAATTGTTAGCTGGCCTGTGTTGAGTAGCTGAGGACAAAGGTCTTAAATTTGACGGTCTGAATGATTCTGCGAAAGGTGTAGGTGGCATTATGTGCTCTCCAAGGTGCAATGGTGGACGAGAAAGAGCCACTTTATTAGCAACAGCGAAGATTTGTTAACGGATATTATCAGAGATCTCCGCCCGCAGTGCTTCCATGCTCTGCGTTATCTCTTCATGCACCAAATCTTGGGGCTGCATCCGGAGGCCGGCTATCGGTGCCTCCGCGACTACTAGGCCTAGGCTTGTATTAGCAGGTTATGGACTATTTCTTCGCGAAGTTGTGTGCGAAATAGGTGCTGGTTGAAACCCTAGAGAGATGGATCTACGATTTGAGTGTGAGACTGTAGGCTGCGGCACTTTGAGCAGCAAAGACTGCTGAGAAGTGTGTATGTGACTATCATATCGGTCAAGATTCTTTTTCGAAATTGCACCTGTATAAACAGTGACGCCTTGCAGTGTGAGGGTACATCTGCAATTAGGGCAGTTGCCGTGCTAACCTATCCAGGCTTGTAGACATGCTTTGAAGAATTCATGTCCACAGATGGTAGCAACTGGTTTCTCTTTCGCGGATCAGTGTTCGCCTTGGCAGATGGAACACTGGGCTAGTCTCTATACGGAGACACCAGTCTTTGAAGTGGGTCAAAGTCTGGGTAATTCTGCAGAAGCTATCGTAGTCCCGGAAAAGACAGGAAAGTTCTCTCGAGACTAAAATCGAGACAACAAAATCTTTCAATTCAAAGATTCAAAAAATTCTCTTGCTGAAGGTCGTTATTCAATTCAGGGGTCATTGGACGTACTAAGTTTCGACAGGAACCAAAAAAATTCACCAAAAAGAAATCTTGCAAAAATAGTAAAAATCACTAAGACTATTCAGACAATATATGTAGGTATACTCCAAAGGTTGAGTGTACCTTAAACTCAGAAAAATCGTCGAAGCCGTAATGGAGGACGACGCTTAAATTCGAAATCAACGAAATCGCACCACTAAAAATATTCAAAGACAAACTGCTCTGTAATCTACAGTATCAAAGTCTCAGTTTGATTTAAATTCAAACTATTGTAAAGACAAAAATCAAAAATTTCATAAAAATTTTCCCCTTCTCTCTCCAAAAGCTATCTCTCAAAACAAAAGCTTTCCATGTCAACTCTCTCCAATTAGGTCATAAGTGAAAGGTAAGTAGTGTGGATGTGTAAATTGGTGACCCCGACGAGGAACAACAGCAACAACCTTCACAGGAAGAATAATTAAAGGTTAGATAGTTTTGTTTTTGTTTTTGTTTTTGTATAAATACTATATATATATATAGATATTTCCATCTAATTGGAAGATTAATGCCACATATATTTTGTTGTTGTTGTTGATAACAATATATAAATACACATATACACATATATATATAGTTACATTGTAAGCCGACTGTCATCAGCAAGGCATTGCGAGGCATTACAAATTTCGACTCTTCGTGAATCTTGCCATTCTTTCTCTCAAAAGTTCTTTCATTTACCGTTCTCGACTCGTGTTCGGAAATGAATGACAACAACGTAACAAACAGCAAGTTAGCGCATGTCGGTTTGGAGTCGACTGGTGGTCAGTCCTCAAATATATCAATTTCGTCAAATGCAACGTCTTCTGCTATGGTGCATCCAGCAGTATTAGGTGCCGTTTCCATCAAAGCGCCGCCATTCTGGAAACATAATCCAGATGTGTGGTTCCTCCAGCTCGAGGCACAGTTTGAATTGGCGGGTATTTCACAGGAAAAAACACCAAATTTTATCATGTGATTGCTGCGCTCGACGAAAATGCCAAACGCCTGGTCAGCGACATTGCTTATGAACTCCTGACTGTGAACAGGTTTGACAAGTTGAAACAAGCTTTGATTTCAAGACTTTCAGGTAGTGAAGATCAAAAACTCAAACAACTTCTAACCGAGCTTTTACTAGGAGACTCGCAACCATCTCAGCTGCTTCGGGAGATGAGAGTTCTCAAAAATCACCAAAATCAAAACTAAAACTAAAAAACTTTAACTTTACTTGAAATACAAAATCCTAAATAAACCCAGATCTGCATGCAACTTCCAATGGATGTGAGACTCGAGGTCACTCAAGTAGCGAATACCAGATGATCGTGTTACTCAAAGTCCCAGCCTCAGTAAAAACCGCAATTAGACCAACGAAGTCCAACTGAGGTGGCCCAAGGTTGGACGCCAGTTTTTTATGGTAATATTGGAGTGAGTATACTTGGACGTAAGGTTCGCCTGTCAGCTTGTGGTGACAGCTCACTCTGTGAACAGCGTTAACACAGGGCGGCACGCTAGTAACTCGCCTAGTGCGTGAGAATTGTGAGGTGGGTAAACCAAATATCTTCCCTTGTCCCAGTCCATATACAAAAACCTCGTGCCTTAAAAAAAACCCAGCACAACATCCGGTCCTGAAGGACCTTTACTTCCATCGAAGACATAGGTGCACTTTCTTCAAGCCGTGCCTCATCCTCTTAATGACACTGTGGGCTATATGTGTACAGTGTCCCTTTTGTGACCTAAAAGGAGAGCGGAGTAGCGAATCTAGTCAACCTCCATAGTAAGAGGAGAGGAAGGAGAAAAACAAAAATTCTCTAACCCCATCACGTTATAAAACTTATTTTTATTGTATCTTAATTTTTCAGATTCAGCCCTGACCTCTCCTACTCCTAATATAAATCACACAAAATTGGCACGAAAGTAAACATATATACACCTTAATTCGGACATGAATGGGGGTCAAGGTAATTTTAACATTTATGGTGAGCAGGGTCTCGTGAGTATAAAAGGAATTCTGGATTTTACTGATATTACAAGAGTTGGAAAAACCGACCTTATGTGACTATAATTTTAACTGAAATGTATTTAAGTGAGAATATTTTTTTGTTAGCTTACATAGGTAATCCTTGCTTTTTATTGAAAATTCATTACCTCCACAAAAAGAGTACTTCAATTAATAAACCCCTGGAGAGTTCCATTGAAACAGATTAAAGAAAGTATACTTTAGCGCCTCGCAGTGTGGCACGTTCAGCTCATTTTCGTAAAGACATTCGATAAATAAAATATAATGAATATTATCGCTCGAATTCAGTAAAAAAACGAGTCTCAGAAAGAAATTTTCTAATTACGGAAGTTATTACAGCGGAGATGAACGTTAATTTCTGGATTTATCATTAAATCAGTAACATGGCAAACAAATATGATTTTATTAAAAACTACGTAACGCTAAAAATTACTCCATGATACCAGGCACCCACTCTTTTCTAGACTATTTAGATGACTCATTCTTTAGCTTAGCACGTTTAATATTTTAATCGGACGGCATAAATATAGTGATATACAAGAATAAATAAGAAAAAATCGACTTACGTGACATCCATCCCTCGAAGGAGCTCCCTGGAGGCGGGTGACTACTTATTTGCAAGGCTCTAAAGTGAATTTGTCGTTAGTGGGACCAAGAGGACTTCAACCCTCAAAGGCTCTCTTAGTCGCCGACCTGTGACATGTGCAATCCGCTCTTCGTGTTGTTGCTCTTTATAGGCTTTTCTTTTTCTACGGCTCATAACTTGGTAAACAAATATCAAGTGATACTCCTATCCTATTGCCTACTTAGTAAGAGGACAAACTAACCTTCAAGGTTAATGTTCAGTTCCAACCTACTGAACACTGGTAGAAGGATTTAGTGGGACTCGAATTTCTAAGACCTGATCGGTCTCCCAATATACTACTAAAATTTTAAACTGGCGTAAAAAGATTGATGTTTAAATCCTTCTGATTACGGCTTGATTTGATATTCCAATCTCCCCTTTTTTCGATGTGTTATTATCTCTGGAGTTCGGGACATCTGGTACAAGGTTAGGGATTTGTTATAAATAAATTTTTTGATTTGTTTTCCCCAAAAAGACTATTGCCCATATGCTGAACAAGACGTTATGCCAAAATCCTTACGATTCAGCCTCTCAGAGTGTGATTTGCAACCGGAGCTTGAATTCGGAAAAATATATGAAATCAATCGTAAAATCTGATTCTCATTTATGAACTCATCATGACACCCATTGACATGCTCATTAATAAGCTCATCGTGACAGTAATTGCTCATTAAAAAACTCATCGCGATACTCATTGACATGCTCATTAATAAGCTCATCGAGATCCTCATTGACATGCTCATTAATAAGCTCATCGTAACACTCATTATGTACTCGTCGAAGTGCTCATCTAATATTGTAAAATGCACAAAAGAGAAGCACAGTATACATTTCTAAATAAATGAAAGAGATGCAATTCTTATGCACACTATCTGTGAATAAGTAAATAAATGAGCTTTTTCCCGGTTTTGATTCAAACGCGACTAAATTTCATTAGTACTTTCATCTGATTGCTCATGAGGAGCTCATTGATGAGCTCATAATGATATGCCTACCAGGGATGAATTCGAGTCGCGCGTGTGTGTGCGTGTATGACCGCTCATCTACCTGTCCTACCATTCGGTTATGTGGGTTGGTATTACCCTATTGGCGAAAAGCTTGTAGCATTTCATGAAGGGACTAAAAATTTCAGACACATCATGTAAAAAGTCATTAAGCGGAAACTGCTACACTACTTTTCATGAAGTGCCTAGCCTTTTCGCGCTGAATTACATAATATAATATTATATACGATATATACATAATATGTGTTCTCATTGAACAACCTCTGTACAGATCTGCAATATAGAATGCTGGAATCAACGGTGTTAATTTCGAACTAGCATTAGAAATTACCGATCCGCTTGCTGGGTTATGAAAAAGCTTCAGGTTTCAGTGAACTAAAAACACTTGGAAGAACTTTTTTCACTCTAAACAATTTATTTAATTTGTTGCTATATATATATGGTGTTAGCAACTGTTTTTTTCAGAGTGCATTGGCTCATTGGAAACGTGAAATTTGTTCGCCAGCAAATTTGCTGACTTGGTTTATCAGTGACGAAATTTCGAATGTTGTTGTGTCATGAGTCAATGCACTCAGAAGAAACGCGCACAGTCAGAATTTACCTTATATACCGAGCAGAAATTATTAAAAGAAATATTGCTAATTGGATAAAAAATTTCTTAATTATAGTAAAACTTAAAAGCTAGCTTAAAAATGTTGAAACAGGCAGTGCTGGGCACCGTTAATAAAAAAATTAACTTCGTTAATCGTTAATCCGTTACTAAAAGAGTTAATTTCGTTAAATCGTTACTATACGGAAGATTTAACGGAAGTTAACATTAATCGGTAATCGTTAACTCCTAATAGTAATTGTAATCTTTATGTTATTAGTGAAATGAGCAAGTATATTAAACGTATTTACCCTAGACACACGAAACATATCAATTATCATTAGCGGATCAATGGTCATTGCATAACTCGTGTGCTATTGCATCATTGGCGCAATGATCATTCGTTTCGTCATTGCACCAATTACGCCTCCACAAGCTCATTCGTTTGCAAGTATGCATTACTTGTCATTCCTTTTGTCGATAAGTGCGCTTGTAGTGGTGAGGAACTGCAAGTTATTGGAAAATTCAGATGACTTTTCAGCCATCACTGTCAGATGTCAATTGTGAAATTTACGGATACATTCTTCAAGGTAAATTTTGAATATTTTCAAAACCTAATTTTTCAAAACAATTCTCACATTATATATCTAATACAAGGTCGATTCAATTTTTCACAAATTACTTCACAATTCACATTTTTTAATTTACAACATTGAGAACTGTGATCTGTCAAATCGAATTTCTGTCAAGATATCGTGTGCTTGCCTTACCCAGCAATGATCGTTCGATCAATTAATGTAATTGGATCAATTATCATTCTAGCGCGTAATGTGCCTAGGGTGTAATCCCCTTGCTTATAAAAAAAAAGGTTTTGGTTGGAGAAGTTTAGGTAGGACATGGACGATAAATAAATAAAAACAGTATAAAATCTTAGTTTGCTATAATAAATATTTCGGAATCAAATTAAAATTAAGGGAGAAGCAAAACTGGAGATCACTTGTGAAAAGCCGCAGCAAGTTGGCATTGTTCATCGTCCAGAAGATGTGAAAGCCTTTTATCTATGCCCTTTAATAAGGCATTGGCTCAAGCTGTGCAATTCACAAGACCCCTAGCCTTGATATTCTTTAATTTAAATACAGTTGCTGCAATTGTTGGTAGGAGTGATCCGAGATATGCTTGAGCTTCTCTTTAAAGCGTGATGGCTTCTATGCACGGAACCTACGCGAAGCGACACACATATACGTCCCAAACTAGTCAGAGCATGACTTCAGCGGCGTGACGTCATTTTCGTCATAAATAGTAGGTAGGTACCTAATTAACGGATTAAGGGTCTTGTGCCCAGCTCTGGAAACAGGCCTTATATTTTCGCAACATAACGATAATCATCAGAACTGGCGGTGTGCCGTAGTCATAGAAATGCTTATCTGAAAGAATTAATACTATTGGAGCCGTTTCTTTTATATGGCTGGAGATTACCTCAATGGTTTCATCAATGCTGGTCTTCACGGTGGTCTCCTTGTTTTTGATGACGCAATCATCATCAAGGCGGATGATGCCTTTGGTATTGTGTGGTAAGATTGCCTTCACCTAACGAATTCATGATTGCTTTGATTAATTTAAACCTTGGCGGAATTAAAAATAATTCACTTGCCTCTATTTATGTATGGCTACGGAGCCGCAATTATATTGATATACGTTGATCACCTAGCTCTGTTCGTCATTTGGTGTTTTCCCGGCTCTAATCGCCAATGTTCTTATTCCTTTTGCTTGGATAGAGCTGATAGGAATATAAAGTAAAATGCCGGGCTTGACAGTCCAGTTTTGAATGGTATATGGGTTATTCCATAGCAAATCGACCAAAAATCACGAAAAGTGTGACATGACCATCACCAATTTTTTTTAAATTTTACATACTTGGAGGGTTTGTGGAAGTAAAAATATGAATTAAAAAGGGAAATTTTTGGCTTCTGAAATCTCATATGAAAAATTGCTATTGATGACCTGTTTTTTGAAAAATATTGTTACGCGCCACAAAGTGATACAAGCGACATCTATTGGAAATGGAAACAACTTTAGGTTAGTTACATCCTAGTAAACTGGGTTTGGAGAATGGAATATTCAGGAAGGTTCTAGGATAATTCGTAGAGTATAAATACGGCGCTGCTCACATCCAGGAGGCGAGTATTATTTCAGACAGCGGAGTGAGAAGTGAACGAAGTAAACTATTTGGATTGCGATAATTAGAAGTACAGTACTAGCGATAAATAAAGAGTTGATTTGATAATTATTTGTGAATTTGTGAGAGTAAACAGTAAAGTTAAATAAAGAAAGAACTTTTGAATTATATCTGAAATATTGTGTTTTAAATAACGAATTAAGGCCACGCTCGTAACAATATAGTAGTTAAAAAACCGAGTTAAAAATCCGAGATTTTAAATTTGTTGAACCATAACTTCAAAACGGAGAAGAGGAGAGCTAAAATTTGTATACCATTCCAGAGGTCCAACGATTATCAATCTACGAAATTATAAATTATCATCATAGGCTGCAACGTTGAGAATTTATATGGTGTTATATAAAAAGATACCAAAATATTTTTAAATCTCGTTATCTAGAGAACCGTAAGGATTCCCCCCCCCCCCCCCCCCCCACTTACGTACAATTTTTTGCTTGTCTAAGCATGGTCTATCCATCGCCTTCAGATGCAAGACCACATACGGGACACCCTGCATAGAAACAATTTTTTTTTATTTGCATAAATTTTTGTGAAACTATCTTGATTTTTACTCCTTGATCCCGTTGATGTCCGAAGCTGAAATTTTAATACGTTTTAGTGGATAAAATAAAATATAAAAAAAAATAACAAAACCAAATGTACGTCTTTCAGGATATTCAAGGATAAAGGAAAATATTCTTATCCTTATTAAGGAAAAAATTCTTATCCTTGATATCCTTTTTCACGTATGTTTTTAAGATTCTATTGTTTTAGATAGCTTGAAATCCTAGTTTTCACATAAGCCATATTTCACTGTCCTAGCATAAATAGTAAAACATATATGAATTTTTGAAAAAAGACCAGGACAGCATTTTTGCGAAATTTTGAAAATAGCATAACTCGCAAAATACGCACTGTAGAACGAAATTTGTAATTCGTATGTAAAATTTAAAAAAATTGGTTATGGTCATGTCACTCCTGTTGCCTATTTGATCATCTTCGCATTTAATTTATAAAAATTTTTCATACATTTCCAAACAAAAAATTGTCTATTGAGAATTGCATTTTGTACTTACGAAATCTTGATTTGTTTTTTTTTTTATTTATGGGGCAATGTTTTACAGCTAAAAATTTTTTGTCAATTTTGGTTCATGTAGGCACGGTAATAAAAATGAAATTGTGTCGAAATTGTTTTTACTTGCTTTTGACTAACTTTTGTTTGGAGTTGCTTGCAACTTGGATTTTATGTATGTATTTTACCATTGAGTTGAATTTCTGTTCTTTCCCCTTTGCAAATGATTGCTATAACCTTCGGTACTGTTGTTACGTAAAGCCATGCCTTCCAGATGATGCCATTCATTTGCATATGCTGCATGTTGCAGCTGGTTTTTGGGAGGCAATCATACATTTCGTCAATGACGCAGGATGGAGCTCCAGCAATGTTGGCATGCATATAAATGTGTAGTTCTCTCTTAAGACGCAAGATCCCAGTTCTCCTTATTCCAGATTGAAGTAGTTTTTCTCGTTGAAGTTAACAGCAAGTGTTAGGAACTTTAATTCTGATATTACCAAAGAACTATTTCCAACTAGATGGGGAATCGGAGTAACGTGAATCAGCACGCAGGTGCTTCTTTCGACTATGTTAAAGTAGCCATATAACATTAAGCTGTTATGTTCTACCCTGAGGTCGAGACGTCGCTGTGGTGCCTTGGTTATGAACATGTTGGAGTCCATCCTGCCGGAGACCCTTCCGATTGTTTTCTTAAAGTCGGTTGTGGTTATAAAGTCAGGAATGTGCCTATGCTCATGAATTCTGTTGCGTCATTTATCATATTTATGCTCTAATTCATAGAAATAATCTTCGGCGCTAAGACAGGTAGCAAGCACATCTATGCTGATTCTGTTATGATCAGCCTGGGAGCACCAGTTTGCCATTTCATCAATTGACTGAGTTACCTTGCGTCGAATTGTTTTAGTTTGCTTTCAGCAGCAAAGTTTATTTTGGTATTCAGGTAGACGGCTTGCTGATTGGCCAGTTGTGCTATGGTGTGCTGATTGCTTTGCATTGATTCTATCTCCTTATAAATATAATCGTTTACACCAAAGACCTTTGTGAGAAGGGTTCGGAGCAGTCCCCATTCACTTCTGTTGTGGTGTTTAGACAAGTGCTGGATTTCGTCTGCAGCCTCTAGCTTGACGGATATGTGCTGAAGAAATGCATTGCAATGGGTGGAGATTTGCTCTATCTGCGTCCAAGTATTATTGATGATTTTTTGGTCATCGCATTTATGGGAAGCAAAATCTGAAGCCTCATATTTCCTCTTTTAATTTTGGCATACCCTAGATTTTCTATCTAAAATCAAACGCTTGGGCGGATGATTTCATAATTTAAAATTTTAATTTTATTTTAGTTCTTGTATATTTCGATATTTTCATTTATTTATAACAGGCACCAAAATGTAGTTCCGATACTTTTTGTACTAAAAATATTGTGAAATCCTGTGTACTTTGCAAGAATAATAATATAACGTTTGCCAAAAACTACTGTCAGCCGCTGCAGTATCAGTAGAGCTGCATGCAATATGTTTTTGGACCAAGTACAGTTAGCTGTTGTGATTCTCTTCCCTTTGGTTTGATGGATCTTGAAATCCGTCCCTTATATTGGACTGCTCTTGTTCAGTGCATTGCATGTCCTCGTGGCCTTCATTGCCTTGTGGGATTGGCCTTTTGCGGACGGCAAAGCCGGCGTTCGAGGCAATTGCAAGCGCTGAGGTGACCTAAATTTCAGAGTCTTTCTCGCCCGTGCTCAGAATGCTGATTGGTAGCTGACACAGTTTATTAACTGAACGTTCTTTGATATCGATTTCGTTTATATGCCGTCAGTTCCGAGATGCAGCTGCACAATTCGATCGAACGATGACTTCTAGGTTGGCAATGTGTCGTCTTTTACAGTTACTAGCTCACCTATGCTTGGGTTTTGACCTTGGGTTGTCCACCTGCTTCTTTACTTCAGCAAGCTTAAATATTCCTGTGACTAATTTGTCTAGTTATGTTGCTGTAATTTTGTCACAGTTTTTCTTCTTTCGTAGAGTACTTGGTTTGTCATGTCTGGCTCAGGTGGTGCTAACAGTGGCCGTCCAATTAGGAAAGCGCTGGGTTGAGTAGCTCTAGGTCGGTGGGATCAGCCGACAGCTGTCCAATCGGTTTTTTATTAATGTGTATGGTAAAACTGTGTACTCTATACAACTTCATTTGTGGTAGATTCAAAATCGGAAGTTGTATTCGAATGACTAATTTGTCTTGGACTAGACGAGCCTTTGTTTCCGCTGTCCGATATAGCAGGGAGAGACAATTTTGTGCATCTGGGCAAGTAGCGTGGGACTTGTGGTATATCTCTAGTAGACTTTTGGGAGACACTACTAGCGGATGCAACTGGTGATTTTTACTGGAGATTATTATGTCGAGTAAGGCTTGCTGCCTGTACTTAATCTCGACAATTTGTAAGGCCTTAGTTGTCTCACTAGTAAATCATCAGTGATGTTTTGCAGTTTATTTACCTGGAGATTTATTTGACGTTGTCTTTCCTGAAGCGATGTCAACGGCTTTTGGATTTGCTGTAGTGTAGTTTTGACTACACTGATCTGCTCTCTTTCCAGGTCGGCTAATGCATTTGTATTTGTTTGGAGCTCCTCGAGTCGACTGTATACTTCCTGTTCATTAGTGCTGTCTATGGTCCCGAATAGGTAGTGCATTGCATTCCCTATTCCATCGAAGATAGATCTTGTTGATCTTGATTTTGGGACCACTTCTCGAATGACACTTGTTCTTCTCTTGATATTTTCCAAGACAGAATGAACGTGTTTTTGTTGAACCAGGCATAGGTCATCTGTTTGAGAGCGATTTGAACATAGTCGGTGAACTAAGTGTTCCGCCTGTTCTGCCATAAGCGTTTGGTTGTCCAGTTCCATTATATTGATCTCCGTTAGTATGTTCCATGTACTGTGGTATACTTGTAATTTTCCTAAGTCCTCATACAGTATTCCTATATTGTTTAGGGGGACTTATTGTGTAGGGTTCCGTTTGTATTCGTCCCATTTCCAGATGGAAACAGCATATTTACACCAATATCTGCTTCATGTTCAGTAGAAAATGAAGGATAGGCTTCGTTAGTCAATTAATCGTACTAGATGATCTTGTGTGTATAACTAGAAGATCTTAATTTAATTGTGGAATTTAGTATGGACTTAACTTATTTGCTAAAGATATATGTACCAGTATACTACTCATAATAGGGCTTCAACCGGTTGCTGTGTACGACAACCTGCCGCTTGTCTATTTTTATGGTAGTGTCTGTTGGCCTGGGTACATTGATTACCAGATATGGGCCAATCCAGATTTGAGACAGTTTGTGTTTTCGGCTTTCACTTTTGAGGAGGACTTTGTCTCCTATGTGGAAAGTGAGAGGCCTGACTGTTTTGTCGTAATATGCCTTTGAGCGTTGTTTGCTGGCTAAGAGATTTTTGCGAGCCGTGGCATATGCTTTTTGTAGTCTGTACTTGAGCATATAGTAATAACTTTCGTGGTTATAAACGGGTTCAGGATCCCATTTTAAATTAGTTGGGACATCCGCTGTGAAGCCGAAAAAGCAATCCATTGGGGTTAATTTAGTACCCTCGTGTACACTGTTATTGTACACGAATGCAGCGGTTCGCAGGAATTAATCCCATGTTTTGGGATTTTCGTCTACGATTGTACGCAGATATTCGATTAATGGTCTACAGGCATGCTCTAGTGCTCCATAAGACTGTGGATGGTATGCTGAAGTTTGTAACTTCTTTACCTTTAGCAGTTTGCAAATCTTCTTGAATAGCTCACTCAGGAAATTAGTTCCCTGATCGGTGACTATTCTCTTTGGAATGCGATAACGCGTGACAATCTCTTCGAAGAAGATTTGCGCCACTAATACTGCTTCTCCATTTGGTATGGCATACCAATCGACAAATTTGGTAAGGTTATCTTGAAAAGTTAAGATATATTTATTACCTGATATGGTCTCTTCCAGTGGACCTACTATATCGAGGTAACCTTGTCGAAAGGTTGTTCTGAGATGTCCGTTATTACCATTGGCATCTTGAATTGTGGAGATGCTTTCATTGTTTGGCACTTAGGGCTTTTTTTATGTACTTTTTTATATCGCTAAGCATGTGTCTCCACCAATACTTGCGTCTAATTCTTTTATAAGTCTTAATGACACCCTGATGGCCGCCGAAAGGAGAGTCGTGATAATCCTTAGGATTGTTTGAACTTCCTTGGGGCTCGTGATTATTTCAGGTGCCTTCACTGGACTTATTTCTTGTTAAAGCGTAGCAGGGGGTTGTATTTCCGCCTATAGGGGTTCATTTTCTTTATCTTCCGCTGCCGTGGGCTGTGTTTCAGCGCTGTATCTAATATTGGCCTCTTGGGCCCTCTGTTTTTGAGCTCTAGTCATGGCGAAGCAATGAGCGGGTTTCTTGGTTTTCTTTTTATCTGGGGGATAATTTTCCTCCACATCAGAGTCCATAGTGTGGTGGACTTGGGCTTGTACCGTTAAGGTGTTGCCCTGTATAGTCTTCGTTTAATACTTGTGGAATGCGGCTTAATGCATCCGCATTGGTATTATACTTCCCTGTTTTGTATTCAATGGTATAATCGAATTCTGACAATTTGTGGTGAATTCTCACCAAACGGGAATTCGGGTCTTTAACATTAAAGACTCCTTTGAGAGGCTTGTGGGCAGTATAGACCGTAAATTTAGCATCGGAAGTTTCTAGTTGCCCAGACTATAGCCAATAACTCCTTTTCAATAGTGGAGTAGTTTTTCTCGGCTTTGTTCAGCGTTCGGCTTGCATAGGCGATTGGCTGGTCTTTTCCCACTTCTCCTTGGGAAAGCACAGCGCCTAATGCTTCGTTGCTGGCGTCCGTTGTAAGATTGAAAGTATTAGAAAAATCTGGATAGATTAAAAGTGGTGGGGAAATTAGAGCATTTTTAATGCTTTGAAATGCTTCTTGGCATTTCTCGGTCCAAGTGAATTTTACGTCCTTGCGGAGTAAATTCGTAATTGGACGAACGGTTTTTGAGAAATCCGGAATGAACTTCCTATAGTAATTAGCGAGTCCTAAAAAGGACTGAACTTGCCGTACTGTTCTAGGAACAGGGAATGTTTGGACACAGGCCGTTTTGCTGGTGTCTGGTAATGCACCTTCCCTAGAGCATTTGTGCCCTAGGTAAACAACTTTTCGTCTCAAGAACTGACACTTCTCTGGCTGCAGTTTGAGGTTGTGAGGTGCGAAGTTTATCATTGTGGTCATTTAGGTTTTTACCATAAATGACGATGTCGTCAAGATAAGCGAAACATTCGAGGCCTTGTAGGCCTGTCAGAACGAAGTTCATGAGGCGTTGGAATGTAGTGGGAGCTCCTTTGAGTCCGAATGGCATACGCTTAAATTCCTAGTGCCCGTAATTAGTGCTACAAGCGGTCTTATGTCGATCTTTTTTGTCGACTAAGACTTGGTGATAGCCGTTGGCCAAACCGAGAGTGGTAAAGTACCTGGCATGACCTAATTGGTCAAGGATATCCTCGATTCGGGGTAGCGGAAATGCGTCGCCAATTGGATTTTCGTCCCATTTGCGAAAATCGACAACCACGCGCCACCTTTTTTCACCATCGGGTCCCGCCTTTTTGGGGACTACCAATAAGGGTGAATTCCAAGGGCTTTTGCTAGTTTGGACTATCCCGTTGTCTAGCATTTCTCTTAATTGCTCGTTGATTACTTGTCTCTGGGTTTCTGGTAATCTGTAAGCCGTTTGATTTATGGGCGCTTGATCTAGTATTAAAGGGATATTGTGGGTGATAGCATTTTTTTAGCAAGAAGATATCATTGTACTCGTAGCAGAGTTCGGATATCGAAGCTTTTTCTTCCGCATTTAGATTTGGGTCTAGGCTGAGCTCTTGGTCTATTCTGTTGACTTGCAGAGTATGTGTGGGATCTTCATGATCCGGAAATAAGTATCTTACGTGTTGTAAGATAGCTGTGTTTTCCGAAAAGCTTGCGTTTCTTTCCTTATTTTGTGTAGTTGTGTACTTACTATCTGTTTTACTTACATTCCTAGATGGCAGGAAATGGGGTTCCTGCAGTTTTAATGGTGGAGTACCATGTTTTATGGGTACTTTTGATTGGTCCGAGTACTCGCACGCATTCGCATTTTGGCTTATGGGCCTTGAAAAATTGGTTTTCTTAATACTATTTGACGGTGGAGCCAACTTTGCCTTCAATGAGGTCTAACGGATCTCGCACGCGAGTTTTACAGGGCTCATGGGCCACTTTTTATTCTTAATACTAATTTTATTAAGTGGTGGAGTCTACTTTGCCTTTAAATAGGTCCTACTGAGCTCGTACGCACTGTTGATGGGGCTCTTGGGCCAAGGTGGTTTCTTAACACTAATGTTACTGAGTGCTGCAGTCAACTTTGCCTTTAAATGGGTCTTATTGAGCTCGCACGCACTTGTGATAGGGCTCTTGGGCCACTATTGTTTCTTAACAGTAACTTTGTTGGGTGGTGGAGTCGTCTTTGCCTGAGAATAGGTCTTACTGAGCTCACACGCACCTGTTGTTTCGCTCCTTATCCTTGTGGTTATCTTACATCTAGGTAATTGGATGGAGGAGTCAGCTGCATTTTGCTTGTCGGCTTCTGGAGCTCACTCGCATCTCTGATTTGGCTATGGGGCCATGTAAAGTTTTTATAACTTATTTTATTGGACGGTGGAGTCATTGTTGCCTCTACTCGGGTCTTAGTGAGCTCGCACGCGTCTTGTATAGGGCTCTTGGGCCTCGTTGGTAACTTGTATCTAGGTATTTTTGAAAAAGAAGTCTTGCTTGACTTCTGTTCCGCCTTGGGAAGCTCACTGAGGTGTGTGTTACTCGCTTGCGATTTATTCGGCTTGAGAACGTGTTGTGTATCAGTGGCTTCTCCTATTGGGATGATGGCGTAGTCATGTATAGGGAGCAGTTGTAATAATAAACTGTTGATGACTACTTGGAAACTGTTACTCTTGAGTATGGCAACTAGCACTGTTTCTTTCCCAGTAGGGAGCAAACTGTTGGCCAGGAAGACTCCATCGCCTATCTCTTTTGATAGACAGAGCATTTCTTCCTTCACTCGCAACGGGACTGTGGTGATAATTTGTGACCTAGCAGGTATGCATATTGGTTCTTGTAAGGTAACCCGATGCTGCCTCATTTCGCTGGTCTTTTGATCACCCAGACAGCTCCTTTCGCATTCCTTCGGCTCTTGTTGAACCTGGCAGCCAGCATTACTCTTTTGAGATGCCTTGGAGACACTGCATGTAGATAGCTTAACCTGTTTAGGTTCCATCTTTTCAGCAAGTGACGTCACTTCGAGTGCTTTTCTGGAATACAGCTTGTCCGTTTTGCATGATTAGGGCACAGTAAACTCTTCGGGATTTATTTCCGTACAAGGAAACTTGAGTGCTTTGTTTGGGCCTTCAACATTACAATTGTTTGATAGGAAAACGTTTCCTAAAAGGCCGTCATCGGAAAGACCTGACAGGTTTTGTACTACCTGAAATTTGCAGGGAATTTTATTTTTAAAATTGAAGTTGCCCTTGCAATATGTCTTTCTGGTTCCAAAAGGGGTCTGTAAAGTGCATGCCTTATTGGAGTTAATTATTTTGAGGTCTTTAATCGCTCTTTTCTTAATAATACTAACACTAACCTCAGCGCCAGTGTCCACTACTAGTTTTGTATGGCCGTTAAGGCTTATGTCCAGTGGTAGTTTCACTGTAGGGACACCGGATTCGGGCGTTTGAAGTGACCCTTTTGATTTGCGTTGTGGGTCTATAGTCGAGCCGGGGAGTTTTCGGTCGACTGCATGTCGTTTCCCTGACTCCGGGCTTCCCATTTTTCCTTCTGGCGGCAATCTTCGTTTGCATGTCCTCGGCGACCACAAAAGGTGCATTTGAGTCTTATGTTGAAGACTTGGAGAGGCGTGGAGGAACAACCTGTTGCGTTTGTTGTGTTTTTCTGCAATCACGGACGTCATGTCCATAGATTTTGCAGTTTGAGCAGAAAGGGGTGTTCTTGCGCTTAACGCAATTTGTGTATGTGTGACCCTTTCGCTGGCAGAAATTACACATGATGTTACGGACCAGTGCATCTGTATCCGATTTTCTGGCATCAGCGTTTGTAAATGGCCTTTGTCGTGACTGTGGTGAACCTGGATTATTCACATTATGTGAAAACTGATTTGGATTTGGAGCTCGAGGTGATGCGAACATAGGTGTAGATGACATTTGATAGTAAGGAGCTCTATAGTAAGCTCTCACTCGTAAATCTGGGTCTACTGGAGCCATTGGAGGAGCTTGTACCAGAGGAGTCTGGACGAATGTAGCACTTTGTTGTAATTTCACCATGTCCAGGGCTTTTTGAATTAGTGCTTCTAAATAACCTTCTCCCTGCGTGAGCAGACATTGACACAGGTGTGGGTTAGTTTCTCCACTTTTCAAAGCGTTTTTGGCAAAATCCATCAGCTGTGTTTTCACAACAGGGACTGCCGCAGCTCCATACTTCTGTGTCGCTGCCTCGTTGCAAATCGTCAACAACAGTTTCAATCTTGTAATGAAAACAGTGAGAGATTCTAACGGGTTTTGCCTGGTGGTAATTAATTTGTTCACCAGCTCCTGATATGTCTCACGGGGAAGGTATTGTAACGTAATTCTATGTTTAAATAAAATTGCCCTGGCCGAGCGGTAGACGGAGCAGCTTTATGACGAGAAACGTAGAATTCCCTTTTCTTTTATATCCCTATCGGTTGCGGCAGGGAGCTTTTATTCGGGCAACCAACCTTCTCACCTCTAATGGGAAATTCAAATATTTTCGACGACCTAAATGCCCAGTCGGGGATAAAGTCCAAAAGCACTCTAACGTAGCGAAGATCCGGTGCGGTACTTATCAAATGAAGCTTCAAGAATCGTTAATCTCTACACGCAGAGAAACAAAAGAAATTCTTGATGAGTAGTGCATCTACTGTCCCCTAGATTGCACGCAAAACAGTTGCCTTCGAACTCAGCTGATTAGCGGCGTGTCATATTACGAATGACCAACCGTGATGTGTTGGATTTGATTTGTTTATGTTCACGCCGAGAGGACTTGTGAGGACTGACAACGAGTGTAATTAAATCATTAGCGCCTTTTTTGTGATTTGTTTACTATTTACTTGAAAGTGTTTTATCGTAGCAGGAACACGCCGTCAATTGGATAATTACTATAATTATCCGTTTATGGCAAAGCTTTTACTTCAAGAGAAAAGCACTGAAGACGATGCTCCGCTCACGTCCTGCGTAGGCGACTGGTGGCGTAATGACCGTGCCAGACTTGGAAGACGTGAAAAGTGAAAAGCTTTTTAGTTTCGTAGGCGGATAATCCTGTTCTGGGAAATTAGAAAGTCTAACCAAATTACCAGTCTTACTCAGCTAAGCACAAAAACAATTGGATTATACTCCGATTTCATTTGTGTTATACGATGGCATGTGCGGTTGAGTTAAAGGAACCAGAGGGGGTTTTGCGAAGACTTCAGTACGGGGGCCTGATGTAACCAATGTGCACTTTCGTGTTGCGATAAGGAACCTTCCGGCAGTTGTTTCTTATATCACGTTCTAAGGGAAATAAACCGAGATCTCACAAACACTTATTTTTAATACAGGCCGTAAAGAGGCACTTTAGGTGGTAGTCTCCCAAGCTAGTGTTACCGTAGAACCGGATCGGGAAATTTCTTCTTGTCTTACACCCGAAAGGAACCAAATGTACCCAAGAATCCTTTCTCTTTTGTATATCCGCTAAGCCGTGGTTCGATATAGCGAACTTTTGACTTTTTACTTTTACACAGAAGTGTCGAGAAATAATTTTTATTTTATGCCTGAAAGAAAAGTAACATAAATCTAGAATCTCTTCTCAAGTACAGCCGTTATACGGTCGTTCGGTATAGCGAAACGTCGACTTTTTGCTTTTACGGAGAAGTGTCGAGAAATAATTTTTGTATTCTATGCCTGAAAGAAAAGTAAAATAAATCTAGAATCTCTTTTCAAGTACAGCCGTTATAAGGTCGTTCGGTATAGCGAAATTTCTACTTTTTACTTTTACGGAGAAGTGTCGAAAAATAATTTTTGTATTCAACGCCTGAAAAAAAAGTAAAATAAATCTAGAATCCCTTCTCAAGTACAGCCGTTATACGGTCGTTCGGTATAGCGAAATTTCGACTTTTTACGTTTACGGAGAAGTATCGAGAAGTAATTTTTTATGCTAGGTTCTCAAAGAAAATCGAGCTAAAATTTAAAACAAAGAAAGGTCACTTATCTTGTGCCTAAGCCGTTAGATGGCTTATTTCCACCAATAGCGGGAACCAGGAGAGACCCGTTGGATGCTCCCGTTTGCGAAGTATAATCGTCCGTCTTCCGAACTCCTCTCCCCTGAAATTCCTCTAACTTAGTTGTAGGGTTTTATAGAATTATGATACGTCTTTTTGTTACTGGATTATAATTCACTTTTTATTGACAGCAACACTTCTTAACAATTTTTTTTCTTTAAGCAAAAAAATACTTCAACTTCCAAAAATTTCTATATCACTTCGATCTGTCGCCTTCAAAAAAGATAGATCATCCAAATCACTTCTTCTTCTACTACTTTTTTTGTGTGGCCGTCAAAATTCTATTCTGGTCCCTCGTCCCTGGGGAAAATGGCCTGCCAGGTTGACTCGTCGTAAATTTGAGGGGGAGTGTGTCGCCATCTCTTGTTATTTTAGATGGCCCCCTCTCAGACGTGCTGCCCTAATTGTCTTCTTATATTTATCAGAAAATTGGGAGCTCATTTCTTCATCGCGGGGACCTAACTTTGAGATCTTGTAACACTGCCCCCTTCTGTGGACTCGAAGTTCCGTCCGAGTATGTACCTGTAAGATAACAAGATCTATTACTGTATCCGGAATAAAAATCTGATAATAACGAAAAAGATGAACTTATTGCATCCAGTCTCAGGTTCGCCTAGTTGTGCAAGAGTTTCCTGTCTGAGCATGGTCCGAAAATTGGGATGAGAGGCTCGGGGAGGGATCTTCCAGTTATCCGAATGTGAACCTGCTGGAGAGAAGGTTAGTATTTTGTTCTATTATTTCACAAATATGCCCTAATATCCTAAGTTGAAAATAAATACCGGTTTAGCGAAGAGCCTTACCCTACCGGGATGTACAGGATCTGACGAAAGTCCTGTTTCACCGGCGGCCCTTCACCAATCGCAGATGTATATTCAAAGATATAGAGGAATCCCCGGTGGCGAGCAAGGCAGAATTAGTTGAACTTTGTTAAGAGGCGCATTCTTTAAATGAAACTATGTCGGGGCTTGTCTGCTTAGATCCAGTATCATGGTGGAAGCTATTTAAATTTGTTCTCTTAGTGAAGTTATTTAGTTAATTACTCGCTTAACGCACATGAATGTTCATTCCTTTTACTTCTCAAAAATAAAAAAAATATGTTTTTAGTTCATTAGAGTTAATCAACGCGTAACCATAAAATAGTTTATGAGAGTAGTGATCAAAAATGAATTTCTATTACTTAAAAAGAGAACTAATGCTTAAGTTAGTTAAGTTTTGCTTTAAATATTTCGTTGAAATAAGGGCTCGAGTATCATGCTAGAAGCTACTTAGCTTTGAAACAATTGAGGAGATACCTATTTGTACGCCTGTAGCAATAGTGACTGTTTCCATAGAGATTAAGATATAGGATATACAGCACCCTTCACATCACACTGTCTTAGGTTAGATGTAATGATCGAGATGGGGCAGAGTATTAAAGTTCTCTAACCACATCTCAACTGCAACGATTATTGGTTTTTTTTTTATTTTATAAGTTTTGGATAGCACGAGTCTTGACGCAACCCCAGAAGTGTGGGCTTCAGTTAGTTGCATCCCGGCAATCGTTTGTCAGATATCAGTATATCGACTGCCTTCGCCAATTTAGCTTCCGAATTTTCTATTCGGCTGGCTTTACTGACTAGGCCAGTGTCGGAATAGCGCGAGTCTTTGGACACAACCCCAGAAGTGTGGGCTTCAGTTAGTTGCATCCCGGAAATCGTTTGTCAGATATCAATATATCGACTGCCTTCGCCAATTTAGCTTCCGAATTTTCTATTCGGCTGGCTTTACTGACTAGGCCAGTGTCGGAATAGCGCGAGTCTTTGGACACAACCCCAGAAGTGTGGGCTTCAGTTAGTTGCATCCCGGAAATCGTTTGTCAGATTTGTTACTCCTACCATTATCATTGGAGCCGTTGTGGTGACATTGGCTCTCAAGGAGAAATGGACGTCAGGGGACTTCCAGTGGAGATGTGTAAAGTGCTGAAGTGGGATAAAACCAAAAAAATTTTTTTTTTTATGTTTTGCTAGTTGGACTTATTTCCAAACATACAGGCGTACAACCTGTAGGCTATTCTCAATTGTCGCAACACAACTAGTTTGAGTACTGAGGTGTGCAATTTTTTTTTTTTTTTTTTAAAAAAATTCTGTTCACAAGAAGCGTGAGCTTTCATGAGCGAAATAAAAATTTTCTTTTATTTGGCAAAGTAATACTGTTGAGTACCAATGCATGCGGGGTCTATCAATTTTATTGTTTTTTTTTAATTTTACCTCGCCAGAAGGGTGAACCTTTATGAGCGATATAAGCGATGTACATAATTTTTATTTTGGTTTTTATTATTATTATTTTTATTGAGTACTGGACCCAAATCCTACGCGCGACGACTGTTGTGGTACTGAAATGGGATTTGCTATACCCTGTAAATTTTTTCCTAAACCTTTTCCGGGTTCGAAGCCACATTTTAGGAGTAGATTCGACGAGATTCTCTTAGAATATTTTGTCCATGGCGCGATTTCAATAATCTCTGTTGGGCTTTTGCTGTTAGCAACGCTAACATGGAAGTTGGTATCTGTTGGACTGTTTGTGCTCCGAAATTTAGCTAATCTATCGACATGTAATACCTTCCTTGTCTTACCACCGGGGAATTCTACTCTGTAAAGAACGTCGTTTAATCGAGACATTATAACACCAGGACCTTCCCAGTCGCGCTGAAGTCCGAATGTAGCTGAAAGGGAATACCGAATCGAGATAGAACATTCTCAATTAAGCCATCAACTAAAGTCTCAGTCTTTTGATCTGTAGTTGCAAAGGCTTCTGGCCATTTAGTGAAATAGTCTATTACGATTACGACATATCTATTCCCTTTCTCGGTTCTAGGAAGTGGGCCTAGAACGTCGATGGCGATTCTCTCGAATGGAGCTCCAACATTAAATACTTGGAGTTCTCCGCGCGTTTTTCGCAAAGGACCTCTTTTGGAATGACAAAGCTCGCACTTTGCACACCATACTTCTACATCCGTTTGCAAAGTTGGCCAAAACCAACGCTCCTTTATTTTCTCGGCTGTTTTCCTGACGCCGAAATGTCCACCTTCCGGCTTATCATGGAAATCGTGAAGAATCTTTTGTACCAGGCTTGGAGGAGCTATTTTAACAAGAGTGTCGTTGTCACCATATCGGATGAGATGCAAAACGCCATCTACCATTCGTAATGAATCATATTTCGCCCAAAAAATTTTTAAATGCGGACTTCCTGATAAGACCTGCTCGCGAGATGGCCTCCGATTTTTTTTTAACCATGACTTTACACTTTGTAGAATAGGATCCTGATCTTGCTCTATGGCTAAGTCAGGCGTGACTCCAGCTGTTAGTAAGTCGACTCTTTCTTGTAACACCCTCAGCTCTTTCTGATCGCAATGAGCACAATCCTGACAGGGACGCCTCGACAATGCGTCTGCATTAAGGTGTCTCTTTCCAGCTCCATGTTCTATAACGAAGTCATACTGCTGGAGTCTCTCCAGCCATCTTGCTAACTGTCCATCAGGTTCCTTAAAATTTAGTAGCCAGAGGAGTGAAGCATGGTCAGTTCGGATACGGAATGACCTCCCGAATAAGTAATGGTGAAAATGGAAAGTCGCCCTTACCACTGCTAGCAGCTCTCTCCTGGTTACGCAATAGTTTCGTTCAGGCCTACTCAGAGTTTTGCTGTAATATTCTAGCACTTTCTCCTGTCCGTCCTGAAATTGGCTAAGTACAGCGCCGATCCCATCCTGACTGGCATCTGTATCGAGAATGAACTCTCCCTCTATTTGAGGGAAGGCTAGAATGGGAGGAGAAATTAAACGCGGTTTCAGCTCTTCGAAAGCATCTTGCTGTCTCTGCTCCCATTGGAACTTCCGCCTTTCCTCAGTCAATTCTGATAGAGGCTTGGCCAAAGTAGAGAAGTCACGAACAAATCTTCTGTAATAAGACGCTAGGATTAGGAAATTGCGAACATCTTTTTTTGTTTTGGGATTTGGCCAAGTTCTGATGCTCTCCGTTTTGTCCGGATCAGTCTGTAGGCCTCTTCCAGATACTACATGATATTTGACTTTTTTACGAAGCAAATGGCATTTTTTGTGACTTAATTTTAGATTAGACGTGCGTAGGTGCTGGAAAACTTTCCGTAAATTGTCGAGATGGGTTTCGAGACTAGAGCCATGAACAATTATATCGTCTAGATATACAAGTGCTACATCCGTGCCTAGATCACGAAAAACTCCGTCCATCAGCCTCTCAAATGTAGCGGGGGCATTGCATAAACCGAAGGGCATGACATTGAACTCCCACAATCCTCCACCTGTCGCGAATGCTGTCTTCTCTCTATCTTTCTCACTCATCTCAACTTGCCAGTACCCGCTTTGCAGGTCGAGTGTGGAAAACCAAGTCGATCCAGCGAACGAAGTGAGAGTGTCATCGATTCGGGGCAGTGGGTAAGAGTCTTTCTTGGTTATATCGTTCAAGCGTCGGTAGTCCACACAAAAACGAGTTGATCCATCTTTCTTTTTCACAAGGACCACTGGAAAAGCCCAGGGACTGCTGGACGGCCGAATGACTCCATTTTTCTCCATTTCCTTCACTAATCTATCGCATTCAGTTCTCTTCGCAAGAGGTACCCTTCTAGGTGGTATTCTAAAAGGAGTGGCTTCACCAACATCGATGCGGTGTTTGGTGATGTCTGTCCGTCCAGTATCATTTGACCCGGTAGAGAAAATCCTGCGGAATTCTTCCAATACGACAAGTAATCTTCTCTTTTCCTCATTAGACAAGCCTTCTTCCACTCCGTTGAGAATGGAATTAAGAGTGTCGTGATCCATATCACATGCTGTGGCGTCTACAGAGTCAAGGGTCGAAATGAAGATTGGCTCAAGCTGTCCAATGAAAGTGTCACGAGAGATGAAAATATTACTTGTGGTTAAGTTTACGAGTCGTATTGGAACTTGTCGTGAGGTAGATTCAATTAGGACACGAGCCGCGTAAACACCAAGAGGCAGCTTTGACTGAGACAAAGGGTCTAGGAGTAAACTGGAAACGCCAGAGATCTCACTTCCCATGCTGAAAGGAATAATCATTTCACTTCGTGCAAAGAGTACGATGTCTTCGGGGAGGTAGACTTCAGTGGCGGGATAACTGGGCTTATGTAGTTTGGCAATCACCTGACCAATCTGGAGATCACCTTTTTTAAAATCTAGTCGAGACTGGTACAAATCAAGAAAATCTACTCCCAGTATGCATACAGGCTCTATATTTTCTACGAGCACTGTGTGTGCTAAGCTATAATTTTCAATCATTATATTCACCTTTATTTTACCTAGCACATCGATGCAACTTCCAGTCACGCTTCGAATAGTCACATTTGACTTTTCTAACTGTGTTAGACATGAATGACTTAGATAATCGGGATGTATGATAGAAATCGTAGCTCCCGTATATATAATAAATTGGCAAGGTTTACGATTTAGTGTTCCTTTCACTGTGAGGCTGTTCGTCATAGGTCCCATAGCCGTCAGGGCGAGTTCTACTTTTGCGTGCGTGCTGTTATCGGATAGTTTCAAGATGGAGGTTCCTTTAGGTTTTTGTTGTGCGGAAACTGTAGTCAGAGGCTTTAGGGAGACTTCAACGTTATGACTTGATGTTGGGGCAGTTGATATATTCATCGACTCATGCCCTGTTGGGTTGATGTTGAGGGGTTTTCCGGGTACAAAAGGGAAGAAAGAGGTGTTTCTGCATGGGATGCAGGTATAAAGGAATCATAAAGAGGAGCAGGTCTTTCTATTGTGTTTCCAGGACGACTCGGAGTATTCTGCACAACGAAACGAGAGTTGCTTCTAAAACGTGTCCTTGGGCGTGCACGACCTCGATTGTCGGAAGAGGTTTGTGCCAGATGAACTCTGAGGTGCCTTGCAGCATTCGTTCCGGTAGCCAATTCCTGTGCGGCACTGACTGCTTGATGTAAGGTCTTGGGACCTCGTACTCTTACCAAAGTTCGCAGCTCGTCGTCCCGAAGTCCCTCCAGAAAACGTAAGGCCGTCAACCACATCCGTTGGACAGGAGGGAAAAGCTGCTGTAGCCAACCTTTGCAATTCCAATGCAAAGTTCGCGAAACTTTCCCTTGTGCCTTGAGTTCTTCCACAGAATTGGACTTGGCTGGTGTACGAATCTACCCCGAAGCGTTGTTCTAACAATGTGACTAATTCCCCATACTGGATCCGATGTCCAGGAGGGAAAACGCTCAGTACAGAAAGAGCATTTCCACGAAGCTGTGTAGCCATGGCATCAGCCTTCTCTTGATCTGTCCAATTATTATTGTGAGCAGCTATCTCAAATTGGACTCTATAATCGGACCAGGATGCTGTTCCATCAAAGGACGCGAGGTTGCATATGAAATTGGAAGAATTAGAACTGGCGGGTATTGCATTCGAGGTGGTGTATACAGAAGCTGGATATGGGAGGTTGTCATTGAAACCTCTAATTAACTGACAATTCGGATACGAAGTTGCCTGTGAAGTTGGCTGTTGAGCTATGCTATAGTATGGTTGCCGAGCCGCGTTAAGACAAAACTGCTGTACTGTGCAGGGGTTGGGCTGGTGAACACAACAGGTAGAGTTACTAATAGGAATGGCCTGACCAATAGAAGGCGGTTCTGATTGGTAACGTATGCCAGAGGTCAGTGGACGCCGATTTGCATCTAGACTAGGGCTGCAGCTAGGTTGGACACCTAAACTAGCTGCACTCTGTGAAAGATAAGTAGCTGACTGACTTATTGGAGCAGAACAGATAGTCGCCGGAAGCCCATGCATAGTCGTAGGCAATGTAGGAACCGAGGTGTTAATAGGCCTTGAAACGAAACTCGACTGTATTGTGGAGATCCCGGAATGCATGAGGGCTTGAGCGACCGATGATACTAAAGATGTCGTGGTTGATGTAGCAATAGTCGTTGGGGAAGAAGTAGATGCTGTAAAAGAAAAGTCTTCAAATACACGCTGAACAAATGCTGTTCCATTCAACGTTTTATCCAGGTCATCTACTTTTGTGGATAGCCTTGCGATCTGTTCGACTATTCCAGACTCGATTGCGGCCATAGAACTAACTTGTTCAGATTTTAATTCCTCTTTCAATTCACTAACAATACCTCTAACCAAAGATGTGGCTAGGGCCTTCACCTCTTCTTTAAGCTCTTTTAATTGCTCGGAATCCATTTCGTTTAGTAGACAAGAGAATCAGAATAAAATAAAACAAGATCAACTAGTTCAATCCAAATTTGCCTAGTTCGATTCAAATTCCACCAGTTCAATTCAAATTTCACTAATTCAGTTCAAATTTCACTAACTAAAAAAAAACAACTAACTACTATTAACGCAAAAGAGAACTTAATCTACAGAATTCAGCTGTAATACAAAATTAAGAATTGAATGTTGAAACTTATAACTAGAAAGGAAACAAACGCTTATTCTATAAATTTCACTTGCTGCAAGAAAAGTATAAAAAATTGTGGGTATCCTTATCGTAATCGTATAGTCAAAGGGAAACAACAACGATGTAACCATTATGGGGGAGAATATTTGTTGAAATATTACTAAAACCCACACTTGACACCAAATGTAACGTAATTCTATGTTTAAATAAAATTGCCCTGGCCGAGCGGTAGACGGAGCAGCTTTATGACGAGAAACGTAGAATTCCCTTTGCTTTTATATCCCTATCGGTTGCGGCAGGGAGC
Organism: Dioctria linearis; assembly: GCA_963930735.1. Lineage (NCBI taxonomy): Eukaryota > Metazoa > Arthropoda > Insecta > Diptera > Asilidae > Dioctria > Dioctria linearis. The sequence goes on from OZ005740.1 coordinate 209,637,002, forward strand.
TTTTATTCGGGCAACCAACCTTCTCACCTCTAATGGGAAATTCAAATATTTTCGACGACCTAAATGCCCAGTCGGGGATAAAGTCCAAAAGCACTCTAACGTAGCGAAGATCCGGTGCGGTACTTATCAAATGAAGCTTCAAGAATCGCTAATCTCTACACGCAGAGAAACAAAAGAAATTCTTGATGAGTAGTGCATCTACTGTCCCCTAGATTGCACGCAAAACAGTTGCCTTCGAACTCAGCTGATTAGCGGCGTGTCATATTACGAATGACCAACCGTGAGGTGTTGAATTTGATTTGTTTATGTTCACGCCGAGTTGGACTTGTGAGGACTGACAACGAGTGTAATTAAATCATTAGCGCCTTTTTTGTGATTTGTTTACTATTTACTTGAAAGTGTTTTATCGTAGCAGGAACACGCCGTCAATTGGATAATTACTATAATTATCCGTTTATGGCAAAGCTTTTACTTCAAGAGAAAAGCACTGAAGACGATGCTCCGCTCACGTCCTGCGTAGGCGACTGGTGGCGTAATGACCGTGCCAGACTTGGAAGACGTGAAAAGTGAAAAGCTTTTTAGTTTCGTAGGCGGATAATCCTGTTCTGGGAAATTCGAAAGTCTAACCAAATTACCAGTCTTACTCAGCTAAGCACAAAAACAATTGGATTATACTCCGATTTCATTTGTGTTATACGATGGCATGTGCGGTTGAGTTAAAGGAACCAGAGGGGGTTTTGCGAAGACTTCAGTACGGGGTTCTGATGTAACCAATGTGCACTTTCGTGTTGCGATAAGGAACCTTCCGGCAGTTGTTTCTTATATCACGTTCTAAGGGAAATAAACCGAGATCTCACAAACACTTATTTTTAATACAGGCCGTAAAGAGGCACTTTAGGTGGTAGTCTCCCAAGCTAGTGTTACCGTAGAACCGGATCGGGAAATTTCTTCTTGTCTTACACCCGAAAGGAACCAAATGTACCCAAGAATCCTTTCTCTTTTGTATATCCGCTAAGCCGTGGTTCGATATAGCGAACTTTTGACTTTTTACTTTTACAGAGAAGTGTCGAGAAATAATTTTTTATATTATGCCTGAAAGAAAAGTAACATAAATCTAGAATCTCTTCTCAAGTACAGCCGTTATACGGTCGTTCGGTATCGCGAAACGTCGACTTTTTGCTTTTACGGAGAAGTGTCGAGAAATAATTTTTGTATTCTATGCCTGAAAGAAAAGTAAAATAAATCTAGAATCTCTTTTCAAGTACAGCCGTTATACGGTCGTTCGGTATAGCGAAATTTCTACTTTTTACTTTTACGGAGAAGTGTCGAGAAATAATTTTTGTATTCAACGCCTGAAAAAAAAGTAAAATAAATCTAGAATCCCTTCTCAAGTACAGCCGTTATACGGTCGTTCGGTATAGCGAAATTTCGACTTTTTACGTTTACGGAGAAGTATCGAGAAGTAATTTTTTATGCTAGGTTCTCAAAGAAAATCGAGCTAAAATTTAAAACAAAGAAAGGTCACTAATCTTGTGCCTAAGCCGTTAGATGGCTTATTTCCACCAATAGCGGGAACCAGGAGAGACCCGTTGGATGCTCCCGTTTGCGAAGTATAATCGTCCGTCTTCCGAACTCCTCTCCCCTGAAAGTCCTCTAACTTAGTTGTAGGGTTTTATAGAATTATGATACGTCTTTTTGTTACTGGATTATAATTCACTTTTTATTGACAGCAACACTTCTTAACAATTTTTTTTCTTTAAGCAAAAAAATACTTCAACTTCCAAAAATTTCTATATCACTTCGATCTGTCGCCTTCAAAAAAGATAGATCATACAAATCACTTCTTCTTCTACTACTTTTTTTGTGTGGCCGTCAAAATTCTATTCTGGTCCCTCGTCCCTGGGGAAAATGGCCTGCCAGGTTGACTCGTCGTAAATTTGAGGGGGAGTGTGTCGCCATCTCTTGTTATTTTAGGTGGCCCCCTCTCAGACGTGTTGCCCTAATTGTCTTCTTATATTTATCAGAAAATTGGGAGCTCATTTCTTCATCGCGGGGACCTAACTTTGAGATCTTGTAACAGTATGTTCTGTTTAGACGTTCCTCTACTTCAGTAAATGAAGCAGGGACGTCTGAGGCGAATAATTGGTATGCGTCACCTCTGAGCCTTGTGGGAAGGACCTGATTGAAAGCCACTTTTTCTTCATCATTGTAGCAAAGAGCGCGCCCATTGTCAGCCCTACCTACAACCATCTTGCAATGAATGCAGATAGGCGCTGCAACTGACACCTCTTGCTGCAAAACTCATCTCGGGATTAGTGTGGGTGGCCGCACAGCATATTGCCGCTAGCGGTCAGCCGGCTTGGGGTGGTTCTTGCCACCCACATCCCTTGATGCTTGAAAGCTGTGCGAGAAGCAAAAGAAAAGATAATAAAAAGAATACAAGAAATTGAATGAATGAGGCTTGCTCGTCTTGTGGGGACTGTTCAAGAACTATTTTGTTCTCTACGAAAGTTTTAACAAGTCAAGGTGTTACACCTTGGCTTTTGATGAGAGTGCAGCGGCTCTTGTACCACTACACCAAAATTATATATCTGAAAGGGAAGCTTTGATTAAGTGAACTCAAAATTAAAACAACTGTTTGCTACTAAAAAACAAGACTGACTGTTTATTACAAATTATATTCAATTTATATTAAAATTGCACTTAACTAAGCAAATCTTAATATGTTCCTACCTACCACTAACTGCGAAAATCAATACCTACATACATCTTAATAATTTAAAATTGCAATAAATTGCTTGGCTATGCAAGGCGATAACAAAAAAAGGCGAATAACGAAATAACTTAAATATAAAATGCTTACCTACTTAAATTACAATCAGGCCAGTAATTCTTGCATTCTTCTCTTGCACCTTTGACTGGGTGTCATATTCATAAAAATATTTGCAATGACACATTGAATGCAAGAATTATTCGCTAGAATTAGCGTTATTGTTTTTGGGGGCAAGCGCCCGCTTATAGAGCAAGTAATTGCTGATTCTACGCGACCGTTGACCTTTTTGCCGAGTGCAAACATTCTCCCCCACGTTGAACGAATGTTCAATCTATGCTGACACTAAAGTCCGGCTCTTTGTGATTCCTAGGTTTAGGTATTGGCACTGTAGACTGCTGCTTCTGCCTTTTTGATAATATTAATTTTGTAGTTAAGGATATGAACACAATTATTGTAAGACAGATACTGATATATCCAATGATGGTTGTGTGAGATGTCCGTTCGTGTATTAATTTCGGCAGCTCTAGCTTTTGAGATGAGAGTTGTTGCTGTAAGAGGCTCAGTTCCTTCCATTGTGCATGGTAAGTGGGTGAATCTACCAAGGCTGGGACCGCCGATGACCATGAAACTGACGTGTTGAAATCATTAATCAGCTTCTCATATGATGTTGTTATATTACTCGGATATTTATGTTGCCCTTCGATAGTAACTGAATCATGCTTAAGTATGCAATTGGGTTGGATGGTTAGGAGGCCAGATCCTTGCAATGTTGTAGTAAAGGCCTTATTTTCACACACCGCGTTGATTGTTAAGGCCTCCGTAAGTGCATATATCCATTTGTTTTTATGGAGAGTCTGAATCCATACTGAGTTGTCTCTTATTTCCTTTAATTGACACTCCTTTGGAGTGGGTGCGTCATTTAAGAAACTGATCTCACACTTGCTGATTTGAGACCCTCTGTTGTATATTGGATGATGCTGATTGCATAGATAATTTTCCTCATATCCAGTTGCCACGCATGATGAAATTTCTTGATCGGACAGCGGGTAATAGTTGTCACGATGCGAGCTGATAACTAAATAGGTCGAATGCGGCCTTATGCACATTAGTGTTCCATTTATCAGGAATAGTATTGGAAGTACTTTCAATAACTCGAACTCTTCTGCATTTATGAGTGGTAGTTTAATTTGGAAGATTGCGAGTTTGTCAACTACCCGTCCTTTCACTGTCATTAGTTGATATAGAAGTAAGATCTCATTTTGTTTCATTGGCAAGCGCAAAGTTGATGGTAAGTTTATTTTTATGACTGCTAAAGCTTCCCTTTCAGATATATAATTTTGGTGTAGTGGTACAAGAGCCGCTGCACTCTCATCAAAAGCCAAGGTGTAACACCTTGACTTGTTAAAACTTTCGTAGAGAACAAAATAGTTCTTGAACGAACGAGGCCCTTCTCATCAAGGAATGGAGTTAAAGTGCTGAGTGAACTGTTTTTGTTCGTTTCATTATACTGACGAATATGGCTGATGTCTTCTTTAAATTCTGCTGCTTGCATATTCTTTATTATAAAATAAAGGGCTTCGTCCAACTCTCCTGCCGTTAACGTGTGACTCTTTATTCCTTGACTATTTAGCCTTCTAGTATTATTCACAAATCGAAATATATAGGCGATGATGCGCTGCAACTTACGGAATGAATTTCCGTGATTGATGTCAAGAATAGGCTTCTCTAATACATTGTTCCTTGATTTATCAGTTGTTGTTGCTGATAAAGTTATGCCCTTTCTTTCCAGACTAACTTGTCTCTCTTTTACATATGATGGAGGCCATATTGATTCACTTCCATGTAAGAATGGTGGTCCGTAGAACCAGATATTGCAGGTTGCAACTATGGATAATGATTGGATGGATGATATCCTGTTTGCCACAAACGTCTGAAAGGATGAAGATTCTGCATTTATCCATGCTAGGACAATCTCGGAATCTGTCCAGTAGTATGTGGGTGTGTCTTTGGCTCCTAGAATTTCCTTTACTCGGTTGGTAAGTTGTGCAGCTAGGTTAGCAGCACATAGTTCTAGACGCGGGATTGTTGCCTTCTTTAGTGGAGCTACCCTGGATTTGGCGCACAATAGGCGCACTATAATTGATCCCCTTTGGTTGATGGATCGCATGTAGATCGCTACCCCATACGCCTTTTCGGAGGCATCGGAAAAAGCGTGAATCTGCATTTGTTTGGAGGTTTCATGGCCAAAAACATGTCTAGGAACCTGTATGTTTTTCAGATGCCTTAGGTCGTAACAAAATTTCATCCATTTGGTGTGTGAATCTTGAGGTAGGGCCGCATCCCAATCAAGTCGAAGTTGCCATAACTCTTGCAGAAAGATTTTGGCGGTGACTATAACAGGAGCCATCATTCCGAGAGGTTCAAACAATTTTCCTATGTCTGATGCTACTATTCGCTTTGACACTCTTTGTTCATTGGCTTCATTGACCTTTATACAAAAATTATCGGTCTTTGGTAGCCATGTCAAACCTAGAGTTTTGATCCGCTCTTCAGTTTCATCTGTAAAATCTAATTGCACTTCTTGATCTTCTGGTTTGAGGTTTTGAAGGAGTCTAGGATGGTTGGCGCACCATTTTCTTAAAGTGAAGCCTCCTTCGCGAAGCAATTTTGTAAGTTGCTCTTGCATTTCGAGGATTTCCACCATGCTGTTGGATCCCGTCATAACATCGTCAACATAAAAGTCAGTTTTTAAAACCTGAGATCCAAGTGGATAGTTTTCGGGTCGTTCTTGGGCCAACCTTTGCAAGCACTTTGTTGCTAAGTATGGAGCTGATGTCGTTCCATATGTAACTGTGCATAGTTGATAGTATCTAAGAGCCTCATTTGGATGGTTTCTCCAAACTATGATGTGGTATTTTCTATCTTCCTCATCTAGTATTACCTGCCGATACATTTTTTGAATATCAGCGGTAAATACAAATCGTGTCATTCTGAAACGCAGCAGGATGGCGAAGAGTTCATCTTGAATGGTAGGTCCTGCACATAGTAGTTCGTTTAGCGATATGTTTGAAGACGTCTTTGCAGATGCATCAAACACGACTCTCAGTGGTGTCGTCGTACTATCTGGTTTCAATACGCTGTGGTGAGGCAGGAAATAATATGGTGGCTCAATAGTCTCAAGATTGATGGGTTCCATATGTCCTGCCCTTAGATAGTCGTTCATAAATTCTGTATATTGACATCGTAAGGTGGGATTCTTAGCTAACCTTTTTTCTAGTGCGAAGAATCGTCTGATGGCTATGTCTTTGGATTCTCCCAGCTTACTTGGGACGTCAGTGAATGGTAGCTTTACTATGTAACGCCCATCGGAACTCCTTCTAGTTGTTTGAGTGAAATGATCTTCACAGCGCTTCTCTAATGGAGTGCGATTGGACTTGACTTCCATAGGCTCTTCCAGTTTCGAGAATTTTTCAATTCTTTGATCTATGCTCTCGTCTTCACTACAGATGCTGCATGTTGCTGTCGCTGGCCTTGTTACATTGATCTTTCCTGAAACTATCCATCCCAACAATGTATTTTGCAGGATTGGTCCATCATTCTTCAATCTTATTTGGCCAATTGACAGTAGCTGGAGGTAGAATTCAGCACCTAGTAAGATATCGATACGTTCTGGCTGGTTGAAATCAGGGTCTGCTAGCTGAATATTGTGTGGAATAGACCACTTTGACGTGTTAATAAATTGCGTCGGCTGAGATGAGATTATATGTGGAAGGACGAATGCCTCCAATCTCGCAGAGAAGCCATTTAATGCGGATTGCATTTGTACACTCACTCTTTTCTGTGTTCGCTGTTTCTTGTCGCCAATGCCTTGTATACACATTGAATCAGTTGATGTATTCAAGTTTAACTTCTTGACTAATCTGTCAGTAATTAGGTTAACTTGCGAACCTGAATCTAATACAGCTCGACCTTCCACACATTTGCCTTGGTTGTTAATCAATTTTATTATAGCTGTACTGAGCAGTGTATATTTTCTTTGACCCTGATTGGTAATGGTTGCTACAGTTGAACCCTGATTCACCAATCCTGGTGATATAGATGGTCTGCTAGCTACTTGTGTCTGGAGTGTATTGGAATCTCTGACTTGTGTTGATGATGAATGATCTGGTGTAGTTAGATGCACTAAGGTGTTATGCCGTTTATTACACTTTGTGCATCCTCGAGCATTGCAGCCTGTGGCATTGTGTCCTGATCTTAGACAATTGACACACAGTTCGTGTTTGCGGAGCAGATTTAATCTAGCTGCTGATGTTAATTTCAAGAAGTCCTTGCATGCGAATAACGGATGATTTCCTTTGCATACCACACAAGCAGCTTGCCTGATTGATGAGTTGGTGTGTACAACTGATGACAAGGATTTGGCGCTGTTGGATTTTCTCTGAATGTCCTCTGTATGTCTTAGTTTGTTAACCAGGGCTTCCAGTGATTGAAATCTTGTTTGTAGAAATTTCAAGAATTCTTTCATGGACTGTATCTCCCTTGGGTTGGTCAATGATTGTTCATACAAGGTATGAGTGGCTCTATCTAGCCTTTTTATCAAGATATGCAATAGTAAGGGGCCCCAGTCAGCAGTTGAGATTTTAAGGTTCTCTAACGCCATGAGACATTCTTGCGTTGTGTCATGCAAATTCTTTATATTGTTCGCAGATGCAGCGTCAGTAGCATGACTTGGCTGTGATAATAGTTTGTTTACCAGGGCAGATACGAGCAGTCTGCGATTTTCATATCTTTCATGGAGCATTTTCCACGTAGCTGTGTAATTGTCTTCAGATAAACTCAAGTGCCTAATGAGTCTTTCAGCTTCACCAACCAAATTCATTTTCAGGTATCACATTTTCTGTACATTTGCCATCTGCTGTTTGTGTACCATTTCAGTAAATAGGTCTGCGAACTGACGCCATTTTAAAGAGTCTCCATCAAACTTGGGAAGTGATATTTGTGGCAGCTTGAGTGTTGTGTTGGTTGTTATGGAGCTTGCAGCCTCTTGTGGTGCACCAAACCTTGCGATTTTAGCAGAGAGACTTACATGCTGTTTTTGCACCTCTTCTTCGAGCTGAATATAGTCTTCAATCTTATAGCCCACTGTGCTTGGCTCATCTGCGAGCTCCCAAATGGAGTGATTATACTCCTCTATTTTGAACCAGTATTGATTCAAGGTCTGGAGTTTAATGTGGTAGTACTGTTCGGGATGATCATCTGACTCGTACGTGTTATCAATAAGACGGCGTAAAGATTGTATGATCCCTCTTTGCCTTCTAATGATTCTAGTTATATCTGCTGAGGCTTCAGACAACAACGGAGTAGACTGTTCTTCTGGTGAATTTGACTTGGCTAACGTAATCAGTGGCCTTGATGCATTTTCTGTTGACTTGTCTTCAGATTGAGTTGCGTTATAATCATCGTTGCTGGCTTCGTCTTCTTGGAAGGACTGTAATTGTTCCTCAAAGTGGGTCTTGCATGATTCGTATATGTCGTGTATTTCTTCGTAGTACGCCTTTGTAAAGTACCCATGCTCCAGAGGAACTTTAGGTAGGGCTCTAATTTTACTGTCATTTGAATCGAAGGTGGACCAGAATGATTCCAGTCGTCTCAATCTTTCTTCGTAATACTTCTTGGTTTTTCTGTCTTTTTTGTAGTTTATCAAAACCTTTTGCAGTTCCGTTCCTACAGTGTCCTGCTCCTTCGCTAGCTTCTCCATTACGGCTTCAAGATGATTGCTCTGAGTATAGTTGAACTGCGATTCAAGTGTTTCACCTGAATCACGTCGGGGTCACCAATGTTCAAGAACTATTTTGTTCTCTACGAAAGTTTTAACAAGTCAAGGTGTTACACCTTGGCTTTTGATGAGAGTGCAGCGGCTCTTGTACCACTACACCAAAATTATATATCTGAAAGGGAAGCTTTGATTAAGTGAACTCAAAATTAAAACAACTGTTTGCTACTAAAAAACAAGACTGACGGTTTATTACAAATTATATTCGATTTATATTAAAATTGCACTTAACTAAGCAAATCTTAATATGTTCCTACCTACCACTAACTGCGAAAATCAATACCTACATACATCTTAATAATTTAAAATTGCAATAAATTGCTTGGCTATGCAAGGCGATAACAAAAAAAGGCGAATAACGAAATAACTTAAATATAAAATGCTTACCTACTTAAATTACAATCAGGCCAGTAATTCTTGCATTCTTCTCTTGCACCTTTGACTGGGTGTCATATTCATAAAAATATTTGCAATGACACATTGAATGCAAGAATTATTCGCTAGAATTAGCGTTATTGTTTTTGGGGGCAAGCGCCCGCTTATAGAGCAAGTAATTGCTGATTCTACGCGACCGTTGACCTTTTTGCCGAGTGCAAACAGGGACTTCGGACAGACAGACGGACAGGAAAAAAAGAAAAGAGTAAACAAACAGGTATATATGTATGTGGCAACCGCCACCGAAGTTAGAGGGCAACATTTAAATTTAGCGCCTAGCGCAACGAATTGTAATTCTTTAGTGATGTCGCGCCCTCTATGAAAAAAAATTAGAACAAAAAAGATGTAATAGTAGTAGTAGCGTCATTTTTCGAGTTAGTAGTAGAGTGTCTTTCTACCACGAGCAACAGACAGTCCGTCCAATACAGTAGACGCTTAGATTAACCAAGTACCGTGTAATAAGTGGCCAAAAGAGCCAAAAAAACCAATAAAGAATTAAGTGTTATCTCTAAATTAAAAGTCTTTTATTTTATAACGCCTAGAGCTGTAGAGTGACCTAGTGTGAAATGGTAAGTCGCTAACTTCCAAAGTGGTGACCCCGACGTGATCTACAGTGAAAGGTTTGCAAGCGAAAGGCTCAAAACGAACAAATCAACAATTCGCCAATTCAATTGCCGGTGCTCCATACATATCGCCATTTTGGACTTGAGTCTTTGAGTAGCGCATGCGCTTGGGATCCAACGTCGACCTCTAGTTACAAATAGAGACAGTGAATAATAGTACTAAACTTAAAACCTTATCACTTGCGTTTACCCATATTTAGCACATTCTTAAACCTTACGACAAAATCATAAATTGAGCTATTTTATCGACATTTATACAGAATACAGAATTACGATATTTTGTTATAGTTGACACTTGTCATATGTTGCTCGTCATTGGAAATAAAAACAATGAATCAATAACCTCAGTGCAAGTTAAGCAGGCGATTTTTGCGAATTATATCAAAATTTTTCCGAATAATTGCTTTTGGCTTCAAATTAAAGTGAACAATTTTTTCGAGAATTTTTCCATTTTTCCTAAAAAATAAACGGATATAAAATCCAATCGAATGATTGTTACAAACGAAACAAAGTGACAAACGAAATAAACTTTCCCGATAATTTGAAAGTATTAATCCATCAGTGGCGAACAAAACACAAATAATTTTACAAAATGCCAAATCACGGCGAGGGAGACGAACCAGAAAACGAACGTCAGGAAGTGAACGCAAATTCAGCCATTCCTCGGATCCCATTGCCACAAATGAATGAAAATCACATCGAAATGTATTTTATGAGTCTCGAGTTTTGGTTTAATGCTTCACGTGTTACTAACGACAATCAAAAATACAACACATTGATGGCGCATATTAATCCACTACGATTAATGGAATTATCTTCGATTATCAACGATGTCCCAGAGCGAGGTAAATATGCTTTTATCAAACCGAAACTTATCGAACAGCCAACAGAAACGAATTCAAGAAACTTTAGCTGGACACTCACTGGGTGATCAAAAACCAAGCCAATTGTATGGTCATTTAAAGCGATTAGCCACGGGTTCGTTCACTGATTCAGCTTTACTCAACCTTTGGGCAGCAAAACTTCCCGAAACGGCTCAGACAGCCGTCATAGCAATGAAAACAGCAACATTAGCAGACAAACTTGCAACGGCAGATGCTGTTGTTGAATCAATTCGGCTTCGAAGTATCCAGGATATAGCTTCCAGCAGTTCTTCGTCAGTCATGTCAGCCTCGGTTAAACACGCCAACGATAGATCTGAAACATTTCCAGGCATTGCTGAATTAATCAAAGAAATTTCAGAGATGCGACGTGAATTTCAAAATTCACTGAACCAACGCGGTCGAAGCAACTCGCGCAATAGAGATAAACGAGAACGGTCATACTCACGAAATTCATTAACGGATTCAACCGAATGCTGGTACCATCGTAAATTTGGTAACAAGGCTCGTGTGTGTAGACAACCGTGCACGTTTGGTAAGCAATCGGCAAATCAGAGCGCACCAAACTCCAACACACAACAATGAAGCCGTCCAGTTGCTTCAACTTCAAGCTACGGTGGGCTTGAAGTTACTTCAAAACATCTTTATCGTCTGAAGATCACTGACTCATCATCTTGCAAACAATTTCTAATTGACACTGGCGCGGATGTGTCAGTTATACCACCGAATCTACAAGCAACTGGAATCAAACCCACCGATATGAAACTTTACGCTGCAAATGGCACAGCAATCAAGGTCTACGGTCAAGTTCATTTAAAAATTAATCTAGGTCTCCGTAGAGATTTTTTATGGACTTTTTACATAGCAGATGTTACTACACCGATCATGGGAGCCGATTTTATTCAATACTATGGCTTATTAATCGATCTTAAAAACAATCAGTTCATCGATCCTTTAACAGGATTAAAAATCGCCTGCATCGGAGAAGTTTCAATAAATGAGACAAGCCTCAAGACGTATGAAACTACCGCACCTTTCGCCGACCTGTTCAACGATTATAAAGAAATAACGAAATTTCCACTGCTAGGTACGCACGCGAACACTACAATTGTCCACGAGATAAAGACTAACGGGCAACCTGTTTTCGCACGACCACGTCGTCTTGAACCAGAGAAGCTTAAAGCAGCGAAACATGAATTCGAACTATTAATGTCAGCTGGAATTTGCCGTCCGTCGAATAGCAACTGGGCTAGTCCCTTGCATATAGCTAAAAAGCCAGATGGAAAATGGCGGCCATGCGGTGACTACCGGGCTTTGAACGCAATTACGGTACCTGATCGTTATCCAATTCCGTATTTAACAGATTTCACATCGATTCTTCACGGAAAAACTATTTTTTCCAAAATCGATTTACAAAAAGCATACCATCAAGTCCCTATTGCTCCGGAAGATATTCCGAAGACAGCTATAACAACACCATTCGGATTATTTGAATTTTCGTACATGACATTTGGGCTATGCAATGCTGCATAAACCTTTCAACGCTTAATTTATGAGGTAGTAAGAGGATTAGACTTTGTGTTTCCATATTTAGATGATTTATGCATCGCATATTCTTCGCCTGACGAACATCGACATCATTTAGAAACAATTTTCGATCGACTCAAACAGCACAAATTGACTGTCAACACTGCGAAATGTGAGTTAGGAAAATCAGAGCTAGTTTTTCTTGGTCACTTGATAACACCATCAGGCATCAAGCCTATTCCAGAAAAAGTTTCTGCGATACGAAATCTGCCACAACCGACAACGATCAAACAATTGAAAGGTTTTTGGGAACTATCAACTTTTATAGAAGATTTCTTCCTCAAGCCATGAAATTGCAAGCTCCGCTATTCCGCATGATTCCAGAAAACAAAAAGAACGATAAACGTGAGATAGTTTGGACGAAAGAAGGAATTACAGCATTCGAAAATTGCAAAAACCAACTCGCGACCGTAACAGAGCTCGCTCACCCAATGATTGGAGCCGAATTATCACTGTACGTAGACGCATCTGATTTTGCTGCGGGAGCCGTTCTTCATCAGAATGAAATTCGACCTCTCGGATTTTTTTCAAAGAAATTCGATGATTGTCAATTGAGATACAGTACTTACGATCGTGAACTCACGGCTAAGTTTCTGGCGGTTCGTCATTTCAAGCACATGCTAGAAGGCAGACAGTGTCACATATACACAGATCACAAACCTCTAACGTTCGCCTTCAAACAAAAGTTGGATAAAGCTTCAGAACGACAAGCTCGCCAACTCGACCGAATATCTCAAATTCCGACCGACATTCGTTACATCAAGGGGGTCGATAATGTTCCAGCCGATTTCCTTTCACGCATTGAAGCCATTCAAATAGCAACACGCCTCGACTACGAGCAACTAGCTCTTGATCAATCAACCGACGAAGAATTACAGACTTTGCTGGCCTCGGAAAACGAAAACATCTCCTTGGATTTGAAACTCTACACCATTCCAGGTACGTTAAGGCAAATTTACTGCGACTGTTCGAAAAAGAAAATTCGACCGTTTATTACAAAAAAATTCCGCAACGTCGTTTTGCAAGCAACACACAACCTGTCTCATCCGGGTAGACGTGCTACAGCTAAATTGATGACAGAGAGATTTATTTGGCCAGGTATTAACAAAGATTCCGCAAATTTTGCCAAACACTGTGTCGAATGCCAACGAGTAAAAATAAATCGACATACATCCACATTTCCACAAGCGTACGATTCAACTTCCGAACGTTTCAAGCACATTAATGTTGATATAGTCGGACCTTTTCCTCCGAACATGGACAACAAATATTGCCTCACGATCATTGACAGCTTTACAAGATGGCCTGAAGCTCTACCCATTCCTGACCAAACCGCCGAAACAATAGCAAAGGCACTGGTATCCGGTTGGATTTCGAAGTTTGGAGTTCCAGTCATAATCACATCAGATCGTGGTCGACAATTTATATCGAATATCTTTTCCGAACTAACGACCACTCTGGGAATTAAACATGTCACGACATTACCATATCATCCACAAGCGAATGGGTTAATCGGGAGATGGCATCGAACACTCAAATCGGCGATTCTTTGTAGCAATACGGATCATTGGACAGAACACCTGCCTATGATTCTGTTAGGTCTACGAACAACGTATAAACCAGACATCAAGGCATCGCCTGCCGAACTAGTTTATGGAACCACATTATACATCCCATCAGATTTTTTTTCGAACGATGGATCAAGGAAACTAGAATCAGACGTCGTCATAGAACTGAGAAATGCGATGGAAAAGATTCAGCCAACTTCAACTACATGGCATTCTACGCCTACAGTTTTCGTTCACAAGGATTTACATACAACGTCACATGTTTTTATTCGCAACGACTCGATTCGACCAAGCCTTACTCATCCGTATAATGGCCCATATCGAGTAATTAACCGTAAAGAAAAACATTTTACCATCGGCTTCAAAGGAAAACCCACGAATATATCAATTGATAGACTGAAACCCGCCTATATCATTGAACCAGATCCGTCGTTACCAACTGAAACATCCGAAACTAGGACTGAACCACCAGTCAACGTCGAAAACCTGAGAAACAAAAATCAACACGTCAGGACGACGAGTTCAAATACCGACTCGCTACAGGTAAAGCCGCGTTTCATTCTAGGGGAGAGTACTGTGGCAACCGCCACCGAAGTTAGAGGGCAACATTTAAATTTAGCGCCTAGCGCAACGAATTGTAATTCTTTAGTGATGTCGCGCCCTCTATGAAAAAAAATTAGAACAAAAAAGATGTAATAGTAGTAGTAGCGTCATTTTTCGAGTTAGTAGTAGAGTGTCTTTCTACCACGAGCAACAGGCAGTCCGTCCAATACAGTAGACGCTTAGATTAACCAAGTACCGTGTAATAGGTGGCCAAAAGAGCCAAAAAAACCAATAAAGAATTAAGTGTTATCTCTAAATTAAAAGCCTTTTATTTTATAACGCCTAGAGCTGTAGAGTGACTTAGTGTGAAATGGTAAGTCGCTAACTTCCAAATGTATAACTGCTCGTTCACGTCGTACTGCCGATTCGTCTCCATGGTGCAACCTAAAAAAAAACGCTGAAAGTGATTCAATCTAAATATTACCAGCGATGCGCTGAGCTGTAACAAAACAAAATGTACTAGCAACGCCGTACAAATGTGCAACCACCCGGAGAGTCCAACGCCGAGAGGAAGGGAGAGAGAGACAACGTGGACTCCTGATGTATGCGGAGTCCTGACTGGACTCTGATTGGGCCCATCGCCCCCATCCACCCTGGCTAAGACGTCGCAGTCAGTGTAGGATTCTTAGCCCCAAGTGTGCGTGTGTGTATTCAGGAGTTTCGCCGCAAGACCTCACCAGCAACCATCAGCCCTTCACTCGATCATCTCAACACGTGACTCGAACAAACAATATCAAATAGAAGCGCGTGAGTACATAGAGGCTCTAGTTGAAAGAAAAGACCATTAATGCGATGGCGTTTTAATTTAATATGAATGCGCCTGGCATCCGCAAGTCACCTCGTTGTTCACACTTAATACCATTAAAAAAAAATGAATGTAGGGAGAATTACAAATTTGCAAAACAAAACCTAGGTCTAGCCTGTGCACTACTAGCTGGCTTACCTTAATTATCTTAATTCAAATGCATGCATAAAACAAATATATATTATATATAGAATCTGTCAATATATATACTATTATGTATTTCTAAAAGAACAATGGAGACCACAGAAGGTGGACAGCAAACTTAACTAGATGCGACACCTGGAGACTACCCGCTGGTAGTGAAGGAATAGATCTCACGCTGAGCCGGAACCATGCCGGAAGGGTGCACCCTTTTCACCTCGTTTCCTTGAATTACTGACACGATTTGAGATTTGGGCACATTGGCCTCTTTTTTTTTTATTTCCTTTTCACCTCTTTTGGGTGCTTTCGGATCTTTACAAACTTTGGGCCTTACAATTAACACTTTCGCTGCGCAGCGCGGGCACAATAAGGTGAGTGGCAGTGTGTTGGCATAATAATCTTTAGAACACTACGACAAAAAGGTACGTCGACAGATCACAACAACACCGCTTCGGCGTGTTGTTATATGAACCTCCTTTCAGGTACTAAAATTTCTCACGAATTAAATAGCGAGCACCGTTATTAATGTTCCTTTTTCTTTACAGGAAAACTATTCACCACGCGATTACACGATGTGAAAATGTAAAAAAAAAAATTCGGGGCTTTAATAGTAGGCAATATAAAAAAAATCCAAACTCTATATAACACACGCACTAATAAAATTTCTTTTCTTTTTTGAGGATGATTATCGCACTACTATATGGAAATTCCTCTCCATTTCAAATCTAATAGGTGATATAGAAAATCCAAATTCTAATTTCTTTTCTTTTCTTCAGGAAAATCAGCGCACAGATATATGGAAATTCTCTTCATTTCTCGCTATCCCTCTACAGCTTTGCAAACTTTCAAAGGGTCTGACGCAGCATGAACTTAGTAAGTACATTATGACAAACAATCCTGTTGTCAAGGACAAGTCAAAGAAATGAACATCGTTCACCAACCTGACAACGGACTGAGGTCAAAATCAGAAGACAGTGCGAGTGATGAGCGATTCAATGGCCGCCGGTACTGAGGAAAGAAGCCGTAGCGATAATATGTAACGAAATCAATAATAGAATACACAAAAAAAACCCAATGCATGCGATATAATGATCGTAGCTAGCTATTCGACCTTCAGGTAACGATAACCATAATAGGGGTAAGACTACAACAATCATGACTAAACCTATGCGTATGATGTAATGATCATAACTAAATATTCGGCCTCGAATGTCGATCACTAACGTAGAGAAACCGTTGATAAGATAAACTAAACTATAAACTATAGTATATATTGAACTAAGACTATAAGAAGCCAACTATATAGCCCAGGTAATATCGAGATACACACGAGATCTTGATAGCAACCTATAAAGAAAAGGTAATACGGTGCTAACTAAGATAGGCTATGCAAACCGGAAGAATCACAAAAGGGCCTAATATAATCTTACAATAACTGCTATAAAACTATGATGAACTTATACGAACTGGATTGAGACATGATACCAAAATAATCCAAAGGTATCTAAATAACCCATACTCAACCTATAAGAACTAAAGTAAAGGATGACATCTAAACTAACTCAAACCTATTTGAGGTATAGGCTATGACAAACTATTATACCTATAAAGAGCTACGTTAGACTCTAAATAACTTTACCATAATGATAACCAGACTCTAATAGGCTGTACCTACTTAAAGAAATATCAATAACTATAATACGATATATAACCATACTATCAATACAACTAACGTCGTAGGAGCTAACTACAAGATAATGAAATTCTCTTCATTTAAATTTAACAGGTAATATAGAAAATCCAAGTTCTTAATCACAAACGCACTAATAGAATTTCTTTTCTTTTTCAGGAAAATTATCGCACAATTAGATGGAAATTCCTCTTCATTTTTAAATCTAATAGGTGATATAGAAAATCCAAATTCTTGATCACAAACGAACTAATAAAATGTCTTTTCTTTTCTTCAGGAAGATCATCGCACAGTTATATGGAAATTCTCTTCATTTGAAATTTAACAGGTAGTATAGGAAATCCAAGTTCTTAATCACAAACGCACTAACAGAATTTCTTTTCTTTTTCAGGAAAATTGTCGTACAACTATATGGAAATTCTCTTCATTTTAAATCTAATAGGTAATATAGAAAATCCAAGTTCTTAATCACAAACGAACTAATAAAATTTCTTTTTTTTCAGGAAAATTATCGCACAATAAGATGGAAATTCCTCTTCATTTCCGGAAGATGATCACAATCTAAGTGAAGTGTTATATAAACCTCTTTACAGGTACTAAGATTTTCACCAATTAAATAACGGGCACCATTATTAATGTTTCCTTTTCTTTACAGGAAAACTGTTCACCACACGATCAATCTAAATCAATTCTAAATCGGCGACTGCGTGATGATACGAGAACACGGGTGTACAGGTAATCGCGATTTCCACACTCACGCGGCGTAGATCTTAACCCGTGATTCTTCTTTCGCGCTCAAAAAAAATCAAAAAAAAAAAACTCAAAGCAGTTAACCTTTATATTGCTTTTCTTCTTCTCCTCTTTCTTTCTTGTCATTCCGGAATGAGCTGCGCACTCAACTCTTGACTGTACACGTTCAGAACTTCGAATCAACTAACTCGGCGCAGTCTGCCTACATCGCCCTGTTCTCTATTCCTCCCGACCGACCGACGAACGTTTTTTCTTTCTACCCGAATTCACGCCACAGCTGGCGCACATTCGAACCGAAATTTTATAGGAATGTCGCTTTTGTGGACCAACTGCAATACATTGCATGACGGTATCATGCGATGTATTACAGCTAGGCGAGTTATAGTTTTTGACTCTTCGATGTTGGTGACTAGCGGTAAGTTTAATGTGGAAAAATTGTACCTTGTGCGCATTTTGGTACAAATTAGAATGTTTCTATTGAAAAATATTTCGTATTATTGTTCATTTTCAGGTTTTTTTTTTTTTGTATGTGACTCGGGTTGATGCGCAAAATTCCAATTTGTGCGTGTTCTGCCCACATCGGAATTTTTCGTTGAAGAGTAAATTTTTTTTTCCTTTTCTTTTTTTGTATTCTGCAGGGTTTCAGGAATTTTATAATATGGACAAGTAGCATAAGGCTACTTGTCGAAAATGTTTATATTTTATATTTTGCAGGAATTTATAATGTGGAGAAGTAGCATAGGGCTACTTCTCGAAAAAATATTCATATTCTATCCTTTTCAGGAGTTTATAATGTGGAGAAGTAGCATAGGGCTACTTCTAGGAGATAAAAAATTTTTTTTCTTTTTTTTCTCAGGAATTTGTAATATGGAGAAGTAGCATAGGGCGATTTCTCGAAAGTATGTACCTTTTCACCCCTTTTCAGGTACCCTGGGAGAATGATGGGGGCTTCTTTACAAAAGGTAGAGAAGTCAAAAAGAAAAAGAAAAGGGAGGAAGAAAACGGGTAGCGTAAGGGGAATACGCTACATCATTTAGGCACTGCATAGTTTGTTTGCAGCAGCCGATGAAGGTTTGTAGCTCTCGTCCCAATTGTGGGGTACTTTCACCCGAAAATAAGGGAACGAGTTGAGCTGTGAGCTTAGCTACCTTAGCGTAGTCCACCATTGTTTGTAGTCTATCGACTGGGAATTTAAATTTGGGTTGACTAGTTGGGCTTGTCTCTGGGCCGATTTCCGTTAAGGATTCTTCGAGCCAATCGATCAGCAGGTCTTCGGGAGTTGATTCAGCTACTTCACCGTCACTGTCACTATCACTATTAGCACTTTCACTTAACCTAACAATCTTATTCTTCTCTAAATCTGAATTTTCAGTACTCTCCTTATCTACTGGGAGGGAGCGCGTGGATTCAGCAAGCCTACTTAGTTCCTCACGGAACCGAACTCTGTTTTCCTTCAGTGTCTGTATTTGCGCGAGTCTATTTTCGCGGGTTTGAGTCAGTTTTTTACTGAGTGAATCACACTGAGTAATGGCTAGCGTACCTGAATCTCGCGCTCTCTCGTACAATTTATTTAAACATTTATCAAGACTTACTTGTCTATTAAGACCTGGCAGAACGGTCCCGCTTCTGAGTCGAGGTCCTGTTGGCGATGACGGTGGAGATTTATCTCCTGCAGCAGATGATGTACCTTCACCGGGATCCTGTGTATTGGCACCTGGTGTTGATCCCGCGTCGGCTAAAGATGGAGAGTTTTCCCTCGCTGCTGCGTCTGTTTCCTGCAGAGGTAGAGCAGGATTGTCGGCTGGCATATGATGCGCTGTTTGGTGAAAAGGGGGCTCCTTGCCTGCTTAAGTCCCTTTGCTGTGATTGAGAGGGGGGTTTCTTTAACCGCCTTCGAGTTCCCTCTGAATCCTTGGTCGGTTGCTTTCGGTTCCTTTCCCCTTTGAGAATCTTGTTAGGAAGGGGTCGGCATAATCAGCTTCACAGTTGGAAAATGGAGGTGAGGGCGTTATATGCATTGCTGGCATATCACCCATTAATAGCTATGCTGGGTTTTGGTTGTACCTCAAGCATGTGATGCACCTGTGAATTCTTGATTGCACCCTACTCTTCTCCTATAAAATTTTGGGTGACCTGTGCATCCCCATGGGCATGTTCTATTATCAGATTTGTTACGTGGTGCTTCTGAGGCAGCAAGGTCTGGTGCTTAGTATCCTTTGACAACGTTGAGTTTCTTATTCTACCCCCGACCCGCGAAATGCCTCCGTCATCCAAAAAGGAGTGTAGCGAAAATAATTTGCTGGAATTTGCTAGCGGTCTGTTTTTGCGCAGTCCTTCGATTTCATCGGAGTATGCTTCTTCTAGAATAATTTTGATAATGCGTTCCTTTGAGCATTCCAATTCTTCCTTTGTTGGGTGATCGCAAAATTGCTTTTCAGCTTTGGAAAACTTGCAATTGCCGATAAAACGCTGGCAGTAGGCTATCATATTTGGCGAGTGAGTGTAGAACAGGTGAAGAAGTCCATTGATAACAGCGTTGCGTTAAGCGCTTGTGCAGCCGTTGCATTTGTGTGGGTTTTCGGTGGATGACACATGCCTCCAGATACTTGTGGGAAACGTTTTCTGTATTTCGCATATTCTGTTTACTCTGAAGGTATGTAAAGTATTTGGATTATTTGATATCCAGGCCAATAAATTTTAGAATCACTCCATGCGTACACAGTTGGTGATTCTAATTCTAAAATTGGATTGTAGATTTTTGCAATTGCGTTAGTCTCAAAGTCCCACATAATTTGAGACGTGGAATTGTGATCTTTCGTTTGAGAGTAGTGACTCTGGTTTAGGAGGTTAAGCGAGTAGTACGTATTTGCCCCAAAAGATCTGTGGAGTGTGAGTATATAATTGCGGCATATCCCTTCTCTGAAGCATTGCAAAAGCCGTGTAGCTGTATCCCATACTTTTTGCGATAACGTATCCATCTAGGGATTTTTTTTTATTGTAGCTTGTGCAGCTCTGTTTCAAGATTTTCCCAGGCTTGCATTATTTCTGGTGTATCCCTTTCATCCCAATCTATGTTGCTTTTCCAAAGTGACTGCATAATTACTTTTATTCTCATCACAACTGGGGCTAGAAGCCCTAGGGGATCAAATATAGAGGGAATTCTAGATAGCTTTGTCAAGTTTGGTGACGTTTGCTCTGGTTTCAGTTTAAATTGAAATTCGTTCTTTGTCGGATTCCAGTGGATCGCTATAACGCCTTGATTGTGTCATGCTCTTGTATTTCAAGGATGCCTTCTTCTCTGGCTTCTATCGGAATATTTTTCAACAGTTCTTTGTGATTTGACGTCCACTTTCACAGATATTTACATAGAAATTAGATTTCAATGCTTTCTTCCCAATGTGAAAGGCATCTCCTTCGTCATTAGCTAGCGGTTTTAGTGCTCTTGCTGATAGATAGGTAGTGTAATGCTGCAACTGTGCGTCGTCTTCTGGGTGGATGCTGGTAATAATTTTGGTTAGTCGTACGAAATTAAAACAGGATCGTCATATGGGGTGATGATGATCCGGTTCTCTTCAGCTATCGCTAATCATGTGGCAAGATACCTTGATTTATCTCTCGTTGAGATTTCAAATTGACGTCTGGGACGGCTTAAATGACCTGACCTTGGGCGAGTTAGACTCAGCCGTTATTTCTATTTAATGTATGGCGCCAAAGACAGCCGTATTACTCTGAATACAGGCGAGATAAACTCAGCCGATATTTGTATTTAATATATGGCGGCAAAGACAGCGAAAGACAGTGATCTAAAGAAAGCGAGTTAAGGCAATGCTGTCGATAAATGAAATCTCCTTAGTTCCAAGCGTGAGACACTTCTACTCTTTATTATCCAAACAACTTATTTATACAATCTGTTGCCATTATTTATTATCCCTATTTAATGCATAAAGACAAAGAATTACAAAGAATTTGCATGTCATCATATTGCTACACAAATATGTACTTTATGCACAAGTTATCGACCTTAAATATTGCCAACAAGTCCTTCATATATATGTAACCGTCCTGCTGGTCAAATCTAATACTGGGACCCGTTAATCTAGGAGCCGTTATTGAATTCGGTGAGAAGAAGAAAAATGGGGGTTCATCAAGTTCATTGCAGCGCATAAACGGTGTAGAATGTCGCGTCAGCAAATTGACATGTGTTAACCTTGCTTGGTATGTTCACCTAATTTCTTATTACCGTAAAGAAATTATGTGGATCATATTGCAATCATTTCGGCAGTGATATTATTGATATGCTCATTTTTAGCGGTGATTCTTATTAGTGTAATGAACTTGTATGTTTGGGTGCTTTCGCCTTTTTTATATTTTCTTTTAAATTTTCTTTTTGAGCTTTTGCTTTCTACCTATTTAAGATGCTTGATGCATTACAATAGCGGGACCAGTGCCGTATATTAGGGTGTTGAGCGTGAATTCTTGCACAGATCCATTCGGTCGCGGTAGCCACAGTATTCTTTGGTAGTTTCTGTCTTCTTTTGCAACAATTAGCTGCCTGAACATTTTTTCGATGTCAGCGGTGTATACATATCGGTGCTTTTTCCAACGTAGAAGTATGTCACTCAAATTTTGCTAAATTTTGGGCCCAGTGTGAAAGTTTTCTTCGCATGACTCATCGTCACTATTTTCTGCTTACGTTCCAGAACTCCTCTAATTTTAGGTCAATCTCCGCAAGTGAGAAGAAACTTGTTACTCTGTTTCGCTGTTGTTTGCTGGCAGTTTGGAGTTGTTCCAAATAGTATCCAGCCTAATTTAGTATTTTGCGCTGCTGGTGCACCCTATTCTACTCCTTCCGAGATTATGTTTGCATATACTCTGGCAACGAGTAACAGATTCATTGTACCGGGAGTGTCAAAGTTGGAATCTGCTAAGACCATATTGCAGTATTTTTGTGTGTCTATTCTTTTTAGCTACCTTTCGGGAAGATAAGAGTTGATCTTCTGTAAAACCAATACTTCTATGGAGAGATATATGCCTTGCTGCTTGAGTCTCAGCTTGATTTTTAACTTTCTGTTCATTGACTCCAAGTATGGTAGCTCTGATCCGCTCTTTATGAAGTTTGGACCGATTCTTTAGTGATTAGGTTTACCTGTGAGCCAGCATCAATTATGGCTCTGAGCTGCTCTCTTTGCCCGTATATGTTTTTTATGCTTCCCAATGAGCAGTTTGCAGTAATACATGATGAGTCTTTTTGCTATTTGCATGACAGACGGTAGTATCATGTTTTTGTTGCTGTTTGGTGTCATCATAGGTAGGTACTTGTTGCTACGTTGAGTTTATGATGACTTCCAAGTTTTTGATGAAGCAAAGCGTGATGCCTCCTTTTACAATACATGCAGGACTTATTTGATGTGCATTTTCTGTCGTGTTTGAACGAGGCAATTTGAGCAGAGACCTTTTTGTGCGACCAGCGGATTCCGGTCATGTACATGCATTCGCTTGAAGTCTGCGCATTGATATAGTATATGAGATTTTGAGCAGGTTGTACCAGAATCCCTTAAGCAGCATGGAATTTCCTTTTGGTGTTTTTGAAGACGGGTTAAGATGTTTGAAATCTGCAGCTCTTTATAGAGTCTAGAAGGTTTCTCCAGAAAATTTAAGAATTCTTCAATTCACAGCATCTCTCTGGTATTGCTATACTCTCTTAAAAAAGGCGAAGTAATGCAGTATCCAGTTTCCCATTCATGAGTGTTACAACTTATGTTCTTCAGTGTCTTTAGGCATTCCTGCACCAAATCATACAACATAATGATGTCTTCTTGGCATCTGTGGCAAGTTTTCTTTGCATCCATTATTTTGTTCACGTATGTTGTTATGATTTTCCAGATATTGTTGAAACTGTTATTAATTAAGTGAAGTGCCATGCTGTAGTTATTATTGTTACGCTGTATGGCCAATAACTGTTTTTGCACCGCTTTCCAAACGACAAAGAAGTAACTGCACTTTTTCAAAACTGAACAAGAATGTGTTGTTGTGTATGACATTCGTGAATATGTCTATGAACGGGCTCCAATCTTTATAATCTCCTGAAAATTTGGGTATTTTTATGGCTGGAAGCTTTGGAAGACTATTGAGCCTGTTTATGTCATGATGTGGCTGAATTTTTGCGGATTGCTGCAGTAACAGCAATTGATGCTGCTTCGTAGGCTGTTGTGCAAGCTGCCATTAGTTTTGTATCGCAGGATCGTGCGGAAACTGCCATTAGTTTTGCATCGTAGGTTTTTGCGGAAGCTGGCGTTGATTTTGATATGCAGGGTTTTGCAGAAGCTGGCCTTGATTTTGATCTACAGTTTGCCTTGAGTGATGTATGGGGGATCGTTCGTGATCTCTTCTGCATTGGCGGCCATTGATTTGGTGTTGTAATGCGATAGGTTTTATCTTTCAATGAAGAGTGAAGTCGCAGCTCTGCGAGCGTTAAAGTATGCAGTTCTTACAGAAACAACTATGAGTTGATAGATGCGTTAGCTGCAACAATGTGTGTAATCAGTGCTGATTCTGTGAGTAGTGTATCCCATTTATAATTTGCCGTTGGTGACGACGGCTCGAAGGATCATGTACAGATCTGCAATATAAAATGCTGGAATCTATGGTGTGTTAATTACGAACTAGCATTAGCAATTACATACAATGTGACAATGTGCAATGTGACATACTTCTTTTGTCTCTCTATTCCTTTTATTAATTTCTGTGTCGATAATGGAAGCCTGGTCAAAATTGCAAAAATGGCCTGTTTCCAGTGAGTGGGTTACCAGTGCTGAGTTGGATGTCTGTTTTTCAATATATTTCTTATGTTGTGCCAGTCGAGTTTTTAATTTTTTTGATGTTTGACCTATGTAAGATTTAGAGCAGTTATCACATTGGACGTTGTATACTACATTACTTTTTTCTTGTGTTGTAATGTCATCCTTAGTTCTTGTGTAGAATTTGTTTAGCTTGTTGATTGGTTTAAAGGTGATGTTGAGTTGATCGTTAGCAGTCTGTAGGTGTCGTCTTATTTCCTCAGAAGTTGGATGTTTATACGGGATGGATTTGAATATTGTGCTGTTGGTATTATCTAGTTCCAGAATTTGTGTTGCTGTTGAGCTGTTATTCGGTGTGTTGTGCTTGTATTTTTTTGTTGCTTTATTGATAATTTTGTGTGTTATATGTGGTGGATAGTTGTTTTTTGCAAGAATTTGGCTGACATTTTGTCTGTTTTTTGTGTGGAACTTATTGTGGCTTAGATTAAGGACTGTGTTGCCAAATGTCTGTGCTGTATTGATAATTGTTGCAGGTGGGTGGTTAGAAAAATAATTAATCATGCGGTTTGAGCTGCAAGGTTTGCAATACCAATCCGTAGTGATCTTTCGGTCTTCTGTCCTAATGATATACATGTGCAGGAATGGGATTTTGTTGTTGTTTTCTATTTCTAGAGTGAACTTTAAATTGTTGTCAGTGTTGTCAAAATTGTGTAGTAGTTCATTTGTGTGTTGTTCTGGGATTGCGCAAATAATGTCATCCACGTATTTCTTAATAAATGTGGGCTTGTGTATGGTGTTAGTAAGGGCCTCATTAATAACATGATCAAGCGCAAAATCTGCTAAGATTCCTTATAGAGGATTTCCCATGGCCAATCCACATTTTTGTTTGTATAATTGCTTATTGTACGAAAAGTAGTTGCAATTTATTACATAAATGTAGTGTTTTTCGTCATATTTTGTAAGTAGTTGTTCACATAGTATTAGAAGTAATTCAAAACATTTAATATATTTACATTCAAGCTTTTTTTAAACATGCTAGACGTCTGAATAAATGTATTTCTACAGATCCCTTGAAAAGGACTCTAAAACTCAGAGTCGAAACGTCGGGTAAATTTGAATAAACTACTAAAACAAAGTTTCGTAGTTTTTTCTCACTGATCGGAGATCACATCGTTTCTTCTATACACATACATATATGCTGTCAACAATTATTATACCCTAGATGAAATCTATAAGATATACTAAGTTTGTCATTCCGTTTGTAACGCACAGAAATAATAATGGTAGAGCAAAACGCATAATGTTAAAAGTTATTTTGAAGTTATTTGAGTTATTGTGAAAAGGATCAGTCCTAGACGTTTTTATTATACTGTAAGGTTCCAAATATGAAATTCTATAAAATTTGTTATAACCATTTTTTCTGTCCGACGAACCGTTCTGGAAATATATGCACAAAACCACTGCAAAAATCAAAATTGCTCAAATGGGTGACCGTACGAAATTTCATACGGGCATTCAGCTAGGGTATTATAAGAATTGGTCTTAGACTTTATTTATAAGAGATCACGTGACACATTTATGCGGGATATATATCGAAGAGCTATCCGCAAAGCGAAGCGCGAATATTTTCATTCGAAAATAGATACTAACTTGGGTTCAAGGCTTCTGTGGAGTAATTAAAAAAAGTACGGGCTATGCAATAATGAGAAGGACTGCTGCAATCTCCATCCTGCTGAGTTAAATGAATATTTTACTTCTAGCATAGTTTCTGTGAGGGCACAATCATTGGTAAACTCTACGGCACCAGGGTTGCCAAACTTGTTTTCTTACAGGTGCATTGATTGCGATGAGTTGTCTAAAGCCATTTTTTCTATAAAGTCTGATTCTGTTGGACCAGATGGCTTACCTCCCCACGCTTTGTTAAAAGTACTTTTCCTAGCATCCAAACTGCTATCTTGCTCCTATTCAATACGTCTCTTACAACATCTATTTTTCCATCCTCATGGAAAGTGGCCCCCATCATCCCAGTCTCGAAAAATAGATCACCTACCAATGTGCTGACTATCGCCCGATAAGTGTCTTATGCTTTATGGCAAAAGCTCTTGAAAAGCTCATGTATTGCGAATTGAATACTTTTTTAGAGCAAAATCGTATTATATCGCTCTGAAAGTTGTGCTCTCGATCCCTTCACAGTTGCGAAACTGCCTTAATACGCGTTACTCTCGGCACTTGACAATGATGAGTTTGCAATAGTGATATTGCTGAACTTCTCTAAAGCCTTCGATAGTGTAAACCATTTTAAACTTATTATATATAAATTAAAAATATATTTTCAATCTCTCTATAGTTTAGCCTGTCGGCTTGTGATGAGCTTGCTGTCAGATTGAAAGCAACGAGTGAAGGTGGGTTGTGAATTTTCCGGTCTTTCATCAGTTAATAGGGGTGTCCCACAAGGTTCTATTCTTCGAGCTCTTCTTTTCTCTCTATTTATAAATGATCTGCCACAGAAAATCCAATTTGCTAAGGCTCATTTGTATGCGGATGAGTTACAGATATAAGGTTAAACCCTGCGAAATGATCTGAAATCCCAATATACAACCCAGGCTTCGACCCCGCTCAGCTTCAACCAGTTTGTATCGACTCTGCAACCTTACCGTATGTAGAGAAAGTTAAGACTCTTAGTTATGATCAATTGGTATTTAAAGTGCACAAATTATAACAGCGCGAAAATTTCTTGTGGTTTGCGGATGTTGTGGTTGTCAGCTGATATACTACCACCCTCTACTCGCGAAAGACTATTCAAGGTTCTCCTCTTGCCTCACTTCTGCTTTGGAAGCTTTATTTATACCAAGGTTTTCTCTATAAGTGCGCCTAGAATGGATGTAGTCTTTAATGGCTGTCTTCGGTTTATCTATGGGCTGCGACGCTACGACCATTACACACACTACACAACATCTTTGTTACGCTGTACATTGCAGTCATACTTGCATCGCAGAGCGTTGATCTTCCTCTTTGGCCGTATCACGTCACAAAAACCTAGCTACCTGTATAGTCGCATACATTTTCTGCGTTCAGCAAGACATCGAAATATTATGATTCCGAGATTTTCTAAACGAGTCATGGAGGGCTCTTTCCTTGTTCAGTTGATATGTCTTTGGAATCAATTACCTGCACGTATCCAGGGGGCGGAAAAAATGCATACTTTTAGAAGGTAACTCCGAGCACATAATCTTTAATCTTTTATAATTATATTGCATATTGTTTTTTATATTTAATTAATTTCTTTTCTTCTTTTTAATTTTACTCTATCTCTTCTTGTTTCTCTTCTGAATTAAATTTAATAATTTAGTGTTATACTATTAGTTATATTAATTATTAATTTTGACATAAATAATTTAAGAAGATGAATATCTTGTGTACAATTTTTCTAAATAAATATGAATATGAATTCTAGCTTTTTTACTCGTTTTCTTCTTTCTTTCCTCTTCTAGCTGTATACATTTTACATGTAAAATAATCGGACAACTTTTCTGAGTCCTAACTTTTAAGTTAAGTGAACTTTGCTATTACATTTAAGACATTGTAAATTCTGAATTATATTCTGCCTGAAAGGAGCTTGATTTGGCTT
The DNA here is from genome assembly GCA_963930735.1 of Dioctria linearis. Lineage (NCBI taxonomy): Eukaryota > Metazoa > Arthropoda > Insecta > Diptera > Asilidae > Dioctria > Dioctria linearis. Next base: position 209,665,116 of record OZ005740.1, read on the forward strand.
GTTATTCGTTTGAATGTTTATTTCCTTGAGCTCCAAGCATGACGCCTGTTCCATGATATTGGATTTTTATGGATGAAGATGATTTATCGTGATGAAATTTTGGTAAAGTCTGTACAAGTTGCAGATGGGATAATTCATCTTCGATTGTCTTGATGATGATTCTCATTATCTTTTATTAAAGATCGTAGGAGCACCTTGTCCGTTGTATAGAAGTATGATGCCTCATTTAATTTAGACCGGATTGTATTTAGTCTTTGGAGGAAATTATTCACATTTCTCTCATTTTTCCTTAGAGTTACTTAATTGAGACTGCAAAGTGGAGCTAGTGGTTTTGACTTCGAATGTTTCAGTCAATAGTGATTATAGTTCAGGCCAATCTGAGATTTGATTGTATCTATATCATATGCCTTGGCAGATAATTTACTCCTTATTAAGCTAAGGAAGGAATGTCTTTCATTTTCTGTTGATATTGTCGCGTAAATGTTGAGACAAATTTGTGGGAGATCTTTAGGATTTCCACTGAAGGGACATATAAGCGAGTTTGCCTCTGCTATGGAGGAACTTTTTTAGTCTGAGAAGGAAACGTTTTTGCGTATGATTGAAGTTGGGTTATGTGTGGCCTGCCTATATCCAGAAATCCCATATCTAATTATTCCTGTATATCGATTACTGTGTCCCAATATGATGTTTCTGTCATTTCGTAAATATAATTTTTGAAGCAATTACTTTCTTCATCATTTGGATTTTGATAAGGGATTATTTCTAGTTGTGTTTTCAAATCCACTCCATATTTATGGAACGATTGCAGCTTTTGTTTTCGATATGCCTTACTGGCAATTCTAAGTGTGGACGAATCAATTGACTGTATTATCCGCGATATGAACTCTTGCCAGTCTTCCTGATTATTAATTTATCAATTAAAGCGTAATCTTCTTAGAAGCTCCAAGGGGTTTAAAAAATACAAAGTTACAGAAACCATTTCAGTTAATTTTTTATATTTAAAATTTGTTCACATTTCTTTTATTTCTTGTTTTTTTTTTTAATATTTATATTTTCACTTCCGTTAATTTTGTACCCGTCTATACTTTCTTATAATTTACACCATTACGTTTTTCCATGTCAGCTTCCACCATTTATCTGTTGATTGGATACATCGTCGTCTGAATAATTATGCTATTATTAAAAATTTAACTACTCATTTGCTTGATAAGTTTTTAAAAACACTTATCACTTTCGATTAAGTCTATTGTCCGTATTGTTTCCTGCATAATTTCGCAATAATCGCCATATTCGTCCCCAAATATTTCATCTATATTAAGAGGTTCAATTGCAAAATAAAAAGTGATGCCATTAATGAAAAGGTCACTCGCTTTTCTGCACTTTAAAATTTCAATAATGTGTGAGGCTGCGTTTATCACTTATGTATATTTGTAGGTAAAACGAATGTAATTTTTCGCATGAAATTTAAAAAAATACGAAAAAAGATCAAAAATATTCAGAAAACATGGAAATAAATTACAGATGTCCAGTGAAATACACCAAATACAGTCGTTTAGATATCTCTGTATTCAATTGATCTGTAACTTTAGAATAAATTCGTAGAAGAAAGCAATAAAGTTGTTACTTTCATATTTAATTCATTGGTTTTGCTCAAGAAAGTGCTTGTATTTTAATAACTGTATATATTAATAATATATTATTCAGTGTGTTAACGTCACTACTGTCAATTATTTTACAGACAGTAGTAGCCATGAAAGGAAAGTAGTTAGCCATGAGTTCGCTGTCGAACAATTCCTTTTTAAAAAACAATTGTAATTGCATGTTTTTTTGAGTAAAAAAAGCGTTCTTGTTGAATCGGTTTCTATTATTCCTTTCTTTTACGTTTATGTTCTCTTGCAACATTTATGGTCCTTTGAAACCGGATATTATTATAAAATCTATTGAAAAGTGAACTGGCATCTTTCTAAAAGATACAAAAACAATAAATTCTGCCAATAAAATTCTGAAATCGAACGTCATCATGGGCAAAAACCCAATTCAATCTCCTGATACTGCTCGCAATGCAATTAAGCGATGATTCCACAGATGAAGCCTTTGCTCGGACTTACATTAAAGCTCCAGAGGATCACTGGTCAAGATATCTTGAGGCACAGATGAACAGAAACATGAAACACTAAAGCACTAAAGGAAACTGAAAGAATTCAAGCAGAAACATGGTATATCAATTCTATTTGCATCTTTAATCGTTTGCTGTTATCCATAGGTAAAAATATAACAAAACTACAGAACTAATTTCTGTTGGAGCAGATTCCGCTGCCAAACTGGAGAGAATTTCCATACCAAAGTTCAATGGAAATCCAATGGAATGGATATCATTTCATAATCTTTTTTCTTCTCTTGTTGAGAAGCTTTCTGGCAGCCAAAAGATGCACTACCTGAATGGATTTCTTCATGGAGAAGCCCTTCAACTCATCATGTCCCTCCAAATCACGGACGATAACTATAAAGAGGCATGGGATCTCCTAAGAAAGATATATAACATTGAGCGAGTGATTGCAGAAGCACATCTGTCAAAGATTTGTAGCTTTCCTGCTGCAAGTTCAGGATGTGCAACTTCAATAAAAAATTTAATTGATAACACACAAGAGCATGCAAGAACTTTGAAAGCTTTAGGTCGCCCTAAAATACAATGGGATGACTGGCTCGTCCATCTAGTAGTGCATAAGCTAGATTTAGAAACACACAAGCAATGGGAGCTCGCATTAAGCCAATCCGAAGTTCCGAAATTTGACACACACATAGAATTTTTGGAAACTCGGTGCCGATGCTTAGCAGCAGTGGAGACTCATACTCAAGAATTACATCGCAAGGTTTCGGTCATTAAATCTGCTACTCTTAACCCAAATCTGAGATCAGCAACATCTGCCTTTCATACTGCAGCATCTGCAGCATCTCTTGAGCGATCATTTCATGAAAACCAAGGAAAGCAACAGCAGTCAGCTATCTTGGCAATGGTAATCATCTGATTTACGCTTTCCAAAGGTTTATATCACTCAGCATAATTCAACGCAAAGCAGAAATAAGGAAAAGCAACTTATTTCTTAACTGCCTACAATCAACACACATGACAGAGACATGCCCAAGTATACACAATTGCCGTGTTTGTCAACAGCGACGCAATACTCGGGTTCATCAAGATAAAGACAGTCTTCCTTCATCTACTTCAAGCAGAGAGACCAGAGCATTCGTAACGAATATGCCAGAGTTTTATCCAAAGGTACTTCTATACACTGCCAAGGTACGATTGTTGGACGACTATGGAAATCATCAATCTGACAGAGCGCTTCTAGACACGGGCTCGCAATCAACCTTCATAAGTGAGCAATGCGTGCAATATCTTGATATTTCACGCAGTCCTGCATCAATTCACATTCACAGCCTGTCAACATTAGATGCCGGCACAACAAAGGGGATAGTGTCGATTCAGTTATCATCGTCAACAGCACATACGAAATTTCTATGAACGCACTAATAATGCCGAAGGTAAAATAATCTTCCTAATTTTTGCCTGAACAAAACTAGCTGGGAGCACATACACGAACTACGACCCCGAGTACGACAATTCTGCTCCAATAGATCTCCTCATCGGTGCTGACTATATAGCTCAAAACACACAGCTTGGATGGGTGTTGTCAGGAAAGCTACACAATTTCAACTCAATTGATCAACATGCTGTTGTGAATCTACACGCTGATGCATCGCTAGGAAATGCTATAACATAGTTGATTAGCCCAGTGCTAATCGCATAAAATAATTCCCACGTCGCATCGTGATTAGTCCAGCGCTAATCACATAAAATAATTCTCACGTCGCATCGTATTCATTCTGAGGGAATTCATATTTCACCGGAAAATTCTACCATGCGAACTCCAGACGCTGCAGTTTTTGCACGGGCATGTACTTACGTACCTATCACCACCTGTATGTATGTACCTATCTCGTGCTACTCACCTTTCTTGTGAGAATTTTACATTCTCACAATATATGGTATATTGTGAACTAAGCACTTTTTTGGTAATTCTTAATTTTATTTCCCAGACTAAATTTTTGTATAAATAGGATAATAAAATGTACATATTTTACTTTTTTAATAAACCATCAATCAGTAAAGAAGGCTTTTTTATTGAACATTTTGGTGACCCCGACGTGATGTATTGAATGTTTCAATACTTCACTACCAAGTCTTATCATCTATAAAAAACAATAAGCTCTCTAGTGATTACTACAAGAGACAACAGCAGCGCAGCGGTACTACTTACCTACATATACAAAGGCAAAGGGTTCCAGTGTTTACTACGCGGTAGCAGCACCTTTTGATTGCGGGCTAGCAGTTACACTAAGAAGAACAGCCGTACATAGGCAACCCCCGGCAATATATTTTGGACAGAACAGCAGTGTTAAAGTCAGAAGCAAATCAACATGCAAAAACTAACCGCAGCACAGTCAGGAATTGGCAAGGAAATTTCTCAACTGCTTGAGAATTTCAGGAAGGAAAGCATTGGGCGGAGAACTATAGAAAACACGAAAGGCTACGAAGGAAGGCTCAATGACTTATGGACTAAGTTTTGCGAGAATCACGACGAAATAGTTGAAAGTGAGGACTGCAACAAAGAGCATTCTTACTTTGTGAAAAACTACTTTAATCAAGTAGAGAAGGTCTACAATGAATTCTTGCAAAGATTGAGTGAGCGACTCGAGGTATCGACAGCCACATCATCACATACAGACGAGCCCGAGCACCAGGACGAATTAGTGCCACTGACTGGAAGCCTGAAAATGAGAAAACAGGTGAAGGCCACCATTGCTGCGCTAGAGCGAATCATCAAGGTAATTGAACGCGAACATGCAAATCCACATCCAAGGGCATACTACACACAAAAACTGAGGTCCATCAATCAATATTGGGACACCATAGCCTCCTTACATGGGCAAATAATGGCAGAACTTGATGATGACTCCTACGATATTCGCGAATATACGAAGATTGAAGATCATTTCCAAGAAACAGCAACAAGGCTACAAGGAAAGCTTGACGAACAATCAGTGACCACGATAAATGGAAACGTTAAACTCCCAAAGTTAACACTTCCAATCTTTGACGGAAACTACACCAAATGGGGGCAGTTCAAAGACTTGTACAGTCAACTCATTCACAACAGGCCTCTGGGTGAGGCCGAAAAATTATACTATTTGAAGGCAAATCTGACAGGTGAACCCAGCGGACTAATAAAACATTTACAAGCTACTGACGATAACTACTCAGTAGCTTGGAAGTTACTCTTAGAGAGGTATGACAATCCGAGGGCTATAGTAACAGCAAATTCTCAATCAGTTACTATATCAAGCTGCTCTCACAACCGAATCAGACTCGGGAATCAAAAGATTGCATGACACTAGCAAGGAATGTCTACTAGCATTGGAGAATAGTGGCATCGAGATCAAGCAGTGGAACCCCATACTGCTTCATTTACTCACTCAGAAGCTCGATAGGGAATCCAGGAGAGGAGATTATATGAGCAGTCACTTAAAGCACCGCACGAATTGCAGACAATGGACGATTTCTTCAAATTCATGGAAACAAGGTTTCAGATGCTTGAAGTAATCCAGACGAAGGAAGAACGCAAGAGGGTATCTACGTTGACGGAATCATCCCAGGCATTGAAGTGCGCAGTATGCAAAGCAGATCATGGAGTTTTTAGGTGCCCAAAATTCCTCTATGCAACATTAGATAATCGGATTCAGCTCATCAGGCAGTTCAAATTGTGCCCCAATTGCCTAAAGCTAGACCATACAGTACACGATTGCACATCAAGAGGCTGTATGAAATGTGGCAAACGCCACAACTCTCGTCAATCAGAGAAGCCAAGAAACCTTATTCAAGCGAAATCACGACAAGGCATCGTTCGTCGGAGCACAGACTTAGCACCAATGAACTATCAACAAGTGACCAGAGGCAGTTCAGGAGCTACCAGACAACTTGACTCCACTTCTCAGTTCCAGGAGATTAGTCGTTCTACTCCATCTGAGACAACAAACTCACAAATATCTAGCTTACAGGCATCAACACGCTCGCAGATCCTATTAGCAACAGCAATAATCAAGGTCATTAATGCCTCAGTAGTCCCGGTCAACTGTAGGGTACTCTTGGACTCGGGCTCACAGCTCCACTTTATCTGCGAACGACTCGTACAGGCTCTGGGACTACCACGCAGCAAAACTTCACTGCCGATTAGTGGTGTTGGTGGAATCGCAACAACTGCTAAGTACGAAACCACTCTCACGATACATTCAAGAGTGAAGAGCTTTTCAGCAGTCATCAATGCTGTTATCTTAAAAACTAAATTTTGTATAAATAGGATAATAAAACGTACATATTTTACTTTTTTAATAAACCATCAACCAGTAAAGAAGGCTTTTTTACTGAACAATAGTTTTGGCATCAAGAAGAAGTTCCACGAAAATCGACTATGACAGAAGAAGAAGCATTCTGTGAGTCTTATTACGCTCGAACCTATGAGCGACAAGCAGATGGTCGTTATATAGTTCAAATGCCTCTCAAAGAGGAAATTGACATAGGAAATTCAAGATAAGCAGCTGTTCAAGCGCTAATCAGAATGGAGAAACGTTTTCTCAAGCACCCCGAGCTGCACTCGAAATATATCAATTTAATGCGAGAATATGAGGATCTGGGGCATATGTTCCAAGACTACACACCTATTCTTCCTGGATACTCATTCTATTTGCCATACCATGGTGTCATAAAGGCACACAGTACAGCAACACCGCTAAGAGTTGTCTTTAATCCATCCATGAAGACGACGTCATGTAATTTCTTAAATGATATCCAACTAAATGGTCTTGTTTTACAGCAACCGCTTCAGACTATCTTGCTCCGTTTTCGATCCCACAAATATGTTATGACTGCAGATGGGGCAAAGATGTTTCGCCAAGTATTGATTTCCAAAGAGCAAATCAGTCTTAAGAGAATTGTTTGGTGTAACACTCCAGAATTGGAAATACATGACTACTGCTTACTCACAGTCATGTATGGTACGAACTCCGGAACTTACCTAGCTCTGGAGACGCTTCAGCAATTAGTGATTGACGAAGGCCAAGAATTCAAACTCGCAGCACATGAAGTTCTCAAACATTTCTACGTGTATGACCTGTTGACAAGTAGTCATGCTGCAGACAAACTTATCGAAGCGTACTCACAACTGACAGCACTGCTTGAGCGTGGAAGATTCCAACTACGCAAGTGGAGCTCAAATCATAAACCACTTTTAGACATTATACCACACAATCATCGTTCATGTGCAAACATCATCCGAATGTTCGAGGGAGAATCGATCAAGACGTTAGGGATACATTGGCATCCAGCTTCCGATCTCTTCTAGATTTGGATAATACAGGTCCATTTACTAAGTGACGTCTTCTTTCAAAGGCAATGAAGATATTCGACCCACTTGGTCTATTATCTTCAGTAACCATCTCTTTCAAGATTCTAGTTCAGATACTTTGGCGTCCTAAAGCCGACAGGGATGAACCCTTGCAAATCGACATTCAGAAAGATTGGAACTCTTGTTATTCAAATCTTCTAGTTCTTAATATTCTTCGGATTGAGCGATGGGTTGGAATTGATCAACCATCAACTAAAACTGAGCTACATGGCTTCGTAGATGCATCTCAACAAGCATACGCTGCAGTAATACATTGTCGCGCATCCTATCTGGACGGGTCAATCAAGGTTCATTTAGTTACTGCTAAAACCCGAGTTGCTCCTCTACAACAGTTACCTTACCCAGGCCACTGCACGCAGCCTCTTTACTGGCCGAACTCATGCAGCAAGTCATCGAAGCTATTGATTCTACGTATGATTTCTATGGACGGACAGACTCTACTATCATGCTCGCATGGATTCAAGAAGCCCCAAACAAGTGGACTACATATATTTGCAATCGAGTAGCAAACATTCAGCGAATTATGCCTTCAGACTGTTGGCACCATGTGCGCTCTGAGCACAATCCTGCAGAATGTGCTTCCAAAGGTGTAGGCCCGAAGGATATTATCAATCACCCCTTATGGTGGACAAGTCCACTATGGCTTCAACAAGACAAGTCTGCATGACCTAAACCACTGGAAGAGATTGTGGAGACCACATTGGATCAAAGGCAAAAATCAACCACCACCCTTACAAATTGTACGATCTGGGAAATTATCGATAAATGTTCAACACTACAAAAACTTCTTCGCATAACTGCATATTTGCAATCACAGCTTGCCAAGCCGAAATTTCCGGAATGGGTGCTGGCTACAAGAGTTACACAACGCAGTCACAACGTGGATGAAGTTATCTCAAACTATTAGCTTTTCAGAAGAAGTGAAAGATTGTTCTCATGCAGCCGACTATTAAAGCTTCACCACTTTATAGATGAAAAGGGACTTCTCAGGGTGGGCAGTCGACTTCAAAATGCTGAAGCATCAACTGATACCAAACATCCTATCATATTGGATAAAGGGTGTAAATTAGATATTAGCTCAAGACATTCATCATTGCACTGTTCATGGAGGTCCGCAGATGATGATGGCATGCTAGCAAACTGAATACTGGATAGTTGGAGCACGAGCACTAATACGAGGTACTAATCATAAATGCGTTACTTGTAGACGCAATAGCAAATCTACACCATACAAGTCATAGGTAGTTTACCTGAAGCACGAATCTTAGCATGCAGACCTTTCTTGCGTACAAGTGTTGATTTCGCTGGGCCTGCGCAACTGCGCCTCTCAAAAGGCAGAGGAGTGAAGACAACTATGGGTTACATCGCAGTTTTCGTATGCATGGCAACAGGAGCTATGTACCTTGAATTGGCTAGCGACCTATCCACGCAAGCATTTATAGCTACATTCCGTCACTTCTGTGCCATACGAGCGCATTGTGCAGAATTATTCAGCGATAATGGTACCAACTTTTAAGGAGCTCAGAAGTAATTAATCACACTTCATAATCAAGCAATGAAAGACAGGACGCTACATACTTATCTCGCCACAGATAGTACTACTGTTTTGTCATGTACACCGTGCTCGTTAGAGAGTGCTCACCTTTCCGCCGTTCTTGTCAGAGAAACACAATCAACATTAATCCAAGAAGAATTTATTATTATTATTTTTTCTTGTTCTTCATAGTTAAATCTTTATTTTGTCACAAATTTTTAGCTTTCTGTAATCTTTAGATGTTTCCCATTTTTTTCTAGGTTCACACAAAAATTTTCACATTAGGAACTCTAAATTCCTAAATTCCTTTTACACATTATTGAAATTCTTAAATTCTCAAATTGTTTTACACATTAGTTAAATTCTTAAATTCCTTTAGTTATGTACCATATGTACTTGGAATCTTTCTCCACTTTTGATATTTTTTCACAAATCCCGGTCTTCGAAGCAAACTCCTCTCGACGGTTTTTCAGAACAAACTCCCCAAGGTTTGGGCAAATTGCACCCAGGTACACACGATTGTTTCAAAAGCTTTTTTATTTCTTTTCTTGTCTTCTCACGACGTTGAAAAAACGTACGTATATGCATCAATGAAAACTGTAATCCGATATGCACTTGTGCGCCCGTCTTGAAATATTAATTTTAGGAGGGCGCGAATAATTGTGTGTGTATGTATGTACATACAATTAGATTGGAGGAAGTCAGTAATGTACGTATGTACAGTGTACATACGGAAAAAGTAAGAAGACACTATATATAGGTAAGTATGCATACCGTGTGAGTGGAATGTGTGTCTGATAACAAAATGCAATTTATGCTAAATTGCATTTTGTTATAATATGGGAATGTATTTCTAAATGCATTTTAAATTTTGATTAAGATTTTAAAAGGAAATAATTTTTCATTTGAGGGACATTTATGAGGTACATCAATATATTGTATGGGACAATATATTGATGTATTGACCTTGTAGTTGTGATTCGGGGCATTGAGCACCTGAGTCACAACATCCCTCCCCGTGGGGAAAAGAAAGTTTTATTCTTCCCTAGAAGAAAATTTTTTTGCCCAATAAAAAATAAATAAATATGGAACGCAGCCAAAAAAACATTTGAAAAGAACAATGAAAAGTAATATAATTATATGTTCTAATTCATTAATAGAGACTGGGATTATTTATTATTATTAATAATTATACCCAATTATTAAATTATAGGGATTTGATGGAATTTTTATGTAGATATGTACATATTTTTTGTTCTATTCAATAATTATTATCGTTTTTGAATGGAATGATTTACTGTATATAATGATATACATACTTACTACTTTCACAATAAATCTATTCTAAATTTTATTATTTTTTTTTATTTTTTTTCATAAAAAAAAATTTTAATTAAAATTTTTCTGTTTATTATACTGCATGTAAAGGTTATTGTTTTCGTAGAAGGATTTCTGTTTTATGTTCTCTTTCTTAATTATTTGCTATATATAGGTAATTTTTTAAGGATGAACATATTATTATAATAAAATATTTTACACACAAGGATACTTTTCAGGTATTTTTCCCTTTTAATTTCATCTTTATACCCTAGATGAAATCTATAGGGTATACTAAGTTTGTCATTCCGTTTGCAACACCTCGAAATAATGATGATAGAGCAAAATGGATTGGACACCCACGCATAATATTAAAAGTTATTTTGATTTTAGCATGTCCGTCCGTCTGTTCGTCTGTGCGCACGATAACTCGAGAACGCGTATACCTAGAGAGCTGAAATTTTGTGCACGGACTTTAAAAACAAAAGTAAAATTAAGTTCGAAAATGAGACAAATCGGGCAACTCCTTCGTTGGGGTTGCCATACAAAACTTTCATTTTCCACTATATATTTGGACACTGCCTGAGAACGCATCGATATAGAAAGCTGAAATTTGGTACATGACGTTTTCATTGTACTAGCAAATAAAATTTCAAAAATGGACTAAATCGGACAACTCCTTCTTGGTGTTGCCATATAAAAATTTATGTTTTTTACGTATACTGTGAAAACGATCAGTCCGAGACATTGTTATTGTACTAAAAACTTCTTCAGAATACGAAATCCTATAAAATTGGTTATAATCATTTTTTCTGTCCGATAAACCGTTCTAGAAATATATGCGAAAAACCACTTCAAAAATCAAACTTACACAGAAGGGTGACAATACGAAATTTCATACGGACATTCATCTAGGGTATCTTAAGAATTGGTCTTAGACCAATTCAAGCTTTTTTACTTGTTATTATATCTCTTTATTTCCTTTTTTTTATATGAAAAAATTTTTTCTTATAATTCTATACCTATTTTTCTGTCATGGTTTTATTTCAAATGCATTTAATTGCAAACTCGTTAAATGAGTTTAAAAGAAATAAAAGGAAAATTAAGAAATTCATTATGTTTTTTTTTTCGATACTATAAGTCGTGTCCGTTTGTTTAGTATTTGTTAAAGTTTGGTACTGCCTGTATGTATAAAGCGAAAGGTGAAGAAAATCATTAAGACTCAATCGGCTAATAAATGTGTGTCAATACTATGATAATGCGAGCTAGGAGAGCAGAAATTGAGAAGAAAAAAAAATCGTTTAATTTCTTTGATAAGAATGGCTAATCTCGATATCGTGTGGGTAGATTTTGTCGCGGGACTCTGTTTGATATTTTGTTTCGATAAAAATTGCTTGCGATGCAGTTTTATAGTGATTAGGTGGATTATGGGTTTGTGAGTTCTGGTAGTTTTCAGTTTTAGTTTCACCATGATCTTGCAGTGGCCATCTCGCGAAAGCCATACAAGGCTCCTAAAGATAATGTAATAATTATTGACGGGGTTTATGTTGAGTCGGTTTGGCCCCGATGGAAGGGTCCAATCCGGCTCAACTTTGTTCTTCCGGGCAGGGACACGCTGAACCTTTGGGGGGCCGAGCCCTATGCCCTGAAATACCATGTGCGGAATTTTTCGCTGTGGCCTGAATACGATATGGCGTTGTCGCCATTGGGTAAGTTTCCTTTTTTTTTATTAATTAACTTTGTTCGTAAGTTTTCCTTCTCTATTTGTTTCAGGAGCTAACATGGTTTTACTTGGCCGGTCGTATTACCGCCCCACCCTGAGTTCCATGGAAGGCCATCCTCCATTGGTGGGACCTGATCCTGAGGCCGAGGCTGAATAATCTCGACTGCGGCGGATTCTTTTATATTAAAAAAATATATTTTTACTCCCCTTCATCCCCCCCCCCCCCCGTGGCCCAGAACGGGTTGAATAAAAAGTTTATAATAGAAAGGTATGGTTTTAGTTTACTTTTCCTATTCACTTTCTTGGTTCCATTTTTTTTGTCGCATATTTGGCTTTTGTCGCCTTTTTTTTTTTGTTATGATTGGCTATTTCGATTGGTTTTCGTTTGAACCAAAAAAAAAAAAAATGTTATGTATTGGGATTGGTATTATGTTGATTTGTATTTTAAACAAAATTTGCCTTTGTGCTATTGTAGATGGTGTTAATTTGAGATTTTTGCAAAATTTGGCTGTTGAGTTGAATTCCTTAATGGTTGTCCGGCGTTTTTTTCTTTAGGTGCTGGAGTTATGTTAAAATTTAACTTTCTAGGTGTGGGTTTAGGCACATCTTCCAGTTCAGGTTCCGGTGGAATATTTTTAGCGTTGCGGGCTCTTGATTTATATTTCATGTATAGATAAATGCAGAGAATAAATACGATTAAGGACACTTTTAAATATAACTTTGCGTAATGATGAATATGATGACTATTTATGGAATTGAGAGGAATTAATTCTTGATTTTTTGGAAACGAATGGATTCTAGAATTTCATCTAGATCCATATTGTTCGTAATATTTAAAGTATGTATTTTTACATGTGATCCTATTGGGGAGGACGTCATATTCGATATTATACTCGAGATGTTTATTGTTGGGATAAAATTTGAGTTAAATTTGGATATTTTGACGTTATGTCCATGTAAGATGAATTCTTTGCTTCTTACATAACAACCGGAATAGATATACATTGTTCCTGCTCCTTGCAGGATTTTCGAATTGATCGAATTTTCACAAATTATATCTATGTGTAGGGATTCTTTTAAGGAGAAAAACCAAGCATTCTGCTGCGTTAATTGCGTCCAATAATAATCCTGTTCTAGTGTTTGGATTTTGCATTTCGATGTAAGTGGTTCCTTCAAAATCAAATTTATCTCGCATTGATTTATCTTAGTATTTGCATTTAAGATTGGGGATGAGATCTTGCAGTAAAAATGCATGTGATCAAACGTTGCGCAATTGTGGATATCTTGGGCTGTTAATTCAATATAATGTTCACGATTGTAGTCTATTAATATGTATTCCTTCGATGGTTCAATATATACGAATGATCCGTTAAGGAGTTGTTATGAATTATGGAAATTTTATCGATTTAATTTAGTAATCCAAATGCGTTTGAACTTAGCTATATAAAATTTCTCTTGCTTATCACTCATAAAGTTGTAGTTACATAAGATGATTTTCTAATTTGTATATAGTAAGCTCTGCCCTGTCAACCATTTTTGTGAAATATATTATTATCTCTCCAATATCAAACGAGTACACATTTACTTTAGCTTAAACATTTCAACTCTTGTTACCAAACCATTGGCGTTTTTAAAACCTACAGTCCACAAACCTAACATAAAGGTCCTATCGAGCCAAATATTTCGTAAAATTTTTGCAAAAAGTATCTCGTCACAAAAGTCAGCGCTTAAAACTCATCGCTGATATCATATCATCGCACAATCGCATATCGCAGCCATATTCATCTATAGCACATTCAACCATAATCTCTGTTCATCGTTGGACAGCTGCATCAATTTTGTATTTGCATCAGCATCAGTGCACTAATTATATCGACAGTATCTGTGCCTAGCGCTATTAAAGAATAATTAGTAATCTTCAAATTTATTGAATATCAACACGTGATTAAAACAATAACATCGTGAGTATTAGCAGCACCCAGGTAATCAAGGCTCCTACTTGGAAATCATTCAATCCAGCAAAAGCATATTGCAAAATTCGCATCATCGACAAAACGTGACACATACCGTGCTCTTCATCACAGTGTTCAAACAATTTTATATTTTTTTTGCTCATTATGGCCCCAACGGATGCTGCGGCAATAAAGCTCCTATCAGACTTAAGAGTGCAAAGAGGTACCATAAAGGGCCAACAAACGAAATTAAAAAACTTTATCGAAAGACTACCTGAGACCACGAGTGAATATGAATTACAGACAAGGCTAGGCCTCCTAGAAGGTTACCTAGAAAAATTTAACGCAATTCAAACAAAACTTGATTGCTTAGACGAGGAAGAAGCAAAAGGAGACGACCGTGAAACTTTTGACGAAATTTATTGTGTCGTGAAATCAAGAATTTTATATTATTTATCATGTAAAAATCTTCGCGACTCGCTCACCCTTTCTGGTCATCAAACTATTAATGGACTTCATAAAAGCTCTCATCTTCCAAAACTACTCCTATCGAAGTTTTGAAAATTTAGTGAGTGGCTAGATTTCTTTTCAATATTTAAGATACTGATACATGAGGATGAACTTCTTTCTAATGTTGAAAAATTTCAACACCTTCGATCATGCTTAACAGATAGTGCATTTCGTAAAATACAGGCACTAGAATTGACTCCAGATAATTATGAGATCGCCCTAACCCTTTTAAAAAAGCGCTTTGATAATAGAAGGCTTATATTTCAGGCACATATCGAGGAATTTTTTAAGCTACCGGCAGTGGATAAAGGATCAGTCTTCCAGCTAAGGAATTTAAGTGATGCTGCAAGTGTTCATATGCGAGCTCTTCTATCAATATCTACTAAGGAGCAGATAACTCCTGGCATACATCATAACACACAAGTTCAACTCGCAAACACAGTTGAAATGGGAGGACGAAGCTCAACTTGATGTCATCCCTACTTGGGATGAACTGTCAACATTTATACAACGACGATGTCAGACTATGGAAAATCTCGCTCAAATACAAGGAGTTTCTACTCCAGCAAATAAATCGGCAAGTACAACACACTTTACTTCTAAAAAATCGAGTAATAATTTTCGTAAGGCGGCCCTCATTACTGCCAATAGTTCAAATTCATGTTTGTTATGCAAGGATCTCAATCATTACATTTATTCTTGTCCTAAATTTCTTACTTTCAACCCGGTTAATCGATATCAAGAAGCCAAACGATTGAATTTGTGTATTAATTGTCTGAGAACAGGGCATGATGTGAGTACTTGCAAGGCAGGAAGGTGTCGGCATTGTCACTTCAGGCACTATTCCTTGTTACATGTAGCAACAATTGAAGACTGCCCAAGACAAAGCACAGCAACGCTTTCAGCCTACACTAATGCTGCCTCAGACGGACCTCAACCTCGCACTTCTCATCATTGGTTCAACCAAACTACATTGAATACCTGTCGCGCTGCAGGAAATTATAATTCAAATCAAGTCTTTTTAGCTACAGCTATCATTGATATCCAAGACTCACATGGACACTTCGTAGCTTGCAGAGTGCTTCTCGATTCTGCCTCCCAGCTAAATTTCATAACGGAAAGGCTACGCCAGCAACTACAATTAAAAAGGGTTAGGGTAGATACTCCTAGCAGTGGTATTGGTACATCTAACATTCAAGTCAAATTCAATTCAAGCATGAATACGAAATCTCGATTCAACGATTTTTCAACAAACATTGACGCGCTCATATTGCCAACTATCACAGCTAATCAACCTGAAAAATTTGTAGATATCAGTAATTGGGGAATACCTACCAACATAAATCTTGCAGATTCAGACTTCAACAATCCCCAAAGGGTTGACATGCTAATAGGAGCTGGGTTATTCTTTGATTTGCTATGTGTCGATCAAATCCGACTGGGAATAGGCTTACATACACTTCAAAAAACCCTATTAGGGTGGATAGTTTCTGGACCATGCAATGCGACCTCCATTCAATCAACATGTCACGTAGCACTTGTTGAGAAGGCTTGCGAAGAACATTTCAATGAAAATTATTCCAGATTAGAATCAGAGAGATATTCTGTTCACCTACCTTTTCGCGAAAGTCCATCAGTACTTGGAAATTCAATCGAGACTGCCAAGAATCGGTTTTATCGCCTAGAACAAAAACTATCTCGTTCGCCTGAGCTAAAAATTCAATATGCAGCATTCATGAATGAATACATCAACTTGAACCATATGTCGCAAATAGAACCCGAGGCTTTACCAAAGAGTCACAACTTCTTACCACACCATGCTATGCTGAAACCAGGCAGCAGCACTACAAAACTTCGTGCTGTCTTCGATGGCTCCTGCAACACAACTAGTGGTCGATCACTCAATGACATATTGATGGTCGGGCCAGTGATTCAAGACGAATTGTTCACAATCTTACTTCGTTTTCGCACTTATCGCTATGCTATCACCGCTGATATAGCCAAAATGTATCGCCAAGTTCAGGTAAAGGAACCAGACACCAATCTTCGATGGATCCTATGGCGTGATTCTGAGGAGAAACCACTTCAGAATTACCGTCTGCAAACGGTTACTAATGATACTTCATCAGCTTCTTACCTAACTACACGTTATTTAGCTCAACTGGCTAAAGATGAAGCCTCTAACTTTCCAATAGGTTCAAGGGTAGCAATCAGAGATTTTTATGTAGACGATTAGCTTTCCGGGTTTGACATCATCACTGGTGCTATGAAGATACGCCATGAAGTAGATCTCTTGCTTCAGAAGGGAAAACTTACATTGCATAAGTGGTGCTCCAACAGTGAAACATTACTGCAAACTTTATCGGACTGTGATAAAGAAAAATTAATGCAAGTTGGTGGTAATAGTGTTGTTAAGACACTTGGCATGATATAGGACCCAAATCAGGACGAATTTCGCTACACCATTTCAAATTCTAATGAAGCTAGTTTAGTCACAAAACGAGGCGTATTATCAAAGATTGCTAGCTTGTTTGACCCACTGGGGATAATTAATCCCATAATAGTAAAGACAAAAGTATTCATGCAGCAACTCTGGAGATTAAAGCAAAATTGGGACGAATCACTTCCTCTAGAGCTTCACACCAAATGGCTGAACTTCTGCAAACAGCTCCATTTGATCGAAAACATATATTATTACTCATTATGAAAACATGGAGCTTCATGGATTGGCGGATGCGAGTTCAAGTGCCTATGGAGCGTGCATTTACTTGAAGTGCTCTAACAACAATCAAATAATATCTAGTAGTTTAATTACTGCAAAATCTCGCGTAGCTCCAGTGAAGGCAATTTCCATTCCACGATTGGAATTGTGCGCTGCTTTACTCCTTGCTGAACTGATTCAGAGAATTCACTCTTCTATCGACATATGCATACAAAATGTTATCTGCTGGTGAGACTCTTCTATCGTTTTATCCTGGCTCTCATTATCACCCTGCGATTGGAATTCGTTCGTAGCAGATAGGATAACAAAAATTCAAAATTTAACATCCTCTTATTATTGGAAACACGTACCTACTAACATGAACCCAGCAGATCTCATCAGTAGAGGAGTCTCACCTCAAGATCTTATTCAATCATCATTTTGGTTCAAAGGTCCAAAGCCAAACTTTCTCCTTGAACCTCTAGCTAATTGGCCCATTCAGACCCCTTTACTTGAACAAGGAATGCCAGAAAGGAGAAAGATCAAATGTGTTCTCATCGCCACAAACCTGTTGGACGTCGTCACATGATGCAAGTATCACAATTCGTACTCAAGACTGCTTAGAGTTTTTGCATATGTTCATTGATTTTATACTAATACTAAGCCAAGAACAGTTGGCCCACTAATCAAATGCGAGTTGGATGCGTCCCTGATTTGTATACTACGCGTAGTTCAGAGAACTGAATTTTCTGAAACATACTTACAATTATCGAAAGGAAATTATTTAAGCAAAGGCAATCGATTAAAAGGTCTCAATCCATTTCTCGACTATGATAAACTCATACGAGTAGGAGGAAGATTACACAATTCCGGGCTGCAGTTTTATAGCATGCATCCAATACTTCTTCCAAGGTCTCACGTATTCACAAAGCATACACTCATTATCATCGAAAACATTTACATGTCAATTCCCAAACGCTCGTATCAATCATGAGGACAAGGTTTTGGCCTCTTGGAGCAAAGCAAACAGCTAAGGCAACACAACATGAATGTATTCGAAGCTTTCGATCTCGCCCAAAAAATATTGAACAACTAATGGGAGCATTGTCAGCAGAGCGCATGCATCCAAGTCGTCCGTTTGCACATTCTGGCGTCGATTTTTTTGGACCACTCTTCGTTACTAGCCTTATCAGGGGTCGTCCACCCACAAAGGCCTCTGGTTGTATATTTACTTGCTTTGCGACGAAGGCCGTACATTTGGAGTTAGTCTCAAACCTTACCACGGAGGCTTTCTTAGGTGCCTTGAAGAGATTTATAGCACGACGAGGAAAGGTCTCTACAATCTTCTTCGACAATGCAACGAACTTTGTTGGCACCCGCAAGGAGCTCGAAGAGTTACGGTTCTTATTTCATTCTCAGCCCCATATCCAAACTCTACAACAAACTTGTCAGGACGAAGGATCACTTGGAAATTCATACCACCCAGGTCTCCACACTTTGGAGGTTTATGGGAGAGCGCAGTCAAACTAGCAAAACACCACATCCGCCGCGTTACTGGACAGTCGCTACTAACCAATGAAGAACTAAGCACTCCACTAAGTGATGAACCAAATGACTTTTCTGTCCTCACTCCCGGCCACTTCCTCATTGGTTCTCCCTTGCTTTCAATCCCAGAGCCTAATGTTACTGATTTAAACATTAATAATTTAACTCGTTGGCAGAAAGTTAGAGTTATGCATCAACACTTTTGGAACCTGTAGAGTGAGGGCTATTTAAATCTCTACAACAACGCTCGAAGTGGATACAACCTTACCCAAACATCACTATCGGCACATTGGAGTGTTGGTAATGGCATTGTTTTAAGTATTTGATATGGCCCCTAGAAGGGAAGAGGTATTCTGAGCTCTACAATTATTTTGTTCTTGAAGATATTTCCGGCTATTGTACTCAATTTGTAAATTTGCGTAATTAATTTTTTTCTGGGATATATGGGAAGCATCATTGAATTTGGCAATTCCCACCTGATGTTCAATAAAAGTTCTTCAATTTTTCTGGGGGATATGAGTGAAGGATGAAATCTTCCATGCCTTGAATCGGTTAAAAGATCTATTAGTTCTGTCTGGGTATTTTGATATCTAAATGCCATTAAGGAGATTAGTGAGATCAGGGATTCGAGTTCAATCGATATTTTGTTATCCAATGTTCTATTTTCCGCCAATGACATGGCTATCTGTATTGATATCAATTTTTTATGCATAACCAGGAATACCTTTTCAATTGCGGCTTTAGTTTTGTTGAAAATATTTGCGGTTGCTTCGACTATCGCAGTTTGGTTTTTCATAAGTGATAGGAGGGAGTTTTGGTTAAGGGTGAAGTTACGGATTTGCTCGTCATAAATCTTGGCATCATCTTCGTCTAATGTGCCGAAAAGAGCTTTAGAGATTGAGCCTATTGCATGAAATAGTGCTCTTTGTTTTCTATTTTCAGTTACAAGTAACATATTCCTGCACTCTATATTTGCCATAATAAGATTGATTTGTAGTAATGTACCCTTACATTTGCGGAACATCGCTGAATTGTTACCAAGCGTCTGACAAGTTACTGTTATTTGCTGTGCGACTAACTGCATATTCTGGAATTCGGACTTGAAATTTGTCATGTCATAGTATGTCACTATATTCCTATCGTTGGTGTAGAGGTTGGCTCTGCCAATTTCCCCAAAATAAATACCTGCAGTGGCATTTAGCTAGTTGACTTCTATTCCTGAGCCGTAGACGAAAGGGATGAAAATCAAAATGAGTGCTGTATGCATCGTTTTGGAAACCAGGAAGATGATACTGCGTATTAATCATTTGGAATGATTTTTGGGGGGGATGGAATTACTGGCATTAATCTGTGAAAAGTTTTAAGCCATTATTATGGACTCTTTTATTTTTGTTGTTGACCTTTATGGTGGAATTTTCGAGGGAATTAATTTCCATTATCTCATACGGACCTGACCATAATGGTGAGAACTTGTTATATCTCACCCTGCTCTTGAGTAAGACTTTATCAACAGAATCAAATGATTTTTGGACGGAGTTCTTGTCGTATTTTATTTTAGATTTTTCTTTATTTGCCATGGCCATATCTTTAGCTATTTTGAAGCTATGCTGTAGATGCGCTTTTAACTCGTTTGCATAATTGTCATAATTATAGCAAACGGTTAGAGGGGATTTTAAATTGTTTGGAATTTCGGCTGGGAATCCGTAAAGGAGTTCGCGAGGAGTATAATTAGTACTCAAATGAGGGGTGGTATTGTATACAAATCTGGCATAATGAATCCATGTATCCCAGTCTTGTGGATCTTTTGCTACATAAGATCGGAGATATTCTGCTAAGGTTCTGTGACTTCTTTCCAATGCACCATTCGTTTGTGGGTGATATGGAGTAGTTTTAAGTCGTTTTATTTTTAGTAATTTAGATACCTCGGTGAACATGTCACTTATGAAGTTAGAACCTTGATCTGTGAGGATACTTTCTGGAATACCATGTCGATAAACTATTGTTGTCGTGAAGGCTTCCGCTAATGTCTGAGACTTGGTGTCGACTATGGGAATAGCCTCAGAAAATTTTGAAACGTAGTCTTGAAATGTAAGGAGATTTTCATAGGAATTTTTGGGTTCCTGGATACTTTGTTCACCTGACAAAGTTTACATTTCCTTACATATTTGAATACGTCGTCTGACATGCCAAGCCAGTAAAATTGCTTTTTAATTCCTTTAATAGTACGGGAAACTCCTTGATTTCATTAATGTCGGATAAATATTTAATAGAATCTTTATGGAGTTTAATTTTTATTTGTTTAGTAGCGAAGACCTCGGTAAAAATGTTTTTGACGATTAATAAATTTTGTGGATCTAACATTGGGAAGGAGATATTTAATTGATTTAACTGATTTGCTTCCGTGTATGAGCAGATCTCAGTTAAAATTTGTTGAAGGTCTGATCTATCTCTTTGGGATCGACAAGGTAGATTAATTTTTGATAAGATTATGTTGGAGTCATTTTTCCTGAAGAAGTTCCGTTCATTTGCTTGGGGGCTTAACTGAAACTTTTAGTTTCGAAGCCAACACTCTTTCAAGGTATCTTGCATGGGCAAGATGAAAAATTTAGGATTCGCATTTTTGGTTAATAATAATGGGAAATTTGTCTCAGTTATTATCACTGAGGAATTGTTTACTATTTGAAGGAGTTGAGTTCGGAGTAATGCTTGCATTGGAGCATTGGCCTGAGCTCTGGCTTGATTCCTAGTTACAAGATTCACGCAGGTGGAAGGTTATGCAAAATGTTTGGAATATTCTGGGATAGCTCTACTGAGAGCGTCTGCATTGGTGTTGAGCTTACTGATTTGTGAACTATTTTATAGCCGTATTCCTCAAGACGTATTCTCCATCTGATCAGTCTTGAGTGATCTTTCATATTTATGAGCCATACTAATGCCTTATGGTCAGTTATAATTGTAAATTGTCTACCATAGACGTACGGTCTGAATTGATAAACTGCGAAAATGATACCTAAGAGATCGTTTTCTATTGTTGAGTAGCGAGTCTCTTCACCATTGAGAACTCGAGTCACGTAGGCGATTGGATGATCTCCTTGATCATCAACTTGTGAAACAACAGCTCCGATGGCGTAGTCACTGGCGTCGGATGTGACAAAAAATTCTTTGTCGAAATCAGGATATGATAGAATTGATGCTGAAGTTAATTTATTTCGCAATTCGCAAAATGCTTCATCACAAATTGCGACGAACTTCTTAGGCGTATCTTTCTTTAAAACATTTGTAATTGGTTTTGCTATCTTGGAAAAATTTGGTATAAAGCGGCGATAGTAGCCGACGAAACCGAGGAAGGCTTTAATATCTTTCTCCTTCTTAGGCCTGGGATAGGACTGAACTGCCTTTATCTTTGTTGGATCTGGTTTGACTCCATTTTCTGTAATTATGTGCCCTAAATACATAATTTCCTTTCTTAGGAATTGGCACTTGTCAGGTTCAAGTTTAAGGTTGAAATTGCGCAAACGACTGAATACTGCTCTGAGTCTGGAATTTTGATCTTTGAGATTGTATCCATGGACGACAATATCATCCATGTATACGAAGCAATAGATACTCTGAAGGCGAGATAAACCATTGTTCATGGCTCGCTGAAAAGTAGCAAGAGCGCCTTTTAAACCAAATGGAATACGATTGTATTCGTAGTGGCCATAGGGTGTGCTAAAGGCAGTTTTCTCCCTGTCTCTCGAGTCCATTTTTATCTGGTGAAATCCACTGGCTAAGTCGAGTGTGGTAAAGTATTTCGATTTCCCCAACTGGTCTAATATATCACTGATATTAGGCAGTGGGTATGCATCGCCAATAGGAATGTCGTTAATACGACGAAAATATCTACCACTACTCGCCACTTTCTGCTTCCATTCTCATCTGGTTTTTTGGGAACCAGGAGAAGTGAGGAAGTCCAGGGACTATGGAAAGGTCTGATGATGTCTGACTCAAGCATTTCTTGTATTTGCCTATTTATTTCAGTTCGGCTTGCCTCGGGAAGTATATAAGGCTTGGTATAGATGGGCGGTTTGTCTTGGAGTGTCTCCATTTTGTGGGTAATCGCATCTGTATATGAAAGGAAATCCCCTTCTATGAAGAAGTGATCGTTGAATTCCCTACAGATATTGCGACTACTCTCAGACTCCTCTGAATTACAGTGATGCAATTTTATAAGGTTTTGTAGTTTATTTATTCTGCCCTTAATTGGATCTCTTTCAGAGTCTGTGGAGATAACCACAAAGTCGTCCAAGTCTTGGTAAACTGGGTTTACCTCGTAAGGGCCAAGATCGGCGTCCTCCTCATTTGTATTGAGGATTAGGACTTTTGCCATACCATTGACTGGTCTGACTATTGAATTTCCGTGAAACAGACCTGGCCTTATTTCGTTCTTGAAACAGACCGATTGATGTTGAATAGAAGGAGTTGGAATTTCAATGATGAACTCTGATCGAGCCGGAATTTTAATTTAATTTAACTTATCCGATTCTTTCGGATTTTTAATAGGAATGAGATATGATTCCAAATTTTGTGGAATTTGGAAGAAGTTATTCGATGATTCCGACTCGATAGGATTTGAAGGATATAAAGCTTTATCTTGATTTGTTTCTGGACCACATCTTTTGTGAAGTGTATGATGATGGTGATATATTTTTATGTTTTTGCTTCATATCTTGTGAAGCCTTGGATGGAGATAGAATTTTATTTAATTCAGCCTTTTTGTGGCTATAGATGGAGATAGATTTTTACCTTGATGCTTCATTTCTAGGGAAGCATTGGCTGGAGATTGATTTGCATTGCTTTTCGAAGCAATTGATGGAGATGGAATTGTATTAATATCGTTATTGGAGAATGTTATCTCTGTGTATAATAGACTTTTTATTTGAGACCTCTTTTCTGGGTCTTCGCTTTTCAAATAAACATATGGATAATTTGAATAGTAATCCTCATATTGATTTGAATCATTAATATCTAGAGAAATGCCTTTATTTTTGTAATTGATACTAGCATTGTATCGAGATAAAAAGTCATGACCAAGCAGGCCATCGTATGAGAGGATGGAGTTATTTCCCACTATTTGAAATCGGTGCTCTAGGATAGAGTTATTATGTTCAGAATTTAAATTTAACTTAGCAAAAATGAGTCCTTCTGTAGAAGTGGACTCTGTAAACAAAGTATTTATATTGCAGACACCATCTCTGTAGCAGATACTGTCTGGTTTCAGTGGATGGAGTTTTATTAAGCTGATCTCTGCTCCAGTATCAATTAAAAATGTAAGTTTTGGAGCAGAGTAGATGTCGACAGGCAAGGAAAGCGTTAGCGAGTTTTTATTAATTTGGACGGGGATACGAATTAATTTCTTGCTGCCTACTTTTCCGTCGATATTGTCTCGGGATTCCTGTGGACTTGTGCTGTAGTTTGTATGTGCGAGGGGTTGCCGAATGAGACCCCCCCGCTGCATCCAGTTTCCCTGACTGGATGCCGATGAAGTTCGATTATTCTTCATATTTGGAGAAGGTGATCTTGCCGAGATATTCGCATTATTATATCTCGGCGTTGGAGTTCGACTTTCTCGGATTACTGGCTGCTGCCAGTTCCTGTTCTGCGGCTGTCTGCTAGCCGAGTTTGTTGGTGGAGTATTGTTCACCTTCTGGAAATTATTTTGATTTCCCTGATTGTAGCTAGAACGATTGTTGTTCGCCGCTCTTGTCCGGCATTCTTCGATAGTGTGCTCAATTCGATAACAATATCGACAAGATGGGACCTGTGATGAAGATGTGACCTTATTGAAATCCGGAGGGCATTGTAATTGCGAGTTTAGTTTGAAATTGCGTTGAAGTTCTGTGCAGGGCGTTGTATGATTGGGCATTTTGAAGCAGCATGTCCCAGTCTATTACATTTGAAGCATTGTAAATTATGACTCGTATTTTGTCTGAAAGGGACTGGATTTGTCTTGTAATTTGTTTGAAAGATAGCTTGCTTGAGCTCCAAACGTGATGCATGATCTAAAATGTGAGATTTTAATGTATAGAAAGATTTATCCGAATGCACTTTGGCTAAAGTTTGGAGTTGGGGATTAATTAGCCCATCCTCAATAGCTCTCACTGCTTGATATTCGTTATCTTTTAAAAGAGACTTTAAAAGAAGTTTATCACTTGTATATGAGTGTGTTGCTTCATTTAATTTAGATAGATTTGTGTTAAGTCTCTGAGGAAAATCTTTCACGCTTTCCCGTAATCTCTGTTTGGAATTATTTTATTGAGACTGTAGCACGATTCTGGGAATTTTTTCCTCGAAAGTTTGCGTTAAAATTGATTTTAAAGTATGCCAATCTTCAACTTGATTCTACCTGAAAACATCGTACGCATCTGCGGATAGTTTACTCTACTCCTTATCAAACTAAGGAGGGAGTTTCTTTCATTTGCCGTCGTTGCTTTTGCGTATGTATCATCACAGCTTGAAATGAATTTGTGGAGGTCTTTCGGATTTCCATTGAAATTGGGGATTAATGTTCTCCCGTCAGATAGGAAAAAATTTGATTGGTCTCTGAAAGAGACATTGTGGTGATGGTCTGTGGAATAATTTCTAGTGTTCGTTATGTTTTGGAATCTTGAGTCCAACTGTTCCTGGAGCGCAATTATACTATCTGTATATGTTACTTCCATTTTTATATGAACGTTATTTCTGAAATACTCGTTGTCTCTATCATGTGGGCCCGCATTTGAAATTATTTCCAGATAAATTGTTTGAAAGTCATCCTAATATTTTTGTAGCGAATTGATTTTCTGTACCAAATACGTTTGGCTTGCATCCGAAAGCAAACTCAGGTCAATAGGCTGGATGATATGTGATATCGATTTCTGTCTATCATCCTGAATTCGAAATCGTACTGTGTTAAAGCGATCATCATCTCCACAATTGGCAGTCTCAGTGTTGGTACCTTTTTGTAAGTTTTTCGAGGCTGGGAAGTAAAATGGGTTATTTTCGTTATTTGCCTGACTTGAAATGGATTTCAACCTATCAGACAGTGTAGCCTTGATTAGGTTGTATCAATCTTCTGTTTTATCAGAGCAGGACTGTTTGAAATATTCGTGAGTCTCGTCGAAATCAACATGTTCTTGAATGAAGGATTCTGTGTTTTCAAAGGCCGCCCAGTGTTCTAATTTTTGGATCTTACTTGAAACAAATTCTGGAGTTCTATATTTTTTGTTAGTACTGTGGTATTCCTTTAATATTTTTCTGATTTCTCCGTTTTTTTTTTGTATTTGTGACAAGCAAAGCTCTACGAAGGATTTGTTTTCTTCAGTCATGTCAGGTTAATTTGGTATACGTCGGAGAATTGAAATTTAGAATAAAATTTATTAAAATTGAGAGAAGTTAGGTATATATTTACGTATTATTTTGTCGAAAGGGTAAAGGCATAAAACAGTAATAACTGCAACAAGGTAACAAATCAATAGGGAAATAAGATTAAAAAAGGATTGCTCGTATTAAATGCTCAGATTTCTATATGTTCTTTTTTGTTTTTTTGTTTTTTTTTTATTTTTTACTTGGGATGAAAGAGAAAACAAAATTTTCAGAACAATGTAAGAAATATTAGGAGAATAGAACACTTGCTCTTGTTAATTATGCTTTTATATGTATATAGGCTGTTGGGTTGCATGAAGATTTATTGTAAAGAAAGCCAACAAATTTTTATGACTCAATAATAAATTGTGCAAAAAAAAAAAAAAAAAAGGGAATATTAACGTGTAAAAAATAAAATATTTGGCATGTATATATGTATATAGTATATATATAAAAAAAAATGAAGTTACTTACCAAACACAGGCAAAATTTAAATAACTTCCTTCAACCAAAATCTCTCTCCTTATCAGTAGGCTTATGAAGCTCTATCGAAGGAGATCAA
The DNA here is from genome assembly GCA_963930735.1 of Dioctria linearis. NCBI lineage: Eukaryota > Metazoa > Arthropoda > Insecta > Diptera > Asilidae > Dioctria > Dioctria linearis. The sequence continues at coordinate 209,691,863 of OZ005740.1, forward strand.
TTATTGATTTTTGCCGAAGTCCTCTGACCGGTCAGCTCACGGGGTCTTACCGCAGAGGTCGCTTCGTGGAAAAGCCGGTTTCAATCTGTATGTATTGAATTAAACATTTTTTTTTAAAATTAGATGAGAATTGACGGTGATGGAACAAAATTAATTTCCTCTTCATACACATATATACACCACAAACCAGTAAATATACAGATATGTAATTGATCACGGAAAATGTAAATAACCAAAAAATATGTAATAACCAGAAAAAATTAAAATTATCCAAAGATAAAAAAAAACTTGCTTCTTCCTCTTTGCTCACTACTAAAAGTATATTATAGTAATAATATTGGAAGCTTTGATTCTTCTACCTTAGGTATATATTATCCAAAATGTGTTTATCTGGATTTAATGCTGGCTAGGGTGATGATTATTAAAGTTGGGATGAAAAATGTTGGTAGGATGTTGTTACGTCGCGCGTCATGGGCGACATTTTCTTGCTGGGTTAGAGTTGGCGAAGATTAAAGTTGGAATTTGCGGGTAGTTTTATGCTCGTGATGATGCGTCAAGGGTCTTCCTACCGTCTCGTTGAGGCAGGGATGAAGCCTCGCAAGGGTCCCCCATTGAGCGCTATGGCGCTTAAACTTTTTGTTTCCTCTAAGTACCTTACACTGGGGTTTTTTTTTTATTATTATTTTTTTTTCTTTGGCACTGATTTGGGGTACCCTGCCATCTGGGCCATTTGAGTTGTGACAGGTTTTTTTTTTTTTTTATTATTTAATTTATTTTAACTTAATAGGCACTGACTTCGGGGTACCGCTACCACCAGACGTTTTGTCATGTACACCGTGCTCGTAAGAGAGTGCACACCTTTCCGCCGTTCTTGTCAGAGAAACAATCAACATTAATCCAAGAAGAATTTATTATTATTATTTTTTCTTGTTCTTCACAGTTAAATCTTTATTTTGTCACAAATTTTTAGCTTTCTGTAATCTTTAGATGTTTCCCAGTTTTTTCTATGTACACACAGTATTTGGATGCTTCACACAAAAATTTTCACATTAGGTAAACTCTAAATTCCTAAATTCGTTTTACACATTATTGAAATTCTTAAATTCTCAAATTGTTTTACACATTAGTTAAATTCTTAAATTCTTTTAGTTATGTACCATATGTACTTGGAATCTTTCTCCACTTTTGATATTTTTTCACAAATCCCGGTCTTCGAAGCAAACTCCTCTCGACGGTTTTTCAGAACAAACTCCACGAGGTTTGGGCAAATTGCACCCAGGTACCCACGATTGTTTCAAAAGCTTTTTTATTTCTTTTCTTGTCTTCTCACGGACGTTGAAAAAACGTACGTATATGCATCAATGAAAACTGTAATCCGATATGCACTTGTGCGCCCGTCTTGAAATATTAATTTTAAGAGGGCGCGAATAATTGTGATAATTGTATGAGATTGGAGGAAGTAAGTAATGTACGTATGTACGAGTACAGTGTACATACGGAAAAAAGTAAGAAGACAAGACACTGTATGTAGGTAAGTATGCATACCGTGTGAGTGGAATGTGTGTCTGATAACAAAATGCAATTTATGCTAAATTGCATTTTGTTATAATATGGGAATGCATTTCTAAATGCATTTTAAATTTTGATTAAGATTTTAAGAGGAAATAATTTTTCATTTTCTGGTTCATTTATGAGCTACATCAATATATTGTATGGGACAATATATTGATGTATTGACTTTGTCGTTCTGATTCGGAGCATTGAGCACCTGAGTCACAACACTACATGGAATTTCAATCCGCCAAGTGCGCCTCATATGGGTGGCTATTGGGAGATAGCTGTCAAACGGGTAAAATACCATCTTCGTCGAATACTAGGTGAAACAACACTAACCTTCGAGGAGTTTACCACGCTATAGGGGGAAATTCGCACCGTCATTTTTTTAACTGAAAATGCACGTACAGTATAACAACGTCGAAAATATGATCTTGCGAATATCCCCCCTATAGGGCGAAATTCGCACCGATATAAATTTTTTCACAGAAATCACAAATTTATAAAATTTATAACATAGCGTAAAGGAATATTACAAAATATGAGTTTAGAGATCCCACAGGAATTCTATACCTTAAAGAATGTTCATATAAACAGAATGTTATCTTATAAGTAGCTATAACTTCAAGTTTAAGCAGTTCAACTTATAATCGAGAAGATTAACATGTGTGCGAATCTTATGGCTTTGCATTTAAAACAGGGTGCGAATATCATACGTGCAATTATTTGAAGAACGAATAAGAGCATTATAAATTAAACAAGGCACGAATGTCACAATGCAATTTTTGGAAGTTCGAATGAAAGCGGTCTTATTTTAACAGGGTGCGAATCTTATACAAGTCATTTTTGGAAGCTTGAGTGATAGCCCTCTACTTTGAACAGAGTGCGAGTGTTACAGGTACAAATTTTGGAGGTTCGAGTGATAGTCTTCTCATTTTAGCAGGGTGCGAATTATACAGGAATAATTGTTGGAAGTTTGAGTGATAGCCTGCTACTTTAAACAGGGAGCGAATATTACAGATACAATTTTTGGAAGTTCGAGTAATAGATTTCTGTTTTAAACAGGGTGCGAATGTTAAATTGGCAGTTCGAGTGATAGCCATCTACTTTAAATAGGGTGCGAATGCTACAGGTACAATCTTCAGAAGTTTAAGTGCTAGCCTTTTACTTTAAACAGGATGCAAAGCTTATAAATGACATTTTTGGCAGATCTTGATATAATCTTCTGCTTTAAACAGGGTGCGACTATTAAAGGTACAATTTTTGGAAGTTCGAATGATAGCTTTCTGCTTTAAGTAGGGTGTGAATATTAAAGGTACAATTTATAGCAGTTTGAGTGATAGCCTTCTACTGCAAACATGATGCGAATTGTACAGGTGCAATTTTCGGTATTTCGAGTGGTAGCCTTCTACTTTAAATAGGTTGCGAGTATAACAGGTACAAGTTTTGGCCGTTTGAGAGATATAGCCCTCTACTATATGTATCAATTATAATAATGTGCAAACCTTCTTTCTTGACATTGTTATGCTCCGTTTCCAGAGCATAAGAATGGTCTGCCGACTAGCTATGGAGAAAGGGTTGGGTGGTAAACTATGTAGATGTATCACCTGTGGAGGGCGCCACGTGGTTTGTTTGAGTCCACGAACTCTCTATAAATTTGTTGTGGAAAATGAAATTAGACGAAAGCCGCTCTGAAACTCACGTTACAAACTTTATTCTGGCTTTTCTTATAAATTATAATTTTAGCACTTTTCCTCACTTCTAATGAGATGCACTTATAACTCGCAACCAAAAAAACTACTGCAACTTAGGACAATGAATGCAAATCTTATTTAGCATACAAGGCAGCACATTAATTTACTGATATCAATAATAAAAAAAATTATATAAATAATTTGATCTCAAATGTAAATTTACAAAATGGCACACGGCAGTACTTATCTTTTCTCATACTCCATTTTCTATTAATCCGCTTTCTTTTAATTCCCTGTTTTTAGGCCGGCGAAATTTTCCTCCTTTCTTCTTCTCTTTCTTTTTAATATTCCTTAATGCCTCGTTCAAATTTGATTTTTTTTTCTTCAACTCTAAATATTTTCTTTTCACTTTAAACTTAAAACTTTTCTTGCTATTTTTCTGGCACACTATGTAGTTCTCGCTCGGAATTTCTGTCAAAAACTGGTCCCTTCACCTACCAAAGCTTTCGGCTTTATTGAAGATCGCCCCCTATTTTGGAAGTTTTCCAATATTTTCCAAAATACCTCCTAATGGGTACAGACCGTTTGGAATCGGCTTAAAAATTTTTAATAATATTATATTTTTTTTGTGAAAATAATCGGGAGAAAATAAGCTTTAATCTGATCTATTTGAATATCCTATTAAAATTCGTTTTCGTTGGATAATCATCGATTAAAGTTTTATTTTGACAGCCCCTTTTCTATTATTTTAAATTTCTTGAAATTCCTTATTGTAAATTTCATTCTAAATTATTTACCGATGTTTGCTTTGGGCTGGGAACAGCTCTATCCGTGTATTTTTAGTATCCGGGTTATAAAATTTCAGACGTAAAACGTAGTTTTAATTGTGCGAGGTTAGGAACATAATTTTGAGATAATCTGGAGGAGAATCTAGACCGGGTAAGTTTAAAATTGATTTTCTCAACAATTATAACGCGCAGAATAGATAAATACTGCCTGACTATAATATTTTCTTTCTTTTCCGCAGATTTCGTGTGCAGCCTTATTTGCTTCACATCATCTTGCCATTAAATAGGTATGTGAGTTTATATTATATTATTAATAAAAATTCAGAACCTAAATCTAATAAATAAACTACTAAATTCATGATTCTAAATCTAACTAAACCTAATCTTATCTAATTACAGCTACTTATCGCATCCAGTATGGTGTCCAGGAACCAAGGACAATTCCAGTGACTGCAGCTCATCATGAACATATGTAGGTATGCTGTGTGTTGTATATTGTGTTACGTTTATGTTACGGCACGACGTATGGATCATGTGTGCATAATTTCTGTTTTTTTTTCGTTGTATGTGGTGTCCTGGTATGTTTTGTGTTCTGATATTACAATTTCTTCATGTTTTCAGGGTGTTTGGTTTACATTGATGTATACGGGCTTTCACATAGTTGAAACAACCGCTTAGGTCCCTCTAATTGGAATTTAGGTGAATGGCATCTCTGTTGTATTCCTGCAATATATAAAACAAATTCTATTGCAGCATCATTTCAGTGGAGAATGAGGACGGCACGCTGAACAACAAGGACACAAAACAGGTAAGTATACATGCATATATGTATATATGTCTGACATATGTAACCATTATTCCATTTCCAGGTTCAGGCAACAGGCGAGGCGTAACAACATATGAATATATCCAATTACAATAGAAAATTCATTTGTTTCACGAGTTTGATATAAAAGTAATTTACAATTAAAACATTGCATATACGAGTATTTAGGGATAAGAATTTCAAGAACTCAATTACAAGGCTCTATGTTGGTTATTGTTAAAAGGAATGAAATGTCTCGAATGGGCTCTAGTTTGATCCTGATCCTGAAAGGTTTTCTGCACATTGAAATCACTACATTCCATTTGAAACATGAAAAATTTTCAAACGTGATTTTTAGAGCGAAGAAACTCTAAGGAATCCATTGGCACACTCCGATCTACTAATTTACCGAACATTTATAGATATATTCAAATTCAAATTCAGAAATATTTTATTAATAACCTCAGCTTATGTCATATTTGGACAGATTTGCAAGTTCTCGATTACATATAGTTGTTTAGTAAATTAACAAAAGAGCATGAGTGAGCACACTGAATTTAATATTAGATGAGAGCTTTATTGTAAAGTATTTATATATAATAGACAAAAATAATTAAATTAATAATAATTAAAATAAAGCTCAAACTAGGCAAACATGAGACACATTGTTGTCTTTTTAGTTGATAAGATAGCTTTAGGTTTTTATATGGCTGACTGTTTGAATCTTTTAAAATGAAATTACTGTGATTTTGAGTAATGAAGTTGCGGAAAAAAAATTTGTCTAGTTGTCTCAAAGATATCTTTAAAAACGTTTCACATTAATATTCGTACCCTGGCGAAGAATGTAGATGAGCTATTAATAATTGTAAATAAACTAGAAGGTGATATGGATGTTATTATATATACTTAGTAAAACATGTTTGATATATACAAAATGATTACGTTAAATAAGAATATACCATGCATACCTGTAAAATAGATTTACTTCAACAAAGACGCTGGAAGAATGCAGTTGATACTACTAGTATAAACTAAAGAATATTTAGTTAATTCTGGTTGTGGCTAATTTCTCGCAATGGAAGCAAGCAAATATTGAGATGAAAAATCATCCGCGTGATAATTGGTGGATATCTTCCACTTATCATCTTCGGAATATTTGAGCAATACAAATGTATGAAAATTGCTTTTAAGCTGCTTAAGCAATAATTAGATGATATGAGTTCGGTTGCTTCCAATTTCAGTTTTACCTTTTTTCCTCCAGACGAAAAGAGGACGATATTTATTGCTTAAAATTTCAGTTTTACCTGAATGACAAAATGACAGACGAAAAGAGGACGATATTTATTGCTTAAAATTTCAGTTTTACCTGAATGACAAAATGACAATACTTTCCTTTTTTTCTTAGTTTTGCCTGGAGAATACATTGATGAAAACGAATTTATGTTTATTTTATATTAAGAAGATGCGTTACCTGAAAATTTAGGTCTGTTCATTCTGGTTTGATAAGCGTTCAGAGTAAATTATAGTAAAGTTTCCTACATATATAATACATTATCCCTCTCATTTATAAAGTTGTATTTAAAAATAATGTAATTCCTTCTATTACCAATCCGTTATTATCGAAACATTTTGGCAATATCAGTTTGCTTTCTTCTCTTCCAGGCAATGCTCATGTGTAACTTCAACAGCGTGATTTTTCAAAGATATCTTCCTCTTATCTTCTGCAGGTATTGATTTCGTGTTCCCTAGATGATACGAAAGCAATTCCTCAAGAAGTATTGCTCTAGTGTTCCCCAGATGATGCGAAAGCAATTACTCAAGAAGTATTACATTCGTATCCCCTAGATAATGCGAAAGCAATTCACCAAGAAGTATTGCATTTGGGACATATCCCTTCCTGAAGGAGGTAACTTCCGCAATATAGAAGATGATAATCGTCGGCGATAAAATTTATCTTCGCCGGAATATGATGCACGAATCATCCGCATATCATTTTGCTTGCTGGGACCTCTCATATAGATTTATGCAATATAGACAAGAATACACTAACATATCATTTTACACTTATAATAGGGACGCAAGAAATAAAGGCATAAATTGAACTCAAGTCAAAAAGGATCATGTTCTAAAAAGATACTTTTGGACACAGACGATAGGCTCCAAATCGGTAAAATTCAATTCAATTTACTATATGAATATAATATGTTTTTAACATGCATTTTGGAAAATCGAAGTTTCGTTCCTGCCTCGGTACAGCAGCGTTCGGGTTTGTGTATCGTCGGACATAAAAATGATACGTTTCCGATCATTTTTGACCGACGTCTGAAGATTTCGCTCGGCAGGGCGGACATGAGTCTTATAAAAATCATATGGAAAGAATATGTATGTATGTTGATATTAATTCGTTTAGTCAGAGAACAGGTTTTCATATCCTGTGGAGCATATCGAAAAGATGGTCAGAACATGTTCCGTGTTATCTGGGAACTGGAATGGAGTAAGAAGATTTGTTATCACTTTTAGAATAGATATGCGCACACATCTTCTGGAACCTTTAGAGAAAAAGCAAATGAAGTTCAATAGAAAATAAATAAAAAACGAAGAAAGTTTAAATTGGATTTCTGTTTCATGGTAAGTACCTTGCAGAATTTGCTACCTCCATTACATTAACAAATAAAAATTAATTTATATATATAAATGATTATAAAAATTATGAAAGTGCTTGGATTGTTTAGAAATTACGGATTTATATAAAACTAACGCAAAACTAATTTTATAAAAAGTGTATCACGCGTAAATAAATATATATCTTGTTCAAAAACGCACTTTTTCCTCTCCGCTTATAACAGATATTAAGTACATTTTTTATTATTGAAATTCTCAGTACGGGCGACACCTTTTATAATGTCAGACAAACAGGATGGTACAAGTAACACAATGTAGCACAATGTCTCAACAAACAAATAGAGACATAAACAATATCCTATCAGCGTCTTTAGTTTCCATTAAAATACCCCCCTTTTGGCAAAACAGACCCGACTTATGGTTCCTGCAAGACGCGACTCAATTTAACTTAAGAAATATTACATCAAATCTAAATACGAATACTGCCTTTCTAGCTTATCTTTTGAGAGCATGGAACTTGGCGCAGATATTTTAATAAACCTTCCCAAAACAGACAAGTACGAAAATTTAAGAGCTATTTTACTTGCTCGAAGCCAGGCATTCGAGGAGAGGAGACTTGACGCTATTCTCCTTCGAATAAAACTAGGAGATTCGAAATCATCGGAGCTGTACCGCTAGATGGAATCCCTAGCAGGAGGTAATACCTCGGTTAACAAACCGGTACTAAAAAAATTCCGGCTGAACAAACATCTTGTACACAAACTTTCGTCATAGCAGTAGAAGATTCTCATTCACAAGAAAAGGTTTTCAAGATCGCTGATTGTATACACGATTCAACTAGCGGACCTAAGCTTCCTTTAATAAACGAGTCAAACCATGTGTTTAATAGGATATGGAATTACAAGCGTTTACTAAGTTAAAAAGTCTCAGATTTTATATCATTTAATATAAGCTACTCGAAGCCGAGTGCTTTAACTTACAATTGTTCATGAACTTGACAATGTTTTGACAGAAGTCATTAATTTGTATTGTTTTTTCAATAAAGCAAAGGAAACAGGATACTGTATGAAAAAACTGGACTATAACTATACAAGTGACAAAGTACTTAAATAATGAGAAGACTAGATTATTTTAAAATACAAATTGATAGTAGTGCTGGATATTCAATTATCCCAATGCTGTACAGACAAGATGATCATCATATGAAGATGTTGATGTTGATTAGAGATTAACCATGCCGCCCGCCTCACCATATGATTATAGTTAATGAGATAATTAGTCAAATTAAGGAATGTTCAAAATATTCTTAAGAAATTGGCAGGACGCATAATTTTCTGATGTGATGCTTTAAACTAGTGTTGGCAGTCTTAAGCTGGACGACTCGTACAAGCCCATAAGGACCAGGAGAGACTTCAGTAATGCGGCCGAGCAGCCATTTACAGGGAGGCAGTTTATCGTCCTTAATAAGCGCAAGGTTGTTGACCTGGACTTGTGGCTCTTGCGATTGCCACTTTCTTCGTTGTTGAAAATGATGTAAATAATCTTTATACCATGCTGACAAAAAATTCTGAACCATTGCTTGGATAAGTTTCCATCTGGACAGGTTGTGTAGAGAAGATTGAGATTCTACGAATAGCTCAGGAACTGAAAGTGGTGCACAGCGCATTAAGAAGTGTCCAGGTGTTAAGACGGATGAGTCCTCAGGATCACCACTTAACGGGCAAAGTGGCCTTGAGTTAACACACGCTTCCTTCTGACTCTGCGTAGATGGTGTTTGGCGGATTTCACGCCTATTTCCCATAGGCCACCTACATGAGGAGAGGCTGGAGGGATTAAGTGCCATTCAACTCCTTCTTGGCTAAGCATTCCCCGAAGAACACCGCGTTTTTGTCTCAGCGCTTCCTTAAGTTCCTTTTGTAAAACTGTATCAGCACCAACAAAGGTTGTTGCGTTGTCGCTGTATAGATGAGAGCAGAGTGCTACGAATCTTCGGAAGGCAGCAATAAATGCATCGGTTGTCAGTTGTGTGACAAGTTAAATGTGAACAGCACGAGCAGAGAAACAAATAAAGAGTGCTATATAAGCTTTATATGATTTGGCACCACGATGCCTGATTGATGTTCTCATTAAGGGCCCGGCGTAATCTACCCCAGTATGTTCGAAAGGTTTGGAAGGTCGCATTCTCGCAGAAGGAAGATTACCCATTAATTGAATTCGGGGTACTGCACGGTACCGAACACATATCATGCAATTATGTATAAAGGATGTCACTTTGTTTCTAGCCTTGAGAATCCAGAATCTTGTTCTTAGGTGTTGCAGTGTCAATTGAACTCCTCCGTGGAGCATTGTTCTATTTGCGTCATCGATATGTAATGTTGTGAGGTTACTCTCGGCTGGTAAGATGACAGGATGGCATTCCCAATAAGTAAGGAATGCTAGGCGTATTCGTCCACCTACCGGCAAGAGGTGATGTTCGCCGATAATAGGAATTAGGGTTCATAGTTTGCTTTCTGGTCTGATGGACCGTCCGTGTTGTAGTGCTTGAAGTTCTTCACTGTAGTATAGCCTTTGTAGACATAATGCATAATGCTTTGTCCAGGTCAGTACTAGATAACGGTGAAACAAGTTTGTTAGCTCTATACTTACTGTTATGAATAAATCTTTAGCATAGCGAAGTTATTATAAGAAGTCGTCTCAGGGATGAATATCGCGTTAGTATGGACCAGGCTTCTGACACATGACTGGTATGACAAGTTATCGGAACCTTTTCTTCTAGGTCTCCATTTAGTAGCTTGGTGAGGATATTGGTCAACCTGTTGAATGATGACGAAGCCAATTAGGTCCATTCCACCATAGGTGATGGTGATGCAATTCGGCAGCTGTTAAGCCTCTATTGGCGCAATCAGCGGGATTGTCATTTGTGGGAATATAACGCCAAGAGCATTCCAGTACAGTTGTTTGCATGTCAGACGTAGGATTAACGATGAACGTTTTTTACTTAGAAGAATGCGTCTTTAACCATGTAAGAACAATTGTGGAGTCTGTCCATGCGAATGTGGGAACTGAATGTAGCTTCATCGCTTCTTGCACTGAGTGCATTAATTTATTTAAGAGTTGAGCTCAGCACAGCTCTAAGTGCGGTATTGAAACGGTCTTAATAGGAGCAGCTTTAGCTTTGGATGCTATCAGACTGGCTTCAGCTTTAATTCATTCAGAATTCGCAGATAGATAGCCGACGAGTATGCTAAGGTAGAGGTATCGCAGAAGCCATGGAGTTCGAGCGTGATCTTTTGTTAATTGTTCCAAGCCAGCCATTAATTTTAATTTTCTCGATGTATTTTAAATTTTCACGGTAATCATGCCACTCACTAGCCATATTAGGCTGGAGCTCTTCATCCCAGTCTAGTTTAGCTAGCCACAACTTTTGTAGAAATATTTTTGCTACAATTATAATAGGGGCGAGTCATCCAAGTGGATCGAAGAGTCGACTAATATTCGACAAAACATTTTTTTGAAATTTATTCAGAGGTTGGGTTGCAAGCTGGAGTTCAAAACAGAATTAATCAGAAGTGGGATGCCACAGGATACCTAACGTTTTGATCTGAGTGTCAGAAAATACCTGAAAGGACATAGAAAGATCTTTCACAAATATCGTCTAATAATTCAGTATTATCAGATGCCCACTTCGGAAGAGTAAATCTTGCACTCTTTAATAATCTATCAAGCTCGCTCTTTGCTTTTACCGCAGATGCAGTATCATTAGCACCAAAGAGCACATCATCAACGTAAAAGTTGTTAAGCAGGAGCTCTGCCCTAAGCGGGTTATCATTTCTATGGTCATAAGCAAGCTGTTGCAAGGTTCTGCACGCCAAAATTGTAGGGGATGCAGTTCCGTAAGTGACTGTGAGGAGCTTCTAGTCTTTAATAGGAGATGACACGGCCTTACGCCAAATAATTCGCTGTAGATTGGCATCGTCAGGGTGTATCAGGATCTGACGATACATCTTCTCAATGTCCGCCGTATATACGATAGGATAAAAGCGCCATCTCATGATAATTGCTGACAGATATTGTTGCGTTTTGGGTCCAATGTGAATGCAATCATTCCACGAAATTCCAGTTGAAGTCTTGTGAGAAGCGTTGAAGACTACGCGAAGCTTAGTGCTGATGCTTCTTGGTTTCAGGACAGCATGATGTGGAAGATAATAGATGTCTTTAGAAACTAATTTAGATTCGGTGTCTGATAACTGCTTCATGTGACCTAATTTCAAATACTTTTCGAGGAAATTGTTATACTTACCCTGCAACTCTGGATTTCTAGCAAATCGTTTCTCAAAATTAGATAGAAATGATACTGCTGCGTTGCGTGTCACACCTAAATTAAAAGAAGTAATTTTCCTCGGCAAGCGAACTATATATCGACCATTAGAGTCACGTTGTGTAGTACGCTTAAAGAAATCTCACAACTATCTTCTTCGGGGGTCCTGATAGTATTAGATTTAGAAGGTGTTATAGCTTACACACACTCCGTGCTCCATTGGAGAGAGCGCGCGCGGGTATAATTATAAAGAAAACTCAGCACAATAATTCGTTTTAGGTTTTGTTCTTTTCTAATTTATTCCAAATTAAATTTATCAGATGGTTTTCTGATTTTTTATAATTTCAATTTTATCAGGCCATTTTCTGATAATTCGCAATTATATTTCATATTGCTTGATTTCTTGATACTTGACAATTAAGTTAATTAAATTCTCTTTCGATTGATTCGGTGATACTTCACAATTAAATTTTTGTTTCGATTGATTTTTTGATACCTCACAATTATATTTTATTTCGATTGATTTCTTAACATCATCCGTTTCCTAAACTTACTCGCCCGGTGGTTGAAAGAAAAACTCCTCGAGGTTTTGGCAAATTGCACCCAGGTACCCGATATCTTGAAAAACTTTTTTTTTTTATATATTTATTGCTTTCTCACGACGTTAAAAATCGTACGTGAGAAAATGTACAAAAGTTTTGATGCAAGCTATATGCATTTACACAAGAGGGCGCGAAAAATTGTGATAATTGTTTGTATGGATGTACATACAATTAGATTGGATTAAGTAAGGAATGTACGTATGTACAGTATATATACGGAAAGAGGGTAAGAAGACACTGTATGTAGGTGAGTATGCATGCCGTGTGAGTGGAATGTGTGTCTGATAACAAAATGCAATTTATGCTAAATTGCATTTTGTTATAATATGGGAATGCATTTCTAAATGCATTTGAAATTTTGATAGAGTTTTAATATGAAATAATTTTTCATTTTCAGGGTCATTTATGAGGTACATAAATATATTGTATATATATATTTCCCCCCTGGGGAAAAGAAAGTTTTATTCTTTCAAGAAGAAAACTTTCTTTCACAGCGATGACGGAGTTTCTTAAACAAAATTGTAACCTCTTATTTGTATATGTAGGCAAATTAGATATATGTTTACCTATTTACATATTATTATAAGTGGAGAAGTTACATACATAAATTCTTTTGTTATTAATTTTATCTAATGAAGGTATTTCAATATTTATAACCTTTTTTTATGCAAAAAAAAATGAGAATACCATATAAAATTTTTTATATACTATTTATAATAAGGTTAATTATTCTACAAGGTTTAATAAAAAATAGGTATTGTTATTCTATAAGCATAGTTATAATGGTAAGGAATATACAAAACTAATTACATGGTTACTCAAAAAAATCTATAGTTTTAGTAGCCAGGATTCTAAAAAACGGGCTTATAAGGTGGATAGTAGCTAATAATAATTATATAGATATATATATCTACATATAATTTTTTTTTCACTACTGCATTTCTTTTTATCATTTTTAGATGTTTTTTTTTCTCTTCATATACATGATTACATACATATTTATATTGTATATATATGTATATTGTAGACAGCATACGTATACGTGTTTCGTATGTGTTTCCTGAAGCTCCGATACAAATTTGTTTAAAATTAAGTATTTTTTTAAATTTAGTGCGTGGCGAAAGTATTTCAAACCAATTAGCAATTATCGTATCATAAAAATACATTTAGCCCACCTTGGGGTGTGAAACATGTCGTTAATTCTTTTTTTTTTTTTTTTTTTAATATTATTAAGCCAAGCTCAGGGGATACCCTATGATGCAAAGCACAGCATGGCAGGAAGGAGATAGGGAAAGGATTAGGGGATATGAGGAAAGTGGCGGAGATGCCGATGTATGTCGCCCTTAAACTTCCGCAGATTGTATGCCGGAGGAAAAACAGAAGATGGTAAGCTGTTTCACATTCGCACTGTTCGGGATAAAAAAGCATCTCGGAATTTTACTGTACGGCCGAAAGTAATTTGAAGGGTTAAAGGATGTGCGCGGTTTGCAGCGCGAGTATTGCGTGCAGGAATCATTCTACAAGGGATTAGACTAGATATTTCATCAGAACATTGACCATGCATATAGCGATAAAGGAGCGAAAGGCATCCAACATTGCGGCGGTGCTCGAGTGAGTGTCGATATGACAAGTTATTGCCAAATCGCCAATGAGCTTGAAGGCTCTCTTTTGGACAATATCCAATGAAGCTAAGGCTGTGCGACCAGCCCCGGCCCATATATGGGAGTTGTATTCCATTCTAGGTCTAATGTAGGACTTGTAGATGAGCGCTAGATTTGACGGGCTAAAATATTTCTTACACCTTTTCAGAAATCAAAGACATTTCGATGCTTCTTTGGCAACAGAGAAGATGTGATCTGTCCAGTTTAACTTACTGGAAATATTAATGCCAAGAATGCTTAGTGACGGTGAATCAGAAATGAATGCTCCATCAAAAGAAACGGGTGTGGTTAAGTTATGATCTTGTTTTAATGAGATAAGACAGCTTTGGGACTTTGATGCATTGAATTCGACGCGATTCGCTTTGCCCCAAGCGAGGATATTGGCAAGATCGTTATTCAATGATCTAGACATGCAATCTCGTTTAACACATGCAGCATTCCGTCTGGATTCCGCAAGAGTGTCAAAGGAGTAACCGAAATCAAGAGTACTGTCATCTGCGAAACTATGGATGGGATTGAAAGTAAGGGAAAGCAGATCATTAATGAATATCAAAAAGAGAGTTGGAGAGATAACAGAGCCTTGAGGTACACCGGCATTTATGGGATGCGGTTCAGACGTAACGCCATCTAATACAACACGTATTTGGAGACTAGATAGGAAACTTTCAATCCATAATACAAGAGGAGGGGAGAGACCAACTGCTTTAAGTTTGGCTAAAAGGGCTGGATGCCAGACTATCAAAGGCTTTTGAAATATCTAGGGCAACGATTTTAGATTCACCAAAATTGTGAAGACTACGGTTCCAACGTTCCGTAAGAAAGGTCAGCAAGTCTCCAGATGAGCGTCCAGCTCGGAAGCCATATTGGCGATCGTTGATGAGATGTTTAGTTTCTAGATACTTCATTAATTTTGAGTTAATGATAGATTCAAAAACCTTTGAAAGAATCGAAGTGATCGCAATTGGTCGATAATTTGAGGGATCGCTACCCTCTCCTTTCTTGGGAATAGGCTGAACGTGAGCTAGCTTCCAAGCAGTTGGAAATTTTCCTGTCGAATAAGACAAGTAGAAGAGTTTGCGCAGAGGTTTCGCCAAGGATGAGGCACAGCTTTTAATTAACAGGGGCGAAAAACCATCAGGACCTGCGGCTTTGGAGACGTTGATCCCCTTAAGGACCCTGAACACATCCCTCGTACGAACGTGTATTGGCTCTTGTACACATGGTGTTTGTGAAGTTGGAAGTTGGAAGACGAGAATTTGAAGCGAATCTAGCAGCTAAAATATTAGCTTTATCCAGGGAGTCAACAATCACTTCACCATTATTAAGTAGTGAAGGTATAGAGGAACTGGTGAAATTGTTCCTGATGGTTTTGACCAGGGACCAGAAACCTTTGCTACCTTTGCGGCTTGTCAAGATTCTTTGTCTAATATTCTGGTCAAAAAGAAATTTTTCTCTCTGGATAATGGACTTGCAGGTTTTCCGTGAAGTCTTGTAGACTTGTTTCATTTCTGGACATGGATGCAATTGATAGGCGCGAAAAGCAGACTCTTTCGCTTTTATAGCTTGGTTGCACTTATCCTTAAACTAGGAGCGATCATGCTGTTGTTGAGATCTGTTGTTGAGATCTGTTGTGAGAATACGGAATGTATTCACGCATGCCAAGATTTAGTATGTTACTAAATTGTAATGTGCATTCATCAACATCCCTCGAAGCAAAACAGACCGACCAATCAATTTCTTTAAGATACTTATTGAGACTTTCCCAATCAGCATTCTTATAGTGCCAAAGAAGCCTACTTGTAGGTGGAGCAGTTGGGCGGCACAGGCTTGAGGTGGTAAATTGAGCCGTGATTAAACAATGGTCTGAATTTCTAAGAGGAGAACCGACTGAAATGGAATATTTATGAGGAGGAGATGTTAGAAACAAGTCGAGTAAATTAACTTTATCTCCAGCTGCATCAGGAATTCGCGTTGGTGCATCCACTAGCTGTTGCAAATTAAATGATTCACAGAAGAGTTCAACGAAACGGCCCGCAGGACTTGTGGTAGAAGAATGTCTGAGCCACGGTATATTATGAACATTAAAATCGCCTGCCAGGACGACTTCGGAAGAGGGGGAAACAGAAAGCAAATGATCAATATTGTTGGAGATATTGTCAAATACGGATACCGTGTCGTCATCAGACATATTTGGGCTGAGATAAAGAAAACAGAAGTATATGATGTGCTTGTGAAGTTTGAGCCTAATCCAAATATAATTAAACTCTGGATTGGCAGAAGGAAAATCTTGAAGAATAGTAAAGGCCACAACATTCCGAATATATACTGCGATCCCTCTTTGCTGAGAAAAAAGAGGTACGAAGCTGTAACCAGGCACGTGATACTGACTAATATCAGCATCAGAAATGACCTTGGTTTCACTTAGCGCAAGAATTGCCGGATTTTTTAAGTTAAGGTGGCAGTACATCGAAAACCGATTTGCTCTTAATCCGCGAATGTTGCAGAAATCTAAAATGAAATTCTGTATACTGAAAGGCAAAAACAAAAAAGCAAAAAAAAAAAAGCGACACACAACAACACAAATATTTGGGCGCCACCAGCTGCAGTGAACGAGACAGCGAGGTAAGAAAAAAACAACAATAGTGTTATGCCTATTGCTGCTTTCAACACCTCAGACCGTGCAGTTCAATGACCAGAGCTGGGTGCACCCGGATTGCTGATCAGTGACAGTGCTAATGCATTTGCACTGATCACAGATGAAGAGAAGGAAAGGAAACGTTACCGTGCTGCTGGCTTATTGAATGTTGATAGGGCATAGAAGAGCCCTTCACTTGGCGGATAAAATTTATTTTGATAATTTATTTATTTAACGGTCGCGTCGAATTTTAAATAATTATAGTTATCGATTTATATGGAAACTGTTTAGCACAACACTACGACTTGTTTTAAATTAATTGATTAGCTATGTTTAGATTAATTGATTAGATCTACAACACGAGGCAACGTCCGATCGGATTGACTCCATGCACTCAATTGTGGTGATTGCGAGTGGTCGTTGCCAAATAGTAAAGACAAGTGCATAGCACGGACGGGAAGTGTGGGAGATCGTTCCATTTACAGTGCGTGGGATTAACGGAATATGATTCCAAATTAATAAGTGACAAAAATTATGTACAATTTATATGTAATGATTGTCACGAATTTATGAAAGCTATATTGAATAGTATACACGGCTTAAAAAATGCGGTAGATGCGAGCGTGAAATGTATTAACAATCAAAATAAAAAAATTGAATCAATTATAAAAAGTGTTAGCCAATTAAATGAAATGAAAGAATGTGGAAGCAATGTGAGCAAAAAAAAACCATCGTACGCAGAAGTTTTGGGAAAAGAGCCTCCAGTTATTATTAGGCCAAAAAATCGCAAGAAAGTGCAGTAACTAAACAAGCCATTATAAAGAGCATTGACCCATCGAAGTTTGCAGTCAATGGCATGGTAAATAAACAAAATGGTGCAGTGGCAATAAATTGCGATAATGAGGAATCTAGAAAAAAAATTGGTGATCTTGTTTCAGATCAAATGGCAGAAAAATATGAAGTGGCTTTACCCAAAGCAATGAACCCTAATATTTTTGTGCATGGATTAACTGAAATGTAGGTTTAGTGAGATGTGTAAAAATCTACAGTGGGTTAAAAAATCCGAAAAGCCATTCTAGAAGTAGATAAAGAAAGTTATAGGCAAATAATGGTAAAAGGCAAAATTAATATTGGTTGGGGCAAGTATCCCGTGTATGAATTGTTGTGGGTGAAAAGATGTTTCAAGTGCTGGGGCTATAACCATATAGCCAGTAAGTGTATAAATGATGAAATCTGTGCGAAATGTAGTGGGAACCATGATTCTAGGCAATGCCAATCGGATCAATTAAATGCAATAATTGCGAGAAAGCAAATAAAAATTTAGGTTTGAGTTTAGACGTGAATCACGATTGTCGGGATAGAAGCTGTCATGTTTTTAATAGGCAGTTAAAAAGCATAAAAAATAAAACGTGTTATTAGCAATTAAGATCATTTAAGTGTGTATATTTGAATATAAGAAGTTTGTTGAGTAATTCGAATGAGTTTATAACTTTGGTTGTGGTTGAAAACTTTGATATACTTAATAGCACTATCATAAACACATCTCACATCAGATATTGATGACACAGAAATTGAACTCGATGATTATTTCACTATTAGGTGTGACAGTGAATCCAGATATACTGGAGGTGTTTTATTATACGTTAAAAAAAATGGCAATACGAAATAAAAAAAACTGAGCTTTTTGAGGGAGGTATCTGGGGATTGAATGTTAAAGTTACCTTGGACAAATATATTATAAATGTAGTAGTTATATATAAATCACCTAGGGCGCAAAATAGGCATTTTTGTGAGTATGTTGACGCTTCTATAGAGGAAATAAGCGATTATTTAAATGAATTCTTTGTGATTGGTGATTTTAATATTAATTGGTATGACGATAATGATATTTACAAAAAATGAATTGAAAATACGCTGATAATGAACTCATGTAAACAAATAGTGACAGGACCAACTAGGATAACCACGAACTCTAAGACATTGATAGACTTAGTTTTAACAAATAGCACCGCATTTGAGGCTCGAACAAATTGTAGTTTAAATATAACGGATCATGAGATGATTGTTCTCTCTAGAGAAATCCATGTTTCGCAAATGGAAAAGAGTAAGGGTAAGATAGAATTGCTCAAATATAATAAAGAAATCTTTGAAAATGAAATTAACGTGGAACATCTTACCGAGAAAGAATTGTGTGTGAACGAACTTGCTGAAGGGTTACAAGTAGAGATCGATCGAGTTATTGGAAAATTAATTGTTCTTAAGGATGAAAAATATCTTGGAAATGAATGGTTCAATGGAGAACTCATTAAAATGAAACATGAGAAAATAAAAAAAAAGATCCAAACCAATATTAACCAATGAGGAAGAAGATTGGAGCAATTACCGTGTTTTGCGAAACGTATATAAACGGCGACTAGAACAGGCAAGAAACATTTACATACAGAATAAGATAAACTCTTGTACAGACCAGAAATCGATGTGGAAGGTATTAAAGACGATGGTTATGACAGTGAAAAAAGACAATATAAGTAATATATTCTTTAAGGGGACGGTAATAAAAGAGGATCAACAGCTTGCAGAAAAGTTTAATGAGTATTTTATTGATAGCGTAAAAAAGATAAATGATAACATTCAACTGGTACTGTACAGAAATTTAATTGAGGAGCTAGGATCCAGATTCAAGTTTCGAAGTATAGACTTAGCGAAGTTGGTCGATATCTTAAATGGTATGAATAACTAAAAGGATTTCAAGCTAGTTAATAAAAAGATGATAATGGATGTGTTTCCAAAGATAAACCAGGTATTACTCTAAATAATAAATCATTCCATAAAAACCGGAGAGTTTCCTGAAATTTGGAAGGATTCAATGGTGACGCCGATAAAAAGAGTAAAAAATTAAAAAAAACTCCGAAGATTTCAGACCAATCAATGCATTGTTGCTTTGCGAGAAAATTCTGGAAAAAGTTGTTCATCAGCAATTAGAGACCTATTTGGAAAATATGAGTATTATCGTTGAGAACTAATCCGGCTTCCGCAAAAATCATTCGTGTGAATCGGCTATTAATATGGTGCTAAATATATAGAAGGAACAACTATATCAAAAGAAGAAGGTAGTGTGCGCATTTTTAGATCTTAAAAGAGCCTTCGAAACGGTGGACCGATGTATACTACTGAAAAGGTTGGTGAAATATGGAATTAGAGACGAAAAATTTACATGGTGTAGGAACTACTTAACTAATCGAAGACAAAGAACTAAGGTTAATAGGCATTGGTCAAGGTCGTGGCGGGTTGATCTAGGTGTTCCTCAAGGTTCTGTGTTGGGTACTCTACTATTTATTTTATACATCAACGATTTGCAAGTGGTAGTACAAAAATGCACTCTGGCGCTGTTTGCGGATGATGCTACATTATTTGTGGCTATGGACGACTTTAAAAAAGGGGAAAAGCTATGCAGGAGGATCTTGACAGAGTAGACATGTGGATGAAAAGCAATAAATTGAAATTAAATGTGCCAAAACGAAATGTATATACTTGGATGGTGAACTAAATATTAATCTAGTTGTGGATGGAAGTAGAATTGAGCAGGTTGAACAGATAAAATACTTAGGGATAATAATTGATTCAAAACTTAAATTTGTTAGTCATGTAACGTATATATGCAAAAAAGTAAGTAAGAAGATTGGTTTCATGAAAAGGATCAGGAATAGGTTAACACGTCAAACAGCGTTCAATATGTACAATGTTATAATTAAACCACATTTCGAATATTGCAGTACAATCTTATATTTAACTAGTCAGGAAAAGCAGGATCAATTGCAAAAAATGCAAAATAAAGCAATGAGAGTGATAAGATGGATGAATTAAGATGGTTGAACATTAAACAAAGAATTACGATGAATGTACTAGTTTTCATTTTTAAAGTTAAGAATGACTTAGTTCCTAGCTATTTAAGTAAATATATAAATTATGTAAGGGATTGTCAACCATATAATATAAGAAATGGAGATAAATTAAGATTACCTAATTTTAGAGATGCTACGGCGCAGAATTCACAAATTTAGAAGGGCCTTAGGTTATTTAATGATTTACCACAAGAAATAACAGCAATAGAGTACTTAAATTTATTTAAAAAAATGGTGATGGAGTTTGTTAAAGAAAACATAAATTAAGATAGCGAATTTATATTCTGAATTTTTAAGTAATAGCTGTATAGCTAAATAAATGCATTATTATTATTATTATTTATTTAGCAATATAATGTCAGATATTATTTTTCTCTTAAATTGTTTAGTAGTATTTTGTTTGGATGGAGATGGACATAGGACGATAAAAATTGGGAAGGGAGAGGTTACCGTTTCCTTTTGTCATTGTCCATAAGTCAAACGTTTTCTGTCGTCTTTCTTTGTGGTGCTGGAGTTATTTTGAACTCTAGTTTTCTTGGTACAGCTCTAGGTATATCTTCTAGTTCTTGTTCGACATTAATATTTTTAGATTTTCGTTCTTTCGGGTTATATTTAATGTATATGTTTACGCAGGAAATAGAGATGCTTAAAGCAATTGTTACATATGATATTGCATAGTGGTGAATATGATGCTTATTTATTGGATTTAGCGGAATTAATTCCAGCTCTTTTTGGGAATGGATGGATTTTAGCACCTTCTCTAGATCCGCGTTTGTTGTAATATTTAACGGATTTGTTTTTATAAGCGTTTCCATGGGAGAAGGCGTCATATTCCGTATTATATTGGAAATGTTTATCGTTGGGATAAAGTGGGAATTAAATTTGGTCAATTTTATGTTATGTCCGTGCAGGATGAATTCCTTGCTGCGAGCATAACAACCGAGATTGATGTGCATCGTTCCTGTTCCCTGCAGGGTTTGTGAACTAATGGAATCTTCACAAATAATGTCTATGTGGGTGGATTCCTTCAGGGAGAAAAGCCAGGCATTTTGCTGCGATAACTGCGACAAATAACAAACTTGTTCTAATGTTAGTATTGTACATTTCGCTGTAATTGGTTCCTTTTTTATCAAGTTTAATTCACATTGGTTTATTTTTGTATTTGTGTTTAGGATAGGTGATGAGATTTTGCAGTAAAAATGCGTTTGGTCCAACTTTGCGCAATTGTGAATATCTTGGACTGTTAATTCAATATAATGTTCGCGATTGTAGTCTATCAGGATATATTGCTTTGATGGAATAATATACACGAACCATCCGTTAAGAGTGTAGGTAATGGCGTTACTTTGAATATTTGGTATGGTTTCTTGAATGGAAGTGGAATGCGGAGCTCAATAATTATTCTATTATTAAAAATATTTGTAAACTTGTGATAAGATATTGTCTTTAGAGTTTATGGGAAGCATCATTGAATTTGGCAATTCCTACCTGATGTTCAATAAAAGTTCTTCAGTTTGTCTAGGGGAAATGAGTGTAGGATGAAATTTTCCATCCCTTGAATCTGTTAAGAGATCTATTAATTCCGACTGGGTATTTTGGTACCTGAATGCCATTAATGAGACTAGTGAAATGAGTGATTCCAGTTCAATTGATATCTTATTATCAAGTGTTCTATTTTCCATCAATGATGTGGCTATCTGTATTGATATTAGTTTTTTATGCATATTCAATTGCGGCTTTTGTTTTATTAAATACGTGCGCTGTTGCTTCAACAACTGCAGTTTGGTTTTTCATGAGTGAAAGGAGGGAGTCTTGATTTAGGGTGAGCTTACGGATTTGCTCATCATATACTTTGGCGTCATCTTCGTGTAATGTACCGAAGAGAGCTTTGGAGATTAAGCCTATTGCATTGAAAAGTGCTCTTTGTTGTCTATTTTGCGTTTCCAGTAACATATTCCTATACTCTATATTTGCCATAATAAGATTGATTTGCAGTATCGTATCGTTGCAGGTGAATTGCTATTGAGTTTCTGGCAAGTTGCTGTTATTTGCTGTGCGATAAACTGGATATTCCTGAATTCTGATTTGAAATTTTCCAGGTCGTAGAATGTCACCAATTTCCACTCGTTGGTGTAGAAATTGACTCTGCCAATTTCTTGGAAGTAAATTCCCGCACTAGCATTTAGCTGTTTCACTTCCACTCCAGAGCCGTGGATAATAGGCATGCAAAGTAAAAAGAATACTATTTGCATCATTTTGGCAACCTGAAAGATGACACTATGTGAATATCTCTGAATGATATTTGAAGATGATGAAGTTGTTACTCTGAGAAAAGTTTTAGGTCATTATTATGGACTCTTTTGTTTTTATTATTGATTTTAATAGTGCACTTTTCGGGGGAATTAATATCCATTATCTAATACGGACTTGACCATAATGGTGAGAACTTATTATTTCGAACTCTGCTCTTAAGTAGGACTTTATTGCCTACCATAAAATATTTTGGGCGGAGTTTTTTCATATTGTAGTTTGGATTTTTCTCTGTTTATCATGGCTACGTATTTAGCTATTTTGAAGCTATGCTGTAGACGCGCTTTTAACTCGTTTGCATAATTGTCATAATTATAGCAAACGGCTGGAGAAGATTTTAAATTATTTGGGATATCGGTTGGGAATCCGTATAGGAGTTCGCGTGGAGTATAATTAGTACTCGAATGAGGGGTGGTATTGTATACAAATTTGGCATAATGAATCCATGTATCCCTGTCTTGTGGATCTTTTGCTACATAAGATCGGAGATATTCTGCTAAGGTTCTGTGACTTTTTTCCAATGCACCATTCGTTTGAGGGTGATATGGAGTAGTTTTAAGTCGTTTTATTCTCAACAATTTAGATACCTCGGCGATCATGCCACTTATTAGAACCTTGATCTATAAGGATACTTTCTGGAATACCATGTCGGCAAAATGTTGTTGTCGTGAAGGCTTCCGCTAATGTCTTAGACTCGGTGTTGACTATGGGAGTAGCCTCAGAAAATTTTGAAAGGTCGTCTTGGAATATAAGGAGATATTTATTTCCAGAATGTGAAATTGGGAGAGGTGATACAACATCTAGGTACACTCTTTCGAAAGGTTTGGAGCTAATGCTGAGATTTTCGTAGGAATTTTTGGATTTCTGGATACTTTGTTTACCTGGCAAAGTTGGCATTTCCTTACATATTTTATGATATCGTCTGACATGCCAAGCCAGTAGAATTGCTTTTTGATTCTTCTAATAGTACAGGAAATAATTTGATGGTCTCCCGTTGGTAATGAGTGAAAATCTTTTAATACTTGTTCGATGTCATTAATGTCGGATAAGTATTTAATCGAATTTTGATGGAGTTTGATGTTTATTTGTTTATTAGCGAAGATCTGGGTAATAGCCTTTTTTTATAATTATTAGATCCTGTGGGAAGGAAATATTTAATTGATTTAACTGATTTGCTTCTGTATATGAGCAGATCTCAGTTAAAATCTTTTCGAGGTCTGATCTATCTCTTTGGGATCGACAAGGTAAATCAATTTTTGATATGATTATTTTGGAGTCTTTTTTCTTGAAGAAGTTCAGTTTGATTAAAGTGGGGATTTATTTGAAAATTTTAGTTTCGAAGCCAACACTCTTTCAAGTTCTGTATTTTGCATTGGCAAGATGAAGAATTTAGGATTCGCGTTTTTAGTCAGTAAAAGGGGAAAATTAGTCTCAGTTATTATGACTGAGGAATTGTTTGTTGACAATGGAGCTGGGTTTGGAGTATTTACACTCGTGCAAGGAGTATTCAAATTCGCTTGAGCTCTAGCCTGATTCCTTGTTACCACATTTACGCAGGTGATAGGTTCTACGAAATTTTCGTAACTATCTGGAATAGCTCTACTGAGAGCGTCTGCATTTGTGTTGAGCTTACCTGATTTATGGACTAACTTCTAGTCATATTCCTCAAGTCGTATTCTCCGTCTCATCAGTCTTGAGGAGTGGTCTTTCAGATTCATGAGCCATACTAATGGTTTATATATAGTTATAATTGTAAATTGTCTGCTATAAACGTATGGCTTGAATTGCTCAACTGCGAAAATGACGGCTTAAAGCTCTTTTTTAATTGTTGAGTAACGAATCTCTGTACCATTGAGAATTCGGCTCACGTAGGCGATTGGATGATCTCCTTGATCATCAACTTGTGAAAGAATAGCTCCGATGGCGTAGTCACTGGTATTGGAGGTGACCAAAATATCTTTGTCGAAATTGGGATAAGATAGGATCGATGCTGAAATTAATTTATTAATTTATTCGCAAAATGCCTCGTCGCAGATTGCGTCGAACTTGAAAGGCGTATCTTTTTTCAAAAGATTTGTAAGGGGCTTCGCAATCTTTGAAAAGTTGAGTATAAAGCGGCGATAATAGCCGACGAAACCAAGGAAGGCCTTAATATCTTTCTCCATCTTTGGCCTGGGATAGGACTGAACTGACTTTATCTTTGCTGGATCTGGTTGGACTCCATTTTCTGAAATTATGTGCCCTAAATACATAATTTTTTTCCTTAGGAAATGGCACTTGTCGGGTTAAAGTTTCAAATTGCAATTGCGGAGACGACTAAATACTGCTGTTAGTCTGGAATTGTGATCTTTGATATTGTATCCATAGACTACAATATCGTCTATGTATTCGAAGCAATAAATGCCTTGAAGTCCACATAGAGCATTGTTCATGGCTTGTTGAAAAGTAACAGGGGCTCCTTTTAAACCAAATGGCATACGATTGTATTCGTAGTGTCCATAGGGTGTGCTAAAGGCAGTTCTCTCCCTGTCCTTCGAGTCCATTTTTATCTGGTGGAATCCACTGGCTAAGTCGAGTGTGGTAAAATATTTCGTCTTGCCCAACTGGTCTAATATATCAGTGATATTAGGCAGTGGGTACGCATCGCCAATAGTAATGTCGTTAATACGACGAAAGTCTACCACTACTCGCCACATTTTGTTTCCATTTTCATCTGGTTTTTTGGGAACCAGGAGAAATATAGAATTCCAGGGACTATGTGAAGGTCTGATGATGTCTGACTCAAGCACTCTCGGCTTGCTTTGGGATGTCTACAAGGCTTGGTATAGATGGGTGGTTTGTCTTGGACGGCCTCGATTTTGTGGGTAATCGCATCTGTATATGAAAGGAAATCCCCTTGTATGAAGAAGAGATCGTTGAATTCCCTACAGATGCTCTCAGATTCCTCTGAATTACAGTGATCCAATTTTATAAGGTTTTGTAGTTTAATAATTCTGCCCTTAATTGGATCTCTTTCAGAGTCTGTGCAGATGACCACAAAGTCATTCAAGTCTTGATAAACTGGGTTCACCTCGTAAGGGCCCAGATCGGCGTCCTCCTCATTTATATTGTGGATAAGGACTTTTGTCATACCATTGACTGGTTTGACTATTGAATTTCCAAGAAACAAACCTGGCCTTATTTCCTTCTTGAGACAGACCGATTGATATTGAATAGAAAGAGTTGGAATTTCAATAATGAACTCTAATCGAGCCGGAATTTTAATTTTATTTAACTTATCCGATTCTTTCGTATTTTTAATAGGAAGGAGATATGATTCCAACTTTTGTAGAATTCGGATTTGAAGGAGATAAAACTTTATTGAAAGTCCTTACATTCTTTTCTTATTTATTTCTGGACCACACCTTTTGTGAAGTGTATGATGATGGAGATATACTTTTATGTTTTTGCTACATGTCTTGTGAAGCCTTGGATGGAGATAGAATTTTATCTTTATGCTTTATTTCATGTGAAGCAATGGCTGGAGATCGATTTGCATAGCTTTTCGGAGTAATTGATGGACATGGAATTATATTAATATCTTTATTGGAGAATGTTATCCCTGTTTATAACAGACTCTTTGTTTGAGACCTCTTTTCTGGGTCTTCACTTTTCAAATAAACATATGGATAATTTGAATAGTAATCCTCATATGGATAAAATTAATTTTAATCATTAGTTTCTAGAGAAATGCATTTATTTTTGTAATTGAAACTAGCATTGTATCGAGATAAAAAGTCATGACCAAGCAGGCCATCGTATGAGAGGATGGAGTTATTTGCCGCAATTTGAAATGGGTGTTCTATGATGGAGTTAAATTTCGTAGATTCCAGAGTTAATTTCGCGAAGATTAGTCCTTCTGTAGAAGTGGACTCTGTAAATACCGTATTGACATTGCAGACAGCATCTCTGTAGCAGACACTGCCTGGTTTCAGTGGAAGGAGTTTTGCCAAAATTGACCCCCAGCTGTATGCAGTTTCCCTGCCTGGATGCCATTGGACTTATGCTGGGTGCTGCCACTTCCTATTTTGAGGCTGTCTGTCAGCCGTGTTTGTTGGTAGAGTATTGTTCACCTTCTGGAAATTATTTTGAGTTCCCTGACTGTAGCCAGAACGATTGTTGTTCGCTGCTCTTGTCGGGCATTCCTCGATAGAATGTCCCATTCGATGACAATATCGACAAGAAAACGCTGGAGATATAACCTTATGGGAATCCGGAGGACGTTGTAATTGTAAATTTGTTTTTGAAGTTGCGTTAAAGTTCTGTGCAGGGCTTTGTATGTTTGGGCATGTACCAGTCTATTACATTTAAAACAACTAAGTTTTAAATTATTTTTTTGTGGAGAGGAATTTTGATCTACTTCATAGTTCGTTTGAAATTTCGATTGTCTCAGTTCCAAACGTGATGCGTGATCTAAAATAAGCGATTTTAATGCAGGAAAAGATTTATCGGAATGTAGTTTTGCTAAAGTTTGGAGTTGGGCATTTATTAGCCCATCCTCAATAGCCCTCACTGCTTGACACTCATTATCTTTTAAGTGAGATTTTAAAAGAATTTTATCACTTGTATAGGAGTGTGTCGTCTCATTTGATTTAAATAGACTTGTGTTAAGTTTAGGTGGTATGGAGGTACCACGCGTGTTTATTATACGACCTGTATGTCAACCGTAGTAGATACTGCCTCCAGTGAAGACCGACGTGTGTCGTTAGCTTTTGAAACTATTCTTAATAGTTGAATCTTCGGAATGAGCCCTAAGCTTGACTGTAGAAGATTCCACCAACGTTTAAGAGATTTTGGTAATTTGTGTACCAATGACAACGCTTGTGCGTAGAGATCTGAAGTCCTCTGAATCTGATGAGAGTGACCGGAGAAACAAAGGTGACGTGAAGGCAATATGGACCGTTCCAATGACAGCCCGTAGAGCACTTCCGTAGATGAGTTTATGTTCCTTTCGGTCTGTATTGTTATGGTAGATAAAGGCTCCAGGTTGTCTCTATGACAGCCTGAGTGGGATCCTTGTACTGGGTAAGAGCTGCTCTCTATGGATGGTAGACCAGTGCAGTTTGGTTATGACGTGGCACATACACAATAAGCAGCTCGATATATTGGTGTTATATCGACAGGTCGAGTCGTTGACTAAACTGTATCACATGCAGCACTAGCATTTCAGGATTTGATTCCTTTTCTCCTGATGGCCTGTGTTGTCTCAGCTTGGCTTAGACCTGTCAGCGGAACCTATAAAGCAGAACGCTGAAAGAAATATAATTTTCGATAATAGGAAAGGGGGACATCAATTAAAGCCGTGATATCCAGTTAAAACTTCTTTTTGATTGATAACTGGTATCCTTTATTGGGGGGAAGTTCCTCCGAATATTTAGTTTTCTTTTATTTAATTATAACTAAGTCTTGATTATATTTCTGATGTAATCATACTGACTTCTGACGGAACAATTAATCCTTTTTGTATTTTGTTTTCTTAATTCTATTTCACAGCCTACTTACACGTACCGTTTTCTAGTTCTCAAAGTGACCTTCGATGATTTTCACGAAAAGCGAACAGATTTAATTCGGCTGCCCCAGGTCGTAAACGCCGCGCCTGACGTCTTCAAGTCGCCACAAAGTCTCTGGAGGAAATCCATTTCGCTTTCTCCTATTTTCTACTTGCTATTATTTAATTGAGATTGCAGGGCGGATGTGGGAATTTTTGCTTCGAATGTTTGTTTTAAAATTGATTTTAGGGTAGGCCAATCTTCGACTTGATTGTACCTGAAGATATCGTATGCCTCTGCAGATAACTTACTCCTTATTAAGCTAAGGATGTCGTTTTGTAAATATCGTCACAACTAGATATAAATTTGTGAAGATCCCTAAGATTTCCACTGAATTTGGGTATTAATGTTCTTGCGTCTGAAAGGAAAGACTGGTCTCCAAAGGAGACATTATGATGATAATTTGGAAAGTTCGTTGTATTATTCAATACATGTTCGGATCGTGAGCCCAGCTGGTCCTGGAGTGCGATTATGGTGTCTGTGTATGATGTTTCTATATTGCCGTAAACATCTTTTTGAAATAGCCGTGGTCCATATCATCAGGGCCGGAGCATGAAATTATCATCGTTTGTGTTGCTTTGAAATCGTCTCTTTACTCATGCAACTAATTTAGTTTTTACGTTAAGTATGTCCGGCTTGCAGTTGAAAGTGAACCAAGATCGATAGACTGAATTATACGTGATACTGATTTTTGTCTATCTTCTTGCAGTCTAAATCGTATTGTATTAGACTGATCCTGGTCTCCACATTCCTGCATAGCTTCAGTATTGGTACCTTTTTTGAATTTTTCGGAGGTGCGATGTAAAATAGGTTATTTGCGTTATCCTCATGAACTGAAATGGATTTCAACCTGTCAGACAGTGTTGCTCTGATTAGGTTGTACCAATTCTCTGTCTTATCAGAGCATGATTGTTTGAAGTATTCATGAGTTTCGTTGAAACTCTCATGTTCTTGAATGATGGATTCTGTTTTCTCAAAAGCAGCCCATTGTTCTTCCAATTTCCGAAGTTTATTGGAAACAAATTCCGAAGTTCTATAGTTTTTGTTTGTGCTGTGTGTATTATTTGTGTGTATTCCTTTAGAATTTTTCTGATATCATCGGTTTTTTCTACTTGTGATAAGCACAGCTCGTCAAAAGATATGTTTTCTTCAGTCATGTTGTTATGTATCGCGTGTTTGTTTTATACGGCGTAAAATTTGGGGATAGTAAGAAGAGATAAAATGTAAAATTTTGACATAAACCAAAACAGGAATCAACTCTGAAAAGTCGCATGCATAATAAATAAACATGAATAAATAAACTATTTGGTTAGCGATAGAGGCAATTTAAGATCACTCTTCCAACCAATATCTTTCCTCTGATCGATAGGCTTATAAAGCCTTATCGCAAGGGGTCGATTATTGATTTTTCCGAAGTCCTCTGACCAGCAAGCTCACAAGGTCTTACCGCAGAGGTCGCTCGGTGGAAAAGGAGATTTCAATTTTTATATTTAGAATCAAAATTTTCTCAAATTAAACGAAAATTAATGAAGATTGAAAGTAATTCTTTTCACTTTTTGAAATATAAAAATATATAGATAATCTGAAAATGTAAATGTGTAAGTAACCAGGGAATAAAATAAAACAGAAGATATTCAGGAATAATGCAAGTTTTGGAAAATATGTAAAATTGATAGTTAGAAATGCAATCGTTAGATGTAAAATTGATTGATGTCAGGAGCAATGCAAATAGTTAAAAAATTTGTTAACTCAGTTTTCAGTTTTTTCTTTTTTTTTTAGGAAAAAATGTAAATAGTTAAAATACTAATAATATAATGTGGTTGATAGTATTACTTTCTATTTTTCTACCTTATTTATCATCCACTATTGGCTTGTAGTTGCTGGAGAATGTTGATGACGGCGCTGGAGGTGTAAAATTTAATTTCCTTTACGGCCGGCGTTTTCGTTGTTTCTAAATGAATTTGCGAATGGTATGAGTATAGTGAAGATACGTCGCGCGTCCGGGACGATGATTTCTAGTTGTCTTCCTTCTGGGAATAGTCTTGTTGAGACAGGGATGAAGTCTTCTTGGGTCCCACGTCGGAGCACTATGGTACTCTAAACTACTTAGATTCCTCTAAGTACTCTTTTTTGAGTACCCGGGCTTATATATTTTTTTTAATTAATTTTTTTATTTTTTTTATTTTTACTTTAATGTTTTATTATATATGTATATATATATATATATATATATATATATATATATATATATATATACTTTTTTTTATTAATTGAGATAGTTTTTCCCAAGCACCAACATGTTGTCACGTTTTTTTTTTGTAATATTATTTTTTTAATTTTAATCAAATTAAAATAATTTATTGACATTGGTTTTAATTAAGAGTCCGCTTCCACTAACAACTGGTTTTAATTAAGAGTCCGCTCCCACTAACAACTGGTGATTTTATTATTAATTTGTTTTTGTTTTTTATTTATTTAATTATTGTAGATGATTGTTTGAATTAATTAAAATTAATTTGAATTTGTTTAATGTGTTAAGGCACTAAATTTTCGGAGTACCTACCGCTGCTACCAATGATGTTATATCTTGTTCCAGATCTTGTTATTTCAAGGAAAATTTTGGTTTAGATATCTTTGAAAGCACTGATTTCATATCTTTGGGTTCAGTTACCGCTGTCACCAGTTGTTATAGCTTTCACACACTCCGTGCTCCAATCGAGAGAGCGCGCGCCGGTATAATTATAAAGAACACTCAGCACAATAATTCCTTTTAGTTTTATTGATCTTTTCTAATTTATTCCAAATTAAATTTATCAGGTCGTTTTCTGATTTTTTACAATTTCAATTTTATCAGGCCGTTTTCTGATAATTCACAATTATATTTTATATTGTTTGATTTCTTGATACTAGACAATTAAGTTAATTAAATTCTATTTCGATTGATTCGTTGACACCAGTATTAAATTCTATTTCGATTGATTCGGTGATACTTCACAATTAAATTTTTGTTTCGATTGATTTTTTGATACCTCACAATTATATTTTATTTCGATTGAATTCTTAACATCACCCGTTTCCTAAACTTACTCGCCCGGTGGTTGAAAGAAAAACTCCTCGAGGTTTTGGCAAATTGCACCCAGGTACCCACGATATCTTGCAAACGGTTTTATTTATCTTTTTATTACTTTCTCACGACGTTGAAAATTGTACGTGAGAAAATGTACAAACGTTTTGATACAAGCTATATGCATTTATGCAAACTTTAATCCGATATGTACTCGTGCGCCCGTCTTGAAATATTAATTTTAAGAGGGCGCGAATAATTGTGATAATTGTTTGTATGTATGTACATACAATTTGATTGGATTAAGTAAGGAATGTACGTATGTGCAGTGTACATACGGAAAGAGGGTAAGAAGACACTGTATGTAGGTGAGTATGCATACCGTGTGAGTAGAATGTGTGTCTGATAACAAAATACAATTTATGCTAAATAGCATTTTATTATAATATGGGAATGCATTTCTAAATGCATTTTAAATTTTGATAGTGTTTTAATATGAAATAATTTTTCATTTTCAGGGTCATTTATGAGGTACATCAATATATTATATAGGACAATATATTGATGTACTGACTTTATGGTTGTGATTCGGGGCGTTGGGCACCTGAGTCACAACAAAGGCAGCTCTTTTATTTCCCAAAATCGTCTTAAGGTTACATTAAGATCTTCACCAGTCCTTATTTGAAATGCTGAAGTAGAGGCTATGTGTCCTGAATTTTTGCAATTGACAGGACCTGACAAAATCCTCCCCAACTGAGTACCTGATGGACCAAGACGGAGACCATTTAACATTAAACGTGAATATAGATCCGTACCAATGACGACATCAATAGCTGAAGGTGTCGTAAAATCAGGATCTGCTAATATTAATCCTTGCAGAAGAGACCACTGAGAGCATGTAAGACGAACAGTTGGCAAAATAGTTGATAAAGTACGTAACACTAGTTGTGCTGAAGGACCTTGTAAATGTAAGGAGAAATTATGAAGGGTAATTGAAAGTTCAAAATTAATAATTGTAAACCTCTTGCTGAAATAAAAATAAATGGATATGCTGGTTTTGTGAATGATAACACAAAGAGTTTTTATGACGACTTTCAGTTTATTGAACTTCAATATTTTTTTTTTCATATATATATAAAATTGATCAATTATGTTTATTGCAACCAAAGAGACACTAAATCGATTACGATAGCAAATTTAAAAAGTTATAAATTTTAATCAATTCAAGAACAAATTTTAGCAACTACAATTCACGTATTTAGGGGTAACACGTATGTTAGAATCTTTCATACACTTATGTAATTAATCTAAATTTTACCAAATTCATAAACGTTAAATAAAGTGTCAAAGAAAGTAAAATCTAAATAATATTTATCAAAATTAAGTCACGGCTGAAAAGGAAAATTAATTATTATTTCGTAGAAATTGTGTTGGAACAATAATAATTATTGCCACAGACTTGTGTGAGTGTGTGACAGGTATATTTCAGCTGTGTTTTATGTGTTTTCTTGCAGGTTTATAACAATAGAATATCGTGGGAGCACCTGTACCGCAGTCTGGTTACCCTGAATAATGCATGCCAGACGTAATTTTGTAGCAAACAAAATTAATATATTGAACGACAAATAATTGTTTGTTATATGTTAATTCTGCTATACTTTATTCTTTCATTGCGTACTTAGTTGGGTGTTATTTTGTTTCATGTTTTTCTGTCAAAGGAGACTAATGCTTGTGCAACCGCTGTATCAAAAGTTCCGATTCCTATTACTGATATCTGCACAGGACGTCAAGGAAGCCCTAATGCCTTTGCAGCAGAATGTCAAAGAAGACTAATGCTGACGCAACCCCTGCTTCACAATTTCCGATTCCTATTACTAGTATCTGCACACGACGTCGAGGAAGCCCTAACGCCTTTGCAACAGAATTTGAAATGAAAGTCGACTGAGCGCCTTGACCCACTAATGCACGCACTTGCTGGATCTTACCTTCACTGGATCGCACAAGGATTTTAGCAGTTGCAAGAAGAATATCTTCATTAGATAATTGTGAATGCATTGATGCTTGAACGATTGGTGCACTCCCATGTTCTAGATTAGAAGAAGAGTCTCCTGTTGTAATAGATGTAGAAGGATTCCCCGTAGTAGCAGTTATGGTGGTGTGCTAACCAGAAGGTCCTTGATGCAGAATTGTGTGATGAAGCTGGTTACATAGCTTGCAGCGAGCAGATGTCTGACAGTCGTACATTGAATGCCCTTGTTTAAGACAGTTGTAGCACAAGCGTTGACTTCGAACAAATTCGCGTCTTTGTTCAGTAGATTTTGCACGGAATGGAGGACAAAAGATTATCAGATGTTTACCATTGCAAGCAATACACCTTCTTGCCATTGTTACAGAATAAATACGAGCAGCTGATGCGCGAAACGGTGCATGTTTTGTTTTGATTTCATTGCACATGGTATTCATTGCCTCAAGCATACGAAGAAGTTGGTTAAAGTGTTAAACTCTGTAATGTCACTGACTGTGTGGTGCTATGCAGTACAAGTTTAATTTCGCTAGCAGATTCTGATGACATGGAGCGTAAACCCATAATTGTGGAAATGTCAGCAGTTGTCAACACCCGTTCATTTTCGTATCTACTCGTTAGAGTATTCCACGCAGAATGATAATTGGCTTCAGTTGTCGAAAAATGTTTCATGAGATTTCTTGATTCGCCCGACAAACTTGTTTGCAGATAATGCAACTTTAGTACGTTATATATTGAATCGTTTTTGTGAACTAATGCTATGTAAAGGTCACGAAAAGCCGGCCATTCTAGGTAATCACCGTTAAACGAAGGTATTTAGTTGCTGGTTTAGGTGACAATTTTCGTAATTTAGCACGTAAAGAGCCCATATGTTCAGTACACACCCGTTCGATTTCCAAGTAAATGTTTTGTTTAAAGTAATCCTTCTCCAAAAGGTCTGCAGTAGCGCAATCATGTAGCTTTTCATGATTTTCCATAAATTTATTCCAATATGGTTGCAAGAGTTAAATCCTTGCTTCAAAATATTCTTCGTTCTGGTTAACAATGTTAGTTCTTCCCGTATTTATTAGGAACCTAGTTATTAGTCTTGTTGTCCATTAAATTTCTCCATAATAGTATACAATGAAGTATTATTAAAAATACAAAAGGACTCACCAGCTCCTTCCCAATAATACGAAACTTCTGGTGCGACTTAGGTCTCTTAAATTCTGTATGGAACAGTGGAATTAAAAAACTATTAGTCCATATATTATATGTTAACGGTATTGTAAGCATTACAGCAACACTTTGTTCTTGTTGAACAGTTTTTTAATAAGTAATAATTACACTTCTAATGAACAAAAAAAGGCAGAATTTTCGCATTTTCACTCTCTATAGCACAGTTTCACAGTTTTAAATAGTTCACTTTAGTTCAAGTCAGATCTTAAAATAGAATACACTTAACACAATCAAAACATGTCCAAGCGGAATTGTTGCAAGTGCAACATAATCAGTTTTCGACTTTTACTTCCTTTTTAATGTCCCTATCCGTCTCCGAAGGACCAAATGTTTAATAGGATATGGGATTACGAGCGTTTACTAAGCCGAGTCGTTTAAATTACAATTGTTCATGAGCTTGAAACTGTTTTGACAGAAGTCATAAATTTGTATTGTTTTTTCAAGAAAACAAAGGAAACAGGTTACTGTATGAAAAATCTGGACTATAGTTATACAAGTGATAAAATACTTAAATAGTGAGAAGATAGATTATATTAAAATACAAAATTGAGAGTAGTGCTGGATATTCAGTTATCCCATTGCTGTACAGACAAGATGATCATCATATGAAGATGTTGATGTTGATTAGAGATTAACCACTATGAAAATGATTACCTCAGAGTGCAAATCAATGCACTTACGCAAAAGTTACAAATTTTCGAAAACAGAAGTAGCCTGCGACAACTTCACTCAGGGTCCCAATCACGCTTGCAAGATATAAATCGAAGTCTTTCAAATGGGAACAGATTTCGCAATAGATCGGGATCCAAACCTAAAGAAGCGGAGAAACTATGTTAGTATCTTACGCATTACAGAGCCAAGGCGGTTCCCGCCGATTATTTATACTCGACAAGACAAAATATCCGTTTTCTAATTGCTACCTGTGCATAAGTTTCAATTGTTCTTATACATTATTTACCCAAATATCGTAACAAAGCTGATCTCACCTGTACGGCCGCAAACGGAGCAGCAATTCCTACCTACGGTTATCAATCTAAGACATTCATTACACATTCATCATAGATGCTACACACTATACCATACTAGGAGCAGATTTCTTATACAAATTCGGTTTGATAGTTGATTTCGCAAAATAAAAATTAATAGATAAACAAACCTATCTCTCAACGATATGTTACATGAGAAATGGCCTTTCAAGTTCACTTAAACTTTTCTCCATCGGCGGTGAACTGGGTTCCATTCTGGATGAGTTTTCATCATTTAAGGCGACCCCAAATTAATGCTCTAGTCAAACACAGTGTTTTACATAGAATACTACTTCCGGGACACTCGCATCTGCTCGACCAAGACGTCTCAGCATAGAAAAAGTAGCGATAGCTAAAAATGTGTTCCAGCGAATGCTTGATCTAGGAATTAGCTACCCCTCCTCATCATCTGCCGTATCCACCTTGCATTTAAAGCCTAAAAGGAATGCAGCTGCCTGGAGTGGTGACTATCGGCAACTCAACGCGGTATCCGTTTTTGACATCTACCGACTTCCGAACATCCAGGACTTCTCGATAAGTCTCCACAGAAACGTAAGTTTTTTTAAATAGACTTTGTTAGGGCATATCACCACATCCCTGTAGCACCGGAACATGTATAAGACTGCCGTAATAACACCCTTCGGTTTACATGAGCTTTTGCGAATGCCTTTTGGGGTTAAGAATGAGACACGGTCCGTTCAAAGATCTATCCAATAAGTTCTGAAAAGTCTTGACTTCCTCTTCGTTTTTATTGACGATATACTAGTTTTCAGTAAATCACTCGATGAACTCAAAAACCATTTATGCATTGTTTTTAAACGTTTAAACGAATACGGGATCAACATTAATCCAAAGAAATGTATCCTAGGAGCTCGAATTCCTCAGCCACACAGTAAACCCAAACGGTATAACTGCCACAAAATCTAGAATCGCAGCTATTGCAGATTTTCCAACTCCAATTGCGAATAAACAGCCGCAATGTTTTTTGGTTATGGTAAATTTCTACTATCGATTCCTCAAAAATATTTCACAACTAGCTTCTCGTCTTTATGAGCTGCTAAAACAGTGCCAAAAAAGAAAGGAAAGTAAATTTAATACCTTATGGAACGGCAAATGTCATAATGCTTTTAAACAAGTCAAAACGGCGCTGTAAAATCACACCCTCCTATCACATCCAGATCCTAGCTTGAGAACTAGTCGCATGGTAGGGCATCTTCCGTATTACACAGCAAAGCGGAGAAACATGGGAACCTTTAAGCTCTTATCTAAGAAATTCTCACTGACAGAGCATAAATATTCAACTTGTGCTATCTATCTCGGGATTAAACAGTTCAAAAATTTCGTCGAATGTAAAGAATTTACAGTTTTTATGGATCCTAGGCCGCTTACAAAGGCATTAGGTTCAAAAACACAAAAATCACATCCACAAACCAATCATTTGTTCACTAACGACATTAGATACGTGAAGGTAGCAGCAATCTACTCGCGGACGCTTTATTACGATGTTACATCGACACCATAAACACATATGGTGCTAAACATCAACTCTTCAAACAGACCATATGTTCCCGAAACCTTACAGCGTACGATATTCGATTCCATACGTGGACAATCCCATCACAGCATCAGAGTAACTGGTAAACTTCTAACTAGTAAATATTTCTGGCCAAACATCAATAAAAATATAAAAAAAAGCAAAATAACCCAGAATACGAGATCACCACATGATATTTTCGACGTACTTAGCGGGCATTTTGATCACGTGGACATCGATATAGTAGGACCACTTCCACAATCAAACGGTCATACCTACATACTAAGTATGAAAGACCGGTTCTCTTTCTGCCCAGAGACCATTCCATTAAAACATATTTCCGCTTCAATAGTAGCCTTTGCCTTTCTACAATACTGGATAGCTCGGTACGGTATAACCACAACCATTACTACAGGTCAGAGTACTCAATTTGAGTCAAACCTTTTCAGCGAAATTACGGATTTGCTTGGAGTGCACAGGATACGTACGACGACTTATCACCCGCAAGGAAACGGATTCGTCGAAAGATTTCACAGGCAACTAAAATCCGCAATAAGACCAATTAACGATCCCAAAAATTGGTACTATACGCTACCTTGGATTCTACTTAGTATCCGTTCAGCAATTAAGGAAGATCTTGAAGTATCCCCAGCTCAATTACTATATGGTCAAACATTGCGCTTACCTACAGAATTCATAGTATCAGATCGCGAAGAGCTGAAACTACTATCAAGTGAGTTAGCCAAACAGATGCAAGAAAGCCTCGCCAAAATTAAACCCAAAGCTAAAAGACCGCGAAAACAAAATCTAATTTTCGTACCCCAACAATTACTAACATGTACTCATGTTTTCGTCGAAGAAGAATTAAAGAAATGATATCGATTCATAGAATTTAAGCCGCATTCGTAGCAAATTCCGACACACTTTCGACCAAAAGAGCCGTCAAATCTAAAGTTAAATTCAATCTACAAGATACTAAAACCTGAGACAACTTACAACTAGATGTGCAAAACTCCATATAAACCCGGAACATTTTTTGAAAGCTCTTTAACTTTTTATTCAACCAAAGAAAGCTATCATTGCGAAGAATTTATGTGGCATAATACAGTAAGAGAGAGAGAGAATGTGTAGAGCTTTCTATTAGAGGGCCATTAGCTCGTTTTAGTTGGACCGCGTTTTTGTGAGGTTTTGCACATCTACCTAGATGTAAGTTGTCTCAGCTAAAACTATATAAGCACCCTTTTTCTAGAAGAAGGAGTGATGTGGCGGGTGCTTTAAATATGTATGCGTTAACTATTCTGTAACAACGGTAACACCGCGAGCTAAACGTCAATATATTTTATTGTAATAGATTTATTTAGTCTAGAAATTTCTACACTTGTGTCGAGTCAGTCTTTGAGCGAGGTTAAACAAAGTTTTTATTAATAATAAATCGATTTAGTTCATACGAAAGTATTGTTTTAATTTTTGTGTCATATAACGATATAATACTCAGCAGCAATACTTACAACATTCTTGTTATTATGGTGATCCATTAATTTCATTTTTTTGTCTTGTTTTTATTCTTATAGAGCAAAGATCAAAGGATGTGAGGAGAGTGACAGAGTAATGGGGGTGCAGGTGATGTATGTCGCTGTTGCATCTGCGCAGATTGTAAGCACGTGGAAAGACAGAAACTGATAGACTATTCCACATTCGCACAGTTCGTAACAAAAAGTATCACGGATTATTATTGTACGGCCGGAAGTATTTTGAAGGGTTATAGAATGTGCGTGGCTTGCAGTGCTAGTACTCCCACTGCGGGAATTCATATATAAGGAATCAGGATAGATATTTTATGTTTTATCAGAAATTTATTATGCGTGTAGCAGAAAGTATCTAAATTGCGGTGGTACTCCAGTGTCACGATATGACAAATTATTGCCACATTATCAATGAGAGTACCTCATGTCTGTAAGTCTGTAAGATCAGCCCGGCCCAGATAAGGCAATGGTATTTCCTTCTCGGTCTGTTATATGACTTGTAGAGAGGCGTTAGATTTGACGGGCGGAAATATTTTGAAAGGGATTATTAAGACACGTGGATTGTAATGGTTTGTCTTGGATTAAGTGGTTTAAAGAAAACTCTTATAGCTACATATATTTATATTTTACTGTATTAAATGCGACGTATATAAAAGAATGCGGCAGTCGAATAGAAGGCTCTCGGTCAACTAAAACTTATATTACACATTTCTACTGACATGAAAGCTTTACATTCGGTGAGATGATTTAAGCCTGCAAGAACGGGATACCTATGTCGTATACAAAATAAACTACTTATTTATTGTCCCCAGATGAGTGAGTGCAATGAATAAAATTTGAACGTTGAAAGAAAAAGAAAATACGATCTTTTCTGAAACTAATTAGATATTCTATGCCTTAATATATTTCTGGCACTTATTCTGAAATCTATGACCTCTCGATTCCTCTTTGACAACAGAAAATCTGTTCAGCTTAATTTATTGGAAATATTAATGCTGAAGGCCATGACACAATTATGGCTCCGGCTCTGGCTCTGGGTTCAGAGCCAGAGCCGCCTCTTGTCAAATCGTTGAAACGTAAGCCAGCTATGACACAATGGCGGTTTCGTAGATTCGTTGAGAAGAAGTTAAATCGTGTGTCATCATCGACTTTAAATACAGAGAGAATTCAACAAAATTAAATAAAATGAATAATAATAAACGGATTCAAGTGTTAAGTTTAGTTGCGATGGCTAGTTACGGTCGCTTGCTGTTAAAATCATTGCAAAAGGGAAAAAAAGGCGTTTCTGGGTTCGTGAACTTTACATGCAAAGAAGAGAGCATGGTTTTTTTTTAAACTAGTTATAAATTTATTAAATCGTCGGACCCTGAGATGTTTAGGCAGACATTTAGGATGGAAGTGAGTAGCTTCAATGTTATACTTGGTCTGGTTCACGACACGCTACAGAAAGTTTCCATAAGAACACCAATAGAACCGGAGTGTAGATTGGCATTAACTTTAATGTATGTCACAGTACACTTATTTCATTAGATAAGAAATTAATGATAGCTTTATTCCAGGTATTTGGCGTATGGAGTTCCACGGAAAATCTTGGCTCTCAAATTTAGAATGGGAGTATCCACTGTGGCGAACATAATTTTGGAGACGTACCAAGTATTGTGGGATGTACTTGCACCAATTTACTTGAAAATAAAATGTGAATCAGATTGGTCACAAATCGCCCAGGATTTTGAGGGAATGTGGAACTTGCCAAATTGTGTGGGAGCTATCGACGGCAAGCACATCCATATCGTCTGTCCACCGAATGCCGGTTCGGAATACTTCAGTTATAAAAACAAGCAAAGCATTGTGCTAATGGCAGTATGTGACGCTAATTATTTATTTACCGCCATCGATATTGGGGCCACTGGCAGCAGAAGCGACGGCGGTGTGTTTGCAGAGAGTAGTTTCGGACAGCGTCTTCTACGAAACAATTTGGATTTGCCTCCGGAGAAAATGTTGAAACGAAGTTCGCTGAAGATACCACATTATTTTGTGGGTGATGCGGCATTCCCTCTTAAGACAAACCTTATGAGGCCGTTTCCAGGGCGAAATTTAAATGATCAGCAAGAATACTTTAATCGTCGATTATCGAGGGCCAGGAGAACTATTGAACGTGTTTTCGGTATTATGTCTTGCCGGTGGAGAGTTCTCCTGCATGACATATATTGTCACCCAAGAAATGTGCGAAAAATTGTTAGCGCTACAGTGGTCCTGCGCAACTACTTGCGTAAGGAATGCGTAGACTATTGTCCGCCGAATTTCGTAGACCACGGCATGGGTGATTCAATTCAAGAAGGACAATGGCGACAACAGCTTCAGTCTGCGTCTCCTTTTGGAAGATCAAATCATGCTTCAACATCGGCATTTGCAATGCCAGAGCAACTATGCCAATACTTTTGCGATAATAGGATTGAATAAATAAAATGATTTTTGAGTTTTAACGAGTTTTATTATTTACTTTTCTTTTCGGGTACAATTTCAGTTTTTTGTTAACATAGTATAACACTCCCTCCTGCATTTCATCTACCTCGCACTCGGAAAGATTTGCCATATCGATTTTTTTGGCAATTGTTTGCATGAACATTTCGGTAGTTGAGAGCTCAGTCGTCTTTAAAAAATTACTTGCCTCGTGTAAAAAGTTGGAATACTGCTTATCTACTGTCGTTG
This sequence comes from Dioctria linearis, assembly GCA_963930735.1. Classification (NCBI taxonomy): domain Eukaryota; kingdom Metazoa; phylum Arthropoda; class Insecta; order Diptera; family Asilidae; genus Dioctria; species Dioctria linearis. The sequence continues at coordinate 209,733,438 of OZ005740.1, forward strand.
ATGAGCCAGCATTTTTATCGGACGATTTTCTTGTCGTCGAACTACTTTCTTGCAGTAGGGCAGGCGGTACCTCTCCTGAACTAAACTCCATCGCTGCTATCACAGTTGATGAGCCATCTACTGTGGTAGATGACAACAATGGTGTTTCATCAAACACCCCTAAATCAAATGCGCTCCACTTCCGATGGCAATGGTTCATAGTTGCTTATTGTTTTCCTACAAAAGTAAGATATTATATTTTTTGCCTAAACAAATATTTTTTCCTTACATCGGGTTATACATATGTCCATCGACGAAACTAAGCAGGTCAAAGTACTTCCACTTTGGTTTTCCCATCGCTCCACTTCCAGATGGAGTATTTCTCGCCTTGCTCAATTCGATCTTGCCTTCAATTTCTCCTCTTTGAGTAAAAAAAAAAAAATTGTAAAATTCAAAGCGGATAAAATATTATATTTATCTCAGACTTTTAAGAAAAACACAAAGTGACTTAATAATTAAATACAATACAAATAAAAACACACTAACTAGGAATACCCATTTCCCCACTTATTTTCTGCCAGGTCTTGTCTTTTTTGAAATTATTTTTGTAATCCCTTTCGCTTTTTATATAAAGAAACGGAATTTCCTTCACTAATTCAATTAGTTGTTCCTCATACGATGACATGATGCCGCTCTCAAATCAACTAACAACTTAAACTGGCTCTGGCTTGTTAATGCAAGCCAGAGCCGGAGCCGCCATTGTGTTAAATTGCACTGCTATACCTCACATTTGATTTTGACAGGCTTCGCTCTCAAACACAAAGCCAGAGCCGGCGCCATCATTGTGTCATGGCCTTAAGAATACTTAGTAACGGTGTGTTGAAGATCAATACTACTTCAAAGGAAAAGGGAGTAGTAAAATGATGATCTTAATTTAAAGCGATGTGATAGTTTTGGGTCTTAGAAACATTGAATCCGACGCGATTTGTCGTTAACCAAAATCTGATCATACAATCTCGATTGAAATATGTAACATTCCCTCTGAAGTCCACAAGAGTGTCAAAGGAGTTACCAAAATAAAGGGTAGACACTGTCTTCAGCATAGCTATGGATGGGATTCAAGGTACGGGAAAGAAGACCATTAATGAGAATTAAGGGGACAGGAGAGAGGTAATAGAGCCATGGCGCACACCGATATTGAGAGGGTAAGGTTTACATAAATGAATCGTCTTCTAATATAATCTGATAAGACTATAAAATAATAAACTGTTAATAGGAGTGTCGTAGGAGCGTTCTGCGACACTTCATGGTCCGAGAACCCTCCTTGGTCTGGGCGGGTGGAAGCTTTCTTGCAAGGGAGAAGGGGAGGAATCTTTCGGTCTCAGCCAGGCAAGTGCGGTTTGTGTTCGGTGAGCTTTAGGTGTTGTGCCTAAATGTAGGCAAAAACGTTCTTATAGTTAGCTAAGGCGCAGCCACTTGTGGGGCAATTGGTGGAAGCTTTTGTGTTTCATCTAAGGTTTGTTGGGAGCCTTTATACGGTTTGTTCCTAGTTAAGCTGCTGCCATCTGTAGGGAAGTTGTGCTAGGGTAATGTTTGTGGCTTGTTATGTGCTTTTAAGTTCTCTTATGGCTATTCGGCGGCAGGTGATGCCGCCCAATGGTTTAGTTGCAGATTAAATTAAAAGCTCACACAGCCAAACACATGTAGGAAATGCGATTTTTCACTCTAGCCTCAGCTATTTACCTAACTATGTGGACTCAAGATATAACCCCCTTTCCGCTGGATCGTCTTACCATCAGGAGATACAATCCTTTAAAGTTGTATTACTCAAACGTTTTTTATTGTGAGATTTTCTAGCACGCAATGAGTTTAATTAAGCCTACATCCACACACACAGACACATCCTCATAAACACCGTCATATTTTCTACCAGGCGATATTCAGTATTGCATCATGTTATGAAATGCGCAACAACAACAATAACTAATGTAGGTAGAAATGTTGACTTATATAAGTAATGGAAATTAGTAAAAGCCAAATTTTTGCTCTTCATTTTTAATACTTCTAATTTAAATCCTTACATAACCAAATTCGCACAGAGTCGAGTAATGTAAACAAATTCGCACAGCGGAATAATGTAAACAACTTCGCATAGCTGAATAAAGTAAATAAATTGAGCGGTTTATGATTTTGTGTAAATGTAAGATTCCCAATTTCTTTAACTAAAAAAAAACAAAAACAATAATAACTGATATAAATGTTTAGGATATGTTGTCTTAGATGAGTAGTGGAAGTTATAATTGAAAATTTCTTTTGCTGAAAAAATTACAACAACTATAACTTAAGTTGTGGATTAAAAAGCTTTTCTAAACTAGTAAAAACGCTAGAATTGGTACAAGACCAATTCTTATGATACCATAGAATAGCGGTGGCGAACCTTTTTAGGTGCGCGTGCCAGAAAATTGCAAATATTACTTATCGCGTTGCTGGCGTGCCGGACAGTTTTTAGTTAAGAAAAATTGATAAAAACATAGATGTTTCAGAATTTTATTTAGACAACTTCAAAAATTAATATACAAAAACTAAACTATACGTATTGTTACGAACGTGGCTTTAGTTCGTTATTTAAAACACAATATTTCAGATATCAATACCAAGTTCTTCTTTCATTTAACTTCACTGTTTACTTTTATAACATTTACAAATAATTATCAAATCAAGACTTTATAGTTATCGCTAGTACTGTACTTCTAATTATCCAATAGTCCAATTAGTTTACTACGTTCACTTCACTTTGTGGCGCATAACACTGTCCCCTTCTTAAAATTGTTCGTCCCGTACAGACCCTTTACTTTTCGTATTTTTCTTTCCGTCATTGTCGTCGTCTTTGGATTTCCTTCATTTCTTTTTTTACTATTCTCATCGTAGTCATAACCGTGTATGGATCTCTTTCCTGTCTTCTTTTGACTTTCGTCATCGTCTTCGTAGTCATCATCATCTTTTTCTTCCATCCGTCCGCAATGTTTCCATTCAGGATTGTATGGACGTTGTGAAAAGGCCTCTACATTTCTGAGCATACGTCCTTTGCCGTGTGGGATTTCAAAGTCATGAGGTTGTAGTCTAGTCTCTCCACGAATAACTTGCTCCGTAGCTCGCCATATTTTCCCTTTTTCGTCTATTGATTGCATTCGTCCGCGTTTCCTGCAGTCGTTTGGAAGGTGTCCCAGTCTACTACATTTCCAGCATCGAAGAAGTCCACACGAAGGAGTGATCTGTGATGACGGCATTCTGCTGCGAGTCTGCTGCCCAGCTCGATATCTTTGCCCTTCTTCTCTCCTCTCTTCTATTGGCGCTTCCATTCGTCGGCGTTTTCTGCAGTCCCTGTGGAGGTGTCCTGGGCTATTACAATTCCAACATCGCATAATACCACGTGAAGGATTGCTCTGTGGTGGCTTCATTCTATTACAAGTACATTCGTCCACTGAAATTTCTCTCACTCCTACTGTACTTCGAAAAGCTTACCTGGCAGATTCATACGGTAATACATAGGCTAGTGCCTCTGCTGTTAATTTCTTTCCTGCTAGCCTTAACGCTTGTTATATATTTTGATCTGCAATAGTGTTCACAAATGCCTATGTTGCCACTTCATTGAGGAAATCCGCATTTACGCTAGAGTATGAAAGATAAGCTAATCTTTCCACATCAGCCTGCAGCTGTTGTACTGACTCGCCATGCTGTTGCATAGCTGTAGGCGATATACTTGCTGCATGTGCTCATCTCCATAACGCAACTCTATCGCCTGTACTAATGAAGTAAAATCACGTTGCCTTTCTACCGGTATAGATTGTAATAGCTCTGATGCAGGACCTCGAAGTGCTAATACCACATCTGTAGCTTTGTCTGCATCATTCCATCCGTTTACTTCTGAAGCAGCCTCGAATTGTCTCTTGAAAATATGCCACCAATTTTGTTCATCAAATACTGGAGGTTTCATTCTGCCTGTATTGGACATTTCAATTCCTTCGTGCCGAGGTTGTCGATGCTTCATCTTCTCCAAATCTGCTTCAAAGTTATCAAGCTGTTCGGTGACTTTTTGTTGAACTTCCGCCACTTCCTGCTCGATTCCTTCAATTTTTAAATTTTGTTCGTCTAATGAGTTTTGCAGGAAATTCTTCTGTTCCTCTAAGCGAGTTTCTAGACAATTCTCCAGAGAACTCTGTTGTTCGTCCAAACGGGTTTCCAGAGAATTCTTTTGTTCCTGAAAAGAATTCTTTTGTTCCTTGTTATGTTCAGAATTGGCTTTAAATAATAAGACATCTTAGTTAAAACCTAGTTTATTATCAGTTCAAAAATATATAATTAGTAGATTATTAATTAGTGACAATGACTCAGACTGACTCTCTAATTACTAGACCAGACCAAGACTGACTGAATGACTGCAGAACTCGCCTTGTTGATAACTGTCTAGACTGATACACACTGGTTGTAGTATAAAAGACTTAGTACTTGTATACATACATACAACTACTGTAATATACATATATATATATATATATATATATATATATATAGATACTGTCTAAATTTTGTTCAACCAAAAACTATGGCATACAGCTCTTTGAGCATATCTTTGTTGAAATGAGTCAGAGTCTTAGGAGCAAAAGCAAGAGGACGGCCGTTCTGAGTAACAGGAATGGTGGGGTCATAATAAGCTAAAACTGGTAGACTTGTGATTATTGACTTTAAATCCTTAAAACACTTTTCGTAAGTTTCAGACCATTCCCACCGAACATTCTTCTTAAGCAAAGACCTTAATGGTACTGTTTTGTTAGATAGGTCTTTGATAAACGGACTCAAATAATTAACTAACCCTAAAAAACGCTGCAAGTCTTTGACTGACTTTGGACTGGGCATCTATTCTATTGCCTTAATTTTCTGACTATCAGATTTGACTCCCTCTTTGTTGAATACGTGACCAAAATATTTCACCTCATTGACTCCAAAACGACATTTACTTTTAAAAAATTTTAAATTTACTTTCCTTGCTTTTTGTAAAACTTGACTCAGACGGAAATCATGTTCTTCTTTTGTACGACCCCAAACTAAAATATCATCTATGTAGTCTATACAACAAATATCTTTGAATAAATCTGTCATCATTTTATGAAAAATTTCCCGAGCTACGTTTAATCCATAAGATAATCTTAAAAATCGGTATCGTCCAAAGGGACTGTTAAAACTGCATATTTTTTAGATTGATTCATCCAATTGAATCATCCAAAAGCCAGAGCTCGCATCTAAAGTGGAAAAGTAAGATACCCCTGCTAATTTAGTTCTTATCATATCAATCGGGTAGTGGATAGTGAGACTTCAACAAGTTTTTATACAAATTTCGAGGATCTAGACAAATTCGTAATTCTTTGTTAGGTTTTTTTACGACTATAATGGAGTTAACCCATTCAGTTGGTTCATTGACCTTTGCAATGACTCCCATATATTCCATCCTATCAAGTTCTTTTTTCAGTCTTTCATTAAGTTTGAATGGTATTTTCCTAGGTGGATCGACAATAGGACAAACTTCGTTTTTTAAAGTTAAATGACAGTAACCTTGCAAACAACCAAGGCCTGAGAATAAATCACTGTTCTCAGTAATAATACTATTATCTATAATATATCTATTGGAAGACTCGATAAGATTAACTTTCTTGATGAAATTTAACCGTATGCAATCTGAGAGGCCAATATTTGTTGCATTTTTATATGGTATTATTAGAAAATTTAGTTTAATTTTATTTGAATTGTATATACCTGTTAGTAAAAAGTTGCCAATTACATGAAGATTTTCACCTGTATATGTAGTCAATTTAATATCGCAGCTTGTAATTTCCTTTGCAGGCCAATGTAGTTTTTTGTAGTTTATTGAAAACTTCCAGACATAACGTTGGCTTGTGCCCCTGTATCCAGTTGACATAGTAAGTCTTGAGTCTTTACTTTAATTTTAATTGTCCATACACTGATCTCTGCAAACTCCCTGTTATTGCCAATTTTATTTATCACGCCTAAAAAAAATAATCTTTAGAACTGCAACTATTATTATAAATTTTTTTTAAACAAACACACTGGGCCTTTAACTACATTCTTTTTACAATACTTAGCATAGTTACCTTTTTGTTGGCATTTGAAACAATTTACTTCCTCTGCTGGACATTTTCTTAAACGAATTTGACGGCAACATTGAAATATCCGATTTTGAATTGTTCATCTAGGGTTTTATTTCTTGCAACTGCTGAAAACTTGAAGATCTACTGAAATTTCTACCAAAAGTAGAGTTATTCCTTCTTATCCCCAATTTGTGAACACCTGCTTCTATTGTTTCGTCCGAGACCATTTCTTGTAGTTGAATTCTGCTAGCTTCATAATTTTTTGCAATTTTCTCAGCTTCGCCTAGATTTAAGTTTTCAGTTCGCAGAAACCGTTCCTTTAGAGCTTCATCTCTGACACCTATCACAAAGGCATCTCCAATCATGTCCTCTTCATCGTTATATTCGCAGGATGATGCTAGACTTCGTAACTCTGTCAGAAAATGCTCAAAAGACTGAGATTGTTGTTGCTTACAGGACAAAAATGTATACCTCTCGTAAACCACATTCTTTTTGAGTGAGAAATGCGACTCTAAGGCATCCAAAACGACAGCATATTTAGCATCTTCGGCTAACTTGAATGTGTTATAGACTTTTAACCCTTGATCGCCAATGTAATTGAGAAGAACCGCAACTTTTCGCTGATCATTTTTCGTATCAATACCACACGCTGCTATAAAAAGTTCAATTTTTTGCTTCCATACTTTCTAATGTTCAGCAAGATTTGTAACATTAAAGTTGAAAGGTGGCGGATCCCTCATTGAATCCATTTTTTTTTTTTTAATATGAAACACGTCCACGGAAGCAATAGCTGCTCACAATTTAATTTATTGCCAATTTAAAATACTTCTTGTTCTCTGTTTCTTTGAAATGACAATATTTTTTGATTAATTTTCGTATTAGATTTTATTGAAGAAATATTTTAATTCAGTAGCACTGCAGATATTTTTCTATATCTATTCAAGTACTACCGTTATACACTTCTTGTTTGTTCTTTTATGTTTTATTTTATGTTCGAACTTGACATGACACCATGTTATGTTCAGGATTGGCTTTAAATAATAAGACACCTTAGTTAAAACCTAGTTTATTATCAGTTCAAAAATATATAATTAGTTGATTAATAATTAGTGACAATGACTCAAACTGACTCTCTAATTACTAGACCAAGACTGACTGAATGACTGCAGAACTCGACTTGTTGATAACTGTCTAGACTGATACATACTTGGTTGCACTGTTACCTGATTGTACTATAAAGGACTTAGTACTTGTATACATACATACAACTACTATATACAACATTCCTCAAGAGCATTCTTTTGATTGTCCAAACGGGCTTCTAGAGAATTCTTTTGTTCCTCCAGTGATTTCTTCTGCTCATCTACATAAACGGGATTCCAGAAAATTCTTTGTTCGTCCAAACGGGTTTCCAGGGAATTCTTTTGCTCCTCAAGAGGTTTCTTCACCTGCAGGGTTGAAAGCTCCATTTTGGTCATTAAAGTACCAAAAAGCTGTTCTATGTTCATCGCAGGCTCTTCTTCAGCTTCTGGTTCTTTCTCGAAAACGAATGTCTCAGGATTCTTTTCTTCCTCTATCAAAGCTTGTCTAAGTCACTCGACTAGAACATTCTTTAGACCTGTCGTTTGTAATGACCACTTCCCCAACTTCATTTTCAATTCTTGTATGCGAAGCTCCTCTAGTTTGCGTCCCATTATTTTGATTATTCACTCATAGTTTAATATAAAATTATCTGTCGGAATTTTCACTTAGCGAAGGACAGTTTTACACGATTTGAATTTCAAAGTCAAATGCCACCACTTTATTTCGCGATTTTATCCCATTTCTGACACTAGTTGTTACGAGCGTGGCCTTAGTTCGTTAGTTAAAACACAATATTTCAGATATCAATAACAAGTTCTTCTTTTAATCGTAGAACCTTCCAAAATATTCCGTTTTCCAAACCCAAAGTTTACTAGGATGTCACTAACCTAAAGTTGTTTCCATTTCCGATAGATGTCGCTTGTATCACTTTATGGCGCATAACAATATATTATGCTTTTATATATAATTATTTTTACCTTGTGAACAATAATGGATGTACATAATGTAACAATCTGTGGATGTACAAATATATTGAATATAAATAAAAATTACCAACGCTACAAAAAAAGTCAATTAAAAATATTTTTAACTTTCCAAATCAAAGAAGAACAAGGGGTCTATGTTAAAAATAGGAATATATTACCATCAGTATCAAAATTGACAGAACAAACATCATACCTATTAATTTTGTGGAAAATCAAAAATTTTAAATTGAGGACAATCAAATTAAATATCAAAGTAAATATCTATTCCTTTTGTTGTGGTTGCTAATGATGTTAAACTTACCATTTCTTCTTTGACATTATATCCAACACCGTAACGAATAAAAATTGCTAAACGCGCTGATCCAATTATGTCAGTGCTCTCATAAACACAAAGAGAAAATAAACCAGAAGAATTTATGCCAATTTTTCCCTGGTGACTTATGTTTGTAGCCATTTTCAAGATCTTGTCTTTCACAGTTTTTCTAGCCAAAGGCATATTACTTTATTCTTTGGATGATTTTTTCGTTATTTTCAAAATCTTTAAATGAAATTGGTACACATTTTAATCAGGTTTTTTTCATATATTCGTCAATGGTTTTCCGTGCTACGCAATTACATTTGAGGCAACAAAAAATGCACCAATTATATTTGAAGGACTATCCGTAAATTTCAATAGAGATGTTGACTGAGTATTTCTAAGTATAATTTCTCGAACAATAAATTCTTTTCGTTTTGCTCTGAAGAAATTAAGTGGGTGTAACCATAGATGGAACAAGAACTAGAATCGCGTACAATACCAAAAGTATACAAAAGTTATATGGCTGGGGAGTCTATTCCGAAATGGACCACAACATTTGAAATGATGTATACGTCGAGTGATCATATTTTTTCGTATCTGAAGTGTCGAGGAAGTCGATCAAATGTACACAAAACTGCTGTTATAAAAATATTTGCTTTCCGTATGCTCTAAAACATGTTATGGTCCATTCCAGAATGCACTACCCATTTCACAATCTCTATAATCTGCTCTGGTATGCCATGCAACATCTAATTCTTCTGCCATCTATGCTGTAACTAATGCTGGATTCTCTGATATTTTTATTTGACAGAAATTTCACATCTCCTTTTAGTACGTTGTTCAATGCGAAATATATTTTTTCTCAAAGGATTAATGGAAGTGTAGGTCGATGTATATCATTATGAATAGTTTGAAAGGATTTCGAAGGTATTCAAGACGATTTTATCATTCGGGTAATCTGGTTCTCTCGATTTTTGCTTTAAACTTGTTGTCTCAGTTGCGCTATAATAATGCATAGCCAAGTTCTTTTGCTCCATTCATGAAAGAGACGAAAGTATGAGATATATATTTTTTTCTTTCTAGAAAACGAGAAAATTTTCCAATTTTGTTCGGCTGTGTCCTATCTTCTTTCAACTGGTATATGTAAGTACATGAATAACACTTTCAATGACGGGTTCATTTTACAAAAGAACACGCAACTTCATCCAAAACATGGTTTAATTTTAAGATTAATGTATATTAAATTCAATTTAATAATAAATCGTTCACATGCCAGCAAAATTGTCGTACATGCCATCTTTGGCATGCGTGCAACAAGTTCGCCACTACCGCTCTAGATGAATGAATTTCGTATGGTCATCCATCTGTGCAATTTTGATTTTTGAAGTGGTTTTTCGCATAAATTAGTAGAACGGTTCGTCGGACAGAATTTCAGATTCTAAAGAAGTTTTTAATACAATAAAAATGTCTCGGACTGACAGTATACGTAAAAAACATCAACAAGAGTAGCCCAATTTATTCCATTATTTAAATTTTATTTGCTATTACTATGAAAAGACCATGTACCAAATTTCAGCTTTCTATGTCGAGGTGTTCTCAGGCAGTGTCCAAATATATAGTGGAAAACGAAAGTTTTGTATGGCAACTCCATGAAGGAGTTTGCCGTTTGGTCCCATTTTCAAACTTAATTTTCCATTTTTCTTTTAAGTCCGCGTACAAAATTTCAGCTCTCTAAGTGAACGCGTTCTCGAGTTATCGTGCGCACAGACGGACGGACGGATAGACGAACATGCAAAACACAGAATAACTCTATCATCATGATTTCTATGCGTTACAAATGGAATGACAAACTTAGTATACCCTACATATTTCATCTAGGGTATAACAAGTGTAATCATGTTATGATATTCGATATTTTTACGTGCAATACAAAGAGACATCCGGTGACATTAATGGCAATGGAGAGTAAACGACTTCAGGCTCGGAGAATCGATGATGGAATCTTAGGAAAGGTTCAAGAATAGAATGAATAGAATAGTCAAGAAGCTTCTGGAATAGAGCATTCCAGAATAATCTGGAGAGTCTCTAGGATATAAATATAACAGTTGTCACCGCCAGGAAAAAGAGTCTTGTCTTAGACGTCGCAGTGTTAACAAGCGAAAGTAATAAACGGGCGAAAGTGTTCTAATTGGATTGCGATAATTGAAAGTACAGTATTAGCGTTAGTTAAAGTTGAGTTGATTAATTGAAGCTTTACTAATTGTATAAGTGTAAAGTGAAATAAAGAACTTGTATATTAAATATTTAATATTGTGTTTTAAATAACGAACCAAAGGCCACGCAGGCAACAACTGGTGTCAGAAGTGAAATAAATTCGCGATATAAAGTGGTGGCAATTGACTTAAAAATTCAAAGTGTGATCTATTTTGTGAAATTGTGTGAAATTGTGTTAAATTTTGAAAGTTCTGGAAAATAATTCAACTTACTACTAAAGTAATGGGGCGCAAAGTCGAGGAGCTGCGAATACAGGATTTGAAAGTCGAGTTAGGGAACCGGTCATTACAAACGACAGATGCAAAGATAGTGCTAGTCCAGTGACTTAGACAAGCTTTGATAGAGGAAGGAAAGAATCCTGAGACATTTGTTTTCGAAGAGCACTTGGAAGAAATCGAAGCTGAAGAAGAGCCTGCTATGAAAATGGAACAGCTTTTGAGTACTATAATGAGCAAATTGGAAGCTCGTTTTGATGAACAAAAGAATTCTCTCGATGAACAAAAGAATTCTCTCCAGGAAAAAAAGAAATCTATGGAAGCCTGTTTTTATGAACAGAAGAATTCCAATGAGGAGCAAAAGATCTCTCTCGAGGAACAAAAAACTCTCTCGAGGAACAAAAGAATTCACTAGAATCCCGTTTAGGTGAGCAAAAGAAATCTATGGAAACCCATCTGGACGAGCAAAAGTATGCCTTTGAGGAACAAAAGAATTCTCTGGAATCCCGTTTAGATGAGCAGAAGAAATCTATGGAAACCCGCTTGACGAATCAAAGAGTTCTTTGGAGAATTGTCTAGAAACTCATTTGGAGGAACAGAAAATTTTTCTGAAAAACCCGTTAGATGAAAAAAATTTGAAAAATGAAGAAATCGAGCAGGAACAAGACAAAATTTACTGCGCAGCTTGACAACCTTAAAGCAGATATGGAAAGGGTGAAGCACCGACAACCTCGGCACGAAGGAATTGAAATATCCGGTGCAGGTAGAATGAAACCTCCAAAATTTAATCGACAAAATTCGTGGCATATCTTCAAGAGACAATTTGAGGCAGCTTCAGAGGTAAATGGATGGAATAAGGAAGACAAAGCTATAGCTCTGGTGTTAGCAGTTCGAGGTCCTGCATCAGAACTCTTACAAACTGTACCGATTGAAAAGCAACGTGATTACACTCCATTAGTACAAGCGATAGAATTACGTAAAGGAGATGAACACATGCAGCAAGTATATCGCCTACAGTTGCACAACAGGATTCAAAAGCATGGCGAATCACTACAACAACTGCAGGCAGATGTGGAAAGATTAGCGGTACTGGATTCTTATGGTTTTAATTTTTCAATTCCAACCATTTCTCTTACTCTGACGGAAACATAATCCTTCAGCCGTTTTGTTTCTAGCACCCACGAATATGTGTTGACAGTTTTCCTCAGAGTTAAAATAAAAGAAGCATCTGTCGCATATACAGGGTGTATCCCCTTAGGGGGTTAATATAGCAGGAGATTATGGTACTCACCTAGACTAACAAAAAATTGTATGGTAGGGGTGGAGAGCAATATCCATCGTTTAATCGTTTAGCAGTTAAAGGGTGATTAAGAAAAAAGCTAGTGTTTCACAAAATACCTTATATCTTAAAAAGTACACGGCGTATGGTCACAGTTAAGAGCTCATTGTATGCAGAACTTCATGGCCTTTCCATGGCTCAACCAGCCTCGTACCTATCCTCTCTCAAGAGTTATGGTTAAACTAAAAATTTCGAATTTTCTTACCTTTTTAGGGTTCCGTACCCAAAGAGTAACAACGGGAACTCTATTACTAAGACTTCGCTGTCCGTCCGTCCGTCCGTCACCAGGTTGTATCTCATGAACCATAATAGATAGACAGTTGAAATTTTCACAGACTGTGTATTTTTGTTGGCGATATAACAACAAATAATAAAAATAATTTAAAATTAAGGCCCCTTAACAAGAAACGTGATTTTTTCGGCGTCTTTTTCCTCGTTTTATTCTCATTCATTATTATTATCATAAGTAGGAATTTTTGTTTTGACGCCTACTTTAATTTAAAAAAAGAAATAAAAAGTACATAGTGTTAAATTTTGTACGATGGTGCGGAACCCTTCGTGCGCGAGTCCGACTCGCACTTGGGCGGTTTATTTTTACTTTGACTTCTATTTTTTTTTGCAAAACGGTCGTTAACATAACTCTTTTTTTTTATAAAAAAACTGTAAACTGTAACCTTGTAACTCTTAAACGGGTGATATTGTCCCCTCTCCTGCCATTAAGGGGAAATACTCTATTAAGGGGAAAGACTCTATTAAGGGGAAAGACTCTATTAAGGGGAAAGACCCTGTATACTTTATAAACATACGTTTTGAGATTTTATTTGGTACAAGGCGCGAAAGATCTTTAATCAAGCAAAAATTATATCTATCACTACCTTCATCCCTATCCATGATCCTTTGGATTATCATAGTTATATTGAATAATAAGGAGCTTTAAACGCCGCTCCATTCTGCGTTCTGTAAGTCTAACTGGAACAGTGGTAATGGAGCGCTTTTTCTCTGGGATGAATGAGTGAACTGATAAATCTTTCTGGCGTTCAAATATCTGGTTAAGCGTCATAGGAAATGTTACTCCAGTTAAATTTAGTATTGTATGTATGTGGATTGATGAGGGACCAGCGGAGCTAACATTTGATCCACGCGAAGCAAGCTTCATCATAACATATTTTGTACATTGATGCAAGCTTTCTTTCTTTGGTAGGGGTATGTACAAAAATCCTCGAGGGGGCTCAAATTTATAAATATGTACTGGCAAATGTATTATGGAATGCAATGCCCAACCGCTGTCTTTTTGCTGGAATTCCTCCAGCTGAGTGGGTACTGAATCGACAATATTTTCTTTGTAAAACTCATCTAAATTATCATCGGCACTGCTCGAAGCAGCTCGTGCTTGGAAATATGTCTTTTATAATTTCATTAACATTTAATGAATTCGCCACCCAACGTTGTAGAAATTTTAATATTAAAATGGCGTTTTAATGTATTCTTAATATGGCGGTGGGCAACATCGTGCATAAATAGCTTAGGATCTATGTTTTATACTTGCAACAGTGGCGTAACTATGTCTCTGTGGGGCCGTGAGCAATTATTCAATCTGCGTCCCTGTACTATACCCACATTTTTAAATGCAATTACATTTTCAACATCCCAACTAAGAATTTAAGTCAGCACTAATACACGTAATATGAGAAGCAGAAATTCTGAATTCGTAGAAAAATACACGTCAAAGTCATTTATTTATTATCAAAATTAAACAAACAAAAAATCAATACCATTGATTCAATCATTCCCACCATTGTCTCACGAAAAATGATCATTCTTCTGTATTTATCTTTCATTTACATATTCATAAGCGAAGATGAATTTGTTAAATGGTGAATGAATGAATTACATTATTTATTCTACTATTTTTTTATGCAGCATCTTTCGAACAGTCAGACACTCAGACACGTTTGTGTCTGTAGGACTCTGCATGTTTACCTGGCAGCCGCGATGTTTCTCAGTCAGTCTGTTCTCGTATGGTGATTTAGACTATTTAGAGAGCTAGCAGGCCAAGTGTTATAGAAATCGAAAATTTGCGGAACACCTAATTGTCCAGATATTGAGGTATGTTAAATTCTACATATTAAATCTGCTATAAACCTAATGCTTTATTCATCATACTGAGATTATACTTGTATTCATAATTTATATAGAATTACGTTTATTACACGTGTTCGAGTTGCGTGAAATATAAATTTCTAAGTTTCTTCAAGGATAATGTAAATCAGAAGTTCTTTTACTCTGATGGAATGTAGATGAGCTTACGATACCTGTATCGTGAACGAATTTGTTGGAGCTGTGTCCGGCTCTTGTACCGACACAGTAAGTAATTTATTGTCCGTCGCAATGAAGATGGTGATATGATGATGCTTACGATGCTTGTATCGTAAGTTACTTGTTGATTGTTTTCGGTTCTTGTACCAAGACAATCTTAATCGAGACTCACAAAAACGAAAGCTACTGGTAAAACAACACCTTGTATATGATAATGAAAACTGATATATTTAATTTATTTTGCACGATATTTATACAAGCTTACAAAAAACTAGAGTTACTTAAAGCTAGGGTCAATAATCATTACAGCAGTAAACGCATTGCTGACATACACAAAATTAGCGTATTTACAAATTACTAAAGCGAATGACCTGTGCTGGTTGCGCGTTTTTATTTTCGTGTTACAAGCCAATTTATGTGTTGTCAGCGAATGCCTTTATGCTATCTAAGAGAAGATCAATGATTTGTGAAATGAATGCAAATGAATTGATGAATTGTCTTTGTTGATTTAATTAAGCTTGAAAAAACGACTTAAGATTAAACATCCTCCACCGCCTTGAACATTGAGTTCAATATTATATATACTATTCTAATGTTAGGCTTCGACGGTTACGCTAAATTCAGGATGATTCGTTTTAGGCTCGTTCTCGAATCGTCTGATTGATTTTCTTGGTGATGGCTTTGGTGGGTTTTTGATTCGTTGACAGATAGTCGCTCTGAATTTCCAAATGATGATGGGGCTTAAAGCAGCCACGAGCAGCAAAGCGGCATATGCTACAGTGTATTGTTGAACATCATGTGCTTGAAGATGGATCTTAGGTGGTGATTCGTTGTATAGTCGTTTAATGTTTTCCTTTATGGCATCTAGTCCTGCCCAATGTCTATGATAGTGATATGTCTCGTTATCTTCTGATAGCAAATGTTGGGTGACTATAACATCCGATAAATTTCCAGAGGGCGTATAGGAGAGTCTTGAAATTGATGGATAAATGCTATGTCCCTGTTCTTGTTTGATCATGCAATCGCCTTGAATTTTCAAAATTCCTGCTTTCTCCAGAATTGTTTGCGTGATGTTATTTCCACAAACTACGTTAAGTATGGTTTTGGACTTAAGAGCATAGATCCATTCATTTGGATGATTCAACTGTATCCAGTGGGGTCCATCTCCAACCCTTGAGACTTGACAGGAGGGTGATTGCGGCAGGTGGTTAATTAGATCGACTTCACAGGAACTGATGTTTGACCCTCTTCGATATATTGGTAGTTTTTGTTTGCAGTGGTGCTGGCCTTCAGGTATGATGGGGCAAGATTGAAGTTCGTATTCCGTTATCGGATAATATTGATCCCGATGTATATTTATTACCAAATATGGGGTTGATGGATGAATGGTGAAGAAGGTGTTGTTGACCAATACTGGTACAGAGACAAGTTTGAATAATTCAAAGTCTTCAAGGGTCAGTAATGGTATTCTGAGGAGGAATATCAAGTGCCTTGTTGCTATTCTTGCTTCGATTGTCATCAAGTTGTAGAATTTTAATACTTCATTCTGGGTTACTGGAAGCCGTAACGACGATGACATGTGTTCCTTAATAGTTGTCAGCTCTCGTCTTAATTGAGGTGGTGAGATGAGCTGTGGACTGAGTTTTCCATGGTGAGTGTCGACGAGTACATCTACAATCGAGGCTTGGATTTGCTGGAAGCATATGGCGGATAAGGTAGCCTGCATTGTCAAAGATATGAATGCTTGTGACAGCCTTTCTTCTTTAAGTTACTTTGTTAGACCGTTGACCTTTCTTGCGAGACTAGTGATATGCCCCCCTAAGTTTTGAAAGTGCTTATCTATTATGTCCTGGTTTTTTTTCATCACATTTAATGTGGTATCTAGCACCGATGTTTGGTTCCTTATCAAAGCTGTCAGGTGTCCTTCATTTTGCTCTATGCCTTCAATGGTATCGGACATTTTATCTGCGTAGTTCGAATCCAATACTCCGAAAAGTGCACTTGCGATGTTGCCCACAAAATTCAAGGCTCCTCTTTTTACTCTGGTGGTGGCATTACCTTTGGGCTGAAGTAGCTCATTGGTCTTTGATATATCTTCGATGAGGTTTCGAAAGTGGTCGACTGTACGTAAACAGCTGTCCCTGTCTGTCATCAAATGACAGATGTAATTTAATGTCTGTGTTGAATTTGCAAGTATCTCGAACTCATTCCAATAGTGCTGGGTGTCGTAGTAAGCAATTACATTCCACTCACTTGAGATAATGTTTGTAACACCCAAATTTTCAAAGTATATTCCCGGCTGTGAGTGGAATGGACTAAATTGAACGGGGGTACCATGTGTCAGTGGTAATAAAAGGCACGTTAGTAGTAATGTGACTACCGCTGAGCCTGGTGACCGGCGAGCCTTTTTCTTCGTGGACGAGTATGTGTCTGGTGGCTGATAATTGCCATCGGTATGCTTCGCAGTAGATATAGTTTGTTGTTGTCGTTTATGGGTACTTGTCAATTTGTAGTGATCTAGATTCTTCAATTTAGTACTGTACTGGTTTTTGACGTTGGACAACAGTTCTGTGGCTTCGTCTAAATCGTAGTCCCTTTCGATAGGTAATTGCGCAAGCTTATGTATGGGACGAGGTAACACTCCACTGGAGGTTCTAATATCAGCTACTCTAACCAGGCCATCATTTCCATGGTGGATTTTAATTATTCGACCCAACGGCCATTTTAATGCCGGTATATTGTCTTCTTTTATAAGTGCCATAGTGAAAGGTTGAACATTTTGGTAACGTTCCTTCCATTAAATCTATGTTGCAACTGATTCAAATATTCGAAAGACCACCTTCTCCAGAGCTCATTTTTGATATGTGTAACGAGTTTCCATCGTGTAATAAGGTTTACATTAAGTGGTTTGGTGTCGGCATCTATCATACCAACAAGGGGTTCTCCGATGAGGAATTGTCCTGGAGTCAAGGCGTTGAGATCGTTAGGGTCAGAGGACATTGGTGTGATTGGTCTGGAATTTAAGACTGCCTCAATTTCGACAATAGCTGTTTCGAGTTGTTCATATGTTAGTGAAGCGGCTGCTAACGTGCGTTGGAGAAGATGTTTAGCTGACTTTACCGCAGCTTCCCAGAGCCCTCCAAAATGCGGTGCTCGAGGGGGAATGAAGTGAAAATCGATGTTCTTCGTACTACATATTCTTGTTATCTTTTCTATTGCAGTTTCAGATCCAATCATGTCCTTTACTTCTTCTAACTAGTTTTTGGCACCCACAAAGTTTGTCGCATTATCACAGTAAATGTTTGCGCAGTGACCTCGTCTACCCATAAAGCGTTTAAGTGCCCCAAGGAAGCTTTGTGTTGTTAAATCGGTGACTAGTTGAAGGAGAGTTGCCTTGGTAGCAAAACAACAGAACTGCTATGTAAGACTTCTGTGGGTGGCCTTTTTGCTCTGATCTTGTAGTGGGTCTATACTGGTCCGCAAAAATCTACTCCTGAATTGACGAACGGTCTTGCTGGCTGTACTCTATCTGCAGGCAAATTGCCCATTAACTGTGAAAGTAGTTTGGGCTCTGCCTTTGCACATCGTACACAATTCTTTACTATGGATTGCACCAGAGTTTTGCCTTTTGTTGGCCAACATTTTTGTCTCGCGATTGACAACAGCGCCTGAGGTCCCACATGATAGTTATCTTTATGTAGCTCGCTTAGCAGTAATTTTGTGAAAGGATGTGTGTATGGAAAAAATATTTGATGTTTGGCGTCATATGAAAGATTTGAGGCTTCAAGTCGGCCTCCAACTCTGATGAGTCCTCGAGTGTCTATGAATGGGGTGAGACTGCTAAGAGAACTGTTTTTGTTAACTTCTGCAAAGCGTTTTAGATGGTCGAGATCATCTTTGAACTCTTGCTCTTGAATGTGCCTTATTATAGCTACTTGAGCTTCGTTGATTTCGTGTATGGAGAGTGATTTACCCGTACTACTTGCTTGTTGTTGATTGCGATGTCTCATGATATTTATAAAGCGTGCAATATAAACGAGCGTATTACATAACTTCCTGAACGAATTTCCGTGATCGATTTTATCGACTATGGATGTTGAATCTTCGGCTGCTGAGGCTGATAACGTGAACCCCTTTTTCTCTAACTTGCATTCTTCTGTTTTCAAGTATGGTGGTGGCCAAAGGTCTTCAGTGCCATGTAGAAAGGTGGGGCCGTAAAACCAAAGTGTGGAACCTTCGAGTTTTTCGGGCTCGATTCCTCGGGAAAGAATGTCAGCAGGGTTGTCCTTAGAACCCACGTGGCGCCATTGCGTGGGAACGCTTACGTTCTCGATACTTGATAAATAGCATAAATAGCTTAGGATCTATGTTTTATACTTGCAACAGTGGCGTAACTATGTCTCTGTGGATCTGTGAGCAATTATTCAATCTGCGTCCCTGTACTATACCCACATTTTTAAATGCAATTACATTTTCAACATCCCAACTAAGAATTTAAGTCAGCACTAATACACGTAATATGAGAAGCAGAAATTCTGAATTCGTAGAAAAATACACGTCAAAGTCATTTATTTATTATCAAAATTAAACAAACAAAAAATCAATACCATTGATTCAATCATTCCCACCATTGTCTCACGAAAAATGATCATTCTTCTGTATTTATCTTTCATTTACATATTCATAAGCGAAGATGAATTTGTTAAATGGTGAATGAATGAATTACATTATTTATTCTACTATTTTTTTATGCAGCATCTTTCGAACAGTCAGACACTCAGACACGTTTGTGTCTGTAGGACTCTGCATGTTTACCTGGCAGCCGCGATGTTTCTCAGTCAGTCTGTTCTCGTATGGTGATTTAGACTATTTAGAGAGCTAGCAGGCCAAGTGTTATAGAAATCGAAAATTTGCGGAACACCTAATTGCCCAGATATTGAGGTATGTTAAATTCTACATATTAAATCTGCTATAAACCTAATGCTTTATTCATCATACTGAGATTATACTTGTATTCATAATTTATATAGAATTACGTTTGTTACACGTGTTCGAGTTGCGTGAAATATAAATTTCTAAGTTTCTTCAAGGATAATGTAAATCAGAAGTTCTTTTACTCTGATGGAATGTAGATGAGCTTACGATACCTGTATCGTGAACGAATTTGTTGGAGCTGTGTCCGGCTCTTGTACCGACACAGTAAGTAATTTATTGTCCGTCGCAATGAAGATGGTGATATGATGATGCTTACGATGCTTGTATCGTAAGTTACTTGTTGATTGTTTTCGGTTCTTGTACCAAGACAATCTTAATCGAGACTCACAAAAACGAAAGCTACTGGTAAAACAACACCTTGTATATGATAATGAAAACTGATATATTTAATTTATTTTGCACGATATTTATACAAGCTTACAAAAAACTAGAGTTACTTAAAGCTAGGGTCAATAATCATTACAGCAGTAAACGCATTGCTGACATACACAAAATTAGCGTATTTACAAATTACTAAAGCGAATGACCTGTGCTGGTTGCGCGTTTTTATTTTCGTGTTACAAGCCAATTTATGTGTTGTCAGCGAATGCCTTTATGCTATCTAAGAGAAGATCAATGATTTGTGAAATGCATGCAAATGAATTGATGAATTGTCTTTGTTGATTTAATTAAGCTTGAAAAAACGACTTAAGATTAAACATCCTCCAACGCCTTGAACATTGAGTTCAATATTATATATACTATTCTAATGTTAGGCTTCGACGGTTACGCTAAACTCAGGATGATTCGTTTTAGGCTCGTTCTCGAATCGTCTGATTGATTTTCTTGGTGATGGCTTTGGTGGGTTTTTGATTCGTTGACAGATAGTCGCTCTGAATTTCCAAATGATGATGGGGCTTAAAGCAGCCACGAGCAGCAAAGCGGCATATGCTACAGTGTATTGTTGAACATCATGTGCTTGAAGATGGATCTTAGGTGGTGATTCGTTGTATAGTCGTTTAATGTTTTCCTTTATGGCATCTAGTCCTGCCCAATGTCTATGATAGTGATATGTCTCGTTATCTTCTGATAGCAAATGTTGGGTGACTATAACATCCGATAAATTTCCAGAGGGCGTATAGGAGAGTCTTGAAATTGATGGATAAATGCTATGTCCCTGTTCTTGTTTGATCATGCAATCGCCTTGAATTTTCAAAATTCCTGCTTTCTCCAGAATTGTTTGCGTGATGTTATTTCCACAAACTACGTTAAGTATGGTTTTGGACTTAAGAGCATAGATCCATTCATTTGGATGATTCAACTGTATCCAGTGGGGTCCATCTCCAACCCTTGAGACTTGACAGGAGGGTGATTGCGGCAGGTGGTTAATTAGATCGACTTCACAGGAACTGATGTTTGACCCTCTTCGATATATTGGTAGTTTTTGTTTGCAGTGGTGCTGGCCTTCAGGTATGATGGGGCAAGATTGAAGTTCGTATTCCGTTATCGGATAATATTGATCCCGATGTATATTTATTACCAAATATGGGGTTGATGGATGAATGGTGAAGAAGGTGTTGTTGACCAATACTGGTACAGAGACAAGTTTGAATAATTCAAAGTCTTCAAGGGTCAGTAATGGTATTCTGAGGAGGAATATCAAGTGCCTTGTTGCTATTCTTGCTTCGATTGTCATCAAGTTGTAGAATTTTAATACTTCATTCTGGGTTACTGGAAGCCGTAACGACGATGACATGTGTTCCTTAATAGTTGTCAGCTCTCGTCTTAATTGAGGTGGTGAGATGAGCTGTGGACTGATTTTTCCATGGTGAGTGTCGACGAGTACATCTACAATCGAGGCTTGGATTTGCTGGAAGCATATGGCGGATAAGGTAGCCTGCGTTGTCAAAGATATGAATGCTTGTGACAGCCTTTCTTCTTTAAGTTACTTTGTTAGACCGTTGACCTTTCTTGCGAGACTAGTGATATGCCCCCCTAAGTTTTGAAAGTGCTTATCTATTATGTCCTGGTTTTTTTTCATCACATTTAATGTGGTATCTAGCACCGATTTTTGGTTCCTTATCAAAGCTGTCAGGTGCCCTTCATTTTGCTCTATGCCTTCAATGGTATCGGACATTTTATCTGCGCAGTTCGAATCCAATACTCCGAAAAGTGCACTTGCGATGTTGCCCACAAAATTCAAGGCTCCTCTTTTTACTCTGGTGGTGGCATTACCTTTGGGCTGAAGTAGCTCATTGGTCTTTGATATATCTTCGATGAGGTTTCGAAAGTGGTCGACTGTACGTAAACAGCTGTCCCTGTCTGTCATCAAATGACAGATGTAATTTAATGTCTGTGTTGAATTTGCAAGTATCTCGAACTCATTCCAATAGTGCTGGGTGTCGTAGTAAGCAATTACATTCCACTCACTTGAGATAATGTTTGTAACACCCAAATTTTCAAAGTATATTCCCGGCTGTGAGTGGAATGGACTAAATTGAACGGGGGTACCATGTGTCAGTGGTAATAAAAGGCACGTTAGTAGTAATGTGACTACCGCTGAGCCTGGTGACCGGCGAGCCTTTTTCTTCGGGGACGAGTATGTGTCTGGTGGCTGATAATTGCCATCGGTATGCTTCGCAGTAGATATAGTTTGTTGTTGTCGTTTATGGGTACTTGTCAATTTGTAGTGATCTAGATTCTTCAATTTAGTACTGTACTGGTTTTTGACGTTGGACAACAGTTCTGTGGCTTCGTCTAAATCGTAGTCCCTTTCGATAGGTAATTGCGCAAGCTTATGTATGGGACGAGGTAACACTCCACTGGAGGTTCTAATATCAGCTACTCTAACCAGGCCATCATTTCCATGGTGGATTTTAATTATTCGACCCAACGGCCATTTTAATGCCGGTATATTGTCTTCTTTTATAAGTGCCATAGTGCCAGGTTGAACATTTTGGCAACGTTCCTTCCATTAAATCTATGTTGCAACTGATTCAAATATTCGCCAGACCACCTTCTCCAGAGCTCATTTTTGATATGTGTAACGAGTTTCCATCGTGTAATAAGGTTTACATTAAGTGGTTTGGTGTCGGCATCTATCATACCAACAAGGGGTTCTCCGATGAGGAATTGTCCTGGAGTCAAGGCGTTGAGATCGTTAGGGTCAGAGGACATTGGTGTGATTGGTTTGGAATTTAAGACTGCCTCAATTTCGACAATAGCTGTTTCGAGTTGTTCATATGTTAGTGAAGCGGCTGCTAACGTGCGTTGGAGAAGATGTTTAGCTGACTTTACCGCAGCTTCCCAGAGCCCTCCAAAATGCGGTGCTCGAGGGGGAATGAAGTGAAAATCGATGTTCTTCGTACTACATATTCTTGTTATCTTTTCTATTGCAGTTTCATATCCAATCATGTCCTTTACTTCTTCTAACTAGTTTTTGGCACTCACAAAGTTTGTCGCATTATCACAGTAAATGTTTGCGCAGTGACCTCGTCTACCCATAAAGCGTTTAAGTGCCCCAAGGAAGCTTTGTGTTGTTAAATCGGTGACTAGTTCAAGGAGAGTTGCCTTGGTAGCAAAACAACAGAACTGCTATGTAAGACTTCTGTGGGTGGCCTTTTTGCTCTGATCGTGTAGTGGGTCTATACTGGTCCGCAAAAATCTACTCCTGAATTGACGAACGGTCTTGCTGGCTGTACTCTATCTGCAGGCAAATTGCCCATTAACTGTGAAAGTAGTTTGGGCTCTGCCTTTGCACATCGTACACAATTCTTTACTATGGATTGCACCAGAGTTTTGCCTTTTGTTGGCCAACATTTTTGTCTCGCGATTGACAACAGCGCCTGAGGTCCCACATGATAGTTATCTTTATGTAGCTCGCTTAGCAGTAATTTTGTGAAAGGATGTGTGTATGGAAAAAATATTTGATGTTTGGCGTCATATGAAAGATTTGAGGCTTCAAGTCGGCCTCCAACTCTGATGAGTCCTCGAGTGTCTATGAATGGGGTGAGACTGCTAAGAGAACTGTTTTTGTTAACTTCTGCAAAGCGTTTTAGATGGTCGAGATCATCTTTGAACTCTTGCTCTTGAATGTGCCTTATTATAGCTACTTGAGCTTCGTTGATTTCGTGTATGGAGAGTGATTTACCCGTACTACTTGCTTGTTGTTGATTGCGATGTCTCATGATATTTATAAAGCGTGCAATATAAACGAGCGTATTACATAACTTCCTGAACGAATTTCCGTGATCGATTTTATCGACTATGGATGTTGAATCTTCGGCTGCTGAGGCTGATAACGTGAACCCCTTTTTCTCTAACTTGCATTCTTCTGTTTTCAAGTATGGTGGTGGCCAAAGGTCTTCAGTGCCATGTAGAAAGGTGGGGCCGTAAAACCAAAGTGTGGAACCTTCGAGTTTTTCGGGCTCGATTCCTCGGGAAAGAATGTCAGCAGGGTTGTCCTTAGAACCCACGTGGCGCCATTGCGTGGGAACGCTTACGTTCTGGATACTTGATAAATAGCATAAATAGCTTAGGATCTATGTTTTATACTTGCAACAGTGGCGTAACTATGTCTCTGTGGGGCCGTGAGCAATTATTCAATCTGCGTCCCTGTACTATACCCACATTTTTAAATGCAATTACATTTTCAACATCCCAACTAAGAATTTAAGTCAGCACTAATACAAGTAATATGAGAAGCAGAAATTCTGAATTCGTAGAAAAATACACGTCAAAGTCATTTATTTATTATCAAAATTAAACAAACAAAAAATCAATACCATTGATTCAATCATTCCCACCATTGTCTCACGAAAAATGATCATTCTTCTGTATTTATCTTTCATTTACATATTCATAAGCGAAGATGAATTTGTTAAATGGTGAATGAATGAATTACATTATTTATTCTACTATTTTTTTATGCAGCATCTTTCGAACAGTCAGACACTCAGACACGTTTGTGTCTGTAGGACTCTGCATGTTTACCTGGCAGCCGCGATGTTTCTCAGTCAGTCTGTTCTCGTATGGTGATTTAGACTATTTAGAGAGCTAGCAGGCCAAGTGTTATAGAAATCGAAAATTTGCGGAACACCTAATTGTCCAGATATTGAGGTATGTTAAATTCTACATATTAAATCTGCTATAAACCTAATGCTTTATTCATCATACTGAGATTATACTTGTATTCATAATTTATATAGAATTACGTTTATTACACGTGTTCGAGTTGCGTGAAATATAAATTTCTTAGTTTCTTCAAGGATAATGTAAATCAGAAGTTCTTTTACTCTGATGGAATGTAGATGAGCTTACGATACCTGTATCGTGAACGAATTTGTTGGAGCTGTGTCCGGCTCTTGTACCGACACAGTAAGTAATTTATTGTCCGTCGCAATGAAGATGGTGATATGATGATGCTTACGATGCTTGTATCGTAAGTTACTTGTTGATTGTTTTCGGTTCTTGTACCAAGACAATCTTAATCGGGACTCACAAAAACGAAAGCTACTGGTAAAACAACACCTTGTATATGATAATGAAAACTGATATATTTAATTTATTTTGACCGATATTTATACAAGCTTACAAAAAACTAGAGTTACTTAAAGCTAGGGTCAATAATCATTACAGCAGTAAACGCATTTCTGACATACACAAAATTAGCGTATTTACAAATTACTAAAGCGAATGACCTGTGCTGGTTGCGCGTTTTTATTTTCGTGTTACAAGCCAATTTATGTGTTGTCAGCGAATGCCTTTATGCTATCTAAGAGAAGATCAATGATTTGTGAAATGCATGCAAATGAATTGATGAATTGTCTTTGTTGATTTAATTAAGCTTGAAAAAACGACTTAAGATTAAACATCCTCCACCGCCTTGAACATTGAGTTCAATATTATATATACTATTCTAATGTTAGGCTTCGACGGTTACGCTAAACTCAGGATGATTCGTTTTAGGCTCGTTCTCGAATCGTCTGATTGATTTTCTTGGTGATGGCTTTGGTGGGTTTTTGATTCGTTGACAGATAGTCGCTCTGAATTTCCAAATGATGATGGGGCTTAAAGCAGCCACGAGCAGCAAAGCGGCATATGCTACAGTGTATTGTTGAACATCATGTGCTTGAAGATGGATCTTAGGTGGTGATTCGTTGTATAGTCGTTTAATGTTTTCCTTTATGGCATCTAGTCCTGCCCAATGTCTATGATAGTGATATGTCTCGTTATCTTCTGATAGCAAATGTTGGGTGACTATAACATCCGATAAATTTCCAGAGGGCGTATAGGAGAGTCTTGAAATTGATGGATAAATGCTATGTCCCTGTTCTTGTTTGATCATGCAATCGCCTTGAATTTTCAAAATTCCTGCTTTCTCCAGAATTGTTTGCGTGATGTTATTTCCACAAACTACGTTAAGTATGGTTTTGGACTTAAGAGCATAGATCCATTCATTTGGATGATTCAACTGTATCCAGTGGGGTCCATCTCCAACC
The DNA here is from genome assembly GCA_963930735.1 of Dioctria linearis. Taxonomy (NCBI): domain Eukaryota; kingdom Metazoa; phylum Arthropoda; class Insecta; order Diptera; family Asilidae; genus Dioctria; species Dioctria linearis. Next base: position 209,759,563 of record OZ005740.1, read on the forward strand.
CTTGAGACTTGACAGGAGGGTGATTGCGGCAGGTGGTTAATTAGATCGACTTCACAGGAACTGATGTTTGACCCTCTTCGATATATTGGTAGTTTTTGTTTGCAGTGGTGCTGGCCTTCAGGTATGATGGGGCAAGATTGAAGTTCGTATTCCGTTATCGGATAATATTGATCCCGATGTATATTTATTACCAAATATGGGGTTGATGGATGAATGGTGAAGAAGGTGTTGTTGACCAATACTGGTACAGAGACAAGTTTGAATAATTCAAAGTCTTCAAGGGTCAGTAATGGTATTCTGAGGAGGAATATCAAGTGCCTTGTTGCTATTCTTGCTTCGATTGTCATCAAGTTGTAGAATTTTAATACTTCATTCTGGGTTACTGGAAGCCGTAACGACGATGACATGTGTTCCTTAATAGTTGTCAGCTCTCGTCTTAATTGAGGTGGTGAGATGAGCTGTGGACTGATTTTGCCATGGTGAGTGTCGACGAGTACATCTACAATCGAGGCTTGGATTTGCTGGAAGCATATGGCGGATAAGGTAGCCTGCATTGTCAAAGATATGAATGCTTGTGACAGCCTTTCTTCTTTAAGTTACTTTGTTAGACCGTTGACCTTTCTTGCGAGACTAGTGATATGCCCCCCTAAGTTTTGAAAGTGCTTATCTATTATGTCCTGGTTTTTTTTCATCACATTTAATGTGGTATCTAGCACCGATGTTTGGTTCCTTATCAAAGCTGTCAGGTGCCCTTCATTTTGCTCTATGCCTTCAATGGTATCGGACATTTATCTGCGTAGTTCGAATCCAATACTCCGAAAAGTGCACTTGCGATGTTGCCCACAAAATTCAAGGCTCCTCTTTTTACTCTGGTGGTGGCATTACCTTTGGGCTGAAGTAGCTCATTGGTCTTTTATATATCTTCGATGAGGTTTCGAAAGTGGTCGACTGTACGTAAACAGCTGTCCCTGTCTGTCATCAAATGACAGATGTAATTTAATGTCTGTGTTGAATTTGCAAGTATCTCGAACTCATTCCAATAGTGCTGGGTGTCGTAGTAAGCAATTGCATTCCACTCACTTGAGATAATGTTTATAACACCCAAATTTTCAAAGTATATTCCCGGCTGTGAGTGGAATGGACTAAATTGAACGGGGGTACCATGTGTCAGTGGTAATAAAAGGCACGTTAGTAGTAATGTGACTACCGCTGAGCCTGGTGACCGGCGAGCCTTTTTCTTCGGGGACGAGTATGTGTCTGGTGGCTGATAATTGCCATCGGTATGCTTCGCAGTAGATATAGTTTGTTGTTGTCGTTTATGGGTACTTGTCAATTTGTAGTGATCTAGATTCTTCAATTTAGTACTGTACTGGTTTTTGACGTTGGACAACAGTTCTGTGGCTTCGTCTAAATCGTAGTCCCTTTCGATAGGTAATTGCGCAAGCTTATGTATGGGACGAGGTAACACTCCACTGGAGGTTCTAATATCAGCTACTCTAACCAGGCCATCATTTCCATGGTGGATTTTAATTATTCGACCCAACGGCCATTTTAATGCCGGTATATTGTCTTCTTTTATAAGTGCCATAGTGCCAGGTTGAACATTTTGGCAACGTTCCTTCCATTAAATCTATGTTGCAACTGATTCAAATATTCGCCAGACCACCTTCTCCAGAGCTCATTTTTGATATGTGTAACGAGTTTCCATCGTGTAATAAGGTTTACATTAAGTGGTTTGGTGTCGGCATCTATCATACCAACAAGGGGTTCTCCGATGAGGAATTGTCCTGGAGTCAAGGCGTTGAGATCGTTAGGGTCAGAGGACATTGGTGTGATTGGTTTGGAATTTAAGACTGCCTCAATTTCGACAATAGCTGTTTCGAGTTGTTCATATGTTAGTGAAGCGGCTGCTAACGTGCGTTGGAGAAGATGTTTAGCTGACTTTACCGCAGCTTCCCAGAGCCCTCCAAAATGCGGTGCTCGAGGGGGAATGAAGTGAAAATCGATGTTCTTCGTACTACATATTCTTGTTATCTTTTCTATTGCAGTTTCAGATCCAATCATGTCCTTTACTTCTTCTAACTAGTTTTTGGCACCCACAAAGTTTGTCGCATTATCACAGTAAATGTTTGCGCAGTGACCTCGTCTACCCATAAAGCGTTTAAGTGCCCCAAGGAAGCTTTGTGTTGTTAAATCGGTGACTAGTTGAAGGAGAGTTGCCTTGGTAGCAAAACAACAGAACTGCTATGTACGACTTCTGTGGGTGGCCTTTTTGCTCTGATCTTGTAGTGGGTCTATACTGGTCCGCAAAAATCTACTCCTGAATTGACGAACGGTCTTGCTGGCTGTACTCTATCTGCAGGCAAATTGCCCATTAACTGTGAAAGTAGTTTGGGCTCTGCCTTTGCACATCGTACACAATTCTTTACTATGGATTGCACCAGAGTTTTGCCTTTTGTTGGCCAACATTTTTGTCTCGCGATTGACAACAGCGCCTGAGGTCCCACATGATAGTTATCTTTATGTAGCTCGCTTAGCAGTAATTTTGTGAAAGGATGTGTGTATGGAAAAAATATTTGATGTTTGGCGTCATATGAAAGATTTGAGGCTTCAAGTCGGCCTCCAACTCTGATGAGTCCTCGAGTGTCTATGAATGGGGTGAGACTGCTAAGAGAACTGTTTTTGTTAACTTCTGCAAAGCGTTTTAGATGGTCGAGATCATCTTTGAACTCTTGCTCTTGAATGTGCCTTATTATAGCTACTTGAGCTTCGTTGATTTCGTGTATGGAGAGTGATTTACCCGTACTACTTGCTTGTTGTTGATTGCGATGTCTCATGATATTTATAAAGCGTGCAATATAAACGAGCGTATTACATAACTTCCTGAACGAATTTCCGTGATCGATTTTATCGACTATGGATGTTGAATCTTCGGCTGCTGAGGCTGATAACGTGAACCCCTTTTTCTCTAACTTGCATTCTTCTGTTTTCAAGTATGGTGGTGGCCAAAGGTCTTCAGTGCCATGTAGAAAGGTGGGGCCGTAAAACCAAAGTGTGGAACCTTCGAGTTTTTCGGGCTCGATTCCTCGGGAAAGAATGTCAGCAGGGTTGTCCTTAGAACCCACGTGGCGCCATTGCGTGGGAACGCTTACGTTCTGGATACTTGATAAATAGCATAAATAGCTTAGGATCTATGTTTTATACTTGCAACAGTGGCGTAACTATGTCTCTGTGGGGCCGTGAGCTATTATTCAATCTGCGTCCCTGTACTATACCCACATTTTTAAATGCAATTACATTTTCAACATCCCAACTAAGAATTTAAGTCAGCACTAATACAAGTAATATGAGAAGCAGAAATTCTGAATTCGTAGAAAAATACACGTCAAAGTCATTTATTTATTATCAAAATTAAACAAACAAAAAATCAATACCATTGATTCAATCATTCCCACCATTTTCTCACGAAAAATGATCATTCTTCTGTATTTATCTTTCATTTACATATTCATAAGCGAAGAAGAAAATACGCGTTTCCGTCACTGAACGGCGACACCAAGAACGGTTGCAACGGCAATTTAGATTTCTTTCTTTAATGGAGAATATGATTGATAAAATGTAATTTTGTGTGCTCTTTTGAATGACATTTATGTAGTAAGTTTTTTGATAAGATCATAGTGTATATATAGGTAGTATTCTCTTGTAAAATTGACTGAATTTTGAGGCTGTTATAGAAATAAATTAGACATTAAAACAAAATCGGCATAAAATTCGAAATATATATTTTTCCCTATTACGCTAAATTTCGTTTATCACACTTCCTGCACACTATATTCCAAGGTATTCTCATTAAATTTTGACACATGAGTTGCGACGAAATTTCGTCCACTAATGTATATACATCTCTATTGAAAAGATACATAGATATGCATTACACTGGAATTCGTCCATGCAATTCTGTAAGGATATAAACTACTGTCTACAAAGAAAAGCAGGACCTGTTTTTTTTTAAATAATTTATATGAAAACTTTGTATAGTTTAAAACAGTTTTAAGATAGCGTATTACAAATTAAGGCTCGTTTTCTTTTTGCGTCTGCTGTCCTTAACTGATTATTTATCTGAATGTCATTAACATTATTTTCTACGGCATTTCCATTAGAAATAATTTCTTCAGTAGGAATGTCATGAAGTTCCATACATATATTGTGTAATATACAACAAGTCATTACGATCATGGCAATAAAAGCTAGTCTTCGATTTTCAATCAAATTTAAACGTCGGAAACGCATTTTTTGTAATCCAAAAGCATTTTCAATAATCATTCTTGCCTTCGAAAGTGCTCTGTTAAAATTGTTATGCCATTATTTTTATAAGGTACCATCAAAGATGTCAATAGTGGATAAGCGCTATCTCCAACCAAATGGCATTCAGGGGGAAGCCTTATGTTGCCATTCTGAATTCTTTTAAAAACATCTGACCTTTTCATGACATTTGCGTCATGCAATGACCCGACTTCGCCACGGTAGACATCAATAAATTTCTTATTCTCATTACAAATTCCTTGCAAAGGTATCGAATACCTTCTTCTTCTGTTGACATAGGAATTGGGATGATCTATTGGTGCCTTAATATAAATATGGCTGCCATGAATCGCTCCAATTACCCCTGTAAATTAGTATATAATTCGTCATTGAAATGCTTATACCATTAGTTCGTACCAGGGAATTTGCCTTTCTCTTTAAAATACAAGTTAGATCTTTGTATTTCCTCTGATGAAGGCCAAGAAATTAGTCACTTCTTTACATTCAACTCCATTTATCTTTCACATGTCCTGAAAACCACTCTGAAGCAGGGGTTAACAACATCAGGGGAGAACCTTGCCATGCAATTCTTCTCTCAAGACCGTCCGTACAAGACGTACAGTCTCATCCTGCCCGAGGTGTTCCTGCACAGGCAGATGGAGTCATCCCCTGGGGTGAACCAGATGTCTGACTGAATACGGCGGATCTAGAGAGGAAAACTCGATAAAACCCGCAAACTTCCCAGAAGAAATGCTTACGGCGGATCAAATTATATCTGTCCGTGAGGCGATCCTGAGCAAGATACTGGAGATGGAGAATGACCGACTTAAGCTGGCATTCCTTGGCTACAGTGCCAGACCAGGATGGCTAGTTCTCACCTGCTCTGACAAGGCTACCTTTGAGTGGCTAAAGCAGATAGTGGGTGAGATAACACCATGGGAAGATGCCAAACTAAGGACTGTAGAGGAATGTGATATTCCTCGTCCTAGCTGGCTATTTCCCTGAAAGCACAGAGATGCCTGCTGACGAGTTACTCCGTTACGTAGGTGCACAAAACCATGAGCTCAAAGTAGCTGAGCACAGAGATGCCTGCTGACGAGTTACTCCGTTACGTAGGTGCACAAAACCATGAGCTCAAAGTAGCTGAGTGGAAGGTCTTAAGAAAAGTGACTGAAGGAGTTGTCTCACAATTCACTCTCTCATCGGACCACTGCCCGGCGGAAAGGCTCGAGAAGTTAAGTTTTAAGATTAACTTCCATTCTGGACAGGTACAGCTTAGGCCGAAAGCAGACCTACAACTGCAAAAGGAGCAAGGTAAAACAGCAGAGTCCAACCCAAAGGCTGAAGCGTCCAAGACTGCACTTCGGCCATCTGGCCTAGCAGCTGCGGTCGCCTCAACCTCCGGCAAAAACCTCGAGAGTAATACTGGGGCTCCTGAGAAAATGGAAGTGGCTGAACCAGAGCCAACAAGGGCGATACCCCAAAACAGATCAAGAAAATAGCCACAACTACCAGTGGACTTAACAATCCGGCAATTGTGACACCCTCAACACCAGAAAGGGGCAACAGACTGACCAGTACTGCTGGGGAGCAGGCAGTGGTTAAATTAAAATCGCCCGGGAAACCCACAGTACCCCCAAACTTCTATTTAAAAGGGCCAAAACCTTTAAATAGAGACCAAGGGGTGAAAGCCGGGAAGGGCAAAAAATCGGAACGAAAAAGAGTCCCAAAAAAGGAAGTCACTCATAATGACTGAAAACAGGAGTGATATCAAGCTACTCCAAGTGAATCTTCATCCTGCAAAAGCTGCCTCGGATGTGCTTAGCAGAAGATTCATTGGGAGTGGTATAGACATAGCACTCCTGCAAGAACCCTGGGTTCTTTGAAGTCAAGTGAAAGGGTTTCCGACTAAACAAGGTAAGTTGATCTATAATAGGAATCATGACACCCCACGGGTGGCAATGCTTTTCAAACCTAATATTAACTTCCTTCCTATTACAGAACTAATATTTCGGGACCTAGTGGCTGCCCCAGTGGAGGTGCCAACAGACAAAGGCAAACATGAGGTGGCAATGGCCTCAGCCTACTTCCCGGGTGATACGGGTAAGCCTCCTCCAGAGTAAACTACAAAACTTCTGGATTTCTGCCAAAAAAGGAATAAATCCTGTATCATTGGGTGTGACGTGAATGCCCACCACATTGTATGGGGAAGCAGTGACACCAACAGACGAGGTGAGTACCTTTTTTGACTATTTAGTTAAAAATAACATAGACATAGCTAATATAGGGGATGAACCAACATTCTGCAACGCCATTCGCCAAGAGGTGCTGGACTTAACATTCATCAGCCCAACTGGCATGTCTCAAACGTAGTCTCAATGTCGGACCATAACCACATCAGGTTCGATATTAGGGCTACCTCTATGCAAAGAGAGGAAATAAGAGTTCCACGTCTCACTGATTGGAATTCCTACAGGGAATACATCAGAATGGGTCTAGAGGGGCTCGAAAACGGTCAAATTGAGAGCCGCATGGATCTAGACCGTTTCTCCTCCCAAATGCATAGATTGATTATCTACTCCTATGAACAAAGTTGTCCTGTTAAACAAAGGGAAACAACGCGAGCTGTGCCCTGGTGGAACAGTGAACTAGATAGGCCAATTCTAAAAGGCTCTTCAACAAGGCAAAACAACAGGTGCTTGGAATGAACACAAGCGCGCCTTGACTGAGTACAATAAAGAGCTGAGGGAATCCAAAAGAAGAACTTGGAGAAATCTCTGTGAGGATATTGATGATCTACCCACGAATGCAAGACTTCAAAAAGTTCTCTCTAAGGATCACACCAATAGTATCGGCCTTCTACAGAAAGTCGATGGTAGCTACACAGCCGGGAAGAAACAGTTACTTTGTTATTACAAACTCATTTTCTCGATTCGAGAATCATGCAAGATGACGACGAAATCTCTGAAGAGCTAAGACCTGAATGCAGGCCCCCCCAACAGGATTAAAAGTCTCTCTGGCAGAATCTTCACCCCAAGGAAAGTCAAATGGGCCGTCACTTCCTTTAAGCCATTCAAATCGCCTGGAGCTGATGGCATCTTTCCAACCCTACTTCAACAAGGGCTAGAAGAGAGAAGAGATACTGATAAATCTCATTAAGATCTTTAGAACAAGTTATACTCTAGGATATATACCAAGGACGTGGAGGAAAGTTAATGTAACATTCATACCTAAAGGCGGAGGGCGTTCACCTGCATTACCCAAATCCTACCATCCTATCAGTCTAACTTCATATGTCCTCAAAACAATGGAGAGAGTGCTAGACAACTATATTAGGAGCGGTGCACTCAAGCGATCACCGCTGCACCCAAATCAACATGCTTACCAAGCAAGAAAGTTTACCACAACTGCCCTACATAGTCTTGTCCTAGGACTGGAAACGGCAGTAGAGGATAAAGAGACTGCGCTATGCGCATTCCTAGAGATCGAAGGAGCATTTGACAATACCTCCTTTGAAGCCATTGAGAATGCAGCTACCAAAAAGGAATTGAACCTTCCTTGATAAAATGGATAAAAGCTATGCTTGAAAGCTGGAGAATCACAGCTAACCTAGGGGAGGACTCTATTACAGTAGTAGCTGCCAAGGGATGTCCCCAAGATGGGGTACTGTCCCCTCTACTATGGTCTCTGGTTGTAGTTGATCTCCTACAGAAGCTAACATACTCCGGCTATGACAGTTGTTCTCTTCTCGAGAAAAAGGAAGCTTTATTTAAAAGCACCATCCCTTGAGGGAACAGTAGTGGAATTCTCAAAGGAAGTCAAATATCTAGGTATTACCTTGGATAACAGACTAACCTGGAACTCTCACTTAAAAACAATACTGGATAAAGCTACAGTGGCAACATGGACATGCCGCAGGCTTTTTGGCAAAACTTGGGGTCTTAAACCAAAAATGACTCTGTGGTCATACACATCTATTATAAGACCCATGGTCACATACGCCTCACTCGTTTGGTAGCCAAAGACAAAACAAAAGACTGCTCAAGTTAGTTAGCAAAAACTACAACGGCTTGCATGTCTAGGAGTAGCCGGTGCCATGCGTACCTGCCCAACTGCGGCCCTAGAGGCTATGTTGGACCTGCTACCCTTACATTTGCATGTTATGGAGCAGGCCATACTTAGTGCAATTAGGCTACAAAGGGCAAACCTCCTAAGTACAAATAATCTGGTTGGCCACCTGAAAGTCCTCCAGGATTTCATAGAGGACCCGATGGCTAACCCAATTTCAGACGTTATGCTGAAACACCATTTAAGGTGATCGTGGGAAACCGTCAACAGTAGCACACTGGGGACCTACCCTCGGAAAAGGGATCTCTTAAATGGTACACGGATGGATCCAAAATGGAAGGTAAAGCAGGCGTGGGCATATATGGGCCAAGGTGCCATCTCGTAAAAGCACTGGGGGCCTGACCAACCATTTTTCAAGCAGAAATACACGCCATAGAACTCTGCGCTCGCGAAATAATCCATAAAAATATGCGTGGAGCAAAAATATACATAATATCAGACAGCTAAGCAGCCCTTAAAGCGTTAAACTCGTTTACCTTTGAGTCAAAGCTGGTTTGGGACTGTCTTATAGTCTTAAAGCAACTGGCCGAGACAAATAGGATGACATTGATCTGGGTACCAGTATATGAAGGCATTATGGGAAACGAGATTGAGAACCGCCTTGCAAAGGAAGGAGACAAATCTCCGTTTATTGGCCCTGAGCCTGTCTTTGGACACCCAAAAAGTCACCCCTCAGCTCAGATCAGGCTTTGGGAGGACAGAACTAAGAAGGAATACTGGGAAAATACCCCGGGACTGAGACAAGCGAAGAAGTTTATAAAGTACTCGGAACAGAGGACCAAAGAATTCCTCACACTCAGCAGGAAGGATCTAAGGCTCATAACGGGCCTACTTACTGGGCATTGCCCACTTAGATACCACCTTGAGAAGATGGGTAAAGTCAATGATGAGACCTTTCGATTCTGTATGGAAGACGATGAATCCGCTGAACATGTCCTATGTGACTGTGAAGCTCTATGCCGCATAAGGCTAAGACATCTAGGAAAAGAATTTCCACTGGCAGAGGATGTCGAAAAAATGGCCCTAAAAAATATTATAGGCTTCATCAAAGACCTTAAGCTCGAATGGGTGCCCTAGGGCATCAAGGGGTAATGTCAATGTAATCTAATAGATCTTATAGCTCGCAGTGACAAGATGAGAGGCAGAAATCCTGTCTGCATCCCCCGTAATTAATAATAATAATAAGGCATTCTTTCCAAGTTAAACCTGCTAGCAATAGTCCTGGAATTGACACAATTGGATTAAATCTTCTATTTACTGTAAAGGAATATAATTTTTTACCTAAATCATTCCGGGTTGGCTAAATACCACAATGTTATAGCAACTGTTTATGTACTGAAATTTCTGGCCACCTGGACACTGGCTTATTACAAACAAATTCAGCCAAACTTTTGCACATTATTTTAAATGTAATGGTAATATTCGTAAATGCATTTTGAACTGATGTGGTAGCATTATTGGAACAATATTTTCTGAATATCCTTTAATATTCACATTTCTAGAACAAGAACTGTTTACATGCTCAATTTCAGAGTTTTCGTCATTGTCAAACACTATATTCCAACCAGTTGCTATTGAAAATTAAATTCCATATTTCCTTCCTGTCCTCACCCCTTACTTATTTTTATAATTTTATTACAGTAATATTATTAATATATTTTTATTATGAATCTTGTTATCTCAATTGACATTTCACAAATCGTAAGTGCTGCCAATATGAAAAAAAAATAACAGAACGCTCAGAGCACTCTGTTATTGTATCTTTTTTCCAGATTGCTCCGAACGATCTACGGAGCGGAGAAAAGATACACGTCCATAATTGAAACCTTTGCTTCCCTAAAAGCGCAAAAGATGATTTTGAACAAAAAATATATTACATTTTAAGGTTGATTCTGTTTAATTCTATAGAATAATTAAAAAGTTGAAATAAATATTCAACGAACATGTAACGCTTTTGCTTTATTCTATCCTTGAGTGACTTTGCCTGCAAATAATTTTCTCCTGTCTGAAGCGTTGCTCTTGGATTCCAAGGGCCCGCATTCTGCACACACCAAAACCCCTGGTAGTTACGCCACTGACTTGCAATAACACCTTGTCGAATTCTACCTGCGAAAGTTGTCTTTATTCCCTCCCACTTTACAAAATCACTTCTTCTTACACACTGTCTAGTTCCTCCACCTCGATGGAGAGTTTTCAATAGCGCTCTTAAGGTTTAAATTTGCTTTATGTATGTAATTCTCGAAATCCCGTTTTCCTGCACTCTTATTACACTCCCGAAGTGCAACTTGAAATTTATGAACGTTTCTCCTGCAGTCTTTCATTACATTGTTCTTAATCGGTGAATTTCTTCTACTCAAGCACTTTGACACAACCTTCCGCAGGTTTTTAATAATTCCAAAACCTTTATTTACAAACACCAACGAATTTTTTTTTATATTTTAAACTAACACTGAGATTCACTAAAACTGACTGATGTCTCGCAGGGGTTTGCTTGCGATTTTGTAGGCACGCCTCGTTGTTTATTTCCTGCGAATTTGTGAAGTTCTTTACACGAAGTGAAGTGATATAAATTACGTTATGAACAGGGTTGCAATCATTCAACTTAATTGATTAAATTTCAGCTGTGCGAATTTGTTTACACAGGTGTGTATTCAGCTTATTTGTAAACTTGTTTTCAGTAAGTGGGTTATATCAAATTACGTGATAAACAGGATGACTCATTCGATTAAATTTGTTTACTTTATTCAGCTGCGCGGATTGCTTACAACAGGATTAAACTTGTTTTGGAAGCATGCCTTTCAGATTCACTATCAGTTTCATGTCGGAGTTGAAACGAATAAGAAGCAAGTAGAAAGTAATAATGGCAAACGCATTAGAGGAACCTAAGAAGCTGGAGCACTATCCACTATTCCGAAAGACATTTGAAATGGAGTTGCATAAGGAATACAAGATTCTGGGCGCAAGAAGATGTAAAACAACATGTGGGTCCCGTGTCGCCCTGGACTTGGAGATTTTTCTTCCTACATGGTGCAACGAAATTTCAGATGATACTATACTGGAGATAAATAGAGCGGGAGATTTCTATGTAATAAATAGAGGTCCTATCGGGCGAACATGCAAAATTGAATATATCCAGTGTGTAATTAATTTGTATACAATTATTTATTATAATCATTGAATAAAAGGTCAATAATGTTAAACTAGTTTTTTTTATTAGTATCCTTAATTATTCGTGATAATGACGTCCAAGTTTAATGCTGCCGATCCACAAGTTTATATCACTGATAATGAATCCAAAAAGGACCATGGGAGGCATATGCTCTGGATCGCATTCGCTTCCAAGATATAATTAATAAAACTTTAGATATATTGTTGCCAGTCTGGATATGAAGCACAGAGAAAAAGTATATAACTGATTATGTAAACATTGATTTGAATAAATATTAATAAAAACAATTTTTCATTAAACTTAAGATTTTTGAATATACACTCCTATATACAAAAAAAAAAGAAGACATAAATCACTCAACTTGTTTATCCTACACACGGGTGGCGCTACTTGCTGCTGAATAGCCATAAGAGAACTTAAAAGCACATAGCATGGCACAAACAACACCTTAATACAACTTCCCCACAGATGGCCGCACCTTAACTATGAATAAAACGTGCCTAAGATTCCCACAATCCTTAGATCAATAAGTATCCACCAATTCCCCATAGATGGTTGCACCTTAGTCAGGGCTCAAACCCAAAAATTCTTCCCCTCCTCCCCCGAAGGAAGTTTCCACCCCTACAAGCTAAGGAAGTTTTTGAGACCCTCAAAAGTTTCGCAAAACCCTCCAAAGGCAACTACTTTGAATCGATAATGGAAGAAGAGGGGAGAGGCCAAGTGCTTTAAGTTTGGTTAAATGAGCAATCAGCCAGACTCTATCAAAGGCCGTAGAAATATCAAGGGCAATAATTTTGGCCTCACCAAAATTGGAAAGATTTCAGCTCCTGCGTTCGGTGAGACAAGTAGATAAACGTATCATTAAAAAAAAACACCGTTGTTTTTAAGTATCTACATAATAGGTATGTAAGTTCTTATATATTTTAATTCCGTACAGTTAAAATTTTGTTAATATGATATTCACAAAAATTTCATAATGTTGTAACGAATTTTTCTTATCAATTTCTAGTGCTGTATAAACAGGCATAAAATGTTGCAGCCTTCTTGAAGATCTAGAAGATAAAGAAAAAAGAAAAAATATCGTTTAAAAAAACATCTTTAAATAGTATAGTTTTAGTGATTTAGTGTAGCTCGCTTAATGTGATAATATAGTAGAAAACAATTAATTTATTGTTAGAATTTTTTTTTTTTTTAATTTTTAAAACAGAAGACATCTGAAAATACACATAACTTTATTTGTCTATAACAAATTTGTAAACGTGTATTGTAAAAAATTAAATTTCTTTCCAAAGTAATAGAGGATCATAATAATATGGAATCATATTTTATTTTATGGAATCTTTACACGATTCTATTTTGAATTATTTTTTAAAAGGTGCAGCCGGCGTCCTATCTAGTCAATACCATTTATTCATTACATCTCATGAATCCTTTTTCCGCGTGTCGCCGGCCATATCCTACTCCTTCCATCCATCTATTCATAGTAGTATCAATAAAAATGATTGTTAAATAAGGATATCATAGTAATGAAACAATTACAACAATTTAAATAAAAGAGGTGCGCACAATAACAATCACACATCGAATGTGTAAAACTGTAACATAATAAACTAAAAACAAAAATTCTCGCATCATATCTCCTCTCAATTTGCACAATCAAGGCAAAACTCCCAAGGAGAAATCAAAAATGTTCCAAGATACGTCACCACAGTAAAATATGCATAGTGCAACATTATAGTCTTCACCCGCCCGTTTTTCTGATACCTTGCTCGAAAGAGTCACTCTTCTTCTAGTTGCTCTTGAACCAAAATATTACAAATTTGGAAATAATCTGACCCATGTTAGTTAATATTGTAGAGTTTTATTCACCATTTACTATTCTCGCTTCCCCTGTCGTGCCCTTACGAGATAATAGCTTATCATCACTGATTTTTTTTTTTTTAGTTAGAATGATATTTTGAATAAAATTTGTCGCCGCACGCATTGAAAACAGATCGTCACGGGTTATGGGGGTATTTTTATTGTTTTTTCACCTCACTGTTTTAGTCCTGGGGTACCGAATATTTGCGATAATACACCCAGGACATCAAAGCTCAAAATTGCAGCCTGGAATAAATTAAATGCCCCTTTTTCCACTTTTTCTTTTGCTTATTTGATGGAACTATTATACCTTTCACAAGAAATTGTGACTCAACTTAAAGGAACCATAGATCTGGCATATTGTTCCAAAATTAGGATATCTTCGAAGGAACACTAAAAGTGGTGCGAACGTACAATTTGCCATATTATTATACGCTGGTTTATTGTTCTGTAGATCGTCCACACCGTCCTGTGTTTATGTTTAACATCTTATTTACTTATGTTGACATTTTGATTAATTATTCGAATTAATTTACAAAACTTAATTTAATTTTTAATTGAATTTATACATGCTTCCGAGGTCTGTTCAAATTGTATTTGTTAATTATTCGCACAATAATTCTATTTTTTTTTGTGATTTGGTTTTAGGTACACTTGTAGCATATGTTACGACGTTATCATAGGTTAGCTTTATAAAACGTTTGAACTATATAAGTTCTATGTAAATAGTAAAATAAATTGTGTGCGCATTTATATGGGTATTAAGCTTTAGGTACCCTATTTACAGGATCAGCAGTTACGCTAACTTCACAAAGGTGGAAGAAAGGGAGAGCTGTTTCCGTTGGTCTAACTACGGAGGACGTGGCCTGTTCTCATCGAATTATCGTCAGCGCCTCACATACTAGTTTTTTACATCCAATAATAGGCGCTATTATAGTGTACTCAGTTAAACTAAATTTCAAATTAAAGCCGGTCTAAAGTTTGGACATTTTCAACTATATAAAACTGCAAAATTGCATTAAAAATTCCAAATTTTTGTACTTGTAAAATTTAGAATTTATTCGCGAAATTCATAACACAAGTTACGCCACATAATTTTCTCATCAATTGCCAGATGCAACATTATCCCAGGTAAATAATCAAGCTTGTTAGAATTTGCTGGCAAAATTATGTCGTGTGAATTGAGTCAGCAATTTTTATGAAGCAAAAGTGATTAGATTTTAAGTGATATTAAACTGAATAAAATTTGTTATTTGTTTTTGGACAGTAGCTGCGTGTTTATTAAAATATTTTTTTTAATCGCTATTGTTGCCGATACAAGAACCGAGTAGGCCGGGATAATTATCAATAAATTACTTTTCAGGTGCAACAATTTCGTGCAGTTGGTGAATCAACGAGGTTGAGGTGAACCACTTCAACCTACCAATTAGCAACAGGGAAACAAAAGAGTTTGCCTTAACACCAACTATGTGGTAGAATTCTGTTTATGGATTTGTTTTGCTCATTGAAATAGTAAATCTGAAATATTTTAAAAGCCGGTTCGAAGCAATTATTAAAAATGAAAAAAATTTGTGAACTGAAACATCAAAGGCAAAAAAAAATTTGAAAACACAGACAGAAGAAGAAAGAAATATTTTAAAGAATTATCTTGACATTTTTGTTTTCCTATTCTCTTTTCCGACTTCTTTTGCACTATTTTCAGAAAATAATTTGACGAGTGCAACTTTCCTTAAAATCGCCTTTCCGGGATTATTTCGGCGATTATTGCAACAGCATCGCACAGCACAATTTAGTATTAAAATATTCACACATTAATAATTTAAGCCCCAGGCTTAACTATAAAATTGTCACTTCAAATGTTGTAGTAACATTTAGATAGAACTATGGATCTGTGATTTCTGAACAAGCGTAGAGCTTCCGATTAATTTTTGAGTTGATTTACTGTTGTATTTTTGATGTTTAACGGGTCTAAGTACTACTATGCTTGCCACGTTTTGAGGGTGTAGATCGGAGACCTCAACTGTTTTTATAGCAGGATAGAAACAAAATATTTTGATTTTATAACATCGAAAACTTTTTATCTTGCTAACCGAAAATTCTTAGTATTTTTTGTTGTTAATATCACCACGCAACTAATTTCTATTGAAGCCAATTTGATTAAGTACATTTTTTGATATTTCCTGATTTTTGTAAATATGAACGGGTTAAATAGTATTCATAACAATTTTTCTAAATACTTGTTTCTATTTCCAAAAAAAAAAGTTTTTATTATATTATTAGTTTGTTACAAAACTGAAGCGTTTCGCCTTCTTAGGGCATCCTCAGAGCTACTAACTAAACTGAGTCTATGTGCAAACTTAACAAGGAACTATCAGCTGTGTACTAAAAACTAGCGTAATGGAACGTAACAAAGTAAAAACGTGTATGTAAGTGAATTTCTAACGAACTATTGTATACAATTAAATAAGTAAATAAATACATAAACAGGTAAATGCCTAAATAAAGAACGAAAAACATGTACGTATGTAACAATGTAACAAACTACTGTACACTAACATACAAATGAATAAATATAGAGAAAAATACAAAATAACAATTTCATTAGATCTGGTTCAAGTAAAGGACTTTTATTTGTAAAATCTATTTGATCGTTCAGCAAGATCCCGCCATTAAGTTTAGATTTTTGAATTTCATAAATTTCGAACACATGTCCGCCGCACAATCTATGCAACAATTCTAAGTTTTTTACCTTTCACTTGAGTCCTGTGTTAATCAAATGTTTTGCCAAACCAGATGTACGTTTAATTAATCTCGCAGAGCTGATATGCTCTCCAAAACGCTGTTTCAAAGAACCCTTAGTCTTCCATATATATACCCGGACAGTCATCACAGCTTATCTTATAGATTTTAAAATATTTTTTTTATTCCCGATTTTATTATTAATCAATAATTTTTTAAATTTCTGGCATTAAAAAAATTCTGGTTTGATACTTTCTTTCCTTAAAGGTAGTAATAAATTTGATGAAATATTTTGAATGTACTCCTTCCCATCCATCTCCTCAAATATTGGAAACACTTCATTTAAAACCATCTTTATAAATAATTTTAGTATCGTACCCGTTGTTTCTTGAAATAATTTTCATAAAATTTAATTCTTTCTTAAAGTCAAGATTTTTTAAGGGGACATTTAATAGTCTATTGTTAGGGTAAAAAAATAAAAATGTGAAGAAAAATGAGAAACAGTTAAAGTGAAAGTAATATTAATATTCATAAATCGTGAGATAGCGAAAATGTAGATAATAATGCAAATTACCGACAAGTTGGTACGAAATGTAGCAGGAATCCTAGTAAACTGTCTCGAAATACTCCAAAACTAAAAGATATATGTATAAAGTAAACAATATCAAAATATAAATAAGAGAATAATTCCTGCAAAGGGGTTTGATAATAAACCTTATAATTGCTCATGGCTCTGGAACTGCAACAGAACCTTTTCTCAAAGAAAGATGGCCATGAAAAGTTTGTAAAAGCTTAATGATCATCATAAGCAAAATATTTTTTAATGGGGTTGATTAGAGTTTGTGCTCTCGAAAGACAAGGTCCCAGAAATAACTCCAAAGGACCAAATCATACTCGAATCATATTTAGGCTTTTTGCCACTAGTGCTATTAATTCTTTGAACAGTGAAAATAGATTTACAGGTTTTGGTGTCATACTCAAACCGATCATTATAGCAAAAATTTACATTAAAATTGAAACAAATTTGAATGGAGATGCACGCACATTTTCGCTTTAAATATAATTCGAACAATTATAAGTTTCACCTGTAGTATGTTATCATCTAATAACCCTCTGGCCAGCATGCCATTTGATGCGATGGTTCCAGAGCTTCGTTTCGGAGGTCGCTTCTCTGTGAGTTTTTCTGTTAGTATTTAACACCCTAGATCGGAAAATAACAAAGCGCCACAAAATAAATAAATAAATAGGAAGTTTAATTAACTATGGTTAAAAACAGTTATGTTCATTTGGTCCTCCAAATAAATCTAATTAATGTGTATTTATATATTTTTCAATAAATTTATCAATATGTCATTATTTTCATGTTTCTACGCTAATTTATACCTAAATCTTTAACCATAAAAAAATGCGTGCTTTTTTATTGAAAATATGGCCGTCCAAATAAACAGCAAATATGGCTACATAAAAAAGTGATAATATAGGATTTCAGTACTCCCTTAAAGATTAAAAGTTTTGATATAATCCACAAAAGTTCATACCATGACTTCAAGACCAACCCAAGTAGGAATAAACGCGCTTATATATTCCTATATAAGTATGTAAATTGTTGCATTGAAAATAAATATTTCGATATATCATTTGTAGTGCTATATAAGCATAGTAGAAAAAATATAGAAATAAACACATTCATGTAAGACGTAAATTAATTTAGGTTTAAATAAGAAAAAAAAAGAAAAAGAAAAGAACAATAAAAAAATAAAGTCACACGAAACAGTATTGAATCTTTCCTTTCAGCAACTTTCTCTTTTACCCGGAATTGTGTTTTCTGACACAAAACAAAAACGGACCGGTTGTCATAAACTGAATCCTTTACGCTCAGGATCAGTTGTATTGTTCACCTTCTAGTGAACATATCGTTTAATTTGTGTAGAACAGAAACATTAGCAAGAAAGTGAGTATATTCACTGAGTGTTCTTTTCCTGTGTTTTTGCATGTGTAGATTTAGATTAAATAAATCCTGTGTACCTGTGATTGATAAAAGATCCATATTAAATGTAATAAATTGCTGTTAAATAGGTGAGCTGATAATTCTACTGACACGCAGCACAGTTTTGATTTGATGTTTATGAGGGTACGCGGATGGTGTTCTCCTTGCACTCTTTTCGTTAGTGTGGTGTTCCCCTAACAGACAAAAGCATTGTTTGTGGTGTTCTGACAATGTTTAATGGTGTCTGCGACTGTATTGAGTCAGAGGAGTGGTTCGCCTATGCCTCGTCTTAGTTTTTCCTTGTGTAATGGATGAATCCTTCAGGGTACACAGCTATATTTTAAACTAGTATGGAAGAGTTTCGCTCATGCGTTGTTTAAAATTTTCTTACAGACGCCTATACATCACTATCGCCAAACAGATGAATTTCAGGCAAGGTAATTTAAGCGGAATAAGGTAAAAACATCTCTTTGATGTCGGGCTATCATTTTAGCCATTTTACTTTTACCTGGAAATATGTTATGTTTTAAAGGAAAAAAATATATACCTCTTTACAAATATTAGAAGTGGGATAAACTTCCTGTAATTTCTCAGGGCATACGCCTAAATATTTTCACATTTTTATGGCCTTGATTTTGACTGAAATTGTTTGGCAATGTGATGCGGCGATGGTAGTAAAACACTTTAGTTTGAGGTTTTCAATGATATAGTTGTGCGTTTCGAATTCCTTTGAAAATACATTTGAGCAAGATAAAACTGAAAAGTTTTAGCGCATATTAGTAGTTATTCCAAAAGTTGTATTTTAAAGACATTTATAAAGGTATTATTATTTGTGACTCAGTGCTACGACGGTAGTGATAGTGACTCATATGGGTCGTGAGCGTGACAGACATAGTCGACGACATCGTACAATTTCGGTATCGTCTGAAGAAAGAGATACAGACAGAAATAGAGATACGTCTTCTATAACTATTGAGTTCTTAGACAAACTCACACATGCAGTTACGTCACTACTAGAGCAATCAGTTCCGAGAAATCAAAATTTTACTTTTAAAGGTGATACTGTGCCGGTGTTTAATCCAGAGGATAAAAATCAATCGTCACAAAAGTGGTGTAATAAAGTTGATGAGCTTCCTGATATTTTTCAGTGGTCGTCTGAGGATCCAACAATATATTTTGCTCTTTCAAAATTACGCGGATTAGCTGAAGTTTGGTGCAAAGGACTGTCGTCTTTGAAATTCTGGTGGAGCGTATGGAAACAAAAATTGGTAGAGGCTTTTCCTTCAACTGTAGCATATTACGACGTTTTGAAAGAAATGCTAAACCGCACTAAAAGAGATAACGAAACTTATGCCAAATACTATTATGAGAAGACAGCTTTGTTAAATTCATGTGAGACCAAAGGAGCAAACGCGGTATAATTGGTGGAATAGAGGATCGCGTTGTGAGGACTGGAGCAAAAGCAGGACAGCATAAGACGCCTGAGTCCCTATATATCGCAGAACGATGCATCATCATTTAGATTTTATCAATCAAATAATCGCGCCAAAGAATTTTTCAAGAGTAACAAACGACATAGACAACAGGAAAAGTCAAATAATTCAGCACCGTCCAATATAATATGTTTTAAATGCGATAAGCCTGGCCGTTTTGCAAATAAATGTTCAGACAGTTTGAAGGCAGAAAAGCGTTGCGGACTGTGTGGTAACCGTAGTCATGATGAATCAAACTGCTTCAAGAAAAGGAAACCGGAACCAAAAGACGATTGCTTGACTAGAAGTCTCCCTCAGGGACGCATCAAATCGTAAATATCTTAAAACTATTAAAATTAACAACATATTTTCGAAAGCTTACGAAGTTTTTGGTAGCTCTTGCACCATAATCACTTT
The DNA here is from genome assembly GCA_963930735.1 of Dioctria linearis. Classification (NCBI taxonomy): domain Eukaryota; kingdom Metazoa; phylum Arthropoda; class Insecta; order Diptera; family Asilidae; genus Dioctria; species Dioctria linearis. The sequence goes on from OZ005740.1 coordinate 209,779,637, forward strand.
AAATGAGACTAAACGATTAAATTTAGGTGTGAACTCTAAGGATCGCACAATATTACACGGATATGGCAGCGGAAAAACTTCGAGTGTAGGATCTACTACAGTTAAACTTATGATTGACGAGGTTGAAGCAACAATCAAAGCAATTGTTGTACTGGACCAAGAGCAAAATATTCCTGTAGTCGTTGGACGGACGTTTACAGAACTTCCGAATGTGGTAGTATATAAAGATAATATAAAACTAAAGTTTTTCAATGCCAGTGATAGTGATCATAATAAAGACAATAGAGAATTAACACTGCGGGCTAATAAAAAGCTAATTGTGCCACCTAATCATGTGAGTTCAGTGAAAGTAAAAAGTGATAGATTCATCGGTGACGCATATGTAGAAGCAAGTATACGGGCACACGAGGGGCGTGAATCTTGCATACCTCGTTCCATTATAAACATTACTGACGAGAGTATATCGGTTGTACCTTTTGTGATTTTATCTGACCAAGACATTAGTATTAAAGAAGGTGAAGTGATTGCTCGCGCTTGGCCGTGCGAAAGGGAAGAACAACCATTGGAAAGAATTCTTAGTTTAAGAAATACTGAATTGCCTGGTTTGTGCAGCGACGAAATCGCAGTTGGACCTGTTGATGAAGAAGACAAACAAAAACTGTTTAGACTCTAAACTGAGTATCGAGATTGTTTCACGCAAAATGTAAGAGAGTTGGGCTGTGCCAAATCAGCAGAAATGGAAATACAAGTGAGAGAGGACAAACCTTTTTGTTACCGCCCATATCGCATGGCGAGATTTGACCAAGAAGCTGTAAAAGAAATGGTGAATGAACTTTTAGCAAATGATATTGTGAGAGAATCAAATTCGAATTATTATTCACCCATATTATTGGCAAGAACGAAAAATGGCGAGCAACGACTATGTATCGATTACCGAAAGTTGAATTCATTAACCGTAAAGGATAATTATCCATTACCAAGAATTGACGACCAAATCGACAGACTCCAAGGAGGTGTATATTTTACGAGCTTGGATATGCTTTCTTGATATCATCAGATACCAATGAAGGAAGAATCAAAACGCTGTACGGCCTTTATAACACCTTCAGGCCAATATGAATATAATCGTGTGCCATTTAGCCTCACCAATGCTCCGAGAGCTTTCCGAGGGTTTACGGAAAACGTTGCAAATATTCCGGGAAGAAGGACTACCACTTAATCTGAAGAAATGTTCGTTTTTGACGACCAAAGTTACCTTCTTAGGTTTCGAAATTGGTAATGGAAAGGTTCAACCTGGAAAAGATAAAGTGAAAGCAGTTGAAGACTTCGAGGTACCAGAGACTGTACATCACATTCGACAGTTTTTGGGACTGACGGGATATTTCCGTCACGTTTTGAAGAACTACGCAATACATGCACGACCACTTACAGCATTAACGAGGAAAAGCGTTGCCTGGAAGTGGACAGATATCGATGAGAAATCATTTAGACGGCTTCAAAAGGCATTAGTCAAGCGACCTGTATTAGCCTTATTCAACCCGGATGCTAACACCGAAGTACATACAGTATATTGAATTGGTTAAAACTGGTAACTGCGAACTTCAAAGAGAATTTATTGCCAGTGCTCTCCCTCCTATATCTCCCCCTAGCAAACTCCAATCAGTTTCTACGGCGAACTTAAACTTATCATTACCAAATGAGTTGCGGCAATTGGACTTGTGTGAAAGTAATGCTTTTGATTATTTTGCAGGATATATTTATAAAAAAGTAAAAATAGCGACACTTGTACTGAACTGGATGAGCAACAACTCTCGCACCATACAACATTCATAATGTTTAAAGAAGCCGAAAAATGCAATATGGTAGTGCCACCCGAAGAGTTTGCTCAGTACTTGAAAAACTTAGAAGATACCTATAGGCAGCATTTCAACATATTAGTAACAAATTGTCATTTTGATGAAAAACTATATGACATACTATCAACTAATGTAATCCCATATAAGTGTTGCGAGAAAGCTGACATTTCATTTCTTATAAAATTATTTATAAGGGTACGAATTTACTTTATAGTTAAATTTTTTAATAGAGATATTAAGGAAAAATGTTATAAAAACAAGTGAAAAAGCTAGAATTGGTCTAAGACCAATTCTCATGATACCCTATATGGATGCCGTATGAAATTTCGTATGGTCACCCAATTTTGATTTTTTGCATTGGTTTCTCGCATATATGTATTTCTAGAACGGCTCGTCGGACAGAAAAAATGATTATAACCAAATATATAGGATTTCTTATTCTGAAGATGTTTTTAGTACAATAAAAATGTCTAGGACTGACCGTTTTCAAAGTATATGTAAAAAACCAACACTTTTATATGGCAACACCAAGAAGACGGACATGCAAAAATCAAAATAACTTTATTTTATGCGGGGGTGTCCAATCCATTTTGCTCTACCATCATTATTTCTGTGCGTTACAAACGGAATGACAAACATAGTATACCCTATAGATTTCATCTAGGGTATAATAAGGTGTTATCCGTACAAAGCATTTAAGTTATAGTACAAGTACTTAGTACAAAAGGGGAATAGGGCTATTGGCGACACCCCTCTAACAAAATGAGTGGACGCAGTTACCTCCGTGGTCACTTGGAAATACTGCTTTACTTTTATAGTAGGTTTTTTTTTATTCCTTTACGTTACATGAATAATCGATTAGTTTATAAAGCTATTCCTCAAGCTGATTTTTGAACTATGTTTCAATCTAATTTTATTTCACTCATAATTTGATACGAATTTAATTTTGTTCATTTTGTAAATCTGGTAAACCTACAGTTTTTGTTTTTAACTCGCTGTCCCAGTCCCTCTACAATAATGCATAGCCAAGTTCTTTTCCCCATTCATGCAAAAGACAAAAGACGGTCTAAAAAACACGGAAAATTTCCAATTTTGTTCGCCTCTGTCTCTACTTATTCTTATTATACCCTAGATCAAATCTATAGGGTATGCTAAGTTTGTCATTCCGTTTGTAACGCACAGAAATAATGATGGTAGAGCAAAATGGAATGGACACCCCCGCATAAAATTAAAAGTTATTTTGATTCTTGCATGTCCGTCTGTCCGTCCGTCCGTCCGTCTGTCCGTGCGCATGATAACTCGAGAGCGCGTTCACTTAGAAAGCTGAAATTTTGTACACGGACATTAAAAAAAAAGTAAAATTAAGTTCGAAAATGAGACAAATCCGGCAACTCCTTCGTGGGGTTGCCATACAAAAATTTCGTTTTCCACTATATATTTGGACATTAGCTGAGAACACGTCGACATAGAAAGCTGAAATTTGGTGCATTATGCTTTCATAGTAATAGAAAATAAAATTTCAAAAATGAACTAAATCGGGCAAGCCCTTGTTGGTGTTGCCATATAAAAATGTTGGTTTTTTACATGTACTTTGAAAACGATCAGTCCTAGACATTTTTGTTGTACTAAAAGCTTCTTCAGAATAGAAAATCCTATAAAATTGGTTATAATCATTTTTTCTGTCCGACTATCCGTTCTAGAAATATATGCTAGAAACAAAAGCAAAAAATCAAAATTGGTCAAATGGGTGACCATACGAAATTTCATACGGGCATTCATCTAGGGTATCATAAGAATTGGTCTTGCACCAATTCTAGATTTTTTACTTGTTTATATGAGAGTTGGTAGCGAAAATGAATTCTTACTGAAATAACTTATTCCCCGTATTCTTATATAAGGGTTGATTTGAATTGATTTTTTATATGAGGATTGATATACGAATATATTTCCCAAGAGCTGTACTCCTATATTTAATTTCAACAACACTGATATAGGTATATTATATAGTCCTATATACTCACGTTTATAGCACTAATATTCAAGTAGTGAATTCTTCATATAGGACTTATAATCCTTAGACTCATATAGAACATAAAATGTAGAAACAGCACTTTAGTTATTGCTTTCGGAACCACAAGGCTTATGTGAGAACTTAAATGTTGATAGAGATTTATATACGAACCCTATAGGAAAAATTCCAAATTTGTAGCACTAGAAGCCTTAACGATGTTCCTTCGGTGTCGTTGGTATCATTACTGGCTAAAGCTCGCTTCACGCTCATCTAACAAGGATGCGATGCGAGTTGTTGACAGCCCTCAGTGTCTGTCCGAACACTTTTTGTGTGCTTGTCCGAGGTTCTGCCCTCCTATCCGTAGAGGCGTTGAAAAACCTTTCTCATCAAGACCTGAGGACATGAATGTTTGGGTGATAGGGCTTCTAGCAGGAAAGCACAATGGGCCGTTCTGGCATCCGTGCTTGGGATAGAAGCCTGGGGCATAATGACGAACGGGGCGTAGTGACGAAGGAATATGATCTGTAATCAGCTTTATTTTAAACGTGCGCTATAATACTCAGAATACAGGGTTAAGTATTGCCAGCATACGGTAAAAATTTTTTTCACGTTAGTCTATTGTTGTACGAAAAGAGCAGACGAATTTTGCAATTAGAACTCGGAAAAATATTATCTCTGCATAAGATTGCGTTTGAGGAAATATTTTAGAAGTCTTGATTTGAATGGTGAGTAAAACTAGTATATTTATGGTGTGTAGTTTGTCGGGATAATGACAGATTTCATATTAGTTTTTGATAAATTTTGCAAAACATGTCGGAAAAACACTGTCATTATGCCCCGGGTTCCCCTACTTACTCGCGTGAGTGTACCATGCATATATCTATGTACATATTCCACATTTCGATGGTATTTTGGAAGAAGACCGTAACTAAGCATTTATTAGGATACCCTCAAATATGTTTTTTGAAGGAAAAAATTATTTATTTAGTTTGTAATAGTAGTTATCTCCTCGATTTGTTAGGTATCATTTAATATTCATTGTGCACAAATATTTCCTTTGTTTATTCAAATAAATAAGAATAATCCTGAAATTTTCACAGTTCAGCATTCAGCATATGTAGATATGACCTAAATTTTTGTATATAAATTTATAATAACATATGTATAAATATTATGCATATATATTCTACAAATAATATCTAATAAGTTAAAATATTCTGAAAAGACAATAAAACGTTACATAAATTCTAAAAATATCTCTTACCTCAGTAAAAGTTGGAAATGACAAGGGCATAATTTTTCCAGCAGCAATAAATGGTTCCTTTCCAGTTCTTTGTAACGAAAGTAGAATCATTATTTTGAATGCCTTAGATTGGTTGTACCAATCGCAATTGTAAAGATTTGCACGAAGATTGCGAGTCTAAAAAAGTTTATTATAATTGCGATTATTATTAAATATATAATACCAGCCTGGTCGACAAGCTCTTCCCCAAAATAGCAATAAATGCCTAGTTGGAATATTTGTAATACAAGTACTAGAGCCATTGCAATAGTTGACAGATCACTAAATGGCAACAGTGACATTGTGTATAATGATAAGGCGATAGTAGTCAAGTTGTAAAAAAAGTGTATCAGGCTTATTATGACGAATATTTCCTTAATATAGTCAATTAATCTGAAATAAATAAGAAATAGGTACCTAAATTAGTTTATTCATAGATCTCAAATATTTATTTCTATTTTAAAGAAAACTTTATTTGAACAGGAATCAAAGTGATAAAGTGTGAAATTGGTATATTGCAAAGATATATTTCCAAGTCACCTCTTGACCAACGTAATTTCAGTATTTCCTTCCACGTAATTTTAGAAATTTTTACCAATCCATTTTTAGTGTTGTAATAGATATAATAAAATGTAAAATTGTCTTTTCCAGTTGGGTGTTGATTTTTTTTTAACTTTTATCATGTAAATAGAAATTATTTGAAACAATCTTTGATATCAGCCGTTGAACGCCTACCAGATGACAACTTATTCGACGAAAACTCAGGAGCACGTGTATATAGACTGAATTAAAGCCATATATTCCCATATTTCATGCACCAGTTATGCTCGTACCAGCCATTTTATCAGACTTAGCTCTGTCATCGAATGTGAATTTAAGTAAATCTAGTGAACAGCTTTTAATGCCTGAAGCAACAGAAACACATAATGATGCTGCTGGAAGGAATATCAACTAGTGTGTTGAGTAAATCCACCACTTCGCAACAATCTGAACTGGAACGTCCTATGACTTCGAAGTGTCGCAAAATACGTTCTAACGCTTTTAAGTTAATTAAAAAAATTAACATAAAATAATATTCCAATAAAAGACTCGACTGGTTAGAGCACTCCTACTTTATTCTGTGCATAACACTTGGCAATCACTCACATTTAATTTGATACCTCACTTATAAAATCTTGTGCTTAGGTTGCGTCTAGTTACATTTTTGTTATTTCCTCTGTGTGAAAAATAATGAATTCAACTTTACAAAATGTGGGAAAATAAGAAAAGAAAATTATGATGATAAGCAATTGTGTCTTTAATGCTGAATAAATTTCAAAGCATCTTGTTCCCCTTTTTATTTTCCCAATTATTTTAATGATATTGATTTGAAGCCTTCGGCAAAATATCAGTTCAAATGCTGTCGGGTTTAGATTTTTGAAAAAGGTATTGGGTTTTTTTTTGTAAAATCAAAACCCTCAAAAAACGGTGGTTACCCCCCCCCCCCCCTCCCCCGCCCTAATAAAAAACTTTTTCTGTAAACACAAATTATTATTATTTTTCGTACAAAAGTTTTCCAAACATATTTGTAAATGCTACCGGAGCTATTTTTCCAAATTTTTTAATTTCTTTCATGTTATAATTACTTTTATAACATTAAAAGTGAGAACCCTGTAACTTGAAGATGAAGACTGGGCTGATTCTATTCAGTATCCCAAAACCTGGATAAATCCCGATAGTAATTTATTTTATAAAAAGTGAATGATAAAATTGGCCTTTATTCATTTTTATTCTCAAAAGCTTAGTATTAGTATTGGTTTAGTTAAAAAGAGACGAAAGATATTTATTTAGAATATAAGCCGAGGGAAAATTATCTGGATTTTTTCTCTTTTCACTTTTTTCTTGCATATTTGTTTGAGATTGAGAATTTGTTTTGTAATCCATTCAAATACTCGTATTTTTTTCATTCTAGGTGTATTAGGTAAACAAATTAATTAAATAGATAAAATGGGTACATTCGTATTTGCACAATTTTGAATAGTACTTTAGTTTTGAGTATTATGCTGATTTTATTAGCTTGGGATAATCTTTTGTTTCTAGGAAACACTGCATTGTACTGGACAATTACGAATGGATTTGTTTTAAAATTGTTTGGACTAGAAATGTTTTTAATTAAGATTACTTTTTAATCAAAACTACATATTTTAGGATTTTGTTAAGTAAGGTATATAGTAAGTATAGCGTTTGAAAGATAAGTATCCTAGTTTAAAATTACTGATTGACTACTCTAAAAAAAAGTACTATCCAGACGCGTAACTCCTCCCTTATTATGATGGAACGGCGACCAAGAAACTGGATCCTTGAAGTTTCGTATGCTGAAGCGGTGGGTATGAGAATCCTTTGAGTACTTCTATTTTTAACCAGGTGCATATAACAATGCATTGCAGGATCATGAGTGTCCAATATGTGGACAGGTCCTTTTGTTGACTTTCAATCTGCAGGATTTGTATTGCTTTTGAATTTTCGAAATGATATGCTTTCAGCTTTTTAAGGTTCAGATTTTCTCTTGTCGCTGTTGAGTTGATTTTATTGAATATTGAAGGATATGTAAATGTCAATGTCTTTCCAATACCTGTTGCTCAGTGTTTCATAGCTTATTTCATTAATTTCCGGTCGGCATTTTTCGAAAAGGATTAGCTCTGTTCCTTTAATTATTTGTCGATCAAGTCCACAGTTCGATTGCATTGTAGTTTCGGGAATGTTGATAAGCAAAATGTAGTTTGGTTCGGGTTATATTACTCCGGGTTACATCTTCGCTTTCTATTAGCTGAGACAACTTACATCTAGATGTGAAAACCTCACAAAAACGCAGTCCAACTAAAACGAGCTAATGGCCCTCTAATAGAAAGCTCTACACATTCTCTCTTTCTCGTGCTGTATTATGCCACATAAACTCTTCGCAATGATAGCGTACTTTGGTTGAAAAAAAGTTAAAGAGCTTTCAAAAACTGATCCGGGTTTATATGAAGATTTTCCTATCTAGTTGTAAGTTATCTCGGCTATTAGTCTGCACACTCTGCTGGCTTGTTGTTGATTAAATTGGCCATGCATGTGAAATTGCTCCTCTTCTCGCAATTACTCGACTCCTTACAGTAGAAGGTATCTTCTATCTTCGGGCACTTTTCGTCGAGGTATTGAATATATTGAGTATTTATGATGGCATAGGGTCTGTTCATGATTTTCTTTGTTTTTTCAATGGAATAAGGAGTATGTTTCGTTCGGGATAGCGGGTATGTGGAAGTTGAAAATTATGGTAGAGGTATTGTAATAGGCCTGGAGTCCAAGGAACTCATATATGTGTTCATCAGATTTTATGTTTCTAGATTGATTTTCTGACAATTCGTTCGGGCTAAGTATCAATTTGGTATTATGTTTGACCTTGGCAACATGACGGCTTCCGCTGTATTGGTTAAATGATCGTTCAATAAATCTGTATTGTAATTAATTTGAATCAAATATTGAATTTGTCTAAGAAGATCATCTTCTGAACGGATTTTATTTGTTATTTGCTCTTGGGTTCATTTTATATAATTTTATATAATTTTTGTTGATTATTAATATGGGTAGTTAGATTTTCAAATCTTTCTATCATTCGACTTATAATCTGAGTCTGCTTGTTAACTTCATTCCTTATATTAGATTGATTAGATATTAGATTTTTTATATCTGTATTTAATGTTTTCGCATCATCTGCATCCACATTTCCTGTAATGCTTTTAATTACTGATCCTCAATTAATTTAATTTTTGTAATCTCTAATGAATATTTTAGTATTTGCAAATACGAAAATATCTTACTATATGTGGTAGGTTATACAGGGTGGGACAAAAATCACCATGGGGGCCAAAAGTCACCATGGGGTTTAAAAATTTAATAACATTTTCGTTTATATATTTTTTTTATTTTTTTTTTAGATTATATAAATAACATCTGGAGAATAAATAATGGAGAGATTCACAACTGAACAAAGAACCAGAATAATAGAATTTTATTACTTAAATCAGCGATCAATTATTTTAACGCAAAGAGCATTTTTAAACCCCATGGTGACTTTTGGCCCACCCTGTATTATTCTGGTTCTTTGTTCAGTTGTGAATCTCTCCATTATTTATTCTCCAGATGTTATTTATATAATCTAAAAAAAAAATAAAAAAAATATATAAACGAAAAAGTTATTAAATTTTTAAACCCCATGTTGACTTTTGGCCCCCATGGTGACTTTTGGCCCACCCTGTAGTATGTCCGTATAGTTTTAGCTGTTCCGAGTTTCATTGGGAGAATTCCTTGGATGCTGTTCAAGTCTTGTACCTCCATCTTCTGGCCGTGAACTGTTAGTAGCCTCTTATGGATCCTTCTTTGACTATGTGAGGACTTCCCTATTTTCTTTGAGTTTATTAATATTTTTTGCGACCTTCTCTTCTAACTGAGCTGCTTGAAATTGATTCAGTTGTGCTAGGTATTCGTGGCTGTTATTAAATTTGATGGTTTTGTTAAATTTATACGTTCAACCGTAAAAGAGTTCATGGGGGGTATGTTTAGTTGCTAAATGTATTGCATTATTATAGGTTATTAGTGTGTTATTTAATATATTATCGTGGTCTCTGTCTTTTTGCTTATCATTCGATATATCTCTGTTAATGTGGAATGCATCTGTTCCATTGGGGAGTTACGACTTGTCTGTTGGAATGAAGTGGTGTGGTGGTTAATACCATATTGCTTGCAAAAGTCTTTAAATATGGTAGCTGTAAATTCAGAGCCCAGATCTGAAACAAGTTGGAATGCCCTGTAAGTCTATAAAATGTTTTAGAGATTTAATAACTGTAAGACTGTGCAGATAACGTACAGGCAGTAGCAAATTTGGAGAAATTGTCTATTATTGTAAGAACTTGTGTGTTATTGATGCTATAAATGTCTGTATGTACTATGTCTAGAGGTTTTTCTGGGGTCTCTGGGATTTGGTACTTAATTTTAGGAGGATTCCTGTCATATTTTAAGGTTTGACAAATTTTAACAGTTGTTGATAATTTCTATTATTTTTTTCTTCATGTTTGGAAAATATGATTCTCTTCTCAGATGCATTAACGTTTCACTAATTCCTACTAATACTAACTACTACTACTAATTACTAGTTATGTTGTAATCGTTAATAATTTTGTCTTGATCGTCGCTATTTATAATGTCGGAAACTAATTCTGTACATCGAATTAATTTAAAGGTCTTTGACCGCGAAAGGAATTTGGAATAAAGGGATTTAATAATTTTGAAAGTGTCATCATCAGTATAGATACCACTTAATCTATGTGGCACTAAATAGCATTTGAAAATACTTACGATATTTTCTTCAGAATATTTGGGCATACGAAAGGTGCGCTTTTATTTATGTTTGAATGGCATTTCTAAAGATATCGGTGGGCGTTTGTTAGATTTCTCGAAGACAAATTGAAGGGCGAACTCGTTTAAAGGACGTTCTGAATTGGTATTCTGTCTTTGAAGTCCTAGATTCATATGCATTTAGTTCGATTTTTGTATGAAGCTCTGATTCAGGAAGTCTTATTCGGCTTAATGCGTAAGCGGTTGCGCTTGGCTTTCCTTTCTTATATACCCACTCATAACCAAAATCCTCTAGTTTGAATCTCCAGCGAATTAATTTTGAATTAGTTTATTTTAGGTTCATAAGCCAAGTTAGGGGCTTATGGTTCGTTACAATTTTAATCTATGTCCAAATAGATAAGGCCGAAAGAGAAAGCATTTGGTAATAATAATAATTTTTGTTTTTTTTTATTTAAATAAGCTCTTTATTTAGTGGCTCTCTGGCTCTTTTCATGATTTCCTAAATATAGGTGGCAAAAGGCTCAACAAAGTGTAACAAAAAAGAAAGACGTTAGCTAAACTAAATGTTGTAAAAAGTCAATAGGGACAAATAAAAACATTTAAAACAATTCAATAAAAACAAACCAATATGTAACAAAAATGACACAAAAAATGTAAAAACCAATGACACAAAATTCTCAAAAGAGACTAAAAAACGGATACAAGAATTTTGATAAAGATCTAAAGGATATACAAGAATTTAGAACCAGTCCCAATTTTGACAATTAGGTAAGTGGCAGTTCGAAGAAGCTCCAAATTTCCAAAATAATTTAATAAAACCTAATTTCCTAAACGATCGAGATTTCAACATATAAATTTTGCAATTTTGCACCGAGACCGAAACCGAATAAAAAATTAATAACCGAACGAACGAAAAAATTTACCCGATACCGTTATAGAGTCCCGCGAGGGCAGCCTGTAGTATCATAGACCTCTACAAACTGCCCTCATCATCCCTCCAGCTTAGCATCTCTAACAGAGTGCTTGTCCTTTCCACAGCACGTGCCACGATTCCTAAGCGGGGAGAAGCCCCGTGGACTAGTGTTGCAAATGCTGTGGCCTGCTATCACCAGCGAAAGACAAGAGCTTCGTCCTGCACCGACGATAGTGGTTGTCATGTGCAGTTGAATGTGTCTGCGTTCGTTGCCAGATATTCAAGACGTAAACGTCTCTTCAACCTGTCAACGAAGTGGCGCTTAAGTGCGTGTGCGTGGTGTTGTGGGTCAGTGTCCTGATTCCCATCTTCGACTCTCATGTAGTACAGGTGAATTGTAGATTTGGCCAGTGTCAACACAAAGGTAATCAAACAATTCACTCGACTACAGACCTTTGGTCCCCATAGAAACGATGTCCTAGTAATGCCGAAATTCGGGTGGATCAACTGACACATACCGCGCACGAGATCCATTAGACCCTGCAAAGCCGGACAAGTGAAGAACCTGTGAAACAGGGTGCCTTCACCAGCACAAACTGTGCTAATCCTCTGAACTCGGCGGTCAATATGTGACAACTGATTAGGATGCACAAGACTGTGATGCAGCAATTTGAATGCTACATCAGCATCTTTGTAATTAGAAGGATAACTGTAGACTACTCTGCAAGTTATCCCTCCCATCACGCCCATATTCACCCCGAGGTGTGTTCGCCATCTGTTGTATCCTGTATACTCCGGAGGTCTTATTGACATAAGCACGTCACGGAGCACACGTGTTGTAAGTGTGCTGAAAGGTGTGTGTGGTGGTCTGTTCAGAACGAAAGCATCTTCCAACTTAGTGCCAGGGTCACTGGTCCCAAGTTGGCGAAATCTCTCCCGCGCAGAAGCAGCCAGGTCGTGTAGTTGTGCAGTGTTAGTGTTTATTCGGCAGTTTCCAGAGATATCAATAATATCTCCGAGAACTGTCAGTGTATGCGTGTCAGCTTCAAAATCCCGAGCATAACTGAACACTGAATCTATTAATTCAGGATTAAACCTGATTGGAATTGACGTGAATTGCGTGTACCGTAGAGCATTCCACTTAAGGTGAAATGCTGGCCTGATTCTGCCCCAGGTCTGAATCGTTGAGATTAGATCCTGTGGCCAGTCACGAGGATAAGGTGGTCGAACAGAGAGTAGGTAGTAATACTCCCCTATGCCGATCCCTCCCAGTACATTCACCCACAGTTGAGAAATCAAGCTGTCTCTCTGGCAAAACACTCTTTGGAATGCACGCACTTGGAGACACCTTGATTTCACAACCAAGTTAGTGAGACCTAATCCACCTATCTTGACTGGCAGACAGAGCGTGCCTTCAGCAACCCATCGTCTTCCGCACCAAAAGGCGTCTATCGCTTTTGTTTAAAGAAGACCTACGAAGCCTTCATCAAACGTCTCAGACTTTAGCAGATGAACGATGGACGAGGTAATCAAATAGTTTATCACGACTGACCTACCCATTAAGGATAATGGAAACAGTCGACTACGCCATGAGTTTACAGCTCTAGAGAGTTTCTCAAGAGCGATGCGGCTATTATTTGATTTACTCTCGCGTCCGATATACACACCTAAATACATCATGCAAGTATTAGTCCATTGGATGTTCATTGGAGTATCTGTACGATCTCTCCACCTTCCACACCACAAGCCTTGACTCTTACTAAGATTGATTTTAGCGCCCGCTATACGTTCGAACTCTTCGAAAACAGCACGAGCGACCGGAAAAGCTTCATCTCCTGTCACGAAAATAGACAGATCATCCGCATACGCCAACATAAGGGGCCTCACAGTGGTATATGGTAGACGAACCGCATACTGTCCGAGCATTCGACGAAGATTCACCAGTAGCGGCTCCAACGAAAGATCATAAAGCATACCTGACAATGGACAGCCCTGTCTGATACCTCGATGAAACGAGATAGGAGCCAGAACTTGTCCTTGATGCTTAATCAAAATCGCTGAATCTCTATACAGTTTCCCGACGATATCGAGCCACCTGGGCGGAAACCCAAATGCCTCGAGAGCAGTCAAGAGATACTCGTGCGAGACACTATCAAAAGCCTTTTGCTGGTCAAGTGAAATCATGGCCATTTGTGTACCTGTCTGTTCATGGTAGGCAAACAAATGCTTGGCTACCGCGATGTTGTCGTAGATACTACGACCAGGTACACAATAGGACTGTTCCGGGTGTATTACCGAAGCAATCACTGAGCGGAGTAGCGCCCCTAATGCTTTGCAGACGATTTTGTAGTCTACATTGCATAGGGTTACTGGCCTCCAGTTCCCCATCCTCTGCAAATCTCCCTTCTTTGGAATCAAGCGCATAACAGATCGCTTCCAACTAGAAGGAAAGTCTGAATGCGTCTCAACCGCCGAATTGAAGACTTCCAAAATGTCAGGAATTAATAAATCCCTGAAACGTATGAAGAATTCTGGAGTCAAGCCGTCATAACCAGGTGAAGTGTGTCGCCTTAGATCCTTTGTCGCAGCAATCATATCCTCCAATGTGATTACTGTATCCAGGAGCTCCTTACTGTCTTCAGAGAAAGTGGGAATATTCTCAAGGAATTCATGAGTGGTCGAGGATGTTGTCGACGTCGATTCAGAGTAGAGACTACTGTAGTAGTCTCGAATATATTCTGATAGCTGTTGTCGGTTGAGGCCTTTTCCAGATTCATCAATTATCGATTCGACCTCACAAGAAGCAGTACTCAGTTGGAGAATCGCCTTCTCTCAGCCAGCGCGATTGGCCGCGCAGCACAAACTCCAAGCTGTGCTTGTAAGTCTGTGTCGCCAAGCGTTCCTTTATTCCATTGAAATAAAGAATCAACCCCGGCTGAGTTGGGAGAAGACTGCCACCCGAGAGACCTCGGCCGATAAGCTAGAAGCTTGATAGCCACTTCGATTGAAACTCGTCTCGATAAAAGACCGAATCTGGAGCTTTCCAACATCCCACCATTGACTAAGAAAAGGAAAGTCAGCTTTCCTCTCTTGCCAATCGTGCCAGAAATCAATGAACTCATTGATGAACTGCTCGGAATTCAACAAATAGTTGTTAAATATCCAGTATGCAGTTCGTCTTTTAACTAGAGTGCTGGTGGCCACCACAAGAAGATGATCACTAATCGAACACACTTCATGAGTGACACCAACGAAATGTTCTAGTATTCCAGGTGAGACGTAAAGTCTAACATTTCTGGAGCCTGCGAGACTTCCATGGATATTTCGCGAGACCCTCGTGTATGATCTAGTCGTAGGATGCATCCAACGATAGATATCCACGAGTCTGAAAACACCGACAAAATTCCTCAATCGAGTAGCATTGACAGAGTTGAACTCAACTCCAGAGTGCCGATCCATTGAGGGATTCAGAGTGCAGTTGAAATCACCTCCGAGGACAGTTTCGCCGCTAAAATTCACCAGACAGGACTGAACACTATCAAGAACTTGTCTTGTAATATCCTGGTCATGAGGAAGGTACACGTTTACTACCTTGATATGTTTGTCTTGAACGACAAAATCCAAGGAAGAAGCGAAGCCTGGGAAGATATCTGTATAGACAGGAGACGATAGTGTAAATTTGTTGGATACAATGATTGCCACCCCTGAGCCTCGGCGAGGCGCAGGTGTGGCAAACATTGCATAGCCAGTGTGTAAATAAGCATAGCGCTCAAGCTGTGTGTATGTGTCTTGTGTAAAATTCGTCTCCTGTAGAAGCGCGATGTCTATATGGAACATTTTGACAAGTTCGATAGTGCTGTGTAACCTTGTATGTGCACTTAAACCCCCGGTGTTGATCGAAGCTATCTTGCACATTCAAAGAGATGAAAAGCTCAAACGATGAATGTGCGACGTCTATTGACGAGTAGGATCGGCCAAGCGATGCTCCTGAAGCAACTCCTCCACCTTCCTATGAAGTCGTTCTAACCGCGCTACATCGTTGTACTTCCTCCTCTTCCTGGACTCCTGTTGTAGGAGTTGAAGCTGAGGAAGTAACAACTCTGGCCTCTCCAGCTCCCTTACAAGAATACTCCAGATTTTATCTGAATTCTTCTTGTACTGGAGCTGGGTAAGAATTTCGGAGATCTTCTTCCTAGGAAGGGTCTCCATCCCTTTCGAGACTTCAAATTGGCTACCAGTAGAAATGATGCTATCACACGACTCGTAGCCACCGAAGCTCGAAAGACCAGTGTCATCCAAGCCGGTCATGTCGCAGTCCGAAAGCTGCTCGTGAGACACTACCGCGTCCCTTACTACAACCTTCGAACCGCGAGCTCCACTATCGTCCTCCTCCGAGTGGGGCCGCTTTGATGCCACTGGCTTTGCTGGCTCTGGAGGAGGTAGCATCACCCGGTCAACTTTCTTCCTCCTCGTCCTCTTTTTTTTTGACTAGTTGGCTATTCGACTCCTCGTCGGAAGTAGCCGTGTTTTCACGTGCCGACGTGGCGCCGTTTACAGCCATAACTATTTTTGCCTCTAGGACAACTTCAGGCACCTTAACCACTGGCTGCTCCAAAATAGCAGGTTGAGTGCCGGCCGAAGGCTCCTTCTCCAGATCCACTACTGTAGTAGTGGCTTCCTTCAAGGCAACCCTCGGTTCAGCCTTCTTCCCGGTTCTCCTGGGTCAGTCAGCAATAAAGTGCCCTACCAAATGGAAAGCATGGCATTTCGCTTCGGTGCCAACGTCTATCCAGTATCTCGAGCAGGATATGCTCAGGTAGAAGCCTGACGGAAGCGTACATCCCTTATTCAAGGTAATGGACGCTTCCCGGCTGGTACCGAAAATACCCCGCCCGAGACCCTCGTCCCCAATTTTAATTGGAATGGCGCGAACCCTTCCATGAACCTTCCCGAATCTCCCAAGGAAATTCGCGAGGTCTTCATGTTGGGCTCGCATAGGGACCCGTGAAAACACGACCTCCGTTGGCTTCTCTTTTAGCGGGAATGGAACGAGGTGTCTACCCTCCACCTCGAAGCCCTCAAGCATGAGCTTGGTAGCGCTTCCGAGGGTCGTGGTGTACACCTCGACCATTTCTCCAGCTATAATTCCGATAGAGAACAGCTGCTCACAGGAGATGACGCGGAAGATCGCCTTCAGGTATGCAGTCTGAGGACATCCTCTGATGTGCTCAAGCTGCATCCCGTAGCTCTCGTCCTGCCACCTCCCGTCAAAGAAGCCCTGGAGACCCGCACTGGTCTTGGGCCGAGGCTTACCTGCGTCCAATGGGGCTGGACGAGGAGTGATGCCCGTTCCTAAAATTTCTATAGTGGAAGCCTGCCTGGAACTACCACTTACCTGCGAATATGACATCCCTGACACTAATGCCGGGGATCGTGGTGCTGCTGCTGAACTCACTGCTATTACTGCTGGTGTCTTCTTCGATCCATTCACTTTCGTTGAAGAAAGCGGTGGCCTCATTATAACTCCGCTAGGCTTTGGCGCTGACTCCGAGGCCGTTTTGACCACTTCCTTCAACGTAGGATGTTCGATGGAACGTTAGCTAAAGATGAAGCCACAGATGCTACAGCAAAAGCTATGTTCTTTGGAACTAATGCTCCATCCTCTTCTTGGACGAGTACGGCTGTCTCCCCAATAGTCTTCTCCAAGGAAGACGGCTTCACTTGTTTGCTGCTGCTGGCCTCTTCAAGTGGGCCCTTAACGGCCTTTTCTTTGGGCCCTAAGTTAGTTTTCTTGGAGGAAGAAGTAGCTTTTGTGCTATTCTTCTTCCGACTTTTAGGTTTGAGGGGATCATCACTCCCCCCAGAATCGCTGCTGCTCCCACTCATTTTGAGTGAGGCAGCGTGAATTTATCTTTTTTATACGTTTTTTTCTGAAACTAATTTAATTCAATTTTTCCAATTCACAAAAATTTTATAGTCTCTGTTCAACCTGTTTTTTAAAATTTTACGATAGACACGTTGTCATGGCAACTACGAAATCAATTAAATAAATTAAATTTATTGGAAATGTCACTAGGAATTTCAAATTTTCACAAGTTTTAAACCAATTTTCACAGTTTTTTGTTCACTATTTTATATCTTCGAATAATATTAATGCAATACTAATATTGTCGACCACACTTCTTTATGAATTTACACTTTTTGGGCAATATTTATATGTATAATTATATACTTCCTTGGAGCTAAATCTGACACGTCCACTCTCTTCAGATAATAATAATTTTTTTTTATTTAAATAAGCTCTTTATTTAGTGGCTCTCTGGCTCTTTTCATGATTTCCTAAAAATAGGTGGCAAAAGGCTCAACAAAGTGTAACAAAAAAGAAAGACGCTAGCTAAACTAAATGTTGTAAAAAGTCAATAGGGACAAATAAAAACATTTAAAACAATTCAATAAAAACCAATATGTAACTAAAATGACACAAAAAATGTAAAAAACCAATGACACAAAATTCTCAAAAGAGACTAAAAAACGGATACAAGAATTTTGAAAAAGATCTAAAGGATATACAAGAATTTAGAACCAGTCCCAATTTTGACAATTAGGTAAGCGGCAGTTCCAAGAAGCTCCAAATTTCCAAAATAATTTAATAAAAGCTAACTTCCTAAACGATCGAGATTTCAACATATAAATTTTGCAATTTTGCACCGAGACCGAAACCGAATAAAAAATTAAAAACCGAACGAACGAAAAAATTTACCCGATACCGTTATAGAGTCCCGCGAGGGCACCCTGTAGTATCATAGACCTCTACAAACTGCCCTCATCATCCCTCCAGCTTAGCATCTCTAGCAGAGTGCTTGTCCTTCCCACAGGACGTGCAACGATTCCTAAGCGGGGAGAAGCCCCGTGGGCTAGTGTTGCAAATGCTGTGGCCTGCTATCACCAGCGAAAGACAAGAGCTCCGTCCTGCACCGACGATAGTGGTTGCCATGTGCAGTTGAATGTGCCTGCGTTCGTTGGCAGATATTCAAGACGTAAACGTCTCTTCAACCTGTCAACGAAGTGGCGCTTAAGTGCGTGTGCGTGGTGTTGTGGGTCAGTGTTCTGATTCCCAGCTTCGACTCTCACTTCTTTATGAATTTACACTTTTTGGGCAATATTTATATGTATAATTATATACTTTCTTGGAGCTAAATCTGACACGTCCACTCTCTTCAGATAATAATAATTTTTTTTTATTTAAATAAGCTCTTTATTTAGTGGCTCTCTGGCTCTTTTCATGATTTCCTAAAAATAGGTGGCAAAAGGCTCAACAAAGTGTAACAAAAAAGAAAGACGCTAGCTAAACTAAATGTTGTAAAAAGTCAATAGGGACAAATAAAAACATTTAAAACAATTCAATAAAAACCAATATGTAACTAAAATGACACAAAAAATGTAAAAAACCAATGACACAAAATTCTCAAAAGAGACTAAAAAACGGATACAAGAATTTTGAAAAAGATCTAAAGGATATACAAGAATTTAGAACCAGTCCCAATTTTGACAATTAGGTAAGCGGCAGTTCCAAGAAGCTCCAAATTTCCAAAATAATTTAATAAAAGCTAATTTCCTAAACGATCGAGATTTCAACATATAAATTTTGCAATTTTGCACCGAGACCGAAACCGAATAAAAAATTAAAAACCGAACGAACGAAAAAATTTACCCGATACCGTTATAGAGTCCCGCGAGGGCACCCTGTAGTATCATAGACCTCTACAAACTGCCCTCATCATCCCTCCAGCTTAGCATCTCTAACAGAGTGTTTGTCCTTCCCACAGCACGTGCAACGATTCCTAAGCGGGGAGAAGCCCCGTGGACTAGTGTTGCAAATGCTGTGGCCTGCTATCACCAGCGAAAGACAAGAGCTCCGTCCTGCACCGACGATAGTGGTTGCCATGTGCAGTTGAATGTGTCTGCGTTCGTTGGCAGATATTCAAGACGTAAACGTCCGTTCAACCTGTCAACGAAGTGGCGCTTAAGTGTGTGTGCGTGGTGTTGTGGGTCAGTGTTCTGATTCCCAGCTTCGACTCTCATGTAGTACAGGTGAATTGTAGATTTGGCCAGTGTCAACACAAAGGTAATCAAACAATTCACTCGACTACATTCCTTTGGTCCCCATAGAAACGATGTCCTAGTAATGCCGAAATTCGGGTGGATCAACTGACACATACCGCGCACGAGATCCATTAGACCCTGCAAAGCTGGACAAGTGAAGAACCTGTGAAACAGGATGCCTTCACCAGCACAAACTGTGCAAATCCTCTGAACTCGGCGGTCAATATGTGACAACTGATTAGGATGCATAAGACTGTGATGCAGCAATTTGAATGCTACATCCGCATCTTTGTAATTAGAAGGATAACTGTAGACTACTCTGCAAGTTATCCCTCCCATCACGCCCATATTCACCCCGAGGTGTGTTCGCCATCTGTTGTATCCTGTATACTCCGGAGGTCTTATTGACATAAGCACGTCACGGAGCACACGTGTTGTAAGTGTGCTGAAAGGTGTGTGTGGTGGCCTGTTCAGAACGAAAGCATCTTCCAACTTAGTGCCAGGGTCACTGGTCCCAAGTTGGCGAAATCTCTCCCGCGCAGAAGCAGCCAGGTCATGTAGTTGTGCAGTGTTAGTGTTTATTCGACAGTTTCCAGAGATATCAATAATATCTCCGAGAACTGTCAGTGTATGCGTGTCAGCTTCAAAACCCCGAGCATTACTGAACACTGAATCTATTAATTCAGGATTAAACCTGATTGGAATCGATGCGAATTGCGTGTACCTTAGAGCATTCCACTGAAGGTGAAATGCTGGCCTGATTCTGCCCCAGGTCTGAATCGTTGAGATTAGATCCTGTGGCCAGTCACGAGGATAAGGTGGTCGAACGGAGAGTAGGTAGTAATACTCCCCTATGCCGATCCCTCCCAGTACATTCACCCACAGTTGAGAAATCAAGCTGTCTCTCTGGCAAAACACTCTTTGGAATGCACGCACTTGGAGACACCTTGATTTCACAACCAAGTTAGTGAGACCTAATCCACCTATCTTGACTGGCAGACAGAGCGTGCTTTCAGCAACCCATCGTCTTCCGCACCAAAAAGCGTCTATCGCTTTTGCTTGAAGAAGACCTACGAAGCCTTCATCAAACGTCTCAGACTTTAGCAGATGAACGATGGACGAGGTAATCAAATAGTTTATCACGACTGACCTACCCATTAAGGATAATGGAAACAGTCGACTACGCCATGAGTTTACAGCTCTAGAGAGTTTCTCAAGAGCGATGCGGCTATTATTTGATTTACTCTCGCGTCCGATATACACACATAAATACTTCAGGCAAGTATTAGTCCATTGGATGTTCAGTGGAGTATCTGTACGATCTCTCCACCTTCCACACCACAAGCCTTGACTCTTACTGAGGTTGATTTTAGCGCCCGCTATACGTTCGAACTGTTCGAAAACAGCACGAGCGACCGGAAAAGCTTCATCTCCTGTCACGAAAATAGACAGATCATCCGCATACGCCAACATAAGTGGCCTCACATTGGTATATGGTAGACGAACCGCATACTGTCCGAGCATTCGACGAAGATTCACCAGTAGCGGCTCCAACGAAAGATCATAAAGCATACCTGACAATGGACAGCCCTGTCTGATACCTCGATGAAACGAGATAGGAGCCAGAACTTGTCCCTGATGCTTAATCAAAATCGCTGAATCTCTATACAGTTTCCCGACGATATCGAGCCACCTGGGCGGAAACCCAAATGCCTCGAGAGCAGTCAAGAGATACTCGTGAGACACTATCAAAAGCCTTTTGCTGGTCAAGTGAAATCATGGCCATTTGTGTACCTGTCTGCTCATGGTAGGCAAACAAATGCTTGGCTACCGCGATGTTGTCGTAGATACTACGACCAGGTACACAATAGGACTGTTCCGGGTGTATTACCGAAGCAATCACTGAGCGGAGTATCGCCCCTAATGCTTTGCAGACGATTTTGTAGCCTACATTGCATAGGGTTACTGGCCTCCAGTTCCCCATCCTCTGCAAATCTCCCTTCTTTGGAATCAAGCGCATAACAGATCTCCTCCAACTAGAAGGAAAGTCTAAATGCGTCTCAACCGCCGAATTGAAGACTTCCAAAAGGTCAGGAATTAATAAATCCCTGAAACGTATGAAGAATTCTGGAGTCAAGCCGTCATAACCAGGTGAAGTGTGTCGCCTTAGATCCTTTGTCGCAGCAATCATATCCTCCAATGTGATTACTGTATCCAGGAGCTCCTTACTGTCTTCAGAGAAAGTGGGAATATTCTCAAGGAATTCATGAGTGGTCGAGGATGTTGTCGACGTCGATTCAGAGTAGAGACTACTGTAGTAGTCTCGAATATATTCTGATAGCTGTTGTCCGTTGAGGACTTGTCCAGATTCATCAATTATCGATTCGACCTCACAAGAAGCAGTACGACGTCTAGTCGCCTGAAAGAAGTACTCGGTTGGAGAATCGCCTTCTCTCAGCCAGCGCGATTGGCCGCGCAGCACACTCTCCAAGCTGTGCTTGTAAGTCTGTGTCGCCAAGCGTTCCTTTATTCCATTGAAATAAAGAATCAACCCCGGCTGAGTTGGGAGAAGAGCTGCCACCCGAGAAACCTCGGCCGACAAGCTAGAAGCTTGATAGCCACTTCGATTGAAACTCGTCTCGACAAAAGACCGAATCTGGAGCTTTCCAACATCCCACCATTGACTAAGAAAAGGAAAGTCAGCTTTCCTCTCTTGCCAATCGTGCCAGAAATCAATGAACTCATTGGTGAACTGCTCGGAATTCAACAAATAGTTGTTGAATATCCAGTATCCAGTTCGTCTTTCAACTAGAGTGCTGGTCGCCACTACAAGAAGGTGATCGCTAATCGAACACACTTCATGAGTGACACCAACGAAATGTTCTAGTATTCCAGGTGAGACGTAAAGTCTATCAATTCTGGAGCCTGCGAGACTTCCATGGATATTTCACGAGACCCTCGTGTATGATCTAGTCGTAGGATGCATCCAACGATAGATATCCACGAGTCTGAAAACACCGACAAAATTCCTCAATCGAGTAGCATTGAGAGAGTTGAACTCAACTCCAGAGTGCCGATCCATTGAGGGATTCAGAGTGCAGTTGAAATTACCTCCGAGGACAGTTTCGCCGCTAAAATTCACCAGACAGGACTGAACACTATCAAGAACTTGTCTTGTAATGTCCTGGTCATGAGGAAGGTACACGTTTACTACCTTGATATTTTTGTCTTGAATGACAAAGTCCAAGGAAGAAGCGAAGCCTGGGAAGATATCTGTATAGACAGGAGACGATAGTGTAAATTTGTTGGATACAATGATTGCCACCCCTGAGCCTCGGCGAGGCGCAGGTGTGGCAAACATTGCATAGCCAGTGTGTAAATAAGCATAGCGCTCAAGTTGTGTGTATGTGTCTTGTGTAAAATTCGTCTTCTGTAGAAGCGCGATGTCTATATCGAACATTTTGACAAGTTCGATAGTGCTGTGTAACCTTGTATGTGCACTTAAACCCCCGGTGTTGATCGAAGCTATCTTGCACATTCAAAGAGATGAAAAGCTCAAACGATGAATGTGCGACGTCTATTGACGGGGAGAATCGGCCAAGCGATGCTCCTGAAGCAACTCCTCCACCTTCCTATGGAGACGATCTAACCGAGCTACATGGTTGTACTTCCTCCTCTTCTTGGACTCCTGTTGTAGGATTCAAAGCTGAGGAAGTAACAACTCTGGCCTCTCCAGCTCCTTTACAAGAATGCTCCAGATTTTATCTGAGTTCTTCTTGTACTGGAGCTGGGTAAGAATTTCAGAGATCTTCTCCCTAGGAATGTTTTCCATCCCCTTCGAGACCTCAAATTGGCTACCAGTCGAAATGGTGCTACCACACGACTCGTAGCCACTGAAGCTCGAGAGACCAGTCTCTTCCAAGTCGGTCATATCGCAGTCCGAAAGCTGTTCGAGAGATGCTTCCGCCTCCCTCACAACAACCTTTGAACCGCGGGAACCACTATCGTCCTCCTCCGAGTGGGGCCGTTTTGGAGCGACTGGCTTTGCTGGCTCTGGAGGAGGCAGCATCACACGGTCCACCTTCGTCTTCCTCCTCGTCCTCTTTTTTTTAAATAAATGGCTACTCGACTCCTCGTCGGAAGTAGCCGTGTTTTCACGTGCCGACGTGGCACCGTTTATAGCCTTAATCGTTTTTGCCTCTGGGACAGCTTCAGGCACCCTAGTCACTGGCTGCTCCAGAATAGCAGGTCGAGTGCCGGCCGAAGGCTCTTTCTCCAGATCCACTACTATAGTAGTGGCTTCCTTCGAGGGAACCCTCGGTTCAGCCTTCTTCCCGGTTCTCCTGGGGCAGTCAGCAATAAAATGCCCTACCAAATGGCAAGGATGGCATTTTGCTTCGGTGCCAACGTCTATCCAGTGCCTCGAGCCGGATAAGCTCAGGTAAAAGCCCTTTGGAAGCGTACACCCCTTATTTAAGGTGATGGACGCCTCCCGGCTAGTACCGAAGATACCCCGCCCGAGACCCTCGCCCCAATTTTTAAGGGAATGGCACGAACGTTGCCATGAACCTTCCCAAATCTTCCCAAGAAATTTAGGAGGTCTTCATGGCAAGCTCGCATAGGGACCCGTGAAAACACGACCTTCCTGGGCTTTTCCCTGAGTGGGAACGGCACAAGGTGTCTACCCTCCACCTCGATGCCTTGAAGCATTAGCTTGGTAGCACTCTCGAGGGTTGTGGTATACACCTCAACCATTCCCCCAGCTATTATCCCCATGGAGAATAGCTGCTCACAGGAGACGACGCGGAAGATTGCCTTCAGGTATGCGCTCTGAGGACATCCTCTGATGTGCTCGAGCTGCATACCGTAGCTCTCATCCTGCTATCTCCCGTCGAAGAAGCCCTGGAGACCCGCACTGGTCTTGGGCCGTGGCTTACCCACGTCCAATGGGGCTGGACGAGGAGTGATGCCTGTACCTAAAATTTCAATAACAGATTCTTTTTTGGAACTGCCACTTACCTGCTGGGCATAAGAAATCCCTGCAACTAACGCCGGGGATCGTGGTACTGCTGCTGGTTTTGTTGTTGCTGCTAGCCTTTTGCCCTGGCCAGTTGGCTTCGCTGAAGACAGTGGTGGCCTCATTATAACTCCGCTGGGCTCTGGCGCAGAAGCCGAAGCCATTTCGACGACTTCCTTCAGCTTTGGACGATCTTGTAGGTTTGAAGCTGTCGTCAATGCATTTGCTACAGCTGCAGCTACTGATACTGCAGCAATAGCGGTAGGTTTTGGAGTTGTTTCCCCAGACTCTTGCCGGACAGCCTTGTCTGTCCTAGAAATATTCTTCTCCAGTGGAGACGACTTCGAATTTTGACCTTTGGCCTCTTCAAATGGGCCCTTATTGGCCTTTTCAGTGGGCCCTTGAACTTTTTTTCCAGAAGAGGAAGCAGACGAAGCTTTTCTATTCTCCTTCCCCCTGCCATTTGGTTTGAGGGGATCATCAGTCCCCCCAGAATCGCTGCTGCTCATACTCATTTTGAGTACAGCAGCGGTGCTTTCTATCCTTTTTCTTTTTTCTTTAAATTATATAAATTTTTATAATTTAAATTTGCTTAATTTTATATTTTTTATTAATGTTTTCTTTCAAAATTTATTCCACTATAAATTTTTGTACGGTTGCCACGTTGCCATGGCAACGACCGAAATTAATTAAAAACGTAAAACTGTCACTCGTTTTTGGGAGCTTTTTCAATTTATTATTACAAATTTTAATACACTTTTTTGCATTGAAACTTATCAAAAACTTTTCCAATTGATAGTGGCTACTACCAACAACACGTTTTCGCACTTTGGTACAAGTTTTTTCACGAACTTCACTATATTTTCAAAGTTTATCGACCGGCACTCAAACTGACGTCCGCTCACTTTAGAATAATAATTTTTTTTTTATGTATATATGAGCTTTAATTGTCAAAACGTTATAAAATTATAAAATTTTAGAAAAAGAGCCTGAAAGAGATACAATATAGACAACAATGACAAATGTACAAAAAAGAAACAAAAAGCGACAAAAGGTACGAAAAATAATAATACAAAAATGTTAACAATATCACAGTTATATACTTTTTTGTTTTAAAGAGTCTTAGCTCAAGCGGAAAGTGGCAGTTCCAAAACCTCTTTTATCAAAAGCAAAAAGTAAACAGATATGGAGACCTAGCTAGCTGCAATGCAAAGTTGAACCGAACGATGGAGAACCGGAATTTTGGCGAGTAATTTTGAAATTTTGGGGTGCCCGAACCGAAACCGAATGAGGATAAAGGGGTAGAATGTCGAAAGTACAAAAAATTTAGTACGTAACCGATAGGGTCCCGCGAGGCCAGCCTGCAGTTGCTTCCACGATTGCAAGATGACCCCATTGTTAGCTCAGTTCACGACCTCTGACGTGATGCATTTCCTTCCCGTAGCATTTGTGGCAATTCCAAAGCAAAGAGAAGCTCCGTGGAAAAGTTGCCACAACTGCTACGGCCTATTATCACCAGTGAAGGGTGAGCACTCCGTCCTGCACGGATGCAATTTGTTGCCACGTGCAGTTAAATGTTTCTTCATCTGCTGGCAGGTACTCGAGGCGTAACCGCTTCTTTATCCTGGCAACGAAATGGCGCTTTAGTGATCCGCCATGTACTGTTGTGTTAGTGTTCTGATTACCGGTGTCAGCTCTCATGTAGTACAAGTGAATCGTTGATTTAGCTAGCGTCAAGACGAAGCTGATCAAATTATTCACTTGACTACATGTCCTCGGTCCCAACAGAAACGATGTCTGCGTAATGCCGAAAGACGGATGGACCAGCTGACACAATTGTTTCACGAAATCCATTAAATCCTGCAGAGCCCGGCAAGGGTAGAACCTGTGAAACAGAGTCCCATCACCCCCACAGACCGTGCACATTCTGTGAACTCGGCGATCAATGTGTGACAACTGGTTAGGATGCACAAGACTGTGATGCAGTAGCTTGAAAGCTATATCTGCGTCTTTGTAATTAGAGGGATAGCTGTAGAATACTCTACTCGTTATCCCCCCCATCACGCCCATATCCACCCCGAGGTGAACATTCCATTTACGCAAGCCCACGTACCCCTGTTGGTTGACATCCGCAAACACATTGCGAAGCAACCGCGTTGTCAGTGCACCAAAGGAGGTGTGCGGTGACCTGTTCCACACGAAAGCATCTTCCAGCCCAACAGCAGGGCCACTGCTGCGAAGCCGATGAAATCTCTGCCGAGCAGAAGCAGCCACATTACGTAAGACCTGTGTAGAGGATTGAATCCCGCCGCTTCCGGTAACATCAATGATGTCCCCGAGAACAGCATGGGGAGGCAATCCCGAAATGATACCCCTAGCATTGTGAGCAAGCGAATCTGTTAATTCAGGATTAAAATCCACTGGAATTTTTCTATACTCTTCGTACCTAACGGAATTCCATTCTAGATGAAATTCCGGCCTGATTCTGCCCCAGGTCTGAATCGTAGAGATCATATCCTGAGACCAGTCAATAGGATAAGACGCGCGGACAGAGAGAAGGTAGTAGAACTCTCCTGTGCCACGACCCCCCAGTGCATTCACCCATAGCTGAGAAATTAAGGTGTCTCTACGGCAGAACACTCCTTGGAATGCTCTCACTTGGAGACATCGGAACTTCACAACTAAATTGGTGAGACCTAAACCGCCTTCCCTGACTGGTGAGCAGAGCGTGCTTTCAGCGACCCATCTTCTTCCCTCCCAAAAGGCGTCTATCACCTTGGCTTGGAGTAGCTTGATAAAGCCCTCTTCAAGAGTTTCTGCTTTTAAAACATGCACGATGGACGAGGTAACCAAGTAATTTACTACGACTGCTCGCCCTTTCAAAGAAAGATGAAACAATCGACTTCGCTAAGAATTTACCGCACCGGAAAGTTTTTCCAATGCCATATGGCTATTACGCGATTTGCCCTCGCGTCCGATGTATACTCCTAAATACTTCAGACAAGTATTGGTCCACTGTATGCCAAGTGGGGCATCTGTGCGATCACGCCACCTACCACACCAAAGACCTTGACTCTTGCTCATGTTTATCTTCGCACCTGAATATTGCTCATACTGAATGAAGACAGCATGTGCGACTGGAAACGCCTCATCATCTGTTACAAATACAGCCAGGTCATCCGCATATGCCAACAAAAGAGGTCTTATGTTAGTAGATGTAAGTTGAACCGCATATCTCTGCAACATTCGATGGAGGTTGATCAACAGTGGTTCTAGAGCAACATCATAAAGCATGCCTGACAAAGGGCACCCCTGTCTGATGCCCTGACGCAACAAGACAGGAGAGAGGAGATGTCCCTGATGCTTTATGAGGATAGCAGAATCACTATATAGCATTCTGATGATCCCAACCCATCTGAGTGGGAACCCAAATGCATCAAGAGCAGCGAAAAGATAGTCATGATTCACACTATCAAATGCTTTCTGCTGGTCGAGAGAAATCATTGCCATTGGTGTCTCAGTTTTCTCGTGGTATGCAAAAATATATTTTGCAGCCGCGATATTGTCGTAGATGCTACGACCAGGCACACAGTAAGACTGTTCCGGATGTATAACCGAAGCAATCACTGAGCGGAGTATTGCCCCTAATGCTTTGCAGACGATTTTATAGTCCACATTGCATAGGGTTACTGGCCTCCAGTTCCCCATCCTTCTAAGATCACCCTTCTTTGGTATTAGACGCATGACAGATCTCCTCCAACTCGAAGGCAGATCTGTATGCGTCGTCACCGCTGAATTGAAAACCTCCAGAAGGTCTGGAATCAAAAGATTCCTGAAATGTATGAGGAGCTCTGGAGTCAGGCCATCATGACCAGGTGATGTGTGACGCCTTAAGTTCTTCGTTGCAGTGAGCATATCATCGAGGCTGATTTCGCTGTTTAGTGTGTCCCTACTTTCGTCAGAGAATGTGGGAACGTCCTGGAGAAATTCAGTGATGGATGACGACATTAGTGACACTGGTTCAGAATACAGTTGAGTGTAATACTCCCGGATGTATTCTGAGAGTTCTTCTCCGTTAAGGATTTCTCCATCTTCGTTCACTATCGATTCAACCTCAACTTTCGCGGTTCGCCTTCTAGTTGTTTGGAAGAAGTACTGGGTCGGTGATTCTCCTTCCCTCAACCAGCGCGACTGATGCCGCAGCACAAATTCCAAGCTATGCATGTAATTTTGTGCTGCCAGACGTTCCTTTAGTCTTTCATAGCTTACCAGTAGCTCTGAGTGAGTTGGGAGAAGAGCAGCGATCCGAGCAACTTCGCCGGACAGGCTAGACGCTCGATATCTACTTCTGTCGAACCTTGTCTCAACAAATGAGCGAATGTGAAGTTTACCAATGTCCCACCACTGACTGAGGTTCGGAAAGTCATCTTTCCTTTCGCGCCAGTTGTACCAAAAGGTAGTAAATTCCTCGCTGAACTGCTCTGATTTTAGCAAATGATTGTTGAAGATCCAGAAAGCAGTTCGCCTTTCAGTTATTGTGCTGGTCGCTACAAAAGCAAGTGATCACTCATTGAGCACACTTCATGTGTGACACTAACAAAGGTGCCGATAATGGTGGAGGAGACGTACAGTCTGTCGATTCTAGAGCCTGAAAGGCCGCCGTTCACATTTCGCGATACTCTAGTGTATGACTTCCTCGTTGGGTTTATCCAACGGTAGACATCTACGAGATTGAAGTGGCTGACGAAATTTCGCAATCGACCAGCAGTCGCAGGATTGAACTCAATCCCAGAATGCCGATCGATTGGAGGCTTCAGCGTGCAGTTAAAATCACCTCCGAAGATAATTTCACCGCCAAAGTTTGTAAGGCTCACGCGCAGGGTGTCAAGAACAAGTCTTGCAATATTCTGGTCATGGGGTAGGTACACATTAACTACCTTGAAATGTTTGTCCCTTAGGACGAAGTCAATGGAGGAAGCGTATCCTGGAAATATGTCTGTGTGTACAAGAGACGACAGTATAGCTGAATTAGACACCAGGATTGCAACACCTGATCCTCTGTGAGGAGCAGGTGCAGCAAACATAGTGTATCCAGAATGTAAATGAGTTTTACGCTCTAGTGTATTGTGTGTGTCTGTGGTAAAATTCGTCTCTTGTAGCAGAGCTATGTCTGCTTGTAAGTGTCTGATGTCTGTGACTGTGGCGTGTAATTTGTGAGGGGCCCCAAGGCCCCTCGTGTTGAGTGATACTACTCGAAACATTCAAAGAGAAAGTAAACTGAGTCCACAATTGTACGACCCTACAAGGAGGAAGTGCCCTTCAAAGCACGATTAGCCACCGCAATCTCAATTTTTTTAAGAACGCGATCGAGACGAGCGGCCTCATTATAATTTTTGTTGCCACGAGCCCTATCTTGTAGGCTTTTTATTTGAGGCACTAAGTTTTCCGGGTCGTGTGTGAACTCATATATCACTTTAGTGATCAAGTTTTCATTCTGCTTTCGGTATAACCTCTTGAGTAGAGTGCAAATTTGCTCTCTTGTCAAGGAGCTGCATCTAGGAACAACATCAAACGTTCTCTTCAATGACAATGAGCTCACCGACGACTCGACGCTGCTTTGGGCTGATGTACCAGCCATCTCGATCGTGGACCTGTAATTTGCATCGACACTAAGTGTTGCCCCACAGTCGGAAAGGTCCGATATTTCCATATCAGGAACCACAGATACTCTCCGCTTGGGGACAACACCTCCTCCTCAGAGCGGGGCCTCTTGAAGCCCGCCAAGGCGGATGCTTGGAGTATCTTTGCAGGTATAGACGACGGTGGCATCACTCCAGGGAAGATAGGCTTCTTCTTCCTCCTTAGTTTTTTCTTCCTGTTCTTAATCTTTTGCGTTACCCCCTCGTCCGAGCTTGATGACGTTTCCGGGGGCAGAGGAGGCAACCCCTCTAAGCTGCCTTCAGCCAGGACGGTTACTTTTGCAGTACCGCTCATTACTGAGTGCCCTTTTGGATCACCCGTTTGGTGAACACATTTTGCTGTTAGATCTGAAAATTTTTCAGATGGAATTGTCACTTCCGGCTGCTTTTGCGCAGCTCTTTTTTCCAACGTTTTTGGGCACTTAGCGATGAGATGTCCTGCTTGTTTGCAACCGTAGCATCTGGCTTCAGTACTGACCTCCACATAAGTGTTGACGCCATCGCACTCAATAATCAATGCCGAGGGGAGTTCACATCCCTGCTTCAGGGACATGAATACCTCCCTGCTCAGGCTAAAAACTCCTTTCCCCAGACCATTCTCCCCCAGTCTTATTGGTATAGCTCGCAATTTACCATGCACTGTACCAAATTTTCGTAGGAAGCTCAAGATGTCCTCGCTGTCAACTCGAATGGGAACCTTTGACAGGACAACTCTTATCGGTTTCACCGCTTCGGGGTACGCCGTCAGATGCCTGCCAGCAACTTGAATGCCTTCAAGCATGAGCTTTTGGGCAGCCTCGACTGAGTCTAGGCATACGGAAACCATGCCCCGGCCAGTGATTCCAATGGCGAAAACCTGGTGACCTACCGCTTTCTCTATGGCTTCAAGATACACTCCTTGGGGCGTCCTTTGGACGTACTCAATGAGTACACTGTGATCCAGAGAGTGCCACCGTTTTTCAAAATTGTCCTGCAAATTCCCATCCGACCTTGACTTTTGCCTGTCCACTTCAGATGGAGACGGACGAGAGGGTATCGACCTACACTTAATTTGAGGGACGAAATTTTTCAAAGAAGCGTTGGAAATGCCACTCACCGTTTGGGCGAAAGACATCGCCTTGGTAACTCCTATCGCAGCTGCATTCGTTCCCGACTGCACTGTTGGGCCGATTTTCATTACATTGCCTGCGGCTGCAAGCGGTGGCCTTAAAAGCATCCCAGTTAATACTGGAGGTGGTGCCTTAGCGGACGCTATTTTTACCACATCCAATAGCTTGACTGGCGATGCACTCTTTGCAGACTCTTGCGTCTCATCTGCAGTATTCGCTGATGCTTGAAAATTTCAGGTAAAACTGATGACGTTGTATTACAACCTACCGTTCACAATGCAACTGCAGGACTATTTGGTAAGCCTGTTACAACTTCCTGTGTTATCGTTCCAGCTACTGCTGCTGCTGCTGTTGCTGCTACAGATACTTCGCTAGAGAGTTTTGGAGAAATTGATTTTGCGTCACTCATTGGTAGTCCCACTGGTGGAGCTTTACGTCCTGCCTTCGGGGGATGCATTTTAGAAGCGACGGCCTCTTCTTTTGGGCCCAGTGTAGCTTTTTCAGTGGGCTCTTTTTTAAATTTTCGAACCTCGCTAGAGCTGAGCGAAGTTCTGTTCTTCTTTTTTTCTCCTCTGGAGGTGGAGGACTTGTCCCTCGACCCATCTCCGGAGCTGCTTGCACCAGGCATGGTGCAAGCACTCAGAATTTAACTCTTGTTGTGACTTTTCTATTTACTTTATAAATAATTAGAAGTAGTCACGAAATGTTCAAAAATGCCTGGCTTGGCTTGATTTTTTTTGAGAATTCGGTTGTGTAGCAACCAAACTTTTTACCGGAATAACAAATTAATTTTTTAGTTTTGATGATTGTCAAAATTTATTTAGCTTTAATTTTTTATACTTTTAATATATTGCTATTCGAATTTTATATTTTTTTTTTGTTTTTCAGTTTTACTGCACTTATACAATGTCAAATATTGCGTCTCACCAGTCCACTTGACGGTTATTTTATTATATTTTCGCACTTTTGGGCAACGATACGGAAACACGTCCGCGCACTTTGACAGCAATAATAATAATAATTTTTTTTTTATGTAAATAAGTCTCTTTTATTTTTGGCTCTGTGGCTCTTTTCAAAATCCTTAAACTAGGTGGCAAAAGGCTCTACAATGTGTAAAAAGACAGACAATGACTAATCTAAAATAACACAAAATTGGTCAAAAGGGACAACGAGAACAAATTAGACACTAACAATAAACGAGAAGAAAAAAATGAAACATTAAATTCTCAAAAGAGACTGTATATAACGGATAACAAAAATTTTGAAAAATGCCTAAAATATGAGAAAACAAAGAATTTATTATTTGTCCCAATTTTGACAATTGGGTAAGTGGCAGTTCCAAGAAGCTTCAATTTCCAAAATAATCTAATAAAAATATTTACTTAAACGAACGAATTTTCAACAAAAAATTTTGTAATTTAGCACCGAGACCGAAACCGAATCAAAGATAAATGACCGAACGAACGAAAAAATTTAGCCGATACCGTTATAGAGTCCCGCGAGGGCAGCCTGTAGTATCGTAGACCTCTACAAACTGCCCTCATCATCCCTCCAGCTTAGCATCTCTTTGTCCTTCCCACCGCACGTGCAACGATTCCTAAGCGGGGAGAAGCCCCGTGGACTAGTGTTGCAAATGCTGTGGCCTGTTCTCACCAGCGAAAGACAAGAGCTGCATCCTGCACCGACGATAGTGGTTGCCATGTGCAGTTGAATGTGTCTGCGTTCGTTGCCAGATATTCGAGACGTAAACGTCTCTTCAACCTGTCAACGAAGTGGCGCTTAAGTGCGTGTGCGTGGTGTTGTGGGTCAGTGTTCTGATTCCCATCTTCGACTCTCATGTAGTACAGGTGAATTGTAGATTTGGCCAGTGTCAACACAAAGCTAATCAAACAATTCACTCGACTACAGACCTTTGGTCCCCATAGAAACGATGTCCTAGTAATGCCGAAAGTCGGGTGGATCAACTGACACATACCGCGCACGAGATCCATTAGACCCTGCAAAGCCGGACAAGTGAAGAACCTGTGAAACAGGGTGCCCTCACCAGCACAAACTGTGCAAATCCTCTGAACTCGGCGGTCGATATGTGACAACTGATTAGGATGCATAAGACTGTGATGCAGCAATTTGAATGCTACATCAGCATCTTTGTAACTAGAAGGATAACTGTAGACTACTCTGCAAGTTATCCCTCCCATCACGCCCATATTCACCCCGAGGTGTGTTCGCCATCTGTTGTATCCTGTATACTCCGGAGGTCTTATTGACATAAGTACGTCACGGAGCACACGTGTTGTAAGTGTGCTGAAAGGTGTGTGTGGTGGTCTGTTCAGAACGAAAGCATCTTCCAACTTAGTGCCAGGGTCACTGGTCCCAAGTTGGCGAAATCTCTCCCGCGCAGAAGCAGCCAGGTCGTGTAGTTGTGCAGTGTTAGTGTTTATTCGGCAGTTTCCAGAGATATCAATAATATCTCCGAGAACTGTCAGTGTATGCGTGTCAGCTTCAAAACCCCGAGCATTACTGAACACTGAATCTATTAATTCAGGATTGAACCTGATTGGAATCGACGCGAATTGCGTGTACCTTAGAGCATTCCACTGAAGGTGAAATGCTGGCCTGATTCTGCCCCAGGTCTGAATCGTTGAGATTAGATCCTGTGGCCAGTCACGAGGATAAGGTGGTCGAACAGAGAGTAGGTAGTAATACTCCCCTATGCCGATCCCTCCCAGTACATTCACCCACAGTTGTGAAATCAAGCTGTCTCTCTGGCAAAACACTCTTTGGAATGCACGCACTTGGAGACACCTTGATTTCACAACCAAGTTAGTGAGACCTAATCCACCTATCTTGACTGGCAGACAGAGCGTGCTTTCAGCAACCCATCGTCTTCCGCACCAAAAGGCGTCTATCGCTTTTGCTTGAAGAAGACCTACGAAGCCTTCATCAAACGTCTCAGACTTTAGCAGATGAACGATGGACGAGGTAATCAAATAGTTTATCACGACTGACCTACCCATTAAGGATAGTGGAAACAGTCGACTACGCCATGAGTTTACAGCTCTAGAGAGTTTCTCAAGAGCGATGCGGCTATTATTTGATTTACTCTCGCGTCCGATATACACACCTAAATACTTCAGGCAAGTATTAGTCCATTGGATGTTCAGTGGAGTATCTGTACGATCTCTCCACCTTCCACACCACAAGCCTTGACTCTTACTAAGGTTGATTTTAGCGCCCGCTATACGTTCGAACTGTTCGAAAACAGCACGAGCGACCGGAAAAGCTTCATCTCTTGTCATGAAAATAGACAGATCATCCGCATACGCCAACATAAGAGGCCTCACATTGGTATATGGCAGATGAACCGCATACCGTCCGAGCATTCGACGAAGATTCACCAGTAGCGGCTCCAACGGAAGATCATAAAGCATACCTGACAATGGACAGCCCTGTCTGATACCTCGATGAAACGAGATAGGAGCCAGAACTTGTCCTTGATGCTTAATCAAAATCGCTGAATCTCTATACAGTTTCCCGACGATATCGAGCCACCTGGGCGGAAACCCAAATGCCTCGAGAGCAGTCAAGAGATACTCGTGCGAGACACTATCAAAAGCCTTTTGTTGGTCAAGTGAAATCATGGCCATTTGTGTACCTGTCTGTTCATGGTAGGCAAACAAATGCTTGGCTACCGCGATATTGTCGTAGATACTACGACCAGGTACACAATAGGACTGTTCCGGGTGTATTACCGAAGCAATCACTGAGCGGAGTATCGCCCCTAATGCTTTGCAGACGATTTTGTAGTCTACATTGCATAGGGTTACTGGCCTCCAGTTCCCCATCCTCTGCAAATCTCCCTTCTTTGGAATCAAGCGCATAACAGATCTCCTCCAACTAGAAGGAAAGTCTGAATGCGTCTCAACCGCCGAATTGAAGACTTCCAAAAGGTCAGGAATTAATAAATCCCTGAAACGTATGAAGAATTCTGGAGTCAAGCCGTCATAACCAGGTGAAGTGTGTCGCCTTAGATCCTTTGTCGCAGCAATCATATCCTCCAATGTGATTACTGTATCCAGGAGCTCCTTACTGTCTTCAGAGAAAGTGGGAATATTCTCAAGAAATTCGTGAGTGGTCGAGGATGTTGTCGACGTCGATTCAGAGTAGAGACTACTGTAGTAGTCTCGAATATATTCTGATAGCTGTTGTCCGTTGAGGACTTGTCCAGATTCATCAATTATCGATTCGACCTCACAAGAAGCAGTACGACGTCTAGTCGCCTGAAAGAAGTACTCAGTTGGAGAATCGCCTTCTCTCAGCCAGCGCGATTGGCCGCGCAGCACAAACTCCAAGCTGTGCTTGTAAGTCTGTGTCGCCAAGCGTTCCTTTATTCCATTGAAATAAAGAATCAACCCCGGCTGAGTTGGGAGAAGAGCTGCCACCCGAGAGACCTCGGCCGACAAGCTAGAAGCTTGATAGCCACTTCGATTGAAACTCGTCTCGACAAAAGACCGAATCTGGAGCTTTCCAACATCCCACCATTGACTAAGAAAAGGAAAGTCAGCTTTCCTCTCTTGCCAATCGTGCCAGAAATCAATGAACTCATTGATGAACTGCTCGAAATTCAACAAATAGTTGTTGAATATCCAGTATGCAGTTCGTCTTTCAACTAGAGTGCTGGTCGCCACTACAAGAAGATGATCACTAACGGAACACACTTCATGAGTGACACCAACGAAATGTTCTAGTATTCCAGGTGAGACGTAAAGTCTATCAATTCTGGAGCCTGCGAGACTTCCATGGATATTTCGCGAGACCCTCGTGTATGATCTAGTCGTAGGATGCATCCAACGATAGATATCCACGAGTCTGAAAACACCGACAAAATTCCTCAATCGAGTAGCATTAACAGAGTTGAACTCAACTCCAGAGTGCCGATCCATTGAGGGATTCAGAGTGCAGTTGAAATCACCTCCGAGGACAGTTTCGCCGCTAAAATTCACCAGACACGACTGAACACTATCAAGAACTTGTCTTGTAATGTCCTGGTCATGAGGAAGGTACACGTTTACTACCTTGATATTTTTGTCTTGAATAACAAAGTCCAAGGAAGAAGCGAAGCCTGGGAAGATATCTGTATAGACAGGAGACGATAGTGTAAATTTGTTGGATACAATGATTGCCACCCCTGAGCCTCGGCGAGGCGCAGGTGTGGCAAACATTGCATAGCCAGTGTGTAAATAAGCATAGCGCTCAATTTGTGTGTATGTGTCTTGTGTAAAATTCGTCTCCTGTAGAAGCGCGATGTCTATATCGAACATTTTGACATGTTCGATAGTGCTGTGTAACCTTGTATGAGCACTTAAACCCCCGGTGTTAAGAGAGCCTATCTTGCACATTCAAAGAGATGAAAAGCTCAAACGATGAATGTGCGACTTCTATTGACGAGGAGAATCGGCCGAGCGATGCTCCTGAAGCAACTCCTCCACCTTCCTATGGAGACGATCTAACCGAGCTACATGGTTGTACCTCCTCCTCTTCTTGGACTCCTGTTGTAGGATTCGAAGCTGAGGAAGTAACAACTCTGGCCTCTCCAGCTCCTTTACAAGAATGCTCCAGATTTTATCTGAGTTCTTCTTGTACTGGAGCTGGGCAAGAATTTCGGAGATCTTCTCCCTAGGAATGTTTTCCATCCCCTTCGAGACCTCAAATTGGCTACCAGTCGAAATGGTGCTACCACACGACTCGTAGCCACTGAAGCTCGAGAGACCAGTCTCATCCAAACAGGTCATTTCGCAGTCCGAAAGCTGTTCGAGAGATGCTTCCGCCTCCCTCACAACAACCTTCGAACCGCGGGCACCACTATCGTCCTCCTCCGAGTGGGGCCGTTTTGGAGCGACTGGCTTTGCTGGCTCTGGAGGAGGGAGCATCACACGGTCCACCTTCGTCGTCCTCCTCGTCCTCTTTTTTTTTAAATAAATGGCTACTCGACTCCTCGTCGGAAGTAGCCGTGTTTTCACGTGCCGACGTGGCACCGTTTATAGCCTTATTCGTTTTTGCCTCTGGGACAGCTTCAGGCACCCTAGTCACTGACTGCTCCAGAATAGCAAGTCGAGTGCCGGCCGAAGGCTCCTTCTCCAGATCCACTACTGTAGTAGTGGCTTCCTTCGAGGGAACCCTCGGTTCAGCCTTCCTCCCGGTTCTCCTGGGGCAATCAGCAATAAAATGCCCTACCAAATGGCAAGCATGGCATTTCGCTTCGGTGCCAACGTCTATCCAGTGCCTCGAGCCGGATAAGCTTAGGTAAAAGCCCTTTGGAAGCGTACACCCCTTATTTAAGGTGATGGACGCCTCCCGACTGGTACCGAAGACACCCCGCCCGAGACCCTCGTCCCCAATTTTTAAGGGAATAGCACGAACCTTTCCACGAACCTTCCCGAATCTCCAAAGAAATTCGAGAGGTCTTCATGTTGGGCTCGCATAGGGACCCGCGAAAACACGACCTTCGTGGGCTTCTCTTTTAGCGGGAATGGAACGAGGTGTCTACCCTCCACCTCGATGCCCTCAAGCATAAGCTTAGTGGCGCTTTCGGTTGTGGTATACACCTCGACCATTCCTCCAGCTATAATTCCCATTGAGAAAAGCTGCTCACAGGAGATGACGCGGAAGATTGCCTTAAGGTATGCAGTCTGAGGACATCCTCTGATGTGCTCAAGCTGCATCCCGTAGCTCTCGTCCTGCCACCTCCCGTCGAAGAAGCCCTGGAGACCCGCACTGGTCTTGGGCCGAGGCTTACCCGCGTCCAATGGGGGTGGACGAGGAGTGATGCCCCTGCTCTGAATTTCGATAGTGGAAATGTTCTTGGAACCACCACTTACCTGCGCATATGAGATCCCTGACTGTAATGCTGGGGATCGTAGTGCTACTGGTTGTCCTCCTTGTAATGTTGGTTGCTTCTTAGAGACGCTTGAAGAAAGCGGTGGCCTCATTACCAAGCCACTAGGCTTTGGCGCTGACGACGAAGCCGTTTTAATAACTTCCGATAATTTCGGACGTTGTCCTTTTACTTCAGGTGCTGCTGGGGTAGCCGCCATTGTAGCAGCTGACGTCCCAGGTACATCTCGGACAGGCTCCGTTGCCCTAGTTGCAGTCTTCTCCAAGGAAGTTAGCTGAACTTCCTTTTTGTGGCCTCTTGATTAGGGCCCTTAATGGCCTTTTCGGTGGGCTCTTTCAGGGTTTTCTTGGAAGAAAAAGAACTATCGTTTGAGCTCTTCTTCCCCCTACTATTTATTTTGGGGGGATCATCACTCCCTCCAGGGTCACTAATGCTGCCCGTACTCATATTGAGTGCGGCAGTGAATGTTTTTATTTTATTTTAATTAAAAATTTTGTTAGTTTTTTATATTAATAAACTTTTTCACTCCACAATAAAACTTACTCTCCAAACTAAAATTTTTCACAATTTTGACGTTGCCATGGCAACGACCAAAATTAATTTAAATCTAATTTAACTGTCTAAATGTCACAAAATTTATTAAACTTTCACAATTTTTCTAAATTTTTTTACAGTTTTTCTTGTTAATAGCCAACACAAACTATTCCTTCCAACACCAGTGCTGTTGCAAGCACTTATTCACTTTTTGATAAGCTTCTATCGGTATTTCTATCAAAATTCCTTGGAACTCAATCTCACACGTCCGCTCTCTTCATAATAATAATAATAATAATAATAATAATTTATTTGCTGGATGATATACACAAGATTTACAATCTTTTGTTGTATAATTAGAAAGGTGGCGCTAGATATAGTTTTAAACAAAATGATAGAGAGTAAAGAATAAAACTAAAAATATTAATATCTAAGGGTGTAAAAAAAGAAAAAAAAATTGGTGCAAAAATAAGAAAACAAAATATATGTGCAACATAATATGAATAATTGAGCAAAAGTACAAGTAATAACAAATAAGTTTATACTATTCTCCAATACAGAGAGACAGTGGAGAATATATCAAAAGATAGAGAAAATCAAGTTAAGTGAGTGTTAATAAGCTTCTTGAATGCATTGAGAGTGCCCACAGGTTGAATATTAAGAGGAAGACAATTCCATAAGCGAACCACTTGGACAAGGTAAGAACTTTCCATTACTAATTTATAGAAGCGCGGTAAAATTATATTTTTATTGCGTCGGGATGACGCGAATTGGAACATTTCCCTGAGATACTCCGGCTTATTCGACTGAAGTAAGTTATACAAGAACATCAATTTTCTTTTATTTAAATACGACATCAATGAACAACCGACAAAAAGATGCCGAAGATGTGAGACATGGTCGAACCTTCTTAATCCATATATGAACCGAATGCAGTCATTGAAAACAACCTCCAACTTACGTGCACATGAGCTCTCCAATCTAGGAAAAATCAAACTGCCGAAAATGAAATGAGGCAGTACATAATGTTTTTACTAATTTACAACGTGCGCTACTTGATAGAATGTTGGCTGAAAGCCAGATTCGTCGCAGTACTGCATAAATTTTTCTTATCGTCGCAATACGGTTATCACAACACCTCATATTATAATGAAGGATGATCCCAAGATTGGACACCTTACTAAGACTAGGCAATGGAATACCGTTTAGAGTATCAATGATTTTACTAATTTACACCGTGCGCTACTTGATAGAATGTTGGCTGAAAGCCATAATCGTCGCAGTACTGCATAAATTTTTCTAATCGTCGCACTAACGTTGTCACAACACCTCATTTAATAGTGAAGGATGATCCCAAGATTGGACACCTTACTAAGACTAGGCAATGGAATACCGTTTAGGTTGGATTATAGAACGTTATTCACTGTG
Organism: Dioctria linearis; assembly: GCA_963930735.1. Classification (NCBI taxonomy): domain Eukaryota; kingdom Metazoa; phylum Arthropoda; class Insecta; order Diptera; family Asilidae; genus Dioctria; species Dioctria linearis. The sequence continues at coordinate 209,819,854 of OZ005740.1, forward strand.
ATTTCCCTGGGTTCAATAACAAACGATTACACTTAGACCAGTAATATATCCTGTCCAGGTCAGCATTTATACGTGCGATGCAGTCCTCGAGAAGACCGATTGATCTGCGTAGATAAATCTGTATGTCGTCAGCATAGAGATGGATTTGGACATCGCGAATAACATCTGGAAGATCATTTATAAAAAGGCTAAATAATAGTGGACCCAGTATTGAACCCTGAGGAACACCACGCGTGAGAGTGCAAGCACTAGACAGAATACCATTGACTTTAACTCTCTGGCTGCGGTCTGACAAAAACTTGCTAACCAGGGCGATGGCAGAGCTACTGAAATTGAAAGATTTTTGAAGTTTCTCTGTAAGTAAGGAGTGATCAACGCAGTCAAAAGCTTTGGAAAAATCCAACAATATCAACGTCATGAGGTTGTCCTGGTCGAGGGCAACTCTTATGTCTGAAGATACCTTGAAGACCGCAGTTTCGCCACTATGGTTTGGACGGAATCCCGATTGCCAACGCGTCAGCAAGTTATTTTCTTCGACAAAAGAAAGAATTTGCTTGGACATAACATCTTCTAGCACTTTGGACAGGAAAGATAACAGGCTTATTGGGGGAAAATCCGCCAAATATTCAGGAGAAGTTTTGTTTGGTATGGGTAGAACAGTCGCAGCTTTCCAGCTACAAGGAAAATATGATGACATCAGACATGAATTTATAATGTGGAGAACATAGCTACTAATGTAAGGGAATAGCAGCTTAATAAAGCGTGGTGATAAGTTTTCAGGACCAGATGCATCAGATTTAATGGAATACAATGCGATATATAGTTCATCTAAATTCACCGCACGGAATGACAAAAGATTTATGTTAGCATTGCGTGCGAAATTTGTTTGCGGGGTGGCAAGTGAATGAGCAGAGATCTCACCAGAGGTTAACGGGAGTATATTAATACCTGAGGTGAAGTATGCGTTAAGATCATCTGGACTAAAAATACAATCTGATTTTTTCTTGCAAAAAACCCCAGCCTGACTTAGATTAGAATTTACCACTGTAATACTGATACTTTCCACGCTTAATTGCAGCGTTGGCCCTATTGCGAGCGACAACGTAGATAGATCAGGATGCATTAGTTTTTAGACGTCTGTGTTGTTTATATAAGTGCTCACGTTCAATAATTAAAGCAAGGACTGCTGGTTAAAACCATGGACAACCCTCCCGCTGAATACATTTTGTCTTGACTTGATGATCGACCGAGGTTGAGTTGTAGATTATATCCCAAAATATGTATACGATTATAGTTGCGGAAGGAGATTCTATTTGGGAGTGGATCTATTCCTAAGGAAAAATCGTAATTAACAATGAGCTAGGCGGACTGATTTGGTTGTGAGAGATAACCTTATCATTATCTGTGACAAGGACTAAATCAAGTAGCGAAGGATTTGAAGTATTGAAATATGTAAGATAAGAATTTACTACATTAAGATGGAGGGACTGAACAAAATGCGAAAACCGGTTTGCTGAGCTATCCTGACGTAATAAATTAACGTTGAAATCACCTTATACAATGGCTTTTGCATAATGTTGAGTTATTCTCGACAATGTGTACAATAAACTGAGGCTAGTACGCATTTTTCACTATTGGAGTCTATTTCGACACATATTAACTCGATTGATTGATCCCGTGAAAACGAAATCTGTTTTGCATTTATCCAGTCACGGATATAATTTGCTACGCCTCCCCCTGGTCTACAATTACGGACATTTCTGAATAACTTATACCCTGGTATAGATACTAAAGAAGATGGAATTTCGTTGATCAACCAGGTCTCTCTAAAAAATATAGCATCAAAATTCAAATCCGAGAAGATATACCGAAATCAATCAATTTTATTGCGGATGCTTCTTGCGTTTATAGTACAGACTTTCAGCCCCCCGGAATGCTTGACTAAAATATTTAAAAGAGTTCTCACCTTATCCAAGCCAGAACAGTTATCCACACTCATAGAAATAGGCGTCACTGACAATGCACTCAACTACCTTGATAACGATTGTATTGGTTAAGATATTACTACACACTCTCTGTACAAGAAAAAAGAAAACTTTTAATGAGAGCTTAACTTCAGAAAAAATATAATTCATGTTTAAGAAATCACTACACACGAATCTCTGTACAAGAATAAAGAAAACTTTTAAAACTAAAACCTTTAACGTACGTTCAAGAAAAATAGAGTTCATACAAAAGAAAGATCTAATTCGATTAATTAAGAAGAAATAGAAATAATGTTCATATACAGCTATAAAAGATGAAAATATCATGAAATAGATAGCTTTGTACAATGAAATTATCATATATGCAGAGCACCGACTTCACACTTCGAGGTACAAAATTTATCAGCGTTAGCGAGTATTTATTTGGTGTCAGCGTTAGCGAGTATTTATTTTGGTAGTGGCTACGGAGTTGATAATAATTGAAAATTTTTGTTTCATGATCTTCATTGCACTGTCTAACATATAGGAGGCCATTCTGCGTTCTCACTGAATAAAGTTCCCCTTGCTTGCGATGCTTTATTGCCTCACGAAGAAGGTAATTGTTGATGGAAATTAAGCTCTCATTGATGTAAATAGAGCTATCAGACGAGAAGCCCTCTAGATGCGATAGCTTAATGCCTTTACGTTTACGAAAGGCAGATAAGAAGACTTTTTGTTCCGAATGACTGGAGAAGGGAGCTATTATTGGCGTTGATTTCCCCTGAGACTGCGCTTGTATACGAAATGCATCGGTGAACGTTGATATGGGATGATCGATCAATGCAGCAATACTTTTGCCAATAAGCAGTGGGCTCTCTCTAGGCAGCTGGGGTATTCCCCTTATGAATAGTATATTTTTAATAGCCTTTATCTTTTCTGGGTTTGGCTTGACACCATCGGTTGTAACCAAGTGTCCGCGATCTCTTTGTGTAGAAATTCCGATTTGTAACCTGAACTGTGAGATTTGATTCTCGCAGTTTATCAAATATACGTCTAAGGCTCGGCGTATTCTTGTAGGGATGTAGAGAATAAGGTAATGTCGTCAAGATATACCAAGTAAAAAGATTTTACCTTGTGTTTCTTAAATAGGACACTATCCATGACAGGGTGGAACGTGGATGAGGCATTTTTCACCCCAGAAGGCTTTCTTACGTACTCGTAATGACAACCTTCTATAGTAAACGCTGTTTTCTTACTGTCATCTTTATAAAATATATCTTCATAACTCTTGCTGATTGAGTATATTGAATTCTTCTTTCAGATGAGACTCGAATTAAATTTGTTATATCATCAGATTGTTAAATTAAGTCTGAGCAGTCTTCATACTCGCCACTGAAATTATTTAATTCTGTATATTCAAAGGATGAAAGGGAGATAACCTTCACAGGTTGTTTCAAAAAGAGATGTTGCCCTTTACTGGAAAATTGATTGCCACTATTATGCTAAACCAATCCTCTGTGGTATGTATGCCTTCTGAGACGTATAATTTGGTTTTAACTTCTAATTTTTTTTATATAAATTTAGGATCAGAAAAGCGAAACCTAAGATCTGGCAATGCTTATTTGTCTGCTCAGTTCTAGCACTCCATTTCTGTTTAATCTTGTACATACTCAAGATAGTTTAGTTTGAGTTTGTAAGCAGCAGTCGACTAGTCAAGTGCAGGGAAAGTTAAATGTGAAAAGAAGCGAAGTCTGAATAAAGAGACAGCATTGTTAAGTAAAAGTATTATGTTGTTTCAATAAACCCCTAAACAACAGAAAGTGGAACCCTACAAGTGGGAGCTCGTCCGGAATTCTTTGGAATAATATCCTAGAATAAACAAATAATCAAGCGTGGCGTCAATTGCCATTAAGCATCCGAAGGCACGCCTCAACACCATCACACATATATAAGTAGTGGAACCGTCATCACGGTGCAGATAGCTAGATTTGACGACAGACTCCGACAAACTCAACCAGCAGCTGTACTGCGGTACAGGGAAGCGCATCAGTGCAACAGTGTAGTGAATGACGTAATCGCAATAACGACTACGCCTGGGTATTGCTTCTTGGCAAACGTTTTGTTTGTGTTGCTACTGAGTGCGGATACAGAGGAATAGAGCTGTGTCGCTATTCATCTATCAAACCAAGTGGCTGATCAAGTGTCTTGCTGTTGTGTTGTGCAGAGACAGAATGGTTAGTGTGTTAGCAATATCTCGTTAAGGAATTGTGCAATACACTCATATCTATTCTGTTCTAAGAAGGGCTTCACCATTTATGTGGACAGTGTTTCTCAACATATGTCAGCAACAATAGTATGTGCAGTACTTGTCAAAAAGGGTAAAAATAAATTGATAAAAGTACTGACGAGGTAATTTCAACGTTTTCAATTAAATTAAAAATATTTTACACACATTATTTCATATTAAATAAAACAAATTAAGTGAGTTAGGAACGAAAATAAATATTTTGAAGTACAGTAAGTTTACATAAGTCACATAGTTCTTGAATTTAAATAATAAAGTTTTAATTTCATTCTTTTGTCATAATCAATAATAAATCGACTTTTAAATTTAAAATTAAAATCATATAATAAAGTGGTAATCCAATAAAATTTATTCAAAAAATAAAATTACTCATCTGTAGTATCGTATTTAAATTAGTATAGTTACAACCTGCTGCATAGGGTGTATGTGAAACCAATTTGAGTATATAAAATATCAAATTTCGTCAACTAAATAATTTTAAATAATACTATAGTATTCTTATATATTTTTGTATATTATACAAATTTCGTTTTGTTAATAATTTAACTTTCAGTCTATTATAAAATTCTTGCAATTACTAAATTTTACTCATACTGTGTAAGGAGTGCTCGAACAAGATGAATGAGCAAGTTATTGAAAAATTGGGCGTTAAAGAACTTAAGAAAAAATTAAAGGAATTAAATATGTCAACATCAGGAAATAAAAAAGACTTACAGCAGAGACTGGTCCTGCATTCGGTGCTTCAGAATGACGAAAACCAAAATATTACCGTCATACAACGTGAGTCCACGAATACAGACCATCAAACAGGTCAACATTATTTTAAACATCAGAGCGAGGAATTTAGTGATCAGTTTAGAGATGAGATTTACGACATGCATAAGTTGCCTACAATCACTTCCACACCACGCGCTCACGAAGTATCATCTTTTACATTCAGAGATATAGAGGAAAGCGTATTGGATTTACAGGAGAGAAAAATCAGTCCGTCAAAAAATGGGTTGATGAGTTTGAGGACATAAGTTTGCTTGTCAATTGGAACAGTTTGCAAAAGTATATCTACGCTAAGCGCTTGATTACTGGATCAGCGAAATTGTTCGTAAATGGTTCACATAATATTCGGAATTGGGAAACGCTTAAAAATGCTTTAATAAAGGAATTTAGTCTTTCAATAAATTCAGCTGAAGTTCATCGACAACTGCGAAATCGTCGTAAACAGTATAACGAAACGCTGCGGGAATATTTATATAAAATGATAGAAATAGCGAGTCCAATCAATTTGGATGAGGAATCATTAATCGAGTACATCATCGATGGTATTAAAGATGATAAAATTAATAAAATTGTCTTATATGAGGCAGAAACAATTGAAGAACTGAAGGATAGACTCAGAATCTACGAAAAGTTGAAAGGTGCTAATCAAGACTCATCAAATTATCGAGAGCACAGACAAGTTAAATCAGTTACTAATATCGAAAAACGTGAAAAACCAAAATCATGCTTTAAATGTGGTAATATATCACACCTGTCAAATAATTGCCCTATTAAATCTAAGGGATATAAGTGCTTTAAATGCAATACTTATGGACATCGATCGTTTGAATGTAAAATGCAGACTGGACAAGGTGCTAAAGTGAAACTAGAACCGACAGTAAACCTCGCGCACAGTAGAAATAAAATGATGAAAACAATCAGTATTCAAGGTGAATTAGTTCAAGCCTTGGTAGATACAGGGTGTGATCTAACTATTTGCAGACAGGATTTCTTTAATAAATTAGATGGCGTTAACCTCATACCAACTACAATTATGTTGAGTGGTTTAGGAAATCATGAATTTGCAACAGTAGGATTTTTCAAAATAAAATTAGAAGTCGATAAAATTCAGTTTGATATAACCTGTCATGTGATCCCAGAGAAAGACATGCAGTTCACCGTGATAATTGGTAATGACTTATTACAGCACGCAGTTTTGTTAGTAGATCAGGAAGGAATTCATTTCAGTCGAAAGAAAATAAATCCAACAACAAATTTTGCTAATGAGTTTCAATCAGTAAGTTTAGATGAAACACCTGAGCTCCGTTCCGAATTCCAATCTATTTGCTGCCTCGGTGAGTTTAAGGAAAGCTTAGAATCAACAGTAGAGGTAAAGTTGAATCATGTACCTGTAAATAAAAGAGCAGAGATCGTAAATTTGATTGAAGGGTATAAACCTCAACAAAAATTCGATTCTCCCATTGAAATGTCAATTATTCTTAAGGATGAGACACCGATATACGAAAGACCACGTCGAATGTCTGCTGATGATAAAAAGGAGGTCGAGTGTCAAATAACCATCTGGTTGCAGAACGGAATAATACAGCCAAGTAATTCTGAGTTCGCAAGTCCAGTGGTATTAGTTTCTAAAAAGGATGGAACTAAGCGATTGTGCTGTGATTATAGAAGAATTAACCAGCAAATAGTGAAGGATCATTTTCCAATGCCTCTAATAGATGACGTCCTTGATCAACTGCGAGAAGCTAAAGTTTTTACGACATTAGATCTAGATCTTGTTAATGGCTTTTTTCACGTACCAATAGCGGAGAATTCCAGAAAGTACACATCATTCATTGTACATAATGGCCAATACGAATTCTTGAAAGTACCATTTGGGATTTGTAATTCACCATCAGTGTTCACTCGTTTCATTTCGGTTATTCTTAGAGAATTAGTCAGAGACGGAATTCTACTCACCTATATGGACGATCTAGTTATCCCTGCTGAAAATTATGGTGAAGCTTTAGTGCGATTAAACAGAGTATTGGTTGTAGCCAGTTCCAACGGATTGAATATCAAGTGGGGAAAATGTCAAGTCATGCAGAGCAGAATTGAATTTCTGGGATACATTATAGAAAATGGAACTATACGACCTTCCTTAGAGAAAACTAAGGCGGTAGTTAATTTTGCTATACCAAAGGACAGAGTAACGTTACAGAGATTTTTGGGACTAACATCGTACTTCCGTAGATTTATAGCTGACTATGCAATTCTTGCAAAGCCGTTAAGCGATTTGTTAAAGAAAGATTCGATATTTAGGATGGGCTCTGAGCAAGAAAGTGCATTTAAAACGCTGAAGGGAATGTTGGCTGGAGCGCCAGTCCTCAGCCTATTCGATCAGAATGCCTATACCGAGATCCATGCCGACGCGAGTAAAGATGGGATCGGAGCAATTCTATTGCAGAAAGATAACGATGATCAACAACTACATCCCGTACAGTATATGAGTCGAAAGACAAGTCCGACAGAACAACGCTATCACTCATATGAACTGGAAGTACTCGCTATTGTACAGGCCCTTAAGAAATGGAGAATTTACATTTTAGGCAAGAAAATTAAAATAGTGACTGACTGCAATGCCTTCGCTATGACAATGAAGAAAAGAGATGTCCCGCTGAGAGTAGCAAGGTGGGCTATGTTTTTACAAGATTTTAATTATGAAATTGAGCTTAGGTCAGGTACAAAGATGAGACACGTTGATGCGTTAAGTAGATTTGCTATGCCTATCGTCGATACAACAACCCACCGCATCCAACAAGCACAGCTGGATGACGATTATTTGAAGGCCATAAGGAAAATATTAGAAACATCTGAATATAAAGATTTCTATGTAAGAAATGGAATTTTGCTTAAGGACATTACAAAAGAACTAGTTGTAATCCCTACGTCGATGGAAGAAGAGATTATAAGATTAGCAGATTAGATTAAGGTGGTGCAATCTGTTAAGAATTGTGTCCAATGCATTATGGCAGAACGCAAGGCTGGAAAACAAGAAGGGTTCTTAGCACCCATAGCTAAAGAAGAAAGACCCTTTCAAACATATCATATAGACCACATTGGTCCTATGGAGGAGACAAAGAAAAAATATAACCACATTTTAGTTATAGTGGATGCTTTCTCCAAATTCGTGTGGCTATATCCCACTAAAAGTACGTCAAGCGGAGAAGTAGTGGACAATTTACGGAAACAATCTGCTATTTTTGGGAATTCAAGAAGAATAATATCAGATCGGGGCACAGCTTTCACGGCTAAGTTGTTCAAAGATTATTGTGAAGAAGAAAATATCCAGCATTTACTTATTACTATCGGAGTTCCGCGAGGAAACGGACAGGTGGAGAGGATGAATCGTATTTTGATCCCGCTACTTACAAAATTGTCAATCGAAGAACCAAAAGCGTGGTATAAGCATGTTAACCGAGTGCAACAGTTGATAAATAACACGCCGACAAGAAGTACGAAATTCGCACCTTTCAGAATATTGACCGGATTGGGCATGAGAATACAAAATTCACCTGACTTACGATCTATCTTGGAAGAAGATAACTTGTCGGAATATCAACAGGAACGAGACCATTTACGGCAGCAAGCGAAGGAATCCATTGTGAAAATTCAAAAGGAGAATTATAGAGCATATGATAAGAAGAGGAAGGCTGCTAGCGTGTATAACCCAAATGAGTTAGTCGCAGTGAAAAGAACCCAATTTGGTGCTGGGTTAAAATTAAAGCCGAAATATCTGGGGCTATATAAAATAGTTAAGGCTCAGCAGCATGATCGTTATGTGGTGGAGAATATTGGAGATCATGAAGGACCGAGAATCCCGTCCGCCGCCGCTGATGGGATGAAAAGGTGGAGTAGATCATTCGAGTCAAATGATCCGTCAGGAGGGCCGAATGTAGGATCAGAAAAGCGAAACCTAAGATCTGGCAATGCTTATTTGTCTGCTCAGTTCTAGCACTCCATTTCTGTTTAATCTTGTACATACTCAAGATAGTTTAGTTTGAGTTTGTAAGCAGCAGTCGACCAGTCAAGTCCAGGGAAAGTTAAATGTGAAAAGAAGCGAAGTCTGAATAAAGAGCCAGCATTGTTAAGTAAAAGTATTGTGTTGTTTCAATAAACCCCTAGACAACAGAAAGTGGAACCCTACATAAATATCTCCGTTTGATACATCCACTGGTAATTTTGCGGTAAGTTTTGTTTTTCCAGACACTACATATTTTCTGGACACAAAGTAGGTTTTGCAATATTAAATTTCGAGTTATTAGTACTTGATTCGCTAGATCGACTTTTGCACTTAATGTGGTAAGGGCATGGAGTCCAAGGAGACCGTCAAAATATCTATGGAATCGAAACACTAGGAATCGCTTTTCTCCTGGTTGATTGAATTCTACAAAATTTGGGAAAATGTTTATTTTATTCATGTTTATTTAGAATTGTTGTAATTATTATGGGTTCTTTTTCAGTGAGATCTTCGGGATGTGCGAAATCGGGGTTTTAGAGTTCTAGCTGCTAAAAAAGTTCAGCCCAATCCGATGATGTTAAGAAATGTGGCATGAATGTGGTTTAATTATAGAAGTGAGATGATCAACAATAGTCTGAAGATGATTTTTGTTCTGGTAGATATCTACGGTAAACCGTGACTATGCTGATCTGGGGCAGCTAAGCTGCCGGGGCTCCTATGCTAAACGGGGTGGCTACTGGATCTCAACTCCTATAATCAAATGGAGTAGCTAAAGAGCTCAACTCCTGTAGTGAAAAAGAAGTAGCTGAAAAGCTCAACTAATATTGTTAAAAGGCCAAGAAAAAGAATAACTATGTAGGTACGCCATGATACTGTATCAAAACTCTGTGTCTTTATTCGAAATTACATCTTATTTATACTTAAAAATACCTCTAACATATAATTTGGGGTTCAATAATTTCGACCCAAAAATGCAGCTCATGATAAAATTAGTGAGTTTGGTTAACCCAATATTTGTTCGCTATTTGTTTATCAATAACAACAACAATAATATATATACATATATAATATATATATATATATATATATATATATATATATATATTGTAATTAATGCGTGGCAATGTGCAAATTTGCATTTTTTTGTAATGTGTGGAATGCGTGATTGACTCCGATGCTATTGCAAATTCGTAATTTCCTTTGTTTATGTTTTATACATATGCTTATGGGTATATCATAGAAGAGAGAAGAAAGCGACGAACGGACTGGCTTGTAAATATGTGCCGAAAAACACCAGTAAAACGAAGACGAGCAGGTGAGTTACAAAAGCATAATTGTATTTATAAATACTTCATCAACGAAGGAGAAGGTAAATGGTCGACTCATCTTCAGTTTTAGGCTTCGGCGCTAGATGTTATGGAAAAGTGCATTTACTATACTACAAGCAACGCTGAATTCGGAACTGCTATAGCAGACTTACGTGGGAGATGGAGCCACCTAACAAAACAAAGGAATCAACGAATTCTGTAGTTATGAAGCATATTAAAATTTCCAGCCATGCCATGCCATGTCGTAAAGCCTCTATGTATGTAGTCGTGTCTACCTTCCCCAAGAATTTAAAAATTTGTCAAATGCGTATAAAATTTACAAAAGCTTTGACATTGAGGAGTCACAATATATTTAATTGGATTCCATGTTCTGAAAAAGATAAATGTTTGAAATGTGTGAAATTTCAAGGATCAACTGAAGACAATACAAGCCTTATCAAGGAGAAAATGGAGCATGAAACAGAATAGGTCCATACTTATTTTTGGTTCAAAGAACATCACATCAAGTATATTTGACCATTCCTCCTGCTGCTAACTTACGGGATATACTTAGATAAGATATGATAAGATAAACTTTATTATAATATTAATATTTAATTTTTATTATTAATATCTTTTTGCTTTATTTGTTAGCACTGGTTAAAACCAAAACTATTAAATCCCTTCTTTTTCTTCAAACAGTTGTGTGTAATTATAAAGGTTACGGTAGTTTACTTTGAATCTTATGGAGCATGTTATTCCATTTAGGTTGACTTGATTATTCTTTAAAAACAAAACAGTTTGGACTCCTTTTCATCATTTGGAAAACAATAAATATGACAGTTTCGCCTTTTTACCATTACGCATATTTAGAACATTTATTTAGTTAGAACTTTTTCCCTCGTCCGTTTCCGTGACCAAATTTCGTAAGCGGCATTAATTCTAATAATAAATAATTGTTTGGAAAGCATAAATATTATAAATTAAATGAGTTGTGTGATGAAATAACAAATTAGAAAATTTTTTAGCTTTTGCTATATACCGGAGAATCCCAACAAATTCTTTCTTGAACAAAATTATAAATTAAAGATGAAGTACGGGAACCTTATAAGGTATAAATTTAAAAAATCTAATCATTAGCTGATGATGATTTTTTTCCCAAAACATTAAAAGTATATAGGTATATAAAGTTTACATTTTGTCGTTTATCCCATTTTGCGTGTCATGCGTCGATATATAGCTATATGACTAAAATAAGCCAATAATATAGATTTAATTATTTGTTTATGTTAATGGGCCTTGTTATTTATTGATCTAGCGTAACTCACGGGTATCCGAATCCCCTAAGAAGAGCTCACAAGCAAAACCCGTTACATAAAATGGCGCCCGAACAAGGACTGAAAATGCGTACCAAATACCAACGGACTGCTGTCAGAAGTGTGTTTTTTTGAGGAAAAATTATACAATAACCCCTTAGCTATTTTAACCTTAATCCTGACTTAACCTACATTCTACTCCGTAAAGTATCCTACACTATGTGACTAGATATGGGGACACTGTTGGGCATGAATTGCCGTATTAGTGAATTTGCAGAATATGTGCAAGTACTAAAGAATTTATTAGAAATATTTGCTGCTTTTATTTCAATCAGGTCAATGTTTGCCTTATTATGCAGTCGGGTTGTAGAGTAGAACAAGTTGAGTTCGATGGCTCATAGAGAATAGACGGGCTACTTTTCCTCGCTCGTAAAAGAGAAATTTATACATTTTCCACATAAAGGTTAAGTCTAGGAAATTGATATCGGTCTATTTATAAGTGTCATATTGTGCTTGAAGTGGAATTTAAGTTGCTGCTACTAAATATCACTCATAAATACATATTACCTACTTAAAAAATGACACCACAACCAGTGCGGTCTACCCGCCAAGCGGTGACAGTGGCGGTTCGTGGGATTCAGCAGAAGGGAAGCAATACATTTTATGTAAATTATAGCTCCGTTTTCAGACTATTTCATTGCTCCTATAAGTAAATATACATGTATCAAAGTCAATGATGCCAATAATACACAATATAAATATTCACATTTATTCTTGCTCTTGAAAGAGAAGGAAGCCATTATCATCGGTAAATAAATCTGCGATGCTATCATATCTTTCATTTAATCCATTCACAGCAAATACTGCCTGCCCCATAATTAAACAAATACAAAAATTTCACTCAATATCCCCTTTCGCAACGTACGCAAGAAATCAAATCATCTAATTCAATCTTTTGAATTCAATTACCATTATTATTGTACTTAGGTAGGTATACTCCTTCTCCGGAATACTCAAATAAAAGCAAGAATTCTACATTCTCTCGCAATTAAACATAAACGTACGTAATATTATAGATAGTCATTATCTTATTTTTCCACAATATGAATAAAATATGTTAAAAAAATGTTAAAATAAAAAATATTCAAACATTTAAAGTCAAACGAGATAATATAATTTTAAAATATTGTTATTGGATAGATTCAGTTTTGCAATGAAGTTTGTTTTTTAGAAAGAAAAAATTATATTTTACTTAGTACCTATAATTTATTTATGAAAGTTATTTATTTAAAAAGTTTTTCTAATATATTTTATTTTCTAATCACTACATTTTTGCTAAAAACTCATACAACAGGACATACAGTACGTTTACATGAATACTTGAGTACTTGACTTGAAATTCACTTGAAGCTCAGATGGGGCGGTCGATTGAATTAATTCCAATTACCTACTTGACTTGAATTTTTCTTGAATTTAATTTTCCAATTATTGAAGTTGAAATTTACGCATTGAATGAGCGTTATCTTGATATTTTGATTAATTCAATTATACTTCAAGTATACTTCAAGTATTCATGTAAACGTACTGATAATCTATCTAATATATGCATATTAACTCGCATCTACATTCTTTTGCGAATGTGTGATGTAATTTTTTACCTCTGCGGTAAATATAGTTCAGAAGATTATCGCACTTTATTGTAAGTACTTCCATGTAAAAACGTTTTACACGAAAAACCTGGAAAATTTTATTTCACATCAAAACCCATCGGTTAAACATATAAAATTTAAATGTTCACATGAAATATGTAAAACATTATGCTGAAGGGTTTAAAAGAAAAATCAGCCCCCGGAAGAACTTACATGCACGTTTGAACACAAATTCGAAAATCACGCATTTTAAAGATATTCAGGTGAAAAAAGCCGGTTATAAACTTTCTTACAGAACAAAAGAAAATATGCCATTTAATAAATCTCAACAAAAGAAAATATGCCATTTAATAAATCTCAGCAAAAGCTTCAATTTGGCAAAGCCAACTGACTAATTGTAAAATAAAAAATCCCATGTAAATCCATCCACGTTTACTATTCTAAAACAATTCCTAAAATTTCACTATATTCGTCTCGAAGGTCGGATAAAAATTATTTAAAAAAAGCTACGAATTTGATAACATCTGGCAGCATTTAAATTAATCGTGAGCAAGACCGACACCCACCCGCACCGGCATATACTGCAGAATTTATCAATGAAAGTTACTATCAGGGGGTGTGAATCAATTGCCAAACGCTACGTTGCGGCCAGCGTACCATAGCAATGTACGCATGCAAACCCTTGAGTGAATATGAGTCTAAAGAGTTAAATGTATTTAACTTTTTACATTGGATTTGTTGTTGTAAATACGCTGTAGAGATTTCAGCGTCACTGCGATTCCAGTGGCAACGGTGTTTGATTCTAATGCCGTTCCATCCATGCTTGCTTGACAAGACAAATCGGGGTGGATCTGGTGTTAGATGGAAGGATGGTGGGTGGGTCATACGCTACATTTTGGACAGCGTACCATACAGAATGTTAGTAGCGATATAATGACATTGGTTTGGGTGGTATGTTCTTCGTTTGGAGGAGAAAATTGGGCGTTACTTATAAAATATTTCAGGTTGTATCTAGTGATGCCAGAGGAGTAAACTTCTTTGAATTTATACATTTTTTTAAATATTCTAAGAATATTTTAAAGCATAATGTTATGTGTGGATTTTTTTTTGTCAAGGGAAGCAGTGCTTCCTTTGCTTCCAATGAGGAACCGCCCCTGGGTGAAATCATCATAGCCTGTAGTTTCGGACAATAATATAACACCGATTACATCAAAAGAACTGACAACATCCAGCGATTTGGTTAAACTCATTAAAGAAACTCAGGTATCTTTTAAATGTGAAATAAGCCTGATTAAGACTCTGATTGATAACCGTCTGCAAGAGATAGAGGAACGTATAAATGTAAAGCTGGAGCAAATCGCAGTTAAGTATGAAAGCAGATTAATACATATTGAGAACACTCTGAAAAAAATTACAAGCCATAATGAAGAACTGCAGGCAAGATATCGATCAACTGATGCTGTCTTGAGTGGAATACCGATTGCATCGAATGAAAACGTAAGGAAAATTTTCAATAATATTGCCGACAAAGTTGGTCACAATACATCTTCCTTCTACGACGCTTTCCGCATTCACAACGTTTCTAATAAAAGTTCCGCTAAAATGGCACCTCCAATAGTGGTTAAGTTCTCATCGAATGTCGAAAAAATTCATTTCTACCGTGCTTTCCAACAAGCAAAACTTAAGCTGAAAGACATTGGTTTTATCTCCAATAGCCCTGTGTACGTAAACGACAGTTTATCAACAAAGCAGAGGGAGATTCATTACATCGCACGAAAGATGAAAAAAGATGGCCTACTGTCTAGGGTAATAATTAAAAACGGCATGGTTCATGTTACTTATCGCAACGGTGATGCTCCACTTAAAATTATCAACGTAGAGTAGTAGTCACAGCTGACACTAAATAGGATTAACCGATTAACCTTGAATGAAGTTACGTCTCACGTTTGTTTTGATTTTAATTTAGTTAATCTCTTAGAATCGAGCGACGAGCAGTTTTGAATTTTATTGTTAATTGTATTATTAGCCAAAAATTTTTGAAAATGTGTTTAAAGTCTCTAAAATTTATAATGTTTTCTTACGTAGGCTTCTATTGCATCAGTGGGTAAGCGGTGATAGATTTCTTTTTAAATTTTTTCGCTTTTTTTACTACTTTCAAAATCAAAATAAGTATGCTGCGGATTTGCTAGAGATTTCGGGTGGCAATTTTGTCCCCATATTGCTCGTGTCGCATGGTTGTGTGGTCTATGGGCTCGACTAGGACTGGTGGTGCCTTCGCCGTCGATGGGGCGATAATTTCCGCTTCTGTTTTGAATATATTTACAAGGCAACAGTCAGGCATCCACTTTTGCCATTTCAATGCAAGAAGTATAGTGAACAAGATGGATGAATTTCGCTTGATTTTCGAAAAGAAAAGTGTTGATGTTGTTATGGCAAGTGAGACGTGGCTTAATGGTAATCTCCCTGATGAACTTATAAATTTTCAGGGATACCATGTTGTCAGACAGGACCGTAATGATCGACGGGGTGGAGGAGTTGCAATTTTTGTCCGAGAACAAATTAAAACCAAAATATTGTTTTCTGCAAGTAGTGAAATGGAGCGCATTTTTGTTGAGCTGACGGTTTGTAATCAAAGGTCTTGGTTGGCTGGGTTTATATCCCTCCTGATTGTCATAACTGGACATTATTAGAAGAATCCCTTTGCGAACTTAGTGCAAAGTACATTCATACAATTATTGCAGGGGACTTTAATGTGAATATTCTTCTGAATAGCACCAGGGCCCGCAGATTTAGGGATTTGCTATCCTTATGTGATTTAAATGTTTTGAATGATACTGAACACTGCTTGACCTTTTCATTGCTTCACGGAATGATCTGACTCTATTTAAGAACCAAATGTCACTCCATAGCTTATCCGATCATGATTTAATTTTTATCACTTTGATTTACAGGTAACAGCTAATAATATTTCTCGTAAGTTTTATCGGGACTATAAAGGAATAAATACTTACCAACTCTCGATTGAATGTCTAACCATGCCATGGAATGACGTGTTCTTCATAACTAATCCGGATAACCAGGTAAAACACTTTAATAATCTTTATCGCTACCTTTTCGAAAAATATGTTCCATTAAAAACCAGAAGGGTCGGAGAACACTCACCGTGGTTTAATGCTGAGTTACAAACTCTAATTACAGAACGTGACTTTCTTTATAGAAAGAAGAGAATAACTGGCGATCCGCAAGATTTTCATAGATATGCAGTGGTGAAAAGGATTGTGACGAAAAAGATAAGAAAAGCAAAAAAAGCTTATTTTTCGCGTAAATTAAATATTGATCTACCTCCTAAAATACTTTGGTCTAACCTTAAAAGTATAGGAGCGACAAAGACTCAGACCAAAAACTTCTCGAATATCAGCCCCGATGGTTTCAACACAGCCTGTACTTCAAATGCTAATTTTACCTCTACTTTGTTCCAAAATATTGAAATACCAAATGCACTAACAACATCTAGCTTCTCCCTTTCAAATGTATGTGTAACTGACGTTATTAACGCAATTCAATTAAGTCGAATGCTACAGGGTTGGATGGGTCTGTCCACGTTTCTTAAAAATGATACTACCTCTCGTTATTCAGGAGCTGACCCATATTTTTAATTCTTGTATAATGTCATCATACTTTCCCCAGATCTGGAAGATCGCAAGGGTTGTCCCAATCCCTAAGAATGCCAAGGCGTTCTGTTGGTGATTTTCGGCCAATTAGCATCACATCTTTTCTGTCTAAAATTCTGGAAAAGCTCGTGACCATGCAGATTACACCATACTTGGAGGAGAACGAATTACTATGCAAATGCAGTCCGGGTTCCGGAATGGTCATAGTACTACCACCGCTATTTTAAAGATAACTGATGACATACGGGAGGGAATTGATAGGGACTGTCTGACTGTGCTGACTCTTCTGGATTTTTCCAAGGCTCTTGATTCCGTCAATCACCAACTTCTTGTGAATAAACTTCGTAGCTTCGGTTTCTCAGAAGCCACGATGAGGTTTTTCGCAAGTTACTTAACGGATAGATTCCAGCAGGTGGAAGTAGATGGCCAGTCTTCTTCGTTTCTTGCAGTCTTGGCGGGGGTTCCTCAAGGTTCATTGAATGGCCCCATTCTGTTCTCCATGCTTATTAATGACATCTATGAGTCCATAAATCATTGTCATATTCATATGTATGCAGATGATATACAACTTTTTATACAAAGGCCATTGGGACTAATTGAGGACGCTGTGTTCCGGCTGAATAAAGATCTGTCGGCTATTTTACACTGGTCTCATGTAAATTAGGTTAAACTGAACCCGCAAAAGTGTAATTGTATCGTTATTTATAAGGAAAATCTTGATACCTCGTGTTTTCCCCATATTCAGATTGGCGATTCCATTATTCCTTATGAGTCTCAAGTTAAAAATCTTGGAGTTGTACTTAATAAGGTATTTGATTGGGCCGATCATGTTAACATGTTGACAGGAAAGATTTATGGCGGATTGAGAAGACTCTGGGTGACTGCTCATTTTATTCCCCCATCAACCCGCATTAAACTTATCAGGGCGTTGATGGTTCCTATTATAACTTTCAGCGATGTCGTGTATGCTGACCTGGATTCCAATAGTAAGCGCAAGCTTAATGTGGCTTTTAATGCTTGTTCTCGATACGTTTTTCTTCTTAGGAGATATGACCATATTTCACCATACTCGGGAAGAATCTTGGGAATTAGCTTGGATGCTCATTTTCAATACAGGATTTGTGTGTTTATTAATAAACTGCTTTTCTTCCGCCAACCTCAATATTTGCATGAAAAACTGCGCATGGGAACATCAAGGTCTAATAACCTTGTTTACGTTTCTCTTATTTGCTCACGAGTCGTTCGTTCTTCGTGGGCGGTGTGAGGGTATATAATCAGATTCCCCTCGAGATTAGACGGGCGGGCGTTGCGGGCAATTTCAAAAAATTTAAAGTTCTTTTATTTAATTATTTATCAACGGGGCAAGATTAATATGAACAAAATTTATGATATGTTTATGCTTCCTCAATTGTATACCCTTATCTCTGTTAAATCTCTTATAACATTTTTATTAATTTCTCTTCGGCTGTAGCTTACCGCTTACCTTCTGGTACTTTAGCTTTCATTTTGGTATTCTTGTTGTTATTGTTTTTTTTTCTTTCCCCGATGATGTCTCCTCCTTCTTTTTCTTCTCATATTATAAGCTTTATTTATAGCTAAAATTTCGCTTTTAATTGCGTTGTTTAATTTTTTCTTTTATATAATTTGCATTTTATATTTTCATTATTCTCTACCTGTATTAATAACTTACTGTAGTTCTAGTTGTATTTTATGTTATAATTAAATTAAGTGTTATTAACTATACTTTCCTTGTGCTAGTTTAAGAAATTATTTCTTGTTTGCGCAATTTGCGTAATAATAATAAATAAATAATATAAAAAACGATGGCAAATGAAAAATCATCTTTAGTAGTTTGTTTTGTATTCCCTGTAGCTTAGCTTTGTGTGATTTCGTGCAATTGATCCCTACTGGCGCACCATAGAATAATACAGCTTGCGTGACACATTTGAATATTATTAATTTGTTGTGAATATTTAAGCTAGACTTCCTGTTTATAAAACGATATAGGATTTTTGTAAGTATGTTAATTTTATGTATGGTTTAAGATATGTGGAGATTAAAGGTAAGAGTTCTGTCCAGGATAATACCTAGATATTTTACATTATTAGTCCAAGTTATATCATGGTTATTAATGGAGAGGCTTATACTTGGCAGGTTATATTGTTTTCTTTTACGTGTAAAAAACATTGCTTGCGTTTTACTATAATTCAGTTTAATTTTCCATTTATGGTAGTACTCATGTACCACATGGAGATTGTTTTGCAAGGAATTTATAGCATAAGTCGTAATTTCATCTGACGCATAGATGGCAGTATCGTCCGCGAACAAAGAAACATGGCAATTTTCTAAAGTTGGAAAGTCAGCTGTAAAAATACTGTATAGTCTAGGTGCTAGGGCAGATTCCTGGAGGACACCCGCGATTGCTCTGCGGGGTTCAGAGTCTCTGAACCTATATAAGTTTGAAAGAAACGGCCACTAAGGAAGCTCTTTACTAATGAAATGAGGTAGGGTGGAAACTCGAATTTAGTCATTTTATAGATTAACCTTTTGTGCCACACTGAATTAGATGCTGATTAGATGTCTAATAGGATTAGACCTGTGGATTTCTTCTGAGATAGGCTGCTTTTAATATGCTGGGTTATTCTAACTATTGCATGGATGTGTTATGTTCGCTTCTAAATTCAAATTGTGTATGCGGACGTATGGTTTTATCTTCCATAACATCCATAATTCTTTCCTTCATTACTTTCTCAAATATTTTTTCTAATGAACTTAGTAGGCTAATCGGTCGATAATTTGAAGGATTTTCGGCAGGTTTCCCAGTTTTGGAATGGGTACAGTTTTGACCATTTTCCATTTTCTAGGAAAGTACTGTAATTTTAAGCAGGCATTGATAGCATGAGTGACTTAGATCACACCTGTTCTCGGAAGATTTGTGATACTTCGTCAAGGCCAGATGATTTGCCGCTTCGTGTGTTCCTAATAATCCTCCTAATATCTTTGGGTCTTATATAAATAATATTGGCATTGGGGGTATTATTCTCCATAAAAGTATTAACTACTTGTATTACTTCCTATGTAGTATCGACATTATCAAGGCTTTTCTTTTCTGGTAATGTATTTCCAATTTTCATACTTCAGGGCAGGTATGGTACGATTTTTCTTTTTGATCACCTTTGTAATATTCCAGAATGGCTAGGAGGATTTGTTTAGACTTCTAAGAAATCTATTCCACCTGGTATTCCTAAGCTTAGTAATCTCATACTTAATTCGTTTGTTCCAACTTACTATTTGTGACTTACAGCATGTTACTCTGGTTCGCTGCCATAAGCTTCGCGCGTTATTTCGGTGGCGAATCATATTCATAATTCCGTTCGGTAATATGGGTTTGCATATTTCTTGGATTACATTTTGGGGTAATGCTCTAGCAGTCGCGTTATTGATCAGGTCGGTTAGAAAGGTGACCATTGCATCAATCTGCTTAGTGGTAATTATATTATCTAATGTGTTATGATATACATACTGCCACACATCATAACCACCATGTGCGCCATAAATACTTCGCTTATTTAAGCAATTTCCATTTCCTTTGCCTTTCTCAATTGTCAGGTCATAAACCTTATTAAAATTTCCAAAACCTTTCTCAATTGTCAGCTCATAAACTTTAGTAAAATTTCCAAAATGCAGCACAAGCATAATTTCAAGTCAAGTGCATGCATATTTTCAGTCACACAAGTGCCATATCAAATTTCTCCATTTCTTAAAACATTACACTCGCCTACGTGACCAAACAAAAAGTTATCAAGATGCTGACACTGCAAAAAGGATATCGAAAACTCTAAATGGCCACAAATGAAGATAAGAGAATTCGAGTTTGGGGTATATACTCGACCAGTGCGGACGCGTCCAAGATTTCGGTACTCGCAAAGTTATATAAAATTGAAGTGCTTCTAAAATAGTTTAATTAATTTCCTATTAACGATTTAGTCCGATTGAAATAAAGGTATTAACTAGAAGGTGTTTTTTTATTTTTTAAACGTCTGAATTACATCCCCATTCTCCGCCTGCCCGCTCTTCACCCTCAAGGTAAGCACGGCGGGAGGTTATAACAAATGCCAGGTTTTTAATTACTGGGCGTAAATGAGAGTGAGTGAAGGTTCTTAATATTTGCCAGTTGGCAGTTGTTATGTCTTAACCCGCGAGGTGATATATTTAGTATAACTAGTTGGGAGACTAGCTCGGGTCTATTACTTAAGAACACATCTAAGACTGATGGGATCATTGTTTGGTTTGTTGGAATGAAAGTCAGATCAGGTGAAAACAAATTGCTGAAAGGCTTAATCGCAAGATATTCATTGAGAATGTTACCCCAACAATTCGCGCGGGAGCAACCCCAAGCCGTGTGCCTACACTTGAAGTCGCCGCCGATTAAATACGGGTCTCGATTTCTTGTCAGTTTACACAAATCCTTTTTAAAAAATCTACTCTTAGATACATTAGATGCTTCACCAGGGAAATATGCTGAAAATAAATTGAACTTCAAGTTCTCTTCAAGGTTTAATTCTACCCCGACTGCCTCGAAGACAGACAAGTTTAGTGACGGTAATAATTTATGCCTTAGTTTTTTATTCACAGCAACGGCAACACCTCCACCTCTGGAATTTTCCCTATCTAGTCGATGACAATAATATTGTGCATAAATAAAACTTATCTCAGGTTTTAACCAAGTTTCAGTTAAGAGTGCAATATCAATTTTATTATGTACTCAACATAAAATAAAAAAAAATTAAAGATTTGCCTCGAATACCATGAGCATTCCAAGTTACAATCTTCAAATTGTTTTCATTTGTCATTGTGTAAATATTTAATCGCTAATTGAGTAATAACATTGAATTGCTCTGACATATTATTACAATGGCTTAGCTTTGAAATAATTTCATTGACTAACTCTATAATTTCAGCGTAAGAGAATTAGTTTGGGTTTTCCGAGTTGTTCTTAGAGCTAACATTAGTTCTTACAACGTCAGACCAGGATGAATTCAAATGAGTAAAGTTATTGTTATTAAATATTTACTGCTTCTGAATTTTAGCGCCGGAAAATTTGAGTCATTTCGAACGGGGGGCACAATCTTATTTGCTCTAATGTTTCGAGTTGATTTTCTCCGAGGTTGCAATCTCTCACGCATTATGATGTACCGCTTTCTGCTGGGGGATTGCGGATCTGAGGCTTTGTGCGTGCGCTTGCAATTTTCATGGTTGGGGCATTCATTAGTATGGTGATTACCAGCGCAATGCACGCAAAAGGTTTTGATATGACAGAGTTTATCCCCGTGTCCATACAATTGACAGTTGCGATACTGTGTTAGTTTGTTATGAATTTTCTTTTGGTAATCCCAGTGTATAATAGTTCTCTCATAAACACCAAAGTTTGCTCGCAGCTCCTTCATTGTTATGGTGCTACGTTCAATGTAAACAATATACAAGCTTGTGACAGAATATGGTGTTTTTCTGCTAACTTTTTTTAACGTCTATGCATTTTAGCCCGGCTGTGCATTAACTATTTTTAAGTGTATGTGGATTGTGGAACAGCTTTGCGACTGGGTGTGTGTAGTATTCACATTTAAGTTGCGTTAACATCTCACAAATTTGGTGATATACTTCGAGAGCTTCCGATATTATTTTTATTCCAATTGTCATGTGTTTTAATTTGTATTTTGTAATACCTTTATCTTGTAGTTTTTCTTGAATATACACACCTATGCATTTAATAATATTAATCGGTGGAATTGTCTCCTTTGGTGTATCTTTTGTTGGAATAACAGGAGTATCGTTATTATCGTCACATTGTATGGTTTGCAACGGTGCAAAGTCATTTGTGCTAGTAGACGGATCATCAATAGTTCCAGCAGATGCATTTTTATTCCTTCCGTCTCGGCGACTCCCGCAATTTTTAGTACTTCTCATGGTACTATCAATATTTAACACCATGCTCATCTTTCTAGTGCGTCGGATTAAAGCTTTATCGGTATGGTCGAGAACGACACTAAGTTCAGAGGAAATTCTTTTCGTTATATTTTCGCTTGTAAACTTTACCGTCCGATTCAGCTTAAAAGCCGTCCGCACTCTCTCGGAGTTCGGTTAAAACTGAGAAAGAATTATTATGAGATTTGGATATTCATGAATTATCATTCCCGACAACAGACCAGTAAATTTTTTGAGAAATTATTAAAGGAATATTCTATCCAACATCGTTTAACGCCAGCAAATATGCCACAATCCAAACCTAAAACCGAGTGGTTCATACCATGTCTTAATACCCAATACGTTAGTAACAATAATCGAGATTGGGACAATTATTTGCAAGAATTCATGCTAGGTCTTAGCATCAGTGTATATGATCCTACTGGCTAAACAACAGCATATTTCAATTTCGTATGTGAGCTACATATTCCGATTCGTGAAATTAAACCTAAACAAAGTATTCAAGCAACAGACCCATTATTGCCAAATAAGATGACAAGAATAGCAACCGAAAGAAGAAGTGCAAGCTATCTTCAGCTGCCAGAAGCTTCGTCGCCTAGTTAGCTTCGAAATATTCCGGGACGTACTGCATTGCTAAAGTGATTTCACCAGTAATTTTCAATTTACAAGAACCGGCAAGCAAAGACTTAAAACCTGCCCCTCCGGAATTATTGTTAAACCATATATTACACAACGAGGGTTCGCACCAAGGGAAACATAATATACCGTTCACCGCGGGGTCGTGGGAAGGATGCTAGGACCTCCAATAACCGCCATCCAGGATATAGAAAGACCTTTTTCCTCGGGCTAAAATTCTGCAAAATCCCACTCTCCCGCCTAGTCTTCAAGAAAAACGGAACCGATGCTATAACCATATATCCGATTCCTCATTTCTCAAAAACAGACCAGACCAAGGATATTAATGTGGACTAGGGACTCAAGACGACTGCATCGGAAATCATGTGCATAGCCAGCCAAACGATGCGCCAATGGACGTTGACAAAGGAGTCACACAAACAAAAAATTACCAACTCCAGAACGAAATAATTTCTCCAGTATCCCCGCTCAAATGCGGATGATGTGTCCAAAGCTGATTGACGAATTCGATGTAAATTCAAGAACTATCGTTATACCATAAAAAAAACGACACCACAGCTAATCAAAATTATGTAAGAAGAAAATATTAAGGGCCATATTCAACAAGCCATTTAATTAAATAAACTAAAATTAAAGTTATATATATATGTAGGGGAATGTCGTTAGGGTTGACCTGTCGTCTAGGTCGGCTATCTCCGATTTTCTTAGTTTTTACATTACAGATTTGGACCGTGAACGCAAAGTACAGGTATGCGCTGTGCACTCAGTGGTTTAAAATTCCAAAAAAAGTTTTTTTAGTAGCAGTGAACACGGCCAGAAAGTGCGGAGAAAATATGCAATCATCAAGGTAAGCATTGTGAATGTGATGTGTGACTCATGCTTGCCAATAAACCAACGAAGGCCGCTAATAAAACACCAGCTAAAGGAAGATCCCTGCCGAAAAACCCTCTTAGGACAATTCAAGAAACGCGTGCATTTGAAGTGCGTCAATATAACGAAATTTGCTGGAAATTTGATTTCGAATAAGATGCCATTCAAATTATGCTAAAACACAGAAAAATGCAACAAATTCAGCCTTTTATTAATTTTTTCAGGTCATTTTCAGTAATTTAAGCACATTTTTCGTCGACTGGTCAACCTAAACAGCCAGCTTGGATAGCAATTCACTTTTTTTTTAATGCCTATGTTTTTTACACTTTACACCCAACAATCTGCAACTTTCAGCAAGTGTTCCTTTTTCCCAGACCTTTCTAAATATGTGTTTTGATTGATAAAATTCTTCCTTAAACGGAAGTTATAGGCAAATGTCAAAATGGTGTCCAACCCTGACAACACCCCCCCTATAAAAGACTACTTTAAGAATTTATGAAAGGGCGGGATGTAACCATCCATTTCCAAGGCATTTCTTTTCTTGACCAAAGTAAAGTAATTGTAGAATTTTATATCTCACAGTTTCTCTGAGCTAAATCACTGATAATTTCATTACCGCATCTAACCTTCCTATTGCAATCCCTACTCGAATGCTATGTGGAAATTATCCAAATGTTCTAGTAACTGCCGCCACGAAAGTATAAAAGTATGCACGCCATTCATTCCAGAGTGCAGTTGGTGGCTGGCTGCCGATAAGATAGAAGCTTCGGTGATGTCTTTTTGCGGACTTCTTTTTGGTTGAACACAGGTTCACTAGCTGCACACACCCGTGATGCATTCCTTTGAGTGCTTCATATCCCGTCACTCACGTGATGTATTTCAGTGAGTGACTAGTTTCCGTTTCGCATACTCTCGTGATTAATTTTTGTGGTTGTTTCCTTTTCTATCCTTCGTGCACCTTCGTGATGTGTTTCAATAGGTGTTTCCGCTCCGCATACTATCGTGATGTATTTCTGTGATTGTTTCCATTTCTGACTCGTTTCAAAACGCTCGAAAAATACTTCCCAAGCCATGAAACAGAAACCATCTCTACTATATGAGAGCCCCAACATAGTCCTAATATTCTAAAATATTCCCAGTGTTCTTATATAAAACTGACCTGACAAAAGTTTGATTTGAATACCTCCTGCGCCCTAAACTGGTATTCATATAGAAATTTGGTCTTCTGATAATTTTAAGCTTACTTTCTTACCTTCCCAACCGTAATCTAATTTTTATATCTTTCCTAACAAACTTAATTAAAAAAATGTATATTAACCAAATGACTACGATTCCCCAAATAAAAACTCTCAACTAAGTAATATTCTAATAACCGCATATCTCGGATGAATTCGTATTAATCTGCCTACAGATTTGGACTACGGCCGCACATACACTATTGCAACTATTACTCACCTGAGAGTTATTGCGCGTAAAATGGGAAGGTTACCTTTTAACCAAATATATTTTATTATTTTGTTAAGTAAGGTATATAGTAAGTGTTTTCTTTGGGCAGGTAAGGAGCCGGGCTTAAAATTACTGGAAGACTACTTTCCTGTATGGATAGTAGTTTAGGCTTTATGGCATATATAAAATCAATGTCTAGTCACTTTTCCATAAGAATCAATATATAATATATTAGAGAATTGGATTAGCACTCACACAAATAGAATTCTGTTTCATGGGTTGCGAAGTATTTCTCGAGGGTTTGGCTTGTTTCCGTTCCGCTTATTCTCGTGATGTATATCTGTAAGTGTTTATATTCCTGTCGTTCGATCGGGCACGCTCGTTACTTTACGTCGTGTCCCAAAAGCAATCCCGTAAAAGAAAGAATTAAAAAACAATAAACATTATAAAAACTCGCGTATTTCCAATGTAACACTTTATTAATCTGCTTAAATTAGTTTTATTACAAGAACTGTTACTCTCTATCCATCTCCCGAATTAAAACTAACTAACTTTACACCGAACCATTATCTTAAAAGCACACAACTTATAACTGCGCAACCAGATCTACCGAATCGGCCGTGCTCACCTTCATTCCACCAGGAGGAAGCGACTTTGACCCAGTGACCAGCGTAATACCTTGCAATCATAATTACAAAGTATTACGTTAATCACTGCCGACAGCTGGAGCCCCCAATACTGCATGTAAACAAACAGTGAGCCCAGCTGAGTATTTCACTATGCGAAGTGAATTAGTTGCCTCAATGCCCAGTTACATACAGCAGTGGATGTGACAGTTTTCAAGTAAACAATTCGCAATCGTGCGGCATTTCACTGTGCGAAGTAAAATGCTCAGTTAGTTATTGCAAATCGTTTATTTACCTGTACACCTGCTGCTAGCTTGAGTTGTGATGTCACAATTTCACCAATTGAATATTGGGTTACGACATAAGGTAGAACCATCAATAGTAATTTAGTACAGGTCAGGAAATGGTTTCTCTTTCGTGCATGTATTCGTAAAAATTACATTTGTGGTAAAATTAAGGACAGATACAGACATTTTCTAATTAAGAGTATACTGTTCCTACATGTATATATATTTGACTAGAATATGTTGCATACAGTTGAATTTTATATTAGGGTAGAAGTTAAGCCAATAATATAGATTTGATTGTTTGTTTATGTTAATGGGCTTTGCTATTTATTGACCGTGGAGTAACTTACCAGCACCCGAAACTCCTTGTAATATTAGCAGGATATTTTTTCGAAAATCTTCAGAAAATATCGCTAATATTTCTTGAAACTTTTTAATTGGTAAATGTATCTAGTAAATATTTTTTATTTATTTATACATATATAATGAGCTTAACAATCGTAATATACATATAACAAGTAAAAAAGCTAGAATTATGATATGAAAAATATCCTAAATTCGCATTTTTCTTGTGGAACTTATTAAAAAATGGCGGCTCAGAGGCTATAAAAAGAAGGCGAGCCCTAAGAAATCTCTCATTGGTCTTGACAGCAATCGCACATGCAGAAGCATAAGATCCAGCAACAAGTAGTTTTCTTTTAAATTCTTATTCAGCAAACCAATCTTGCAAACCATTTTGTTAACCAGTTGTTAGTATGGTTTGATTTGAACTAATTGAAATATTTATTTCCTCTTTCAGATTGTTCCTGATGCTGCAGGACGATCTTATAAAGAAGACTAGAGGGAAGTATAAATTACTGTGTATATCGAATGCTAATGTTTTTATTTTATTTCAGGTGTGTTCAACAGCAATTTCATAAGATTTCATATTCTGAAGAACCTTTCAGTAAAATAAAAAACATGTAGGACTGATCATTTTTGCAGTATACGTAAAAATCCCCAAATTTTTATATGACAAAACCAAGAATGGCTTGCCTAATTTAGTCCATTTATTTATTTAATTTAATATTGCTATGAAACCACAGTGTACAAAATTTGAGTTCTCTCCTTCGAAAAAACGAAATTTTCGTATGGCAACCCTACGAAGCAGTTGCTCGATTCGGCCGATTTTCGAACTCGAATTAGCATATTTTTTTCCAAAATCTGTGTGCAAAATTTCAGATCTCTACGTGGACACGCTGTCAGGCACTGTCCAAATATATATTACAAAACGAAAATTTTATATAGCACCTCTAAAAAGGTGTTACCCGATTTGTCCCGTTTTCAAACGTAAATTTACCATTTTCTGTTTAAAGCCCGCGTGCAAAATTTCAGCTCCCTAAGTGAAGGCCTTCTAGAGTTATAGTGACGACGGACAGACTGAAATGCAAAAACCAAAAAAACTTCTCATATTATGCATGGGTGTCCAACCCATTTTTCTCTACTAGCAATATTTCTAGATGTTACAAACGGAATGACAAAACTTAGTATACCCTTTATATTTCACGTAGGGTATAAAAATGAAGTGCTATTCTGCTGATTTGGCTTTATTTTCCATTTAAATGTTCGTAATAGTTCAAATAAGGATTTCAGGGAAAGAAAAGTTTGAATCGGCAATCCC
This sequence comes from Dioctria linearis, assembly GCA_963930735.1. NCBI lineage: Eukaryota > Metazoa > Arthropoda > Insecta > Diptera > Asilidae > Dioctria > Dioctria linearis. Next base: position 209,848,344 of record OZ005740.1, read on the forward strand.
TTCTTGGTGTTGCCATAAAAAAACTTTATTTTTCACTATACGCGTCATTCCTTTTTTGTTTTGTTCGTTATATTCCTGTAAAAGTTTGCAGGAAAAAAAATTGCCAGTGATTCCACCGTCAACCACAGTCGATGAACTGAACGCATGTTTGAAGTTGTATGTTTTATGGAAAAACGTCAAGATATTCAAATTAAGTATCAACATGCGTGTCCAGTTGCAGAACAACCAATATGGAGAAGTATTTTCAAAACAATTACTGGACATTTGCAATGGCAAAATCCCCGTTGACATTTCAACTGGTTGCATTACATTCCCCGTCGATTTTTGCCAGTTCACGGAATCAAAGACTTAAGTAATCTGAAAGATGTTCGCAAACATTACTCAAAATTACAGATTCAGAGTGAAATTTCTGGCGAATTGTTAATTGGTCATCATAATGTTGCGAAACATAAACCAACCGTGTCCTTGTAATGGCACCCGGCTTGCGGTGAAGAAACTGACGTCATCGAAAAATCAATTCTTAAAGGAAAGAACAAAGGAGAGCACGTTTTTATACGACACAACCCAATGATTCCGACCGACATACCATTCCACTTTAAGCGCTTGCAGTTTCTGGTGCGGCTTGCATTTGCAATGATAATCAACGAATTACAAGTGGAGTCATTGAGTGTTTGCGGCAATAACCTTGAAAATCCATGCTTCCTGCACGGTCATTTGTATGTCGCCTGATATCGTGTCGGGAAACCATCAGCTTTGTTTGTTTATGCGTGAAATGTCATATATCATAAAACATAGCAATGAATATCCTCCTTATATTGAATACCAGGGTCGCAATCGTAAACAGAAATAATCATCACTACGAAATGCGCTTTTTCTCATTTTTACTTTGTTTACTAATTTTCAATAGTTTTTCACAAAACGATCACATTGAAATTTGGACAGACAACCTCCGTCGGGTCAGTAGCCGGAGAGCTACCGACCAAAAAACTTACGTCATTTCGTAAGCAAAATTTTCCATCTTATCATACTCTCGTAACATCATTGATAACTTATTCCGAAGTCTGCCTGGCTTCCAGTGGTGGAGGGTGCTGCGAGATGGCCTCGAGGGCCTTTAAAAACTGATTAACTTACAAGTTTCATAAAGCATCATTTTTGGTGTGGCTGGTGAAAATTATATCTCATGATTAATAATAAAAATGGCAGACACATTGGTTGGTGCAATAGTGCTGGCAGACGGCAACAAAGACGCGGAAATGTGTGTAATATAAGACATACCACGATAACTCGAGAACACTTCCACTTAGAGTGCAGAAACCTTGCACACAGGCTTTTTAGAAAAAAAATGTAATTTGGTTTCCAAAATGGGACTAATCGGGCAACTCCTTAATAGGGTTTCCATACAAAAATTTCGTTTTTCACCATATATTAGGGCACTGGCTATGAAAGCGTAGACGTAGAGAGCTGAAAATGGATTTACAATTTATTTGTGCGCTTTCATCGTTACTGGTTATTGCCAACTGAAAGCAAACGTGGCTTAGTATTCTAGTTACAAATTAAGAAATAAGACAGGAGAAATCATCTGTCTCGTTAGCTCAGTGGTAAGAACTGTCACCCGGAAAGCGGACGGTCACGGCTTCAAACCCCACACGAGGCGGTTGTTTCTTCCTCTTGTATGTATGATTTGATTTAGAATCGTGAAAAATAAAGGTTCTTAAAGTTCTTCAATTCTCCATCAAATACAATAGTTTTAAAACTAAGAATATTCATTGGTAGTAAAATAAGGGATTGTCGATTCATGATTTTCCTTAGCAATATCTGCAATGCTTTCTTGTAATTCTCGAAGCTAAATCCAAAGGAGCTAAACCTTCCTACCGTCCTGGAATGTATCCATTTTTCCCCACCAGCCTCAAAGAAAATTGAAAAATAGCATTCGAAATCTTTGAGCGCGGTTTTGTTCTTATTCTGGCTTTTCAAGAGGGCTTCAGCAATAGCACAGCAGTGCTGCCGTTTTCCAAAACGTAAAAGCAGCATTGCTGGCTTCCAAAAAGCAGTAGTTGTGCTTTTTGAGCAGTGATAGACATACAAACCTAAAATAAATTTGGGAATAGGTACCTACCTACGTACGAATATTATAAAATATTCAAAATTTCAATAATTAAACAAAATTACCGTGAACTGCAAATATTATGTATTTGTTTAAATATAAATTACAAAAAAGCAAAATATAACTAATTTAAATTCAAATTTTCCAGAATTTATTATATGTGAATACCACTAATATGAATCAAAACTCTTCAATGAGTAAATAAAGGTTACTTCACCATATCGCAACAATAAACTGTGTAGTATCACAAATTGATTAGCATACATTTATTAATACTGAGCAAATTTTATTTTATAAATATAAGAATAAATAGCCGTTAGTTTGGTCAGATAATATGTACATTGCTTGTTTTAGCTTACTATTCAGGTTTAATACAAATATTTGAATTAATTAGTATTAATATTATTTATGATATGTTGCAAGCAAGGTCTCAGATGGTTCCCACATGTGCGCGCTATTCTTGTTTAATAATTCTTTGGCAGACATTAGACCGTTTACTGTAGGCGTATGCAAACAATTTCTTGTTTTCGTTTTTATTAGATTTAATTGTGAACGTACTCGCTCGCAGGTAGCACTACTATGAGGCAAGCTTAGAATAGAACCTACAAATTGTTTCAAGTTTGGGAACATTTGCACTCCAATCCCATTTTTTAATGAAAATATGTCATACCAAAAATCTTTCACACTTAGATCTCGGGATACTGTCGTTAAATTTAAGACCAACCTCCACTCTTCGTCCAAATTTTCGTATTTATCTTTATCTTGTTGGATTATGTGCGGAAAAATCGAAATGAGTGGTACCAAGCTTTCTCCCAAATTTTTTGGATTGATGCATGTCGCTGCGCGTAGGATTTTATCATTAAAATTGATCCTTTTTTTAAGTTCTTTGCAAAGGACTATACATATAATATCCTAAACAATTTTTTTTTATTGCCAACATTTCATCGGTAGTTATTGAATCTATTAGGAGTTGCGCCTTAGGCCCGACATAAATTACGCTCGTATCTATATGGCATTCTTCGTTTTGGAAGTCTATATCAGCGAAATTTTGTAAATAATCTCTTTGACGAAATTTGATAAAATCGTTTTGAAGTAACATTCGATTTTTTCAAGAAGGATGTGCACACGTGGTTGCTCTGCTGAAATTCTGTATTTATTTTATTAGTTATTTTAAGAATATATGACAGAAACAGCATATATATTTTATTTATATTAGTAATTTGTTCATTTATCTTTATCGCCAAATCAAAATTTCGTTCAAATTCGCATGATATAAAAAATGTTGGAGTGGTACCCATTGTTCTAGAATCCTGTTTATTACATTTTTAAGAGCTAACCATCTTGTGAAAGATGTTTTTAAAATTTTATGGACTTTCACATCGAAATAATCCTGAAACTCCTTGAAATCTGATTGCCTTTTAGCACTGTGAGAAAAAAATAGATATATATTTCGCACTAACTTTTTCACACTATCTGGGATGTTTTTTCCTGCCGCTGAAGAAGTGTAGAGAATGACATTCACATCCCATTACATATAAATGTGGATTATTATTTTTGAAAAGTGCTTTGACACCGCTTTTACTCCCCATCATCACGGAAGCATTATCAGCAGCATATCCTATCAGATTCTGAATAGGAATTTCCAGCTGACCAAAAAGGGATATAATTGAATCATAGATGCACTTCGCGTCTGTCTTATCCAATTCAATTAAGGACAAAAACCTGTCTCTAACTTTTCCTGTAGCATAGTCGAAATATCTGCAAATTAAAGATATACATTTTTTTGTGCTTATATCTGTTGTTTCGTCTACGATTATTGAAAATGCTTGTTTTTTTAATATATCCGATATCTTGGAGAGACTTTCCTGTAAAAGTTGCTTGAAAATCGTGTCGGTGGCTTTTGTTTTTCCACATTTAAGGTTTTTGGCGAGTTTGGAATCAATAGCAACAGCTTTAATTAGTTCAATAAGAGGGCTAATTAGTATAAAAGGCTGATTATGCTCTACTAAAAACATCATTATTCTTAATTCTGCTACTTTAAGCTTATTAACCCGTTTTTTAAATTCTTCTGCTCTTCTTGGATCATTTACAATTGTCTGATTTTTTAGGGAATTTAAAAATTTTTGATGGTACTCACTTTCTTGATGTCTTCTTAAATTTATTTTATTGTTAGTGAGTGTCTTGCAGCATAATTTACAAAAAGGCTTCTGGTTCTTTTTTTGAACCCAGCTGAATTCCGATAGTCAGGCTGATCTAAACTGTTGAGTCCATTTAAGCTTTTTTCTACGTTTTACCTTCTTGGCATTGAAATCTTCCGCAGTTTCGAAAACAGTAATGTCCCGATTGGGAGCTACAAATTCACTGTCCTGACTCGAAGGATTTTTTTTCGCTGGAATGCATTTTATGTGCCCTGAAAGTGACGTCCAATCTTTCGCGGATATGTCGGGTAACTCATTCCGAAAACTCAACTCTTGGATTGTATTTGTTTTAATATTTGCTGCATCCTTTTTAACTGCAACTGGATCTTGGATTGTATTTTTTTTATATCTGCTGCATCCTTTTTTACTGCAACTGAATCTTGGATTGTATTTTTTTTAACAGTTGTCGCATCCTTTTTAACCGCTTTGATAAGGAACCTGCAACCCAAATAATTCAAGAAAAACATTTGGATAAGGATGAATATCGACAGTGTCTCAAAATCCCCAGCCATAAGTGCAACGCGAAAACATCAGTCGCCAATGGATGTGAAGTACCGATCACTACCTACTATAAACTTGACATTCGATGGAGAGAAAGCGTCATGTCACATGCATTCTACTACATGCCCGGTCTCGATGAAATCGTCATTATTGGTGTCGATCCATTACAGAGATACCACATTAAACTACACCTATTAGGGAAAGAAATGTTCCCGTATGAGAAAGACCTTATTTATGGTACCGAGAGCAGTAGTCTAGCTATAAACACTCCCAAGGGGCTATCATCAGGGGATGAGCAAGTTATTTCTAAATTACTCACCGAACAACTCTCCCGATTGGATAGCATTCCAGGGTTAACACAAATAACCGAACACCGAATCCGTATGAAACACGACCGTCCGATTAAGCAACGCTATTTTCCCCGTAACCCGGCAATGCAAGAAATAATAAATAAAGAGATTGATGAGCTGCTCGAGAGCGACCGAATTGAACCGTCTACTAGTCCCTATAGTTCTCCCATTGTGCTCGTAAGAAAGAAACAGGGAGGATGGAGGCTGTGCATTGACTATCGTCAATTAAATGAGCACTCCATTAAGGACGCATATCCATTACCACAGATTCATGCCATTCTCGATAAATTGAGAGCTGCGCATTATATATCTTCCATTGATCGTAAGCAAGGGTATTGGTAGATCCCACTCGCGAGTGATAGCCGACAATATACCGCCTTTACCGTGCTGGGTCGTGGTCTGTTTCAATGGAAAGTAATGCCATTCGGACACCATTCAGCCCCCGCCACTTTCCAAAGGGCGTTACATCAAGTCATTGGACCAGAAATGGAACCTTTTGCTTTCGCCTATCTCGATGATATAGTGATTATTGGCCGAACTCTTCACGAACATCTAGAAAAATTGAAGATTGTTTTCGACCGACTCCTGTAACGAAGAGCTTGTCAGCCGACAGATATACCTACATTCACTTGAACCTGAATGTATGTAGATACATACCGCATCCGACACCTCTTGTTACAAGAAATGATATCCAGGATATTTGTGGGTGGCTGCACAGCGAGTATGCCGCTAGCGGTCAGCCGGCTTGGGGTTGTTCTTGCCACCCACATCCCTTCAGTGCTTGTTAAGCTGTGCATACTCGACAAAATAACAACCAGACAGACGGACGGACAGTGAAGAAAAGAACTTGTATGTGGGACTACAGACGGACTGACAGACAAAAGAAAAGAATCTATGCAAACTTCCTTCTCCTTGTGGAACCTGAAAGCCTAAAAAGGAAGGAAGAAAATTTATTTTATCAAATGCCGAAAGAGAAAAAGAAAGACAACGAAGGCCTCAGCAACGCCGAACAAGTGATTAACACCCGGAGACAGACAAACGCAGAGATTGAGAGAGAGAGCATGGACTCCCGATGATGATGGAGTCCTGACTGGACGTAAATGGGTCCATTGCCCCCATCCACCATGGTTAAGACGTCGGAGTGCAAAAAAAAAATTCTTAGCCCCATTTGTGTGTTGGTGTGTGTGTGTGTGCCGACCTACTCCGTTGCCTTCCGCTCTCATACGCCTGCCAAATATCATTACACAGCCCGCAGGTAACTTAGTCGTTGATAATTTCCTTGAATGAAACGGGTATGTTTTCCCCTTTATAGAAGACTAGTGGCATCACAGATAAGTGCTCTAAGCCAATACTCAAAATGAACAAATATCGTTTCTCCTTGGCGGGATGAAAGCACCAAAGTCAAACGTGTGCTGATCTTAATTCAAGAATCGATATACGCAGCACTCAGATAAGTTAAGCATTGAAAATATTATCCAAAATACACTAATAGAATCTTCATCTCATGGGATGAATGTACCAAAAGAAATCAGGTACTAATTAAAATTCAAAACTCGATGTACGCACGCCCAGGTAATTTAACCATTGAAAGTCTCCTTAACAGACACTAATATCACCTTCCCTTTATAGACTGAATGCACCAAAGTTAATCAGGTACTGATTAGAATTCAAATATCGATGTATGAAGCACTCAGGTAATTTAACCATTTAACCTTATATCCAAATATACTAAATGAATCTTTATCTTACAGGATTATCTCATAAAATTCAAAATCGAGGTACGCCGCACACAGGTAATTTAATCAATATAATATATACAATCAATATATTAATAAAATCTTTGTCTTATAGGACTATCGCATAGAATTCAAAAATCGATGTATGCAGCACACAGGTAATTTAATCAATTGAGAATTTTCTTCATAAAAAAACTAATATTATCTTTCCCATAATAGGATTACCGCCCAAAGTTCACCAGGTACCGTCTAAAATTCAAAAATTGCTATACAAAGCACTCAGGTAATTTAATCAATTGAAAATTCTCTCAATAAAAAAACTAATATTATCTTTCTCATAATAGGGTTATCACACAAAGTTCACCAAGTACTGACTAAAATTCAAAAATTGCTGTTCAAAGCACTCAGGTAATTTAATCAATTGAAAATTCTCCCAATAAAAAAACTAATATTATCTTTCCCATAACAGGATTATGGCGCAACGTTCACTAGGTGCTGACTAAAATTCAAAAATTGCTGTACAAAGCACTCAGGTAATTTAATCAATTGAAAATTCTCTCAATAAAAAAACTAATATTTTCTTTCCCATAACAGGATTATCGCACAAAGTTCACCAGGTACTGTCTAAAATTCAAAAAATGCTGTCCGAACCACTCAGGTAATTTAATCAATTGAAAATTCTCTCAATAAAAAAAAATAATATTCTCTTTCCCATAACAGGATTATCGCACAAAGTTCACCAGGTACTGTCTAAAATTCAAAAACTGCTGTACGAAGCACTCAGATAATTTAATAAACTGGGAATTTCTTAAAAGCACTAACATAATTTTTCCTTTATAGGATGATCGCAAAAAGTTCACCAAGTACTCAACTCAGGTAATTTAACCAATAGCAAATTCAAAAAAAAAACTAATATGACTTTTCTGTTATAGGATGAACACACCACGGTTAATCCAGAACTAATTAAAAGTCCAAAGTTTTCATACGCAATATTCAGGTAATTTAATCAATTGAAAATTTCCTTAAAAGCACTAATATAAATTGTTCTTTTATAGGATAATCGCAAAAGTTCACCAAGTACTCAACTCAGGTAATTTAACCAATGGGAAATTAAAAAAAAAAACTAATATGACTTTTCTCTTATAGGATGAACACACCACGGTTAATACAGAACTAATTAAAAGTTCAAAGTTTTCATACGCAACACTCAGGTGATTTAATCAATTGAAAATTTCCTTAAAAGCACTAATATAAATTGTTCCTTTTATAGGATAATCGCAAAAGTGCACCAAGTACTGAACTCAGGTAATTCAACCAACAGGAAATTTTACAAAAAAAGAAATCTCAAATGAATATTTTCTAGACTGACAGCTGCGCGCTACGCTTAAGTTAATCGACCGAGTTTCAAAAGTAGACTGCCCCGACTCACCATTGCCATCCGCTTAACATACCCGTTCTGTCTTCCGACCGACAGGCAGACGAACGCCTTCGTTCAACACCGGCTCGGTTCGTGTTTTTTGTGCCCACCGCTAGGCGAACATTTTTCACTTTTTGCGAGTTTTAAAGGCAAGTTAGCGCTGGTGCTATTGCCTGGGTACGGGTGTGTGTGTATTCTTTCTAGGTAGAAAGAATATTTTGTTTTCGAGCAAAATTTTCTTGGAATTTTTGCATTTGTGGACCCGCTCCAATACATTACATGATGGTACCATGCGATGGTATTACAGCTAGGGCGAATTGCCGTTTTCGTCGCTTTGATGTGGTTGACTAGCGGTAAGTTGTATCCGAAATATTTTAATTTGTGCGCATTTTGGTACAAATTAGAATTTTTCTGTTGAAAGAACAAAAAAACCTTTTCAGGGTTATAATTTTTTTTCAGGGATTTATACTGGAGCATAGGGCTACTTCTCAAAAATTTTTATATTTTACCTTTTTTTCAGGAGTTGTAATATGGAGAAGTAGCATAGGGCTACTTCTCAAAAATGTACTTTCTTCACCCCTTTTCAGGTATCCTGGGAGAATTATGGGGAGGTTTCTCTACAAAAGGTAGAGGAGCCCAAAGAAAAAAAAACGACGGGAGGAAGAAACGGTAGCGTAAGGGAGAATACGCTACACTCCTACAAGCGAACCTAAAAATAAATCCGGAGAAGTGTGAATTCCTCCGTGAGAGCATAAAATGTTTAGGCCATGTCATCTGTCGCGAAGGTATACAGACAGATCCCGATAAGGTAAGAGCTATCCGAGAGCTAGATCCCCCAACAAATCCGAGAGAACTTCGCCGCTTTATTGGCATTGCCTCTTGGTACAGACGATTTGTACCTGAATTCTCTACAACCTCACCCCTTACTAAACTACTGCGGAAAAATTCGAAGTGGAAATGGGAGGAAACTCAAGAGCAAGCATTCCATGAGCTTAAGAGAAAGCTCACCGAAGCACCTGTGCTCACATGCCCCGACTTCACACAACCATTTGTGCTACAAACCGACGTTAGTCAAGATGGGCTGGGCGCTGTACTCTACCAGAAAATAGAAGGCATCCTATGGGGTATCAGGAAAATGAGACATTACCTGGAAGGGTATCATTTTACTATCATAACCGATCACCAGTCACTCAAATGGCTCAACTCTGTCTGGCAGATTAGCTCGCTGGGCTCTTGAGTTACAGCAGGATGACTATGAAATCCGCTACCGTAAAGGAAAGCTGAACGTTGTAGCTGATGCTCTCTCCCGACAGCCCATACCCGTTATAGCCAAGTGCAGCGTAACCCCCGAGACCCCGAAGTGCACATGGTATGAGCGGAAGCTACGCTCGGTGCAAGAGAACTCCGCTGCACACCCCGATTTCAGGGTCCAAGATGGGAACCTATACCGACACATATGTAGTGCCTATAACCACATCGACGATGAAGTTAGCACACCATGGAAACTGTATGTACCCGGCCCCCTCCGACAGAGAGTCGTAAAAGAGAACCACGACGACGCTACCGCAGGGCATGGTGGAATATCTAAAACAATCTGCCGTATTGCTAAAAATTATTATTGGCCCGGCATGTTCCGAGATATAGCCAAATACCTCTCCTCGTGTGATTCGTGTCTTCGACACAAAGCTCTTCAGCAGAAAACGGCAGGGGAAATGTATATGACCGAAACGTCCGAACCATGGGAAGTTGTAAGTGCCGACTTCATCGGTCCATTACTCAGGTCCAGCAAAATCAACACTGTCATTTTAGTGTTCCGAGATAAGTTCACGAAGTGGGCGGAGTTTGTACCACTCCGAGATGCTACCACCCCGGCTTTAATCCGAGCATTCAGAGAACGCAACTTTTCTCGCTTTTGATGCCCCGAATATTCATTTCCGACAATGGCCGTCAATTTCTTAGCTCACAATTCCGACATTTTCTCAGTGTATACATCATCGACTAACCCCTCCGTATACTCCGCAGGCGAATCCGACCAAACGATACTACTGGTTATTCGCCTGCTTTTCTGAACTTTGGAAGAGAACCAACTCTCCCCAAATCTTTATACCAGGAAGCAGGCGGGCCAGCCTCATATCAATATTCCTCACCCCAACAGAAGTGTCAAAAACTCAGAGAGACCTTTGAAATGGTTAGGGTTATTTTGGAAAGCATTTACAAAACAGAGACATCATTATAACCTGAGACGGAGACCCTGCTGTCCCCAACCTTGGAGACTCTGTGTTACGGAAGGAGCAACGACTCTCTTCTGCCATAAAACACTACTCCGCTAAACTAGGAGCCAAATACGAAGGCCCTTTTATCGTTACAAAAATTATCTCTCCTGTAATTGTCGAAATCACCGACGAGCGAGGCCGTATGACCAGAAAAGTACACGTTAAAGACCTGAAAGCATATTACCACAGAGACGACCCAGTTCAGCCAGTGTATAAAAGACTGAGCACTCCAAAGGGAGAAGCCATTCCAAGTGCAACCGTTTTCGAGATCAGTCAACCCAACACGAGTACAATGAGTGATCCCACTATCAGGTAACCGACACAACCTTCAAAAGTAACATCTATGGCAGCAATTAGGACGCTGCCACGGGACCCAACGAGCTGGCCAAAGAAGAAAAGGGTAACATTTGCCCCCATATTACGTCCAACACCAGGCCCACCCGATCAAACCAACCAGGGGAACTCAGCTACTAGTAATCCGGAACCAACACTACCCCTGCGAATATCGCCACCGAAAAGCCATGCTGGTTCAACCAGCAGCCCGAAATCAATGCCATCCCTGGAGGCACTGCCGGAAGAGGCAGACACCGCGACGAAGGAGCAGGGAACAACTACACGAATAGAATGTCCGGCCCAGTGTACCACCAAAGAAACCCAAACCGTAACGAAGACAACCAGCGCCACTCAGGGTGCACAACCGAGTTCCATCACCCCGTTCAATCAAGCAGAAGCCCCGAGTCAAATACCGCTGCCAAGAGACCAACCAGCCTACACCCAGGAGATGAAGAAGGCAATCACGAAGACAACCCGCTCCACTCAGGGTACACAACCGAAGTCCATCATCCTACTCAATCAAGCAGAAGCCCCGAATCCCCCGCCATCACAACCAAAATCCAGCAAAACGAGGAAGCCTACACAGCTCCCATCAAGGCGGGATACCCAGGTCCGACCACCAAGAGCAAAGGAAACCGAGATAGACTACACAAAAGTATCATCGACCAGCCAATGTGCTATCGCCAGTCACTCACTGGAACGACCCCGCATCACCACACCGACAGTCGACCTGACCGGCCCACCAAACCAGCTGGACTGTGTTACCACCCAGAAGAGGGCACCCGCTAAAAATTCCACACACGCTGTATCCACTAGCACATGGAAAATTCCACGACAACAGAAACCCGTAATTGAGACAAAGGCCCCAGAAATTCATGCCACAGCTATCCCAAGAAGGTTTTCGCAGCAGCCCGTCGCAAGCTCCAAGTGCTCCAACCCAAGGGACAAGAGTGCCGAGTGATGACTCCATCTGGTTCCGTCCGGGCCCGACGTCTAGCGGTCGAGAAGTGGATCCTCCGATGGCGAGGACTTGTACAGGATATTTAAATCCAGAAGTCCCAGAACCAGAGTCCAACACCATGAAATATTGTTTGTTTTGTTATATTTTTTTAATTTTATATAAACTTAGCCTATAAGACTACAGAAAGTTAAGTCGCCTGAATTTTGAAGCCAAAGTTCATTTAGTTACAATAAAGAAATCAGAGTTTGTGAGAGAACTGAAAGTTTGCACACGGCTTAATAAACTTAATAACAAAAAAATTAAGTTCGAAATGGGACAAATCGGGTAACTCTTTCATAGAGTTGCCATACACAAATTTCGTTTTTCACGACATATTTGAACACTGCCTGAGAACGCGTCAATGTAGAAATTTTGTACCTTGTCTTTTTATAAAAATAGTAAATATAATTTAAAAGTGACTAAATCCGTTAACCCATCCAACAACACCATATAAAAATTTAGGATTATTACGTATACTGTCGAGCGAGCTACGAACAAAAATTTTAGCATCTCGACAAAGGCTAGGAGAAGATATCAGGGAGTTTGCGGTTTTTGGATCAGATTAAAAGTGCAGTTTCTGCGAAGTACCCAGGTAAAGGTGAAGGATTCTGAGGGATGTGGAAACGGATGCAATAGCCACATTTAAAACTAAAGTAAAGAATCGGGCTATTCGGAATCACCTAATAGGACGAAAGTTTGACTCATTAGAGGCGGTGCGGGGAGTTTTACGAAAAGGACGCGATAAGTTTTCAGCTCAGGGTACCAAGTATTAGGGATTTTTCACAGGAAAGATGGAGAAGCGACAACTTTAACGGACCCTTTCTCTTCGGCAAAGCAACCAATTCAGACAGAATCGTACAGAGGATTTCCTGGAAGAGCATATGGATGCATGGCCAGTTATTGCTTCAAGTGCGGCAGTAAGGACACCTCGCCAGAGTGTTCCAGAAACTATCCTTCTGTACAAAATGCCATCAATACGACCTCGAAGCATCCAATTGCCTAATACATCAAGTCAGCGTCGCAGATATTAAAAAGACATTAGTGGAAGATTTCATCCAGCAGGGAGGCTTTGCTGCCCATTGTCTCGAACATGGAACAACTATACGACGAACTGCTTGAAGCAATATTTAGCAGAGAAGGCAAGTGAAAAACTAAATTCCCAAAAAAGTTTATCATTACAGTTCCATTGGATATAGCATTAGATGGTAAGTTTATGCTTTTAATATATACTGGATCCATATCTAGCATAATTATGAATAATGCGATAAAACGGAATACGCCCATACAGATGCGAGAGAATTAGATTGGGGGACTGTTTGGATCCGCTCAGAGTTCCATTTGCACTTGTGAGGCCAAGTTGCAGATATACAATAGTCAGCATGCATGAATATCTAACGCCATTAGTGATGCGGACTCAATTCCGGTGTACGATATACTTGAATAAATTTCCTAAGTGACAGAGTTATTATCGACTGCGTAAGTATGAAGCTGTAGATACAAGAAGCCAAAAAGGGCATGGAAGATAGTGCTTGTTGTGAAAACTTAGCAGCTTGCGCACATGTGATATCCACAGTTTGGCAAAGTACCAGTCCAGGAAATTCGTTTCAGGCCAGGATAGAGAAGGACAAAACAAACATGGCAGGATATATCACATCAGGCGCTTATGACCAACACTCCCAAATGAAAAGTAGAGGACTTAATGTCGAGAAAACCTCGCGACATAGAGAAGAAGAGTGCCTACATTACAGGACCAATTTCTGGTGCCATTCTGGGAAAAGATCCTTACCATATTTCACAAAATTTTGGACCTCAACAAGCCTATAGCAGCCAAAGAATCTAGCGAAGGGTTGAGCATAGACAACGCAGAGATAATTAACACAGCGGATATAGTCAGAAAGATGAAGGCGCATACGTAAAAGTCGCTAATGCAACAGCCAATTTTGTAAAAATTCTGATTCTTCCCATGAACAAGCAGAACCACGTATGCTTTCCAGACGACCTTTATGTGAGCATAAGGGTAGCTACAACGTAAACCTACAATAACGACGATTTCAAGGGATGTCATAAAAGGGTAAGGTAAAGTTACCAAAATATATTTATTAAACAGGTACGATAGCGCCAGTCCGAAACAGGACCGATAGGAAAAATATTACGCCAAGCTTCGCCGGTCTGTAAAAGAATCGGGAGATTTAACTAAAGAAATTTGCAAGAAATTATCTTCAGCTTCAGAAGAAATTCGATGAGCGGAGTTTGATAGTCTCTAACGGTAAGAAAAATTAGAAATATTGTTTGACAAAAATATGACCTAGATTGAAATAGAAAAATAAGAAATATGTGAAGATAAGTAATAAATGTTTAAACTTAAAGATCGAAAACTAAAAATAGGAAAGAAAGATAAAAACATAAGATTAATGAAAATAAATATGAGTAATGAAAGTAAATAAAAATATGATACTGAAAAAGGAGATTTACAAACAAAGAGGAATAATATTTAGTTTAATACTTTATATTAGAGGTTAAGAAAGATTAAAAACAAATAGAAAATCAAAAAGCAGTGTTGTTAGTCTAAATATCTCAATGATGGAGATAAATATCTTACTGATAGGGGAAAGATCCGGTACGCAAACGAGAGCAACATTTAGAACTATGCAGCTGAAATAGGAAAGAAAATGATAGGAAAAATAATGTCTTTGTGGGGCTCTTAGAAAACTAACAAATTACGTAATATCGTGCTCATAAAAACTTGGATTCGTTTAAGACTAACAAAAACGAATTTAATAAAGGTGTAAACAAAATAGATTAATATGAGATAAAACCGTCCGATGTGTCTACTATGTCATTGGCCCATATTTTTCAATCCAATGGATTAATGATTTCCGCCGTAATTATGACTCACTTCCTCTTTACAATGCGATATTTTAATCCTCCGATAGAACTGTCACATCCAGTATCAGTTTGCAACTTTCGAAAATGTAATCAACTGGTGATTTATTCAAATGTCAAGCATAAATTGGCACTACGGTTTATTTTTACGCATTCAAAGTTATATGTAATATATTATTATGGAAAAAATCGCGTTATTTCTTGATTTCGATGAGGAAATAATTAAGAATATTACGGAGAACAATCCGATACAGCTCGAAAGTTGATGGAATTACTGGATTATGATGAGTAAGTCGATTATTTTTAGGTTTATTTCTATTTTGTTTTTTATAAAATCTCTTTTCTTTCTTTAAGTTTAAGAGAAACTTTTGGTTTAATAAGCCAGCTTTCATGTATGTGTTAAGTGAAGTTAAGTAAAAATATTGCTCCTAAAATACGATCTATATAAATTCCATTAGAATATGAATTGGCCTCTTGCTTAAGATTTATTGCTGAAGGAATCTATTAACGTGAAATAGCAAATGAGTTTATAGTAAGAATATGCAATCCACTTTTCTCAGCATTTAGTAAGTGTACTTACTTCATTTAATAGAAGAGAAAGCGAAACTATGCCTATTACAAAATTAAATAAATGAAACTTTCTTAATACACTTAATTTTTCGCACAATTGAATCAATAAATAATTAATAAGGAAACGGCATATCGGGTGAAAACCTAAGCCACTCGGCGAAATGTATTAGTGTGCTGTGTTTGGATTCGTTTCGTTATGGCAGTAATGAAATCCTGACATTTTTTATAATCCAAATTGCTATGTAAAATAAACAAATTTTTAGCGCCCCCTTATTTTCAGATAATATTTCTTGGCGTTGCCTCTGTATGACTGACATAATTTGGGCAGCAATTACAATTCAATTGTAAACAAACAAACCGGCATTGGAACATGTTAAATTTTTTGCCATGGCTGTTTATTTTTATAAATATTTTACTTTTATTTTGCTTTAAACACTATAATTTATTAGTAAAGCTATTAAAATTACTTCAAGAATGCTTTCCACCGACAATAACGCCGTTTGTTTCTGCAGCACAGCACAGCGCGCTTCGGGGTCTCGATTATGTACAATATCGTTCACAAAAGAATACTTCACAGTTATGTCACACCACTATTAACTAAAAATCTCGTTTAAATATTTATTACCATATCTTTAATTCAAATCCGAACTCCTTCTTCTTCTTATTATTATCATGTTGAGCTTGGAACTTTGGGTCCCTGTGCGGGGCTGGAGTACCAAGGCTGTGGCCTGACCTAACGAGGTATAACAACCAGCGAGTGGGCCTTGAGCAAAGTTGCCTATTGACAAGTTAGGAAGCAGGCGAGATTTCCGAGTGTTTTACATTTAAAATGAACACGGCAAGAAAAGGAAGAAAGAAAGAAAAAAAATCAAACTCTCTTTAAAACTTTTATGAATAAAGATAAAAAATGTGAAAGCGCAAATTACATGCAACGAAACAGAATGTCAAATGTTTCATTTTCGTAAGTAAATGAGAAGGGGCAGAGTTTTCACGTTTTATTCTCATAAAATGTTCCCGTATTTTTGTGAAAACCGGTTTTTGCTGAAAAATTGAGAGAATCGGCCAATGTTTTTTATAGCATGGCCAATGTTTGTTAGTGTAATTTCTATGGTAATTGAGCAGCACGTGCTTCTGTTTACATTTGTTTTGCTGTCAAGAGTTTAAGTGGAAGAAATTCTTGCTGGATTCTCTGATATTTTCGGGAAAAATGAGAATTTCATTCGAGAGAAAATTTACATCTTCTTTCAGCATTTGGGCCAAAGCGAAATTTACCTTTTCGATTAAAAATGGGAGGTAGTGTGACCTGATGTATATTATTATGAATAGGGCGAAAGGATTTTGAGGGATTTAATAAGATTTTGTCGTTCGGTAATGCTACGTTCTCTCGATTTTTGCTTTTAACTCGTTGTCTCAGTTGCACTACAATAGTGCATAGCCAAGATCTTTCCTCCATTAATGCAAAAGACGAAAGTATATGAAATTACTTGTTTCATTCTAAAAAAATTTCCAATTATGCTCTACAGCTTCTTAACTTGTCATTAGGTTAACTTTGCCTTGAGGGTATGATGACACTTATGTTAGTTTAACATTTGTAGCTTATGATAAAAGTTGTTTTTCTTTTATGGGTAAGAGGTATGATAAAGATTAAGAAGGGGGTAGTGAGGATATATAACCGTTGAACTAATGTAAGGGGTTGGAGAAGGAGAAGGAAAAGGACCCTGGAAGGTAGTGCGAGAAGCTGATGATGGAGCAATAACACTAAATGAGTGGAGAGGACAAACGCTTTTCTTAAACTTGTAGTAAATCTGAGTTTGCAGCAAAGGTTATCAAGGCTTTTTTAGCCTGTCAAAATCTATGGGGGGAGCAGTTCATCTAAGGAATTGGCTGTGTGGATCCATCTGTGTCTATGCTTGTTGAAATCAGGGCAGACGATAATCTATGTTCAGTGGAGTTGGGCACGTTACATGTGTTGTAGAGGAGCAGGTCAAGCTTGCCTATTGTGTGGAAAAGTTTAGAATCGCACCTGTGTCCGGCGAATAATCTATTAAGGAAATGAACTTTCTTGTGGTGAAGTCACAATGGAGTCAGGGAGTCTTTTTGGGATGCGGGGAAAATTTCAGATAGGCAGAGCCCTTTGTGAGAGACTGATGGGCAAAGTCTTCATCCCACTCATCTTCAATGCAGCGCCTGATATCAATCAGGGCGTCTTCAAGTGATATCTTGGACGGCGCTACTGTATCAAGCTCTAAAGCTTCTCTGGCCTTGCTGTCAGCAAATTCGTTAAGCGTTAGACCTTTATGGCCTGGGAGCCATATGATGTGGAATGAGCAGTTTCTATACTAGGAGGCTAATGAGTGTATCAAGATAGCATAAAACTGAGAGCCTTCGATTTGAAGGGCCATGCATGTTGCCTTGGAATCGGTTATGATGAGTTGATTGTTGCCGTCGGTACTAGTAATGTGTTCCATAACCAGCCAGATAGCCATTAGCTCACAAGATGTGAACGATCTGAGAGTATCATACTTTCTTACGGTAAAGGACATGGCCGGGTGACTCACTGCACTGAAACCCGTATAGGGTGCGATAAATCTGTGTGCGTCCTTCATTGGTTACAGATGATCTGTTCTTTCCCGCTCTTGACAGATAACCGTAGTCCACAGTTATGTTAGAAGACTTATTTCTGGGAGATATGTGTGCGACATTGACAAACAGATCACGGTAAAGGTTGCCAATATAAGCATAACTAGAGATGTTACAACTACGAGGGGCAATATCCTCTACTGACACTACGCCAGCACCAAGCAGCTTTCCAAACTCTCTAGCAAGTGTCAACTTACTATGGAAGATCGAAAAGCTCGTCTGCGAGAGAGTACAAGATATGAACAGGAGTAGTAGGAGGGACATTAGGCAGGCATTAGAAAGAGTCTTGTGGTTACAAGAAACTCTGTCTTGGATCTGATTGCCACGCTGTATGGCTTCAGAGCCAATCTGGGTTGAATGGGATTGTCCTGGAGGTTAATATTGATAATGTGTTGACGTGAAACTGAGAAGAGTTTATGGAACTCCTGACTTGTGACCCAACAGTAAGATTTGAGGTAAGAATGCTGCAAGGATGAATAGTTGATCCACCAAAGGACAGAGACAGATGAGCAATTCGTCTACAATGCATGGGGACTATGGCGAGCTTGTCAGAGTTAATTTTGAGGTTGAGAGATGATGCTGCTAGGAAGAATCTGTTTAGTTCATGGGAAAAGTTAGAGAGGGCCTCCATGAAGGACTTCTTAACAGCAATAAACAGAAAGTCGTCGGCAAACAGGAGAAAGTTGACCTAGACAGAGTTCTTCAGGATGAGATGGGAGTCTTTAGCTGGGATCCTTGCCATAGAAGTGTACGAGGGATAAGTGGGTCCATATTGCGTGATGAATCTGAGTAAGGAAAGGGATTTAGAGTCACCCCATTTCTGACTGGAGCTACACCTCAGGTTTTTGGGGAAAGATGCTTGAAAATTATTAAAAATAGTTTGGAATCTGAAGTGTCAACGCTGTCAATGAGTTGTGATGTATTTTTGAGATGAATTTCCGACGTGAGTCTGGTAAGAGTTAAAAATGCTTCTTTTTTTCAGATTGTACAGACGCTGAATATGGGATTTTTGGAAAGCGTATTTCCTAATGTTTTTCTCAATATCATCTATAATCTGTCGGATGTGGGTAGGAGGATCGCCTCTTCAACGACCTTGGTCTTATTTAGCAAAAACCTCGCGTAGGTGGTGTGAGCTGTCAACCTGATGCCGCTGAACAATGAGGCTGACCGAGTGGGGGAGGGGAGATAGTTGATACATCGATCAAGAGTGGAGCCAATTTTAGGAGAGTTCAGACATGGAATAAAAGTTGGATCGGCAGGCAGGGTTATGATTAGATTGGAGGACATGAGGGTCTTTTAAGATGGAAACCCTTACGGGTGGAAGTTCCATTGCGGACTACTCTGGAGTTCCACATGCGGTCACCCACATTGAGGTCTCCACAGAGAATGGCTGACGTGAAATTGGAGAGAAATATGAAAAGGTCCTCTATGGCATTCGTGAACCTAGATACGTCGGGTGTAGCATAGACTGAGCCAACCACGAGACTTAGATTAGGAATGGAGATTTGGGTTATTGCGCTGTCAAAGGATATGTTTGAGCGCAGCGCCAGGAAAGTGCCTCAATAGCCATCGTGACGATCGCACCTGACTAGGTTAGAACCTCTGAGAGAGGCGAATTGGTTTGATTTCAGCCATGTCTCATTTAGAGACATGATGTCGAAATGCTGATGTACGTTGAAAAATTCTAGGCACCTCTTATTGGCAGAGAACCCTTGGACATTGTATTGCAGGAGCTTCATGATGGGAGGAAGATAGGAGGTATAAGTGACAATACAGAGATTGGACTGAGAAAATAATAGTAGAGCATCGGAGTTTGGGGGGCAAGCAATAAGTGTAGGGAACAGTATAAGTTAGGCAATGATATTATATGTTAGAGGGGACAGTGGAACCACTAGGGTGTTGGGTTGAGCTGGTAGCTTATAACATCGGAGGAAACGTTGAGAAGGACGATGCGTTTTATGACTTGGCTTACAATGAGGAGGGTGACTTTTGGAAAGCTTCATTAGCCCAGGAGATGAGTTTTTCGTAGACTGAGACTTTAAGACTCAGAGGCGTGAGACCCACACCCACTCTTAGTCCGGCTTGTCTCTGAACATAGAGTGAAAGTCGGCCAAGGGTGGAGTAGGTTTTTGAAAAGTATAAGCCTTCGCAACGCTGGAGTGGGGTCGTCGGGTGAGAGCCTTAGTTGCCTCATGAGTTGCAAAACGGGTCTTAGGTTGCTGATTGAGGGCTGGAAAAACTTTGTCGCAATCGACCTCTTCAAGCAGAGCGAACTTATTGGTAAAAGCAAGGTTTTGAAGACCAGCTAGTTTGCTGGCTTCTCTTCTCGAAATTCTTTTGGTTGTCATCAACTTTATAATTGTCTTGTTGTGTTCTTTTGCTGGGCACTCAGGATGATTGGGCTTGTGACTGCCCTTATATATCGTCTAGAAGTGTGGCGTAGTGCAAGCACTCTCGTCATCACATGACTTGCCGCAGGAGGAAGGACAGTGTAATAATTTGGATTTGCACTGTAGTGACGTGTGCCCTCATCTTTGACACCTCGAGCACTGCATGGGAGATGCGATGTGAAACTGGGGAAGGTAATTTAACCGCTGGTGTCGAAATGCTATTGTCTTCATCTAATTTTTTAGTGAAGTGGTGGACCTTGATAGCTTTGAGAAGAGATTCAATGTTTTCCAGAATTTCATCCTCAGTTAGATCCGTCGGAATATCCCTAATGATGACCTGCTTTCTAATGTAAGCTGGTTTTCGTACAAATCAGTTAGGGCAGTTTTGTTGGAAGCATTTGCACTGGCAAAGACAGCTTTGGCTATATTGAAGGAGTTTCTACTAAGTATTTTCGTGATGAATATGCCGCTGAGCTTGGATTTCCTTGTTTCTTTAGACTCGTCAGTCCGTTGCATTAGAGCCCAGTAGTTCCGAGTTGGAAAACCGTCACCGGCTTTGATAACGCAGAAACTCCCGAGTTTGCAATACTCGATGCGAGAGAGTTGAACTTGGGATATTGAATTTGAGGGCGGTTGATTGGGTAGATATTAACATTGGCTTATCGGGGAATATCGCCGTCTGGGATGTGTTTTAGACGAGCGAGTCATCGCCGAGTCATGAGCAGACAAGCTGCTAGAGTTTCGCTTTGAATTACTCCTGGAACTGTACTTTCTTTGGTACTGGTTTGATGAGTTTGTCATTGAGAGTTGAGGCTTCACCAACCATAGTTACTGTGGCGTTTGAGAGGATGGGAGAGGCGGCAGACGCACCTGGATCCATCAACCCCATGTCATCGTCTGGGTCACTCACCTTGGCTAGTAGGAAATGCACATATCAAGAGACAACAACAAATGGAAGCAGACAAGCTTCTTAAAATTTCGAACAGGCACCACGAGGGCCAGTATGTAAGTTCAAAAGAATGGTTATGTGATAGCAAGTAGATAATTGACAAAACTCACTTTAACAAAGATTTGACTAATATTTAAAAGTAATCTTCAAGTTATACAACCTGGGAGATGGTTCCGGATAAATAATACGGTGGGCACACCACTCTCACAGTGATGCAGGTGAGACATTGGCTAGGAGACGACAAGAGTTAAGAGTACTTCACTCGCCAATGGTTTCGAATCGAATCGAAATCCGAGCTTCTTTTCATAAAATATGAAATGTCAGAAATGTTGAACTGACGCACAATAGGCAGTAGGCCCTTTTGTCATCCCTCCCCTGATCATAGGTCATATTATCATAGAATTGCTTTAGCACGTATACTGTATTCGCACGGTACCCCGATTCCTTATTAGTTATTTATTCAATGGCTTTTACCCCGCAACTTTCATATTACGAATCTTAAACGCCAAAATAAATTGCCTGGATTCGATTCACTTGTTATCAATAATCAAGGGAAACCTGATTTTTTTACTTCGAATGTTTTCGATAATAACAAACTGGAAAGTTCGCAAACTTAGTTCTCCCAGCGAATTCAGCAATAGAGCCCATTATGTACTATTGTCATTATAATAAAAAAGAAAAGTTTAATGTCTGCTAAAAATTTACCTTGATTTTAATTTTCAGGGTAATGATAAAAGATAACCTAATATAACCTTATTCGGTTATCTTTGGTAGTGATATTAGTAGTCTCGTGGTCATGCAGGATCACCGACGATGTGTTTCATAACCGGAGGTTATGGATAGCTAATGCCTAGACAAAAAAGGAATTGTATGTGTGCGGGAGGGGAATCCTTACGGTTTCCAAGATAACAGGACTTGAAGATATTTTGAGCATCTTTTTAAAGATAATCCTGTAATTTCTGAACGTTACACCCTCTAAGGATGACTTAAAATTAGATAAATACCTAGAAAATCTTTGGAGTTGATAAAAATTCCCCGCCGCCACTCTGTTCTGATGTTGCGGTACCACAAAATTCAAATTTCGGAATTTTAACTCTGTTTTCTTTATTTAACTAGTTACTTCTTTTATGAAAAACACAAATTTTTCGTACTGAATTTAAGAATTACACCCTATACCCAAAATGTAACGAATTCTGTGTTCTTTGATCTTTTTCTTGCACATATCCTGCGAAAAAGTTGCCATCATATGAATGCATAGTATCAAATCTTATAAAATTTGAAATCAGAAAAAAAAAATAAAATAAATAAAAAAAAACAAGCTAGCGAGTCAAATGTGAAAGGTCATTTTACAAGGGCATAATCACGAAAACCGTGGAATTGCTAACTTAGAAATTAATTTTGAAGTTACTGATTTTTGCTTGGTGAATAATTTTCCCTTTTATATACTGTAGATATCAAAATTGTATAAAAATGGCAAAACTTCAATTAAGATTTGTAGCCCTGGAGAGGAGCTATAATAAGAAAATTGAAAAAATTGTTAGTACGGGAACTGATAGCTTTGATGATTGGAAAACACTGAAGAAATGTAACGAATTACTTCATATTTCAAAATGGAGAGCTGACATGATAAAATTATATAATTCACTACTAAAAACCATGGGAAGTTGTCAACAGCCCTCAAGAAAATAAGGTGTTTAAGATGAAACATGATCAGGATGACACAACAATTAGGAGGAAAATTATATAACACCCTCGCCTTTCACAGGAACAAGTAGCTGATTACTTTGAAACTTTTCCCTTGTGGTGAGATAAAACTCTTTAAGGTTAGTGTTTGTTATTTCTACGGAACAAAATTAATTCTTCTTGATAATGCTAAACGATTTAAGCAGGGCTATAAGCTACAAAAGGCAATTTACTCAAAATTAAATTTGGCTATAATAGCTTCGCAATGCAATTTCGGTACAAAAACTCTAACTATGTGCTATAAAATTTTAATAAATAAATTTCTTATAATTGAGATTTATTTGAACGATTTATATTGGAACGAATCCTTTGAGAACATGATTTTTAAAAGTTTCTTTTAACATGTTCAAAGTTTCATTTGAAACTTAAAATGGTAATAATAAACACCGGAAAGTAAATATTTAGATGGTGATGGAAGGTTGAACAGTGTAACTTATAATGCCACATATAGACAATATTTTGTGAAAATTCAAAAAAATACATCGCTGTACTTTACTTTGTAAATATTTAAGTCAATTATTTTTTACATTTGAAATCTTACTCTGATATGGCGATGAAGTCCTCAATAATTTTTTTCATTCTTGTCAATTTTGTATTTTCGTCAATCTCTGAATCAATTTTATCAATAAATGATGCTACAAAATATTGGTTAGTAGTTGCAAGAAGGGCAGAACATACAGCCATGATTCCGCAAAACATCTAAAATGAAATACATGTTCATATTACCAAAATTATTATTTAAATTTATTATTTACCACATCGAAGCCAATCATTACGTTGGTTATTACAAAAATTGAGCATATTTCATACACGTAGAGCATTTCATAAATAGGACTCATGGTTATGTCAACTATAGATACAGGATTATATAGCATTAACGGCAATAGTTTCTTTTTCGAAGACATTGGACTCAAGGCAAAGAGTGTTGCAGTCATAATTAGAATAATTGACCCCATAATCATTACAAGGCGGTAAATTTTAAGAGTATTTTCAATAAGAGTCTTATTTTCATATTTCGTTGCGTAATGTTGCAACATTTTAATGCAGTGCTTTATGGTAGATACAGAGTTCCAAGTTACATACATTTTGCTGGTACAAACTGCAACAGCGATACTGTACATTAGGGTCATAATAGTCCGCGTTATATCTTTATTTGAATAGAATTCGAAAATTCCCGTAAATGTCCCTACAGACATGATGACTCCAAAAAATAAAACTGATATTAATCCAAATTTCGTCTTCTTTGTTTGTGTTAAGTCAATATCATCTTCCCACAATGCAAAAAACTTAAATATCCTTGCAGAAAGCAGGAAAAAAGAAAGCTTTTCGTTAGAGTCATTCATCTTGAAGCCCCTGAAAATATAAAAATATTCATTTAATTCATGGAAAGTCGCAGAATTATAATATTAGGGGAGGCCAACACTTTAAATGTGACCACATCCCACGCGAAAATATGGCGGTACTTGCTTATTCCTTAATATATGTCACTATCTATGTAGCGATAGTAGACATATTATCTACACTACATATATGTATCTTAAGATTTTGGCGCTAATTTTATGTCTACTGTTTAGTTGTCATAAGTCCTACACAATTTAAGATAAGGTAAGATATTTTTCTAATAATTGTAAAACGGTTATTTACTTCGAGTAAATTTTAAATAATATAAATACCTCATATCTAATAATAATGCAGTTATATAGTTGTGACTCAGGCACCCAATGACACAAATCATAACTATAAAGTCAATCCAATATCGCAGTGATCTCTAAAGGGACAGTTCTTTAAATAAAAGACGAATCTCCTCTTTTAGGAATTTATTATATCCATTTAAATAGGTACACCGATTAAGTCCGTGACTTAATGTAAATAATACAAATGCAGGCATAAGAATTAAACTCAGGTCTGGAATATTAAAAGTATAATAATAGTAATAAAGTAAATAACAACACGAGGATATGTCTTGCGGCCCAGAGCTCAGCCGAGACTTCTTTCAACGCAAGGTAAGGAAGAGGGGGGAAAATATGTGAGCTCTTAGCGGTTCAATGCCCCGTTAAGAATGGTTGGTGGTTCAAAGTCCAGCCAAGAATACCTCTCAACAAGATGCGATAACCACAACAACAATAAGAAGTGCTGGGCGATCCAGAGCCCAGCCAAGAATGCCTTTCAACGCAAGGGAGAGCGAGAGAGGAAAAAAGTGAATGCTTATCGGTCCAAAATGAAAAGGATTTTAAGGAGTAGAAATTGTCTAAACAATGTATATACTTCATAATTCAATACTGATTTTATTAAAGACAAAAAATAAATTATATTTAAGTTTAATTATATTCATTTATATTTAAATTATATATAAAATAGGAAGTTCAACAAAAAGTGTTACAAACACCAAATTTCGATACTATCACTTATTGAGCTTACAGTTGACAGCACAAAATTTAAAAAAATTTACATATGCAGTTTTGATAGACATATAATTTTACATAGGAGGAAGAGAAATCAGAAGTAGTGGAATTGTGCATTGAACTTAATGTATAAGGGCCAAAAATTATTTAATGCACTTCCGACACATATTAATATGGAAAGAAAACCTATAACTTTCAGGAGAAATTAAATAATTTGCTTAAAAAGAGATTATTTTAAGAATATATACTTTGTTGTTGTAAAGAGCTCTAATAAAATTTAAAAATTCAAAATTCAAAATACAATAACTGTTGTAAACTAATTACTTTAAAATGTACTTTCCATCTACAAAGTAAAATTTGTCCGAAAATTTCAAAATTCCTTCAGAATGTGATGGTTCCCAGCATTGTTTTTTTAAGTCTATCAATTCAATTGCATACATTATGCTCTGGACTGTATCAATATTTAAACTGTTTCATAGTTTTGATTTGATAAAATTAAGCTTTGAAAATTTTCTTTCAGCAGCAGCAGTGCTGTGAGGCAGCGCACATAAAATTAGCCTATATTCAGATATATTTTCAAACACGGGCTCATTCAATACATCTCTAAATTTCTTCATTTTATTCCAAAAATTTACAATATCTACATCGAAATACTGCTCTACAATTTCATTGTTTCCTAGTAATTGCCGCCATTGAATATTTATAGTTCATTTTTCAGCTTTACAAAAAGGAAAGTTTTTTAAAATTGGTAAAATACTTGGCATTTTTCCAGAAACTATTTCTCGAGGATCTAAATATTTCAAAAGTTTCAACTTAGGATCCTCAAAATTAAATCGATGTGTGATTTGATCACAAAGTTCTGTATAAAATAAATTATTTTTAACGGTAGCAATATAATTTTCTTCGAAATTTTGTGAATTAATATACTCCTCAAAATCTACACCAAAATGCATACTAGAATACTGTAAGTAGTTAGACTTGTCTTTGTAATTTGTTTTAAGACTAATACAATCAAGTTTTACAAAGTTCCTTAGAATATCCAAATATAAATTCTTGAGTTGATCATATAACGAATACGCCTGACTTCATTCGGACTGAAAAAGTGTGTTAACGTTAGTAAGTCGTTTTATGATATATGATAAAAATAATAAGTATAATTTATTATTCGGATTATGTAAGAAGTCTTTAACATCCTGAGCATTAGAGCTATTTAATTCTTCGAAATTATATAAGCCGAAATAATATTTTAAAGCCACCATTTGTTCCACTATTCGACTTGCAACGCTTTCAAATGAAAGCCATCTAGTTGCACAGAGCCTTGGAACATTTTGTGATGTTTTATGATGTTGAAGTAGTCTTGAAGCTCTTCGTATGAGCCTAATATTTTTCGACTATGAGCAAAATGATTAAAAATGTTTCTGATTTTTTTTTCTAGATATGTAGGAAGTATCCGGCATGCTGCAGAAGCCCGTAAATGCAGAGAATGTCAAGTACATCTTAAGAAAAATATATCTTTATTAATTTTCGAAAAGCGCGACATTACTCCATTTAAATGCCCAACCATCACTGTTGCATTGTCAGATGCTAGACCACAAACAGAAGTAGAAGATTTCAACTGAATGAGCCCAAAAAAAGTTGTCAACCACTGTTTTTTTCACTGTGTCAAAATATCTAACGACAACTACCAAACATTTTTTTTGTTTCAACATCCGTTGTCTCAAATATAATGAGAAACAAGTATATATGTAACTTTTTCGTAATACTTTGCATAGAAAAGGGGCGATAATTTTATTTACCATCTCGGTGGCCTTAGTTTTACTACATTTGAGTTCTTTGGCTATGGCAGAATCTGTGCAGGCTGTCGTTACAAATGAGGGTAACGACTGCATTTTGGCGAATGGTAGATCATATTGAATACAATACAATACGCCTATCATTTCAATGCGTTTTTTTCAGCCGGCTTGATTTGAGAATCAATAACTTTATCAATACAGTACAGTATTCTTCATATGAACCTTGCTAACAAGGCCCTTGCTAAATTGTTCATACCTCACAAGATGGCTTTTATTATTTGTTAAAACTTTAAGAATGTAGGAGGCAATGCGTTTTGTGCGGTATCAAAACGCATTGCCTCCTACATTCTTTAGCCATGGAAATGAAATCTCCCATTCATTTTTATATTTTTGCAGATATTTCTTATTCTTCCTAGGGTAGATATTGAATATCGCTTTCGCAGCATGAGGAAATCCCGCACCTTTTCCCATAATTAAGAAATCATATTTTTAGATGTTTCGTTTTTAATAATTTCTACCTCTTTGATTCGCTACGTCCTTCTGCGTCTACCAAAGACGAAGTTGGGGGTTGTGTATTACTACTTTCTCCAAAAATGTTTGAACATCTTAAAACATGGTGTGCGGAAAATTGCTCGCCCACAATTGCTCGCCCACAGTTGCTCGCCCACAATTGCTCGCCAGGAAAGATGCTCGCCACACAATTGCTCCCCACACAATTGCTCGCCAGGAAAGTTGCTCGCCAACAACAGATATCAATTTCAAATTTTATGGAATTTTATATTATAAATTGAAACATTACTGGGAACGCAGACTGCATTGTATAAATATAATTATTATACAGATACTAGAAGTACTTGTAGTTTTAAATCTTCATAATGTTGTACTTTAGTTCAGGGAAACTCTTTTAATTTGCATCCGGCTTTGAATCCATATAAGTCAAAATATTTTGCATTTTATCTTCATTTCAAATTCAGCCTGTTATTATTTAGATCGTCTTAGTGTTCAGTGTGCTATAAGTTTGTCTCTCTTCCTAAATAATATTGGCGTTAAAATTTGTGCAAAGCGAGAAGGAAAAACGGAAGTTGCTGGATAAAGGACATCTATACATCAAAGATAAAGAAAACAATGAGAAAGTATTTTGGAAATGTGATCAGTCTAAAAAACTTAAATGTCGTGCACGTGTCCACAGTGTCAATAATGAAATTGTCCAATATTTAAATGAACACAATCATGCTGGCGATGCTGCAAGGTGCGAAGTCGCGGCAGTCTATAGTGATGCTAAGTCTCGAGCAACAAATACCCAAGATGGGACACATCGCATTGTTGCTAATTCATATATTAATTTGTCAACTGCTGCAGCCGGACAGATGCCACGTATGGATAGCATGAAAAGGACAATACGAAATGTAAGAAACGCGAAAGACTGTATACCAGCAACTCCAAATACACTTTCCGAATTACAAATACCGGAATTTTATCAAAAAACATTCGAAGGAGAACAGTTTTTATTGTTTGACAGTAACGATAGTAATAACAGAATATTGATTTTCTCTACAAATGACAATTTAAATTACTTGTCACGAACAGAAAACTGGTATGCAGATAGAATTTTTAAGACTGTGCCGTCTTTATTTCAACAATTATATACAATCCATGCAATTGTAAATAATAAATCTGTTCCA
Source organism: Dioctria linearis (assembly GCA_963930735.1). Classification (NCBI taxonomy): domain Eukaryota; kingdom Metazoa; phylum Arthropoda; class Insecta; order Diptera; family Asilidae; genus Dioctria; species Dioctria linearis. Next base: position 209,877,308 of record OZ005740.1, read on the forward strand.
GCAGTATTTGCGCTTTTATCGAAAAAAACCGAAGAGGCATGTTATATCGTTAGTAGTTTATTGGGGATAAAAAGTAATACTCCGATTATAATATATTTAAAAAGGTATAACTTTATTATTAATTTAATGTTTGTTTTACAAATACTTGTTGCTCGTGCGACTAACCACTCAAGAAATCAGAACAGAATGGCGGATGTCATTTCGTGTCTCTATCTAACAGCTGTATATCTAAGCAACTGTTGCTAACTTATTATCGTAATAAACTTATGTGGTACTGCCCTATAAAAGTTATAGTACTAGTTGATTTCATTATAAACATATAAAATAATTCATACTATTAATTCAATGATATAATGATTATAATAATTTTAATTCTTAATATAAAATTCTATAACTCCTAATTTCGTTAAATGTATGTGATCGGTACGTCACAAGGCATATACAAATTTTTTCGATGAGCTAAAACGTTTGGAGCCCAATTTAGCACCAAAGTCAATTATGGTTGATTTTGAGCAAGCTGCGTTAAATGGTTTTAAGACTGTGTTTCCAGGAGCGTCCCTTAGAAGGTGTTTTTTTCATTTTACGCAGTGTTTTTATCGTTGCATTCAACAAAATGGTTTGCAAAAGCGATATCAAGAGGATATAGTGACTTTGCGCTAAAAGTAAGAATGATACCCGCTTTAGCTTTCATTCCCGTTGCAAATGTAGAATGCAGTTTCGAAGAGTTATGCGAGAACGTTGAGTTTGACGATAATGTGCAACCTGTATTAGATTATTTCGAGGACACGTGGATTGGTAGGCCGAATCGACGTTGTCGTCGCAATCCTCGATTTCCTCTGGACTTGTGGAACTGTCATAGTTCCGTTCAAAATAGCTTCACTGAACTAATTGGTGCACAGCATGCAGGTATTTGGAAGTTTATTGCCGCATTAAAAACTGAACAAAGTATGAATTCCGGAAAAATAGAACAATATATAAGCGGCTGTGATCCTAATATGTCAATATATCGTGACTGTGTGAAAAGGATAGAAAGAATTGTAGGCATTGAACATTGATCGAATTTCTGCGCGGCATAGCTCAAAATTATAATTTTTGAATAATTGTATTGTACATATTTCGCTCATATATTGAATTATTGTCACTTAACGAAAATAATGCTTTGGATATTTAATTTTCTTTATTAATATTGTTTTATTTTTATTTTTGCAATATAATTATAATTATATTATATATATTATATTATTATTTAAATTATATTCTTAATTTTCTTTATAAATAATTTTTGTTGACGACAATTGTTTGTGATTAATAATTGAATATATATGTTTATGTTACGTAATAAACGTGTTTCTTAATCTATATTATCTGTATTCTTGTAAATGCAGATGGGTTAGTTATATGCGAGCAACTTACCTCGTGAGCCAATTGTGTGGCGAGCAACTTTCCTGGTGCGCAATTGTGGGCGAGCAATTTTCCGGTAATGCTTAAAACATATCTATAGTTTAATGGTTGTGTAACAAAAATGCCGTAAACTTGAATTTTTCGCAACAGGCTAAAATAAATTTCCATTGTTACTTCAGATCACTTCAGAAAACTTTGCGATGAGCCGTTGATCATCAGAATAAACGCATAGAAATAAAACAGCATAAACATTTAGCCATAGCCGCAGCGAAAATACGAGATGGAGAGAATAACACTACGTTAATTCAGGGTTGCTAGACTGCAACACCTGGATTCTGGTACCAACTTTACAAAAACCTCGTACGTCGTGAAAAATTCTCGTACGTTAGTTTTATCGCAAAATTAATGAGAAATTGTGGTTAAATTAAAACTGGCTACATTTTAGTAGTATTATGTTTTTTTATAGTACAAATAATGGATATCTTTAAAAAAGTTTTAGTTGATAAATTTGTTACAACAATTTTTGTATTAAAATTGTGTATAGTCTTGTTCTTGATTTTAAAATAAGAAACATAACAGACATCTACATCTAGCGAGTCACTATTTTGGTCCAAATTTTCATCATCAGTTCGCGCTCCAGTAGCAGGTTTATTTTGGTACATAACAGCCGACGTCATGCGACTTTTCATTTGAGTGGTAAGTTTGAACACAAAGCACCAATTTCGACTGTGTTTTAACACACTGAGGTGAAAGGAGGGCTCCTTTTACGGTACTTGTTGCAGCTTGTTCCTTAATTTTGTTTTAATTAAGTTGTTTTTGTTAAAAATCCTCTCGGTAACGTCATTGGAATGTGGGAGAGTCAGCACGGATAGAACAAATTGAGGCAGAGCTGTATATTTCTGATTTTCATCAGCAGTGCGGATTTGGGCAAGCTTGTGCCAAAATATGTCAACTTTCTTTTCTTTGGAGATGTATGGAGGAAATTGGTCCAAAGGAAGAAGTCGCCACTCATCATCTAGTTGCTACCTTTTCTTAGAGTCTGACGACTTTCACCTAGGACACAGGTCACATAAAAAAATTGAGCGATAGGGTCTCAGTCCTTAGCTGGCTGATTAAGCTTTGTCTACAACAACACAATGCTTCATTTACACCGATTAATGGAGAGCTCCCTCTAGTACCTCACTTAAGCACTACGGTGCCTAAACTATGTGAGTTACGGCGCTGGACAACTGGTGCCCCACGTGCCGTACAACGTTTCTTCATGCTGCTCCATGAAAATTTCATGGCCACAGATGACATATAAACCAGCACTTGCATTTTTTTGCAAAATTTAATAATTTTTTAGCTCCTAGAAAAGAGCGGTATTGAAGTTGGCACTATTCAGGAGCTTTGGACATAGCTTATAATGTCCATTGGTCACAGTATATAGCGAACCAAGGCTCCAATGACGGTGTTGAGCATCGATAGTGTGCTCGGGAGGGTAATCACACCGATACTAACCAAACACCCAGCACTGCATAGATGGTGATAAAGCAACGGTAAGATGAGAGAGCAACCATGAATGGTGGATGAACACACACTGAAGCAAACTGAACGTTTGCTAGTTTAGTAAAACTTCTGATGAGCACCATGGCTGGAGCGAAACTGGTAAAGTATAGCCAAATAGGTGCCTAACGGCATCCCCTTAAAATCTGAAACCCCTGATATTTTTGTTTAACCATGACGTAATGCGAAGAACGCATTTAGCATTTTATCTTTTTATAGCACAATGCACTGTCCTGCTACGCAGAACAATGCACTGTCCCGCTACGCGTAACAATACACAAATGCATAAAGAACACAACAACACAATGCTTCATTTACACCGATTAATGGAGAGCTCCCTCTAGTACTTTACTTCAGCACTGCGGTGGCTAAACTATGTGACTTACGGCCCTGGACAACTGGTGCCCCACCTGCCGTACAACGTTTCGTCATGCTGCTTCATGGATACAGATGACATAAAAACCAGCACTTGCATTTTTTTGCAAAATTTAATAATTTTTTAGTTCCTAGAAAAGAGCGGTATTGAAGCTGGCACTAATCAGGAGCTTTGGACATAGCTTATAATGTCCATTGGTCACAGTATATAGCGAACCAAGGCTCCAATGACGGTGCTGAGCATCAATAGTGTGCTCCAGAGGGTAATCACACCGATACTAACCAAACACCCATCACTGCAGACATAGTGATAGAGCAACGGTAAGACGAGAGAGCGACCATGAATGGTGGATGAACACACACAAAACTAGACATATAAAGACACATACACAACCACACACAAATAAACGCCCAAACATAACACAAAATTTAATAATTTTTTTGCAAAATTTAATAGACAACAAGTAATAGAGTAGTTTAAACATTGTAGATTGAAATGTACACAATGAAGCAAACTGAACGTTTGTTTGTTTAGTAAAACTTCTGATGACTTCTGTTACTTATTTTGTTAAGTGTTATGTGCTTATCGCGTTGAATGTTCGATATTGGGTCTCTGTTAATTCTATTGCTCGTTTATCTGCTCGTAATTGTTTTAAGCTATTTCAGCATCTTTATGATATGCATTTTCTGTGGCGTACAGGAAACTTATCAGTCGCAAAATGTTTTTTCGAGCAATTAGTATCTCGCGCGGAATATCGCGTGCCGGCCCCATACGTGGTGATGATTACTGGGATTTTTGTTGAGCAGGTCTGGTCAGGTTTGCGAGGGCCGATAAGGCTTGTTTTCCGGGGTCCCGGCCGGACCACTCGTACAATTTGGGGCGCTCCTGCCGAGGTTGGACGATACCACATCGTAAATTTTCACCTTTGGTCGGACTACAACATGTCCATCTACGTCGCTGGTAAGTTACCTTTTTTAACATTTTTCTTACTTTTACCCCTCTTTTCTGGAGTAGTAGAAAAATAAATAAAAATTCTTTATTTCAGGCGGGTCTTTGGTGCTGACAGGGCTCTCCTGCCTTCATGGCTTACCAGTGGCGGATCCTGAAAGGAATAGTCATTTTCCCATAAGCCTGATCGAACAACCTGCAGGAGAGCTGCCTCGAGATGTATATGAAGAGTGTTAGCTGCCCAGCTGGCCCTATCGATGCACCACCTCTCTTTATATTTAAGCAATTATTTTGGTGAAGTGCTTCTTTTTTTTTATATATAAAAAAAAAAAAAAAAATCTTGAAATTTTAATGAAATCGTGGATTTTCCTCTTTTGTTTTTTGTTTTTTGAAAGTTTTTTGTTTGCACTGTTTTCTGGGTTTCTCGATGGTGTTAATTGGAGGTGAGTGGCTGAGTAAAAAACTCTGGACATGTTTTCTAGCTCGGGTTCGAGGGTTATGTTTTGGGATTTCAGTTCTAGTTTGTAATTACTGCAGTTTTATTCCTGTATCTTAAAATTTGGGTATTATGTTGATTAGAAGCACATATGGTCGATATGTTTAAAATATATTATAACATCAACTTGTGGGAACTTCTTCAGTTTTCCTGTTGGGAGCAGGAGTGATGTGAAAGTTAAGCATTCTTTGTTACTTTTATTTTATTTTTTGTTCTTCTATCTAAAGCTTCTAAGATAATATAGAAGAAAGTGAATAATGTTTAGATTGAATTATACTGTTTGTTCGGTAGTCCTATAGCTACTCACATTTACCCTATTTATTTATATATTCTATTTACACTTAGAGATCTTTTTATTTTTATTTTTTTTAATAGTTATTTATTTGATTTTTTTCTTTCAACCTTCTGGCCGTTTTTGATTTGTTTTGCTGGTCTTTTCTCGTTACTTGGCCCCCTTTTTTTCATTTCAGTTACTATTTTTTTTCTTTTTTTTTGATATTTTGTTGTTTGTGATCAGTGTACACACTGTTGTACTGTAATCTATTTTTGTGGGGGTCTATTAATGTTTTGGTCTAATGGAGGTGGACCTCTGTGCTTCATCTCTATTGTTATGTCGAAGTTTGTATATTTTTAGAATTTTGGATTGGAAACATGAGTCCATGGGATGTACGCATATATAATGATAGTATATATTTAAAATATGTTACAAATTTTCTGTCTTTTTTCTGGTGGGAGCAGGGGTTATTTTAAATCCTTCTCTTCTTGGTGCCGGGGTAGGCACCTCTTCTAATTCGTGGGCAGAAAGTATTTCTTTCGGTTCACGCACTTTTTGTTTGTATTTAATATACATATATACGCCGGCAACAGAGATGATTAAGACAATAGTCACATATGATATCGCATAGTGGTTAATATGATGATTATTTATTGGATTTAAATGAATTAATTATTGATTTTTTTGGAAACGAATGGATTCGAGAAGTTTCTCCAGATCCGTGTTTGTTGTAATATTTAAGGGATTTGTTTCTATAAATGTTTCCATGGGAGAAGACGTGATATTCCATATTATATTATAAAAGGTTTATCGTTGGGATAAAATGGGAATTGAATTTGGAGATTTTTACGTTATGTCCGCGCAGGATAAATTCCTTGCTGCGAACTTAACAACCGGGATTGATGTGCATTGTTCCTATTCCATACAGGGTTTGTGAACTAATGGAATCTTCATAAATAATATCTATGTGTCTATCAGATTTACTTCGCATTGGTTTGTTTTTGTATTTGCATTAAGGATCGGTGATGATATCTTGCAATATAAATGCATATGATCCAACGTTGCGCAATTATGGATGTCATGTAATGTAAGTTCAATATAGTGCTCACGATTGTAGTCTATTAGTATATATTCCTTTGATGGTTCAATATATATGAAAGATCCGTTAAGGAGTGTTGGTAATGGCATTACTTGGAATATTTGGTATGGTTCCTTGAAAGGAAGTGGAATTCGGAGTTCGATAATTATTTTATTATTAAAAATATTTGCCGAAATTGTACTTAATTTGTAGATTTGTGAAAATATATTGTCTCTGGCGTTTATAGGAAGCATCAGTGAATTTGGCAATTCCTGTCTTATGTTCAATAAGAGTTCTTCAATTTGTCTATGGGAAATGAGTGTAGGATGAAATTTTCCATGCCTTGAATCTGTTAAGAGATCTATTAATTCCGACTGGGTATTTTGGTATCTGAATGCCATTAACGAAACCAGGGAAATAAGTGATTCAATTTCAATGGATATTTTGTTATCCAATGTTCTGTTTTCCATTAATGATGTAGCTATCTGTATTGAAATTAACTTTTTATGCATTACCATGAAATCCTTTTCAATTGCGGCTTTAGTTTTGTTGAAAACATTTGCGGTTGCCTCGACTATCGCAGTTTGGCTTTTCATAAGTGATAGGAAGAAGTTTTGGTTAAGGGTGAGGCTACGGATTTGCTCGTCATAAATCTTGGCATCATCTTCGTCTAATGTGCCGAAAAGATCTTTAGAGGTTGAGCCTATAGCATTGAAAAGAGCTCTTTGTTTTCTATGTTTGCTAATATAAGATTTATTTGTAACAACGTACCGTTACAAGTGTGGCTCATGGCTGAGTGTCTGTCCAGTTTCCGGCAGATCGCTGTAATTTGTTTGGCTATGAACTGGATGTTGTTGAATTCTGTCTTAAAATTTTCCAGGTCGTAGAATGTCACTAATTTCCACTCGTTGGTGTAAAAATTGGCTCTGCCAATTTCCTCAAATAAATGCCTGCAGTAGCCTTTAGCTGCTTTACCTCTATTCCTGAGCCGTAGATTAAGGGGATGAAAATTAGAATGAATGCTATATGCATCATTTTGGAAACCTGGAAGATGACACTATGTTAATATCTCTGAATGATATTTGAAGATGATAAAGTTTTTACTCTGAGAAAAGTTTTAGCTCATTGTTATGGACTCTTTTGTTTTTATTATTGATTTTAATAGTGGACTTTTCGGAGCAATTAATCTCCATGATCTTATACGGACCTGACCATAGTGGTGAGAACTTGTTATCTCGTACTCTGCTTTTGAGTAAGGCTTTATCACCAATATTAAATGATTTTTGGACGGAGTTTTTATCGTATTGTATTTTAGATTTTTCTTTATTTGCCATGGCCATGTCTTTAGCTATTTTGAAGCTATGCTGTAGACGCGCTTTTAACTCGTTTGCATAATTGTCGTAATTCTAGCAAACGGTTGGAGATAATTAGTACTCGAATGAGGGGCAGTATTGTATACAAACATGGCATAAGGAATCCATGTATCCCAGTCTTGTGGATCTTTTTCTACATAAGATCGGAGATATGCACCATTCGTTTTAGGGTGATATGGAGTAGTTTTGAGCCTTTTAATTCTCAGCAATTTAGATACCTCGGCGAACATGCCACTTATGAGGTTAGAACCCTTGATCTGTGAGAATACTTTCTGGAATACCATGTCGACAAACTATCGTTGTCGTGAAGGCTTCCGCTAATGTCTTAGACTCGGTGTCGACTATGGGAATAGCTCAGAAAATTTTGAAAGGTCGTCTTGAAATGTAAGGACGTATTTGTTTCCAGAATGTGATATTGGGAGAGGTCCTCCAACATCTAGGTACACTCTACCGAAAGCTTTGGAGCTAATGCTCGAGATTTTCATTGGAATTTTAGGGTTTCTGGAAACCTTGTTCACCTGACATTTCCTTACATATTTGACCACGTCGTCTGGCATGCCAGGCCAGTAGAATTGCTTTTTGATTCTTTTAATAGTACGGGAAATACCTTGATGGTCTCCCGTTGGTAATGAGTGAAAATCTTTTAATACTTGTTCGATGTCATTAATGTCGGATAAGTATTTAATCGAATCTTGATGGAGTTTGATGTTTATTTGTTTATTAGCGCAGATCTGGGTAATAGCGTTTTTAATATTTATTAGATCCTGTGGATCTAATATAGGGAAGGAGATATTTAATTGATTTAACTGATTTGCTTCTGTATATGAGCAGATCTCAGTTAAAATCTTTTCGAGGTCTGATCTATCTCTTTGCGATCGACAAGGTAAATTAATTTTTGATATGATTATTGTGGAGTCCTTTTTGGTGAAGAAGTTCAGTTCATTTGCTAGAAGTGGGGATTTATCTGAAAATTTGAGTTTCGAATCCAACAATCTTTCAAGTTCTGTATCTTGCATTGGCAAGATGAAGAATTTTGGATTCGCATTTTTAGTCAGTGAAAGACGAAAATTAGTCTCAGTTATTATGACTGAGGAATTGTTCGCTTGTGATGAAGTTGAATGTTGACTAATGATACTCGTGTTGGGAGTATTCAAATTCGCCTGAGCTATAGCTTGTTTCCTTGTTACAACATTCAAGCAGGTTGAAGATTCTGCAAAATGTTTGGAATATTCTGAGATAGCTCTTCTAAGAGCTTCTGCATTTGTGTTGAGCTTACCTGATTTGTGAACTATTTTGTAGTCATATTCCTCAAGACGTATTCTCCATCTCATCAGTCTTGAGGAGTGGTCTTTCAGATTCATGAGCCATACTAATGGTTTATGGTCAGTTATAATTCTAAACTGTCTACCATAAACGTATGGTCTGAATTGCTCAACTGCGAAAACGATAGCTAAGAGCTCTTTCTCTATAGTTGAGTAACGAGTCTCTGCACCATTGAGAACTCGGCTCACATAGGCGATTGGATAATCTCCTTGGTCATCAACTTGTGAAAGAACAGCTCCGATGGCGTAGTCACTGCCGTCGGAGGTGACAAAAAATTCTTTGTCCAAATCGGGATATGATAGAATTGGTGCTGAAATAAGTTGATTGCGTAATTCGCAAAATGCCTCGTCGCAGATTGCATCGAAGTTGAAAGGCATATCTTTTTTCAAAAGATTTGTGAGTGGTTTGGCTATCGTCGAAAAATTTGGTATAAATCGCCGATATTAGCCGACGAAACCAAGGAAGGCTTTAATATCTTTCTCCTTCTTGGGTCTAGGATAGGACTGAACTGATTTTATTTTTGCAGGGTCTGGTTTGACTCCATTTTCTGTAATTATGTGCCCTGAAAACATAATTTCCTCTCTTAGGAAAAGGCACTTGTCGGGTTGAAGTTTGAGGTTGAAATTGCGGAGACGGCTAAATACTGCTGTGAGTCTTGTATTATGATCTTTGAGTTTGTATCCATGGACTACAATATAGTCCATGTATACGAAGCAATAGATGCCTTGAAGGCCAGATAAGACATTGTTCATGGCTCGTTGAAAAGTAGCAGGGGATCCTTTTAAACCAAATGGCATACGATTGTATTCGTAGTGGCCAGAGTGTGCTAAAGGCAGTTTTCTCCCTGTCCTTCGAGTCCATTTTTCATCTGGTGGAATCCACTGGCTAAGTCGAGTGTGGTAAAATATTTCGACTTCCCCAACTGGTCTAATATATCAGTGATATTAGGCAGAGGGTACGCATCGCCAATAGTAATGTCGTTAATACGACGAAAGTCTACCACTACTCGCCACTTTTTGTTTCCATTCTCATCTGGTTTTTTAGGAACCAGCAGAAGCGGAGAATTCTAGGAACTATGTGAAGGTCTGATGATGTCTGACTCAAGCACTTCTTGTATTTGCCTATTTATTTCAGTTCGGCTTGCTTCAGGAAGTCTATAAGGCTTGGTATGGTTTGTCGTGGAGTGTCTCGATTTTGTGGGTAATCGCATCTGTATATGAAAGGAAGTCCCCTTCTATGAAGAAGTGATCGTTGAATTCCCTACAGATATTGCGAGTACTCTCAGATTCCTCTGAATTACAGTGATCCAATTTTATAAGGTTTTGCAGTTTCATTATTCTGCCCTTAATTGGATCTCTTTAAGAGTCTGTGGAGATAACCACAAAGTTGTCCAAGCCTTGGTAAACTGGGTTCACCTCGTAAGGTGCCAGATCGGCGTCCTCCTCATTTGTGTTGAGGATTAGGACTTTTGCCATACCGTGGACTGGTTCGATTATCGAATTTCCAAGAAACAAACCTGGCCTTATTTCCTTCTTGAAACAGACCGATTGATTTTGAATAGAAGGAGTTGGAATTTCAATGATGAATTTTGATCGAGCCGGAATTTTGACTTTTTTTTAAGTGATCCGATTCTTTCGGATGATTGGTAGGAAGGAGATAAGATTCCAACTTTTGTGGAATTTGGAAGGAGTTGATTCTGACTCGATAGAATTTGAAGGAGATAAAACTTTATTGAAATTCTTTGACTTTTTTTATTTTATCTTGGAATTCACTTTTTGTGAATCTATTGATGAAGGACATGGAATTTTACTAGATGCAGCCTTTTGTGCGGCAGTAGATGGGGATATACTTTTACGTTCTGGACCACACCTTTTGTGAAGTGTATGATGATGGAGATATACTTTTATGTTTTTGCTTCATATCTTGTGAAGCTTTGGATGGAGATTGATTTTTATTTAATTCAGCCTTTTTTCTGGTTATAGATGGAGATAGATTTTTACCTTTATGCTTCATTTCTTGTGAAGCATGTGCTGGCGATCGATTTGCATTGCTTTTCGAAGCAATTGATGGAGATAGATTTGTATTACTATTTATATCGGAGAACGTTATCTCCGTATATAAGAGACTTTTTGTTTGATACCTCTCTTCTGGATCTTCGCTTTTCAAATAAACATATGGATAATTTGTGTAATATTCTTCGTAAGGATAAGATTCATTTGAGTCGTTTATTTGTAAAGAAATATATTTATTTTTGTAATTGATACAAGCATTGTATCGAGATAAAAAGTCATGACCAAGCAGGCCATCGTATGAGAGGATGGAGTTATTTCACACTATTTGAAATGGGTGTTCTAAGATGGAGTTATTATTATTCGAAGATTCTAAATTCAACTTAGCAGAGATGCGCCCTTCCGTAGAAATGGACTCTGTGAATAATGTGTTTATATTGCAGACAGCATCTGTGTAGCAGATGCTATTTGGCTTTAATGGATGGAGTTTTATTAAGCTGATCTCTGCTCCAGTATCAATTAAAAATGTAAGTTTTGGAGCAGAGTAGATGTCGACAGGCAAGGAAAGCGTTAGCGAATTTTTATTAATTTGGACGGTGATACGAATTAATTTCATGCTGCCTAGTTTTCCGTCGATATTGTCTCGGGATTCCTGTGGACTTGTGCTGTAGTTTGTATGTGCGAGGGGTTGCCAAAAGCGACCACCCGCTGCATCCAGTTTCCCTGTCTGGATGCCGATGGACTTTTGCTGTCCTTCCTATTTGAAGACGGTGATCTAGCTGAGATATTTGCATTTTTATATCTCGGTGGAGTTCGATTCTCTTGGAATACTGGCTGCTGCCAGTTCCTGTTTTGTAGCTGTCTATCAGCCGCGCTTGTTTGCGGAGCTGTGTTTACTTTTTGGAAATTATTTCGATTTCCTTGATTGTCGTTAAATCGGGAATTGTTTGCAGCTCTTGTCCTGCATTCTTCAATAGAATGGCCCATCCGATGGCAATATCGACAAAATGTTACCTGTGACGGAGATGCGGCATTCTTAAAATCTGGAGGATGCTGTAATTGCGAGTTTAGCTTCGGAACTGCGTTGAAATTTTGGGTGGGGCGTTGTATCACTGGGCAGCTTGATGCAGCATGCCCCAGTCTATTGCATTTGAAGCAGCGAAGACTTGAATTTATTGCTTGCGATATTGTTTTTTGTCTATCCTCCTATAGCCGAAATCGTATTATATTTTCTTGGTCTTGGTCTGCGTTGTCCTGATTATCTATCGATGCTGATTTTTATGAATTTTTGGGAGGTGCGATGTACAATGGGTTGTTTGTGTCATCCTCATGAGTTCAAATTGATTTCAATCTATCAGACAGTGTTGCTTTGATTAGGTTGTACCAATCCTCTGTCTTATCAGAGCATGATTGTTTAAAATATTCATGAGTTTCATCGAAATCTTTATGTTTTTGGATAGTGGACTCTGTTTCTTCAAAGTCTGTCCAGTGCTCTTCTAATTTTTTGATCTTTTCGGAAACTAATTCTGGAGCTCTGTATTTTTTGTTCGTACTGTGGTATTCCTTTAATATTTTTCTGATTTCTTTATTTTTCTCTACCTGTGATAAGCACAGTTCGTCGAACGTTTTGTTTTCGTCAGTCATGTTTTTATATTATGTGGGGCGTAAAAATTGAGGAGAGTACAGCAAATAAAATTTTGAAACACAGCACCACAATAAAAAGGAAAATGTGTGAATAAATCTAAAAACACTTGATTTCAATTAGAATAAAAGAAAAATTAGAAAAATTTCTCGTGTGGTGGTAACATAGGTAGGTAGTTATATATTTGGGTGCGTATTATTTTTGTAAAAGTATATAAAACGACAATAGCAATAACAAAATGACTCTTCGATAGTGAAATAGAGATTAATTAATAATAACCAACGATTTGTTCGTATTAAATTTTCGAACTTTTTGTTCGGTATAAAAATTACGATGAAGGAGAGACCAAAATTTTCAGGAGAATCTAAAAGATATGCACGAAAATAGAAAAAGTAAAGCAAAATTTGCTTGTCAAATATTATCGGAAACAGAGTTATGACTTCAATAACAAATTTTGAAGTTATTAAAAAAAAAAAGGAAAAAGGTCATATTAACATGCAAAAAGTTAAACATTTGTATATATACAGGGTGTTCCGTAAATGTCTTTAATCCTTTAAGGGGATGAAAGTAGAGATCATTTGGGTCAAAAAAGTCTAGATACTTTTATATCGAACTCCGCTTGGTTTTCGAGTAAATCGATAGATAATATCGATTTTCGAGATTTTGCATACCTTATCAGAGTAATTTCGTTATAAGTTCTATTGTAATTAATGGATTGTGACGTTCGAACCTTTATTTAAAAGAACACATATTGGCCTTTCTAAGAATGCATAATTAGTTATAATTGTGCCTTCAGTTATGTAAAAAAAAACAGTTTTCTCTAGAATTTTTTATTTCACCAACATTTTTGTCGCGCTTCAGTGTACATTTATTCGAAATATCACCATTGAACGAAGTTGGCAAAACTATGAAAACATTTGCGCATTATGTCCCCTTTCGAAAATGACCTCCCTAAGTGCTATCAACAATAACAATCAACAGTTATAAGCAAACATTTGGAAGATGTGCCCATCGAGGTAATTTTCAGTTTTTTTGTAGGATTCTATCTCCTCCTACGGTTTTTAACCTACGACAACCATTTATATGTCATTTTACGGGAATCGGAACTGGCTATTAGATAGGGTACTTTTCGATTTCGAATTTCGAAAATATAGCCGCTTTAAGTTGAAACTTTGAACTCCCGCCCTCCAAAAGCTTGCCCCTCCCGCAAAAATGAGGATGCAGAATAACGAATTCTACGTAAATATCAAGTTTGGTATAAAAAAGTGTTTTTTTCGAAATCACCCCCTCCATTTTCGAAATTCGAAATCGAAAAGCATCCTATCTAATAGCCAGTTCAGATTGCCGTAAAATGACATATAAATGGTTGTCGTTGGTTAAAAACTGTAGGATGAGATAGAATCCTACGAAAAAACTGAAGATTACCTCGATGGGCACATCTTCCAAATGTTTGCTTATAACTGTTGATTGTTATTGTTGATAGCACTTAGGGAGGTCATTTTCGAAAGGGGACATAATGCGCAAATTTTTTCATAGTTTTGCCAACTTCGTGCAATGGTGATATTTCGAATAAATGTACACTGAAGCGCGACACAAATTTTGGTGAACAATTACAACTAATTATGCATTCTTAGAAAGGCCAATATGTGTTCTTTTAAATAAAGGTTCGAACGTCACAATCCCTTAATTACAATAGAACTTATAACGAAATTACTCGGATAAGGTATGCAAAATCTCGAAAATCGATATTATCGATTTACTCGAAAACCAAGCGGAGTTCGATATAAAAGTATCTAGACTTTTTTGACCCAAATGACCTCTACTTTCATCCCCTTAAAGGATTAAAGACATTTACGGAACACCCTGTATATGTATATTGTCGATAAAGGAAAATGAAATTTGTTTGCTAACCAAATGCGGGTAATTTAAACCGCTTCTTCCAACCAAAATCTCCTCCTGATCGACAGGCTTATGAAGCTTTATTGAAGGAGGACAATTATCGATTCTTTCCGAAGTCCTCTGACCGGCAAGCTCACGAAGTCTTACCACAGAGGTCGCTTCGTGGAAGAGTAGGTTTTGATTTGTGGTGTTGAATTGAAGAAGTTATTTTCTTCTTGATATATATATAAATCACAATCAAAATCAATAAAAAAAAATGCAAATTCCTAATTAATCAGATTAAACGTAAATAACCAGAAAAAGTGTAATTATGTAAATAGCTTGTAAATATGGAAAAAAAAAATCAGAAAATATGGAAATGTGAGCTAAATATGGGAAATGTAAGTAATAAAAAAAAATATGTAAATTAAAAGTAACTTGTTTCTCCCGATATATTGTAGTGTTAAATTTTTCTACCTTATATATTATCCGAAATGTATAAATCTGGAGTTGATGCTGGTTATGAGTATGATGAATATAGACGGGGATTAAGATGTTTGTAGATGTTGATACGTCGCGAGTCCTGGGCGACGATTTCTTGTAGAGTTATAGTTGGGAATATAAAGTTCAAATTGGCAGATGGTATTATGATCCTGAAGATACGTCGAGCGTCTTCCTTCCTTCTATATATCGTCTTAGTGAGGCAGGGATGAAGCCTCCTTCGGTTCCACGGTGAGCGCTTGGGCGCTTAAACTATCTCCTCTAAGTACCTCCTGGGTACCGGGCTTATTGTTATTTTTTTTTTATCAAATTTAGTTGATGTTGTTAATGTTGTTGTCTTTTTCTGACAGTTTTCTTACTATATTATTGTTATTTTTTTTAACTGTTTAATTTTAATTTAACTGATTTGATTTTTTTTTTCATTGGCACTGATTTGTTGTCTGGTAGATTTATATTATTATTTTAATTTTTCGTTTATTTTTACTTTTTATTTAATTTTACTGGCACTAATTTATTATTTTTGGGTAGGTACACCGCTGCCGCCAGTTGTTATAGTGTAGTAGGATTTTATTATTTTAAGGAAGAAAATTTTTTTTTTTTTATAAAGCACTGATTTTTTTTTTTAAAAAAAATACCGCTGCACCAGTTGTTATAGTGGAGCAGGATTTTATTATTATAAGGAAGAAAAGTTTTCTTTTCTTTTTTTTAAAGCACTGATCTTTTTAAAAAAAAAAAATACCTCTGCCACCAGTTGTTATCTTCTAACGCACTCCGTGCTCCTAGGGAGAGAGCGCGCGTAGGAGTTTTATGAGATTTATGATTCTTCAAAATCACTTTATTTTTGGTATTTGATTCCCCTTTTGTGTTCACAATTTTCCACTTAAATGATAGGAATTTTACCTATATATTTTCGTTTTCAACAATTTGAGAATTAGTTTTGTTATAATTTAAAGAACACTTTTCGTTAGTTTAAGAAATTGACTTTATTATAATTTAAAGATATTTGATTAAACTCCACGAGGCGACCAATAGACGGGTGAAAAAACGACTCCTCGAGGTTTGGGCAAATTGCACCCAGGTACCCACGATATCTTGCAAGAGCTCTTTTTTCTTTTTATTGTTTTCTCACGACGTTGAAAAACGTACGTGAGAAAATGTAAAAAAGTTTTGTTGCCAGCTATATGAATATATGCAAATCTGTAATCTGATATGCACTTGTGCGCCCGTCTTGAAATATTAATTTTAAGAGGGCGCGAATAATTGTGATAATTGTATGTATGTATCTACATACAATTAGATTGGATTAAGTAGGTAAGGTACGTAATGTACGAAAAAAAAGTAAGAAGACACTGTATGTAGGTAAGTGTGCATACCGTGTGAGTGGAATGTGTGTCTGATAACAAAATGCAATTTATGCTAAATTGCATTTTGTTATAATGTGGGAATGCATTTCTAAATGCATGTTGAATTTTTATATTAAATTTTGAATGGAATTTAAATTGAAATGTTTTTTTTTCAGGGTAAATTAATGGTACATCAATATATCGTATTGGACGATACATTGATGTATTGGTATTATGGTTGTGATTCTGGGCAAAGGTACCTGCACACTCTCTTTTCGTTTTCTCTTTTCTTTTTATCTTTGCATTTTGTTTTTCTCTTCTTTCTCTTTCAATTTTTTTATATTTTTCTAATATATTGTAAGTATTACGTTTTATTTTCTCTCTCTTTTTTTTGTTTTATTTTCGAGTTTATTAGCTACTTTTAATTGCAGTAATATAGGATTTCTAATCTTGTGTAAAAATTAATGATTGATTGATTGACTTCCAACTATTAAGGCTTAGGCTAATGCCAGACGAGCGCTGTATTCCGTGCTACCATTGACCGTGCGCCATGTGAGTATGTACATATAATGGAGCTGTATACACAAGTTCCCCGCGACCAAAAGGCCGCGCTTTGCTCGCGCGAACCAATTTAGGCTGGCGTTCTCTTCTTATGAAGCGCAATCTGTAAATCGTCATGAGGGCTATTGCTAGGCATCTGCATTGCCGCACGAGCTGCCAAATGGTAATTTGAAATTAGAAGCGTAGTGTTTTTGATATGGTGGATACCTTTTAGTTATGAATAGGAAAAATGATGGTGATAGTGGAGATACGCCAGAGACCAGATCTTTGAGATACCAGAAACGAAATATACAATGACCATA
This sequence comes from Dioctria linearis, assembly GCA_963930735.1. Taxonomy (NCBI): domain Eukaryota; kingdom Metazoa; phylum Arthropoda; class Insecta; order Diptera; family Asilidae; genus Dioctria; species Dioctria linearis. The sequence goes on from OZ005740.1 coordinate 209,894,358, forward strand.
ATAAGATATACAATAATAGTTGATAATAATAATTCTCAAAATTTCTTCAATTTAGGATGCATCAAAGAGAAATGCCTGGTGAAATATCTTTCACTGTTTAGTGGATGCAAAAAGTTCTTTATTTTTGTTTTTATTTCAACAGAACATAAAAATAAACCATCATCTGGAAAATTCATTTTAATCAAAGTTAAAATCTGTTGTGCCTCAGGTGGCCATTGTCCCGAATCACAACCACAAGCGCGATACATCAATATATTGTCCTATACAAGCTGTGTTCTTTTGTGTCCGCAGAACAGGGCAGAATTAAAGATACACAAAAGAATGCCTCATACATTTTCATAGAAGATTATAAATGAAGCGAAGAGAACAAATACTTCGCTTCAATCGACAGAACAATTTCTTCTGTCCAGTATATAGGAGTTCTAGAACAAGAAACACAAAAGAACACAACTAGAATATATAGACGTATCTCAAGTTGACCCTGAAAATTAAAAATATTCTAATTCAATTTTAACTGCATTCAAAATTCCTACTCCCTTGTTATAATAAAATGCAATAAGCATAAATTGCATTTTATTATCAGGCACACATTCCATTCTCACAATATCCATACTTACCTACATACAGTGCCTTCTTCTTCCTCTTTTTCATATTTACTTATATACATACGTACATCACTTAATTTCTCAAATCTAATTTCATGTACCTATATACATACATACATTTATTCTCGCTCGCTTAAAATTAATATCTTAAGACGGGCGCACACCTGCATACCAGATTACAGTTCTCATCATGCAAATTAAACTGCATGAAAACTTTTTACATTTTCTCACGTACGATTTTTCAACGTCGTGAGAAAGCAATAAAGAAAAAAAAAAGCTTTTTGAAGTTTTTACGGGTACCTGACTGCAATATCGCCTCCTCGAGGAATTGTTTTGCAACCATCGGGCGATAAAGAACAGAAATATATCGGGAGTTTTAAAAAAGAAACGCTCTTTTTGGAAAAATTAAGTGGAAGCTTAGGGAATCGAAATCTAATTATGAAAAGTTGTTTTTAAATTAAGGAAAGTCGAATATATAAAGAAAGGTGTAAAAAGTTCATTCAAAAGAAAAAGAAAAAAAAGTTTTCGATAAAATTCGATTAAACAGAGAATATTGTATTTGTTATTTTTTTTTTTTTATAAACCCTTACGCGCGCTCTCTCCCTTGGAGCACGGAGTGCGCCAAACATTACAAGTCGAGCTAAATTGCTAATAGAAAAGAGCAACATAATTTAAAGTTGGCCGAATAAGTCACGCTCGTGTGAGTCTTTCATCATGGCGTCTGGCAAAACCCTCGAGAATACTTCCCAAGCCATGAAACAGAAATCTATATGTGTATGTGCTTAGTCCGTTTTCTAAAATATTCTATATTGATACTTATGGAAAAGTGCAAAACATTGACATATATGCTATAGAGCCTAAACTACTATCCATACAGAAAAATCGTCTTCTAGTAATTTACAGCTTGGTTCCTTACCTTCACAAAGGCTACACTTCCTATGTACCTTACTTAACAAAATAATAAAATAGTTTTGATTACAAAATAACCTTACCATTTTACGCTCAATACCTCTCAGCTGAGTAATAAATGCATGTGTGTATATGCAGCCGTAGTCCGAATCTGTAGGCAGCTACATTCGATATCATCAACCCACGGCATGCCATGACGGCACAGCGACATTACAATGATTACTCAACTGAGAATTTTTGTTTGAGGAATCGTAGTCATTTGGTTAAGATAAATTTATTTAAATAATTTTGTTAGGAAAAGTATGAACATTTTATTACCGTTCGGAAGATAAGAAAGCAGGCTCAAGATTATCAGAACACCATTTTTCTGTATGAATAGTAGTTTAGAGCGGGGGAGCAATTCAAATCAAACTTTTGTCAGTTTTACATAAGACCACGGCAAATATTTTATAATGTAAGGACTACGACAGGCCTCGCATGTGGTAGGGAGGGAGTCTGTTTCATGGCTTGTGAAGTATTCTCGGGGGTTTTGCGTGTGGCAAAACCCTCGAGAATACTTCCCAAGCCATGAAACAGAGATCTATATGTGTGCGTTCGGAGTCCGTTCTCTAAAATGTTCTATATTGATGCTTATGGAAAAGCGCCAAACATTGACTTTGTATATGCCATAGAGCCTAAGCTACTATCCATACAGGAAAATAGTGTTCTAGTAATTTAAAGCTTGGTTACTTACCTTCCCAAAGGCTACACTTCCTATATACATTTATTGCTGTAGGAGTGAAGAAATCATAGGAATGCCGTCGAAAGAAAGCCCAGCGAATGACGCCGTACGCAGTGTGACCCCAAAACAACTGCTTCAGTCTGATCGATGGTAGCAGGAGATGAATACCTGATATGCCAAGAGGATAAACGATAAGAACAGCCACACTTATAATGGAACAAGCAAACAAACAAGTAAATAAGAAGGCACTACAAACAATTTGAAGACAAGGATAACCATATAATGAACACCTTATTTGTAAAAAAATACGCAGCTACAAAAATTGTCAGAATAAACACGACAGGAATTAAAAGATGGAATTGTGCAGATATCATCAAAAAAGGCTCGTGCATTTACCAGAAAATTTTTATCTTTATCACCATTTCTCGACAAGGAAAAGATACTCAGGGTCGGTGGACGTATTCATAACTCAGTTTTAACCTTCATTACAAGACATCATGTAATCACGACAATGGGTTATATCTTTGCAAAAGATTTAGGGTTAATTTAGTCAAAACCCACTTACAAAGACGGATTGGTGCATCAATCCTAACCTTCGAAGAATATATTGATAGCATGGGCGTACTAATTCCAACATTGTTGGCATGATTTTCACCGTCTCCTGCTGTCGCCATATTTATGAGCATATAGAGTATTTCGTGGGGATATTAATTCCGGTAACCATAGATATGGAACAATCAAAAGTTATATCGGAGGTCATTGGGAATTCCTAATGGTTTGGGATGCGGGGCGTAACGATTTTTTCTTGACTCTTTTCAAATATAAATTACTCAGAACGATACGCCATATGATAATGATTGAAAAGCTATTAGATAGGTTTCTGTTTTCCAGCAACCCGTTCTGTTTTGTTTTGAAGGTATGGGTAAGCAATTCAAATTCATAATTTAAATCAGCTGTCTTCATTTAACTACCCAATTTTTTGGTATTACTTAATTAGTGTATGGCAACACTAATAATACAAACGGGTTGCAGCTTCAAGTTCAACCAAATAAGATATCATGTGAAGTCAACGAATGCAAATTTCAAAGTTGAAGTCAAAGTTACTGTAGTGAATGTGTTTCAGGCTTTACTCACTACGCTTGCCATGATATTTAGCTTCAGCAATGTCACGTTGGATTCTATTCGAACTGCGAATTAACTAGGCCGTTCTGCAATTTATTATCCATCCGTTCTTGGATTGATTTCCGATGTGTACTTTTATTCAACTATTTTTATGGTTTTGAATAAATTTAACCACAGCACTGAAATATGTAGAAGAGTACTGTGGCTATTTAGGATTGCGCAACACGCTCAGTAGGATTAAGCACATCTTGGGATAAATTAGAGTTCAAACTAGTTGGACTGTTTGATTGTGACGAGTTATTTATTTAGAAGACCAAGCTGGATTACATGTCAGATTTGCTTGATGGGAAGAAGTTTGGCAACTGGAATAGCTAAAACTCATAGAGATACAACAATGCTAAAATGCTCATCTATTAGTGCCTGTGGGTGGACAATAGAAAAATATCTCAACGAGTAGTTGGTGTTGCAAAAAAACATTGTTTTACGTTTGAGGTTTGCCAAGATGCATCCAAAGCTTGAGATCATGGAGTGGGCTCAAAACTCCGATAGTGATGCTTTTAAAAATAGTATGAACCGATAATTGGGGTGCTATTAAAAAACAACACAAATTTGGATCTATAGCCCCTAGGAGAGAATTCGGAATTTGTAAGAGGAAGTTTGGATAGAGAAACTTTTTTATATAATTGAACAACCGTGATTTTTTGTGGAAATCAGAGTTATTCGAGATCTTCTATTGAAATATTTATGTACATTTATATCACACGTGTGTAATTCACTTTTTCAAAACATACCCAGCGGGAAATATGTCAAGCGCTTGTAAAGGTAAGCGCTTCCATGCAATAGCCAGAAAATACCTTTTCCGATGCGCCCTCTTACCATAGCCAAAGTAATCTTTGCGGAAACAGATCTCTTCTCTGACAGGCTTATTCATAACCTATCTCTTTTTTGTTGTGAAAAGATGACTCATATGCATCTGAAACCACCGCAGAATATTGATTCTGTAGTAGGTAGTCAGTTGAAAAAAAACATTGTTTTACGTTTGAGGTTTGCCAAGATGCATCCAAAGCTTGAGATCATGGAGTGGGCTCAAAACTCCGATAGTGATGCTTTTAAAAATAGTATGAACCGATAATTGGGGTGCTATTAAAAAACAACACAAATTTGCATCTATAGCCCCTAGGAGAGAATTCGGAATTTGTAAGAGGAAGTTTGGATAGAGAAACTTTTTTATATAATTGAACAACCGTGATTTTTTGTGGAAATCAGAGTTATTCGAGATCTTCTATTGAAATATTTATGTACATTTATATCACACGTGTGTAATTCACTTTTTCAAAACATACCCAGCGGGAAATATGTCAAGCGCTTGTAAAGGTAAGCGCTTCCATGCAATAGCCAGAAAATACCTTTTCCGATGCGCCCTCTTACCATAGCCAAAGGAATCTTTGCGGAAACAGATCTCTTCTCTGACAGGCTTATTCATAACCTATCTCTTTTTTGTTGTGAAAAGATGACTCATATGCATCTGAAACCACCGCAGAATATTGATTCTGTAGTAGGTAGTCAGTTGAAAAAAAACATTGTTTTACGTTTGAGGTTTGCCAAGATGCATCCAAAGCTTGAGATCATGGAGTGGGCTCAAAACTCCGATAGTGATGCTTTTAAAAATAGTATGAACCGATAATTGGGGTGCTATTAAAAAACAACACAAATTTGCATCTATAGCCCCTAGGAGAGAATTCGGAATTTGTAAGAGGAAGTTTGGATAGAGAAACTTTTTTATATAATTGAACAACCGTGATTTTTTGTGGAAATCAGAGTTATTCGAGATCTTCTATTGAAATATTTATGTACATTTATATCACACGTGTGTAATTCACTTTTTCAAAACATACCCAGCGGGAAATATGTCAAGCGCTTGTAAAGGTAAGCGCTTCCATGCAATAGCCAGAAAATACCTTTTCCGATGCGCCCTCTTACCATAGCCAAAGGAATCTTTGCGGAAACAGATCTCTTCTCTGACAGGCTTATTCATAACCTATCTCTTTTTTGTTGTGAAAAGATGACTCATATGCATCTGAAACCACCGCAGAATATTGATTCTGTAGTAGGTAGTCAGTTGAAGTGTGCGGTTAATTAAAATTTTATTTAATTGAAGCTCATTCAGAACAAAACTGAAATTATTAGTAAATTCTTATCTTGATTCCCTCTGTATTCCCCAAAAGCGCTCCAAGACTGCTACGGCTACCCTACAAGCGCTCCAATATACCTATCCTTAAAACTTCCCAAGAGTCCCACCCTCCAAGGACCCAAGCGTGCCACCCTACAAGTGCTCCAAGAGTGCCACCCAAGAACGCTTCCCAAGAGCCTAGATCTTAGCGCTTTCGTCTGCGGGCATGCTCATGTTCAAACAATATGAACAAGGATACGGTGGGGAAGCGCTGTAAACTTCCAAAGAAACGCTCTTGCAGTCTTCCTTGAGTTCCAGCTGGGTTTCCACAAAAATATTTATAAACGCATGTGTAGCGGTACCAAATATTTTCAATGCACGCTGACGTAGCCGACATAATACTACCAACCGTGACAAACAAATTTTTTTTAGCATCCCGGATACTATGCTAGAAAGAAGAAATCGAGGAGTATATTACAGTCAACCAAGTCGGTCACTACTAGCATTTACTTCGACTGGTTCTTTACCCGATATATAATATCAAAATTATAAATTATTATCTAGTTTGTAGCATGATAACATTAAAACGAAGAACTAAGCGGTTAAGAGTTACTTTGTTTTAACTTACTACATCCATACATAAATAAAATCTAATGTGTATTCTAATTTTTCCTGTGGACATTGTGTGGTACGCCATTTTAAATAATAGAACTTAAAAACGTTGCCTTCCACACTTATTTTATAAAAATTATTTAATGCGGAATATAGACCGGTTTCAGCTTTTCGGCTATCTTCAGTATATTAACAGTTTTTGTATTGCTGAAGTAGCTTAAATCTAGTGGTTTGCATAGCGGTGAATAATGGAGATCCGTTTGGTCGTTGAAGCATGCAGAATTTGAATTGAATAGAGCTTAAGATATTTTCAGTGATTCTAACAAGTTTAGCTTTCTACCTTTGTCACAAAAATTCAAAATTTCTCGTTCTAAGTCTCCATTGTTATTTAATTTATCGGTTGTATCTTTAACACTTGGCATAACAATAGGCTACTCAGATTTTTTACCATTTGAAAACCTACGTGTATATCATGTTTCTTTAGTGCCTTAGCTCTTCTGTCCGATATCCCTCTATAATATGGTAATGAGGCCCAGGTTTTTTCAGTAGGTACAATTCTGCTTAAACAAGTAATTCCTTCCCCAAGTTTATTTGTTAATTTTCTGTTTAAAATTCCGAATATTAACTCATCATTGAACCCGTTATTGCATGTTATGTTCTTAATTGTTTTAATTTCTTTCTCTCTATCAGATAAAAAAATAATATATTTCAAAGCAATGAACCCAATAACATCTAAGTTGTCAGGCTACCCAAAAATCCATAAGGAAGGTGTACCCGTTCGTCCAGTAGTATCTAGTATAAATAGCCCAAATTACAACCTGACTAAAGAGTTATACAACATATTAAAAAACGTTACACCCCAGTATAAATACACAATAAAAAACTCTTTAGATATTGTGGATAAAATTAAAGATCATATTAAAATGCCAAATTAGTTTCATTTGAAGTGGTAAACCTATTTGCAAATGTTCCCGTAGAAGATTGCACATAAGTATGTAAGAAATGGGTTCAGAACTCACACTTGAGCCCGAACCAACAAATACAACTTTTATATCTTACTGACTTAGTCTTAAAACAAAATTATTTTGGTTTTAATAAAGAATTTTACAAGCAAATTGACGGATTGGCTATGGGCTCATCTATATCTCCGTTTATGGTGGACATGTACATGAACAACCTAGAACAAAGGATTTTCAATTCGAAAAATTCTATGCTTGAAAATGTACAATTCTGGTATAGGTATGTAGCCGACCTAATATGTCTTTGGAAAGGTAGTTTGAGACAACTCAAAAATTTTTAAAGTTCCTGAATTCTTTCAACAGTGAAATCCAATTCACAATGGAAATTGAAGAAGATAAATACATTAATTTCTTAGATCTTACAATAATGAAAAAAATAGGACAAACTCAAACTTAAGATTTATAGAAAAGATACATATGCAGGCATAGTCATTCACAAAAAATGTTTTACACACTTCAAATATAAACATTCAGCATTTGAAAACTGGGTACATAGAGCAGTATTTATCCCAAAGAATAAAAATGATAGAGAAGAAGAAATTAAAACAATTAACCTATTGCCGCAAACGACGGCTATAGCCGTCCAATTTTTGGCGATATGTAGGCAAATCGCGGCTATAACTGTCTTACATAATTTCATCAATAAAAGAGGAAACATTTTTAGTACGGACTTTTGCATTACTACTACTTAAATATAATATTAATTCTTCAGTAGAACGTTGAACAAAAATTACGTATAATTGTAGATAAAATAGTCGATTTTGTGTATGATTTTTCTTGTCCTGAACAAGTCAAAATATGTTAGCTTTAATAATCAAATGACGGCTATAGACGTGTGTGAAAAGTGTGCGGCAATGGGTTAAGAACATAGCAAGCAATATCGGGTTCAATGATGAGTTTATAGTTGGGATTTTAAAAAGAAAATGGAGAAATAAACTTATAGAAGGAATTACTTATTTAAGAAGAATTGTACCTACTCAAAAAACCTGGGCCTCATTACCAAATTACGTAGAGATATCAGACAGAAGAACTAAGGCACTAAAGAAAAATGATATACACGTAGGTTTTCAAATGGTAAAACATTTTAGTAACCTATTGTCAAGTGTTAAAGATACAACCGATAAATTAAATAAAAATGGGGACTTAGACCGAGAAATTTTGAATTTTTGTGACAAAGGTTGAAAGCTAAACTTCAATTCAAATTCTGCATGCTTCAACGACCAAACGGATTTTCATTACTCACCGCTATGCAAACCATTAGATTTAATCTACATTAGCAATACAAAAAATGTTAATGTACTGAAGATAGCCGAAAAGCTGAAACCGGTCTACTTTCCGTGGTAAATAATTTTTATCAAATAAGTGTGGGAGACAACGTTTTTAAGTTCTATTATTTATAAAAACTAATATTAAAATGACAAAATTATTAATTAATATAACATAAAATTATTATGTGCATATTATTATAAGTATTTCTGAAGTATATAAAATTATGACAATATTCTCATTGCTGAAATTGAGTTTAAAATCTATGAAAAATTACCTCATTGCTGTCCAGCCACGAGTTATATAAAACGGGACAGAGCCATATAAAAATTAGTTGATATTTATTGATATACTCATTGCCACCACAAACAAAATTAGAAACTACTGCGTCTTGTTTCGTTAATTAATTGATCATAACAATTTTTATTTTTATCTACTAAAACCTACATATGTAATATTCAGTTTCCATAAGCTACCATGATTTGAATAATATAAATTAGGAAAAAGCTATTTGTAGATAGTACAATAAATCATGGAAATAATTGTGTCGATTTTCATGTTAATTTCTTTACCAAATATTTCTATGTTATTGCTCTTGAGCGAACTAAGTCTCAATAAGTGAAAAATAAGTCAGTGAAAGAAATTATCTTTAGAAGACATCAGCAACAAGAGAACCCTTGATGAATGCTTTGAACGAGATAAAATGAAAATTGGTAAGCTCGAGCACCTTATTGGTGGCATTACTTTAATTTTAGACATAAATATTTAAATTTTGGTCATAGCTAGAAACTTTATGCAGAACTTCTTTTAAACGCAGGGTATCCCTAGAATTGACAGTAATTTCGTTTTAGTTTTAATTCATAAATTATGATCTCCACATATTTGGATTTTGTAATAATCGTTATTCATGTAACTTACTTGAAATAAATTCTCGTATTATCGCGAAATATTCTTGATGGAAACACAATTTCTATCTTAATTCACTGACAGCTTGTATATAATCTTTAATTGAATATTAACTCTCTTATAGCTCTGAGACTAGAATGAACAGGAAGGAATTTACATCGACCGGCAATTTACTTTTGAAAAGTGTGAAATATAAAGGAACGTACCAGTGGTAAGTTTTCTGAAAGCTTTTAGAACTGGGCGTTCGACTTGTTATTTTCAAGTTTGAGTACTTATTAATTCTTGGGTAATATTAAAAATTTATAGATAAAGTATTCACTGATACGAAAAATTGAAATTAAAAAATATATATTATTATTGTATGTGCATGTTGAAGTGGGAACAAGGGATAATGAAAGAAATTATTAGTTATTATAAATACATATATAAGTAGTAGGTGCAAGTAGAACAAGGGTGTCTGTAATCATAATATGAAGGCTCTCTAAATTATATAATGAGTATATGATGGGGTTGGATTGGCTCAGTTTACAACATTTATTAGATCTAACGTGTTTTAGAACAGCAATTTGAATCCTTTTAATAGCTCAACACCTTGTCCGATTGTCGTGTATATAATAAATTAAATATTGCAGAAGAAAAATGAGCTAAAGCAACAACTTTTGTATTTTACATAATTGGAATGCCTTTAAAGTTGAAGCCAAGTTTCTTTTCTAGTTTTATAGTAACTAATTTTTTCTTACTTGAAAGGCAAAGACGATCTTAAGCCAGCAAAGGAATAAATCCAAAATATATCATAGAAAGAGGCCCGATTGATATATAATATATAATTCAAAATAAAGAAACAATCTGTATTTGGATAAAACATTTGCATAAAACACATATGTAAAGGGTTTTTCATTAAGAGCGCTCGAACTTTGTATATTATAATGATGACACGCATTCATACTATAATTCCCAAAAGTACAGTATTGTTTCTGTTTTAATAAGCAGTCGTATACCCAGATTTATTTTTTTGTTGAAGTTTGAATCCAAAACCTCTTGCCTGATAGATTAAATAACGAACAATTACTGAACTAACTATCTTGAGCGCCACAAATACATGTGTGTACCAATTTTTCATTTGAGTATTATAATTTTTATAAGTTAAAAACTTACGAATAATATGTAGACAAAATATTAAGAAAAGTTAAGAGTAATGCTGATTTTATATTCCAGAGGTGTAAAAAATAAAATTAGTTAGAAAAAGTAGTATATGGATTACGCAAGTAAGCGACATCCAATGTACACATGCACTACTACAGTATAAATGAACAGTGTGCGTTGAAGGCTAGAAAAAGGTGCCGTCGGTCGTCGGTTGTCTATTAAAAATTTAAATGTCGGAATTGGAACTGATTTCCGGAACATCAGGTATATGTCACGTATAGAACAAAAAGCAGACTTAAGTCGAACTTGTTTTTTCTTGCAGTTACTGCATCCTTAGACATTATTGAAAGCGAATGTGTTTGGTTATAAAGAAGTGACGAAGAAACTATAAGAGCACGAAATTTTATTTTTATTTAAATAAGACTTTTCCACGATATAGGATCAAATATGAGCACTTGATAAAAAAAGAACATTTTAATCTGTTTGACGATATCACCGAATTTTACGATTTATGCTTCAGTTATCGAGCTTTAAATTTGAATTCGTGAAAAAATGTCATGAAAATTTCTTTAGTTATGCTTGATTTCGTACAATTTTTTTACGAAGGACATAATTTTTCGTATAAAATGTGACCCGTCACCAGTCCTATAAAACAACAAGTAAAAAAGATAGAATTGGTCTAACAAGGAAAGGGTCCGTACTCGTTATCATCGATTTCGTCAAAATTCACAGAATATGTAGGGGTAGACTAGAAATGAAAGTGATGCAAGTGGGAGCTCCAGATGACCAAACGAAACCGAAATAATGCATAATGTAGGGGAGCCCGGGGTTTTGTACGCTTACTCCTTTGAAAATTCTTAAATTTGCAAATTTTCGCGGGAGTTGTCGCGGTTAAATTGCAACAGAATTTTTCGATTCTGTAACTGACATTTCTGTGCATTTTCAAAGATCGTCGGTAGATGGCAAAAAGCGGGTATGCACAATTTTTGTAGATTTAAGTTTTTTTAAATAGGTAAATGACATCCGATAATCTCTTTTTAAAAGCACATAAATAAAAAAAAAACAAAAAATTGGTGTAGAAACTGCAAGCTTTTTTGCAGTTTGTGTCGACTAAAAATGAAACAATACCTTTCTTGCCAAGATGTTTAATACTTGAAGGGTAGAATGCAAGTGAAGTTACAAATTGTTACAACAACGGCTAGTACAAAATATTCACTGAACTCTATTTTTAGCACAGTATAACAAATAGAAAATAGTATACAAACTTACGCGGTATTTTTGAATATTAAATTTAACATCGCATACAATATATATGTAGCATATGAAATGCAAGAACTATAGTTGGTGAATTAACAATTAATTAATTAGAAAATATATATAGCATGACGAAACATCCCGCCGCCGTTGAAAGTATCCGAGAGAGTTTCAATCTCTAATCCTCCATTGGAAGAGGTGCTAATTTATGTACGGCTCGTCGTATAATGCCATGAGGAGTTTGTACTTCGACTACACGTATTTTGCCATCTGGACCGGGAAACGTTTTAAGTATACGACCCAATTTCCATTTATAAGAAGGAATGTCATCCTGATGAACTAACACCATGCATCCAGGTTGAATGTTGACACCCTTGGATTGCCATTTACATCTTTGTTGCAGTTGGTGCAAATATTCCTTCGACCAGCGATGCCAAAAGTGTTGGTGAAGTGCGGACACACGCTGCCATCTACGAAAATATTTGATTTTATCAATGTCATAAAATGGTTCAATGACAGGTTCTAAAGGGGGTTGTGACAGGAAATGTGCAGGAATTAATGCTTGGAAGTCATTAGGATCAGAGGAAAGGGGGATTATAGGCCTTGAATTTAAGATGCCTTCAATTTGAATCATAACTGTGGTCAGCTCTTCATTGGTTAACAGAGCATTCTGTAACGAGCGGTAAAGATGAGTCTTAGCGGACTTCACCGCCGCTTCCCAGAGACCGCCGAAGTGTGGCGATCTCGGGGGAATATGATGGAACTCAAGTGCGTTGTTACTAAACCAAGATGCGATGTCCTTTTGAGTGTGTTCCTGGTAGAAGGTATCCCTGAATTCTTCCAACAATCTACGAGCCCCAACGAAGTTGGTTGCGTTATCACAATACAGATGTCGACATAAGTTCCTGCGACCGACAAATATCTTAAGCGCAGCTATGAACGCTTCCGAGGTTAGGTAGCTCGAGTAGCAAAGCAAATGAATATGGCGTTGTAAGACTTGTAAAGAGCTTTTCCTCGAAGACGGTAAGTTGTTTTGATAGGTCCACAAAAATCCAACCCAGTATGTATGAATGGCAGTGAAAACTTCACTCTGCTCTTAGGTAGAGCTCCCATGATTTGCTGTGCTAAGCGAGGACGGTATCGATTACAATGAATGCAACTGCGCACTATATTTCTGACATAATCACGAGCATTTATTATCCAGAATCTTTGGTGAATAATCGCAACTAACGCTTGTGGGCCAGCATGGAAATTCTTAGTGTGTAAGTACCTTACATACGATTTAACAAAGCGTTCTTTCGAGGCAATAGAATGGGAAAACGATAGTCAATAGGTGCATCAGCAAGTTCCAATCGTCCACCTACTCTTAGCAATTGCAGGTTTAGCCCAGGTAATTTTTCTAAGAAGGGTGTAAGTTTTCGCAGACAACTTTTGTTGGATATCTCGCTTCCTTGCTCTAATGCTTGAATCCCTTCATAAAACTCATGTTGTTGAATAGCCCATACTAGGAACATAAAAGCATTGTCGATATCAGCTGCCGTCAATTCTCCGCTTTGAACGATGTCATTCGTACGTTTAGATTTTAGCTTACGAACATAGCGTAGTACATATGCGAAGCGGCGACAATTTTTAATAAAATCACTAGCAGAGCCCATTAGAACTGATTTAATCTTTTTCGTTCAGGTAAGTCATCGGGGCTCATATGCCGTTTTTTCAAGGGAGGCCACATGTCCTTTGAATGCCTTAAAAACTCTGGCCCAGAAAACCACATGAATTAAGGAGATCCTCAGCTGCAATACCTCTGAAAATAATATCAGCTGGATTTGCTTTAGAGTTAACATGCCTCCAGGTTGCTTACTCGGTCAGCGTTTGAATCTCCGACACGCGATTCGAAACGTAGGTCTTCCAGTTAGATGCATGGCTGGCCAGCCAATCGAGCACAATCTCCGAATCTGTCCAGAGATACTGTTCACTTATAGGCTAAGGAATATTGTCACGAACTTTTGCTAAGAACTTCGAAAGCAGTAATGCTGCACAAAGCTCCAGGCAAGGTAATGATCTGCATATTCATGTTGGTGCAACTTTTGACTTTGCTGCTAGTAAGTTGACGAAAACGTTTCCAAGCTCATCGGAGCATTGAATATATATACAGCACCCATAGGCCCTGGTTGATGCATCCGCAAATCCATGAAGTGTAATATTAGAAGCCCTGCCTACACAAAGTACCAATCGCGGAATCCGTATACTACTGAATGCTTGCAATTGAGATTTGAACTGACACCAACGAGATTCTAAATCTTGGGGAACCGACTCGTCCCAATTTAGTTTTAGTAACCAAAGTTCTTGTAAAAAAATCTTAGCGCACACAACTACCGGATTCACGAGTCCTAGCGGGTCGAACAACCGAGCGATATCCGACAGAATTGTCCTTTTAGTGACTCTAGACGTAGAAACGATCGGTGGTTTATATTGAAACCGAAACTCAGCAGCAATGGGCTCCCATATTATACCTAGCGTTTTAACGACATCGGTATCATTAATTCTTAATGTCTTCTCACGTTCAGTCTCCGGAATTTCTGATAAGAAATCCAAGTCATTCGAGTACCATTTCCTCAGAGAAAATTGGCCAGACCTTAAGATAGTATCAACATTACGACGAATTTCCATAAGTTCCTCACGAGTATCTGCCCCAGTTAAAAGGTCGTCCATGTAGAAGTCCTGAGCCACTATTTTTGAAGCCTTTAGTAGCTTTGAGTGGTAATCCTCTGATAATTGTTTCAAGCATCTCGTTGCAAGAAATGGAGCAGAAGCCGTACCATAAATGACTGTTTTTAAACGAAAGACTTGTAAATCTTCTTTAGGCCTATTTCGCCAGAGAATAAGCTGATAATTCCGATCCTCGGGGTATACTAAAATTTGCCTGTACATGGCGGAAATATCCGCGGTTAATGCTAATTGGTAACAACGAAATCTGCATATAATCGAAAAAAGATCATCTTGTATAGTGGGGCCCACTATAAGTACATCGTTGAGTGCTTTGTTCGATGCCGTGCGACATGAAGCATCAAAGACAACACGAAGTTTCGTTGTCGAACTGTCTGGGCGCAAAACGCCACGATGTGGCACAAAGTAATGAGGATTCGGCACATTTTCCATAGCTAGTGCCTCCATATGACCTGCAGCAAGATACTCCTCTAGAAACTGAGAATATTTTATCTTGAGGTCCGGATCCTTCATCAGTTTTCTTTCCAGATATTAGAAACGACGACGAGCAATTTCTTAAGAGTTTGTAAACTGAAATGATTAATCCTTAAAAGGCAGCTTAACCATAAATCGTCCATCAGGTAAACGACGTACTGTGTCGCGAAAGATAGCTTCGCATTCTGTATGCTTGGGATTCGGGATAGGTGGTGTCCCTTCAATAGTTTCTTCCTTCCGGAAACGCTCGACTAATTCATTCAAGGATATATCCTCTGCAACAATTCCGTCAGCTTTCTCCTGACCATAAGCTATACAAGCCAAAGTGGGCGTTAGCGGCAACGGATTAACATATTTCCCTGAGACCACCCATCCAAAGAGAGTTTTCTGTAAAGTAGGTAAGTTCTTTTCCAACTTAATTTGACCCACACAAAGAAGTTCGAAGAAGACATCTGCACCAATTAGAATATCTACCTTCTGTGGCTTAAAAAACTCTGGGTCAGCCAATTGAATATTAGATGGGATATGCCAATCATCCACGGCTACACCTTTTTCCGGCTGAATACCGGTTATGTGTGGGAGGACGTAAAATGATAAATTAGTTTCGAAATCACAGATTCTAGATTTAATAGCAGCTTGGGTAGACCAACGAACGTCCGAAGAAACATTTGCAATCCCGCAGATAGTTACATCCGTCCTATGTTTCCTTAGTTTAAGCTTTTGAACAAGACTCTCCGAAATAAAATTAAGCTGAGAGGCTGAATCTAGTAATGTCCTAGCAAGATGATATCGACCAGAACTATCCTTCACTTGGACAACAGCTGCGGCAAGGAAAACATGACCCTGGACATTATCCTTAGATAATAACGACGAACTTAAGTTAGAATTCTCCGCACCAGACGTTTGGGACTCTATGTTTGTATTGAAGTTGGTATGGTTTTCACTTTCAACTGCTGGGACTGTATTCGCAGCGTATCTATGTAAACATGTATGATGGGGCTTAGAGCAAACACTGCACTTCCTCGAAGTACATTTCTTTACGCTATGTCCTTTCGACAAACAATTGATACACAATGCTTTCTTCTTGACGTGTTCAAACCTGTGCAATACAGGGAGTCCGAGAAACTTTGGGCAATAATAAATAGTATGACCAGAGTCATTGCAAAATAAACAACGAGATTTAGAAATTGTTAATGTTGTAGAGTTCGAGTTAGATTTCTTTCCTTTACAGAAATTTGGTAATCTTGTCGACGCCGCCGGTGACAAATCATTCCTTTGTTCCGCTTTGGTTTCTCTAGCTTCTAGTAACTGACAACGATTGTTAAGAATTTTAGAACACTTGTCCCAGGTTGGCAGACTAGAGTGTTCCATTGATTCTTCCAATTTATTTTGTGATTCAGGATCTAATTTAGCGGTCACCAAATGAATTATTAACGCATTCGTAATGTCCGCTTCTGAGCCTAAACTCTTTAGTGCACTCAAATGAGCGTTAGTGCTATCTACCAAATATCGTAACTGATTGGCAGAATTTTTAGACACTCTGGGTAAATTTAACAAATCTAATACATGCTCTTGAAAAGTTAAGTACCTATTATCATATCTCTCCTTTAATTGAGTTAGAGCTTTAGAATAGTTATCTTCACTGATTTCGAACGCCTTAACTGTGCGTAATGCAGCACCAGTTAAACATGAGAGTAAATGGTTAAACTTTTCTATTGCTGACAATGAATCGTTTTTATCCACCAGCCTTGTAAATGATCCAATGAAATTAGGGAATTCTGAATATTTACCACTGAACTGTGGCAACTTAAGTTTCGGTAAATTATCCTTAACCATGGACGGTGTCAACAATGAATGATCTTGAAAGGAACTTGAACCACGTTGACCGTTCATCAATGTTAATAATTTCGATTTCGTGGCGCAATATACGTCTTCCAGATCCCCCCTGATCTTTTGTTCATTAGCATCCTCTGGAGCTAGTTTTTCAATAGCTGATTGAAACGACAAGATCTGTTTAAAGTAGGACTCAAGGATGCCTAGCCGACATTCCAGTTCAGTGCTTGATATGGAGCTTGCCTTGGACTCAATGATATTTTTTATCCGCGTAATACAACCCTTAGTGGACGCTCTTTGTATTTTAAGCTCGGCGAGTTCACTCATATTGAACAAAATATTTGTTACTTTCACGATATCACGAATTGTTTATAAGATTTTTCAAATAGAAAGAAAGTTTACAATTAATTTTCAAGCCTGCTATGGTCACACTGGCATTGGTGCCTTCACAAGCTTTTATATTCGAGAATTTTTTTAATAGGAATTATAATTTAATTAATTCGATAGCAATTATAACGCTAATCCAAAACCGAATGTTTCCTTAGGTACCAATGAGTAAATTTATGAAGTAATATATAAAGGTTCAACGACCTAAAAGATAAAATCTCTATTCACAAGCACCGTTCTTATCTATTCTATGCATGTTCTAATGCCAGACAACTAATAATTTTATTCACGCACACAATTGCAGTAATAATTTATGCGTTCATATGTATAAGTCATTAAAAAATTGATATTCACACAATAGGCATAATAATAATGATCAAAATATGAAATTGAAAATATGTACCTTGCAATGTTCGAAATTATTTGTTCACGTGCCGCACGCACAAGGCCTTTACGATAATTTACTTACGGCGCTTTCTAGAAAATAGTCTGGTACTTGTGTAGGCGGTTTTGTTTCAATTGGAGCAATTTCCCTCGATGATTTGATCCAACGATGATTAAATCAGCAGCAATATTTTTAAGAATATCGTCCAACAAAATGGATGCACGTGTGCAGCGATCCCACGACGACAGACGATCAATGCTATGAATCCAGCGACGATATAATTATTGCTTGCAGTTGATTAAAATTTCAACAAAGGCAATGATAAAATTGAGAAATTGTCCCTGCTCGGGCGCCAAATGTAGAAACTGCAAGCTTTTTTGCAGTTTGTGTCGACTAAAAATGAAACAATACCTTTCTTGCCAAGATGTTTAATACTTGAAGGGTAGAATGCAAGTGAAGTTACAAATTGTTACAACAACGGCTAGTACAAAATATTCAGTGAACTCTATTTTTAGCACAGTATAACAAATAGAAAATAGTATACAAACTTACGCGGTATTTTTGAATATTAAATTTAACATCGCATACAATATATATGTAGCATATGAAATGCAAGAACTATAGTTGGTGAACTAACAATTAATTAATTAGAAAATATATATAGCATGACGAAACAATTGGATTAATCGATAAGTTGTAGACAAGCATTTCGAAATGAATTTTGGCTGTCGAAAATTAAATTTCGCAACTTAATCAGACGGGGATGAAAAATATACTCCAAAAATCAGAATAAAAACCTAAAAAAAACTAGGAAAATTTAAAATCGAATAATATTTACCCCACCTCCCTCAGAACACCAGAATTCGGGAAATGAGAAAGTTTTTTTCATTTGTGTATATTAATGACCTTTTGACACTGAATTTATCATCTGATTTTGATGAGATAGTCTACGAATATTGTACACAGATGGTAGAACATAAAATAAATACCCGCACCCCTAGAAAAATAATTTTTTTTTATTATAATAATATATAAATAACCCACCACGGGTTACCACATTGTAACCCGATTCCGCACGAATCTCGTAAAAGTTTCAAAAAATCGTAAAAAACTCACAATGAACTTAGCAAAAAGAATTTTGGGAATTTGGCCGAGAAATAAAGGTGGTAGCTTTAAGACCGATTCACACTGCCGCGATATCGATTGCGATAACGTAGCGATAGCGATAACTATGCGACAGCGATAGATCGCTACACATAGTTTTCAATACAAACGCTCACATCAATGCGTCAATGCAGCATGCACAATTTTAGTCATCTATGGCGGGCTGTTTTTTTTTTTTTTCATTATTAAGCCAAACTCAGGGGATATCCTATGATGCAAAGCACAGCGTGGCAGGAAGGAGATAGGGAAAGGATTAAGGGATATGAAGAGAGCGGCGGAGGTGCCGATGTATGTCGCCCTTAAACTTTCGCAGGTTGTATGCCGGAGGAAAGACAGAAGATGGTAGGCTGTTCCACATTCGCACAGTTCGGGATAAGAAAGCATCACGGAATTTTAGTGTACGGCCGAAGGTAATTTGAAGGATAAAAGGATGAGCGCGGGATGCAGCGCGAGTATTGCGTGCAGGAACTATTCTACAAGGGATCAGACTAGATATTTCATCAGAACATTGACCATGCATATAGCGATAAAGGAGCGAAAGGCATCCAACATTGCGACGGTGCTCGAGCGAGTCGATATGACGAATAATTGCCACATCGCCAATGAGCTTGCAGGCTCTCTTTTGGACAATATCCAATGAAGGTAAGGCTGTGCGACCAGCCCCGGCCCAGATATGGGAATTGTATTCCATTCTAGGTCTGATGTAGGACTTGTAGAGGAGCGCTATATTTGATGGGCTGAAATATTTCTTACACCTTTTCAAAAAACCAAGACATTTTGATGCTTCTTTGGCAACCGAGAAGATGTGATCTGTCCAGCTTAACTTACTGGAAATATTAATGCCAAGAATTCTTAGTGACGGTGAATCAGGAATTAATGCACCATCAAACGAAACGTGAGTGGTTATGTGATGGTCTTGTTTTAATGAGATGAGACAGCTTTGGGTCTTAGATGCATTGAATTCGACGCGATTCACTTTGCCCCAAGTGAGAATATTGTCAAGATCGTTATTCAATGATCTAGTCATGCAGTCTCGTTTAACACATGTGGCGTTCCCTCTGGAATCCGCAAGGGTGTCAAAGGAGTATGCGAAATCAAGGGTACTGTCATCAGCAAAGCTATGGATAGGATTAAAAGTAAGGGAAAGCAGATCATTAATGAAGATTAGAAATAGAGTCGGAGAAATAACAGAGCCCTGGGGACACCAGCATTAATAGGTTGAGGCTCAGATATAACGCCATCTAATACAACACGTATTTGGCGACTAGATAAAAAACTTTCAATCCATAATAGAAGAGGAGGGGAAAGACCAAGTGCTTTGAGTTTGGCTAAAAGGGCTGGATGCCAGACTCTATCAAAGGCCTTTGAAATATCTAGAGCAATGATTTTGGACTCACCAAAATTGTGAAGGCTACGATTCTAACGTTCCGTAAGAAAAGTCTGCAAGTCTCCAGATGAGCGACCGTGCCGGAAGCCGTATTGGGGATCGTTGATGAGCTGATTGGTTTCCAGATACTTCATTAATTTGGAGTTAATGATAGATTCAAAAACCTTTGAAAGAATCGAAGTGATTGCAATTGGTCGATAATTTGAGGGATCGCTACCCTCTCATTTCTTGGGAATAGGCTGAACGTGAGCTAGTTTGCAAGCAGTTGGAAATTTTCCTGTCGAATAGGACAGGTAGAATAGTATGCGCAGAGGTTTAGCCAAGGATGAGGCACAGCTTTTAATTAATAGGGGCGAGAAACCATCAGGGCCTCCGGCTTTAGAGACGTTGATACCATTAAGGACCTTGAACACATCTCTCGTACGGATGTGTATTGGCTCTTGTACACATCCGCACAGGGGATGCACGACAGGTGCCTGTGAAGTGGGTGGAAGAAAAGAATTTGATGCGAATCTAGCAGCCAAAATATTAGCTTTATCCTGGGAGTCAACAACCACTTCACCATTATTAAGTAGTGAAGGTATAGAAGAACTGCTAAAGTTGTTCCTGATGGTTTTGACCGGGGACCAGAAACCTTTACTACCTTTGCGGCTTGCCAAGATTCTTTGTCTAACATTCTGGTCAAAAAGAAATTTTTCTCTCTGGATAATGGACTTGCAGGTGTTCCGTGCAGTCTTGTAGATTTCTTTCAGTTCTGGACAAGGATGCACTTGATAGGCGCGA
Organism: Dioctria linearis; assembly: GCA_963930735.1. Taxonomy (NCBI): domain Eukaryota; kingdom Metazoa; phylum Arthropoda; class Insecta; order Diptera; family Asilidae; genus Dioctria; species Dioctria linearis. The sequence goes on from OZ005740.1 coordinate 209,915,222, forward strand.
AAAGCAGACTCTTTCGCTTTTATTGCTTGGTTGCACTTATCGTTAAACCAAGAGCAATTTTGCTGTTGTTGAGATCTACTGTAAGAATACGGAATATATTCTCGCATGCCTAGACTTAGTAAGGTACTAAGTTCTAATGTGCATTCATCAGCATCCCTCGAAGCAAAACAGACCGACCAATCTATATCTCTAAGATACGGATTGAGACTTTCCCAATCAGCGTTCTTATAGTGCCAGAGAAGCCTAATTGTAGGTGGAGAAGTGGGGCGGCGCAGAGATGAGGTGATAAATTGAGCCGTGATTAGACAGTGGTCTGAATTACCAAGAGGGGAGCCGACTGAGATAGACTATTTGTCAGGGTGAGATGACAGAAACAAATCTAGTAAATTGGCCCCATCTCCAGCTGCATCAGGGATTCTCGTCGGTGCATCCACTAGCTGATGCAAATTGAAAGATTCACAAAATAGTTCAACGAATCGGCCCGCAGGACTTGTGGTAGAAGAATGTCTGAGCCACGGTATGTTATGGACATTAAAATCGCCTGCCAGGACGATTTCGGAAGAGGGGGAGACAGAAAGCAAATGATCAATATTGTTGGAGATATTGTCAAATGGGGATACCGTGTCGTCATCAGACATATTTGGGCTGCGATAAAGGAAGCAAAAGTAGATGATGTGCCTGTGAAGTTTGAACCTAATCCAGATGTAATTAAACTCAGGATTGGCAGAAGGTGGAAAGTCTTTTAGAATGGTAAAGGCCACATCATTCCGAATATATATTGCGATCCCCCTATGTGGAGAAAAAAGAGGCATTAAGCTATAACCAGGGACGTGATATTGATTAGAATCAGCATCAGAAACGACCTTGGTTTCACTTAGCTCAAGAATTGCCGGATTTTTTGATTGAAGGTGGCAGTACACCGAAAAACGATTTGCCCCCAATCCGCGAATGTTGGAAAATTCTAAAATAAAATTCTGCATATTCCAAAGCAAAACAAAAAAAGCAGAAGAAAGAGCGACACACAACAACACAAATATTTATTTAGGGGCACCCAGCTGCAGTCAACGACACAGCGAGGTAAAAAAAACAGCAATAGTGTTATGCCTATTTGCTGCTTTCAGTACCTCAGACCGTGTAGTTCAATGACCACAGCTGGGGACACCCGTATTGCTGATCAGTGACAAGGGCTAATGACCTTGCACTGATCACTGATGTACATGGGAGATTTGTTAAACGCCACCGTACTGTGCTGCTGGCTTGTGGAATGCCGGCAGGGCATAGAAAAGCCCTGGACTTGGCTGGTATTGTTTATTTTTTATATAATAAAAAACGGCGCGGCGGATTTTAGTTATTATTATTATATTTATATTTAAAAAATTTCACTGCACTGCACTACAGATTGATCGCTATTTAACTTTGACACCTGTAACACGCACGATGGAACGTCTGCTCCAGCTGACTCCACGCACTCAACTCGAGATCAAAATGAATGGTGCAAATTCAAGTGGGTGCTGAAAAAAGAGTTAAAATCATATAAAGAAATACCCAGTTTTATATGATCTGAATTTAAAACATTATAAAAATAGTACAAAAAAGGACAAAGTGAGGGTTGATATTGCCAACGAGTTTAATACAGGTTGGATTAGCTTAAGATTGGTGACTTGGCCACTGGTAACTTACGGACACCGCGGCTAGAGTATAAATCTAGCCTAGAAGTGGGAAATGTTAACCGGAGTGAGGTTATAGTGCAACTACAAAAACGTTGTTGAATTTGGAAAATTCCTTCCTTTGGTCTTTTTCCATGAACTGCAAAATTTATCAAGCCCCCCATATTTGATCAAGAGGGCTCTAAATGTTGAAATGTGTGTAATAATTATAGTTCTCATTGGCGTTTTGTAAAAAAAATATCAAGAGCGTATATGGCTTGAACAAGTTGTTTCGGACTGTGTTGCAGTAGAATTGACAAGAATTTTCCATTTTGCGCCAAAATTCCAAACGTGTTTTGAATTAATTATTTATAAGGCTGTGTAAATTTAAATATTTGCTAATTTTTCTGAGGTTCTTGCTGCAAAAAAAAAGGACGCATCAAGTAAAATTTTAAAGGGAATCCGTAATCGATGATGAGGCAAACATTTTGTGGTATTCTTCCAACAAACCGTAGTCAAATGTCATCTCTATAGCCAAAACATTTAAAACATCTGCCTCATTACTTTTTCCATATCATTCAACGTCGTTATATAAAAGATTATATTCGATATCAACGGTGGTAAGTCGAGCTAGTATACACTGAATTGACATATAATCGTAGCATGTCCACCATCGATACTAGCTAATAAATTTGGGGAACTCAAATTTGTGCCATGTTTAGATTTTTGCCAAATGTCTTTTTTTGGTTCATCGCTATTATTATCGCTATCGTTACCGCAATCGCTATCGGCTTTTACAGTATATGCTGCTAATAAATGTAAGTTGAAAGTAATTTAGCAAACCTCGCAACTTTATTTTGGAAAATCCTCCTAAACTAATTGGCATAATGACTTCTGGTTTTCTGTATATGAAAGATAACAGATTATCGATAATTCTAACGGAAATAAAGTGTCTTTAATGTTGAGAATATACCCGCAAAATAGTAATTATAAAGTTTTCCGAAAAGTGTCAATTTTAACCCCGGGGTCAACTACATTATGCATTATTTCGGTTTCGCTTAGCCATCTGGAGCCCCTACTTGCGTCACTTTCATTTCTAGTCAAGCACAACATATCTATACTGTGAACTTGGACGAAATCGGTGATAACGAGTAAGGACCCTATCCTTGTAAGACTAATTCTTATGATACCCTAGATGAATACCCGTATGTAATTTCGTATGGTCACCAATCAGGATAAGTTTCATGGTTGAAGTGGTTTTTCGCATACATTTCTTGAACGATTCTTCAGACAGTAAAAATGATTAAAACAATTTCATAGGAATTCAGATTCTGAAGAACTTTTCAGTACAATAAAAACGTCTAGGACTCCTCGTTTACACAATGTACATAAAAATCCAAATTTTTTATATGTGAACAACAAGAAGGTCTTTATTTAGCCCATTTTTGAAATTATACTTATTATTTTTATAAAAACACTGTGTACAAAATTGCAGTTGTCTACGTTGACGCGTTCTCAAGCAGTGTCCAAATATATAACGAAAAATTAAATTTTCGTATGGCAACCCCACGAAGGAGTTAACCGATTTGTACGAGTTTCAAACTTAATTTTACTGATTTTTTAAGTACCCCATTTGCATAATTTCAGCTCTCTAAGTATACGTGTTCTCGAGTTATCGTGAGTAAGGGCGGACGGACAGACGGACATGTAAAAATCAAAATAACTTTTATTATTATGCTCTACCATCATTATTTCTAGGTGTTACAAATGGAATGACAAAGTTAGTATACCCCATGATTTCATCTAGAGTATAAAAAGGAATAATCTCAATATATGCTTCACTTCAAAAGTTACTAGAATATTAATGTTATGCGGAAAGTGAAAAATTATATTTTCCAGAACAAAGTGCTTTACATGGTCCTGCTTCTATCAAAGTGCACATTTCCCCCTGGAAATCAGATCAGACCACTCCAAGGACCACTCCATTTTACTTATTTACGAAACAACCTGTATATGCTCTTTAACCTTTAAGTAACGACCCATGGTCTCACAGCCCATGGTTTTTATGATGAAGACCATACGACATCTTCACACATGTCCGTCTACCTCTCCCCCCCCCCCCCCCCTATTCCGGCTACACTGAGTTCAGTAAGTTATCAAGCAGGCCGGTTGTATCGGCACATATTGTTGAGGCAAGATATAACGGTTTATAAATCGTGCGTGGTCTGTGAGACCGCGCTTCGGTATCTTTATATACCCATATATACCCAAGAACTTCTTAATAAATTAGTTAAGTTAAATTTTAAGTACAAAAAAGTAAATAAAAATGAAAAAAAAAATTATTGGTTTTCATTTGTTTAGATGTAAAAAAGTGAATAAATTAAAGTACCTATACCTATATATAAATGGTCTCTTAAAAATAAAACATAAAAAAACGGTTTTGAGTACAAAAGTAAAGGCTGTGAAAAACTGAATCTAAAAGAGCACGCCAAAAGCGTTTAAGAAAATGTGCAGGGATTAAAGAAAACACACTAAAATTACCACAAGAAGAGGAAATGACAGAGTAATACGGTGGTTCTGTCAGTCTGCTTTCATTTGAATATTAATCAATTTTTAAGTGCTAGTCAATTGTGTTTAGTCATTTAATTGGATGTTTGGGCGGCTATCGTCGATATACATATATTGTGGATATTTGGATAACATCGGCGTTTTTACTTAATTCGAACATGCTGATATTTTAGTTGCGGCGTAGTTTCACGATGCCATCCATAATATTTGTGTAGTATACACATCTGTACATCTGTACATCTGTACATACATACTACAGATAGAAAGCGCCTCTCAATAATCATCTTCATAACAATAAAGCATAAGACAGTAACATGAGTAATCATTGTACATTAAGCAAGCGCCATATCATGCCATCATACTTGTTAATATATAACATGAGGAATGAACATGGAAAATAAAATATAATGAAAAAACGAAGCAAAAAAATGCAATACTTCCAATTATGATTTGATAATCAATTCAAGAACAAATAATAAGTATAAGTAATTCAAGTCAAGTGACGCAAGGTATTTTCGTAGTAGCAAATATGTGTCGCAATAAACAATTAAGTTTATTATTGTGAAAGGTCATTCGATAAGTAGGAAAGCAGCGAATTTGCTAATTTAGTAATTTACTTTTGAAATTGCCATTTCTTGCTTATGGAATGACTTTGCATAACAACAATGTATTACGATAATATAAAAAGACAATACCTAGTGAAATAAAGACAGATTTGATTCAAACGTCTAAGGTAGACTTTCATTTCTCTAATTTAACTCTTAAGCCTGATTACCCCCTAAAGCACTAAAGCAGCACATAGCCTTGCCTTGCTTAACAAAGAAAGCTCTCTGACACTAAAGCGGCAAATCCATAGCCCAGTCAAGAGCTAAGTATCGAGTTCAAACATCGACGAATATATATACTCGTATATATATACCTATAAACATATTACATCCCTGGTAGACATATCATGATGAGCTCATCAATAAGCAATCAGATGAACGTACTAATGAAATTTATAAATTTATTCGCGTTTGAATCAAAACCGGGAAAAAACTCATTTATTTACTTATTCACAGATAGTGTGCATGAGATATTGCATCTCTTCCACTTATTTCGAAATGCATACTTTGCTTCTCTTTTGTGCATTTTACAATTATAGATGAGCACGCCGATGAGTACATAATGAGTGCTACGATGAGCTTATTAATGAGCATGTCAATGAGTGTCACGATGAGCTTATTAATGAGAATATCAATGAGTGTCATGATGAATTCATATATGATAATCTGCATTTACGATTGATTTCATATTTTTGTCCGAATTCAAACTATAAGACGTTTAGGCCTTAATCAATCCATTTGGGCACAACGTCTTTTTCAGCATACCGGCGACAGTCTTGCCGCGGAAAACAAATCAAAAAATTAATTTAAAAACTTAAATACATAAATAAATCACAAAAATCAATTCAAATTTTCCTAGTAGAAATGTCATCTGACAAGGTGATGACAATAATAAATATTTATTAATTGCTGATTTTGTATACAGGGAACAGTTTCATGCTATCCAATGAGCCCTTCGATGAGATTTAATGAATGCTCATCAGGAGGCTCACCGGGACTTAATTTTCTATATATTTCTTTATGAATTGCACACACCTTGATACTTTTCAGTCAAATTAGTATTGGTTTACATAATAACTGCCCCTTGCGGGGCAGGAGACAAGGTATAACTGTGAGCAATTTCTACTAGGGATTACCCTGGTAGACATATCATGATGAGCTCATCAATGAGCTCCTCATGAGTAATCAGATGAGCGTACTAATGAAATTTATTCGAGTTTGAATCAAAATCGGGAAAAAAATAATTTATTTACTTATCCACAGATAGTGTGCATGAGATATTGCATCTCTTTCACTTACTTAGAAATGTATGCTGTGCTTCTCTTTTGTGCATTTTACAATATTAGATGAGCACTTCGATGAGTACATAATGAGTGTCACGATGAGTTTATTAATGAGCATGTCAATGAAAGTCTCGATGAGTTTATTAATGAGCATAGAAATGACTGTCACAATGAGCTTATTAATGAGCATGTCAATGAGTATCATGATGAGTTCATAAATGAGAATCTGATTTTACTATTGATTTCATATATTTTTCCGAATTCAAACTCCGGTTGCAAATCAAACACTGAGAAGCTGAAGCGTAAGGATTTTGGCATAACTTCTTGCTCAACATATGGGCGGTAGTCTTTTTGGGGAAAACAAATCAAAAAAATTATTCAAAATAAATAATTTAAAAACTTAAATAAATAAATCACAAAAATTAATTCAAATTTTCCTAGAAATGTCATCTGACACGGTGATGACAAGAATAAATATTTATTTATTGCTGGTTTAGTATATAGGGAGCAGTTTCATGATATCCAATGAGCCCTTCGATGAGATTTAATGAATGCTCATCAGACGCCTCATCGGGACTTTATTTTCTATATGTTTCTTCATGAATTGCAAACACCTTGATGCTTTTCAGTCACATTAGTATTGGTTTACATAATAACTGCCCCTTGCGGGGCAGGAGATAAGGTAAAACTATGAGCAATTTCTACTGGGGTAGTCCCTTACGTACAATACTTGTGAGTGTTTGTTACAATGTCATGAAACCGAGGAGTCGAGGATAATAAAACAAAGATTAAGTCCTACTCTTACCTACGCCAACTTTAACTTGCGACGAGTTCTCAGCTATTTTTTCATAGTTTGAAAAAAAATTGTCATCAGTTGTTGACGATACGGAGAAGAAAATATCGAACTTTCCTCCTTCTCTGGAGTTAAAAATGAATGAATCTATTTCTAACCTCAACATAACTAGAATACAGTTTAATGGGGATAATCTCACATAAGTTCAATCAATTAAGGTCCGAGTTGAAACAACTTCAAGCAGAACAAACAGCGTTTAGTAAACAACAAATAGACGTTTATGTTGCACTGGCTAAGCGTTTGGATTGCTTTGAATTTTTAGAAAAACTTTGTATTTTTACGATTCAAATCTAATAATTAAATACAAGAGAAAAAACAACCGCCTCGTCCGGTTTTTGAAGCTGCTGCTTTCCGGGCGACTGCTGTTACGTCTGAGCTAAAGTAACGAGACAGATGTCTTTACCTCTTGTATTTATTAATTGCTCTAGCCTATTAAGCCACATTTGCTTCCAGCTGGCATTAACCAGTAACGATGGAAGCGAACAAATAAATTTGTAATTTTTATCTTGTCCAATACTGGACTCGAACTTGAAATAGTTAGAATCGGTCAGATGGAATAGAATAGTGAATGATGTATTAATATCAGGTACCCCTTTAATTGATCATGATAACCTTCCTTTGCTCGCAATTGGATGTCGATAGGCTGCTCAAACCTACATCTTTCATGCCAATAAAAACAAAATTCACTCCACGTTAATATTAAAATTTTCATGCTCAACTGATAAGATATTCTTCAGGCATGCGGTACGTAAAGTTATTAATAGGCGATGTAATGATGGAACGAATTATATACTGCTAAGCAATGTGGGCATTGATCAAATTAATGATAAAGCATTACCCATATATATTATGAAAGTCTGTCTATAGAGAATTAATCCATTAAAATAAAAGCCATGGCACTTAAAAAAGAAATTGTCTGGCAGCAGTGAATATCAGATCAGGTCATGTTTGGATACTTAAATCATCTAATGACTTATTGCTTCCATCAGTGATTTGCTGATGCTGGCCGGACAAACCTAGATATGGTTATTGGATCAAATATGAGGTCTGTACGTTCTCTTACATTCAATCTCTTTTTAGTGTTTGAATTGTTAGTATTAAATTGTTTGAATTGTCTAGTTATTTTAAAATTGTTGAAAATGTATATTCTTTGTTTCATATCTCTAATTGGTGATGATTTAATGTGTATTGCTCATCAATACCAACATATTATTATTGGGGACTTCAACTTGATTTTTCTCGCGCCATCCAATCTCTCCAACTCCTTCCAAATTATATTGGACACACTCGATCTTCCCAGAATTAATCAGCATCCAATTTACTTTGCGAGTAGTGTACCCTCTCTTTTAGATCTTTTTATTACTGCTGATATTTCAAGAGTCGTGTTTTTTTTTTGCAAGAAACTTGAATTCCTGGTTTATCTGATCATGATATGATATTGTTTACTTATGATTTGCAATTCGAAAGGATCAGTGTACCCACATCATATTCATACTACAATTACAATGAAGTTGATACTAATACTCTCTGCAATGATGCAGACGCATTTGTGTCTCCCTCATGCCATGTGTAAGTGACTAACTCCATTTTCTTAACACTGCTCTTCATACTCTCTATGATAGGCATGTTCGTTTATCACTAGGACCATACTAAATCCACAATGCCCTTAGTTTTCAATACATATTCGCAAATTTATGTCAATTAGAGATTTTGCTTATGCCAAGTGGAAGAGATATAAGTGGAATATCGCACTCTTCGAAATCGAACATGTTTAGCAATAAGAAATACTAAAAGACAATACTATGTTTCCAAGATAAATGTAAATCTTTCTACCAAGGTCCTGCGGAATAATTTGAAGAAGTTTAGAACTGCCAGATCAAGTAAAAATTAGAACACTGTTGATCCACATTCTTTAAATGTTCAATTTAAATCAAATTGAACAGACAATGATACCAAAGAATCGGATCTTCACTACTTCAGCTCCGATATTGAATGAATTTTCGATTTTTACCGAGTTACTACAAGTGATGGGTCGACAGTAATGTGTAGTATTACTTAAAATACGGCCGGAGTAGGTTTTTTGTATCCCAGATTTATCAGATTATGCTTGACTTATATTGTTCAACCTTGCTCACATCTGTAGTACTTGCTTTTCTACCATGACTTTTCCAGCAGTTTGGATATTATCCAAAGTGATACTGGTTCCCAAGAACTCTGTTGGCCGTCGTGTTGTGTATCGTCCTATTAGTATACTACCATTTCTCGCCAAAAAATCATATTCCTTCAAATCTCCTAATTTTTACATTTCAATAAATATTTACATGGCAATCAATTGAGTTTTAGGAATAGTCATGGGTGTACTACCTCTATTCAAATTGAGTGATATTGTTTCTCGTGCTATTGACAAGGGAGACGTAAGACTGTTCTAGTTTTTCTTGATTTTTCAAAAGCATTTGATTCGGCTAACCACCATCTACTTTGCACAAACTTATAAGGCCTTTCGGACTTTCTTCCCAAGCAGTTAAATTGATTTATAATTATCTTAGTAATAGGTCATGTTATGTTTCTGAAGTATTTGAAATGAAACTGTTCTCAAGTACACGCATGTGAGCACCTTTACGAAGATGGTTGAAGTAGCTAAGATTGCTTTGCTCCCAGGTGGATGTATGGAGTAGTAAAGATAGCTTTGCTCCTAGATGGATGCTTGGAGTAGCTTAGATAGGTTTTCTCCCAGGTGGATGCTTCGAGTAGCTTAGATAGCTTTGCTCCCAAAGAGTAAAACTTGTGTTGCTGTGTATTACTGAGTATGCAATGACTGTTTTATTATCAACTACCAGAATATTTATACAAAAATCTTACCTTAATTGCTTACGAATAATATTAACCTTAATAAAACGTACAATTAGTGCGGGTCACCGTATTTCATTAATTATTACTTGTGTAAATATTTTGTAATATACACACTACGCTAAGTACTTGCAGCTTACTTTTGTTACATCACGGCAATCGTCGCTTTATATGTACATACATAAATATCAAATTTCGTTAAGCTCTTGCAGCCTTTTATAATTACATCATGCACAAATCGTGAAAACAATTTGGTTACTTATGTTCTACCCCTGGCGGAACGTCGTCGTATTGCAACGTGAGAATTCTTACGAGCAGGGCTATCGTGTCACGCGATCTACTTTTACTTGTTCCTCAAGTAATTAAGTAATTGGTGTAGGTCAGTAATCAGTGGAAGATTACATGCAATGAAAATGATGTAGGTATGTATGTACATACTAGAATAGTTTAATTGATAGGAATTGTGGATGTGGCACATCTGTGCAACGCTCTAGATAGGTGTTTATAGAAGTTATATATGTAACAAATCCCAAGCAATACAAGTAAATATATGCCAATCCTCATTTCTTTCCTGCCTTAACTGGTGTGCCACAACGATCGATACCCGGACCCTTATTATTCTCAATTTTCACCAATGATATTTTTTCTCAAGTCAATCATAGCAGAATGCATCTCTACGCTTATGATACCCAATTATACTTCTTTGCTAAGTTCGATTACGATAATGTCCATAAACTTGAAATAGAGCTTAACTCTGTGGTTAGGTATGTGTATTGTCTTCGAAGATACGATCATTTCTCTCCGTTCTCGGATTCAATTTTGGGTTGTAGCTTATTTACCTATTTCAAATTTCGTTCGCTGGTATTTTTGGCAAAGGTAATAAAAAATCGTAGTTCATTATATTTATACTAAAAACTCCAAATTGTACTGGTTTCTGTTAAAAATTTGATCTAGTCCCACTCGTTGAATATGTTGTATACCTGAACATCTAAAAACATACCTGAAAATTGTATTAAAATAAAAAAATTTAATGAATAAATTATTAGAAGCTAGTCTTGCTTAAAACATGATTAGCTTATCACACAAGTAGGTTAAGAAAATTGCATCATTAATTTTCTACACATTCCACACATATAAAATATTCCCATAAAACGACTTGGGAAAAACAAAAGTTTCAGTTTTCAACCAAGTCGCTTTAATGAAAATAATTATCACGACAAATTGTGCCTTTAGCAAAATTTGTCAGTACAAATAATTAAATTAAAAAATAAATCAAGAGACAAATCATACCTTCAGTACGATTTGTCGCGAAAAGTACAATATGTATGTACATAAGTACATACATATTATGAACAAAAGCGATAAGAAATGCGCGCCGCGAAAATACATTAAATGTTTAACGACCTTGTGAACGTTTATTTATTTTCGTTTTTTTGCCTATATTTCGGTCCTTTGTCTGAGCCAACTTCAGGGCATACAATACTGCAATAAAGTATCTCGTCATCATGGGCGCTTTTGGCTATTATTTTATGGATATTGTGTACTTACATACAATTAATTCTTCCTTACATATTTAAATCCATGTTCTTATTAAATATTGCACACAGAAACTAAGTAAAAAGCTAAAAAGGTATCATAGTGAATAAAAACAAAAATAAAAATAATAATAGGTACATATATAAAATAAATTAAATAAATAAAACTCTAAATAAATTAACATTGAACAGATCGGTCTAAAACCAACATGGAAATTAAGTAACCTCTTTAGTAACACCAAAACAAAAATAGATACACCTTACTGCGGTGTAGTGTATAAGCTGGATTGTGAATCCGGACGCACAGACTTAGGTGAGACAGGTAGGGATATTAAAACCAGAATGAGGGAGCATAAAAACGACTTCAAGCCAGCTATGCGTTGCATCGATAATCAAGCACCTAGATACTACAAGACAGCATAATTTTAAAGTCGACACGTCATGTATAAACCACCACTATAAGCACCTCATTAATACACACAAAGAAAAGGCACGGAATTAACTGACAGCACATTCTACAAAATAGCATAGGTATTTAGTATACTGACGACGTACACACCGATCTGTTCAATGTTAATTTATTTAGTTATTTATTGAATTTATTTTCATATATGTACCTACATATTATTATTTTTCTTTTTATTATATTGACTGTGATAGCTTTTTAGTTTTTTACTTCGTTTCTGTGTGCAATATTTAATAAGAACATTGATTTAAATGTGTAAGGAAGAATTAATTGTATGAAAGTACACAATACCCATATAATAATAGCCAAAAGCGCCCATGATGACGAAATACTTTATTGCAGTATTGTATGCCCTGAAGATGGCCCAAACAAAGGACCGAAATATAGGCAAAAAACGAAAATAAATGAACGTTCACAAGGTCGTTAAACCCATCTTTCTATTCACCAAAAACATATTTAACAAATATAATAAATAGTAGCATTTTCCAGGCATCAACGCCTAGTAGTTAAAACTAATGTGGTCTCCTAACTGTGAACTCCATCTTTCTTCTTTTTAAATTATTAATTCTATTTTGGTAACACTTAGTAGTAAGGTTTTTATTTATTCGCTTTTTTTATATTTTAAGTACTTAGTGATTCTAGGTCTTGATTTAAGTAAGAAGGCTGGCACCGACACCATACCGAACATCTTCCTATAGAACTGCTCCTCCATATTAAGCGCTGCTATAAGCGTACTATTCAACTTGTCATTGAGCGACAGAATTTACCGATCTGCATTCAAGATATCGTACGTTAGCCTAATTTTTAAATCTGGTGATCCTAAATCCGTAAATAATTACAGACCTATATCAGTTTCAAATAGCTTGGCCCTTGTATTTGAAAAACTTATTTATAATGAACTTTTACCCCAAACCCTCTCCATCTTGAGCTCCGGATTTCTTCCGGGAAAATCCACTACCACGAACCTGTCGCTTTATACCGACAAAATTGCAGTTGCACTTGATGCAGGGAATCAGGTTGATTCTATTCAAACCGATTTTGCTAAAGCCTTCAACAAAATTTCCTACTTTTGTATACTCCATAAAATATCTAATATAGGTTTCTGCGATAATTTACTTACGTGGTTTGCATCATATATCCGCGAACGACTGTCCTGTTCTTTCATACAAACCTCCGGTGTTCCACAAGGCACAATTCTTGGTCCTTATATCTCTGTCCGCTACATCAATGACGAACCGCACCAACTAATCACCGACTGTCTCTGATATGCAGATGATGTCAAAATTTTTAAAGTCATTCGCAAAGAAGAGGACTGTAAATTACTTCAAAGAGATATGCTTACCTTAGAAAATTGGAGCAAAGATAACTTGTTGGCGTTGAATATCTCCAAATGTAAGCCAATACTTTCTATTATAACTACATAATGGGTGATTCATAGATTAACCACGTTACCGAAATGACAGGTTTAAGGGTAATTTTGACCAGAAATTGTTATTTCAATCACATATTAACTGGATTTCTTCCAAGGCCTTTAAACTGTTGCGTTATGTATTCCAAAATTGTAAATCATTCAAGTCTACTACATCACTAATAACTCCTTATAATTCTCTAATAATGTCATCTAGAGTACGCATGCACCATATGGAACCATTTTTATGGGGTATATGTGCAGCAAATTGAAGCAGTTCAGAGAAAATTCACCAGATTTCTTTTATATAAAACAGAAAAACAGAAGGACGCTATCGTGATTATTTTACTCGCCTCGACAAATTTGGTATTCTTTCTCTGGAAAAAGGTCGTCTTTTCTTAGTGTTATGTGTCGTTTGTTTTACATTTTTGAATACCTTGATTCTGCCGAGATATTTTCTTATTTCCAGAATACAGAATAAGATGCGATGGATAATTATATATAGATACTGGATTCACACATTCACTAAACACACACAAGCCAAACAGTGTAGTCCACACAACTCAAACACATTTACACGTATCACCTTGCACACGATCAGTCGGGATAATACAAACACATACAAACCAAGAGTCCAGTCAAATAATTAGCTGATCGGGACAAACAGGAACAGACACACACCTAAAGACGTACATATTCTCAACACGTAAATGCAGCATAATTATACTCAACAGAATAGCAAGCTTGTACATATATTATTAGGTTTCTTCAATTATGTAGTGCATGCTATCTCCGGTTTATATTTTCTATATATATATTGCAGTAGCCTTCTGTTAGCCAGAAATTGAAATTTATATATTCCGTTTTGTTAATAATGAAAATATTTGTAGTTTTTCATATTTCCAGTTTAAATTTAGAATCAATAATTTTCGTCACTATCAACCATAGCATTCCTCAATCATCAGTGGTACAGCATTTGATTCGAACATGTATGGAATCATCAAGTTCGTTCCAGCTGCCACTAAACCTAAACAAATACATATATACAAAACAAAACAAATAATAATAATAACAATCTTGGTAACAGAATAAAGCTGGCCGACCTTTAACGGATACGCTAGTATTCCTCCCATAACCTTCTCCGAAATAATAAACACATTACAAACAGAACCATGTGAACGGAAGTTAAGAAACTTCCATATCGATCCACCCAGTATGCTATGCGAAGCCCCCGAATCAAGAAGGCCTAAAAGATTCGTGTTAAAAATTGAGATTTCAAGATAGGGTCGGCAATCGTTGGTGGCTTGAGAGAGCACATAATCCAGCGAAGCTGTCAACTTTTCACTTTCCCTATTACAAAACTCCTGTTTGTGACTCGTCCAATTTTTAACGTCTGCGGCTTCTATTATTGCCCTAGAGCCCAACTTGCCGCTTATGGCTGAACTCTGCTCTCGTTTCCCGTAGTCTTAGTTTTGACAATCTCGATATTGGCTCCATTCCTCAAGGTCGAAGGACGTGGACCTCTCTCTTGAAAAAAGCCTCGTGCACCACTTGGACTTTTTCATTTGCCCTGCTATTCTCTGGTCTATCTCTGCAACGCATACACGTTGCTCTTATGACTCCTTCGGCGCCGCGCCCATAACACTTCCTCCTTTGCCTGCAAAATTGCGTGGTATGACCTTTTTTTTTGCAATAAGAACACTGAAACGAGGACTGGCTATTTCTGCTCTGCGCCGATGAGACGGAATTTTCGTTTTAAGATACATACGCTAGATCTAGTTCTAGCAAACTACCATTTCATCATCTTAACGACCTATTTAACGAAACGAAATCCTCGATCTTAGTCTCTGCACCTTTAGAAAAACCATTAGAAATGAGAATGAGAAATGAAATTCTCTGAATCACTACACTTCCCATTAAATGTATTTTTTTCCTCCATTCTGCTCGTATCCTTTTACTTTTTTCCTTTTTTATAATTCCTATCTTGTTTAAAACTTCTCTTGCTCTATTTTTAAGTTATTGTTATAATGTTGCATATAACTAGTCTATAGTCATAGTTAGTAATTAATATTATAAATGAATTCTTATTATTAATATTTTAATCTTCTACTCAACGAAATATGAAATAATCAAATATTTGGATTTCGATGTTAACTGGTAGCTTTTAATCGAGACTATCACTATAAGGTTATAAATAAATCAAATAAAATAAAATAAACTCCTTTTTATTTTTACTCTCCCTTTTTCATTGTACAATTTTTGTAATTTATTCTGGCCTGTGCATAGTAATAAGATATTTTATCTTTCGTGTACAATTGTTGCAAATTAAAACTAAATTGAATTAAAAAAAAATACAAAATATTAAGATAATAATATAAAAGTAAAGATAAAGGTTGAATTTTTAACAATAATAAAACTAAGAAAAGCCCGGGCTTTGTCTGTAACGTGTTCAAATGCCAGAATGGTTAAAAAAATAAAAAAAATTGTGCTTCATAGAGTAAAGTTGTTCAAATACCTGGTCCGCTTTATCTAAAGCCTTTTTGTTTTTTTTCTGTGCAGTTTACATTTACCTAGCGGTTCTTTCATTTACATAGTAATATGTTTGCTTCGCGATGATATATGAAGCTGGCCATGATGAATTTCAATTCAAATTTTGACAATGTGTTTTATTAATTTCCGATTGCTTCTGAAAGGCAGAACGAGCCGAGAGTCTTCAATATGGAAGGGTATACCGTCGTTCACCTATGGCAGAGCCTTAGTTATTGTAGCAGGATAAGCCGTTGTTTTATATTAGGCAGAACATGCCAATCTTCACTTAATACGGCAAAGTATCCCGCTATTTTATTGGGGCATGGTATGCCAATGTTTCAACTGGGATGGAAAAGTATGCCGATGTTTAACGCGAAATCAAAAAGCTACTTTCAAAGATCAATTTAATTCTGATTTTTTTCAATGGTGTGTGCTTTACGCAATTTTTGTTTCATAGGAATCGGCACGTCTAATTATTGTAAAGGGGGTGGACCTTATCAAAGAATTGCAATAATTGAATTTAAAAATCATTATTGTCGGAATTTGCGTGTATTTTAAGGTCAAGCATTTTTGTTTGTTTTTATTTTCTTTATCGATTTTTGTGTACTTTTATTGACTGTGGTCGGTACATAATATTATTTATTTCTCCCGCGGACGGGAATCGAACCTACACTTGTTAGAATCGCTCAATAATGGAGAACAGAAAAATTTTAAGAACTTTTATTTTTACCGATTCTAAATCAAATCATAAATACAAGAAGAAAAAACGACTGCCTCGTTGAGATGACTGTAAAGTGGCAAAATTATAAGACTTTGCCTGCAACTTCCAGAGACACAGACACAATTGAGATTAGAGCTTTCATAGGAATCTTTACTTTGACATTGTTACAAATAAAAGTCCAAGATGAGTTAAAGAGACGTGGTGACCTGAAAATGAAAGAGAACGTATCAAGAAAAACGTTCTCCGTATACTTATACTTTTTACCTGTTGTAGAATGCCTCGTACCTCAGTAATCCATAGAAATAATTCTGCAAAGTAATTTATTTTTCATAAGTCACAAATGGTAGAATTACGTATACTTACGGATCACACGAAGATGGCTATTTCTGATAGTCCGGGCTTGTTCCTCAGGACATTATCTGCCACTCAAAATACATATATGTATGTATGACCCCGGTTTGTTCATGAGGGCATCGTATTATTGAGCCTATACTAGGATCCCATAAAGACATTCCAACGGCGTTTATTCTTGATACCTGGAAGACGAAATAACTTCAAATATCAGCACACTATTATCCGTGAAGCGAAATATGTATATACCTGCAAGTAAATTAAATGAATTATAATAAAAAAATACTCAATGGACTAAACATTGTTTAGAATTAAGAAAATTACTTACATTGTGAAGATGATGTAAGCGGGCAGGGAATCACACGAATCGTGAGCTCTTTACTAAATTACCTAAGGTAGAAATGCAGTATTTATACAAAGTTACATATACAAAATTTAATTATTTAAAAAGTATATTTACCTAGTTCAGTTTTCTCCTCGATTCACCTGAAAGAAAAAATAACTTACCCTAAACACCGACGTGGAAAGGTCGATTTTTCCTACTTTTCATCATTTTAAGGAGAACAAAAGGAAATGGATTGGACTGGCTGTAACCCAAAGCTAAAATTCAGAAAATATGTAACCCCGCGGGAAAAGCCAAAAAAAAGAAAAAAAAACCTAAACAATTTGACACTCCTGTCAAAAGAAAAATTAAATGCAAATTTTTCACACTTTGGAGTCGAAGCTCAACTTTGTAGATAAATACAAAAGAAAATATAAATCATAAAGAACATTTTGGAAAATAAAGAAAGAAAATTAATATTAAAACTTTTTTCCACCGATTGAAAACCGCTGTCCCAGTTCTGAAAGCTATTGGAAATAGGGGCCGGAAATCCCAAAATAGGGGTAATTTTCTGTAAAATTAAAAGCGCTTTGGTAGGAGAAGCAGACAATCCCCGGTTTTTTTTTTTAGATCTTGGCGAGTGATCAGTGCGGCAGCATAGAGTACCGACAACGCGAGTTTTCATATTACTAAATAAATTAACACAAAAAAAAAAACGAAAGAAGATGAAACGAGGAAAAAATTTGTATTTAGGGGAGAAAACAAAAAAAAAACAAAAAAAGGAGTATTTAAAAGAGGAAAATAAGAAGAAAATATAAGCTAAGTATTGCATTTTGGATATTGAGTGAACTGGTGAACATTTGACTTTGGGGTTACTCGTGTGTGACCTTGCTACGCCAAGTTTACGACTTCATGTATAAAAGAGTTTTTAGATTAAGTGGAATTAACCATAGTTCATTTGCGTTGCTGGAATTTTTTTTTTTTTATTATTATTAAAATTATAACGTTTTGGATTTTTTGTGTTTTCCCTCGAGTTCGTGGACTCCAAAACCACTTGGCGCCCAACAGGTGTTTTGGTCACACTTACTGAAGGTGAAAAGAATTTTGCAAATCCACCCTTTTCTCCATTGCTAGCACGACAAAGGCTGCATAAAAAATTTGGCGCCCAATGTGGGGCCTAAACACCTAATTATATTTTAGAAAAAGAAAATTTTTATTTCAACAATAAGCGGAACATTGTTTAATCTTCCTTCCGCAAACATGTTGCCAACTGCAATGTGTCCGCAACAATGTTAACATAACGACATTAATTCAACATTATCAACAAAGTAAAGGTGGAGATGGCGATAATCGAGTTAACTAAAATTGTATTGCAGTTGCACATCATTAGCAGCTCTTTTGTTCTCTTCATATACTAGAAAATTTCAAAGAAAATTGATATAATTCCGCATAGTACTCATCAAATTAATCAAAAGGGAGTGCTTATCCGACAAAAGAAAAGATTAATCTCGGTTTTCATACGAGATTGGTACAGTACACAAGGGAATGTTGCAAGGGGAAATGGAAATCGAATAGCATTAGAATAGGGTGTTTACTTTGAAAGTAGCAAGGCGCGTCGTTTACGAAACACGAACAGTATAAATACACGATAAGTTTTAAGGAAATAGAATTACTTGCAAAATACTAATTATTACTTTTGAAATATATTTTATTATAAAATCTTAAGAATAAGCTTACAATATATGCATTCCTCCGTTCAGACGTTCATGATTTTGTTTGAGTGGTTATCCATAGCATACTCCAAACAGGTACACCACGTTCTCTTATGCATGCACTTCGAGTACACAAGATAAATAACCTAACACTACTTTTGTTCTGATAATTTTAATTTTTTTTACACTTATCCTTTTTTTCTATGAATTAATAGCCACAAAAGATGGATAATGTCACTAAAACACTAAAATCAGAAATAATTTGGTCTTTTTTTTTTTATATTATTAAGCCAAGCTCAGGGGATACCCTATGATGCAAAGCACAGCGTGGCAGGAAGGATATAGGGAAAGGATTAAGGGATATGAAGAGAGCGGCGGAGGTGCCGATGTATGTCGCCCTTAAACTTTCGCAGGTTGTATGCCGAAGGAAAGACAGAAGATGGTAGACTGTTCCACATTCGCACAGTTCGGGATAAGAAAGCATCACGGAATTTTAGTGTACGGCCGAAGGTAATTTGAAGGGTAAAAGGATGAGCGCGGGATGCAGCGCGAGTATTGCGTGCAGGAACTATTCTACAAGGGATCAGACTAGATATTTCATCAGAACATTGACCATGCATATAGCGATAAAGGAGCGAAAGGCATCCAACATTGCGACGGTGCTCGAGCGAGTCGATATGACGAGTAATTGCCACATCGCCAATGAGCTTGCAGGCTCTCTTTTGGACAATATCCAATGAAGCTAAGGCTGTGCGACCAGCCCCGGCCCAGATATGGGAATTGTATTCCATTCTAGGTCTGATGTAGGACTTGTAGAGGAGCGCTATATTTGATGGGCTGAAATATTTCTTACACCTTTTCAAAAAACCAAGACATTTTGGTGCTTCTTTGGCAACCGAGAAGATGTGATCTGTCCAGCTTAACTTACTGGAAATATTAATGCCAAGAATTCTTAGTGACGGTGAATCAGGAATTAATGCACCATCAAACGAAACGGGAGTGGTTAAGTGATGGTCTTGTTTTAATGAGATGAGACAGCTTTGGGTCTTAGATGCATTGAATTCGACGCGATTCACTTTGCCCCAAGCGAGAATATTGTCAAGATCGTTATTCAATGATGTAATCATGCAGTCTCGTTTAACACATGTGGCGTTCCCTCTGGAATCCGCAAGGGTGTCAAAGGAGTATGCGAAATCAAGGGTACTGTCATCAGCAAAGCTATGGATAGGATTGAAAGTAAGGGAAAGCAGATCATTAATGAAGATTAGAAATAGAGTCGGAGAAATAGCAGAGCCCTGGGGGACACTGGCATTAATAGGATGAGGTTCAGATATAACGCCATCTAATACAACACGTATTTGGTGACTAGTTAAAAAACTTTCAATCCATAATAGAAGAGGAGGGGAAAGACCAAGTGCTTTGAGTTTGGCTAAAAGGGCTGGATGCCAGACTCTATCAAAGGCCTTTGAAATATCTAGAGCAACGATTTTGGACTCACCAAAATTGTGAAGACTACGATTCCAACGTTCCGTAAGAAAAGTCTGCAAGTCTCCAGATGAGCGACCGTGCCGGAAGCCGTATTGGCGATCGTTGATGAGCTGATTGGTTTCCAGATACTTCATTAATTTGGAGTTAATGATAGATTCAAAAACCTTTGAAAGAATCGAAGTGATCGCAATTGGTCGATAATTTGAGGGATCGTTACCCTCTCCTTTCTTGGGAATAGGCTGAACGTGAGCTAGTTTCCAAGCAGTTGGAACTTTTCCTGTCGAATAGGACAGGTAGAATAGTTTGCGCAGAGGTTTAGCCAAGGATGAGGCACATCTTTTAATTAATAGGGGCGAGAAACCATCAGGGCCTGCGGATTTAGAGACGTTGATACCATTAAGGACCTTGAACACATCTCTCTTACGGATGTGTATTGGCTCTTGTAGACATCCGCACGGGGGATGCACGACAGGTGCCTGTGAAGTGGGTGGAAGAAAAGAATTTGATGCGAATCTAGCAGCCAAAATATTAGCTTTATCCTGGGAGTCAACAACCACTTCACCATTATTAAGTAGTGAAGGTATAGAGGAACTGCTGAAGTTGTTCCTGATGGTTTTGACCAGAGACCAGAAACCTTTACTACCTTTGCGGCTTGCCAAGATTCTTTGTCTAACATTCTGGTCAAAAAGAAATTTTTCTCTCTGGATAATGGACTAGCAGGTGTTCCGTGCAGTCTTGTAGATTTCTTTCAGTTCTGGACAAGGATGCACTTGATAGGCGCGAAAAGCAGACTCTTTCGCTTTTATAGCTTAGTTGCACTTATCGTTAAAGCAAGAGCGATTTTGCTGTTGTTGAGATCTGCTGTAAGAATACGGAATATATTCACGCATGCCTAGACTTAGTATGTTACTAAGTTCTAATGTGCATTCATCAGCATCCCTCGAAGCAAAACAGACCGACCAATCTATATCTCTAAGATACGGATTGAGACTTTCCCAATCAGCGTTCTTATAGTGCCAGAGAAGCCTACTTGTAGGTGGAGAAGTAGGGCGGCGCAGAGATGAGGTGATAAATTGAGCCCTGATTAGACAGTGGTCTAAATTACCAAGAGGGGAGCCGACTGAGATAGAACATTTGTCAGGGTGAGATGACAGAGACAAATCTAGTAAATTGGCCCCATCTCCAGCTGCATCAGGGATTCTCGTCGGTGCATCCACTAGCTGATGCAAATTGAAAGATTCACAAAATAGTTCAACGAATCGGCCCGCAGGACTTGTGGTAGAAGAATGTCTGAGCCACGGCATGTTATGGACATTAAAATCGCCTGCCAGGACGATTTCGGAAAAGGGGGAGAAAGAATGCAAATGATCAATATTGTTGGAGATATTGTCAAATGCGGATACCGTGTCGTCTTCAGACATATTTGGGCTGCGATAAAGGAAGCAAAAGCAAGTTTATTGACTTGCCCACACGTTTGCACTAAAGTACCGGCGTGGCGATCACTTGCATTGCCCAGTAGTTAGATTATTCCAATTTCGTTCAGTTTGTTAGGTGATAAAGAGATGTGTCGATAATAGCATTCATCTGAAGAGACAATTTGTGATGACGAGTTACTAGGGAATCGAACTGTTGCAATTGCTTGCTTTAGCCGGCAATTCAATACTTGACCTAGATCAACAGCTGACCTAGTTTCGAACGAATGAATTCTCTTCGATTCACTGTGCTAGAAATTGAGTTTTAAGTTTTTTTTTAAATAAATACAAACTGGGGAAAGACATGCAGGGAATTTGAACGCTTCGGTATAAAAAGTGATGCTGCTGTGGATTGAGTTGTGTTTATCACTGAACTTACGTGTCTCATTCTCCGGGGATATATCTGATTTATCTTAACGTTTAAGCGGTATTATTTCCTTAAGCGTATAATCGAGGGTCCAATAATAATAAATTATGCTATGCTATGATTCTATGTCCTATGTAGCTATGAATGCAAAATATTACAGTTCAGGTTTTTAAAATATGCCAACATCTTTTCATTAATTATTAAAGGAGTTGTTTCTGGACACAATACGTATGCTTTGTTTTTGCACCCTTATTGATTGTCATTCTTTTAAACTATATTTGCTATTTTCAAGTATTCATGTTAAATTCGGGTTTTGAATTTGCTAAATTTTCCTGGATACTGAATTTGGATATTACAAAGAGTTGATGATCAGCTTTGAGATCGAACTTTTATTTTTATTTTTTTTTTTGTTGTGCATCATTTTACTTCGCAGGATAACAGGCAGTTAAATTGAAAGCCAGAGTTATCCTAGACCTAATAACTAGGTAGATTGCACAATCAATTCTAAATTTTCCGCGTTTAAATTTTTTTGGTTGGATATTTCTTTCTTTTTCCTTCCTTATTTATGGTAAATCTGTCAGAAGCATAACATCATTTTTCAATTTCTCGTCGTATCTAACTAACTTCCATCTGTTTGGACTTGAAGATGGAGATGAACCAGTTAAATCAAGAAGAATTAGCTTATGAATTGGTCGTGAGGGGTTTGCCTACCGGGAAGGTAGATGATATGCGCGTTAGTTTACGTACTGTTTTGAAGGCCGAAAAGGATGGCAAGTCTACAATATTAAATCCCTATCCAATTAAATTCGAAGATGATATTCAAGCTTTAACCAAGAAACTGGAGGAGGTTCAAGGTCTTGTAGAGGGTTTCGAAGGGGAAGTTGATTGTAGCGATTATGAAAAAATAATCCCCAAAATAGAATGGGCTTTCGGAAGGCTCAGTAGGACTACGCCCGAAGGTGATGAGCAAAAGAATGAGAACGTTAGGGTTCGAGCTGAGTTGATTTTATGCTTGCGGTCACTAAAACTTAAGGCGGAAGAGGACGAACATGAGTTCTCGGATGCAGATGAAGACCAATCGTTACCTACCGCGGTTATGACTAGCTCAAGGCCGCGATGGGATATTCAATTTCGGGAGATCAAGGTCAGTCCTTGAACTCATTTTTGGAAAGAGTGAATGAGCTGGCTGGAACTCGGTGAATAAACAAAAGGCAATTATTTCAGTGTCAGCTTTAGATCTCTTTGCAGGAAAAGCACTTATATGGTTCAGGGCTAATAAATCGAAATTTCGTTGTTGGGCGGAGTTAATACAAGAATTAAAAATGGAATTTCTACCTTACGACTATGATGACAGATTGCTCGAAGAAATCAAAAAGCGAACGCAAGGTAGAGAGGAAACAATTGGGATATATAATATATAATATGTTTATTTGCTGGCAAGGTACACAAGATTTAGAATCTTATAAACGTACAAAAATGAGTGGAAATATAATTACTATAACTAATAACAAAATTTAGTATTATGTAAAGATTAAAAGTAATATTAAAAAGAAAAAGAACAAAATATAAAAGGAAACTTGAAAAGAGAATTGAAAAAAAAAGTTAAGAACAAAATTCAGTAAAAAAAAATTAAAGCTAGAAAAAAAATACAAAATAAATACAAAAAGAGGAATCGATAAACCAAGAAAATTATGCGTCACCACACCCACAACACACAATAAGCGAAGCAGTTATGACAAATATGTTTAGTAGGTTATCTGATCCCTTAACTGAAGCTCAGGAGTTGGGGATTTTAAAGCGTAATATCAATCCATTTTATCAGACCCAGTTGGGGCTTACTGAAGTTCACACCGTTCAAGACCTTATCGAGTTGGGTCGACGTCTAGGATCTGTTCGCACTTCGGTCGAGGCCTATGCACCTCCACCTTCGAAAAGAAGTAACCAGCTCCTCGAACCGGACTTAGGTTATGTCAGTACGGAATGGCCTATTGTCTCGGTAGTAGCAAATCAACTTCCAACTTCTCCAAATTCAGCTCCCAAATGTTTTCGATGTGGTCGTATAGGACACCTAGCTCGCTTCTGTCGGATTAGTCTTAGATGTTATGGTTGTGGGGCCCCAGGCATCAAACGCTCCATGAGTAGTCATTGCAAGGACAACACGCGAAATCCAGGACGACAAATAGGTAACACTAACAGAACCGGCGAATCACAACAAGTGGGAACTAGTAACGGTGTACGTCAATCCCAGAACAACCCAAGCCAGCGTCAACAAAGACTTGCCAATAGCTTCCAATAGCTTCGAATTCGAATAACAGTTGTGGATGTTTTGATAATTCCAGAATTACCTCAATCCATAATATTTGGGATAGACTTTTGGCAAGTCATGGGGATATCGGCGGATTTAAGGCACAACTCTTGGCGATTCAGCGATAATGAAACTACTTACCATATTGGAACCCTCAAAAGTCACTCCAAGCTAACACCTGAGCAGCAGACCGAGCTTAGTGAGCTTACTAATTCAGCAGAAGTGAACATGGGAAAGGGTTAGGCTGCACTAACTAAGTCGAGCATGTAATCGTTACTGACTCTTCTCCGATTAAACAGGGGTACTATTGTAGAGCGCAAGTTCAGCGACCCTCAGCATACATGTATGCACACAGCAAAGCGTGCACAAAAAAAGGCAATATTCAATAGCAAAGCATTAAATTGCAAAAAAAAACAGTGTTGCAGGTTTACTATGAATGAAACACTCACTGCATGAATGAAACTGCAGTAGAAAAATTGTAAACAAAAAAAAAAAAAATGAAGAGAAAGAAGAAATTACAATTCAAGCATACTAGCCATGCGAGTGAACTCATAGGTAAACATGCAAATAAACACAATGCATAATGCCGTGTGAACTTTGAGTGTAGCGAAAAAGCTTACTCGACGCTTTGCGTGTTTGTACATTGACCGATTTCAGGTGATGGATCGATGTGAAATTAATTTTAAATTCTAAATACTTTTTGCGATATTGATTAGGTAAGCGATTTTCATAATGTATAAAAAGACTGTAATTTATTGAATAAATCAGAGTTTAATTTTGACTCCACTTGGTATACATTGATTAAGCGAGCTCCCTTAGCTCCGAAATGGAAGTATTAAAACGTAATTGAGCCTATTGGCTCTCAGCCCTCAGCTTGACTGCACTTTGAGCTTCTTAGCTCTAAATTCAATCAAGTTAGCTAAACTCTACTTTGAGTTTCATACCTCTGACCCAGCGAGACATCATTTGCAACAAGATTCATTTATATTAAAACCAAACTTTGGGCTTCACTGCTCTCACTTGGTCGAGATATAAGAGTATAGAGCCGTTGTCAAGCTCTACCGCTTATATCTCCTCGTTAATATAAATTTATTCTTTCTTTCTTTCCGGGTCTCTTTGGATAAGAAGTAGAATCAACAGAAGTGGTAAAAAGATCATTACATGGCGACCCTGCCCTACCGAACAGGAAATCTTCTGATCAACACCGAACTGATGAACTACTAAACCCGTGGAAGGAGTTAAAGAAGTCTTTGGAAGAAGCACTGAAAGAGCCAACAGCGGGACCGCGACCAATAACTCTGGAAGAACATCGCCAGAAATATAAGAAAGCAGTGCAACACGAAGAAATTCAACAAAAAAAGCAGAAAACGAGAGCCGGTTTTGAAGTAAAAATAAGAGCGGAAATTAAGGAGTACCATCGACTGCTTGTAATAGCGACTGGAGAGCAGCGTAATCTATTTTTAAAAAAAATCAAAGAACTCAATAATAAAAGAAATATGTATAGAAAGGCTAAGAGTTTAAGCAAAAAACAAAAACAACAATAAAAATTATTATACTTACTGTAAAACTTTTTCTTTTCAATTCGCATTTCGCTTTCAATTGTGTCTTTTAAATTCATAGTTCCCATTTGGTGAATTGATTCCTAGGTCAGTCAACAAAAATATATATATACCATCATGGGCAAGAAGGCTTCAAAAATGCAAACATAGGAAATACTAATAAACAATAATGCAGGTTCCTCAACGAATAATATAACACCAAGCAATCGGAATCTATCAGATTTAGAATTGATTCTCTTAGTACTGGCAATCATTGCCTTAATCATACTACTAATCTGGAGAATCAAGAAGTTACTTGTCAAGCAAGTAAAGAAACAAGTAGCAGTCGCAAACATTTAAACACAAAATATGCACGTGAAAGACTTAACAGCGAAATTAAAAGACATTTTGGACAACTTCAAGAAGACTCCGAACAGAGAATATACGTCCACCTACATTCTAAACAATTCTGCTGAGGTTGAAGACATAAAGCAAAACTTCAATGAAAAATATAGAGAAATACTGAAAATAAGTGAAGAACAAGCAATTGAACATAAGAAAAGTTTTGACAAGCTATACGACAGCGTAATTGTGATCTTAAAAGATAAAACCAAATCTGTATTGGATAACGAAACTTCAACTAAAAACAGCAAAATGCCAAACTTCGACATAGCTACTGCGGCAAAAATAATACCAGAATTTTCTGGAGATCGTAAGAACTTGGACAATTTTCTAAGTCTATTGCAATTTCTACATGATGATTTATCAGAGGAAGCACAAAAGAAAAGACTACTAGACTTTGTTTTGAAAACTCGTCTCACATCAATAGTAAAAAACAAACTAGGTACTTTACCAATCCCCACCAATTTAGATTCATTTCAAAAAAATTTTAGAGATATATATAAAACAAACAAAACACCACTCAGCATTCACACTGAACTAACAAAGGTAACTCAGACCAACAAAAATGTAACAGATTTTGCAGCGAAAATTGAAGACTTAATCACACAATTAAACACCTTACAAATAACAGAACAAGGTGAATCTAGCAGATCAGTAATAGTAAAATTGAACGATCAACTAGCACTAAACGCCTTCAAAAATGGCCTACAAGAACATTTAGGGGCAACGGTCTTTGCTGCAAGACCTAAAACGCTAAACGAAGCAATACAAATAGCAGCAGAAATTGAAACACCGAGGCAAGAAGCAAAGGTATATCAATACAATAAGTACAATGCTCGAAAGCCATTCAGACATTCCAATAATAACAATAACTTTTCAAGACACAATTATCGCAACAAACCTCATAAATATAACAATCAATCGTCGCACAGAAATCATAATAATTACCGACAAAATAGCAACAGCTTTCTCAGGTATGATAACCGTAGAAACAATAGCACTACCTACAGAAGAATACAAGTAGCCCAATCGGGAAACGGGCAAAGCCCCGAAGCGGAATCGGGGGACACACATTAAAAATATACAATATAAACAAATTTTTAACCAACTACGTATCACTATCCACAAATGTATAATTCGGCAATAAAACCTTTCTTATTGACACAGGAGCCGACATATCAATTTTAAAGATAAATGAGTTGAAATCGAGAGATGGAATTCAAGAGCATAATAAATGCAAAATCAAAGGTATCACGCAATCACAATCCAGTTCCTTAGGCACTTTAACAGCAAATATAAAGATAGATAATCAGAATATCCTACAAGAATTCCACATTGTAGATGAAACATTTCCTATAATGACCAATGGAATACTAGGAAGAGACTTTCTCATAAAAAATTCCTGTAAGATAAACTACTACAATTTTACTATTTCAATTTTTTTTTAATGATTCAAAATACACTTTACCAATGTATACGAAATTACCAAATCTGAAAGAGATAAAAATTCCTGCTAGATCTGAAATAATACAAGAAATAAACACTGACATTACTGAAGATAGCGTAGTTTTGAATGAAGAAATTCAAGAGGGAATTTATATAGCAAATTCCATCATACCCGCAAAAGGTATCGCTCATGTCAAAATTCTGAATACTCTAGACAAGGAAGTAACCTTATATAATTTCAAACCTAAAACAGAACCACTGCAAAATTATCACATTTTCAATGCCATAACCACGCAAGAAAATAAAAATAGATACAGTAAACTTCTAAAAGAATTAAAAATTGAAAATCTAGATCAATATGCAACTACCTCCATTTTAGACATTTGTAAAAAATTTTCAGACATCTTCTATTTACCAGGTGACAAACTAACGGTAAATAACTTTTATAACCAACAAATCTCCACTATAGATAAAATTCCAGAGTATATAAAAAACTATAGGCTTCCCCAAACCCAAATTGAAGAGATAAACAATCAGATCGAGAGTCTCATTAATGAAGATATAGTAGAACCATCAGTTAGTCCATATAATTCACCACTGCTGATCGTCCCAAAGAAATCCGATAATGATACTAAAAAATGGCGTCTTGTTGTCGATTTCAGACAATTAAACAAGAAAATTCTAGATGATAAATTTCCATTGACAAGACTTGAAGACGTATTAGATAAACTCGGAAGAGCTAAATACTTTTCCACGCTAGATCTCACAAGTTCTTTTCATCAGATAGAATTAGAAAAGAAATCAAGACCATTAACAGCATTTTCTAGTAACAAGGGACATTATCAATTCAAAAGATTACCTTTTGGCTTAAAAATGTCCACTAATAGTTTTCAGCGAATGCTTGCAATAGCTTTAGCTGGATTAGATTCAGAAGCATTCCTCTATGTGGATGATATGATAATTTTCGGATGTAGTCTAAAACATCATAACCAAAATCTGATAAAAACTTTTAACAGACTAAGAAAGTATAATCTAAAATTAAATTCGCAAAAATGTAAATTTTTGCAAACAGAAGTTACTTATTTAGGACATTTAATAACAGAAAAAGGTGTCAGGACAGATCCCAAAAAATTTGATACAGTATTAAATTACCCAACCCCTGCAAATGCGGACGATGCTAAAAGATTTATTGCTTTCTGTAATTACTACAGAAGATTTATTCCAAACTTTGCGCATATGGCAAAACCAATAAATTCGCTATCCAAAAAGAATACACCATTCATTTGGACAAATGAATGCCAAGAAGCATTCTCGGCACTTAAATGTAAATTGGTAAATGCACCAATCTTAAAATATCCAAATTTTAATGAAAAGTTTATTATAACCATAGATGCTTCACAATTTGCTCTTGGATCAGTTTTATCTCAAGGTGAAATTGGCTCAGATCTACCAATTTCGTACGCTAGTAGAACATTAACTAAACATGAACTCAATAAACCAATTATTGAAAAAGAACTCCTAGCAATACATTGGGCAATCAATTACTTCAGACCATACGTATATGGTAAAAAATTTATAGTGGTCACAGATCACAGACCTTTGGTTAGTCTCTTCACTCATAGAAACCCATCTTCCAAAATGACAAGGATAAGGCTTGACCTATCTGATTATGATTTCGAGATTATCTATAAGCAAGGCAAAATGAACGCTAATGCTGATGCTTTATCGAGAATAAAAATAGATTCTAATATCCTTAAAGTGATGATACCTACTGCAAATATAAAAATAACAACTAGAGCAATGTCCAAAAAGGACAATGAAGATAACAATAAAAGGAAAACGACCCAACATGAATCCCCTACCAACGTAAAGACTGATCACCTTTATGCATGGGAATGCATCTCAATTAATGAAGTAAGAAGGGTCAAAGCATTACGCTTTGAAAGCACAGCAACAATGCTGATAAACAAAATAGCTCTAGGAAAACAAGAAATAGAATTATTGAAAGTTTGCCAAAAATAATAATAAATAAAAAGGGAGTGATAATCAAAATCAGTAATAATCCATATCATGACTTAGGTTTGATCTTGGAGACACTGATCTTTGAAATGAAGAAAATGAAAATAGAGTCACTATCGTTAGCGAAAGATGACATCATATTTCAATACATAAAGGTCGACAAATTTAAAATAATATTTAATGAGCTGCAGCGCAAGATAAAAAAGAAAAATAGGCAAACAGAATTAAAAAAATTGATATATAATCCTCCCAAAAGAATTCAAGATGAAGCAACTAAGAATGAAATAATTGAAGAATTCCACAACTCCCCGCATGGAGGACACGCAGGTGTCAAAAGAACAATCAACAAGATTAAACAAAGATACGTATGGAAAAATCTAAGTAGAATGGTTAAAAATCATATAAATAAGTGTGAAAAATGTGCTAAAAATAAGATTCTGAGACATATAAAAGAAAAAATGGTGATAACAGAGACACCATCCACAAGCTTCGAGATCATATCGTTAGACACTATAGGACCATTAAAGATATCGAACGAATATAGATATATACTAACTATACAGTGTGATTTAACTAAATATATCGAGGCCATTCCAATAAAGAATAAAGAAGCAATAACAGTAGCGAAAGCTTTGGTCAAAGATTGCGTTCTAAAATATGGCATTTTAAAACAATAAAGACTGACATGGGAACAGAATTCGTCAATGAGATATTCACTAACTTATGTAAATATTTACAAATAAAACATGTAACATCAACGGCATACCATCATCAGACGTTAGGCGCAATAGAGCAAAATCATAGAGTATTAAACGAATATCTCTTATCATTCACTACAGATTACAACTGGGATGAATGGATTCCATATTATAGCTTCTGTTATAATACAACACCTCATTCTGACACGGGATACTCCCCATTCGAACTAGTCTTTGGAAAGCTATCAAACTTATTCAATAATCGCGAACTTAATAACAACAGCCCCATATACAATTATGAGGAATATTCCAATGAACTTATATTTCGTTTAACTACAGCACACGAAAAAGCTAAAAATGCTCTAAACATAGCAAAAGTGAATAGAAAAGAAAAAGCTGATAGAATATTAAATGTAATAGATTTAGAAATAGGCAGCTATGTATTATTAAATAAAGGTGATAGAAGAAAGCATGAATGGCCATATAAAGGACCATATAAAATAAAAGATATAAAAGGAGTAAATGTATATGTAGAAATAGATAATAAAGTAAAGAAAGTACACAAAAATAGGTTAAAGAAGATAGACTATAAAGCTGAATAAAATAACATAACATACAAGTAAAAACAATAAACATACTATTCAATAATTTTCTTTTCTTCATCGACATAGATTACATGTAACTATAAGAAATTTTATTTAACGTAATTTTCATAATATGATATCTAAAATTAATAATTTCAAAGTACCAATTAGATAGAAAAACAGCAATTAATTAGATAAGGATATAAATTACTATAAATGTATGAAAGAATGTATGAATGAAAGAAAAATAACCTTAGGGACTACAAATTATGCCAAGACATTGTAAGATAATTACATATAACATACTTTTAAGACTTAATGTTGAACGCCTATTTCACTCAATATGGCAAAAAAAAAAAAAAAATTTCTCTCATGCACAAAAAATTTTTTTTTTCTTTTTACGGTGAGGATGTAGAGCGCAAGTTAAGCGATCCTCAGCATACATATATGCACACAGCAAAGCGTGCACAAAAAAAGGCAATATTCAATAGCAAAGCATTAAATTACAAAAAAAAAACAGTGTTGCAGGTTTACAATGAATGAAACACTCACTGCATGAATGAAACTGCAGTAGAAAAATTGTAAAAAAAAAAAAATGAAGAGAAAGAAGAAATTACAATTCAAGCATACTAGCCATGCGAGTGAACTCATAGGTAAACATGCAAATAAACACAATGCATAATGCCGTGTGAACTTTGAGTGTAGCGAAAAAGCTTACTCGACGCTTTGCGTGTTTGTGCATTGACCGATTTCAGGTGATGGATCGGTGTGAAATTAATTTTAAATTCTAAATACTTTTTGCGATATTGATTAGGTAAGCGATTTTCATAATGTATAAAAAGACTGTAATTTATTGAATAAATCAGAGTTTAATTTTGACTCCACTTGGTATACATTGATTAAGCGAGCTCCCTTAGCTCCGAAATGGAAGTATTAAAAGGTAATTGAGCTTATTGGCTCTCAGCCCTCAGCTTGACTGCACTTTGAGCTTCTTAGCTCTAAATTCAATCAAGTTAGCTAAACTCTACTTTGAGTTTCATACCTCTGACCCAGCGAGGCATCATTTGCAACAAGATTCATTTATATTAAAACCAAACTTTGAGCTTCACTGCTCTCACTTGGTCGAGATATAAGAGTATAGAGCCGTTGTCAAGCTCTACCGCTTATATCTCCTCGTTAATATAAATTTATTCTTTCTTTCTTTCCGGTCGAGATATAAGAGTATAGAGCCGTTGTCAAGCTCTACCGCTTATATCTCCTCGTTAATATAAATTTATTCTTTCTTTCTTTCCGGTCTCTTTGGATAAGAAGTAGAATCAACAGAAGTGGTAAAAAGATCATTACACTATCCCGTCTCACCAGCAATCCAAAAAATTATTAACGAAGAGTTGCATAAGATGTTAGCGGATGGAGTCGTAGAGCATTCGAATAGTGCTTGGTCCTCGCCTGTTGTAATGGTTAAAAAAAAGGCACTTATAGATATTGTGTTGTGTCACAAAAAAGGACGTATACCCTCTTCCCTATGTTTCGGCTACACTGGATAAGCTCCGAGATGCGAGATATATGTCCTCACTCGATGTAAAATCTGCTTTTTGGCAGGTTCCGATGGCAGAGAATTCAAAACAATATAGGGCCTTTACAGTACCGAATCGTGGGCTATTCCAATTTCGGAGGATGCCTTTCGGGTTAAGCAACTCACCTGCAACGTGACAACTTTTAATAGATAAAGTCCTCTCGGGGAGTTTAGAAACCAATGTTTTTGTATATCTGGATGATGTAATCATCGTTACACAAACATTTGAAGAGCAGAAGGTAGTGCTACAGGAAGTACTAGAAAGGTTATATAACGCCGGGGTAGTAATAAATTATGAGAAGTGCGAATTTTGTCGTTCGGAACTTAAATACCTGGGATATGTAGTAGGAGAGCAAGGGCTTCAGGTAGACCCTGAGAAGGTCAAATGTATATTGGACATCCCTCATCTGAAAACAGTCTCGAAAGTCCGTAGATTTATCGGCACAATAGCGTGGTATCGCAGATCTGTCCCACATTTCTCGTCAATAATAGCTCCAATCACTGAATTGCTGAAGAAAAAGAAAAGATTCATATGGACATCGGAATGTGACACGGCTTTTCGGGAGATAAAAGGACGATTGGTAAGTTCTCCGATTCTTACGTGCCCTGATTTCATCCACCATTTTATTATCCACACTGATGCTTCAGGATTTGGAGTGGGCGCAGTTTTGACACAAAGCATGGATGGGCAGCACAAAGTTATCGCATACCTCAGCCGTTAATTAAACAGGTGCGAGAGAAACTATTCGACGACAAATAGGGAATGTCTAGCGGTCTTGTGGGCTATAGAAAAATTACGACCATACATTGAGGGAACAAAATTCACCGTCGTTACTGATCATGCATCCTTAGTGTGGCTACATAACTTGAAGGACCCCACTGGCAGGTTGGGTAGGTGGGCGATGAGACTCCAGCAGCATGATTTTGATATTATCCATCGGAAGGGCAAAGAACACCTTTTACCAGTTTGGTTTTCTCGCTCAGTACCTGTTTTGGATTCCATCGACATTGTTCCGAAAACCAACGATAAATGGTACATTAAAATGTTGTATAATGTAGAGAAGGAACCGTCCAAATACCCCGATTGGAAAGTTGAAAATTCGACGCTCTGGAAGCATCGTCATCCTAGATACCCGTCTCTGGCTATGGAGATAGATTTTTGTAAACAAGTAGTCCCCAACGACCAGAGAAAAGAAGTGATGTTTAAACCTCGTGATATTCCAATTTCGGGTCAATGCGGCATACAGAGAATATATGATCGTCTTTTGAACAATTTTTACTGGCCCAAGATGAAATCGGATGCTCCATCCTACGTAAAAATGTGTGTAACCTGTCAAGCAACTAAACCTGAGAGAAAAAAACCAGCAGGACTCATGGCACCGCGAAGAGTAGCATACAAGCCTTGGGAGTGCTTAGGTATAGATTTAATAGGCCCCTTCCGAGATCAAATCGAGGATTCGTCTATATTCTCACAATCGTTGACCAATTTAGTAAGTTCACTGTCCTTTTCCTTTTACGATAGGCGACTGCTCACTCCATAATTCAATGTTTGGAGGATCATGTATTCCTAATTTTCGGGGTACCAAGAGTCATTATGAGTGATAACGGAGCACAATTCAGAAGTCGCGAATTTAAGAAATTGTGTGATAATTACGGAGTGGAAATAAAATACACCGGGTTATATCATCCACAGGCAAACCCGGCCGAGAGAGTGAATCAGATAATCAAATCCATCCTTCGGGCGTATGTGTCGGAGAACCACCGAGTTTGGGATCTGCACTTGGCAAAGATTGCTTGTGCTATCCATAAATCTACGGAAGAAACTACGAGATTGACCCCCTATTTTATTAACTTGGGCCGCGAGATGGTAACCTACGACATAGTGAAGAAGTCTTAGATCCTGAATCACATTCTGTAGCTATGAGGGAAGTTATGAATGCTGTAAGAAAGAGACTACTAAAAGCAACCGAAACTTCTAGACAAACATAAAACCTACGTAGAAGAGACCAAACATTTCTGGAAAATGATATGGTTTGGCGTAAGAACTATGTTCTTTCAGAGGCATCCAAATACTTTCATGCCAAACTCCCTCCGAAATTTATATGCCCATTTAAGGTGGCTAAGATCGTGTCTCCTTGGCCGTATGCGGATAGCAAAGGTAAAAGTGTGGGTACGTGGCATACTAAGGACTTGAAGGCATATTATTCAAATCAAGACTTTGATGACTAGCATACTCTCTCTCTTTTTTAGCCCCAATCAGGCATCCATCAAGCTTATCTGGATAACTATTGAGTACCTATGCGCCGCTTAAGTTTACTGCGGTCGATACTCTATTTGGATTATTGTTATAGAATTTCAAAGTACATGGTGTTGGGATCGTACGCAGTACGAAGTCCAGTGACCCAAACGTATCACGGATTTGACGGCCCCAAGCTTATGCAAGGTTAGTCCTGGGTATTGCATCATAGTGAATTGTTAGTATAATTTTAATTAGTTTATATTTGGGGATTTAAAAAAAAGAAACAAAAAACAAAATAAGAATACTCAGGCTGATTATAATAACTTTCTAACTCCAAATATGTAAACATCGTTGTGGCATGTCTTATTTTGTAGTTGCTAGAGACATGGAATACTTTTATTTGTGATCAAATATTTAGTGAGATTCCTACGAAATCTCCCGGAGGAAGAGGAGGTTTGTTACAAATAAAGGTCCAAGATGAGGTAAGCAGACGTGGTGACCTGAAAATGAAAGAGAACGTATCAAGGAAAACGTCCTCCGTATACTTATACTTTTTACCTGTTGTAGATGCCTTCGTACCTCAGTAATCCATAGAAATAATTCTGCAAAGTAATTTATTTTTCAGATGATCAGTAATAAATGGTAGAATTAACGTATACTTACGGATCACACGAAGCTGGCTATTTCTGCTAGTCCCAGCTTGTTCCTGATGACATCATCTGCGACTCAAAATATATATAAAAAAAAAACAAAAAAATATAAGCTGAGCATTGCATTTTGGATATTAAGTAAATTGGTGAGCTTTTGACTTTGGTGTTACTCGTGTGTGACCTTTCTACGCCAAGTTTACGACCTTATGTATAAAAGAGTTTTTAGATTAAGTGGAATTAACCATAGTTCATTTGCGTTGCTGGATTGTTGTTACCGTTTTGGATTATCTGTGTTTTCCCTCGAGTGTTTTGGTCACACTTAGTGAAGGTGAAAAGAATTGTGCAAATCCACCTCTTTCTCCATTGCTAGCTGGGGAATTACAACGCACGACAAGGGCTGCGTAACAACATCTGTTATAAAGTACAACCACTTGTTGACTGATGATTTGTTTGATCCGGAAATCGATGTTTTTGTTAAGAGTAAAGATCGATTTGAATTTGATGAATTGATGACAAATCCTTGAGGGTATATCTTCGTACGAATTGCTTGAGAACTGTTTATTAGATAGTGCAGAATAAATTTCATAATCACATGGTTTAAATGTCACTATTCATGTACAATTGATACCATTTCGAGGCAGATGTCCATTTCGTATGTATATTATGAGTAAATCAAACAAATACAGCGTGAAGTTTTCAATCAAGTGTGACAGTGGTACGCTTTATATGATTGATGCATTACCTTACCTTGGAAAATGTACAGAAATAAATCGTGTACCACTCGGTGAATATTATCTAAAAGAATTGTCAAAGACTATACACGGAAGCAAATGTAACCTGTTGTAACTGGTTTACTTATGAGCCATTGGCACAAAATTTACTGCTTAAACCATATAAGCTTACGTTAGTTGGTACGATAAGATCAAACAAGCGTGAAATACCAGAGCAACGTAAGCGCCTTGTCGGTTTTTCTATATTCTGCTACGATGGCCCCTTGACCCTGGTGTCGTACAAGCCCACACCATCTTTTCTCTTGCAGTAAGGAAGCTGGTATTGCATATGGAAATAATGGTAAGCCTGACATGATTCTGTTTTACAACCAAATGAATGAAGGAGCCGATGCTTTCGATTAAATGTGTTCAGCGAAATCTAGTATGTAGGAGGAAAAAAAAATTGGCGGCCAATGACAGTGTTTTATGGTATGCTAAATATGGCGTTTGTAAATGCATATAAATATTATTTATTGTCATAACATGTCATTTAAAAAAGCAAAACCCTAGAGCACACGAGAGTCCATGAAAAAATTGAATACTCATTTGACTTTATCTTGGGTGGAAAAGAGAATTCAGACTACAACATTGAAGTGATCTTTACGTAACAACATAACATTTTGCTTTCCAAAGCC
Source organism: Dioctria linearis (assembly GCA_963930735.1). Lineage (NCBI taxonomy): Eukaryota > Metazoa > Arthropoda > Insecta > Diptera > Asilidae > Dioctria > Dioctria linearis. The sequence goes on from OZ005740.1 coordinate 209,952,254, forward strand.
CATAAAACTTCGGAACAAACAAATAAGAGCGAACCAGAAGCCAAAAAACGACGATATTCTGCCAATTTAAAAAGAGAGGGATGACGAAATTAGACAGCCGGTGTGCGAAAAACCAAGGTGCAGTGAACATTAACTTGATGTTTGTAAATCATGCATATAATGGAGATTTTATAAATAAAAAATATTTATATTTTTTTTATTAACTGACTATAACTCTTTCAAATTATAAAAAGCAAACAACAGACACAGAAGTCTCCATCGATGTACTCGCCTGTCACCAATATAAATTCCTCCTATGTATAAGAAAGGGAATAGAACACAAATATCAAGTTTACACTCATAAATAGTGTTATACACCTACCTACATACATACATAACACTGTGATATACCTACCTACATTTATAATATGGTGAGATACGTATTTGCATACATAATATGTAATATGCATTGTAATATGCCAAGCACAACACATTAAGTAATCATAACATCACAATAATTCTGATGTACGAACGTACATGAAGAAAAACGCGACACAGCAAATTATACTGTACACTGCATGAGTAGGTCGCCCTTACCCAATACACAGAATGAAACGATGTAAACAAACGAAATAATTTTAATATGTATAAATAAGATAAGAAAATTAATTAAAACACGGAGCGTCATCCAGCATTGTACTAAGAAGTATAGCATTTCTATTCAAGTGATGTTATGCTTTTTAGATACTCCCGAGCTAATCATAGGAGTTGTGCCTTCACTAGCTACTCCATCATCCACCATATAGGAGTTATGCGTTTGTAAGCTACTCCAACTTCATCAATACAACAGCTGAGTTTTCTCAAGGTACTCCTATTCATAGAGCTGAGATTTACTCCCGCACCGTCATCGAGAAATTCATGCCTACAGCATGGTATCGCTGTTGGCTGTAAATTTTATAAAAAATTGGCGACCGTAACATTGAAGTTCTCCACAATAGAATACTTATCTAAACCCTTGCTATTGATCGACATCCATGGCCTTTTTCCACTCAAGTTGTTGGCCGCTGGAAGTGATTCATAACAATTCATTCACTTCATTAAAACGTGTTGTGTCTGTGGTTTATCCTTCTCCATAATTTACTCCATCAAGACATAACTAGTTACAGCGGCTATATAAAGCCGACGAAAGTCAGTAGATGTCACCATTCTTTCCACAGAATTGATCTGGATCAGAGCTAATATGAGATTAAAGAATCGTGTTCCCTACCTTATTAGAGAAGATAATTCTGATCAGAGATAATCTGAAAATATTTGTCCTCTGCTAACGTGCACGCTACAGCACGCTGCTACACATTTATTTTTCGGCCCTCCTGCCTAGAACCTTCAAATAATTTCACAGAAATTTATTCTGTGCATCATTTTGATACGTTCCCTCCTACATGTAGCAGTACCTTCCGAAAAAATCAAAAAAACTTTATTCTGTTCATAGAAGATTAAGTCTCTTCTTCTTCTTTTCTTCAGAACGAATAATACAAAGGGTGACGCGGACCGCGTTGTCAGTCAGACAGCATTGATTTTTTTTATTGAATTTTATACTGGATTTTAATTTGTTTCCAGTTAAATTTGCACAAAATTATTATACCCTAGGTGAAATCTAAAGGGTATACAAATACAGTTTGGTAACACCTAAAAATAATGAGCAAATAAGCAAAATGGATTGGACACCCATGTATAAAATTAAAAGTTATTTTGATTTATGTATGTCCATCTGTCCGTCCGTCCGTCTGTCCGTCCATCTGTTCGTCCATCCGTCTGTCCGCCAATATGTCTGTCCGTCTTCACGGTAACTCGAGAACGCGTGGAGAGAGCTGAATTTTGCACATGGATATTTAAAAAAAAACAGTAAATTTAAGTTCGAAAACGGGGCAAATCGGGTAACTCCTTCGTAGGGTTACCATACAACGTCAACGTAGAGCGTTGAAATTTTATACATAGTATATATAATTTCAACAAGTAAAAAAACTAGAATTGGTCCAAGACCAATTCTTATGATACCCTAGATGAATGCCCGTATGAAATTTCGTATGGTCACCGGTCTATTTAAGTTTGATTTCTGAAGTGTTTTTTCGCATATATTTTTAGAACGGTTCGTCTGACAAAAAAAATAATTATAACAAATTTCATAGGATATCGTATTCTAAAGAAGTTTTTAGTACAATAGAAATGTCTACGACTGATCGTTTTCACAGTCTATGTAAAAAATACAAATTTTATATGGCAACACAAAGAAGGGTTGCCTGATTTAGTCTATTTGTGAAATTGTATTTGTTATTACTATAGAAACACCATGAACCAAATTTCATCTCTACGTTGACGCATTTTCAGACAGTGTCCAAATATATAGTGGAAAACGAAATTTTTGAATAGCAACCCCACGAACGAGTTACCCGATTTCCAAGTCCGTATACAAAATTTCAGTTTTCTAAGTGAACGCGTTCTCGAGTTATCGTGCGCACAGACGGAAAGACGGATGGACGGGCCTGCAAACATCAAAATAACTTTTAATATTATGTGTGAGTGTCCAATTCATTTTGCTCCACCATGATTATTTCGAGGTGTTACAAGCGGAATGAGAAACTTAGCATACCCTTTAGATTTCATCTAGGGTATAAAAATTGGAATCATCCAAGTAGACGAAAACGCTGCCTTCTAACTCTTCCGATAGGACTGTATCTACTAATCTTTGCCATGTCGCTGGGGAATTCGAAAAACCGAATGGCATCCGACGAAACTGAAACAAGCCCCAGCCAAGTACAGTAAAGGCTGTGTACAACTTAGCATCTTCCGACAAAGGGACCTGCCAGAAAGCCGACTTTATGTCTAGCGAAGATATATACCTTGCATCCCTTAGTTTGTCCAAGATGGAGCGACAAATGGCGGAAGGTAGGCGTCCTTTTTTGTCACCCTATTCAACTTTCGATAGTCGACACAGAACCTGTCCTTTCTCCGTTACATGACGATAGATGTGACCCATGGACTATTTGATGGTTCCGTTATACCATCTGCTAGCATCTTATCCAGCTCTGAGTTGATTGCTTTTTGTAAGGTCGGAGAAACCGGATAGTACCTCTGCTTAATTGGAAGTGAATCCGTCTTTATCGAGTGTTCCACTTTGTTGGTACGGCCTATCCCTTTCCCCATATTCTCCTTGGCCTTTGCTTTTAAGTCTTCAAGCTGCTGCTTTTCATCCGCTGTGATCGTAGACTTTCTCTTCAAAGTATTAACCATGATTTCGATGTTATCATCCCCGGAAAAGAACAGTAATTTGTACTCAAATCTGCCGTAATGCACATATCACGCCAATAATCTGCCCCTAATATTATGCTGTGTGGAAGTGAAGGTATGACCAAGACCTTAAAAACCTTTATCTGACCATTCAATTCTATTGGTAATTCCACTTCCCCTAAAATTTCAACTTTTTCCCCATTGGCCATGGGACCTGCTTGTACAGGTGTTTTCCTCAATTTCAAATCCATGTTATGTAAAAGTTTCCACCCCGGGCCACCTATAATTGTTCTGGATGCGCCGGAATCCAATAATCCCAATAATTTAACCTTGAATATCAGTACTACTACAGTCTCTTATCGCCTTTTGTATACGAAAACACGAAGTCCAGTGGAACTTTTGACGAACTACTTATACGCCCTGTTGACTACCCTACTGTTGACCTTGGATCCGTTAGCTTTGTTATATTGGCGGATTTCTAGATACTAATAGAGGTGGGGTCACCGCTTACTGAGCTCGATTCCTCTTTCCCGCAGCAGATGAAGTATATATAATTATTATTATTATTATTACAAGCCGGACTTGTTGCTCGGATAAACCCTACAGTTCCACAACCAAAACACCATCGCCTCTGTCTGCAGTAACGGGCTGTGTGCTTGCAATTTGAGCATTTGTAGTGACGTGACTGGTTTTATGTACTTATGGCTGGAACTACCGCGATTTCTGTGGACATGTAAGTTAGCTTAGGCTCTAGACGGTGTGCAGTGCAGCGTACGGCGGGGGAACGAATGATTCTACCCAACCTCTAACTGACTGAAGCCTCCGACCAAGATCAACTAGTTATTGGATGGAGGTAACTTCAATTAAACCTAGTTGGCTCTTCTTGTTGATCTGTTAAAGGAATTGTCAATCGGGAGAAGAGCGTCCTCATTACTGCCCCATACATTCCTATTGACTCGTCTTTACCTTGTGTACGCCGTCTTATTTCCTAAGTAAGGCGGTCATTATAATCCGGAGGAAGGAATTCTTTTTGTAACTCTTCCACTAGCGGCGACCAGGATATAAATGTGGATTTATTTGCCCGATACCAAATAAGGGCCTTTCCCGAAAACAGATCCAGAGCCGATTTGAACAATTGCGTTGTTGAAACCCCTCGCGCTTCACAGAGCTCACTAACCCTATCCAAAAATGAATTGAGAGATTAGTTCGATTCTCCGGAGAAATGAACACCCCATTTGTGAACTGCGATCTTATTCAAAACCGTTGAAGTGGACATTGAATTAATTAAGAGAGATTGCTCATCCTCATCCGAGTTATCCTCTAAATCCCCTTCAACCTTCGTTTGCAACTCCCCCAACATAGACAGTGAGCCCCTCTTAATTTATCCTTTTCTTGCTTCTGCTCTAGTCGCTTGTCTTGTGACCTATCCACCCTGCGTAAAGCCCACTCCAACCTGGTAACTAGCTTTTTGTATTCGTTACTATTCCTATTTCCCGAAAATGTTTTTAAAAGACGCCTTATATCATTTATTTTTCTGTTCAAAGCATCTGCATCTTCGTCGAGTTTAAACGGATACTCTATATTCATACAACGTACAAAAACAAACAAAAATTGTGGAAGTATTAAATATAGAAATAGCTTACTTACTAATGAATAAACTATGCATTAATTCAATACAATATAATACTGGCAACCTCACGCAAAATCATTAAAATTAATTACCCTCCTTTGGTACTGTGCTTAATGCATTAGTATTAAACTTTGGGGCTATGGAACTATCTTCGAAAAACTAGAAAAAATAAAAAAAAACCGCTTTTATGCTCTAATGGAGGTATTAATCTTTCCCGAAGCTTACAGCGCCTCGAACCTCTTATCCTTCAAGTTCCTCCTCCCATTCACTCATAAAAACTCTTGTCAGCAAATGGATATTTAATGTTAATTTATTTAAGCCAAAAATGAATTTCGAGCGGAATATTTTATTGACAGGGGATTTAGTTTTTTTCGCATATGTGCCTCACATGCAGCAAAATTTCATCAAGATTTAAGTAAAACTCCTTAGACTCTTTTCATAGATCAGATTTTCGTTAATATAAGTAGGTACTCACTTCTGCCGGTAATACTCAACAGTCCTAATTATTCGTATTGTTCTCTGATATTTATTCAAATTGTTCTCTGATAGGAGTAAATTTTGACGATTACGACAAGTATACGTACGTACTAGCATGCAAAAAAAAAAAACAGAAAAAAAATCTTTTGTTTACGGTTAACACTTATCACTTAGAAAATATGTAATACACTTGACTGTATTCCATGCAAGCCATCACAACTTTAGTGGATAGTGGTAGTGTAGACAAAATCGGACTTAGCGGTTCATAGCTGCAAAGCTTCCGCATAATTTCCAGAACAAGGTTATGACCAGTATGACAAAATGATAAACTCGGCAATCACTCTATCACTCCATCACTTTTATCCAGCTAACACTGAATTAGGAAACATTTCACACACTGTAATTTATGATCAATTATTCTCTGGTAGCATTATTCTAGCGATAAATTGCTCAGTGCGCTTACTTTGTGATGATGATGGACCGCAAGCAAAACCTCGGAGAATTCAATTTGGTTAAATTGAGAGAATTTGGGATATTTTAAGAAAAACTCGCTCGAATCTATTTTAAGTACATCACTTCTCTATTTAATACAACCTAAACCGAACTGTGAGCAGTCATATGCTCTTACCGCCTAATTACAATTTCCAAAACTACTTATCTCGCGTCCAGCGATCACTTGATTAAAAACGTAACAGCGTTAACTTATATTTGGAACTCGAAAGTAGAACATGACCCCCACAAATCTGTGATGCGGTAATATTCTACTGCCGTTGACGAAACTGCCGGTCACTATAATTCTAGTCAGCAGCTGGGCTATTGTAAACAAACCGGCAACCGTCAAGCAGATTATTGTGCGAAATAATATGCTTGATATTTGTTGCTTCATTTGTAAACAATCACACAGCTGTGCAAGTGAAGTAATTAGGCACACAGCTGTGCCGTGAAGTAATTAGCCAGTCAGTGGTAAACAGCACGCAATAGCCTAGCATTTTGCTTTATGAAGCAATACACTCTGCGAATACCTACTGCTACTCCACACAATGCACCTGCAAGTTACGGGTCCATGCAGTTCCGCTTCCGCATGCAAGTTGGGGCCACGACATCCCTCCCTCCTGGAAAAAAACTAGTTCCCCGAGGGTCTAGACCTGGTGCATTCAGCTAGATATTCAACAAAGCGTCGTAGGCTTACATAATGTTACACTATTCTATTTTAATTAATTCTTACCATTCTCATTTTATCTTCACAATTACAACTTTCGTTTTATCTTCACTGTTGCCAAAGAAGCATCAAAATGGCTTGGATATCTGAAAAGGTGTAAGAAATATTTCAGCCCGTCAAATCTAGCGCTCCTCTACAAGTCCTACATTAGACCTAGAATGGAATACAACTCCCATATATGGGCCGCGGCTGGTCGCACATCCTTAGCTTCATTGGATATTGTCCAAAAGAGAGCCTTCAAGCTCATTGGCGATTTGGCAATAACTTGTCATATCAACTCACTCGAGCACCGCCGCAATGTTGGATGCCTTTCGATCCTTTATCGCTATATGCATGGTCAATGTTCTGATGAAATATCTAGTCTAATCCCTTGTAGAATGATTCCTGCACGCAATACTCGCGCTGCAAATCGCGCACATCCTTTAACCCTTCAAATTACTTTCGGCCGTACAGTAAAATTCCGTGATGCTTTTTTATCCCGAACAGTGCGAATGTGGAACAGCTTACCATCTTCTGTTTTTCCTCCGGCATACAATCTGCGGAAGCTTAAGGGCGTCATACATTGGCACCTCCGCCACTCTCCTCATATCCCCTAATCCTTTCCCTCTTCCTGCCAAGCTGTGCTTTGCATCATAGGGTATCCCCTGAGCTTGGCTTAATAATATAAAAAAAAAAACATCCCAACTTTAATTTTATCTTTAACAAAACTTTTATCCTACATAAATATAAATTTATATAAAGTTACCAGCTTTTATTTTTAATTTTGCCATACAAACTAACGCTTAATAATTTCATATTTTTACAATGCCATACTCATCAATAATTTATTCAGTTCCTATACATTATAGATTTTCTTCTTAAATACGCTATCATAGTAAGAATTGCCTACAATTGAACCTTATAATAATTAACCTATTCCCTTTCATTGAACATGGCTGAATATTATAAGCCATTGTTCGAACCAAATCGCTTCGAATATATTATTCTTAACAGATACCATCTTGAAAGAAAACATCCTGAAACAAAGCATCAAACTTTTAGGAAAATTAAATCTAATTTGATTACTCTTAATAAAAAAATATGTACACAACCCAACAAAGCCATGTATTTGTCATCTACATAACATATTGCACAAATACAATACACAAGTATAGCTTCATCGAGCAGATCAAATTAAAATCATTAGAATATATTTGAACTGTTAGATTCGCGCTAAAAATAATTCCTGCAAAGGGAAAATATTACAAAAAATACCTAGCTAAAATTGAGTTCTGAAAGGAAAACAAATTCAATCTAATTACAATTTCCTAAATATAGATACGACATCTAACAAAAGCATGTGTTGTCATGTAGCATACAACGCATGGCACAAATTCAATCAGATCAAGCAAATCAATTTGCAGCTCTAGCATTATTATCATTATAAGTACCATCGAACGGAAATTTCTTCTCTACGTGATACGAGATAAATTTTTTGCAAATATAACTTAATTTAACACAACAGCATGTGTTGCTCTAAATTTCTTGTTGCTATGCATTTTTGTTCGTTGCTATGCAAATTTTATCGCTAGTACCGTAAGATCAGAGCTGCACTGCCAATTCTTGTAATCATGCGCCTCTGCTACTTCATCAGTGCTGTTGTGTTCAAGCGAGGGCTATATAAACGACAAGCTGACTGATCTCGATCTCTTTTTGTACTTGGCATCGCTTGGGGTAAGTTGGCTGTTTAGGGACTAACATTTATATCGGGTAGCGACTGATATTTCACTTTTAACAATTATCAATCATTTCTGGACGCAAATAAACGCATCTTATTTCGGGTCTCGACTGAAGATAAGATAGTTACTAACAAACAATCATTTCTGGTCTCCACGGACATAAACGGATCTTATTTTGGGTCTCGACTGAAGATAGGATAGTTACTAACAATCATTTCTGGTCTCGACGGAAATAAACGGATCTTATTTCGGGTCTCGACTGAAGATAAGATAACACTTTAACCCGGGTCTCGACTGACTTAAAGAATATTATCTCGGGTCTCGACTGAGATAATCTTTTACTAACAATCATTTCTGGTCTCGATGGAAATAAACGCATCTTATTTCGGGTCTTGACTGAAGATAAGATAACACTTTAAGTCAGGTCTCGACTGACTTAAAGAATATTATCTCGGGTCTCGACTGAGATAGTATCTTACTAACATTAACACTTTATTTCTGGTCTCGACGGGAATAAAGAATTGTTCTAATTAATGGTTAGAACAAACAGCCAACCCTAAAGCGTCAAGTTGTAGATCGGTGAGTACCAGTCACTTGTAACAAATTAATATTTATATATATATCTATTTTCCTATATATTTACATTTCCACATTGCTTGTGCATATTTATCAAATATTATAATTTCTCCTTATTCTATATTAATTTTTCATATCTATATTTATATACATCACGCTCTTGACGATTTTACATTGCAACTTTCTGTCAATAAGTGTTTTCAGTGTGATACAAAATTCTCTGACCCAAACTTAAATATTGAGTTTTACCCCAATATAACCATTCTTGATAATAGTATATTGCTAAAGTCTGTGGGAATAAGTGGTTTCTAGTATATGTGAATCTCTGACCTAACACCTCATATACATAAGCTGATCTTAATGTATTTAGTGGGAAATCTTCAGAAATAAGTGTAATAATTTACTGAAAGTTAAAACGTAGTAAACAGTGTTTGTGTTGATGTGAGAGTCGAGCACTGACCTTGATCCAAATTTACCAGTGCATCCATTTCAGTTTCACTAAGATCAAATTTGCGTGTACGTTCTACTAACGGGCAGTACAACCATATAAACATATTTTCATTTCTATATAAATTTACACGCTAGTCTCTAACTATAGGTTGCCCTTAAATTACTTTTACGTTATACCTATGGCGGCTACTCGAGCTGCACAAGTTGTTTCCCCACAATAGTTGGCACATTAGTGGTTGGCAAGTTCGCTGTCGTGGGCAAGATCGTCTCAATGGTAATGTTTGCATTTTGGGCCTTGGGTTGCTTCTCTGACTTATGAACTATAGGTAGAATCACTCTATTAGTGCCGGCTTGAATATAGTTCCTCTTCCAGCGTTTCAAGTGGCAAAATTCTCCTATCAAGATTACTAAACTAATGACGGCTAAACATCCGGTAGTAGATGTCGCTGCTAAATGAACTGGATGTGGAATGGCATGTCTGTTTGCCCGCTCCGGGCTGATTTTGTTTTCACCTCTCTTTATAGCGGCATCATGCTCTCTCCATGCTTGATTCAAGTTGTCACTAGCTAGCAATCGTATTTCGTCCTTTTTGCCTTCTATACCTCCTCTCTCTGCCTGTCTGTCTGTGCTGCGATATGGTTCCAGGCTGGTAACTCCATTCGTCTGGGCTGCCATAGAGATACATTTCGCTGTGCGGCATCTTCACCTTGTATTTGTCATCGATATGCAGGTGACAATGTTCTTCGATGAATAATGATCCAGCTCACCGATGGAGGTTGGTGAATGTTGACAGTTTATTTCCAACTTGATCTTCTTGGACATCACAAATAACCAGTGGTTTCTCGTTACCATTCTCACTAAGCTGCTCTACTTTGCTGTAACTCTCTCCTTACAAGCCTTCGCATTTACGTTGAAGCTCCGGAAAAGGTTCAGCACACAGTTTTCTCCAATAGCAGCAATATTTGGGACTAATTGTGGACATAAGATTGGCGGGTGGTCTGATGTGGTTAACAACCTCTGGCACTTCTGGTACTGTTGGTAACTCAGCAAGACATAATAATAATAAAATTATTAAAGGCCAATGTATATCTTATACGTTCTTCTAATTTTATGAAATGGTTCTTGGTTCAAAATAAAAACTTAACTAAAACAGATTAAGGTAACGAAAGAAGTATTAATGGAAAGTAAGAAAAAGTCATTAACAAATAAATAAAATAATAAAATAACGTAAAACAAGTTGTAAAAGCAAAACAAAAACAAAATATACGAATATATATAAAATACAGACCGAAACATACCACCATAAAAGAAAAAGAAAAAAAAATAAATAAAAACGAAACAAAAAATTAAATTAAGGCTAATGAAAATAAAAAAAAGAATAAAAAATTAAGCCTAACCTGACAAGAAATAAATAATAAAGTAAATAAGTAAAACAAGCAAACTAACTAACTATAAAATGTAAAAAGTACGTGCCATTTACTCTCCTAAAAACTTAAATCTTTCAACAATGATGATAAATGATTGATAGAGCCCGTTCGCTGCATTTTGGCAGGAAGAAAGTTCCACTTCCGTATTGGCTCAATAGAGGAACACCGACGGGCTAGAAGTTGACAACCCCTTCCCAAATACTCCGGAAGCTTGCTATATATCAGTTTGTGCAGAAGAATGAGTTCACGGCGGCCTAAATAAGTTTTTAGAGGAGCGCCCAGCAGTGACAATACATACGGAGACACATGAGCATTCCGAGGAAGTCTATAAATATAGCGTCATTGAAAGCAACATCTAACTTTCTCTGGCACCGAGCATCAGGTTTGCCAAAGATGGTACTAAGCAAAGATTGGAATGAGTAGCGTTTTAGCCAACTGGAAGCGCATGCCCACAGAAAGGCAAGCATACGTTATCCAAAGTTACCGTAAAGTGCCATAGATTTTCCCTATTAAATTTGAAATGTGACTTCAGCACTTGAAATCAGCACTGAAATAAACTCCAAGATTCCCGACGCAGTCAACGTACTCGAGAACGGAATTATTTAATAAACCCGGAGGGAGTTCCGATTTATCAATCCAGCTCCTATATATAGCTAGGCAGTGCGACTTAGTTGGATTTAACGAAAGTTGATTCAGCAGTGACCAGTCATATATGCTACGAAGATCTTCATTAATGCGACAAATACAATCCTCCATCAAACCTATTGGTCTACTCAAATAGATCTGGACGTCATCCGTGTAAAGGTGAATAGAGGAATTAGTAACAACATTCGGTAAATCATTTAAATATAAGGTGAAAAGTAGAGAGCCAATAATGGAACCTTGTGAAACACCAAAGCGAAGATATATAAGATCAGAACAAAGATCTTTTACTTTTACCATCTGTGATCGATTGCGTAAATAATCAGCAACAAGCTGAATGGCGGAGGATGAAAAGCCCAATTGATTTTTCAACTTTGAAAGCAGTCTTTGGTGGTTTACGGAATCAAATGCCTTGGTAAAATCCAGAAGAACAAATACTGTTATCTGGTCCTTATCGAGAGCTTCACAGATATCTGCAGATACCGTCTGAAGTGCAGTCTCGCAACTATGCCCATGTCGATAACCAGGCTGCCACATTGTCCAAGTCCTCTGCTCGTTAATAAATTTGATTATTTGTTGGGACATAATTTTTTCTAGCAAGGAAACTAAGCATGCTAATTGGTCTAAAGTCGCTGGGATTGGATGCAGAGAGCATTTTAGGAATAGGTGTTACATGTGCTTTCTTCCACTGAGTTGGAAATTGGGACGTGGTTAAGCAAAAATTATAAATATGAACAAGAGGTATCAATATGTATGGAGCGAGCACTTTCACAAAATCAGGTGGAAGTGAGTCTGGACCAGGACCTGTGGATTTAATAGAGAATATCACTGAAAGAACCTCAGTGCCATCCACACATGCAAAAGCAAAATCTTCCACAGCATCGCCAATGTTACCAGTTGTTGCAGAGCTCAACGAACTTGAAGCATTACCTGCACTACAAGCAAAATTATGGTTTAGAGTATTTAGGTCTGTATTTATGTTGACAGGTTCATGACCATGTACACCTAGAAGAGAAAATTATGATCAAAGTTTGTGGGAGGAGAAATTTGATTATGGAAAAGGATATTAGTTAAGTTCGTTGTACGTACATAGTCAAGCATGGTTGGAATAGAACTATTAAAATAAGTAGGTATCTGATTCACTGATTTCAGCTCCAACCTTTGCAAAATATAAAACAGATTCTCTCTAGACGAACTAGCACTAAGAACGTTAACATTTATGTCGCCACAAACCACAATATCATGATATTGTACAATAGCAGAACTTAAGGCTGTAGTAAGTTCCGAAACATTCTCCAGATTAAAACTGTTCGGTGGAGAGTAGGTGCTAAACACAACGCACTTGTGGAAATCCGAACATAATTCAACGCCAAGAAATTCTAGACTTTGTCCAGAAGAAGAGGCCCACACAACCGAAGCACTCAACGAATTATGCACATAGATGGCAACACCACCTCCCGTCCGATTCGCGCGGTCATTTCTGAGAATGTAATAGTTTGGGATTGAAACCAATCCAGAGTTAATATTCTCATTAAGCCAGGTCTCATATACCATCAATACATGAACCCTGGTACCAGCAAACATTACTTGCAATTAATCCGATTTATTTCTTAGACTTCTAGCATTCAAACTGACAATATTCAGCCCGGAAGATCGAGAAAAAATACGTTACACATTGTTCTCACCTTGTCCAGGGGTGAATGTTATCTGGCATCTACAATTAGTAGTACAAAGAACAGGCTCCAGCATGTGAAAGCAATCACATATATGTATAATACATATTAGATATAAAAAGAACATAATGGGACACAACTTACTACAAAAGAATACTAACATATTATAAACAAATTTTGAATAGAAACTAAATACACTTTAAAACAATAAGCTATGACAAATTGGCCGCTACATTATTTTGTGCATCAACAACATTTGCTACAGCAATAATATCGATAAGAGCATCCAAACTAGTAACCTCGATTGCAGAGTCAGACTGCTTAACACGAATGTGAACGCGACCATCACGGGTAAATGCGGAATGTATCACTTTATTCCTCTTATGCGTAGAAGCCTTTGTTAGAATTTGTTGGTTCAGATGTGTGAGACTCTCATAAGCCCTAACTCTGCTGTTCGATATTAAAACTTGGGAGACTTGATTAAGTTGTACTGATCCAAACCGCTTAAATTTGTGCAGAAACATTTTCTGCTCGCTAGCAGAGGAGAACTTCGCAATTAGCGGCAAATTTGGTTTTTTATTTTGACCTCCCCGAGTTCTAGGTTTGGGACGAAAAGCAAATGCATACGGTGTCAGAGGATGATTTATCACAGAAGAAATTTTTTCCAGCAATTCGTTGCAGTTTTCACTCTCTGTGCACGGTATACTACTGATAGTAATGTCCGTAAGCCTATTCACCCTGCGCTAATATCCTAATTCATGTCTAGCATCCATCAATTCCACTTTCGCAGCACTTAATTCCTCATCAATTTCGTGATTTCCGAATTTAGTTTGGCAAAAATATTATCTAATCAGTCGGTAATTTGCTCCTCGAATTCATTCCATTTTTCAGTGATTAAATGAGAATGACCTTTCAATAATTTCTTTTCTAGCAGTTCATAGGAGTCCGTTGAAATGACCGAATTGGATCTACCAGCCAATGGAGAAGAGTGTGTATCGTTCTTATTACCTTGGTGTTGGTTTCTCAGGTTTCCCCTGGTGTGCCGGGTAGACTACATTGGTGTGACCACATTTGTAGTTTTGTTGGAATTTTTACAGCTCATTATGAATCGAAAATACTTATTAGAAAAACTTTCAATAATACAGGATGATTAACACACCGCGAGTAATGCAAAAAAAGACCAAAGTACTTGATCGAGAAAACTAGTGAAAACTTGCTCTTAGGCACGGTTAAATTCGTGGGATAATAGCAAAAAACTTGCGAGCTCAGATGAACACAACTACTCAGCGTCCGCAACTATTGCCAACTCACTGTCGTTCATGATTGCTGGCTACTACGAATTCAGCGTCCAGATCATATACATGATACCCAGATTCTTCTATAGCTATCGGGATCGTGTTTATGTAAGTCAAGTGCAACTCGTTGTGGTTGTGGGATATCTACCCTGACTAGGATTTCTTGGTCTACCTGGAGTGCTTGTACTTTTGAAATTTTTACCAGCAATTTGAAATTTTGGAATTTTTCATCTAAATCCAGTTTACTAGTGGCATTCTTCATTATCTTGGTCAGCTCTCGTGCATGAATTATCAGCGGATGTAGCTTTCCTACGCTTAGGGAGATTAATATGCTCTTCATTGTTTCTTGCATTTCGCTGATTTCTCTTCAGTGAAGGCTCATTAGCATAATTACCTCAGTCAATTCCATTCTTAGTTTCAATGACGATAATTCCCGATATTGACCCTGCTACTCTTCAACGATGGTTGAACGTTTGTTTTGTAGTTCTTCTCTCTCTTCTGCTGCCTGTAGCCTTGAAGCATTAAACATTTCGAACGTAGACTTGACGGCTATAATTTGGTCTTTCAGTAGATTTATCGTTCTGCTCTCCTTCTCATCAAGGTCATCTATAGCTGAATGTATTTCTTCCGAGTCAGCATGGTCCATGGTTCCGAACAGTTTCTTGGATGGAGATCCCACTCCATCAAAAATTGAGCGATTGTTTCTTCGGGGCGCCTCATTTTGGGTATGATGCGAGAGTTCCTCATCTCGACGATTAATTTTTTCCACCCAGCCTCCTATCTCTTTGACTGCTACCTTACACCTTGCAACGCCTCCAGTATCAGTTACATCTGCACATAATCCGCTGATCAAACCGCTGCAGTTGCTGACGAATTTGAAGTCTTTAGTAAGATCTGGTATTTAGAATTAGACAGGATAGTCCAATGTTTCGTGTAAAATTAACCACACCGAGACGCTCGAAGAACACGCCCTACTGTGGTATTGGCTTGATGCTATAACCTGCCTGCTGTGCTTGTATCCCAGCTATCAAAGCGAAGATTAAAATTGTTACTGCCTTCATCGCGAGGCTAAACCTTACTTTATAATTATATAAATTTAAGGCAATCCTAGTATTCTTAGACTAAATGAATTCTGTTTTTAAATAATTAAACCTCCTAATTTATTCTACTATGTATTTAAATTCTCACTTTTTTTTACAATCTTTATTTTTCTTTTCTCTTTACACAAACTTTTCAAAAACTTCTGTTTCCTTTAAATTTCTAAACCCTTTTTGTTTTTTAAACTTTTTATTTTTAACCTCTTCTTTCAGAAGCTCTGCTAATCTCTTATTTATTTTTCCATTATTTCTTTCGACTCTTTTATCTTTTTTTTTAATTTTTATCTCTTGTTTATTATTCGTTCTTCTTTTTCTTTTTTTTAAGTATTCTCTATTCTCTACTTCTTCTTTTTCATTCAATAATCTTTATACACTCTACTTTCTTCCCTTTTAAATCTGCATTTGTTCTCTTTTATTTCAATATTGCCTTTGTCTTGTTTTAAAAAAAAAAATATTCAACCATTCTTCTCCTTTTTTCTTTCACATATACTTCGCCTCTGCGTAATCTTCTTTGTGCTTTCCTTGTTCCGCAAAAAAAACAAAGAAACTAAGAAAAAAAATAAAAAAAAATATTCAAATTGTTAAACTATTCTCTCGTGCTTCAATCCACTCAGGTTATCGTCCTTATATGACGAACAAACTATAATCTTAAAATTAATCATGATACCTTCTCAATCGATTCGTATGAATCCGCTTGAAGTTTTTCCCTTCATGTATAGTTATATTCTCAGGACTGTGACCGTAAATTACTTCATATGGACCTTTAAAAATGGATGCTAATTTCCCTTCCGGCCTGTTATGAGTTGAGTGACGTGCTCTAAGAAGAGAGCGCCCAACTTTCGAAATTTATCTTTCATAACTTAAAAAAGAAATTTTTTTTTTGTGTCTACTTGAGGTTATGGTAACTTTATTTCGGTTTTATATTTTTTTTTTAGTATGTTTTTCCCCCTTTCTTTTCGTTTACAAAATGTCTTAGTTTGTAGTTATACAAATTGTGTTGTACAAATTATTTTTATATAAACACTTTTATCGCTCTTATAACAGATTTCTATAATTTTTTATACAGCACTTGTATCGTTTTATAAAAAGATTTTTATTTGAAAGTCTAATTACACCTATGATTTTTATAACACTTCTATCACACTTCTATAAAAACTGCTTACCTAAAAAAAAAGTTTAACTCCCAGCTAGCTGAACTATGTGTATCGCCCGAGAGTTCCAAAAATAAACTCCCCGAGAATTGGGCTTGTTGCCCCCAGGTACCCATGAAAAACTTCAAAGCTCTTTTTTTATTCTTGTTACTTTCCCACGACTTTGAAAATCGCACGTAAGAAAGTACAAACAGTTTAGACGCAGTGCGTAGGAAATTCAACATTTAACAAAAAGAGGATTAGGGGATAAACGATTTAAAGAATACTTTTTTGCTTTAGATTTCCTTATTTCTCAAATTCACTTCCGATCAGCCTTGGACGACGGGAACAGTCTCTCCCCTCCAACCTGATGATGATCTCTTCTCGTTCTTGTTCTTTTCCTTTAGTTCCCTTCTTCGTTGGGGTCGTTCAGAAATTAACGCTTCCTGCGTTCTGCTTGGATTGCTTGCTGGGTTTACAATCCTACACGCAGCTCTCCTGGCGATTCGATCTCCTGATGGATTAACAGCGTATATAAGCGTGCTCCCCTCTCTAATCTCTACTATCGACATTCCAATTTTTGTAAATGTTGGCTTCTTAAACACTCCTTTACTTATTGAATACTTCTTCACTTCTTAAATACTTCTTTACTTCTTATTGTCCTCATAGCTTCTTAAAACTCTTTACTCTTCTTCGCCGAAATTATGGTGCTTTTGTCCAGGCGTAGTATAATTTCAAAATGATAAACCACCGAGTGGCTTAGCGAGGAGCTCCAATCATCATATACGACTGAAATGGTCTTGGTTGGGTTGGTTAAAATTCTGCGTTGCGCTATCTTCATTATGATGAGGGCTTTTGGATTTTCAATTATTTACTTCATTTTATGTGCTTACTGCTTCTATGTCTAGTCTATTTACTTCAATTAATTCATGTTACTCTTAATAGTTATCTTTTCCTTTATGTTCTTATATTCTTTTTTTTTCAATTTAAATATATTCTCTTTATTTTTTCATAATATGACAGATACAAGGCGAAAGAGATTCAAAATTGGGGTTTTCTAATTCGGATCTTCTTTATTATTCTTCTTCCTTGTCATTTCTATTGCATTGGTTTACGTTTTCTTCTTCGTCACTACTTTCTTCGTCCGACTCGAAACATGAAAAACGCTTCATATAGTCGGCGGCAGTGGAAGTAGTTTGTGAGCCTACTTGATTTCCCACTTTTGCTACCTCGTACCTCTTATGGTTTTAATACGGGTTATTCTATAAGGCCCCAGGTATTTCGAACTTATTTTTAGGCCTGGACCAAACTGCGTCCGACAAATTGTAACCAAATCTCCAACTTCGTACCTATGGGGTGGTGTCCTACGTTTGTTGAAGGTTCTTTCGTTTTCTTTCTGGACTTCTCCAATTCTTTTGGAAGCTTCTAGTCGATTTTCATCGCGTTCATCTTGAAACAGTTGAGCTAGTTCTTGGTTTATTATTTTCGTTAAATTTACATCTTCGACCAACTTCATCTTTGTACCAATTAATAACTGAAATGGAGATGTGCCAATACTGCGCTGGTAACTGCTATTTAACCATGATTGTAATTTTGCAGTATGTTTATACCAAATGATTCCTGAAGTAATGGATAATTTTGTCAAGATTGATATGATGGTCCGTGTACTCTCTCTACCTGTCCATTACCTCTCGGGACTCTTGTGGTTATTTTGAGATGTTCAATTTTTTGGCTTCTGCAGTATTCTTCGAAGGAGGCTGATGTAAATGCTGGTCCTCGATCGGTAATCATTCGTCTCGGATTACCGAATGTTACTTGTTGACTTAACAGTTTTTTCAGTGCTTCGGAAGTGTTCATTGTCTTCAAGAGATAAATCCAGACAAACTTGGTAACCGCGTCAATGACTTTTAGTAGATATCGGTATCCTTTTTTGTCGTGCTCAGTGGACCTAGATGGTCAACGTGGTCGGTTTAAAGGGGGATGGGTTCTTTGGGGATTGGATACAAAAAACCCTCTTTTCTATTCGCCTTAGATGCTAAGATGCATTGTATGCAGTTTAAGATACAATTGGAAATGTTTTTTGGTTGGTCTCGGGATGAAGTAGTCGCTGTTGATGACCTGTTCCATTTTACGTTACGCGAAGTGGGCTTGTTCGTGTATTATTCAAATCAGTTCATTCTGCATTGCTTTCGGTACGACTAGTAATTTCATATCGCTCGAGAATTTATACAAAGTATCTCCTTCTTCGAAATCACCATGCTTCAAGACTTCTAATATAGCTTTGACTCTTTCATCTTTTCATTGAGCTGCTCTCACTTTATATATCAGGTTAAAACTTTCTAACGACATGACTATCGGGTAGCGACTTAACGCGTTAACGTGCCGCATTCGTGTTCCTGATCGATGTTCTATAACATACTCAGACTCTCCCAAGAGCATTGCCCATCTGGCTATCTTTGGAGTGACAACTTTTTTCTCCATCTTAGCTGTAAATGCAGCACAGTCGATAACTAGCTTGATTTTGATTCCAAGCAAATATACTCTAAAATTTTTGTAATGCCGTCACTACTGCTAACACTTCCAGGTCATAGCTGCTATACATCTCTTCTGTTACTGACGTCTTTCGGCTAAGATAATAAACCGGATGTAACTTCTGGTCCTCGTTGCTGCGTTGCAGTAAGATAGCTCCGTAGCCGTATTTGCTGGCATCAGTATGAAGCACGGTGTGCGCTTCAGGGTCATAAATGGTTAATACCGGCTTAGTACACAATAACCTAATAAGCTCCTTGAAGGCTTTTAGTTGTGACTCACCGAATTGAATTTAGTCCCATTTCGTAAGATGTCACTAAGAGGTTGAGCGATAATAGCGTAATCCCTCACAAACTTTCGGAAATAACCTGTCAATCCTAGAAATGACTGAATTTGCTTGACAGTTTTAGGTGTTGGGAATTTGAATGAGCTGACTGTGTCGTTTTCTATTAGGTAGCCCAGATGTTCAACCCGTTTTTTAAAGGAATTGACACTTTGACCATTTGATGTTCAACTCGTGCTTTGCGGATATGTCCAATTCTTCTTGAAGTCTACTTATGCCTTCGTCTTCAGTTGTAGTTAGCACAATAATATCGTCAATGTAAATAAGAACTTTATTCTGACGAATGAGGTTAACGAAAATCCAGTTAATAAAGCGTTGAAAATAAGTTGGCGATATACAGAGACCGAAAGGAGCACGTGTGAACTCATATTGTCCATTTTGCGTTACAAAGGCCGTATACTTCTGACTTTCTTTGGATATCGGCATATGAAAAAAAACCATTTCTTAAGTCAAGAGTGGAGAAAATTTTTACCTTCCGCAGTCGGTCGATTTGATCGTCCATTATTGGTAAGGGCTGATGATCCCGAATAGTTTGCTTGTTGAGACGTCGATAATCAATGCAGAGTCTTTTGGTTCCGTCCTTCTTCGTAACTAGAACTATGGGACTAGCGAACTCAGACACACTCGGTTTAATTATGCCTAGCTTTAACCACTTATCGATTTGTTTAGCTACAACGGTATTTTCCAATTGAGGTAGCCTTCTGGGGATCATATCAAAATTTCAAATTTATCTATCCGTGGGTTTTCATTTGCTTTGTATTCTGTAATGAGGGCTATTAACTTCTTCCTGATTTCTTGTGATTGGATATGATTCGTGTCTACTTCGATTTGATCGGTTATTTGTAAACAACAGAGGGGATTCTCTATTGAATCTTGTAATTGTGTCATCGTTATGTGCCCTGCCTGACTCTTTAGATCAACTCTTTCTAGGAAATATTTCCCCAAAATAAATATCTTTGGAACTGGAAGTATTCCAAATGGTGCTACGTAGATTTTTTCGAAATATGAGTGGTCATCTATCTTTATGTCAGCATAAAATGAGCCCAGAGTCGATACCTCACCTGATCCTACCCCCGTAAATATTCTTGGCTCACTTAAAGATGGACTTCCCAACTGTATGTAGCCATCTTCACGTATTATGGTGATGTCACTACCAGTATCTACGAAAGCAGTCATTGGGATATTGTTTACCAGAGTTGTTTTACTCATATCACTTCTTGTTGGGAAAACTTTATTCATTATTGCCACTCCTTTATATCCGTTTTTATTGGGACACTCTGGCCTTTTGCATTTAAAACATTCATTAGCGTGATACTTTTTGGGACAACTATTTGCGAGGTGCCCTAAACTTCCGCCTTTGTAACACCTTAGTTCAGATGTGTTCTGTCGAAACTCTAGCGTGAGATAATTTCGGTTTTATTTTTTCGCTAATAGCTTCTTAAATCACAAATTTTTCTTTCAGTTCAGCTATAGTTTTGCATCCGTATAGAACTATTTTACTCCTTTCATCGTCAACAATGCCATCTATCGCATATTTTATGATTGCTGCATCTTCCAGACTAACCCTACTTCCCAATTCGCGGCTTGCCAATAAAAAATCTCGGCAGGATTCAGACGGACGTTTTTTCCTTAATCTCAATTGTTCATGTATAACTGCACTGTTATTTTTTTCCTTAAATTCTTCTTTCAGAAAATCTTTAAGTTGTCTCCAAGTGTCAAGTTCCGTTTACCATTATCTTTAAAATGATCCCACATGGTTGAGTGCATGGAGTCAATCCGATCGGACGTTGCCTTGTGTTATAGATCAAATAAATCCATTTAAACATATCCAATCAATTAATTTAAGTCAAGTGATAGTGTTGTGCTAAACATTTTCAATCTAATCAATTACCTACTATAATTATATAAATTCCGACGTGACCGCTAAGTTAATAAATAACGAAAATAAATTTTATCCGCCAAGTGAAGGGCTCTTCTATGCCCTATCAACATGCTATAAGCCAGCAGCACGGTAACGTTTCCTTTCCTTCTCTTCATCTGTGATCAGTGCAAATGCATTAGCACTTGTCACTGATCAGCAATCCGGGTGTACCCAGCTGTGGTCATTGAACTGCACAGTCTGAGGTATTGAAAGCAGCAATAGGCATAACATTACTGTTGTTTTTTTTTACCTCGCTGTGTCCTTTACTGCTGCTGGTGGCGCCCAAATATTTGTGTTATTGTGTGTCGCTTTTTTTTTTGCTTTTTTGTTTTTGCCTTCAGCATGCAGAATTTCATTTTAGATTTCTGCAACATTCGCGGATTAAGAGCAAATCGGTTTTCGGTGTACTGCCACCTTAACTCAAAAAATCCGGCAATTCTTGCGCTAAGTGAATCCAAGGTCATTTCTGATGCTGATATTAATCAGTATCACGTCCCTGGTTACAGCTTCGTGCCTCTTTTTTTTTTGCATAGAGGTATCGCAGTATATATTCGGAATGATGTGTCCTTTACCATTCTTCAAGATTTTCCTTCTGCCAATCCAGAGTTTAACTATATCTGGATTAGGTTCAAACTTCACAAGCACATCATATAATTCTGTTTTCTTTATCGCAGCTGAAATATGTCGGATGACGACGCGGTATCCGTATATGACAATATCTCCAACAATATTCATTATTTGCTTCTGTCTCCCCCTCTTCCGAAAACGTCCTGGCAGGCGATTTTAATGTTCATAATATACCGTGGCTCATACATTCTTCTACCACAAGTCCTGCAGGCCGTTTCGTTGAACTCTTCTGTGAATCATTTAATTTACAACAGCTAGTGGATGCACCAACACGAATTGCCGATACAGCTGGTGATAAAGCTAATTTACTCGACTATTTCTAACATCTCATCCGGACAAATATTCCATCTCAGTCGGTTCCCCTCTCGGAAATTCAGACCATTGCTTAATCACGGCTCAATTTACCACCTCAAACCTGTGCCGCTCTACTTCTCCACCTACAAGTAGGCTTCTTCGGCACTATAAGAATGCTGATTGGGAAAGTCTCAATAAGTATCTTAGAGAAATTGATTGGTCGGTCTGTTTTGCTTCGAGGGATGTTGATGAATGCACATTAGAATTTAGTAACATACTAAGTCTAGGCATGCGAGAATATATTCCGTATTCTTACAGTAGATCTCAACAACAGCAAAATTGCTCTTGGTTTAACGATAAGTGCAACCAAGCAATAAAAGCGAAAGAGTCTGCTTTTCGCGCCTATCAAGTGCATCCTTGTCCAGAACTGAAACAAGTCTACAAGACTGCGCGGAACACCTGCAAGGCCATTATCCAGAGAGAAAAAATTCTTTTTGACCAGAATATTAGACAAAGAATCCTGGCGAGCCGCAAAGTTAGCAAAGGCTTCTGGTCCCTGGTCAAAACCATCAGGAACAACTTCACCAGTTCCTCTATACCTTCACTATTTAATAATGGTGAAGTGATTGTTGACTCCCTGGATAAAGCTAATATTTTAGCTGCTAGATTCGCTTCAAATTCTTGTCTTCCACCTACTTCACAAACACCTGTTTTGCATCCACCGCGTCAATGTGTACAAGAGCCAATACACGTTCGTACGAGGGATGTGTTCAGGGTCCTTAAGGGGATCAACGTCTCCAAAGCCGCAGTTCCTGATGGTTTTTCGCCCCTGTTAATTAAAAGCTGTGCCTCATCCTTGGCTAAACCTCTGCGCAAACTATTCTACTTGTCTTATTCGACAGGAAAATTTCCAACTGCTTGGAAACTAGCTCACGTTCAGCCTATTCCCAAGAAAGGAGAGGGTAGCGATCCCTCAAATTATCGACCAATTGCGATCACTTCGATTCTTTCAAAGGTTTTTGAATCTATCATTAACTCAAAATTAATGAAGTATCTAGAAACTAATCAGCTCATCAACGATCGCCGATATGGCTTCCGATCTGGACGCTCATCTGGAGACTTCCTGACCTTTCTTACGGAACGTTGGAACCGTAGTCTTCATAATTTTGGTGAGTCTAAAATCGTTGCCCTAGATATTTCAAAAGCCTTTGATAGAGTCTGGCATCCAGCCCTTTTAGCCAAACTTAATGCACTTGGTCTCTCCCCTCCTCTTCTATTATGGATTGAAAGTTTCCTATCTAGTCGCCAAATACGTGTTGTATTAGATGGCGTTACATCTGAACCGCATCCCATAAATGCCGGTGTGCCTCAAGGCTCTGTTATCTCTCCAACTCTCTTTTTAATTTTCATTAATGATCTGCTTTCCCTTACTTTCAATCCCATCCATAGTTTCGCAGATGACAGTGTTCTGTCGCGGGTTCCTCTTTTAAATTCGTCGCGACAAGGACTGCGATGTACTTTCCGAAGAGAAGGTCGCTGGCCCTTTATCTACTTCCAATAAAACACAGGAGATCTAGTATTTGATCTTTGTTGTTTTTTTATTTTAAATTTGTGCACTTATATAAAAACAAAGTCGACACTTATACAAAAATAAAGATCTCTAGTGGATTATTACAAACACGATTATTAAAGTTATCACGAGTAGGATTCTCGATGTCTGAGAATAGCGAACACGGACTATATTTCCTGATTTGATATCGAATAGGTTGCCTTACCGCTGGTGGGGGGTCAACCTTATTCTTTTGACTTGTCCAGAACTCAAACTTACTGCGGAAGGATTGAAAACTCCCTCGAAAATGTACTCTGGAAAGATCCAAAAACTCACTGCCTGTTCTTGGTTAGAACGCGGCTATTTATTTAGGCAGTTTCAGTACTTGCCATTCAAAACACGGAAATCCGCGTGGAGGGAATTTACTTCCTCATCTTTAAAACATGAAATACGCCCAGCTGCATGATATCATTGCAGCAGCACGCCGTTCAGGCACATAAGCCGAATTGAATAGCTTCTATTGGGCAATGTTATACATAACATGTATAAGCCGTTTAAGCATGAGCAAAGAGAATGCGAAGAAAATGCCTGCTATTGGTCAATAGTGAACACATAATTTGTATGTATACCGACATATTGTCACAACCAGCAGTGCAGTGGCTTGCATCATGGCAAAGGTAAACATATGGTGCATGTTTGTTTATTTTCATGATGCAAGACCCAGCGCTGTGGGGTGTATATGACGGTCAATTTTCAAGAGCATAAGCGTCGTGTACTTGAAAATGGGTTCCGACATTTTATGAGTTAAACGACATTGTTTCCAGTGTGATGCGACTGCATTTTCACATATGGGGAATGTTTGTTTTTTGAACAATTTGTCATGCGGAACTAATGTGGAAATGTGTCGCATTGTTTACGCGGAAATATTTGCTCTTAGAAAGCGAAACTAATGCATGTAAGTATACATTTGGTTTTAGGATGAATTTTTGAAGGTTCTTTTGAAATATCTTTCCTGAGAATTTACCGTGGGAATTGAAATTTCCGGATGTTATTGATATTCGAGAATGATATTCGATGATGATGCAAATGTGAAATTTGATAAGTTATTGATAGGGCTTTCGCGTTTAGCCTATTGGGGAAAATGGAGAAAGTGATGAGGCTGTGGGCTCATTACACCATCCCCCTTAGAAAAAGAAAGTTCAGGAGGGAACTTTCTGTTTGATAAGTGAGTTCTGGTTTCACAGTGTGCTAATCTTTTCTTATATTAATTAATTCTTTTAATTTTATATCTCTAAGTTATAAGTCTTATTGCATATTGTTAGGGTTATTCTAGATCCATTAATTTCATCAATAGTTATTGGTTATATTATTGCATATCTTTAGGATTATTCTAGTTACATTAATTTGCTTGTTGAAAGTAAAATATTTGCATATTTTTAGGCCTTAATTAACTTATCTAATTGTATCTAGTCTATGGGGTATAACAGTTAAAAAAGTATAAAATATAAGGTCTTCCTCTTTTCCTTGTGTTATTAATATATAGTTTTACAATTCTCGTTTTTCTTTTATTTAAGTGGTAAGTAATATTAAGTTAAGAAATAAAAGTTCACAAGGTTTAAAATTATTTGCATATAATTAGGCGTTAATTAAAAGAAAATTTTTCACTAATGCTAGGAGTTACATATATAATTTTAAGTTTAATTTAGCTTACTTTCTTCTCTTTTTTGTTTTACATATGGCTTTTGTAAGCTTTTTATGTGTATCTGAATAAAAATTTAAAGCTTATGGAAATTGGTTTCTGCGCATTTTTGCTTTAGCTACTGTATGTATGTAAGTGTTCGGTTTGCATGATCAGTTGGTTGGAAGTGTCATGCTTAACTTCCTCCAAGTGCTCGCTGTTATCTTCTTCTTTTTTTTCATTTTTCAAAAACTTCTTTCTCGAGGGTATTGCTCCAAAGACAATAATTACAATGATAATTATTGAGTAAGATAGCGTGTAATGATGTATGTCATGAAATGACAAGTTTTTTAATCTATGTGATTCTAGGTCTTTCTCTTGTTGTTTTATAGCGACATTAAGGTCTTGTAATTCCTGGTTGTCGTGAAATCTAATTACATGTACTTGTTTTGCTATAGGGCTTTCTTGTTTTATTTGTGGCATTGTATATGTGAGGTTAAGAGAAGGTAGGTAATGATTATTGAGCTCTGTTTGTTTTATATTGTGTGCTTGTATGACTAGATCTTTAGTTCTTAGGTAACAGCCTGAAGCTACTTGAGCTACTCCAGTGTTTTGTAGCATTTTAGAGCTGATTTCATCTCCACAAACAGTATCAATAGTGACTGGATTTTGCATGGAAAATAGCCATTTGTTTGGTTGGGAAAGTTGAATCCAAAAATCTAACTGAGGTACTGTTTGAATTTTACAGTGAGATGGTACTTTGCTGCTATGCTTTAATAAATCTATTTCACACAGGTTGTTGCTTGAATGAACATTGAAGATAGGATGGATTATTCGACACAGATATGATGCTAGATCATGTGTCTGACAATTTTGAAGGTCTATTGTATTCAAGGGGTAATAGTGTTCTCTATTGTAATCAACGACAAGATATTCTAAGGAAGGTTTAATGTATGCAAACTGATCTTTGTATGAAGTGGGTAGTGGATATGCTTTTATTAATTGATATTTTTCCTTGAAGGGTAGTGGAATTTTGAGATGAAATATTATTCTTTTGTCTACTATGGCTGTACGAACGGAACTAATTTGATATAATTGTAATAAACTGTTTTTGTCTTTATTTATGGGTAATGTGAGGGTATCGGGGATTTCTTTCTGTATTGTTTCTAAAATCATTCTCATTTGGTCAGGTGTGATAATTGATGGATGGGGTTTTTCGTGACGTACGTCAGTTACTAGATCGATTAGAAGATTTTGAGTTGATTGAAAACGTAGCATCATCAATGCTGTTAAAGAGACCATGGTTTCTAAGTCCGTGGTTATGTTTTGGTGGAGTATCTGTGTGTTAATTTTGTTTACTGCTGATCTTAAGGTCGTCAGTTTTATTTTCTATGTGTATAAATTGTTCCTTGATTGCTAAACGGGTTTTGTTAAAAATGTTTACTGTAGTGTCTATTATGAGGGTTTGGTTTTTAATTAAATGTGATAAGTATTCGTGATCATCATTTAATTTCTCAATATGTGCGTTTAGCTCTAGGGCGTCATCAGCATCTAGTGTTCCGAATAAAGTTTTACTCAACATGCCTACCGCGTTAAACAAGCCTCTCTTAAACCGTCCAGTTTCAGGTTTTAATAAGAGAGAATTTTGTCTTAGTGCCCTATTGATAGTGTGTAATTGGTGTGTGATATCGTCGCACAAAGGTAACCTATCATGATATCGTTCTATTAAATCACAAAGAATACGAGCGTTTTCTGTACAGTTACTTAATTTTTCTAATTCAAAGTTGAAGTCTCTAAGCTCGTAGTGGATAATTACTTGCCAATCGTTGCTGAACAAACCCACTCGTCCTACTTCCTCGAAATATATTCCGGGGTTAGCGCTTAATTGGGTAATGCTTAATGGTTCCACGTTAGCTGCTGTTGCCAGTGTTGCTTGCCAGAAAACAATTGCCAAAAAGATAATCCTGTAGTGAGGATGTTTGATTACAAGTTAATCTATATATAATTTTAAATTATTGTTATGCGCTGTTTTAGTCTTATTTCCTATCTTAATCATAGAGTTCTCGGTGGAATTAATTCCAACTATTTCATACGGTCCAATCCATATGGGAGATAATTTATTCTTCTTTGCATGATTTTTCAATAGTACCTTGTCTCCAATATTATATGATTTGGTTTTAGTACTTTTATCATACGTAAGTTTGGATTTTTCCTTCGCGTTTATTAGACTTTCTCGAGCAATTTGGTGACTGTGTTGAAGTCTTGCTCGGAGTTCATTCGCGTAATTGTCATAGTTGTAGTTTATGACTGGAGAAGTTTTAATAGTGGAAGGTATTTTTGGGGGAAATCCGTATAAGAGTTCATAAGGGGAATATCCAGTACTGGAGTGTATGCTAGTGTTGTATACGAACATTGCGTAAGGGATCCATGTGTCCCATGTAAGCGGATCGCGGTTTACGTAGTGGCGTAAATATTCGGCCAGAGTCCTGTGACTCCGCTCTAAGGCGCCGTTGGTTTGGGGATGATATGGGGTAGTTTGTAGTTTGGAAATTTTTAATAATTTGCACATTTGAGTAAATATTTCGCTCAGGAAATTAGATCCTTGATCGGTTAATATTGACTCAGGTATGCCATGTTTACAGACTATTTTTGTAGTAAATGCTTCGGCGACTGTTCGAGCTTCGGCATTGCGCAAAGGTATCGCTTCCGTATATTTAGTAAGGTCATCCTGGAAGGTCAAGAGGAATCTGTTGTCTTCGTGACTAACCGGGAGTGGTCCCACTATATCTAGTGATACCTTCTCAAAAGGTCTGTAACTGGTCGTGGTTATTTTCATCGGGATTTTCGGATTCTTTGAGAGCTTATTGGCCTGGCAGGATGAGCATTTCTTAATGAAACTTTCTACGTCCTGACTGAGTCTGGGCCAATTATACATTGTTTGGATCCTCTTAATTGTACGTGTAATTCCCTGATGTCCTCCGATTGGAGACAAATGAAACGTCTCTATTATTTGTTTTTGTTCTTCAGTGCTTGTTACTACTTTTACGCGAGATAAGAAAATTTTAACAGAAACTTGGCTTCCTAATATGAAATGAACCATATTTTTTAGTTCTGAGAGCGCTAATAAATCTATGTTTGGAAGAGATAAGTTTATTTCATTAAATTTATTGTGAATACAATGATTTTTAAATTGGATTAATACGTTTAACACATGTTTGTGATCGTCTATAGTTCTCATAGGTATTTCACTTTTAGCTATTATGTAACTATGTTTCTTCATTTGATAGCATTTTATAAGGTCTGTAGTAAGCTCATTTTCCATAGCAGGAAAGAGGTCTTTCAAATAGGACTCGGTTTCATCTTCAGATTTTGGTAATAAGAAGAATTTATGGTTGATGCCTTTTTGGTTCAACAAGTTATCGCTGATTTCTGTTATTAAATTATTAGCTGGATGAACAGCTGAAATGTATTTACTGTATAAGTCATCTGGTTTCGGTAAGCTTGTCATATTGGTTTGATTTTTAGCTTGATTTCTGGTCATTATATTTACAGCTTTCTCTTCATCTACTTCTGTAGGGATTATTCTGCTTAAGGCGTCTGCGTTGGCGTTCAATGAGCCTGGTTTGTGTATAATAGTGTAGTCATACTCTTCTAACTTGATTCGCCATCTCATGAGTCGAGAAGTGGAATCCTTTAATTTCATTAACCAAACTAGCGGTTTGTGGTCCGTTATGATGGTAAAATTTCTACCATATACATAGGGTCGAAATTGTTCAACTGCATATACAATGGCTAGTAATTCCTTCTCGATAGTAGAATACCTTGTTTCTGCTGGATTTAAGGTTCTACTAGCATAGCATATGGGTCGATCTTTACCAATTTCGCCTTGTGATAGAACTGCACCAACTGCTAAGTCACTTGCGTCAGTTGTAATGATAAATTGTTTATCAAATTCTGGGTATGCAAGTATGGGAGAAGTGATCAGTTTTTCTTTTAGAGTTCTAAAAGACTCGTCACAAAAGCTGTCCCATAGGAACGGCACATCCTTTTTTAGCAGTTTTGTTAACGGTTTTGCTAGTTTTGAAAAGTTTTGTATGAAACGCCTATAGTATCCTACAAATCCAAGGAATGCTTTGACATCCTTTGGTTTCTTAGGTTTGGGATAAGTTTTGACTACAGTTATTTTTGAAGGATCTGGTTGAACTCCATCTGCGCTTACGACATGCCCTAAGTAAGCAATCTCTTTCTTAAGAAAGTGGCATTTATCTGGCTGTAATTTTAATAAATGACTTTTTAATCTTTCGAATACCTGTACTAATTTTGCATTGTGGTCTTTTAAAGTATATCCATAGATCACAATGTCATCGAGATACACAAAGCAGTGTAATCCTTGTAATCCAGTCAAGACAATGTTCATGAGCCGCTGGAAAGTGGCTGGGGCGCCTTTCAGCCCAAATGGCATACGATTGTAATGGTAGTGCCCAAATGGTGTACTGAAGGCTGTTTTTTCCTTGTCTTTTTCGTCCATGGGAATCTGATGAAATCCGCTTGCCAAATCTAGGGTGGTAAAATATCTAGATCGTCCCAATTGATCTAATATATCAGTTATGTTTGGTAATGGGTAGGCATCTCCTAGAGTAGCCTCGTTTAGACGCCTAAAGTCCACTACGATTCGCCATCGTTTCTTTCCAGTTTCGTCTGGCTTCTTTGGGACTATTAGTAAAGGCGAGTTCCAAGGGCTTCGGCTTGGACTTATGATTCCTTGATCCAGCATTTCGCCTATCTGCCTGTTGATTTCATCTCTCTGGGATTCTGGTAAACGATATGGTTTTACGTATATCGGTGTTGTATCTACTTTCACTGGTATTGTGTGCGTTGCTGCATCTGTACAAGTAAGGGAGTCATCCTCCAGATAGAACAGCTCATTGTATTGTCGACATACGTCTAGTATGGTTTTTCTTTCTTCCTTATTACAATGATCCAACCTCAGGGTGTTTTCAAGTTTTTTCAACCTATTCTCTACGGGGTCATTATCATATTGAGCTTGTATGATATCGTAATCACCTAAATATTCCCAAGATGGATTAATCTCTTTTATTGGTAGAACTACTTCCTCTTCGTTTGTGTTCAGCATCAGGATTTTGATGACCTGATTTTCAGGTTTGGTTAGAGTATTCCCTATGAAAATTCCTGGTAGAATCTCTTCCTTTTTGCAGTATAATTCCCTAGTCTCATTATTAGGTATGTTGATTATGACTTCTGACCTAGGAGGTAATATGATTTGGTTTTGAGTGAGAGGTGGTTCCTTTGGATGAATTTCGTCATCGTTATTTTCTTCCTTAATACCACTTGTATTGCAATTTTTGTCTACTGGCCCTTTTATCAGATTTTTCTGGCCTGACAATTTTCGAATTTTATTCTCCTCTATTCTATGAACACTGGAATTTAAACTGATGGTTTTCTCTAAAGAAAGCTTTGAATTTTTTATAATTATTAAAAAGAGGTAATATATGATTTGTAAGAAGATCAGTGCTGTATTTTCTTTATATGTTTTACCAGTTTTTTCTGGTTGTTCCTTTTGTAAGGGATTATCTTGGATACTTATATTGCTCAAGTCAGCTTTATTTGGGCCACAGTCGTAGCGTCGTGTACCCAAATTGCTGTCACATGAACTAGATTGAGTTAGGCCGCAGTCGTAGCGTCGCGTACCTAATTCTCTATCACATGAAATGACTTGACCTGAACCGCAGTCGTAGCGTTGCGTGTCCATGCCAATGTGCTTACTTGATATAAGTTCCAAGTTTTGTAATTCTTTGGGACCTTTTATTGGTTCCTCTTTTAAATTATTTTCTTTTATATTTATTTGGTAATGCACCTTTTTTTTATCTTCCTCTTTTATATTTTGTATTTTAGCCTTTTTAAATACCTCTGCATTTTCTTTATTTGATTTTTCATTTTGTGTTTTATCTACCTCTTTAGTGGATTTCTCAGCTTTATTACTCTGTATATACTTTTTTTCTCTAACTTTGGTAATTTTATTTTCACCGCATAGTTTTGAGTAATTTTCAATTATGTCTGTTGATGGCGTCATTAATTCTATGTAACCTTCTGAACAATTAAGGTTGCATTTGTATTTAGTAAGGAAGTCTATACCTAGGATTCCATCGTAAGTTAATTTACTACCTCCTGGGATTAAATGAAATGGATGTTCGATTGTAACATCGTCAACTAAATTAATTTTGGCGTAGGTTATGCCAATTGTGGGCGTATAAGCTCCAGCAAGGGTTGAAATTGTACAGCGCTCGTTTTCGTATACGAGGGCTAAATCATGAGTTGATTCTGCTTTGTGAAGACTAATTTCTGCTCCAGTATCTATTATAAAAGTAGTACTGGGTTTGATAGATACGTTTAAGGGTAATGAAATCAGAAGGGTGTTTTGCTCTAAATTTATAGGTAGCCTTATTTTTTGGGTTACTAGTTCAGCGGCTGCTGATGAATGACGGCCTGAGAGATAACTTGGCGGGGAGCTTCGCCGTCCGATTCTTCCCGCGCAAACTCGTTTCCCGTGAGCTCATTTGTAGGTGTTGACCACCTAACTTGCCGAAATTGTCGTGGTTGTTCTGGTTGTGGTTGCCTTTGTGTAAAGGACCTTGAAGGTAGTTGTGAGGATGACGCTGTACGGTGGTGGCCTTGTTGGGGGCTCCGTGTAAAGCGTTCATCATATATCTTTTTTCTGCACTCATGGGTGCGATGATTTGCCTTGTGGCAATAGCCACATATTATTCTATGGACCTCATTCTTAATATTTGAAAATGAGGGAAAAGGGGGAAGTTGTTTTCGTTTAAAACAACTTTCTTTACGGTGGCCCCTTTTTCCACAATACTCGCATGTAATGATTGGAGTATTTTGAGGTGAGCGGAGATTGGTTTGTTGAGCCTCTTCTATTCTCTGATCGTGCTCTATAGTGAAAGTGATCAGTGCTCGTAGTCTAGTTTCTGCGCGAGCTTTAATTATGACTTTTAATTGGTCATTTTTGATGCCATCTTCAAATACCCTGATAGCATTTTGCTCATTTTCGCTAAGTAGGAACGCTCTTGATTCTAACTGGGGGGGCTTCATTTAAAGTCGCATTATTTAAATCTGCTAACTGTTTGGTTACTCGGCGAGCAAAGTCTTGTACATTTTCTCTTGGAGCTTGTCTCAAGCGTAGCAGTTCACCCTGTATAGCTATTCGCGGGCGATGCTCCTGAAAATGAGACTTGAGCTCTGCCTTCAGTTCTGCCCAAGTAGGATAATCTCCATACTTGAATAGATCATAGGCGGGACCCGTCAGCTTTGTCTTTAACAGGCTGAGGTACAACAGTTTGTCTGCCTCAGTTTGGGCTTGTGAGAACAATATATCACAACAAGCTAAAAACCTGTGAAGCTCCTCCGTATTGCCGTCATACTCGGGTATGAGATTTCGTGCCTCACTAGTCGAGAGTCTGTTTATTGCTGGTAGTGCAGGAGGTGCAAGAAGTGCAGGTGGTGCAGGAGGTGGAAGAAGTGCAGGTGGTGCAGGCTGTGGTGGTACAACCTGTCCAACAGGAACAACAGGTCTACCTCCGCCGCCATTGCCTTGAGGGTTTGCCATTTTGGGGAGGCGTATGTAACGCGAAACTCTAGCTAGGCGGTTAGCGTTCTGCTTGTGGCCTAGATGAGATGAGTAATCCTTAGCTCTTGTAATGACAATCTTGGGATACTAGAGAGTATCACAATAAGGAACCAGGATTTAACGCTGATAATGTGATAGAACTTAGATGCACTGGTAAAACAAACAAAAACAATTTTTATTTGTTTTTTTTTACGTCACTTCTTTAATCACTTGTGGACAAAAAATTTGAAAGACACTCTCAAAAAGAATTTGTTGCCTTACGAGAAGATACAAAAAGGTCACTTGGGGTCAGAGAAAGAAGAAAAATTACTTTACGAAAGTATTATCTTTTTTTTTTATATTAATTAGAAGAAAAAAAATATTCCAATTCCACTCACTTCTTAAATAATTTTAGTTCACTAAATGTAATGGTAATGTTATAATAATATAATATAATGACTATTATGCTAATGTGATTTTATAACTTACATTGGTCTATTTTCTAGTAGATTCTTTACTTGTTGGTATGTATCAAAATCCCACGTTGCCTCTTCGTCACTTTCTGGAGTAATTTGTCGGTGTATCTCCAGATAAACTTCTTCCACTGTGGGGGTTTCTTCCTCGGGATCGATGTCTATCTCGAACTCGTAGTCGTATTCTTCTGCTGCTTCGATTTCTTCTGGATCCTCTTCCGGTATTATAATAACTTCTTCCGGGACTTCAATGGTATCGTCTAACTTCCTTGGGTAGCACATTGGTGTTTTTCTGTTTTTCTTTTTTTTTTGTTACTGCTGCTTATCGGAAGATCCCCTTTTCTGGTTTTGATTTGTGTCGATTGGCGTTAAAAAAAAATCCCACCGCTGCCACCAGTTGTTCTGTCGCGGGTTCCTCTTTTAAATTCGTCGCGACAAGGACTGCGATGTACTTTCCGAAGAGAGGGTCGCTGGCCCTTTATCTACTTCCAATAAAACACAGGAGATCTAGTATTTGATCTTTGTTGTTTTTTTATTTTAAATTTGTGCACTTATATAAAAACAAAGTCGACACTTATACAAAAATAAAGATCTCTAGTGGATTATTACAAACACGATTATTAAAGTTATCACGAGTAGGATTCTCGATGTCTGAGAATAGCGAACACGGACTATATTTCCTGATTTGATATCGAATAGGTTGCCTTACCGCTGGTGGGGGGTCAACCTTATTCTTTTGACTTGTCCAGAACTCAAACTTACTGCGGAAGGATTGAAAACTCCCTCGAAAATGTACTCTGGAAAGATCCAAAAACTCACTGCCTGTTCTTGGTTAGAACGCGGCTATTTATTTAGGCAGTTTCAGTACTTGCCATTCAAAACACGGAAATCCGCGTGGAGGGAATTTACTTCCTCATCTTTAAAACATGAAATACGCCCAGCTGCATGATATCATTGCAGCAGCACGCCGTTCAGGCACATAAGCCGAATTGAATAGCTTCTATTGGGCAATGTTATACATAACATGTATAAGCCGTTTAAGCATGAGCAAAGAGAATGCGAAGAAAATGCCTGCTATTGGTCAATAGTGAACACATAATTTGTATGTATACCGACATATTGTCACAACCAGCAGTGCAGTGGCTTGCATCATGGCAAAGGTAAACATATGGTGCATATTTGTTTATTTTCATGATGCAAGACCCAGCGCTGTGGGGTGTATATGACGGTCAATTTTCAAGAGCATAAGCGTCGTGTACTTGAAAATGGGTTGCGACATTTTATGAGTTAAACGACATTGTTTCCAGTGTGATGCGACTGCATTTTCACATATGGGGAATGATTGTTTTTTGAACAATTGGTCATGCGGAACTAATGTGGAAATGTGTCGCATTGTTTACGCGGAAATATTTGCTCTTAGAAAGCGAAACTAATGCATGTAAGTATACATTTGGTTTTAGGATGAATTTTTGAAGGTTCTTTTGAAATATCTTTCCTGAGAATTTACCGTGGGAATTGAAATTTCCGGATGTTATTGATATTCGAGAATGATATTCGATGATGATGCAAATGTGAAATTTGATAAGTTATTGATAGGGCTTTCGCGTTTAGCCTATTGGGGAAAATGGAGAAAGTGATGAGGCTGTGGGCTCATTACAACAGTACTCTTGATTTCGCTTACTCCTCTGACACTCTTGCGGAATCCAGAGGAATGCTGCATGTGTTAAACGAGATTGCATGTCTAGATCATTGAATAACGATCTTGCCAATATCCTCGCTTGGGGCAAAGCGAATCGCGTCGTATTCAATGCATCAAAATCCCAAAGCTGTCTCATCTCATTAAAACAAGATCATAACTTAATCACACCCGTTTCTTTTGATGGAGCATTAATTTCTGATTCACCGTCACTAAGCATTCTTGGCATTAATATTTCCAGTAAGTTAAACTGGACAGATCACATCTTCTCTGTTGCCAAAGAAGCATCGAAATGTCTTGGATTTCTGAAAAGGTGTAAGAAATATTTCAGCCCGTCAAATCTAGCGCTCCTCTACAAGTCCTACATTAGACCTAGAATGGAATACAACTCCCATATATGGGCCGGGGCTGGTCGCACAGCCTTAGCTCCATTGGATATTGTCCAAAAGAGAGCCTTCAAGCTCATTGGCGATTTGGCAATAACTTGTCATATCGACTCACTCGAGCACGGCCGCAATGTTGGATGCCTTTCGCTCCTTTATCGCTATATGCATGGTCAATGTTCTGATGAAATATCTGGTCTAATCCCTTGTAGAATGATTCCTGCACGCAATACTCGCGCTGCAAACCGAGCACATCCTTTAATACTTTCGGCCGTACAGTAAAATTCCGTGATGCTCCCGAACAGTGCGAATGTGCAACAGCTTACCATCTTCTGTTTTTCCTCCGGCATACAATCTGCGGAAGTTTAAGGGCGACATACATCGGCACCTACGCCACTCTCCTCATATCCCCTAATTCTTTCCCTACCTCCTTCCTGCCATGCTGTGCTTTGCATCATAGGGTATCCCCTGAGCTTGGCTTAATAATATATAAAAAAAAAAAAAAAAACAGTCATTAAATTTTGATGCTTCCGGAGTTATAGCTTATGAAAGGTAATACTGTAGGAAAATTTCAAGAAATTTTGAATTCGCATATCTCGCAAAGTGTACGGGAAGAAGAAGAACACTGCAAATTAAAATTTTACATACTCCATGTATAAGACCTTCAAAATGTTAACTTGCAAAAATAACTACGATGGTCGATTATCGAAAGTGTTGGTCAATTTTATATGGAATTGTTCCTTATTAATAAATCACGATACTACTTTTATAATTTGCATTCCAAGCAAGATCGTCCAGCACGTTCGGTTCAACTATCACGGATTGTTTTGAAACTTAAGACGTTTTAAGGCCGTATAAATTATAGGTAATATTCTGATTTTCAGCGTCCTCCCCCCACACTTTGAGATAGGAAATTCAAAGTATCGTAAAATATTGTTATAGAGTTACATCTAAAGGTATATAACTCCGGAAATATCTAACCGGATTCAATGATTTTGATAAAAATTTAAAGTTGGGGAAGTGAAGTTTCCCAAACCTAAAATAACAAATTTTTTATGGAATAAGAGTTGTGTCCTATATCTATTAATATCCTGAAAAACGTATTTTCAATTTTTCATTTATTTACCATTTGTATAACTGCTTTATTTGTGAATATTATTTTTCGAAGGTATAAAAGTGGCATCGTAATTAATATGGAAAAGGGAAAATTTTTAGTATAATTGATTACGTATGTATACAAAGCCATTCCGCATGAAAACGATCCATTTGATCTGATATAAGACCCGACCATTTCCGATAATATAAATGTTTATATTTGTTTCAGATATGCATATATAAATAGGTATGTGTTACGTAACGTGGAGAAAATGAATACTGGGGTAAGTAAGTTTCAAGAGTGAAAATGTTTTTTGCAGATTATTAACTTTAAAATGTAAATAAAATTTCGTGAATTAAATTGGCCGTGAAATTTACCTTATATATGTACATTAAATACGATACCACAGAACGCAAATGCAGCAATTATATAAAAACATTTAAAAAGCAAATCGAGCATGCGTTCTTCAGTTTTATTTCACTTCATTTCTTTATCATCAAAATGATACTAAATACATTAAATTGCAATCATTAAATAGAACCAGGAAATTTTAATTCGCTATCTTTCGAAATTGCGCGGAGGAGGACGCCAAATTTAAAATATTTCGTATACAATATAAGACCTTCAAATATGTTAACTTTAAAAGACATCTGAATGATTTTACGTAAGTCATTCCACGTAAAATCGTAAAATTGTACTTTAATTACGATACCACTTTCATACATTATAACAGATAAGAGCACAAACGGTGCAATTATACAAACAAAAATAAAATAATCGAGAGCACATCTTCCAGGATATTCAATAATGTAGGACTAAAGTTTTATTCCTTAGATATTTTTTTGGATGAAATATTTTGTTTTCTCAGTTTTATAACACATTAGTTTATTTTCGTTAAAACGATACAAAAATCATTGAGTTCGATTAATTACTTCCAAAGATTTAAACTTTAAAATATAACTCTGTAACGAGCTTTCAGAGGTATCGTTTTCGTATGAAATAGCTATATATGTATACATGGTCACTTTTGTTGAGTATCTACATATGTGCGGAGTCCAGTGAGAGGGGGCAAGCTATCGCCAGTCGAGTTCCTTATCTACAGTCCATCAGACATAATAATAATTTAGTATTGTATTTGCATTTTAACAATAAACTCATTGAAGGGAATTGAAGAGTGTTATCTGTGGAAATACCCATACACAACATTGGCGACGAGGAAAGAAAACGCAATTTACGCATTAATTAAATCTGTTTTTTTTTCTTTAACTGGCAAGAAGAAGAGAACAGTTACACCATAATTGGAATTCGGCTCATCATTACGGCTTAAGGTAGGCTTTCTTGCATGGTTACATACATACATGACAATTACGTAACTACATTACGATTGACAGTATTACGACTTACAGTAAACGATACATTTATATTTATCACATCATAAATAAAGAGCAAACAAAAAAATACATATATACTGCATACATATAGTATATATCATATATTAAGGAATAAGTGGATTACGTTACGTTGCTGATAGTGTTAATATAATGGCAGAAATAAATGAAGCAATTAACCAAATATCAAAATTAACACAAAATCAAAATGCCAAAAGTGATGAATGTCGCGGTTTATAACTTTTACCTTTCGATAAAGTGAACGAGTCATTCGACTCATATCTACAGCGACTTGAAAATTATCTAGAAATGCGAAATTTAAATGATGAAACTGAAGAAAAAGACAAAACGTGCGTGCAAATATTAATAAATTGTTTAGGTGCTAAACTATATCATACGTTAACGTGTCTTACCGCCCCAGATACACCCAAGATAAAAAATTCAAAGAGCTAGGTTAGGCTCCAGTTGCAATTTTGTATGTGAACATTGCAAGAAATCAACCATAAATACACATCTACGTTCGCAGTTCATAAGGGGAATACATGATAACGATATCAGACAACGGTTGCTCCAAGAAGATTCATCCAGTACATTTAATAATACAGTAAAGCTGGCGTTAGCAATAGAAGCAACTAAGCTGGAAAGTAGAGAAATTAGGGCTCACACAAGTGCATCCATGCATGCAATTAGCAAGGTCAATCAATGCATGCAATCATACACGAGCAAGAATGGCAACAAAATTTAGCTCAGCTGAAATTAGAAATAACGGATATAACAATGACCAGCAATCGACGATACGAAATGTTCACCGTAAATGCTTTAAATGTGGAAAGGAGGATCATAAAGCAAATAAATGCAAAGCAAAAAATTTGAAATGTTCGAAAAGCAAGAAAGACGGACAGTACACAGTGTATGCTTGAATAAAAGTTTTCGTGATCAAAAGTTATTGACTGTAGAAGAGACAAGTGACTCGAACGACAGTTATTTTATAAACAAAATTAAGACTTGCAACGCTATAAAAAGAAATAAAATTTTAAGAGATATTTTGGTAGACAAGGTATCATGCACAATGGAATTTGGTACCGGTGCGGCGGTCTCTACAATGTCAGACGCCACATTTAAGATATTATGGCCAGGAAAAAAGCTATATCCTACTTCAATTAAATTAAAAACGTATACAGGAGAAATTTTACATCCGCTAGGAGCTTACAACATGAAAATTGCATATAATGGAAATGCAGCCACATTACACGTGAAGGTGAGGGGAGACCTATAGCTTTTGCATCGCATTCGTTATCAAAAGCTGAAAAGAACTACTCACAAATCGATAAAGAAGCAACAGCAATTTTTTGGGGATTAAAAAATTATTTCAATATTCTTATGGACGAAAAATTACCCTAATTACGGATCACAAACCTCTTACAAGAATATTGCATCCTGAAAAAAATTTACCACTTACTTCGGCCTTACGTCTCTTACATTATGCAAATTTTTTATCTGGATTTAACTATACAATAAAATACAGACGAACTCAGGATCACGCTAATGCAGATTTCTTATCTCGATTCCCCATGGAAGAACCCCCGAATGAAGGAAAACCCGATGCGGACACTATATTTCTTATAAACCAATTGGATATCTTACCGGTAACACAAAATGCAATTCGGAAGGAGAGGACCAGAAAGGATCGCGAATACATAGAAATATACAATACATTACAGGCAGGAAAATCACTATCATGCGACAACAATACCGCCAGTTTTTCATTGCAAGAAGGTTGCATATTTTACGGAATTCGTGTTATGATACCTAAGAGCCTGCAAGGTAGAATACTTGAAGAATTACATACAGCTCATATACCGGTATGGTACGTATGAAGGCTTTAGCTCGAAGTTATGTGTGTGGTGTGGAAACATGAATGATGACATTGAATCACTCAGTCGGAAATGTTATAGCTGCGCAAGAATACAGTCAAACCCCAGGAAAATTCCGTACCATCCTGGGATTATCCCAAGGAGCCATGGTACAGGCTGCATATAGACTACGCAGGCCCATTCATGAACTCTTCCTTTTTGATCGTGGTAGACGCATATTCCAAATGGATGGAAGTAGTTCCACACACTTGTACGAATGCAATCAAAACTATTGAGTCCTTAAAGGATATATTCGCTAGATTTGCACTGCCTATTTCGGTGGTGACAGATAACGGCACGTAATTTAAATCCTATTAGTTTGAGCATTTTCTAAAATCCAATGGTATCATTCAGCGGAACGCTTTGTACAAATAGTGAAGCAAGACCTACGTGCAATGCAAGACGAGAAGGGTAGTTTAAGCACCAAACTTTGCAGATTGTTGATGCAATATCAGAAGCTACCTAACAACGTGACCGGGGCAAGTCCTGTAGAACTAATATTAAAAAGGAATATTAGAACAAGAATAGACCTCGTGAAACGGAACATAACTGTAGATGTAACAGAACACGATTCGAGGTTCCCCAAAGGAGAATACCAGGGTACAACATCGGTGACCGAATCCAGGCACGATTTTATGGAAATAGAAACTGCAAGTGGAAAATTGGTGTTATCTGGGCAAAGAAAGAAATTAGTGGATGACCAAAAGCACATCCGCCATGTTGACCAGCTGAGAAAGACAGAATATGAACCAAGCAACGATATAAAAACAAATTTCGATATACTCGCTACAGTGCTGACTGAAAACCAAGACAAGCGACTTGAACAGACTAAAGGGACTTTGACAAATAATCAAGAGAGCCTTGAGCCTGTCACAACAGAATTAGAAGCCCAAGATGTAGTATCCCATAATAAACGACAAGAGGAGATGAGGCTAGCCAACACTGCGGTAAATCCAGACACACCGGAAGAGACACCTCCAGTTCGATCACAAACCCCAGTACGCCAATCTGCACGAATAAAGAAGGTACCCGAGCGACTGACATATTACGTTGTTTTCTTCGCGAGGAGAAAGGTGTTGAGTATGTACATATGTACGGAGTCCAGTGAGAGGGGTAAGCTATCGCTTACATCGAGCCAATCGAGTTCCAGCTACCGGCAATGACACTTGGGTCATTTTGGATGCCTTATCTACAGTCCATCAGACATAATAATAATTTAGTATTTTATATGCATTTTAACAATAAAGAGAATTGAAGAGTGCATTTGTGGAACTACCCACACACAACAACTTTAAAAATTCATATCTCCAAAATGTAGCTAAATACCTTGAAATTATTTGCACACAGATAGATAAAACCTTCAGCTTCAAAATAAAAATATAAAAAGTGCTGGAGATTCGCAATAGTATAATATATTATTCTTTTTAAATACTATTATTAACAAAAAAAAATGGTTGATACTGCCGTATTTTTTTATGTAAAATGTAAAGTATTAAGCTTCATTTGGTATTTGAATCAGAAAAAAATCTGGTGCTTTCTTCTCGAGATACGTTTCGGTAAAGTAGACGTGTCATCGTAAAATCATGAAATTTTTAAAGTGGTGCATGATAGAAGGAAGAAGAATAAACATATACGGGTGAACTATGTCTATATTAACTACAAACTGTAAATTTCATCCAAATCAAAGATGGTCGGTTTCCTAGGTAATCAATTTCGTTTAAAATAGCTGAAAAAGCCAACCTTACTAGAAATTTCATTAAAATCAAAGATGGTCTATTCAGAAAGTTTGTCGATTTCCTGTGGAATAACCCCAATAAAGCTCTATAATAAAAATACCAAATATGTTTATTGCGTACTCTTAAAACTAACAATATTTTAACAAAAAAATCAATAAAGTAAACTTAAATTCAAACAAAAATTAAACAAGATCAAAAGAAAAGAATTAATTAAAAAAAAAATTAAATTCTGCTTATTGCTAATTATCTGCAATAAGAGAAAGGAACAAATTAATAAAGCGCAAAAAAAAGAATAGCAATTCAAAATTTGTTAGAAAATTCAATATAAAAAGGGAGATAATTAATATCTTCTTGAAAAAAAAGGTTAGTGAGTTTTATACTTATCAATTCTCTATAGTATAGTCAACCCTGATGTAGCTAATCCCTGTACCTGTTTTCTGACCCAAATCCGTACTATGGATTGAACCCCTGAAAATCTTCCAAAAGGTTCAATACCAAGATATGGTCCCTCTCCTGAATCCAAAACCAAATCGACAAAAAAACTCCTGGAAATATCCCAAAAGGTTTTGCCGTCGATTTAGCCTAGATATTAACCGGGATTTCTATTTAGTATAGAAATCTCCCAATACTATTGACTTCCCGATTGACTGGAGTTTCCTGCCACACTTCACTTGGATATGTCCGGAAATGAAATGTTTTGTGAAACCCTTACGCTAACTTTAGTTAATTGGATATTTCCCAAAATAACTTTGTTGAATGGTTAGTAACAAAAAGAGGAGACAAAAAACTTGAGACGACAGAATTTTATTTTTAGCTTGGTAATATCCCAAAACTGCGAATTAATTCTCCAATCTCAATATATAGAAAAAG
The DNA here is from genome assembly GCA_963930735.1 of Dioctria linearis. Classification (NCBI taxonomy): domain Eukaryota; kingdom Metazoa; phylum Arthropoda; class Insecta; order Diptera; family Asilidae; genus Dioctria; species Dioctria linearis. The sequence goes on from OZ005740.1 coordinate 209,994,981, forward strand.
TTGAATATGGAATTTTCTGGTAATATCCCAGAAATTGTCCCCCTTTTTTATATGACGAACGAAGATCTGAAATAATAGAAGTTTATTCTCAATTTGGTAATATCCCAAAATCTTGAATTTATTCTATATTTCAGTGGTGTTTTGATTAATAGAAAACTTCCGGTAATATCCCAAAAAATTTCTATTTTTATTACCTGTATGTGATGAAAAAATGATTGTGGGAATAACCCTACAAAAATTTGAGGACGAGTGACAAAAATGCTAGTGGCAATATTCCAGCTAGCTGACTTTGGTGAAATACCGAGCAACAAGTGATTTTTCTTCTGAAATCGCCCCCTTTTTTTATGGTTGGGGCCAGCTGCCGCCTATTGTTATGTGGCTTCGCTTAGTTGCTGGCTATTGTTCTGACTTTGCGCAAGCTCACCACGGCGCAGTGGGTATTTATGATTTTGAGATGACGGGGGCGCCACAATTTAAATGTTGTGGTTTGACATTTGTCATTAAATGACAAATTTGTTTCAATTTGTGAGTTTTAAATGAAAGTTTATGTTCATTGTGTGGTTTTTTTTATTTATTTTTACAATAATAGTATTAATAGTAATACAATAATTGTTTATTTGTGAGGACATATACGTCCTGCAACAAAACACTGCACTGGATATTGCAGATGAACAGATAAGTGTTTCTTTTTTTAAAAGTTTTTCCCTGGTTTCTGTTCAAACAACTAGTGATTTTGTTTTAATTTTTCAGTTGTGTTTACATAATAATGTTCTAGTCCTTGTGAGGACAGAACGGAAAATGTTCGAGTGGCGGATGGATACATTCAAATTTACCAAGGTGTTCTTTCTATATTACTTTTTTGAATATTTCCAAACTATGTTGTTTGTGCTTATTTTTATAAAAATATAATTTCGGTTGCTAATTGCAACAACTTCCGGCCCCGTTGATGCACTGCTTGTGCATCAACCAAATGACGGGAACGTGTTTTGTTTGTTAATTTGCACGAGCCCTTACCTTTGGTTTCGGCCAATGATAATTGTACCATACTTCTCTGTTTTTGACTAATCTAAGTCTTTTAAAAAAAAATTATACCGCATTCGTTTTGATTTACGAATGCATTCCCACGGAATAGATTGCAGTTCTACGTACTGTATGCGAACGTGTTGTCCGTCTACCGTGAATACGTCGTACTTTTTCTCGTTCGACGTTTTATTGGCTCTCTGATCTTCGGGTGCTCGCTGTGGTGTAGGTGTTGATGATGCTTTCAACGAGCTGATATCCTCTATTACCTTGTCCACATGTTCGGGACTGCTGGACCTTGGCTGCTTCGGAGGCAGAGGGATTTTGAACTGGAACTCTGCCTCTCTAGGCGGCGTGTTGAGGTCTGGCATACTTGGCAGCGGTGGTGTCGGAGGCAGTGGGGATACTGCCCGTTAGATTGCAGTAGTGCCTGACATCTCTGCCCATGTCTGCTCAAATCCCTCCATTAGGCTGTCATACATGATATCGAGGACGTCTTCCATTTTCTATTGTGACCTATGTTAATTACTTGAGAAGAATTTTATGTATTATTTATCTAATATGTAAAAATAGAAATATATGGCCAGGACCCATACATGCATCAAACTTGACGTATACAAACATTTACGGACATCACAACTTACTTCCTTTGCATCTTTATTGCAAATTGACTGGTAAGGGGCAAATTTTTTGAATGGGTCTTTGCAAAATATTGGGTGATGTTTTTACAGACACCACTCTAACTCTGCCGTCCTTACCAGGGTGTAGCTCTTCAATGAGCCCCAACACCCATTTTGTTGGTGGTTGCTTCTCATCTTTAATGATGACAACTTGACCAATATTAACGTTATTTTGTGGCGCATTCCACTTTTGTCTTTTCTGCACTTCGGTCAAGTATTCTATTGACCATCTTTTCCAGAATCGTTGACGTAGTTGCTGAATCAGCTTCCATCGTCTTAGAAGGTGCATATTTGACTCTTCTTGAGTGGGCTCTGGTACAGCTAATAGCGGTCTTCCAATTAGAAAGTGACCTGGGGTGATAATTTCCAGTTGTTCTGGATCCGCAGTGATAGCGTGCAGCGGTCTGGAATTGAGACATGCTTCTATTTGAATGACTAATGTATTTAGTTCTTCTATTGTTAATGTTGATGAACCTAGAATTCGACGCAAATGGTGTTTAATACTTTTTACGCCTGCCACCCAAAGTCCACCTTGATGTGGAGCTGCAGGAGGTATAAAATGCCATTTGGTCCCCATGGCTGCAGTACTGTGAGGTGCTAGTTCATTCGCTTCAGCGATTGCTTTTTTGTATTCTTGCTGAAGAATTTTGATTGCCCCAATAAAATTTGTTCCGTTATCGGAATATATATTAGCACATAAACCTCTTCTTGCAACAAATCTTTTAAATGCTGCGAGAAGGGTTTCAGACGTTAAGTCCGAGACTACTTCGATGTGTATGGCTTTTGTTGCCGTACACACAAATAAGCACAGGTATCCTTTGTATGTTTTGGATCCCCGATATTTTGTGGTTTTGACATCAATAGGACCAGCATAGTCTAACCCCGTATTCTCAAATGGGTGTGCCTGTGACACTCGAGGACTGGGTAGACTGCCCATGAGCTGCTGTTGTGTTGCAGCGCGATGTCTAACACATATTAAGCAGAGATGAATCCTTTTCTTAAAGGCGTGTAGTCCATTAATGACCCAAAACTGACTTCGTATGGTATTTAGGACCAGTTGTGGTCCACCATGCAAAGTTTCTTTGTGGTAGTGATCAATCACTAAATTAGTTAAATGATGATCTTTGGGTAATATTGCTGGGTGTCGTGTTGAGACTGGCAGGTCTGAATTTTGCAACCTGCCACCTACTCTCAAGACTGAATCTTTGTCTAAAAATGGACAAAGCCCTATTATTTTGCTATTTTTGCAATTTTTCTCCAGCTTTTAATTGCTTGAATTCATTTTCGAATTCTCGCTGTTGTACTTGCTGAATTACTGTTAGTTTGACTGTTTCCATGTCAGCCGGTATCAATCTGTCAATGTTCCTTTCATCCTTATGCCTCCAGTTATGGATGAATCGGAGACATTGTGCAGTAACATGCAATAATCGTTTGTATGACGAGAATCGCTCGATTATTGTTTCAAGCCATTCGTTTTTTGCAACGCAAGAGCTTTTAATGTCTTTAATTCATAAGGCTCTTATCTTGTGGCCAGTCTTGGCTTGGCTGCCTTTACCAACTGGATCCTGACCACCATGGCTCACAGTCTTGAATGCTCATTGGCATTAGACCTCGTGGTGCCATATCAGCAGTATTATCCTTTGTAGGTACATATCCCCACGTATTATTTAGGTTACCTTCCTGTATCTCGGTAACTCTGTTTGCCACATATGTTTTCCATCTATTTGGATGACCTGATATCCAGGCCAATACGATTTTTGAATCGCGCCATGAAAAGCTGCTAACATTATTCATATGCAAGTCAGCTCGAACTTGACTTAGTAGTCTAGTTAACAACACTGCTCCACTTAACTCAAGTCTTGGCAACGTAATTGGCTTTGCGGGAGCCACTCGAGTTTTTGATATGAGCAATGTTGTTTTTATTGTGCCGTCATCGTCTTGAACTCTCATGTAGACGCTGAATTTGATGCGTCGCAAAACCCATGCAATTGACAATTGTCTCTGTCTTGCTTGGTATGTATCCAGCGAGGAATTTTTATTTTCAATATGTGCGGCAGCTGTGTCTTGAATTGCCTCCATTCCTTACTGAATTCTTCTGGGACTATTTCGTCCCAGGTACATCCATGCATCCATAATTTCTGGATGATAATTTTTGCCAAAACGACACAGGGAGCTAACCAACCTAAAGGGTCGAATAGCTTTGCTATTTGCCACAAAAATTTTCTTTTTGTGGTTGCTTCTGCTTCAAATTCTGAAGCCTTGAAGGCAAACATAAAATTGTCGGTGGCTGGATGCCACTGGGTTTATAGAGCTTTGACTTGGTTGTCATCTTCAAAGTTTAATGGCAACTCTAGCTCTAATTCATCCTTAGGTAACCAATCAAGCATTTCATCATGATTGGCTGCCCATTTCCGGAGGTTAAAACCTCCTCCATTTAATAGCTTTATTAGCTCTTTTTGGGTTTGTTTAACTTCTGCTATGGTATTTCGACCTGTTAGCAGATCGTCAACGTAAAAATCCTGCATTGCAATTTCTGACGCCTTAGGATACTCTTCTTTGTCATCCTTAGCTAGTTGTTGCAGTCTTTTTATTGCTAGATATGTTGCTGCCGTAGTACCGAATGTTGCGTTGTTGAGTTCGTATTCTTCTACTGGCTCAACTTCACTACTTCGCCAAAGTATTGTCTGATACTTTTGGTTATCCTTATGTATCTTAATCATTCGATACATTTCCTTTATATCGGTAGTCACTGCATATCTATGAACACGCCATTTTAGCAATGTTGAGTACAACTTTGGTTGTAATGTGGGACCTGTCAACATTTGTTCGTTGAGGCTTCTCCCGTTTGATGACTTTGCGGAAGCATCAAATACTACTCTTAATTTGGTAGTGGTGCTGTCCTTAAGAACAGCATGATGGGGTAAATAATACCTATGGGTATTCGCATTTTGTGTGGTTTTATTTACCTTACACATATGCCCCAGGATTAAATATTCTTGAATACATTTATGATATTCAGTTCGTATGTCGGCAGCTCGCTCAAATTTTTTCTCGAGTTGAGCGAATCTTTTTAACGCCATTATCTTTGATTCCCCAAGCTCGGGAACCTTGTGTGATTTAAATGGCAGCTTCACTTCATAACTGCCATTATCAAGGCTCACATTGCTCTTCTTCTTTAGTGAGCTTGCGTTTTGGGTTAAGTTCTTCCCATTCCCAAAACTTCCACACTTGGGTATTCAGCTGTGCTAAGTCATTAGCACTACTTGTGGTGAATGCAGAAAAAATTTCATTTTTGTCCACTTGAATTTGTGGTGCTGTTGTTTTTCCGAAAAGAATCCATCCTAGCTAGTATTCACACCTAAAAACAGGTCTATTTTCCCTGCTTTTAGAAACTCTGGGTCTGCTAATGGCAAGCCTTTTATATGAGTCCAATCAGAAGACCTTATGTGTGTTGGTGGGAATATATTAGTTGTCTTCTTGATAACATAAGCCCGCAATGGGATTTCAAAATCAGCTGAGGTGGCTGATCTCACATGGAAAGACACTTCTTTGTTTGCCTTTGCCACTTGTGTAGATCCCAATCCGGTAATTTGAAGTGACGTTAAAACGCCTTTCATTTGTAAGGATTGAAAAGCCGCTTCGGTTATAAAAGAACTTTCTGATCCTGGATCAACCAAAGCTCACATGGGAATTGTTATCCCACTTCTGTCCCTTACATGTACTATAGCCGTAGCTAATAGTGCTTGTGTGGCTTTCTGCTGATTTGAACAGGCATTGGCCGAAGTTGATGGGACAGAATTTTCTGACTCTCTTGATTGTATGGTCTCAACAGCCCTTGGCTTGGTTGAAGACATGTTTTTGTCTTCATGTAGCCATGTGTGGTGACGTTTGTCACACTTGAAGCATCCATTTTTATTTGGACATGCTTCTTTATTGTGCGATTTTAAGCAATTTGTGCAAAGCTTGTTCTTCGTCACAAGTTCACGTTTTGCATTAAGACCCTTTTGTTTAAATTGTGTGCATTTGTGGATTGTATGTTCTCCTTTGCACACCGGGCACCTTTTACTCATCGTACAAGATCCATTATGTCTTCGCAGACAGCTAAAACAAATATTATGTTTCAACAGGATCTTCCGACGAGTGTCAAAATTATGCCGCTGGAAATCATCGCAGTTTTGTATGCGATGGTCTCCCTTACATACCACGCAACCATATTGCTCGTTGACGTGATAGTTTGATGATTTATTTTGTCCATGTTTGTTCATGGCAACATAACCAACCTTACTAGGGTTAATAGCTTCCAAAGTTCGGAAGCGAGATTCTAGGAAACAAAACATTTCCTTTAACTCCGGAATCTCTGTACTCTTGGAAATTGATTGTTCCCATAGAGTTCGAGTTTCCATAGGTAGTTTTTGTGTTATTATAAAAATAATTATTGGATCCCAGGTCTTTGTACCTATTCCATGGGATTCCAATTCATGTAAACAATCCTTTGTTTTATCATGTAAATTTTTTAGGCTACTTTCATGTTCACCTTTTACTATAGCTTGATTAAATAAGGCTTTGAGTTGTGAAAACACCAATACCTTTTTATTGTTGTATCTTTGTGTCAACTCTGCCCAAGCTGGTTGATAATTAGTACTAGTTACATCATATTGTCGCAATATCCTTTCTGGTTCTCCAGATAGATTGGACTTTAAATAGTGCAACTTTTGTACTAAGGGAATATGAGAATCTTTATGAATCAAAGATTGGAAAGATCTCCACTTAGTGTAATCACCATCAAATTTCGGAATTTCAATGGCCGGCAATTTTATTTCCGTTTTGTGGTCATTGATTACACTCGCCTCTGGTTCAGTTGCCTTTGGCTCTTGAAGCTCTTTTAGCTTTGATAGCTGTTCTTGGAGCTCCCCTAAGAATCCGAAGTATACTCCTTCGCATTCCTCAAAAATATGGCTTGTTTCGTAGTCGTTGAGTGCTGCTTCCTCAAACTCAACTAATAATCTTTGATGATTAGTCAAAAATTGTTCCCAGAAATCCTCAATACTTCGGGTTCTTTGCTTGAGATAACCTTTAGTTAACTATTTCCCTGAATCTACTCTCTCTTCATAATTAGAGACAGCATGAGTTAAAACTTTTTTGAAAGCTCTTTGTCTCTTTATAAGTGCTTCCATTTTAGTTAGTCTTCCTTCACCAGATACAAAGAAAAATTTGAATTGCTATTTTTTTTTTCTTTTTTATTGTTAATTTGAACACTCAATAAACGTATTATGCTACCGGTTTATCCGGCTCGAAGGACCAATGTTACAGCTCCTATGGCTGTACATAAAAAAAATAAGGTAATAAAATGAACTGAAATTGTGGAAGTAAAAAAATAGGTAAACCGCTGATTAAAAGATTAACCTGCTTTTAATATGTTTATTGCGTTCTCTTAAAACTAACAATATTTTAACAAAAAAATCAATAAAGTAAACTTAAATTCAAACAAAAATTAAACAAGATCAAAAGAAAAGAATTAATTAAAAAAAAACTTAAATTCTACTTATTGCTAATTATCTGCAATAAGAGAAAGGAACAAATTAATAAAGCGCAAAAAAAAGAATAGCAATTCAAAATTTGTTAGAAAATTCAATATAAAAAGGGAGTTAATTAATATCTTCTTGAAAAATAAAGGTTAGTGAGTTTTATACTTATCAATTCTCTATAGTATAGTCAACCCTGATGTAGCTAATCCCTGTACCTGTTTTCTGACCCAAATCCGTACTATGGATTGAACCCCTGAAAATCTCCGAAAAGGTTCAATATCAGGATATGGTCCCTCTCCTGAATCCAAAACCAAATCAGCAAAAAAAACCCCTGGAAATATCCCAAAAGGTTTTGCCGCCGATTTAGCCTAGATATTAACCGGGATTTCTATTTAGTATAGAAATCTCCCAAAACTACTGATTTCCCGATTGACTGGAGTTTCCTGCCACACTTCCCTTGGATATGTCCCGAAATGAAATGTTTTGTGAAACCCTTACGCTAACTTTAGTTATTTGGATATTTCCCAAAATAACTTTGTTGAATGGTTAGTAACAAAAAGAGGAGACAAAAAAACTTGAGACGACAGAATTTTATTCTTAGCTTGGTAATATCCCAAAACTGCGAATTAATTCTCCAATCTCAATATATAGAAAAAGTTGAATATGGAATTTTCTGGTAATATCCCAGAAATTGTCCCCCTTTTTTTATATGACGAACGAAGATCTGAAATAATAGAAGTTTATTCTCAATTTGGTAATATCCCAAAATCTTGAATTTATTCTATATTTCAGTGGTGTTTTGATTAACAGAAAACTTCCGGTAATATCCCAAAAAATTTCTATTTTTATTACCTGTTTGTGATGAAAAAATTGATTGTGGGAATAACCCTACAAAAATTTGAGGACGAGTGAAAAAAATGCTAGTGGCAGTGTTCCAGTTAGCTGACTTTGGTGAAATACCGAGCAACAAGTGATTTTTCTTCTGAAATCGCCCCCTTTTTATATGGTTGGGGCCAGCTGCCGCCTATTGTTCTGTGGCTTCGCTTAGTTGCTGGCTACTGTTCTGACTTTGCGCAAGTTCACCACGGCGCAGTGGGAATTTATGATTTTGAGATGACGGGGGCGCAACAACTTAAATGTTGTGGTTTGACATTTGTCATTAAATGACAAATTTGTTTCAATTTGTGAGTTTTTAATGAAAGTTTATGTTCATTGTGTGGTTTTTTTTATTTATTTATTTTTACAATAATAGTATTAATAGTGACACAATAATTGTTTATTTGTGAAGACATATACGTCCTGCAACAAAACCCCGCACTGGATTTTGCAGATGAACAGATAAGTGTTTCTTTTTTTAAAAGTTTTTCCCTGGTTTCTGTTCTAACAACTAGTGATTTTGTTTTAATTTTTCAGTTGTGTTTACATAATAATGTTCTAGTCCTTGTCAGGACAGAACGGAAAATGTTCGAGTGGCAGAATGGATACATTCACATTTACCAAGGTGTTCCTTTAAAGGTCATCTTTTTGAAATCTTACCTGAGATTTCAATCAGATTTTGGTGTATGTATATACATGCTACTATGTTTAAATATAGTAAGACCTGGATCACCTCACAACTATATGGTAAATGTTGGGAATGTTCGACAACCTGGCTGCTGTGTCTATATATATTTTTTTACTTGTGAGTAAACATTGGAAAAGTGGCACAGATTTCCGTCCACTGGAGGTATACATATGTTGTATAGTATTTATATATATATATATATATATATATATATATATATATATATATATATATTTTTTTTTTAATTATATATATTCTATATTACTTTATGAATATTTACAAACGACATTGTTTGTACTTATTTTTATAAAAATATAATTTCGGTTGCTAATTGCAACAACTTCCGGCCCCGTTGATGCACTGCTTGTGCATCAACCAAATGACGGGAACGTGTTTTGTTTGTTAATTTGCACGAGCGCTTACCTTTGGTTTCGGCCAATGATAATTGTACCATACTTCTCTGTTTTTGACTAATCTAAGTCTTACAAAAAAAAATTATATCGCATTCGTTTTGATTTACGAATGCATTCCCACGGAATAGATTGCAGTTCTACGTACTGTATGCGAACGTGTTGTCCGTCTACCGTGAATACGTCGTACTTTTTCTCGTTCGACGTTTTATTGGCTCTCTGATCTTCGGCTGTTCGCTGTGGTGTAGGTGTTGATGATGCTTTCAACGAGCTTATGTCCTCTATTACCTTGTCCACATGTTCGGGACTGCTGGAACTTGGCTGCTTCGGAGGCAGAGGGATTTTGAACTGGAACTCTGCCTCTCTAGGCGGCGTGTTGAGGTCTGGCATACTTGGCAGCGGTGGTGTCGGAGGCAGTGGGGATACTGCCCGTTAGATTGCAGTAGTGCCTGAGATCTCTGCCTATGTCTGCTCAAATCCCTCCATTAGGCTGTCATACATGATATCGAGGACGTCTTCCATTTTCTATTGTGACCTATGTTAATTACTTGAGAAGAATTTTATGTATTATTTATCTAATATGTAAAAATAGAAATATATGGCCAGGACCCATACATGCATCAAACTTGACGTATACAAACATTTACGGACATCACAACTTACTTCCTTTGCATCTTTATTGCAAATTGACTGGTAAGGGGCAAATTTTTTGAATGGGTCTTTGCAAAATATTGGTTGATGTTTTTACAGACACCACTCTAACTCTGCCGTCCTTACCAGGGTGTAGCTCTTCAATGAGCCCCAACACCCATTTTGTTGGTGGTTGCTTTTCATCTTTAATGATGACAACTTGACCAATATTAATGTTATTTTGTGGCGCATTCCACTTTTGCCTTTGCTGCATTTCGGTCAAGAGTTGAGCGAATCTTTTTAACGCCATTATCTTTGATTCCCCAAGCTCGGAAACCTTGCCTGATTTAAATGGCAGCTTCACTTCATAACTGCCATTATCAAGGCGTTTATGATTCTCCATAAAGCATTCCTCACATTGCTCCTCTTTTTTAGTGAGCTTGCGTTTTGGGTTGAGTTCTTCCCATTCCCAAAACTTCCACACTTGGGTATTCAGCTGTGCTAAGTCATCAGCACTACTTGTGGTGAATGCAGAAAAAATTTCATTTTTGTTCACTTGATTTTGTGGTGCTGTTGTTTCTCCGAAAATAATGCACCCTAGCTTTGCTTTCTGTGCTATGGGGGTCCCTTCAGGTCCACTTTTAATTCCCTTGCATAAAATTTTTGCATATGATTTCACACCTAACAACAGGTCTATTTTCCCTGCTTTTAGGAACTCTGGGTCAGCTAATGGCAAGCCTTTTATATGAGTCCAATCAGAAGACCTTATGTGTGTTGGTGGGAATATATTAGTTATCTTCTTGATAACATAAGCCCGTACTGGGATTTCAAAATCAGCTGAGGTGGCTGATCTCACATGGAAAGACACTTCTTTGTTTGCCTTTGCCACTTTTTTAGATCCCAATCCGGTAATTTGAAGTGACGTTGAAACGCCTTTCAGTTGTAAGGATTGAAAAGCCGCTTCGGTTATAAAAGAACTTTCTGATCCTGGATCAACCAAAGCTCACATGGGAATTGTTATCCCACTTCTGTCCCTTACATGTACTATAGCCGTAGCTAATAGTGCTTGTGTGGCTTTCTGCTGATTTGAACAGGCATTGGCCGAAGTTGATGGGACAGAATTTTCTGACTGTCTTGATTTTATGGTCTCAACAGCCCTTGGCTTGGTTGAAGTCATATTTTTGTCTTCATGTAGCCATGTGTGGTGACGTTTTTCACACTTGAAGCATCCATTTTTATTTGGACATGCTTCTTTATTGTGCGATTTTGAGCAATTTGTGCAAAGCTTGTTCTTAGTCACAAGTTCACGTTTTGCATTAAGACCCTTTTGTTTAAATTGTGTGCATTTGTGGATTGTATGTTCTCCTTTGCACACCGGGCACCTTTTACTCATCGTACAAGATCCATTATGTCTTTGCAGTAAGTTAAAACAAATATTATGTTTCAACAGGATCTTCCGACGAGTGTCAAAATTATGCCGCCGGAAATCATCGCAGTTTTGTATGCGATGGTCTCCCTTACATACCACGCAACCATATTGCTCGTTGACGTGATAGTTTGATGATTTATTTTGTCCATGTTTGTTCATGGCAACATAACCAACCTTACTAGGGTTAATAGCTTCCAAAGTTCGGAAGCGAGATTCTAGGAAACAAAACATTTCCTTTAACTCCGAAATCTCTGTACTCTTGGAAATTGATTGTTCCCATAGAGTTCGAGTTTCCATAGGTAGTTTTTGTGTTATTATAAAAATAATTATTGGATCCCAGGTCTTTGTACCTATTCCAAGGGATTCCAATTCATGTAAACATTCCTTTGTTTTATCATGTAAATTTTTTAGGCTACTTTCATGTTCACCTTTTACTATAGCTTGATTAAATAAGGCTTTGAGTTGTGTAAACTCCAATACCTTTTTATTGTTGTATCTTTGTGTCAACTCTGCCCAAGCTGGTTGATAATTAGTACTAGTTACATCATATTGTCGCAATATCCTTTCTGGTTCTCCAGATAGATTGGACTTTAAATAGTGCAACTTTTGTACTAAGGGAATATGAGAATCCTTATGAATCAAAGTTTCGAACATATCGTGGAAAGATCTCCACTTAGTGTAATCACCATCAAATTTCGGAATTTCAATGCTCGGCAATTTTATTTCCGTTTTGTGGTCATTGATTACACTCGCCTCTGGTTCAGTTGCCTTTGGCTCTTGAAGCTCTTTTAGCTTTGATAGCTGTTCTTGGAGCTCCCCTAAGAATCCGAAGTATACTCCTTCGCATTCCTCAAAAACACGGCTTGTTTCGTAGTCGTTAAGTGCTGCTTCCTCAAACTCAACTAATAATCTTTGATGATTAGTCAAAAATTGTTCCCACAAATCCTGAATGCTTCGGGTTCTTTGCTTCAGATAACCTTTAGTTAACTGCTGCCCTGAACCTACTCCCTCTTCATAATTAGAGACAGCATGAGTTAAAACTTTTTTGAAAGCTCTTTGTCTCTTTATAAGTGCTTCCATTTTAGTTAGTCTTCCTTCACCAGATACAAAGAAAAATTTGAATTGCTATTTTTTTCTTTTTTATTGTTAATTTGAACACTCAATAAACGTATTATGCTACCGGTTTATCCGGTTCGAAAGACCAATTTTACAGCTCCTATGGCTGTACATTAAAAAAAGGTAATAAAATGAACTGAAATTGTGGAAGTAAAAAAATAGGTAAACCGCTGATTAAAAGATTAACCTGCTTTTAATATGTTTATTGCGTTCTCTTAAAACTAACAATATTTTAACAAAAAACTCAATAAAGTAAACTTAAATTCAAACAAAAATTAAACAAGATCAAAAGAAAAGAATTAATTAAAAAAAACTTAAATTCTACTTATTGCTAATTATCTGCAATAAGAGAAAGGAACAAATTAATAAAGCGCAAAAAAAAAGAATAGCAATTCAAAATTTGTTAGAAAATTCAATATAAAAAGGGAGATAATTAATATCTTCTTGAAAAAAAAAGTTAGTGAGTTTTATACTTATAAATTCTCTATAGTATAGTCAACCCTGATGTAGCTAATCCCTGTACCTGTTTTCTGATCCAAATCCGTACTATGGATTGAACCCCTGAAAATCTCCCAAAAGGTTCAATACCAAGATATGGTCCCTCTCCTGAATACAAAACCAAATCAGCAAAAATCCCATGGAAATATCCCAAAAGGTTTTGCGGTCGATTTAGCCTAGATATTAACCGGGATTTCTATTTAGTATAGAAATCTCCCAATACTATTGATTTCCCGATTGACTGGAGTTTCCTGCCACACATCACTTGGATATGTCCCGAAATGATATGTTTTGTGAAACCCTTACGCTAACTTTAGTTATTTGGATATTTCCAAAAATAACTTTGTTGAATGGTTAGTAACAAAAAGAGGAGACAAAAAAACTTGAGACGACAGAATTTTATTCTTAGCTTGGTAATATCCCAAAACTGCGAATTAATTCTCCAATCTCAATACATAGAAAAAGTTGAATATGGAATTTTCTGGTAATATCCTAGAAATTGTCCCCCTTTTTTATATGACGAACGAAGATCTGAAATAATAGAAGTTTATTCTCAATTTGGTAATATCCCAAAATCTTGAATTTATTCTATATTTCAGTTGTGTTTTGATTAATAGAAAACTTCCGGTAATATCCCAAAAAATTTCTATTTTTATTACCTGTATGTGATGAAAAAATTGATTGTGGGAATAACCCTACAAAAAATTGAGGACAAGTGAAAAAAAATGCTAGTGGCAATGTTCCAGCTAGCTGACTTTACTGGTGAAATACCGAGCAACAAGTGATTTTTCTTCTGAAATCGCCCCCTTTTTATATGGTTGGGGCCAGCTGCCGCCTATTGTTCTGTGGCTTCGCTTAGTTGCTGGCTATTGTTCTAACTTTGCGCAAGTTCACCACGGCGCAGTGGGAATTTATGATTTTGAGATGACGGGGGCGCCACAATTTAAATGTTGTAGTTTGACATTTGTCATTAAATGACAAATTTGTTTCAATTTGTGAGTTTTTAATGAAAGTTTTCACATTCGACAAGTTATTGCGCTGTGCGAAGGTTGTGTTTTAGCGAGAAAAGTTGACAAAAGTTTAAAAAAATAAAAATTGGAAAAAGTCATCAAAATTATACGTTGAGCAGCTACGTAGAAATTTATAAAATTGATAAAATTTCGTGTGGTTAATCAACTGCATAATAAGTTCTTCGTCAAACGAATAAAGAATTGTCCAAGATTTCTGCGAATAAAGTGGCTTCCATTTTCTCCAATACAAGAGTGATACAGTAAGCTGAGCAGTGGTGCTGTTGTCTGCTACTATCTGCATTAATCCACAATTAAAAACAATACTGAAGCAGAGTTTTTGTCTTTTGAATGGTGAATGGTAAGAGTTAATATCTTTTAAACATAAATTTTTCATTTTGATACGAATATTTTTTGGAGTGTTGCAATTTTTGACATAACCTACAAACATTTGTTTCTTTCGTTCTTGGCGGTAGCGTGGCTAAGGCTAAAGTTAGGTTAGTTTTTTCTCACGTTGCTGTTTTTTTCTACTGGGGTTAGATAGGGGATAGGCAGGGTGGAGTCGAATGAGGCTGATCGGGCGGAGATGGAGCTGGGAGAGTCCATTTCCGCCGTAATTTCTCCCATTGAGGTCAGTAGTTTGGGAACAATGCTGGATGGTGTTCATCCTGCTACAATCTCTGCTATTGTTAGTAAGACGCCTCGTAAAGTATGTATAGATGGTAATTTCAAAAAAAACAAAAAATAAGAACAAAAATGTCAAAGGACATCAGACACGAAACAGACAAGATTTGGAAACTTCTGCAATCACTTTGGGTTCTAACACCAAACAAACAAAACAGCAAACAAATAACTCAGACCAAGGCCTTGATGATGAGATGGCAAATCAGGCTCCTCTGGAACAAGTGCGCTTACAGATCAATACACCAAATGATTGCATCTCTCAAAATAACATTCCAACAGTTTCTGTTGCTTTAGCCATGAAATCTTCAAACAATACGGTACCATCACCGAAGTTGTCAGAAAATAAATCACTTCCAGAACCTTCTAACACTAACAACATACAGGGTTTAACTGTTAACTCAGTATCCACCATATCAAGTGTCCCAAGTGCTAGCCCTGTTCAAAAGGGGCAACATAACCTGGTCGGAGTCAACTCAGGCTCAATATCGTCCAGTGCTGTCATAAACGAGGAAATTCGTTACTCGAAAGTAGATAAGGGTCCATTCTGGGTCCTGATTCAAAGAGAAAATCAGTCCACAGAAACTCAACCTGCCAAGCTGAGTGACATTTACATAGGCCTCCTGCTCAAAAGACACTCGTGTTCAAAGTTCAGTGAAGTGTCCCAAAATTCCTTTAATGCTGTCAAAGTATTTTTCCCCACTGGTGAGGATGCCAACAGGGCAGCTGCCATGGACTTATCCAGGCATAACCTCAAATGCTACATTCCAGCCTCATACATTAGGAAGCAAGGCATTATCAGAGGTGTCCCCAAAGACATCTCTGAGGATGAGCTGCTACAGAACATTGAGTCTCCCATCAGGATTACTCATGTACTACGTTTTACAAGAAAAACTGAAGGTCCGACCCGAGAACCTAGTACTGTTGTCAAACTAACTTTTGAAAGCTCTAACTTACCCAGCAAAGTATCTGTTTATGGTGCAAGACGTGAGGTCGACTACTATATTCCATCGCCCAGACAATGCCAAAAATGCTACAGGTGGGGTCACATCTCACTTCAATGCAAATCGAAAGTATTGTGCCCAGGCTGCAGCAGTGATGAGTGCAACAGCGAAGAGAGGTGCTTTAAACCCCCTCACTGTGCGAACTGCAAAGGTAATTTTAAACCCTCTCACCAAGAGTGTCCCGCTAGAGAACGGGAAAGAATGATACTCAGAGTTATGGCAATAAACAGTATCTCGAGAAATGAAGCCAGCAGACTTGCAAAACCTAACAACTCTCTTGATGAGAACAGATTTGCCCTACTAAGTACTCTTAGTGAGGATGCAGAGTTCCCCAAGCTTGTAGAGTCTCCTAAGTTGAGAAATTCCGTTATTGATTCAAATAGAACTATGACTCAGTCACCATATGCCAAGGTTGCTAAGAGAGCTCTATCACACTCCCCCCTGTTCAACCAAAAAACTTCCATGCAGGATTTCAACAGCAATATGATAGTAGAGTAGGGACGGGGTTTATGCCCCAGTCCAGCAAAACCACTGAACTAGAAAAGTTCTTTACCTGGGTTGCAAAGGAGATGAAAGGTCGGGTTACACCAGACTCAATTCTCCACTTTGCTACTGAACTTAAGAAGAAAATCGACCAATTCAATATCAATAACGATCTCAACAGTATTAAAAACTCATCAACTCACTCCAGTCAAGCATCCTTAAATATCACATAACAGTCTAGTAAATCAGCATCTAACTCTTTCTCAAACTTATATTCACACCCACCCACACTCAAACTCATGATACTACTACAATATAATATACAAAGCTTTAACGCTAATAAGGCTTGTCTAGAACTTTTTCTAGACACCCAACATGTTGATATAATGTCTCTTAATGAAACTTGGCTTTAGCATGGCCAATATGCCTCGTTAAAAAACTTCAATCTCATCAGAAATGATAGACATTATGGTTATGGTGGCACCCTCATTGCAGTACGCTATGGACTACAGTACACACGCGTTCCCTTTGACACAAGACTTGACTGTGTCATAATAAATATTTCTAGTGCGACCTCGAATATTATTGTTGCCTCTGTGTATGCTAGTCCATCATTAGATATACAAACCTTTAAAAGTAGCTTTGAGACGCTCTTCCTATTCCTTTCAAACTTCCCCACTGTTGTCATCAGTGGGGATCTCAATGCAAGAGACATCATGTGGGACCCCGGCTGCAGTAGAAACAGTCTTGCAGTACAAAAAGGTGCGTGCTTGAGTGAACTTCTCACATTAAGCTGTCTAAATGTCATCCCGAGTATTGGCCCGACCTTCATACCTAATCTAGACAGAATGAACTTGGGATCCACCTTGGACCTGGTTTTCACTTCAATCCCAGCTGTGCTTTGTGAGCTAAGTGTGCTACAGCACCAAATTGGGAATTCACATCACCTCCCGGTGTTAGTTGACCATCGATCTGTCACCAGTCCCCGGCTCCCTTCTCACAAGACCTTCCGCAATTGTGAAAAAATCAAGAATGAGCTCAAGAATATTAATGGCTCTAGCAACATCAAACAAGTTATCAAGACCATCCTAGATAAACACACATTCAAAGCACCTCACAGTAAATTTGCACCAAAACCCTGGTGGAACCATGAAATACAAAGACTCTTCAAAATAAAAAAAGAAACTTTCGCGAAGTGTGCCAGGCACACGTCCCTTACTCTGATTAATAAATATGCAGCTGTCTCCAAACTACTAAAGAAAGCCATCAAGAGTGCTAAGGTCCATCACTCCTTGAATTTCATGGAAAACTTGGAGATAACTGACTCGAGACAATTCTTCAAAATCTTTCGCAACTTGGCCTCTAAACACCAAGGTAGTGAAGTGTTTCAGAAGTGGAATGATTCCAGGTCGCTTGAATTCCTTAAATCTCTGAGACCCACAAATGTCAGTCAATCTATCAGCAGTCCTGTCCACTCAAATCAACCAGCTTCTCAGTCCTCTCCGAGCCCTCTTCAACTAGAAGAGCTCACCAATGTCCTCAGACAAAAATCTAATTTCTCAGCCTCTGGCTTGGATGGCATACCCTTTATGGCCTTTAAGTTATTAAACAGATCTGCTCTAGAGTCGCTTCTTGAATCCCTCAATGAACTATGGGTGTCTGGGACAATCCCTGACGATCTCAGATCGATCAACATTATACCGATCAGGAAAAAAGGCAAGATAGGTGATTCTCTTGCAGACTTCAGGCCAATAGCTCTCATACAAACCACAATGAAATGCATAAATAGCATTGTCATAAATAGGGTGAACTCTTTTCTCAAGGAAAACAGCTTAATCCCAGAGAACTCTTTTGCATACACGAAAGGGAGGTCGTTGAATGGATGCATCAACAAGATTCTCAATGTGATTGCAGAGAATAAAGCCAGCAACCTGAAAACTGTGATACTAGCAGTGGACATTGCCTCAGCGTATGAATCAGTCTCCCTGATCAAACTCCAGACCATTTTAATTGAACTCAACATCCCCAGCATATACATACATTGGATTCTGAACTTTTTATCGCGAAGGCTGTTGCATCTGAACTCTGCAAAGCTAGAAATTAATGACGGAATTCCACAGGGTAGCGTTCTTAGCCCATCTCTCTTCAACATCTACACCAGCAGCCTTCACTCAGTATCCACCAGTAACGTCAAGATAGTACAGTTTGCTGATGACTTTCTGTTGATAGCGACAGCTAGATCCCGTGATGAGGCGCTAGCCCATCTGTCAGGTTCACTGGTCAGTTTTGCGGAGGCGGCCTCCTCACTAAATCTACGCATTAACACTGACAAACTAGCAATGGTTCCGTTATTCTGCAAAAGCGGCACAGGAAACTACATCCTTTTTGAAGGAAAAAGAATAGTTGCTCAAATGGAACTTAGATTCATTGGTAAATGTTTCACATCAAGGCTCACTCTTGACTCCCAATCCAGAACAGCTGCTAAATCGGCCCAGTTCTATATAAACACGCTGAGGATGCTCACCAGACAGAGGTGCCCAATGCACCCGAAACTAGCACTAAAAACTTTCAGAGCGGCCATCAGGCCGAAAATTGAGTTCCTGACTACCACAATGGCCTTGCGTCCCAAGTACATTGAGCGCAGGCTAAAAGTTTTCACAAATGCATGTCTTAGGTTGTGCCTAGGAGTGCCACCGAGCACACCTGTCCACATCCTGTATGCACTTGCCAATGAACTTCCTCCAATTTACAGAAGTAAATTGCTGATGGCTAGAGAATTTGGCAAACTACTATGTTCAGACACTTCTCACATCGAGGAAGTCATACTACTAAATAACCGCATATCCAGTCATGCACTCATTGTAAATCAGTTCAAAGACGTATTTGTGAAAATGGGTTCATGTTCGCTCGCTCATGGTGCTTGCAATCTTACCATAGACTGTGGAATACTCGACAGAGCTGGTAAATGCAAATCAACTATCACAGACGAAGAACTCAAGCAGATATACTTGCGAATAATAGATAAATATCACACTGACGGCTGGAGTATTTATGGGACCGATGCGTCTTACTCCCTTCCATTCACTGGCATCAGTGCTGTAAGCTACCCCAGTCTCTCCTTTGTCACCAAGAAGTACGATGCGCTCAGATCCTCCACTTCTGGAGAACTTTTGGCAATTCTCCTAGCCATGGAGCAATTGAATGATACAGACACAAGAAGACAATTAATCATTACTGATTCCAAAGCGGCTTGTCTAGCCTTGAAAAGTACTACTCCGTCATACCATACCCACACAATCCATAAAGTAGCCAGCTACACCCCCTCACGCAGGTTCCACATCATTTGGATGCCGGGTCACAAAGGCCTGCAACTAAATGAGCTTGCTGATAGCAAAGCGAAACAAGCCATTTTACATGACCATGTATCTGAGACCAAGATCTCCTTTGATGATGCCATGATTGACATCAGAGCCTCAATCTATGAAGAGTGGACAATGAGTTCACCCTTGCCTCTTGCACCAAAGGTGCCTCATTTGCTAGATTCTTTCCATGCCCACTAAAGCCCCCCTGGCTAGAGTGGTGCTTCTCCCCCAAAGAATGTCGTTTCCTAAATCGTCTCTATGCAGGTCACAGCTACGATGCTAAACTCTTCCAGACAATCGGCAAGTTAGATTTTGTAAACTGTTTGGATTGCAACACTCCAAACACTATTGAGCACAGCATAATTAAGTGCACCAGATTCAATTCCCTGAGATTCAATTTCAGCCAGATTCATAGAGCTGCTACACTGGAGGAAATCTTGTTTCCTATCAATCAGGACTCACTAAATGAGCTAAAAAACTTTGCTTCAGCGGCAGGTCTTCTACAAACATAATCAGGCCCAAGGTGGCCCTCAAACGCAGTATGATATTAGCAGTCATTGCTTTGCATGAGATCACTTCCGTCTCCTTTCCCCCTCCCTGTTATAACACTAAAGCAGCCTGCAGTCATCAGTCATTTTACACACTGTCTCATAAAGAGACAAAGAAGCTTGCAGTTTAAATACGATAATAAACACCCAACCAGGACTCACAAGAAGACAAATTATTCAACTTGCACCATAGAAGCAAACCAACAACAGTCATCAAGTAGAATACGATCAATCAACTAGACAACAAATTCGTTCGCTGGCTGTTATACCTCATAGGGTTCTGCCAGAGATGCGTTTCTCCAGCCTTACAATAGGCCCAAAGACTCGCAACTCATCACAAAAGTAAAAGAAGAAGAAGAATGAAAGTTTATGATCATTGTGTGGTTTTTTTTATTTATTTTTTTACAATAATAGTATTAATAGTGACACAATAATTGTTTATTTGCGAGGACATATACGTCCTGGAACAAAACACTGCACTGGATATTGCAGATGAACCGATAAGTGTTTCTTTTTTTAAAAGTTTTTCCCTGGTTTCTGTTCAAACAACTAGTGATTTTGTTTTAATTTTTCAGTTGTGTTTACATAATAATGTTCTAGTCCTTGTGAGGACAGAACGGAAAATGTTCGAGTGGCAGAATGGATACATTCAAATTTACCAAGGTGTTCCTTTCTATATTACTTTTTTGAATATTTAGAAACTATATTGTTTGCACTTATTTTTATAAAAATATAATTTCGGTTGCTAATTGCAACAATCGCAATTATTTGCATATAGATACATATATAAGGCTTTTAGCTTCACAACAAATATACAAAAAGTGCTGGAGGTCCTCAATAGTAAATAACATTATTTTTGTTTTTAAAATACTATAATATTATTAATAAAAACTACTTCACTAGATACTACCGTAATTTTTTAGAAAAATGTAACGCATGTGGCATTCGAATCAGAAAAATCAGATGCATTGTTTCCGACACATGATTTTATGAAATTTTCATTGTAAAATCATAAAATTTCTAAGATGATGCATGTTGGGAGGAAAGAAAACTATTCGGGTGAGTTCTTTTCGTATTTCTTACAAACCCTGAAATTTTATCCAAATCAGAAATAGTCCCGTCCAAAATTAATCCAAAGAGATAATTTGCGTATAGAATGTCTATGTATGCATGGTCACTTTAAAAATTTATATCTCAAAAATGAAACCAAACACCATCATATTTTTTTGCCAATAGATAGATATGTAAGTCTTCTCGGTTCAGAATAAAAATACAATAATAAAGTACCAGAGATCTCCAAAAGTAAATAATAAATCATTCAGTATTAGACTTGTACATTTCACAGTCAGTTGTAACAGTTGTACATAGAAGACCCTTATTTTTCTGAGTAGCTTAAAGATTATTAATTAAAAAAAAATCCGTGATGGTTTAATCGGAAGACTTGGATGATTTGGCGTGGAATTGATCCTTATACGTTAATAACGATTGCACTTTAATACTTTCCGAACGATAAGAATTCAAGTGCAGCAAGTTTATAGAAAATATAAGAAAAATCTAGAACATGCCTTGCAGAATATTCAAAGATAAAAGACTCACCTCTTATTCCTTGATAAATACGGGTAAGCAATTATATCTATATGAAGAATTGTCCTCCGCAAAATTAGTCCATATGCAAAGGTATCGTTTGCGTGTGAAATGGCTATGTATGGTTACTTTACAAATTTATATCTGTAAAATGAACCCAAACACCATCGCAATTATTTGTACATAGATAGATAAAACTTCTAGCTTTCAAATAAAAATACAGAAAGTGCTAAAAGTCCTCAATAGTTAAGAATATTGTTTTTTTTTTTGTAATATTATTATTAACAAAATCCAGTTCGTTTGATTCTGCCGTAGTTTGTTATGAAAAACCTAAAGTATAAAGCTTCATTTGTCAAATAAGTCATAAAAATCTTTTTCAATTTAATTACAGTATTAAGAAAAAAGAAAATTAGATTACTCAGCCTTTTGAAATCTTTTAATATTTAATTAAAATACCAGTGTTGCTACCCAATATAGCACACGCTTTGGTATTTTAATTTATTAGATTTTCACCGCAATTTTTGTGTATTTTTCATAGCAAATTTTAATATAAATAACTTTATTCAATAATTTTTATACAAATTACCAAAACTTACAGTAAACGTTTGCACTTCTAGGTATAATTAATTGATTTTATTAATAATGAAAAGCACAGTAACATTAAAATTTTTTGAAAAATATTTCTCTAATACACTAAACTTTTGGTTAAAAGCCCGAAGTGAATTTCCAAAATGTTGAACTGGGAGATTTTCATGGAACACAAATAAATCACCTTATAATTTTTTTTATAAAAATTATTTAAATTCCATTTTAAATAAGCTTCTGCAAATATTTAGATAACTAATTTAAAAATGACAAAAGCACAATAATTTTAAATGACATTAAAAAAGTTTCCTCCCGAACACGTTGGCTATTAAAAACCCGAAGTGACTTTCTCAACTGTTAAAACGGTTAATTATATCAATTGAGAGAAAAAATTCAAACTTCGATATCGTCCCATCGATATTTGAATCGTTAATTTTAATATTTGACAGTTATATATTTTCGTAAAGGTTTTTATACTGTTAAATATTTATGTAACGGTTTTTCTATAATATCATAATTAGTAATTAATTAATAATAGTCTTTTGTTAAAAACTATTTATTTTGCATATTTTTATTAAATTGATAAATTATCGAGATGTGATGGAAGTCATTTAAATCGACTCGTTAAAGCAATTCGATATTTTTAAAAATCAATACCGTCCTTTACGAATTTCTTGTACAATTTATTGTACCTTTCGCAGAAAGGCGAAGAAAACGTGAAGTTAGATGGCTGGTACCCAGGGAGAAGAAGATATGGTAATGTAAGTATTTATACACATTTTATTATTTATATTAATAAAAATTTTATATAAAAAACAATTTCTCTTTTTCTCAGTAGTGATAAGGAAAATGGGAAGGATACACCACGTCAAAATAAAAATGCTACTAGAGATAATGGAACTGTGGGCGAAAAGCCCACAGAAAAGTGCAGTAATTTATGGTAAGTTACAAATTAATATATATTTTTATTACATAATATTTATTTTAAACGGTTTTTTCTTATTGCAGTAATTATGCTCAAAGAAGAAAACTTGGAAAAAACCGGAGGAGGAATAAGAGAAGAAACATGAGCCGAAATCAACGACTAAACAGTCAATGAATCAATTCATAAAATGTACATTTATTAATAACTATAACAAATAAATAATTAATCAAATAACATAATAAATAAGTAATTTCACTTTACGCATGTCCATCTCTCTGTCCGTCCGTCCGTCTATCATAGAGAGCTGAAATTTTGCACACCTCCTTTTTATAAAAATGTTAATATAATGTTTTAAATAGGACAAATCAAAGAGCTCCTTCGTTGGTTTGCCATACAAACTTGTTTTTTTTGCTATATATTTGGACACTGGTTGAGAGGCAGAGCAACAGGATAACCTCTTCTTACTATTACATGCAGAGATTGAGATTTTTTTACAAATATTGTGAAATGAATCAATCGTAGACGTTTGTATTGTACTGAAAAGTTCTTCAGAATATAAAATCCTATGAAATTAATTATAATAATTTTTACTATGCTTCAGACATACAGGCATTCATCTAGGGTATCACATCAATTAGTGGATGGTTATAATAATTCAAGCTTTTTTTCCTTGTTTTCTTTTATTTTTTTATAAACTTAAGCATTTTAGCTTCAGCCCAACAAAATACCTGTTCTGATATGTAGACAGCCAACATGGTTTTGTCAAGTAATTGCTAAAAAATTCAGAAGAAAATTAAAAAGAGGAAATTAGAAAATCGGTTAATATTTAGGTGAGAAATTAAATATAATTCTTTTACCGATATATATAGAGCATACATACATACCCCTATATGCGACATGGTTTTGTTAAGAAAGTCAGAGAAATTTAAAAATGTCATGAAAAAATAAAACATAAAATCACAATGAAAATAGTCAGAAGAATTATTACGATCGAATTATATTTAGCAACGGTATGAGTGTGGGGCGGCGAATTACAATGTATTAAATTATTCCAAGCACAATATTAGGTAATGAACGTAACTTTATGACTAAATATTCCATTAATACACGGCTTCGTCCTGGACCATGGATTCAAAACAAAAGCAAGCTTAAAATAGTTAAACTTTAGCGACATTTGCTTTGTATTCGTATCTCAATTGCTAGTCAAAATCTGTATAAAATGTAGATGGTAGGGTCCAGAGTGAGTGAGCTAGAGTACTCGTAAGTCTTTCTGATCTAACTATTTATACCCTAGATGAAATCCGACGAAGAGGGCTGAAATTTGTTGCATGGCATTTTCACAGAAACAGTAAATAACGTTTCAAAATTTTACTAAATCAGGCACTGCTCTTAAGTACTCTAATGTAAACTGAACTCATGAGTCTGCGCTAACGTGAAATGGAGTAAGCTAGAGTAAGAATTTCTGATCAAACCTGTTAATACGTTAGATGAAATCTCACGTAGAAAACTGAAATAGCAAGTGAAAATAATATTTCAAAACTGGACTAAATCAGGCAAATCCTTCTTGATGTTGCCATACAAAACTTTGGTTTTTCACAATCCTCGAGCACTGTTCTTAAGTACTCTAAGGTGAATTGAACTTTGTTTTAAGAGTCGGCTCTAGAACTGTAATGAGCTAGAGTAAGATTTTCTGATCTAATCTTTTCATACCTTAGATGAAATTCGACGAAGATAGCTGAAATTTGGTACATGGAATTATCATAGCAATAGGAAATATCATTTCAAAATTGGACTTAGTTGGACAAATCGTTCTTAGTGCGGCTATACTAAACTTAAGTTTTTCAATGTTATAGAGCACGACGTAGAAAGCTAAAATTTGATAGCATTTTCATAGATATAGTAAATAACGTGTCAAGATTGAATTAAATGGGGCAGTTCCTTGTTACTGCTGCCATACAAAACTGTGATTTGACAATATCCTACTCTAATGTTATTTCAGCTCTGTTTCATGAGACTGCTATAAAGTAAACTGAAATGAGCAAGAGCAAGAATTTCGGAACTAACCTGTTCATAACTTCGATGAACTCCGACGTAAAGAGCTGAAATTTAATACATGATATTTTCATTGAGAATTTGATTAAATCGGGAAATTCCGTCTTAATGCTGCCATACAAAACTTCAATTTTACACTATCCTCGAGCACTGTTCTTAAGTACTCTAATGTGAATTGAACTTTGTTTTAAGAGTCTGCTCTAGAGTGAACTGGAATGAGCTAGAGGAAGAATTTCTGATCTAATCTTTTCATAACTAAGATAAAATTCGACGAAGAGAGATGATATTTCGTACATGGAATTATCATAGCAATAGCAAATAACATTTCAAAATTCGACTTAGTTGGACAAATCGTTCTTAGTGCGTCTATACTAAACTTAAGCTTTTCACAATCATCGAGCACTGCTCTTAAGTACTCTAATTTGAATTCGACTTTTTTTCATGATGCTCTAAAGTTAACGGAAGCTAGAGCTAGAATTTCTGATTTAGCTTATTCATATCCTAAATAAAATTCGACTTAGAAAGCTTTAATTTGGTACATAGTATTTTCATAGCAATAGTAATTAACTTTTCAAAATTTGACTAAATCTGACTAATCCTTCTTAATACTGCTTAATTTATAATCGGACTTACACGTTTCTATCCCGCTAAAATTAAATCATTCAAACATATGGAAAATTCCCCATATATGTAAATGAGTAATTATCAATTTTGCGAATTTTATTAATCAATTAATGCATAATACAAACATTTCATTTTCACAACTTTTTTCTCGCTAAATTATATGGTGGGGGTGAAATTTTTATACTTGTTCATGATGTCATCTCCAAGACCTTTCCAATGACTGTTCATATGTCAGGATTGGATAAAAAATAGGAAATTGATGTTTTACCACTTACATACATAATGTATGGAACGTACACCAAGGAATTCCCTAATTAAATTAATACTTAATATTTTGAATTTTGATATCTCCTGAACGATAAGAGCTAATGGCTTCAAATAAATTTTAAAAATTAAAGAACATAAGTAGCTATAATACTCTTGTGTACTTGAAGTCCTGTATTTCAAGGGGGCGCCGATCGGAAGCGGAGATTGCAAAAATGACGGTTTTTGGCCCTAAACCACCCGAAAAATTGGGTGATGAGAGAAATATTTCTTATTTTTGTAATCTACTCATCGAGACCTTTCCATTGACTACTAACGTGTCCGGGTAGGTTTCAAAAAGAAATCGCTATTTTCTCAAGTTCTTACAAAAGCTCGATTTGGAGTATCTTGGCTGGACTTGTCGAACTTAAATGCTTGTAGAATTTGCAGGAAATTACCGAATTGGCTCAAATAAAATTTAGAAACGATAAAGCAGGCATGTGGAAACCCGCTTTTGGAATACCAAGTCCGTTCGGTTTCAGTGGCCGCCACCAGGTGCCGTCCATTGGGATTGTAAATTTGTTCACATGTTTTTTTGTTTAATAGGAAAATGAAATCTAAGAATGCTGAAATTCTGTACAGACAGCCCTTTTATGATCCTCTTTGTAGAAAAAAATTAGAAATTGGAATAACCGCTTTTTCATATAACCAAATTTCCAAATCACTTTTTAGGGCGGAAATTTGAGGCTCAAAATTTTTCTGATTTCGCCACGTACGTCGGAGGAGTTTGCAAAGATCCTCAAAAAATCAGAAAAACACCACAATAACCGAAAATCAGAAAATTTCTGAAATCAATTACTAACTCTAGGAGATACACCTGCTTAAACTGTACGCGTAGTACAAATAATTCCTTTCCCCCCATCTTTTTCACTAAATTATATGATTGGGGTGAAATATTTTTACATATTCGTAATGTAATCACCAGTACCTTTCCAATGAGTGTTCATATGCTAGGATTGGAAGAAATTGATGTTTTACCACTACATACAGTATGTACCCCAAGGAAATAACCGAATCAGTTCAAATAAATTTTGAACGATAAAGCTGGCATGTGGAAAGCTGCCCTCGGAACACCAGGTCCGTATGGTATCAGTGGCCGCCACCAGGTGCCGTCCATTGGGAGTGTAAATTTTTTCACATTTTATTTTTTTGTTTAATAGGAAAATGAAATCTGACAATGCTGAAATTTTGTATAGGCAATCCTTTTACGATCCTCTTTGTAGAAAAAAATTAGAAATTGGAATAACCATTATTTCATATAACGAAATTTCCAAATCAGTTTTCAGGGTAGCAATTTGGCGCTCAAGAATATCTGATTACGCCACGTACATCGGAGGAACTTGCAAATATGCTCAAAATTTCAGAAAAAAATCATAACAAAAATGGAGCTAAAAAAATTTTAACATTAGTTAATTATAACGGAATTTTTAATTAATCCACTTATATGAGTATGCAAATTAAATGACATTATGACATCTAGTAATGGCTATATATTAAACCATTAGTCGGGCGCCTTTGAAAAAAATACAGTAAATTAGGAACAGTAACATACTACTTTTGCATTTATGACAGCACTTACAGGATTACTATAAGTACCGTTAATATTAAATCACTTCAACCATTCGAATAATTCTCCACATACATAAATGAGATACGGATTAATTAGAATCTAATTTAGCGAACCAATCAAACTTATTTAATTAGTCATTCCTACATAACTCAAAATAATGACTTGTAGTGATTGCAGATAAGCAGTTAATTTTAAGAGAAAAAGTGGCTTAATTGTTGCGTAGGAAAATGTAATTGCCGATGAAAAGTAGTACCTTACAAAAATCATCGGCGATTCAGTAATTACAATCACATCGGGGTTTAGTTAAGATTTATTTTTAGAACGAATAGGGGTTGTAACTAACTACCCGTTCTGCCCTCATTGAAAATTTCATTACTAAAAAATTGCTCTGAAAAATTTTGTTTTTCCAAAGATCCGAAAATTTTACCCTTTTTTTCTCCACCCCCCCCCCCCTCCCACTCACTCAGCTCAAGCCAACCCTTAAATTTACATCCATCGGAATGCCATATATCCTAGCTATGTTGAGAAGAAGAAATGGTAGCCAACACTCGCAGAATACTATCGACTTTGGTGTTTGAAAAAAATTTTAAATATTTTTAAATTACCCGAGAAATGCTAAATTTGGTCGTCTTCAACCACAGATGAGATGCTATAAATTTTTTTTTTTAATATAAACGGTAAAAGATGTTTATAGTATGAAATTGCATCTACATTTTGTCCCATAAACTTATATCTAATTAGTTTTCAATCCGTTAATAACTTTCGCAGGACACGCGAAATGAAACGGTCCTTTTTGATGGTACAAAATCTGCGTTTTTTGAGTAAAAAAATGGCATTATTTTAATTTCACAATTGTGAAGAACCGTAGAGGGCGGTATGCTAGAGCCAAAGAATTAGGTCAAGGAACTTATGCACTTATTTCTTGAAGAAAAATTGACATTTGGTCAAGAAACTTTTGACAATTTCTATTTGACAACTGTGTGTAGATATCTCAAAATAAATATAAAAATCATAAAGAAAATAAAGACGTGGATAATTCCCAATTGTATATAACTTGTTCATTGCGGAATAAATTATTTCAGAAAACTGCAATGGATAATAATAATCTAGTGCAAAATCGCCGTTCCTTCGTTCAATTTTTCAATCATTCCACCAACTTCGAAATTCCTTACAGAAATAAGTGTATCGGTACTTATTTCTTCAAGAAATATTGACATAAATGGATTTTTACAAGAGCGACATCTTTTTGTCAATCGAGAAATAGAGTTTTTCTGTTCGAATTTCTTGTCTCTAGCAAACAACTTCAAGGAATCGGCAAAGAAAAAAAATCCTTGAGCATTCCATGACTTTTTTACATAGTTTTTGTATAGGAACAAAAATTCCTTGGCTCTAGCATACCGGGCTTTAGTTCGGAGAATTTTTGCACTTCAATAAAAAATGTTCACAACAGTTGTCTAATGCGTATAAAAAAAAGAACGGATGAAACACATACAAATCATATGAATAGGGGTGTATATGACCCAAGGGAAAAACCATGTTTAACGGTAAAAACGTAACGATAAAGTTTTCAGGATTAAAAAAAACTCCACAACTCTCCTCCCTCCTTCATTTGATACCACACACACTCAAATTTGGACAACCCCTATGGGGGGGGGGGGGGGGGGGTACTACCCCCCCCCCCCCCCTTCCACACTCCACCAAAAATGTTTCCCCGCCTGTTTTTTGCCCGGAATCCAACAAATACAACAAAATTAACCGCATTACTTTACTACCCTTCCCCGCGAAATTACAACCCAACGAATATTGTCGATAAAAACGAACGGTAAAAAAAACGGTTATTAAGATCATCTAATCAAAAAACTAACACCACTGCTCTGCCCCACATGACGTTTTCGATACAACCCCCAAAGGGGGTACTTTTACCCCTACCCCTCAACCCCTTAATAAAATATATTTCTCCCAAATTCTCAGTTTTTCGATCTCATGTCTAAAAGCTGAAATCCTAAATGGAATGTTTTGCTAGTTTTGAAAAAAACACATGTTTCTTCGAAAAATTTCCTTCTTTCCCCTCGCATTTTCACCCCCACCCACAACCAAATCAATTTCCCACTCTATCATGACCACTATGTGCTCCGAACTTTTCAACACCCCATACACTACACGAAAATCACGAAAAAAACTACCCTTAATCAACCCTTTCTAACTATCGTTAGAAATAGAAAATTGAAAAAAGCGCTTCAAGAACAGTTATGTATACTCTTGTAGTTTTGATAAAAATTCACTTCAACTCTCTACAACATCAGCATCGATAACTTTTCTTCCCCCAGGTTTTACACATCTTAACCCAATCAAATTAAGAACAACCTAAACCTAACCGTGAGCAGTCATATGCTCTTACCGCCTAATTACAATTTCCAAACCTATCTCGCGTCCAGCGATCACTTGATTAAAAACGCAACTGCCTACCTCCAGTCAGTCGCGTACCTCGTTAACTTAGATGCGAAACTCGCAAGTAGAACATGACCCTCACAAACCTGTAATATGCTACTGCCGTTGACGAAACTGTCGGTCACTGTCATTTTAGTCAGCAGCTAGGCTATAGTAAACAAACCGGCAACCGTCAAGCAGATTATTGTGCGAAATAACATGCTTGGTATTTGTTGCTTCGTTTGTAAACGATCACACAGCTGTGCCAGTGAAGTAATTAGGCACACAGCTGTGCCGTGAAGTAATTAGGCAGTCAGTGGTAAACGGCACGCAATAGCCCAACATTTTGCTATATGAAGCAATACGCTAGTCCACACAATGGACCTGCCAGTTACGAGTCCATGTAGTTGAGCTTCCGCATACAAGTTCGGGCCACGACACTTTATTAAAAACAACAATCGCACTACATGACACAATTCTACCACATAATAACAAGTTCTACCTATGTAAGTGGGAACTTTGTCCAGCTTGTGAAAGTATGGTCTTAGCTGAGTTTTTTTTTTTTGCAGGAATAATAGAGGAAACGATTTTTTTTTAACGTTGGGCGCCAAATTCTGTTGCGCAGCCCTAACGCGTAGGCTGGCTCATACAGGTGAGGGCGAGGTCCTCTGATACACATATTCCTGAGGTTGGAAAATGTTGGGCGCCACGTAGTTTTCTTTTAATTTAATTTTTTTTTCTTTTTTAATGCATCAAACTACGAAAATCAAAGGAAAATATAGATAACAACGTTTCAAATTTTACTTCCTGCTATTATATTTCACATTTAACCAGAGCCTTCACAAAAATTCGGTAACAGTGATTTACCGTTCTACCACTTAATATATATGTACATAAAAAAATTACCCATATGCAAATTCCTATATAATGAATTGAAAATAAATAGTAACACTTATCTGGTGGTGTGGAGACCCAGTCCGATTTCCAACAACAACAAAAATTCGTCCAATTCACTTCCAAACAAGATCTTACAACTCGAGGTTAGAAAAAAAAACAGAGAATTGAGCTCTTTACTTGAATTCTGTGCTCCATTAACTACTCTGAAGAAGTGATCGATGCTTAGCCTGTCGGCCCTTAGTCATTGGATTTTAATTAATGGTCTGCGGTGAGTTTTTGAACGCCTATAAGTGCTTAAGTCTCAACCTCATGTTATATAATTTGAGTACATTTTGTTTAGGTCTCAATCTCACCTTGGTGAGCTTTGAGCGCCTAGGTAATGTTTAAGACTCAACCTCTTGTCTTATACCATTTTAAATCTCATAATGACTACTTTAAAATTGCTATGCGTTTTGAGGGTTTGATTTAGATTTTGGATTTTTTTTTGCTATTTATTTTGCTTTGACTTTAACGTCAGTACAAATTCAAAAGGATCTGGACGGACCTATTAAGTGTATATGTGATAACATAAAACCTGGCGCCTAATTACTAGGGTCTCCACACTGACAGATTACAATGTTGGACAAGAACTAAAAAAAAAAACAATTCTAACTCAAAGAAATTATCAACTAATTAAGAAGGTTAAGCTTGATAAGGTCATTTAGCTTATACTATATTTGGTAAGTGTAATACTGTGTGTACGTATTTTTCTTGTCAATCCCCAAACGTCCAGATAATTAGGCCTTTAGGCATATAACTTAGTATGTGCTTCGTTTCCTTCCTTCACCATTGGCCCCTCGTCGTGTCTTGTATTGACTAATAACCCCAGATTGACTATGCTGTGTAATTATCTGCAAAAAATAAAGTAGTATCAGCAGTATCAGTGGCTCTTTATTTTGTGACCCACCATATGATCCATCACACAGTGGCTCTTTATTTTATGAACCCTATAAAATTGCTGTTCGACGAACCGTTCTAGAGATGTATTCGCAAATCGAACTTACTCAGACTATACGAAATTACAAACGAACATTCATCTAGGGATTCATAAGAATTGGTCTTAGACAAATTCTAACCTATTTACCCTTTTTATTAGTAGTTTTAAATTCTTTTCAGTACCTGAATTATGATATTACAGTTAAGCATCTTCTATTTGGATTTAGTTTAGATTTTATCCTTCTAAACTAGATCTCACACAGTCAATTATTGGATTAATTTTTTTTATTATATTATATACAAAGATGTGGTATTTTTGTTCACATTTTTGAAGGTTTAAGAAAAAGTTATAATTTAGTTATTTTAATAAACAATTTCTCATTATTTTTTTGGTTTATTAATAGAATTAAGCATGAAGTTACTGAAAAAATTAAGATTTTTATATAAAATTACTAAGAAATAAGATAAATATTAACGTATACGTTGAAGCGATGTACGATTAGGCTTTATGTGGGTACAAATATCATTAGGCTTCTAGAGTTAATGAACAAAATTCCAGCAGACGAAGCGATAATGAAAACTTTCTCGTTGTCTGATATTGGGTTGCGAATCTGAAGCTGCCCCATATATATTTATGAGAGTCTGACAACTGAAAATTACGCAATTAAACGGAAAGCCCGCTATTGAACTGCCTCTAACATTTCTTTGCGTCTAAGTTAGCCATTATCTCATTCGGCCTAGGCAATGCCTCGTGCTTAAGCTCATGCCTCATCGTGGCACCTCCTTTTTTATTCCTTTTTTCTCCGAAAATTCTCGTTCCAAATGTAATGTAATGGTGCTCTTCTCCAGAAGATGTAAGCTTGGGTACTTTGTTCTTCCGAAGCGTTTTGGACACACTCTGCAACTCTTTCCTCATGTCAAGCACCTTGGAGTCTTCCTTGACTCGAAGCTGACATGGAGATTGCACGTAGAGGAAAAAGTTAATGCGGCTATGAGGGTCTTCACTCAAAGTAGTAGAACCTTTGGCTGCACATCGGGCATGAGACCGAAGGTTGTGCTTTGGATTACACCCCGATCGTCAGACCTGTGGTGGCTTTAGCTTACGGCTGTGTGAGCGGATCCGAGCTGTCAACTGCTTTCCGAGATAACATTTGTAAGTTTTAGAATTAATTCAGAATGGTACTGTGCGAGATACAAAGGGTCCGATCAGGGTTGCCGTCATGTCAAAAAGTAAAAAGGAGGAAAAACAAAAGTGATTCTGATAGAGTCTCTTACGTCGTTCAGTTGAGCAAATCGTGAAGAGAATTTCTACTAAGAATATTTATCTGGGATTGACTTCCTTCTGAAGTCTTCCCATTCGCATTTATTTGATTGTTAAAAAGATTGTAATTTCTGCTTAAAGCCCCATTTGAATTACAAAGAGGTGCTACAACTTGTACGCTCCCGACAATAAAGTGTACATATATATCAAACGCTTTATTTTACTCCAACCTCATACCAAAACCAGACATTCTTCAGGAAGGTCTAATTAGCTGAAGGCGCTAAAGGTACCGACATCAAAGGGACCTGGATTCTTGATCAAGGCGCTTGGTTGCAGCAGTTACAGTTACTAAATTGGTGACCCCGACAAGAACAAATAAGCAGCCTTTGTTCGTCAGTTCCATTGACAAAGAAGGACGGCTAACTCGTAGCTAGGTTATAGAAGTCGAACAATATCATATCCGTTTCATCTAGGCAGCGTTAGATGCCGGCCAACCTCCTGCTGGTCCTTAAATACTACCGGGCACATCTCCAAGAACAATCGTTTTGTTGGAAACAAAACTACATTTGGCATTTGTCGTATTATTTAAATCTGTAGCTCCACTTTTATTACAGCTGTTACTTTAATTGCTGATGCTTCTCCAAGTCAGGCTCGGATAGTTCAATAAGTACTAACTTGTG
Organism: Dioctria linearis; assembly: GCA_963930735.1. Classification (NCBI taxonomy): domain Eukaryota; kingdom Metazoa; phylum Arthropoda; class Insecta; order Diptera; family Asilidae; genus Dioctria; species Dioctria linearis. The sequence goes on from OZ005740.1 coordinate 210,028,821, forward strand.
GTATTCCTCAGCATTTAATCAGAAGGAAGTTTGGTTAGGTAGCACGCCTTAATATATAACTCGACCGTCAACAAGTTCGAGCTCTGTCTACCTTTTCGGAGTTCGACGACTAAAACCGCTGAATTGTCTGAAGTTCAAATTCCTGGACTACCGTTTTGGAGCCCTCAGGCAATGATGGTCATAGCCAACATCATCGATGGAAAGTTACGAAATGTATAAGAAGACCGAAGAAGCGATATTTTAAGAACCACGTCAAGAAGAAGAATTCCGTCAACAGAGGGTAACTAAAAGAACGATTATCTTTCCTCCTTTGATTTTAAATATTAAATTTAATTACATTTTTTTTTTTAATTGAGTTATAAATTTCGTTTGTAAACCTTCCGTATCCGCACAGTCCTATTCCTCTCCTTCATTTTTGTTGTTGTTATCTCTCAGCTGTTTGATATGACGGAGCCTTTCTACATGGCAAATGACAGCGTGTCGAACGATTCAAATTACAGTAATAACTTGCCAACTTCTTGTGCTGGCATATCAACGGGAACAGTCCCTTCAGCTACGCTGGGAGCTGTTTCCGTGAAGCATGTGGCTTTCTGGAAACATAATCCAGACATGTGGTTCGTCCAGCTCGAGGCACAATTCGAACTCGCTGGGATCACTCAGGACAAGACAAAGTTTTTTTCACGTGATAAGTCAACTAGACGAGAGCTTATGTCGGCACGTGTCGGATATTGTTAAAAGACCTCCATCAGAGGACAGATATAAGACGATTAGGGAGACGATGATAGCCCGACTGACAGGAAATGTAAATCAACAAATTAAGCAGCTTTTGACGGAACGACAGTCAGCCATCGCAATTACTACGTGAGATGCGTACCCTCAGCACTGGTCGTCTCAGTTCAGAGGCTCTTAAGACATTGTGGCTTCAGAGGTTGCCTCCTCATATGCAAGCTATCTTAGCATGTAATCCCGGGCCTTTGAATGATTTGGCGGCGTGTGCGGATAAAATATCCGAGGTTTATTATAGGCCTGAAATTCAAGCAATAACCTCCAGTTCCTCGAACCAGAGTCACACTATCAAACAACTGGTAAATGATGTAAGGAACCTTAAGTTACGGGTCGAGAAATCTTTGCTATCGCGTCACGACGTTTCTCGCAGTAAATCATTTGGCAGTCACAAAAGACAGAGGTCTTCTTCGGGCTCGCGAAATAATTATTGTTATTACCACAGGGTTTTTAATATTAAAGCAAAATGTGCGTAACTCCCTGCTCATTCCAGGTTTCGAAAACAACATGTAACGATTTGGTATCTTCGGTAAATTAGATTGCTCTCTGCCATTGACGACGGGTGGATGTGGCTTTTTTAAAGTCGTCTGTACATTTACGATAAGTCCACTAAAAGACATTTTTTAATAGACACTGGCGCAGATGTCTCGGTATTACCTATCATACCTGCTGAGCGTAAATTTAAAAATAATTTGCAGCTCGCAGCAGCGAATGCGTCAACAATAAACACATGTGGCAGAAAATTACTTTCATTAGACTTGGGACTTTGTCGCTGTTTCTCTTTGCAGTTCATCGTTGCGGATATTCCTAAGCCTATTTTAGGCGCAGGCTTTCTCTGCTACTATGGTCTACTGGTAGATGTCAAGGGAAAGCTGCTCATAGACCCGTTAACCTCTATAAAGGCCTAGGCTCAGCGTATTCATGGCCAATCATCAGCTCTTTCGGACCTTATAAGCTCAGACTGTGAACCAAAAATTGTTAAACTACTTCGGAAATACCACAGCATTCCAGTAGAGACTGGTTTTAGCGAACACGTAAAACATAAGGTCACATATCAAATCGCAACTACAGGGCCTCTGATTTCAGGAAAAGTTCTTTGGCTTTCGCCTGTAAAATTAGCAGCTGCAAAGAAAGAGTTCGATTTTCTCTTGAAACAGGGTATTTGTAGACCTTCCAATAGCTTTTGGTCATCCCCAATGCACCTGGTGCAAAAGAAAAATGGTGACTACAGACCTTGTGCAGACTACAGACATCTCAGTTCCTGCACGATTCCTTCCCGACCGATACCGGATTCCGTTGATTCACGATTTCGTGTATCATCTTCAGAACTGTAAGTTCTTTTCAACGTTAGACCTAACGAGAGCGTATCACCAGATTCCTATTGAAGTTGAGGACATTCCAAAAACTCAAATTTGCACTCCATTTGGACTCTTCGAGTTAACACGAATGACCTTCGGTCTGTGCAACACAGCGCAGACGTTCCAACGTTTCATTCACGCAATAGTTCAAGAGTTTTCATTTTGTTTTGTCTATTTGGATGACATTCTAGTCGCATCCAAATCTGAAGTCGAACACCTTTCTCACTTAGAACCAATTTTTAAACGCCTCTCGGAATACGGTCTCATCATTAACATCGACAAATGTTCTTTGCTGCAAACTCAAATAAATTTTTTAGGCCATTTGGTCGCACCACAGGGAATCAAACCATCTCCTGAGCGAGTAGATGCGATCACTCGTTACAAAATACCTAACAACATTAAGGATCAGCGACGATTCCTCGGTATGGTAAATTTGTATCGTCGTTTCTTGCCGCACGCTACTAGCCATCAGGCTATTCTGAACACCTATTTGACTGGTCCCAAAAGAAAGGGAGCACAAAAAATCTGTTGGTCCAACGAAGTCACTGAATCGTTTAATATTATCAAAAACCTACTAGCACAGGCAGCCCTTCTCGCCTTTCCTATTTTGACTGCCGAATTGGCATTATGGGTAGACGCCTCCGATACAGCCATCGGAGCGGCGACACAACAGAAAGTTGGCAAGGACTGGCTACCCGTGGGATTTTATTCAGTATTGCGCATTGTAGCAAAAGTACAGCGCCTATGACCAGGAACTCTTAGCGACCTATAAAGGTATTAAATATTTTCGCTATCTTTTAATTAGAGCGTCGTACGTTTATAATTTTTACAGATCATAAGCCATTGACTTATGCTTTTCCACAAAATCCTGATAAGGCGTCACCCAGGCAGCTACGTTATTGAGATTTTGTCGGACAATTCTCTACTGATGTTAGACACGTTGCAGGCAGAGACAATGTAGCGGCAGATGCGTTATCCAGAGTGGAGGAAATTCATCTTCCCAGCCTGATAGATTTCGGATCCATGGCAGATGCTCAACCCGGTGACCCAGAATTTCAACTAATTCGACAAAATTCTCAGTATAAATTTGAGAAACTTCCCATTTTCGGTACTGATAAAGATTTATTTTGCGAAATTTCTCCAATAGGGGCAAGACCATACGTACCCTCAGACTTTAGAAAGAAGGTTTACATGGCTTTGCATAACCTTGCACACGCTGGTATCCGGGCTTCTAACAAAATGGTCACATCTAGATACTTTTGGCCTTCAATTAATAGAGATATTAATGTTTGGGCACGGGCTTGCCTACAATGCCAACAACTTAAAATATCTAAACACGTTCACAATACGGTGAGTACATTCCCGGCATGTACGGATCGGTTCCAAAATATTCATATAGACATGATAGGTCCACTGTTTCCTTCCGAAGGTTTTTGGTATTGCCTCACCATGATCGATAGGTTCACTCGATGGCCTGAGGCGTTCCCATTGATCGATATTCACGCTGAAACGGTAGCAGAGGCCCTCTGTCGAGGCTTGATAGCTCGTTTCGGTGTGCTGAAAACAATTGTCACACACCAACGCACGCAGTTCGAATCCGTACTCTTTGCAGAACTTGCTAAATTAATAGGCTTCCAACGCAACCGCACTACAGCATGTCCCAAGATGGCACCGCACTTTAAAATCATCTTTTATGGCTAACCAGGAAAAAGCCTGGTCGAAAAGTTTGCCTTTTATTTTGCTTGGATTGAGAGCAGTCCTCAGGGAGGAATTCCTAGCCACACCAGCAGAACTTGTCTATGGACAAAACTTACGAATTCCAGGCGACTTTATTCAGAGTTCCCAATTCCAACCTCAAAGTACATTTGTAAAAACCTTACGCATTCTTTTTGCCGATATAAGGCCTATCCACGCGATAAATCATTCGAAGCAAACCCCTTTTAAGTTCAAAGAGCTAGGCTCCTGTTCGCACTTTTTTATCAAAACAGATTCAGTCAGAACATCTCTGCAATCACCTTAAGAAGGACCATTTCGAATCATCAGACGTTCTGATAATTATTTCGCTGTCGAAATTAGAAACAAGGAGGTCAACGTTTCCCCTAATCGTCTTAAACCGTATTATGCCGAAAATGACACAAATCCAACCAACGCTTCGGACGTTGATACCAATACCAAGTCAATTCAAGATTCGTATTCTCCAGCACTGGTTGAGCATCACGAGGACTTTGCTCAGCCTGAGTCTGAACACTCAAATACTACAAACACCACATTGCCACCATCTGTGGCACCACGTCATATAAGATTTACTGCTGACGAACACACAATTCTACTACAGAGAACAACTCGAGCTGTGCGAATGGATCCGAGCTGCCAACTGCTTTCCGAGATAACATTTGTAAGTTTTAGAATTAATTCAGAATGGTACTGTGCGAGATACAAAGGGTCCGATCAGGGTTGCCGTCATGTCAAAAAGTAAAAAGGAGGAAAAACAAAAGTGATTCTGATAGAGTCTCTTACGTCGTTCAGTTGAGAAAATCGTGATGAGAATTTCTACTAAGAATATTTATCTGGGATTGACTTGCTTCTAAAGTCTTCCCATTCGCTTTTATTTGATTGTTAAAAAGATTGTAATTTCTGCTTAAAGCCCCATTTGAATTATAAAGAGGTGCTACAACTTCTACGCTCCCGACAATAAACTGTACATATATATCAAACGCATTATTTTACTCCAACCTCATTCCAAAAACGAGACATTCTTCAGGAAGGTCTAATTAGCTGAAGGCGCGAAAGGTACCGACATCAAAGGGACCTGGATTCTTGATCAAGGCGCTTGGTTGCAGCAGTTACAGTTACTAAATTGGTGACCCCGGCAAGAACAAATAAGCAGCCTTTGTTCGTCAGTTCCATTGACAAAGAAGGACGGCTAACTCGTAGCTAGGTTATAGAAGTCGAACAATATCATATCCGTTTCATCATCATCATCAACATCAAAGGGACATGGATTCTTGATCAAGGCGCTTGGGTGCAGCAGCAAGTTACTAAAGACCCATGCTCACATATGCCTCCTGTGTATGGTGGCCCAGGACGTTTGTGGGGAGTGCGATCCGGAAACTGGCGGACCTGCAAAGGCTTGCCTGCTTGCGAACTACGGGCTCTATGCGATCTTCGGCTACTGCGGCACTTGAGGTCTTACTCAATCTGCCACCCCTGGATCTTGTCATTCAGGCAGAAGCCAAAAGGGCTGTGTGCAGATTGCGCTTATGGGGATGTTGGGAGGATGGCTGGACTGGTTCTTCTCATTGCTCTCTGGCGTATCAGCTGGACTTGGAAAACTGTCTGGCCGGTATGCCACAGGATGCGATGGTACCTGAGCTTCGTTTCGGACGTCGTTTCCCTGTGAAGCTTTCTTGTAAGGGAATTGTGGACTGGAGCGAAGTGCCTTATCGAGTGGTCGCCGGAGTAATAAACTGATTTCCACTTTCCACACAAATGGGACGCCCAAAAATTATTTTAATTGTGAAGACAACCAGTTTTCCTTAAAATGATTCACATAGAGATTTTTAAATAAATCTACCAGCAACTTATTAACATCTGAATGAACTCAGACAGCAGGCAGTTTCAGGGTTCATTGCTGTCCTGATGAGATCGCCTGTTACTATTGATCGAAACATTTACACACAGTACCTATACTCTCAAAAATTTCTTTATGGAATTTTTGATCTTCGGCTTAAGGCCCGAAACTGACAGTACTTCGGTACTTGTCTTTTAATTTTCTCTGCTCATATGCAGTAGGTTGTGAATTGCCTGTAGACTCATATATTTTAAGGGTCTCGAAAGAGTAAAAAACTCATTTCCACTAATTGTTCAGATAAGTTGAATACAAAAATTCAAAGAACGCTTGAATTACGCGAAATGACCAATAATTATAAAGGCCGTGACATATTAAAAGCAGATGCAGCGACAGAGGCAAGAGCAGAAATCCGAAATTTCTGCTTTGGCAACCATCTTGAAAGCGGAAGCAAAAAACAGTTACAGTTGCTTGTCAATAACACATGTCAGCTGTTACAGTTTTTAAAAAGCTTATGCTAATTTTGTTTGTTTGTGAATATTAATTTAAATCTTATAATTGAAAAAAGCTGGTCCCTTATAATTTCGTGGAACAAGTTTTATCAATTTTTGTTGCTTAAATTGGTTTAGTTAATTTTGTCGAATTGCCATCGAGGAGAAAAAGAATTTGGACTAGGGAGATCTATGAAGAGTCTGAGCGGGAGTTACATGGATTTTATACCCAACTTTACAGGAAAATAAAGAAAAGGGATGAAAAACAATTTAGAAAATTTACCAGAATGGATATCTCCGAGTTTGAACTGCATGCAGCTATTCTAAAAAACGGCTCACGAAAATTTCACCAAGGGAAACCAATTAGCGCTGACTAGTATTGACATTTGTGTAAGTACAGGACGCTACTATTATGCTGCATAAACAATTTTATTAAAAACATTAGGTATGTATCACAAGGATCATCCAAACAAATGCTATTTTGGGCTTGTTGGTGCGGCGAATATTTTGGAAACATACGATGCCATTTGGGAAGGACTCGCAGGGAAAATGGATGGCGAAAAATTGTCACAGATTTCGACCTTATGTCGGGGATGCCAAATTTTGCCGAAGCTATTGATGGAAAGCATGTGAAAATTGTGTGTCCACCGAATTCAGGATCGGGTTATCATAATTATAAGCACTATCAAAGCATCGTTCTTCTTGCAGTATGTGACAGGAACAACTGCTTCACTGTTGCTGATGTCGGTGCTTATGGCAGCCAGAGCGATGTCGGAATATTTGCCAGAAGTATATTTGGCAAAAATTTGTTTGGGTAGAAGTTTTCAGTTGCTAATAGAGTCCTAATTGCCAAATTCGAACATAAAAATCCGATATTATTTTGTAGCTCCCTCCATCCAAAAAAATATAACGAGGCCTTATCTTGGTAGAACATTCCCTGCAGACAAAGAGGATTTTAATAAACCCCTTCCAGTGCACGTAGGATGATAGAAAACACCTTTGGGATATTAGCTTCGTAGTGGGGGGGGGGGGTGTTATTAACAACAATAAACTATTTCCCGCAGAATGCGGACAAAATAATAAAGACAGTAGTTGTTTTGCATAATTTTGTAAAAATGCACGATGGCCGATATTGCCATGCAGATTATGTCGATCACTTCGAAGGAGGAAACTTATTCAAGGGTTCAGGCGTCGTGACGGAATAATTTTAGAGCAAAGCAAACTTTACACAAATTTCAATGCTCCGTGTACAGCCTCCAATTTCAGAGACACGTTGAAAGATTATATATTCTCACAAAAACACGCTTGAATTTTCTTCACTTTCAACTTAGGTGACGAACTGAGTTTCCAGTTCCTTTTTTTTAATTTTTTTTATAAATAAAATACATATTTGATTAACGGATCATATTTTATTGTTTCATTATTAAATTTCCTCGTTATTTCCAGCTAAATAATCCAAAAAACTTGAATTTTCGGTTCACAAAAAATAAATGTTGTGTTCGTACTCGCAGACAACCTTAATTTGTAAAACTGCGGTCCAGTGGACGTAGAAAACCTGCAACGGTTAATGTTCTGGCTTTTAGTGCACTTATCAATTTCTTGTCGTGTCCCAAAAGCAGTCGAACGATAATCGAACGATTAATTCTAATGAAACTGCTTGAAAATGGCAACACTCGAGTTACTCACAAATAAATCTTTATTTTACTCGACACTCGAGGTTAATTATTATCCTAATCATCGATTGCTCCACTAAGCGCTCATCGCAGCCAGTTGTTGATCTAATCAGCAAACCAGAGAGTTGCAGAACAATACCATGTTAGGTTATTGTTTAGCAATTGCTGATTATTTCGCTGTGACACCTTTGGCTGCTGGAAGAATCTTCCATATATTGGGCCATAACAGCCCTCCCCCCTTTAAAAAACTAGTTTCCGCAGGGAACTAGACCTGGAGTGTGCAACAGTCTTAATTAAAAAAAAAATTTAATCTTCGTTTGGTTCAGATTACGCTTTTCTTTTACATATTCTTATTGGTTATCTAAATCTTATTATTTTGTTTTTCTTACATCCTTTTATACTCTCCGTTAATACATAATTTGTCTGATCTTTTTCTTTTCACGTTTAATTTCTTTCTTATTTTCTTACCTTAATTATCTTTTTTTAAATTCCTTTCTTATACCTATTACATTTCCTTCTTTTCTGCTTAACATTTTCTTATACATTTTCCCTCCTATTCACTAACATGCTTTACCTATTTATTTACAGTTTTAATTTACAAATTTTATTTTGTTCATGTACATAAATACCATTAACTTAGAAAAACGCTAACTGGATAATACTACGTTGAGAAGAAAAAAAAACTAAATAGTAAGCTCTACTTTAACTTGTTATCAAAAAGAAATACACATTAATTATACATACATAATACGAGAACTAATCCTACAGTGGTTAACTTCGTTATTCCAGCTGCACCAGCTGTTTCCCTACGATATCGTGCGTAAGTTTACAGTCGGCATGGAGGCCGTTGCTGGCACTATCACCTGTATATCCTCCGAATCTTCGCTGGATTGTTTTACCATCGGGGTCTGGACTGTTTTCTTCGGGGTCTGGACTGTTTTGATTTGTCTCCGGGTGAGAGGTATTATCGACAATTGCTTGGGTCGTGCCGCTACTTGCATCCTGTTCCAGCGTTTAAGTTAGATCAGTACCCCTACTGCTAGTGCTAGGCTGGCGATACTTATTAAATCCGTCACCGATGTAGCGGCCATGTACATTACATGAGGATGATGTTGCTGCCTGTAGATCTCCTCTTCTTTGACAGCGCCCTTAATCTTTTGAATCTCTTTTTCATGGTCCCTCCAGGCCTGGTTGAAGTCATCATGTTCTCGGAGTCTGTATGGTCCATCATTGCAAAAAGAGTTTTCGATAGTGAGCCTATTCCGTCGAAAAATGATCGCCTTACTCGCTGCGATGGCTCTGAATGGGTGTGATGCGACAATTCTTCATTTCGACGCTCGATCTTTGGTGTCCAGCTTCTAATCTCTTTAACAGCTATCGTGTATCTAGTTTTGATGTCCGTATGGATGTTCTCGCAGAGCTGTGCAACCAGGCTGCTACAATTATCTGCAAAGCTCAAATCCTCCGGGGAAATCCGGTACCTGCTGCTGTAATAGTATGGTCCAGTGATTTGCGTAGAGGTTGGCTTTCCCCAGGTTTTCAAACAGCACTCCAGATAATGCGACTGGTTGTATGCTGTAGTCTGCATTCTCCGCGTATATAATTAATATTTATGTTAGTAGGGCTGCTACGATTAATCCTCTTTTGTTAGTTAACATACTTAACGTTTTTTTTTTAAAGACTTATTTTCTTCTCAACTTCTTTGTTGCCTTAAACTACTTACTTGGACAAATATCTTTAATTTATTCTTTCATATACTATGAACAACCAATAATTGCTTTATTTCTATATTTTAATTCCCCTATTGTTTTTACTATGGCTGAAAAGGAAAAACAATAATACATGTTTTATACCTGTTACTCCTCTTCCCTCGTTCCATCTCAACTTTGTAGAACAGGTTCCTTACTATCGGTTCTCAAGCCCTGACCTTCTCTTGCTGAACGGTATTTTGAATTTTAAACTGTCTGCAATATGAAAAGAGGCTAGTTATTATTACAATATTGATATGGACACATTATACTTCACACTTCCTCAAACGGCTTGTATGTACCCGATTGAGTCTGTTCCCTTGAAGTATGGTCACGTTTTCAGGACTATGAACATATATTACTTCATAGGGCCCCTTAAAAATAGACGACAACTTTCCCGCACGAGTTGCATCTCTAAGCAATACCTTTTCGCCGACATGAATTGCGGATTTATCATAATGTTTCTTGGCTACAGACTTACCTCTGAGCAAATTTTCTCTTGCCAACTTGAACGCTTTCTGCAATTTGATCCGTAATACTGCGTGATATCTATCAGCGTTGTATATTAATTCAGGTTTGCGTTGTAGCCTGCTCGGAACATCTGCTATGAGTTTCCATTGGCGTAAGTTTGGTCCCCGAATGCACAGTGTTATTGTACGCATGTGCTGCTGTGCGGAGAAATCCATCCCAATTTCTCGGGTCCTCGTCAACGATGCTCCTCAAATAATTAGCTAAGGTGGAATGCTGTCGCTACACCGAATTTGATTGTGGGTGACAGGCAGTAGTCTGGAACTTTTTAATCTTTAGCATTTTGCACAGAGATTTTATGACTTCCCCAGTAAAGTTGGCTCCTTGATCAGTCACTAATTGCTTCGGCAACGTATATCGGCTAAGTATTTGCTCAAATAATGCCCCTGCTACCGTATTCGATTTCTGATCAGGTATCGCTACGAAATCAACAAACCTAGTTAAGGCATCCATCATTCACAAAATGTATTTGTTACCAGAGTGGCTGACAGGCAATGGTCCTACAAAGTCTACGTAGATCATATCGAACGGCTTCTCGGAGACTTCCGTTACGACTAGTGGCATTTTAATAGCCTTACATTGTTTATTCTTCTGACATTTCGAGCATCGCCTGAAATAGGTGGCAATATCAGCCTTCATCCCCTTCCACCGGTAGAAGCGTTTTATCCTTTCCAAGGTCTTATTCCTTCCGAAATGCTCCCCGAATCGAGAGTGATGATAATCTTTTAATATTACCTTTATCTCTTCGGGATCAGTAATATATTGTCGTGTCTGAGTGCCATGCAGCCTTCTTGACGCAATCGGAGTTTCATCAACGTCCTCCCACCACTCCTCACACTCTGGCAGATCCCCCCTTGCATCAAGTTTTTTCTTCTGAGCTTGTAAACGAGTGACTGCTAAACAAGGGTATTCTTTACTTCCATCAGTTTTTATTTTCGCTTTCTCTTGTGGTATTCTGCTCAGGGCGTCCCCATTACCATTCTCCTTTCCTTTTTGGTAAACAATTTCAAAATCGTATTCCGACAGTTTATGATGGAACCTTACCATGCGTGATGTTGTATCCCTTACCTTGAATACAGTTCTGAGTGGCTGGTGGTCCGTTTTAATTTTAAAATGTCTACCCAAGAGATAGCATTTGTAATTTTGTACAGCCCAGACTATAGCCAACATTTCGCGTTCTGTGGTCGAGTAATTTCTTTCCGCTTGATTTAGCGTGCGACTGGCGTAGCTAACCGGTTTACCTTCCTGTTCTAACACAGCTCCTAGAGATTCCCCACTGGCATCCGTAATTAATGTAAATTCCTTCGTAAAATCCGGATAAACAAGCAATGGAGGTGTAGTGAGAGCCTTTTTAATCAGGGCGAATGACTCATCACACTTGAATCCCCAATTAAACTTCATTTATTACTCAATAAATTATTAATTGGCGCCATGATTTCCGAGAAGCTAGGAACGAATTTCCGGTAATAATTAGCTAACCCTAGGAAAGATTGAACCCTTCTCACCGTCTCTGGCCGTGGAAAGCTGTGTATAACTTCCACCAAACGTTGACCTGGCTTTACTCCTTGCTCCGAGCATACATGACCCAGATACACCACTTCTTTTTTCAGAAACTGGCATTTAGAGGGTTGCAGCTTTAAATTATTACCCCGAAAACGTTGAAATACTTGCCTCAACTTATTGTTGTGTTCATCTAAGTTTTTCGCAAATATAACGACATCGTCGAGATACACGAAACATTTAATTCCCTGTAACCCTGTTAATATTCCGTTTAGGAGCGACTGAAAAAACGGAGGCGCAGTTTTTAGCCCAAACGGCAATCGTTTATACTGAGAATGATTGAAATTAGTGCTAAGAGCTGTTTTTTCTCTATCATCTGGATCAATTAATACTTGATGATACCCGTTAGCTAAATCTAACGTGGAAAAGTACCTGGAATTACCCAGCCGATCCAAAATGTCTTCAATTCGCGGAAGTGGATAGGAAAATGTGATGCAAACCTTGTTTAGTTCCCGCAAATCCACGCACAACCTATACTTGTGGTTACCAGATTCATCAGTTCCCTTCTGGCGAATCAGCAGTACTGGAAAGTTAAACGGACTATCACTAGGCTCTATGATATCCTCCTCTAACAGTTTTTCAAGTTGCTTCTTACATTCTTCTCTGTGGACTTCCGGCATGCGGTACTGCTTCCTATGAATGGGCCCTGTATTAGCAATTAAAAGTAGTTTGAAGGTTTTCGTCGGAGTGTAGGTCAATTTGTCTCCTGGCAAAACCCTCGAGAAATACTTTTCCAAGCCATGAAACAGGCTCCCTCACTACCACATAAGAGCCCTAGCGTAGTCCTAACATTCTAAAATATTTGCAGTGCTCTTATGGAAGATTGACAAAAGTTTGAATTGAATAGCTCCTCCGCCCTAAACTACTATTCATACAGAAAAATGGTGTGGTGATAAACTTAAGCTTGCTTTCTTATCTTCCCAACTGCAATCAAATTTTCTTACCTTTCTTAACAAAATTATTTAAAAAAATGTATTTTAAACGAATGACTATCGTATCCCAAACAAAAATTCTCAGGAGAGAATTGCATATGTGTATGTGCCGGAGTCCGATGAATGTGAATGAATCTGCCTGCAAATGAATTCAATATAATTGTCAATAATTGTTCATCGCCTTGGTTTGACATTTGATTTTTGTCATTTGTCATTTGTCAGAAGATGAAATCAGGTAGGTACAGACTTTAAATTTAATTACAATTTATTATAAATTTTTTCTTTATTCTATCATAATTAATTTAGTGAGAAGTTCTGTGCCCCTGCGTGGTGTGAGCGTATTTTATGGAAAGGACAATTATAGAAATGGTATAATTCTGAAGCATTCATGCCAGCTGATTAGTAGAATTGTCAAACCTCTGCAATTGTCCAACGGGAGGAAATGTTTTGCATTTTGCAGTAGAAATTTTCATTTCAGCGTTTTTCTTTTATTATTTGCCAATAATTAGTAAATTTCTAACAACAAAATGGAAGAGGAATTTGAGGATGATGGCTGGATGGGAAGACATAAGCCCGGAGATGATGAGGTGAATATATTTTTGTACTTTTAGTAAATTGCAATATTTCTAACCTTCATTCCTAGGAAAACAATGAAGAAATGCTTGAAAATCCCCAAGAAGTATTAAAAGAATGTCTAGATAAGTTTTCAACACCTGACTATATAATGGAACCAGGAATTTTCACACAATTGAAGAAATACTTCCAAGCGGGTGGGACTCCCGAAAAAGTTATTAATCTTCTATCGGAGAACTACAAAGCTGTAGCCCAAATGGCAAATTTACTTGCCGAATGGCTTATTTTGGCTGGTGTAAAAGTCACAGTTGTTCAAGCGATGGTTGAAAATCATTTAAAAGACATGATCCTTCGTACTTTTGATCCTAAAAAAGCTGATACAATTTTCACGGAAGAGGGTGAAACTCCAGACTGGCTGACGGAAATGGTTGATCACCATACTTGGCGGTGACTGATTTATCGGCTTGCCGAAGAATATCCAGATTGCTTGATGTTAAATTTTACAATTAAGGTTTGGTTGAGTTATCATTATCCTGAACAATTTTCTCTGACTGGATTGTGATTGTTTTAGTTAATTTCTGACGCTGGATTTCAAAGTGAAATTACTTCAATATCAACGGTGGCCCAGCAAATTGAAGTTTTCTCCAGAGTACTTAAGACTGCTATTACAAAATTTCTAAATAATCCCGAAGATATTCAGGGAGCGATTCAAGAATGTGCTCGCATGGTATGTCATGGGCAGCATACTTATGTGTATTCCCAAGTATTGGTACAAGTGTTGTCCCAGGAACCTAAAGGGGGCTTTAACATGAAAAGACTATCTCAGGAAATAACAAAATACGCGTTAACAAAGTTGGTATTGTAAATCAATTGCAGTATGAAAATTGTGTCCTTTCATTATTTACAGCAATCAGAATCTAACACCTATTACGATGGCCTTAAATGGCTCCGCTGCATATCCACAGGCTTGTCAAGCATTGACTTCAATGCTTTCCCGAAAAACTTTGAATCCGGCAGATATAACAGTACTTTTTAGAAATTACTCAGCACCAGATCCGCCACCATTTGATCTTATTCGTCGTTGATCTCCTTGTGGACTCCTTGTTTAAGGCTGGTGTCAAAATTAATCCAGAACACAAATCAAAGTATATTTATCTCCTTGCTTATGCGGCTAGTGTGATTGATACACCAGGAAAGAAGGGATCACAAAATAAACGCTCAATAAACAAGGATGAATTAAGTTCAAGCTATTGAAAAAGTGCACGCGATATTCAACGTTAACAAGGGAGCAACTGATTTGATTGCAGAGCTCCAAACGATTTATAATTGCGTCAGGTTTGATTTTTTTCGCTTCCATTAAAATACAGAAGTGAACCTTTTACTTATGTAGATTTCCAGTTGTCGGAGTAGGAGTTATTCGATGTATTGAAAATACGGTCACTGAACTATCTTACTTTAAGCTATCCACTGACAGTTGTCCTCATTTGGCTATTTTAGATGAGTCAAAACAGGATGAATTAGAGATTTTGGTGCAGGTAGGCCTAGTCGATGTTTCTTCATTTTTTTTTTTTTTTAGAAATGCTAAATAATTGAGATTTTTAGTTAGAAATGAAGAAAATGTTACTCGATCGGATGGTGAATCTTCTTACAAGAGGCTGTGTGGTTCCAGTTGTAAAGTATAGTAAGTGCTGTCAGAAAGGGGACACGGATATTTCGCTTATTCGTTACTTTGTTACAGAAGTAAAATTGTGTTTTATGTTAATTAATTTGTTTTAGGTGCTTAGGTTTTCAATATTTTAGGTTTTGGAAACCATAACACATCCCTATTCCCCAGAATTTGTTCAGCTTTTTTTGCCTATGATAGAAAACGAGGAGATAACAGGTTCAATGCGAGGAGAAGGTGATAATGATCCAGTATCCGAATTTATAGGTAAACAGATAGTTTGGATTTGATGTGTTTAATTACTACATTTTCTTTTTTCTCTTTCTTGCAGTTCATTGTAAAGCACATTATACAACTATGTGAAAAGGAAAAAAATTATTATTAATATTTTTTACAGATTAGTAAAATCTTAAAGACAGAAGTTATATTTTTTTTTATAGAGTAAATTATCAATGGGTATACTATCTTTTAAAAAATTACACAATAGCTCGAAATAGACCCATTTGAATTATTATTATATCTCTAATTATAATGTTGTCGGTATAGTCAGCTTATTGAGCGCAGTTCTAAATATTTCCAACTCTCAGGAATTGGACTCAATCCTCAGCCTAGCAGCAAATTTTGAAAATTTAGAGATGTGAGCTGATTAGAAGCAAATCGTCAGAGTTCTGTTTGGATAGGAAAAGCGATAGGAAAGTTTCGCCGTGCTGAAGCCTCTTCTCATTACCCTGCTACATCTTCCACATACTTCACATATATATGGAGGACCGAGAGGACTGAAATTTGGTAATAATTCCAACAGAGAATTAGTCTGGTTGGGAGTTTGAAGCGACTGCATTGGGCTTAGAACTCCACATAACATTGGGAGGCTAAACTTTATGCCATACTGGGTGTGCCTATGAGATAAAACTATCGGTTTTGGACGATAATCAGGCAGACATTATGGTTATTTGATCTAATGCAGCGATATTAAATCTTGCGTGGAAGCTGTGTTAAATTCATATGTAGGAAGATCTAATATCTGAAATAAAAATCGAAAACAGCAGCAGCGAACACAGAGAGAAATGTGCAGTGACCTCTCGACTTGCATTTTCTTATCGACAACTCTCACTCAATTATCAGAATTTTTTTAGGTAAAATCTGTCTATTCTTCTTTGTTTCCTTTGTTTCCTATTAGTTTCACACAGTCGTGTCACTTGGATTGAGGTAACAACCATAATAGGGGTGAATTGGTTCCCAGCTTTTTTCAAAAAACTCCTTATGGAAACTTCCATATTTATGCTCCATCAACGGAAATTTACCTCTGCATAGCTTTGGTTACGAAGAAAGAGGGCTATACTCATATGTGCATCTGCGGAGCATAGCACAGCATCGTTTGGAAGACTCATACGGCATTTTATGGAAATTCTGGATGGAACGAAAAGCTTCTGAGGTAGACTCACTGATCACCGCCCAACTCACAACTGAGGAAGTATCTTGCCAATATTGTCGTGGTTATTACTGATTACTTCCTGTAGACTTTGTCTGATAGGATTGTTGTACGAATGTCTGGTGATAGCTAGGCGTCATGCTAATCTAGGTGCTAGGTGGTGAACCACTTAAAATAACCTGGCTTATTTTGAATTATATGAGAATTTGCGCCAAAAAGGGTTCACTTAGCAGTTGCAGCATCTTATATAACAGCTCGTCTCACAATTTAAACTAACCGATCAAACCTTTCTATAAAGCTAATTTCTGCAATTTCAGATTTTCGGATTTTCCATCTCATTTTCATATCTGAGTCTTGTAATATTAGGTGTAAGAGCCCATGACTGAAAGTCTCCGTCACAATCCAAAAGAAAAGTTAACGAATCTTGTGTAAGCTTAATCTCGGCTTATCGCGAAATTTTGCCAGGTCCGGAAAAAGGAGTAACTTGTGGCCCTCCAAAAACAGTTTTTATCGGTATGCTCCAGAGCAATGATTTTTTTTATTATAAAGATTGCGAAGCTTAAGAGCATGTAAGTTTGGTGTCCATCTCACCATAAGTCCTCGCCAGCTCTGATATAAAGATGATTGGCGTGGGTGGTGACCCTCCCTTATGGTGCAGAAAATTGAAACAAACGGAAAATGAAAGGGTTAGACTTGTCCTTCATTGTCGTGTTTGGTTGGCGACCATTTTTATTGTAAACAAAAGATTATTGCTGCGACAAGTTGCCTTACTTCTCGCGCCACGGGAATGGTTTTTCTTATTGAAACTAAGTTATTTCAAAGCAGAAAATCAACAAATAAGTGCTGCAAATCAATTTTTGTTTTCTTGTTTCCTTCCTGTTGTGTATATGCTTTTGTTTCATTGAAAAATTAAAATCGGTAGTGCATTTAAAAAAAAATTACATAAAATAGAAAAGTTAATTTATTGTTGGTGTAATAAAATTAACACTCACAAGTACCTCACATGTTTGTAGCATGCCAGGTGGTAGCAACACTTAACGAGCGAATTTCGAGTGACTTAAGATGCTGTATTTCAAATTATTTACTCATCGATTTTTATGCAAAGAAAGATAAGACTCTTTCGAATTATCTGGAGTTATTTTCTAATTACATAAGCTTTTGTTTAAGAGTAAAGGGTCCGGCCTCCATCATTAATTCACTCCGAATGTCAAGAGCTTTATTGTTTCTTATAATACGTATAAAACTGGGTTGTTTCATGTCTGGCTACAATTATTGAAAACCGTGTGCACTTTTTCATTGATGGTAGTTTGAGCACTATTCAAGATCTTGAAGTTAAACTAATCGCTCTTAAAGGACCCCTTCCATGTTTGTAATAACCTCCCTATATTATTTTAAACTAGTGTAAACGTTAGTTTCACGGGTTCCTGAAAATCCCTATGGACCCAGGCATACTAACATAAATCTGCCAGCCAACCCTGTGTTGGTGCAGTAGCCCGTCGTTGTGGCCGAGAGTGTTTTGAAGCGTCAGCATTAGAAGTAGTTGATCAGAGGAACAGTGCAGTTGGCATTGAGTGATTATTATTAGTGAAAGTGTTGAAATAATAGACTGACCCAAGGCTTCAGGGCAAATCTCGGCATAGGGCACAACGGCGGGTTCTTACCTACAAGTGGCAAGTTATGTTAATTTTTAAATAAAGACGAAAGATATTACACTAGCGATAACTTTTAATGGAATTCTATAGAAGTCTAGCAAACGACTCAAAGAAACTGTTAGAGTAGGGTATTGCAAGGTATTTAATTTGTTTTTTTTTCTCGCAACTAAAAACTGTCTGTCATGTTTTTTCATCCCTTGTACTAGTCGCACGTGAGATTCGGAGGACACAGCAAACGTGATGTTATTCCCAGTTAATGGGTGGATAGCTGTCTCGATTTTTCGTTGTGTCGCTGGAAATATGTGGAAATGATGTGGAGACAGTTGTTTATTCCGTAAGATTTCCTCCTACCACCTGAAAAGAAAAGTGAATAAGGGTTATCTATTGAATGTTCTAGATTGGTATTTATTTTCACGGTTCGTTTTTTTGTAGCTCAGCAAAAGATTGCTGTTCACTGTCACACATTTCCACATCACCTTTGAGGTAGTGTGCAAGATGCGTTTTTTTTTATATGGTATCCCCTGTAGGCCTAATCCATTTATTCTAATTTAAGCAATACAAACAAAAACTATTTACATTTATATATTTATTATCAAAAACAAAAACAAAAACAGTTCATCTATAATAACATGCACTTAAAAATATTCAAATATAAAATAACAAAAAAGTATTAGATTTAATATTAAAATAAAAAAATATCACATTATAAAATTTCATTGCAGTAATAAAAAAAAGTATTCCATACTAAATTAACAAAATAAAATGAAAAAAAAGATCATAATACTTAAAATCAAAAATATCACGATATAAAATACATTGCAGTAATAAAAAAAGAAAAAATAGTATTCCATACTAAACTAACAAAAAATAAAAGGAAAAAAAGATCATATATCACATATATATAAATTATCACATATAAAATAATTAATTATCACGTTTTAAGGTCAGAAATTTTACATGAAGTTTTGTAGCCTGCGTCTGTTATACGATGGAGTATCATTAAAGGATTTTACAAAATTATTTAGAAGAATATTTGAAAGCGGAGAAATTATTTTTGAGTAAAGTTCAAAGCTAGGCAAACCGCATGAACATTTATGATCAAAATCGACTTCATTAAAGTTTTCCAAAAGGAGCGACTGAATAACTAAGGCGCGCAAAATCCCTTTTTGATTCTTACCATTAAAAAAAAGGTTGTAATATTTTTCTTGTGAAACAATATATTGGAATATTGCACACATGTGAAAAAAAATAATTTTTACGGTATTTGTAGGTATGCATAAACCACCGCGTTGCATGTTATCAAAATACTCATCGTCCGCAGGGATGCCTTTATCTTTTACAATTAATGACTTACATAAGTCACAAGAAATATTTTTAGAAACCGAAAATGAGGAATAACCGCATGCATATAGATTAGCAGATTCATCAATCCGGGCATCTTCTAAATATGACGAATAAAAAATAGGTTTAAAACCAGAAGTGTCGAATTTTTCTTGTAGGCTATTCTCCCCGTGATCTTGAATTAAGGCTTTGTAATCCTGTCTCTTGTGCAAGAACACATTATGAATGCGGATTTTTTTTTCTGACTCTATTAATTCGGCATAAGAAACTTTGTACCGACAACCGGCTAAAGAGCGGTACAGCCTAAATCTACTTTCTAAATCGTCCGTTTGAAATTTACCCAATAAAAGAAATTTGGCATTATATTCCGTAAATAAATATGTTGAAAGGTCAATAAGAGTAGATGTAGTAAGAATGGCAGCCTGGTATGTGTCAGAAGACAGTGTAGCGAAATTGTTTTCTGCCCTGTTCCAGACATGAAGCCATCCAATAAATTGACGTAAGAAATCAAGCTTAGAGTCAGATAATCTTTCAATAGGATTACAATCGGAGTTTAGTTTTGCTACACCTTTTGTGAGATTTTTAACGTTGACAATGTTCCACCATTTACGGATTATTTTACAAAACTCTGCTGTCTGACAGGAGTTTTCAGACTCTAAAGCAGCGATTGTGGAATCGTGAAAAACATTGTCAACTAAAGAAACCTTTTGTCTATCCAGATTATTTGTGTCTATGGTTTTCAAATTTAATTTGTAAGCTTTTTTAACATTTAAGTGTTCCTCTTTATAAAATAAATTACGAATATCATCAAAAGATGCTGTTTTAATTTCACCATCAACAAAGTCTGTAAATATTATTTCCTTTGGATCCAAGTTAATCCAATTATTTCGGAAGTTTTTGAATAAATGAACGGTATCATACATTAAATAAATAAATTTATTAGGATAATCTGGATTTACAAAATAGTTAGAATCGTCGGACCGGAGCATTTTGAACATGTTCTGATTTGTTCTATTATTATCGGTTATTAGAACTACTATTTTAAAGCCAAGATTTTGAACAAATTTAATTACTTCCATAGTTAATGAGTGTAACATTTTTCCGCTAGGATTTAAAACGGGTACAAGGCGGACTATTTCTTTGAATTTACTGAAAATAGATTTAATCATAAAAGACACAACAGTTCTACTTGCCTCGTTTGAATTATTGGTCGCCATACCGATTATATTATTGGCTTTGAATTGAAGACTAGGCTCTACATATATCTCATCAATTAGTAATGCAACCACCTTTTCTTGATCCGTTAAGGTTTTAATGGCATGCTCCAAATAGCGCTCGTCGTTGTCCTCATTTTTATAGTCAGGAGTAATATGAAAGGAAGAAGAAATGTATTGTAAATTTCTTTTGGTTGGAAGAAAAATGAAGTTTCTAAGCAACTCATAAACGGCGGCTGAGTGCGAATAAATAATAAATGCCATTACAATTACCGAAGAATCGTACCGTGCTCTTTTTGTAATGAGCAATTTTACTTGACTAATTATTGTGTCTAATTTTACCGCGTGTTCGTAATCATCTTCAATATTACCTGCTTTCTCGAGATACTCCAATGCTACCTGAAGGTAATCTTCACGGTTTGCAAAGGTCTTCTCGGGATCACATTTATATTTACTTAAAACGCTTCTAAGTTGCGACCAGAGAGTTAACTTTTTATTAAACGGCAATATACAAGAAAGATCTTTGCTGCCGAGCTCTTTTTCTTTAATAAAAACGCGTACAAACAAATTATTACAAACAGAAATACGGACAGCAAAATTACAAATTGTGGTATCGGCTTCATCAACTAAAAAAAAAACTACACTCTCTGAATTCCTTAATACATACCACCCATCTAAGTTTATCTCCGATTCAAATTTTTCTAAAAAGTTAATAAAATGATTAATTCGATCGGCATTTACAAGTTTGATTTTTACGTCTTCGGCTCTTGTATTGACTTTTTCCATTCGCAAATTGGGGTCGTTACGTACTGACGACATCGGCTTGGAGAGATAAGCTGGACAGCCTGGGAAAATTGAAGGGACAGCGCCGGGAATAAGTTGTGGAGGTTTTAAAGGTTGACCAGTAACCGAAAGGACTATATCAGCATCACAGAAATGCTTAATGCAAACACCTGAATACCTTGAGGGCTCCCAGTCTTCACGTGGAATAGCTCTACGCCATAATTTAAAAATGGTCTGGTCACGCGGAAAACTATAAGTAGAAACATGGCCGGTAATAGCTACAGAAGTGTCATAATTTGATTTACAACAAGGAACACAACAACGACGAGGCATTCTAAAGATGTGTATGCAGGCGGACAGATAAAACTTTTAAAACTGTAGAGGAGGTATATAAAAGAAAATGTGAAAACAAAAGTGCAGACAGACTAACCTCACATATTTCTGACCTTAAACTGCAACTAGCTGGTTTACATCAGCCCAGGTTGGTCTGCCAACTCTGAGCATAAAATATAAATATAAAATATATCTTTAAATTCAACTTTCAATAATATATGTATATATATGAAAACAAATATAAATATGTACACATGCATGAAAACTGCCTGAAATGTGAAAAATTTGTTAATTTGTTAAATAAGAAATGCAATACCGAGTTTCAATTCCAATTGAGTCCTTTCTCTATATTTCCAACTCTTTTTTGCTAAAAAAGTAATTGATGAGAACTGGTAGTTTTGCATTTAAAATTTTCAAATAAGTAGGTACATAATTTTTTTTGTCAATTTTGAGATACACTTGTGGCCAACTAATTAAGACACATCGAAATTTGGTACAATTTTTCATTTAATTCTGCCTTGATTCCAACATTTTACCAAATATTACGTTGAAATATATTTGCAATAAAAGTACAATTATTAAACTTCATGAGTACGACCAAATTTAGTTTTTGAAATTTCGCTGCATAGTGTACTAAAACAAAAACTGTGCATATTTGTTTGAAAATTAAGACAGCGTGATTTAAGTTGTGCCAACTCAGTTAAGAGTGATTTAATTCAATTGAATTTTTTTTTTAAACATTTGTTTAACAAGTGGTATTATGTATTATAATATAAAATTTTATAGTTTCAAAATGGGGAAAGGCCCTGAATGCAGTCCTGAGGAACGTTCTATAGTAAAGAGACTGTATTAGCAAAATAAGACAACTTCTGAGATTGCAAAGCTAATAAAGCGCTCCCGTTGCTGTGTGTATAAAGCAATAAAGCATTATGATAAATTTTCAACGACGCAGAAAGTGTCATGGAGCATAACAACACCTTCTCAAGACCGAATTATCCACAGGACCAGTACAATACCGTATACCGCAAAAACAGTGAAGCATGGTGGAGGTGTTATGTATAAAAAACTTAGGTACATATATGTACCATATGTAGGTATATAAAACCTTAGGGCCTAACAGGTAAAAATAAAAAAAAAAACACAAATAATTAATAAGCCCTATATACCTAGAAACCTAAAATTGGGCATATAAAAGAAAAATATAAATATAAAATATAAAAATTCAGTAAACTAATCATGCACAAAACATGATTAGTTTATCGTCCAAAAAGGATGAAGAAAATTGCATCAGCAATTTTCTTCACATTCCTAACAAGTCATAAAATTTTTCCCATCAAACGACTTGGGAAAAACAAAAGTTTCATTTTACACCCCAAGTCGTTTTACTTTAAAATTTCCACGACAAAATTTTGCCTTCAGCAAAATTTGTCATTTCAATAATTTAATTACAAAATAAATCAAAAAGCAAATTGTACCTTCAGTACAATTTGCCGCGAAAAAATTCAACATGCATATACATACGTACATACATATTACGACAAAAAAAAAACTTTTGTAATAAGAACCGCACGCCACACAAATGCATTGCATGTATATGCGCGTCGCGATTGTCAAACGACGGGACGGTGGCTGATGTTTTCAAAAGTGTAAGATTACATTTTTGCAGCCATCGTTCAACGCGAATAATTCTGGACATGTTTGAACAAGTCCAGAATTAAAAAGTAAAATTTTCTCAGGATAAGAAAATGCAACTTAGCATTTTCTATCCTGAGCAATTGCTCTTGATCACGATGAATGTGATCAAGAATAGAGTTGGTTTTTGGATTTTGGCGCGGCTACCTCGGCGGTTTTAGTTTCTCGAAAATCAAAATAAAATTAATCGGTGAAAAGTAGTTAGTAAACGGAAGTTTAGTTTATGTTCTAATTTTAAAGGAAGAGAAAAAAGTTTATGTCCTAATTTTCAATAAAGATAAAAAGTTCACGTTCCGATTTTAAATAAAGAGAGAAAAGTTTATGTTCTAATTTTAAAGGAAGAGAAAAAAGTTTATGTTCTAATTTTCAATAAAGATAAAAAGTTCACGTTCCGATTTTAAATAAAGAGAGAAAAGTTTATGTTCTAATTTTAAAGGAAGAGGAAAAAGTTTATGTTCTATTTTTAAATAAAGATAAAAAGTTCACGTCTAATTTAAATAATATATATACAAAAGTTTAAGTTCTACTCTTAAATAAAGATAAAAAGTTTATGTTCTAATTTAAAAAAAAAAAAGTGTTTTGGATATTTATTGTACCCAGACAACACGAAGGTACGTAAAAAAGAAATATAACAGAGGTAGTATTATGGTGTGGGCGGGAATATCTGGGCAAGGCGTTGGACCTGTAGTGAAAATTGAGGGTATAATGGATCGATATGTCTACGAATATATATTGACCGAGACAATGATACCCTATGCTGATGAAAACATGCCCCTTACCTGGAAATTTATGATTATGATCCTAAACATACTTCACGAGTGGTGAAGCAATGCCTCAGTGATAATTTTGTTGATGTCCTTGAGTGGCCACCGCAAAGTCCTAACCTTAACCCCATAGAAAATCTATGGCGGACACTTAAGGTAAAAGCACGATCAAGAAATATTTCAAATTTGAGAGATCTATGGCAAACAACCAGGGAAGTTTGGCATAGCATTCCGCTTGAGGAGGTTCTCAAGCTTATTGATAGTATGCCGCGAAGATGTGCCCAAATAATTAAAAATAATGGATATACGATACCTTACTGAATATTTTGTGTTCGAATTTTTAAATTCTAAATTAAATAAGTTTGGATTTTTATAATAATTTAGAAAAAAACTGGAGCGTCTCAATTAGTTGTCCAAATTTTGTAAGTAGTACATTTTATGTCACATGCATTTTAAGGATTTAATAAAAATTCAAAAAATAAATACTTTTGTAAACTATCATACATAAAGCCCTAGTAGCATTAACGGAGGATTTTGTTCACTTTTTTTCTCATTAACAAAGATACGCCATGAAGAAAAGAAAATCATCATTAAATTATATAGTGTCTTAATTAGTTTGCCGCTAGGTATGTTGCCGATTGAAATATGTAATTGAGAAATAACTTATTCCAAATAATTTTGAGATTGTTTCAGTAAAAAGGCAACTCTGGGATAAAATTCAATTAAAAATATCAGTCATTGATAAAAATACTTTCTGTCGCATAATCTCCCGATAGATTGCGGTTTTGCGAGCTACCCACTAGATTAGTACAAGTAATAAATATAAAATTCTGCCTTTCACTCGCATATGTTTTTTTATAACAAGTATGTATATTTAATTGAATAGATGGTGACCTTAATTCGTTATTCAAAACACAATATAATTCAGAAGACCTCTTTATTATACTCCACTGTTTACAATTTAATAAATTCACAAACAATTACAAATGAACTCTACTTTCAATTATCACTAAGACTATATACTTTAAATATTCGCAATCCAATTAGAACACTGCTCTGTTTACTACGTCCATTTCATTGTCTGTAATAAGACCGCCTTTATACGTTATAAATTATCCTAGATCCTTCTCGGAAATTTTATTCTAGAAACATCGGTTCTCCGATTGGTGACCTTTTCTGTAATAGATTTCACCGGAAGTTGTCCGTACATAACTTGTCATTTCACCCGAAGTATCCATTTCCAATAGATGTCTCTTTTTCTGTTGCACATAACAATATCATTCATTTCAATTTCATTATCAACTGAATAGTTTTCAAATATATTATTAATGAAATGAATGAACTTATCACAATCCAACCTTATGATTTTAAAATTATTTAAATCAGTTGATATAGTATCCACCGTACCATGAATCACAGCTACTGCTTTTGATAAGATTAGATTACCTGCTTGCAAATATCTAGACAAAGCAGTTGTACAGCCAAATAACTTTAAATATATATGAGAATACGGTTTTCAGATGCTTCGATGATTTCTTTTGTTTTTAGGTTGGTTGAATACCAATACTTTTATGATTTGATCTTTTATCACTAAGCATTTCCCAAGTGAACTTTGTTTTTCAAATTTAATTTGTATTACTTTCCGTTTCCAAAGTTAAATTTATTTTGATTGTAATCTTTTTTCAACAGTCGATTGTTCATCGGCCCGGCCCACTATTGCGCAATACGACCGGCCCACAGGGAACTTCCCGGCACCCCGGTGGGCCAGTCCAAGCCTGTCTACCGTAACCCTAAACGGCACCAGTGTGTCCGATAACCATAACTATAACTACAATAAAGCTAACTGGGAACGCTTCCAAGAGATTGTTAAAAATAAAGTTAACATCAAAACCTTTCACTTAATACGATAAAAACCATACGACAACTAATTAAAATCAAAAATATGGTACGGAAACATTGGCATAATACTAGAGTAATTTCACTAAAGCGCGAACTCAAAAGATTAACACGCGAGGTCAGGTTCAAAATCGCTTGTTTTCGTAACGAATCGTGGAAGAACAAACTATTCTCCCTAGAAAAAGGTAGCAAAACCTTCTGGAATCTGACAAGAGTTATTAAAAAAAAAATTACAACACATGCCTCCATTAACCTACAACAATAAAACAATAAAAAAGATATATCATATCATACATCCGCCTTATCGAACCAGATACAACTGAGACCAGACAGTAAGCTGGACCATCGTAAAGTATTGAGACTAGATATGCAGTAAATAGATATAAAGAAATCAAGACATTACACAGCTCTTTATGACTGCTTAAAAAGGGTAGATGGTTTTCCTGTTAAATCAACTCATTACTGTCTATAATTTGATAGGCCGACAATTAGTATAAGGTATATCTAATAAACAGTATTAAAAGTCATAACTGTCCCGAACCATAGATTCGCCACTTAATGCTGTGTGGGTTCATGGGAATCGAATCCTTATAAGAGATATATATATATATGTATATATATAAAATCAAATGCCAGGAAATGACATTCCATTTAAGTTTCTGAGACTTGTCTTGCCACACACATTATCCGTAATTACACACCTATTCAATAGACTATTTACGAGCTCGACCTTTCCTAAGTGCTGGAAGACATGGCTTGTCACACCAATCCCTAAGGTTGCAATGCCAGCTCAATTTAGGAGCAGGAACGGCTCATTACCCAAGTATATTCAAGAGAAAATGACCTGGAGTGGTCATGACAATTTCAGGCTGGTCCTGCCCAGGTTCAGGACACACTTTGGAGCTAGACATATCTACCAAGTAGGAGCGAGCCTCTGGAATTCCCTGCCTAGACAAGTCAGATCAGCTGGCTCAATTGAGAAGTTCAAAGAGCTAACAATACAACATATTACGAATTAATGAAAAATGATTATCATTAAAAAAAAAAAATGTTAAAATGAAAATTATAAATGTATATTTTTACAAATGACTGTGATATTGACTTCTGTGATGCTGGGTTGCACACATCGGATTTTTGGAGTATGTCCGAGCCATTCAACCCGCCCAATTTGCTATCCATTAATTTCCACTACTTTTTATTTTATTTTAACAGACACGTTAAGCAAAGTTAATGTCTTTGCTCAACACGTTTGACGTTGGGTTGTTCTTTTTCCAGTTATAAATCATCCAGTTATCTTTTGTTGTAACGCGCTTGATCATTAGTTATTGCTAGTATAACATACCTGATATTCACTTTTGCATATATTGTTTGAATTAATTATGCTCAAAGAATCAGGGCATCTTCGCGTTGCAAATGTTTAGGGAACTTTGTTATGTTACATGTATCTCATTTATTTAATTCAACATAATTATTTTAGTCTTGTTCGGCAACACCTATATTCATTGTATCTTTAATACAACTAAAATCTTTATCTATATGCTATCGTATAATCTTAACATTTATTTTGTATTCATTTAAATTAAGACTCGTTCAATGTAAATTTTTGTAACATCGTAATACCGAACGTCCTAGGACGTGGCTAAGTGGCCGGGGTTGAAAATAACCAACTTTTCTATTCTATTCTATTCTAATATATAAATTTATTCCACTGGATCCGTTAAAAATAATGAAATAAGCGCAATTTTAATTTCTTACCATTATTATATATTGAATTTCTGTTTAAATCTCAAGAATCTACATTAAAACGAAGCGCCTGAAAGCTTTGTCGGAAAAAATGCAAATGAATGGATTCTTATATGTAAAACCATTTTTCAATATTATTAGGAAAAGTAGGGATAAGTGATATAAACTTTCACTGGAAGTTTTCCCACTAATATTAGAAATGATTTTTTGAAGTTATTTCATTCTCATATGATATATAAATTGAAGGAAGACTATTATAATTGTAGTCCACATTTTAATTTAAATTAATTAGACACTAACTCCACTTTTTTAAACTTTGTTATGGAGCATTGCAATTTGCCTTCTATTTGAGAAAACTACCATTGCCACTAACTAATTTCACTAAAGAAATAATTAAAGATCTGAAATAATCAGTTAAGAGCGCAACTTATAAATATTTCAGTTTTAAAATTTTTATTGATAAAACTTTCGTAGCACTTTGTTTTAATCCGAACTGATTACCCTGAAAGAAACTTTAAACTAACAAACTCAATATATAATTGTGGTAAGAAATTAAAATTGCACTTATTTCACTATTTTTAACGAACCCAATGGAATAAATTTACACAACAATTAAACTATTAGATAAATATTAATAAAATTTATTTACCTCGAAATTGCGCGCGCTCACTGTCACTGACTGACTGACTGACTGTTGTCAATTGTCAAACGAAAAATTCATCCAAAAAATTCATCGGACTCCGGCTGCACATACACACATGTAATTATTACTCAGCTGAGAGTTATTGAGCGTAAAATGGTAAGGTAAGTTTGTAATCAAAACTATTTTATTATTTTATTAAGTAAGGTCTATAGTAAGTGTAGTCTTTGGGAAGGTAAGGAATCAAGCTGTAAATTACTAGAAGACTATTTTCCTGTACGGATAGTAGTTTAGGCTCTATAGCATATCTATATATAGCATATCTATAGCATATATGTATCAATATAGAACATTTGAGAAAACGGACTCCGCACGCACACATATAGGTTTCTGTTTCATGGCTTGGAAAAGTATTTCTCGAGGGTTTTGCTCCTGGCAAATGAAAAATATCACTGTGTTCGTAACAAATTTGAGTAATGGACTCTTTTTCCTCTGAATTTAGGTCTTCTCCGAGTATTAGTGATTGTTTCATTAGTTTAACCCGTTGCTGACTGAGATTGTACTTCAGCCGACCTTCTCCTATAGGCTGCACAGAGTACTTACTTAGACTCTCCAGCTCAGGTCTGATATTCTTTATTTCAACTGCCTCAGTTCTAGCGTTGACAATTCCAACAAATGCCTGTCCATTCTTAGGCCTGATTAGGGTACACGCCGGGACATATTTCTTCTGCCATACACACCATCTCATCCGCGCTTGTAACTTGGATGCTTATCAGCTGCTCCGTCCTCGGCTCCATTCGTATTATGGATCCGTTGAGCTCTCCGGCTCTTGGAGGTGAAGCTATCTCATCTCGTTTTAGATGCTGGCTATCTTTGATGCTTAAGACTTCTGCATAGGCCGTGGTTTGGAAAGTTTCGAGCCCGATTTCCGTGCGACGACATATTGACTCTTTCTCTTTATCACGTACTAGCTTCTTGCCCCACATATCATCTGGAAACCTAACCAAGGTTGCTGAAAGAGGAGAATTGTTTTCCTGAGCTGCTCCTGTGCGAAGGGATGCTTTCAAGACCTCTCTACTCTTTTTCTTTCTGGGGGATGTCTCTCTTATATACTGTTGCGTGCTCTCCCTGGCTATAACTTTGCCCCGTTTATCAGACAGCAACGAGGATATCTTGAGAATATCAAACCTAACTTCCTAGCGTGGATTATTTGGCTCCTTCTCTTTTTCTACATTTGCCTTCGGACTCTCAGCTTGAGCCGCCGTTGTGCTAAAAGCTGCGGTCAAGGTATTTTCCTCCCCTTGTCCCTCTCCACTGACTCTGCTAGTGTCTGCTTTGTATCCATCACATCTTCCTTCTGTGATTTCGTTTGCGATTTCTCTAGTTCGGGTATTTCTCTTCCTTTATTATTACTTACGTCAGTCAAGTACCTTTGTATGTATTTGACATTTCACTTGTTTTAGCGACAACATCTTTTAATGCTGTTATTCTATCTTCAAGGCGAATCTTAGTACCACTTGGGTTAGGCACTTCTTCCCAATTAGGTTTACCTGGACTTCCTTGTGTACACCATTTTAGCCCTATGACTTCACATCTTCTTTCCCTGTGATGGAACCAAAGAACGGTTCTCGTTCCTTGCTCATTTCTATAGCTCGCATTGACAATCTGTTATTTATACAATCAATGACAGGTTTATCTCTGAGAAATTCAATACCCACTATTCCATCAGCTCCGAATGAGTTCGTGTCATATATGGCGTTAAATTCACATGTCTGTTCAACTTCACCCATTCGTAGCTTGGCTGTGCATGTTCCAATTGAGCTTCTTTGTACCCCAAACAACCCTCCTATTTTAATTTTGTGTAACGTTTGTATAGGCGTACTTCCTTTGATACGATTTACCTTAACCACATTGCACGTTGCCCCTGTGTCGACCAATAACACCAATTTACCCTTTATGCCTATATCCGATTCTACAGTAATTATACAATTATTAAATAATGTTAGCTCTATTTCACTGGCTACTTCCTGTGGGACTTTCGTTGTCTCTACTTTTGTTAGTTGAAGGCAGCTGCGGTAAAAGTCCCCAGCTGCGGTAAAAGTCCCCAGCTGCCGATTCCCGTTTCCCTGATCGGCAATGTATTTTTTCACACAAATCTCTGTATAATGGTCAGATGTTTTACAAAATTGGCAATAGAGAACTACAGCCTTTGCCTGATTTACCCCCGGGTTGTTAACATGTGTATCCATAAACCTTACTCGTTGTTTCCCACACTCTGTCGCTTCGTGTCCATATATCCTACATCTCATACAATAAGGGGACGGCCTTCTCTCTGTACATTCCTTCGCAATATGTCCCTGCCTCCCGTACTGGAAGCACTTGATATTTCTGGGTTGCTTTACCTGGGCAGAGGAGTTCGTGAACATCTCAGACGAAGCTAGCCCTTGTCTTGGTGGGGCTGCTGTCCGTTTATTCTCGTCTTTGTCAACCCTGCCCGTACTCCAACTGTTCGGTGGACTTCTTCTAATGCCTTCCCCGTTATAGTTAATCATTGATTTCAGAGTTGGAGGCTGATGCAGTAGCCACATTCAAAGCAGGTGTGATGAACCGGACTACGCATGTATGCCTAACAGGCCAAAAATTCCAATCTTTGGACGAAGCACGGGAGGAGGCAGGTTACTTCGAGAGAGACGCCAGGCGACTACAGGTAAGAGAACCAAGAATGCCTGGGAAAGCATATGAACATAGACCCAAACATTGCTTCAAGTGCGGTCAGCCTGGACACTTTGTGAGGGAGTGCCAACAATTACCTTTCTGTACGGGATGTGAGGAATATGGCCACGAGATATCCAATTGCCGAATTCATCACGTTAGAGTGGCAAACTGTGCAGTTGGCATACAGGATGAATTCCATTCAGGAAGGGACGGGCTTTATTGACAATTCTGCCAAACACGAGACCATTATACGGATATCTGCGTAAAGAAGTATTTAGCAGAGAAAGAAAGGGAAAAGTTAGAAGCTCAGAGTAAATTTATCATCACAGTTCCATCGGACATAGCTTCAGAAGTTAAGTTTAGGATTTTAGTAGATACTGGTTCAACATGAAACATAATTAAGGTCAATAGAATAAAAAGAAATACGCCCATACAGACACAACAGAAAATAAGAATTGGAGGGCTGTTTGGATTTGCTAGGAGCTCCATTGGGACTTGTGAAGCGAAGTTGCAAATAGATAATAGTCAGCAGGCTTGCTATGTAGAGAAAGTAGACAAAAAAGGAGTTATTTACTTACTTAAATAATGACAATTAAAAGAAAAATAATAAGAGATTTAAAGTGAAGAGAAGTAGGCATAAAGAAAAAAGACAAAAAGAGTTAAAGAAAGAAAGTTATAAGGGAAGCAATAATTAAGAAGAATAAAAGAGTTGCCATAGATAAGCATAATATAAGTATAGTATAAGTTTACAACGAGGAAGGAGGTAATCACGGTGTTTAGACGTCACGTGACCTGTAATTAGAATAGACTCTGCTGGTGGCGCAGGGTCTTGTATTTTAAATGAGGAGGTATTGCGCTTACCACGGGTGGGGGCGCAAAGTAAGAACTAGAACGTTGCTACTTTAAATCTTTAATCAAGACTGTGCCTTTCTTATATTTACATTGTTTTTATAATAACTAAATTTTACGAACTAAGCAACTTTGTATGAAATGAACTTAATAAAATACACTTAATGAAGTTGTCTAGTAAGCAATATTGTCTCGAGTTCAATAAATTATTGTGAGCAATTGCTTATTTAGCGCAATTTGCCTAGTAAGCAAGAGTTCAATAATAATTTATTGCGAATAATTATTGCTTATTTGCGTTATGTTGGGTTTTTTTACCTTTTTTAGATATCTACATGCAGATTTATTTAATATGGTTTTATGTCAAATTTTATGTTCGCGTTTTTTTTATGTTCACGTTTGAACACACGGTGACTTTTGCAGTTAAAGAAAGAAAGTTATAAGGGAAGCACTAATTAAGAAGAATAAAAAGGTTGCCATAGATAAGCATAATATAAGTATAGTATAAGTTTACAACGAGGAAAGCGGTAATCACGGTGACTTTTGCACTCTTCACTTGCTGGAGCCAGAGAAGACAGGATATAGCATCAAGCCTATACTTAATATACGACTGTTGTTCGAGCACCTTGGGAAATTAATTTGTACATCACATATTGGACTATTCTGTCCACACGGCAAATTCCGGATTCAATTGAGGCCAGAAATTCCACAACCGTAAAGGGTTGCGTTAGATATGCACAGGGTATACACTGTTCCTATAATAGTAGATGAAGTTCACATTTCTGACCTAGATGCCGAATTTGGAGCAGCAGTAAGTAACCCAAAAATATAGCTAGCTAGATAAACTTTCATTGGAAGGCTAAATAAGGAAAGCTGACGCAACTAGTAGCGCATAATTTAATGTTGAGAGGTCTGTAATATGGTATACCTATTATCATCAGTGGCGTGGCGTCTTTGGAAGCAAGGGAAGCATTGTTTCCCTTACGATTTCTAATTTAATTGAATTAAAACAAATAAAAATGAAATCAAATAAAAAATTACAACATAAAAATATCTTCAAAAAATGTTCATCAACAATATTTTCCATAAAGGCTTTTTATTCACCCTGCGCTGTATACTATCAACGAGAAGCAATAATAAAATAACCTACCTCTGAACAAATTAATCAAAAACAAAGCATCGAGCAACATGCAACAAAAAGTATAGCATTCGAACACGTATGGGCTCTGGCTATGAAATCGCAGCCGACACCACTGCCTGAGGAGGTGGCTTGCAGTTCTGCTTCCATCTGCAATCGAACAACATCCAACAATATGTATGGCATTCGAACTCGTAAGGAATCTACTTATTACGTCACACACTTCTGTTGCTCGGTCGCCACTTACAGTGTATCTACACTCAATATGAAATTCTGTTTAGCCTAAGGGAAGCATGTAGCCGGTAGCATGTATTCGGTTAATTTCATTCATATGATAACATTTTTCTTTTAATAGATAATCGCTGTATTTGTTTTAACTGGAAGCATTTTTATTTCTGATTCCATCAATTTCTGTCGGTAGGTCGATTAGGAAGCATTTCGCTTGCTGTCTATATGTTCAAGCCGGGCCACCAGTGCGATAGGAAATAGTGAACTCTTGAGGGGAATTTCAAGTTGGATAGGGGAATATTTCTTTTGAGCAAAGGTTTTTATTTAAATATGATATTGATGACAAAAAGGTACAGTTGGGGGCAAATAAATAAATGAGCAATTATTGATATTTTAATTTAGCTTATTTAGAATTTATTTGTCGCCGTTGTGCATAATCACGAATCTACATTTTTAGATATTTAGTTTACTCCAAAAATTGCTACATCTCCAGAGAAGACATGAAGAAAGCGACGAATAATATACTTTGTTTCAAAGCTATAAACGAATTTGAAATTCTCCATTCTCATATTCTGCAAATTCTTTGAAATTTCATTTACAGAGCTCAAATGTCGTTATTATCATTCAACTTATCCAGTGCATTATAGCATTCTTGAGGATCTCTCCATATTCTGAAAACCATTCATCATTCCTCCATTTTCGAGATAACTGAAAATTTAAAATTGTATAGCCTTGATTGAAACTATTGAATAAATAACTAACAAAGCGTTTGCGCCTCCAAAGAATTATAGGGCTGCCATTGAAAAGAAGAAACCTTCTGACATTTATCGAATAAACAAATCGCACATAATCTTAAAACTTTCGTATATTTCTCTGCATACTTATTTAAAAAAAAAATCACGAATTATTATAAAACAAGACGATATATTTTTTTTAATATATTCACTTGCCTAAAAAACGGTTTTCCGCTGAAATTTCCACAAGTATTTGTGTATAATTGCACCGCACAATTCATCACATGAAATTAAAAGCCAATACCTTTAATTTCAAAAAACACTAAATAGTATAAAACTATACACTTCAAGCTTCCGAAACAACACAATTTTAAATATATATAACATTTATTAAGATCATTAAAATCTATAAAGTTTCACTGAACTCCCAGAACTCTGAAATGTTTTCTTTCAAAATCGTCAAAGTAAGTTCAACCAAGTTCATTCTACTGTCAGAAAGTGTCCTATTCACGTACACTGTTTCGAACCATATCCCGTTTCTTTATTAGTTATTTATTCAATGATTGAAACGGAGTGTATAATATACAAGTAAATTTCGACCTGACTATGACTATTTCTTTAATAACTTTTATTTTAATTTGAAAGCAGATGGCCAAAACACTGCAATTCATGCCTACTCTCACATACTCGATCGTGGGTGCTTAAGAATAAGGGGTGACTAGGCCACTAAGGCCCTACGGACATCGCGACCAGAGATGTCTTTTGTAACCTACCCTACAGCGGTTCAGCTAAATCTATCTTTCTACGAGCTTTTACGAGTTAGCTTGCAAACCTTATTTGGAGAGATTAATGCATCTCCAGTGATTTTCATCCTTAAAGCTGCAGCGCTAGACACTCGCATATTATATACTTCGAGGTTTTATTGTCTTCTTCGCACAGTCGACACAGTTCACTGTTGCAGTTGCATATTCTTTTCAAAAAGTAACTCCTGGGTGATTAAGAAGCAGCGAATGATAATTTATCAGAATCGCTGCAATAACTTTTGAACGCATTGTTATTTAACGCTTTTGTAAAATTATAATCTTATTGCTTCCCCTCGCACCAAGTCCACGCCACGCCATTGATTATCATACATATATACGGTACTATATGAAATAAAAAAAAGAGCTTTAAGTACACTTGGACTCTCGTTATAACTGAGAGAACTCCATCGTGCTCAAAAGAAATTTTTTTACAAACATTGTTATCAATCGGACCAAGCAACGATTTTCTTTGGGATGTTGATTGAAATTAAATTAGAGAAGGGCCTGTAACACAGAAATGGTCATACGTCCCAGCTACAAACTGTGGGTTTCCAGCAATGCAGTGTAGAAAATATTCCATCGGAATAACTAATGGGTTGATTAAGACGCGTCGTTTCGGCGGTAGGGGGGGTTTAAGATTTTTAGTACTTCTTCCACTTTACACCCTGTAACTTTCTTGATATACACCCTATCAAGGTGAGATTCATCTCAGATGATAGCAAACCGTCTAAGCCTAAATGCAACCGTTTTTGAGATATTCCCGTTTTTATGATGCACAATATCATGAATACGGCACGGTACGTTTGTTGTATGTACGTGTATGGATAACCGATGATTGGAGTAGCTAATGTAGCTTTGCTCCTAGTGTGTGCTGGAGTAGCTAATATAGCTTTGCCCCTAGTGTGTGCTGGAGTAGCTAATATAGCTTTGCTCCTTGTGTGTGTGCTGGAGTAGATAATATAGCTTTGGTCCTTGTGTGTGTGCTGGAGTTTCTAATATAGCTTTCCTCCTAGTGATTGTGCTGGAGTAGCTAATATAGCTTTCCTCCTCGTGTGTGTGCTGGTGTGACTGAATTACTACCTTACCCGGTATACCCGCGGCTACGATTAACATCCCCACGAAAACGAGACTTAATTACACTCCACTGAAATTATTATCTAATTATTATTTATGAATTCACCACAGCTTAACGAAAAAAAAATGAAAATCGATCACATGAAAATAAAAGCCGCCAATAAAAATTTTTTTTTTCTTTTCTGTACCTAGAAACCAAAAAAAAACCAAAAGATAAAATATGCAAATAAATATTTTCACATTACCTGTACCCAATTTAAGCAAAAACTCACTTTAACTTTTTCCGGCGGCGCCAACTGTCGTGTCCCAAAAGTAATCGAACGATAATCCAATGATTAATTCTAATTAAACTGCTTGAAAATGACAACACGCGAGTTACTCACATATAAATCTTTATTTTACTTGACACTGACCTAACTTAATACACAATTAAGACAAAACTAACCCGAACCGAACGGTAACTTGACACCTTAAAGTTATAACGCGACTGATCACTTAACGGCACTCGCCAGACCAGTCATTGGTCTTTTATGCGCCAATATTCGGAGGTAAACTTTTACTCGCAACGCGGATGTAAACAAACGACAACAACCTTGTCGTTTGTTCTACCGGTTGCAGCACCTGAGTTGCTTAGTTGTAAACAATCGCATTACATAATAAATACCATGCGAGGTTAATTATTATCGTAATCGTCGATTACTCCACTAAGCGCTCATCGCAGCCAGCTGTTGGTCTCATCAGCAAAACAACCGACAGTTGCAGAGCAATACCATGCGAGGTTATTGGTTACCATACTATTTCTTATGAAAATAAAACACTCAAATACATAGTAATTGAAAATTTCATTTTTATCAATATCACAAAATGAATCAAGTTCCTTAAGAGTGGACTTCAGTCTCAGATATAAACTAACATAGAAAAGCGTTTATTAAAGAACATCAGCTTACTTAATTTTGGATCATACCGAAAAGGGGGTAAAATGCTTTACTAGAAAAGATATAGAAAAGGTCGTTAATTGTAAAAAATGGGAAAAAATAAATGAAATCACCATTGGGGCTAGATCTAGAATTACTGTTAAATAGCTAATTATCCCAAGTGGAGAATTAATTACTTCGAACGGTAAAATTGCATTCGTTAATTGCATTTGTTAATGGTGGTAAGCGAATTTCGCACTCTGTGATTTCTTTAGACTCCGGGGATGCGTCATCATTTCAATTTTATTATATAGCTTCCAGAAGAAGTGGGATTTCGAATCAATAATTTAAAATTGAGTAAATTACCTAGTTTTAATGGGATTACAGTAAAAATGTTAAAGGTCGGAATTGAATATGTTATTCGAACCATCTTTCCCACATTTTGAACGTGGCTATGCTGCTGGTGTATTTCCACAGAGTTTTAAAAGAGTAAAAGTTGTCCAATTACACAAAGATGACAGATTATAGGTGGTAGGAATTGAGACAATTATAGATCAATTTCTCTTCTGTCTAGTATTGCTAATTATTATTTTAAAATAAGCGCGTTAAAAATAGATTGGCTGCTTACGTTAATGCTTATAATATTAATCAATATGGATTTAGAAATAAAATGAAGCCTACATTTTACTTGTAATGGAGCTAGTCAAGAATACTGCGAATCTTCTCCCTGTTAATGTTCTCCATTCCCTTTGAAATCGTCGAGATGGTGCTATCATACGACTTATACCCATTGAAGCTGGAGAGGCCAGTTGCTAGCCTGACAGCTCCTCCGAGTGGGGCCGTTTTGGGGTGACTGGCTTTGCTGGCTCTGGAGGAGGTACCATCGCCCTGTCAACCTTGCTCTTCCTTCTCGTTCTCTTTTTTTTTTAATTATCAGGCCACTCGAGATAATCTCGTACACTAGGTCCAATATTTTATTACTCTTATTTCCTAATTTCCTGCTGTGGAAACTACGGAGTCATTATTGTGGAAAGACCCATGTTTTCACATACTGACACGGCACCGTTGACAGCCGTAATAAGTTTTTTACATCCTTTACTTAAGACTGAGACAATCGTCCACAATTTTAATGAGAATAGCACGAAAAATGCCTTGAACCCAAGTGCCAAATCTCTCTATGAAGCTTAGGAGACCCGTGAAAACACAACCTTCATGAACACAAGGTGTCACAAGGTGTCTATCCTCCCCCTCGATGAAACATAAGCTTATAGCGCTGTCCCGTAGCTATTATTCGCATCAAAAATAACTGCTCACAGAAGATTCGTTGTATGATGTTATTTCCTATATTAATAGCGCTTTAGATAAAAGAATAAAATTATTGTGGATTTTTATTGATTTGAAACTGTAGATGATGAAATATTATTAAAAAAATTAAATATAATCGAATTAATTATTTCTTTGCTACTTATATGAAATCTGTTAAGGCTGACAAGATTGCTTTTGCTAGTAAAACAATACAGGCTGTATAAAGAGCACCGTAAGGAACAGTTCTAGGTTCTTTATTATTCCTGATGTACCATATATATAAATAGCATCGGCCAATTTGAGAGAGAAAACTGCAATGGAGTTAGCTCAAATGAAAAATTAGTTTGTATTAAGTCTGATATTTCCATGTTCCTTTTATGTGATTTGTGACTGATAGTGACATTAAATTAAGTTTTGAAACAGATAGCAGAATTGGTAATATTTATTTTAGTAAAGGTAAACTTTTAATTCAGTGACTTCTAATTCTCGACAATCTCGGTCTCGAACAGTTTCTCCTGTAGAACTATCTTCAGCTTGTGTATCTGGTATGTTGTCCGCGTCTTCTTTAGAAGTATCTTCCATTGTGAAATCCAAATCATTTTCATTCGCTATATTATGTAACACAAAGCAAGCCCCAATAAAATGACAAAGCTTTTTAATCCACCTTAGTTTGCAATAGTACAACAGTCGGAATCTTGTGAAATGCTTATTACTACCGATTATCAACTATGCTGATAGATTACTCGAGTCGTAGAAAATTAAATGTCGCATTTAACTCATGTGCTCTGTATGTCTTTAGCATTAGAAGATTTGAACATATTTCGCAGTACTCGATAAAAATTCTTGGTTGCACTTTGGATAACTATCTGAAATTCCGTATTTGCTTTGTGATGTTTAAGATCCTTAACTTGCAGTACCCAAGGTAATCCTTGGCAGTCGACTTAAGTTTTTGTATTCTGAAAGAACGCTTTTGTTGAAAACTCCCCATCATAGACTCTCGATCAGTTCTCGATCTTTCTTCGTCTATGGTGTCAGACTTTGGAACTCACTTCCTCTAACCATACGTTCACTTCGAGCCATTGGGAGATTCAAGTCAAATGTTTTAAACATTTTTGTAGTTTAACAAATTAAGTAAATTTTTTTTTTAATTATTATTTTTTTTTAGTAACAATGCTTTCTTGTTCTTGTACTTATTTTCTGTATCTTTAATATTATAATTCTTACTCAGCTATTTTTTTCTGCATTCTTATATCTTTTTTATACATATACATATGCTTTTTTCTCTCTCTTCGTTTAATGAAAGTTGTATTTTCTTCTTTAAATTAATACTCTCGCTTAGAATGTAAGAGACTTAATTTATTTTTTTTATTTTGTGTAATTAGTTAGAGTATTTATAACTCACTTGTGCTTCAGTTATATCTATAATAAATTGAAATTGAATGGAAAGTTTGTTTTTCATTACCTATTACTCTTAGGAAACCAGTTTTATTTCGGAAAATTTTCGTTGACAAAGATAAATCAAAACGATCTGCCAAGACCCTAAAACTGCAAGCATCATGAGCAGAAAAACACAGAAATACTGCCAGATGTTTTCTTGCAGAGCACCTTTTATCAGAACGTAGTTTCTGATATTGCTCAGATGATTCATATTTTGTGGAGAGCTCTTCATACAGGGTTTCGTTAATTCTGAAATGACGCCTGAATTCCTCTTCATTGTAGGAAGGCACTACCTCTTCTAAATAATTCCGATTGCATTGACTTTTTCCTTTTGTTCCACTTTCAAGCAGCTCATTCAACAAAACTTCTTCTTCGCTATCTCCGTCATTAAGAAGCATTTTCTACTCGTCAAAATCACTTTCGCTACTAGAATCACTTGCTAATAAAACAGAAAGTATTTCTCTGTCATGCATGTTTATTATTCCAAATAAGTGCAAGTCCAATTTAATTCTTTCACGTTACACAAGCTTTTACTCGAAGCAGTTCGTGTACTTTGTGAGTGACACTCTCAATTTCTCTTTCTATCTTACATTTTGACGATTTTCATGTTTTTACTTGAAAAAATACCCGAACAGACCTATTATATAACAACAATATATCAATGAAAAAAATATTGCAATTCAGTTTACTTTATCTTCCTTGTAATAAAAAACTTAATCAATTTAAAATATATCAGTAACAAAAAAAAATACTTCATTTTATTATCAAAAAGGGTTACATTTTGGGTACAAATTCACAACCTTAGTGTGCTCCAACGCTACTACGCAGTTCACTTGACTTTCCTTGTAAAAAAAAACTTAATCAACTTAAAAGATATCAGTAAAAAAACTTACTTCATTTTGTTTATTTTTATACTCATATAATATACAGCCTAAAGGCACTTTCACATTAAAAACAAGAATTAAAAAATGTCAGCCGAAAAACTCAATTTATTACACTTTAAAACAAGTTTTTTGCTCTAGTGATTAATAAAATCATGGGAAATAGGATAAACTAATGATTTTGTTGAGAAAATAGTATATTTATTTCAGATTTTTAACAAAAAAAAACAACTATTATGTTTTATCGACCGAATTCTTTGGCCGAAAAAATGTTTCGCCCAATAAAACATAAAAGCTGTGTTTTTGTTAAAAATCTGAAATAAATATACTATTTTCTCAGCAAAATCATTAGTTTATCTTATTTCCCATGATTTTATTATTCATTGTAGCAAAAATCTTGTTTTAAAGCGGAGTAAATTGAGCTTTGCGGCTTATATTATGTGAAAGTGCCTTAAGAGTATTCCAATGCAGTTTACTTAACTTTCCAGTCAGCTTAAGTCTAATCCAATGCTACCACGTAAATAGCTTGGTTCTGTCCTCCATTACTAGGCCGAATATTTTTTTTCTCAATTCATTCTTTTGTTCTGGCCCGAAATCTTTCATTAAATTTAAAATGGTCTTGAAGAAAATTTCATCTGAATACTCCTTTTGGTATTTACTTTTTGTTTGTTTCAAGGCACCTTTAATTTCGGTTTCAATTTCGGAAGGCTTTTTTTTCCTCATGGTTCCGCTTGATGTCCCGCTTTCAAGCTATGTGGAAGAAGACAAATCGGAGTCTTCCTGTATAATAAAACTAGCTTCACGCTCTCGAAGCATGTTTTCCTCGCCTTGTGCATTGGATCTTATCCTAACAGAAAAGTAAAGAAATCCATATAAGAAATACATTTTAGCAAAATCAACAGTAAAAGTATAAGTATATGCATACTTAGAACATAGTACAATATAATGAAATATAGTAAACAATAACATGCAATTTCGTTAGCTGTTTGCCGAGTGCGATGATGACTGGCAAATTAAAGGAGAAACTCCTGCATGACTTATGAGTGAGGCTGGGTATTGACTCATCATTTCAAAATCGCATTGAACTGGGACTAAGGGTTCGGTGCTAATATCGAACATATCACACTTACAGTAATATATAGATGTGCTTCAACTTTTTTTGATAATGACCTGTGATCTCAACATAGCCATCGGCTCGGATACCACACTCTCGAGTGGACTAAATTATTTCTTATGCGAAAAAGGACTGATCATCCTTAACAATATGCCCACCCGACATTGCCCGAGCTCGGCGTACGTCATTGACCTCCTAATCACACTCCCTCACTTCCGCCCAGATTCGACTGGCCAATACCCAGGCATTTGCGCCCATGACATTTTGTTTGCGTCATTAGATCTCCCGTCCACTGGATATAAGCCAATTTATGAAATAACAAACCGAATTTCTTGGATACATAGTTACAGTTGGAGGTTTAAAACCAAATCATAATAAGGTTGAAGCGATCAACAAAACTCCGATTCCTACTACTCCGAAAGAAATCAAATCTGTCTCGGGTCTGGTCGGGTACTATCGTACGTTTAGTAATGATTTCGCTACCAAAAAAACAATAAGCGCATAATTGTAAATGATCCGAAATATAATACTAATCACTACAGATCCAATCCTAGCTTAGCTAGACTTTTCAAAGAAATTCACTCTAACTACTGGCGCTGTCTTATCCCAACTTAGTCAATCTACGAATCGGGCACTCTCGTCGAACACGAAAGCAATTATTCTGGTGCGAGGGATATATTTTTCAAATATACCATGAGAAATGTTCTTCGGATAACAACGTTACAGCTCAAGTAATTTTCTATTATTGTTTTGAGTTGAACATATAAGTGCATACAGCACGGACAAGCTAAACGAAATTTAAAAAACTAGACTAACGAAAAGAAACAGTGCACATGTCAAATAAAGCATATCATCCACACCGCTTTATACTGAAAGCTGTTGGTACCGCACTAAAGTGTCACGGTGGCTAAACTAATACCGTAACGGTGAAAAGTGGTGCCCCGTTTGTTGTTCAATGTTTCGTCATTCATATCGACGGATGCCTCCTGGACATTAATTGCACCAACCTTGCACTTGATCTTTTTTGCATTATTTTTAATAAGTCGTATCCCTTGCAAAGGCAGAGTAGGCGTAATCATCGAAGACATTTCTATCAATACTGAATTCCAAATTACATACCTCCAACATTTTTCAATGAATAAATCATTAAAATTAAACAAGTGCGCTTTCATGTTAAAAGATATTCAAAACGGCTCTGAACTTCAACACATATCACCGAGGTATAAATGACGTATTCTCCGAATTAAAGAAGTAAATGTACTCAAGTGTCATGGTCGTAGCGGAATGCATATAGCAGAATGCTACACTGAGACATACTGCAGCATGAATGCCAGCCTGCTGTCAAACCGACAGCCGGAACGCACCCAAAATCGACGAGCTCTTACTTGGTGATTGAGAAGAAGAAGACAATAGACATCTGTCTTGTCAAACCTTGCAAACGTAAAGACGTGAAAAGTGGAGCCAAAACGAAATCAAAATTTTCCATCGACATCGTCGAGTAAATCAACCCCTCACGTAAGTTCAAAAGAATATTTATCCCTGCTAATAACATATTTTCAATTGGTAAAAATATTCTCCTCATTAGCACGAGAAAATCCGGAGAAGAAAAGCATCGAAATTCCGGCAGCAGCAAAGTCGCCGCTTCTACGCTGCGAATAATTATATTGGCGAGAAATAAAAGTTTGCTGACCTTTCGGAAGTTGATAGTTGCATTGGCTGACTTGATAAAAGGTGGAACGTTTGTTCCTTATAGGGAATGAATTTTAACGTGCGGAAGCACTACCAACGAACAACAACATCGTTATTCTTTGGCACTACTATCCTGCATTGCTTGAATTTGTTCAGATAGAAGGGGAGTTGAATAAGGAAAAAGGGAAAGGCATTCAAAGCTCGCAAAACTCAGAGTTCAAATTCAAACTTTATTAAATGTATACAACAAGACGAACTTTTAACTATGTATACGCAAATAGAAAATGGTGAGAATTAAGTTAAAAAGGAGAGAAAAAAAATTAAGCTATCTTACAACTATGAGGCTTAAAATAATATAAAGATGGGAAAAGAAGAATAAGAGAAAGAAAAGAGAAGAAAGATAATGATAAACTTACAAATCTACCTAAAATTGTTGTCAGGAGCGGACCCACCTCATGCATTGGCGACCTCAATCAATCTCAGCGGATACTAGGTACTGAATTAGTTTCTCCCTGAAAATCCTCGTTGAGCTAATCATTCTAATGTCATTGGGAAGAGAGTTCCATTTACGTGCAATTTGGACAAAGTAAGAGCGCTGCCCAACTAATGTGCGGAATCTGGGTATAAGTAGGCTGAAGTGGCGGTGCGATTGCAAGAAACCAAGGTATTCGAATAAGTACATCGGTGAACGCGTATTTATTAAACGATGTAGGAAACTTAGGGCGCTGATATCCCGATAGGCATTCAACGAACATCCCAGAACTGAGGGAATATATTGTGACACATGATCAAACCGACGCAGTCCATAAACAAAACGCACATAATCGTTGAATGCTACATTTAGCTTACGATTACAAACTGCGTCGAGGGAAGAGAAGATAGTGCTGCAGTAAACCAAATGAGGGACAAGCAGAGCTTTAACAAGTTTAAGCCGCAATCCGACCGACAATAGCCTCCCTGAGAGCCATAACCTGCGGAGGCCACCATAGATTTTGCTGACTATACTACTAACTTGAGCGCAGCAGGTTAGTTTGCTGTTAAGGGCAACTCCAAGACTGGTAACGTTTTCGGAAAAAGGTAATATGTCATTATTCAGCAGTATGGGAGGTAGTTGCCGCGTGTCTATAGCCCCACTATAAAAGGCCAAGCAAGTCGACTTCTTCGGATTGAACAAGAGCCGGTTAGACTCAGCCCAAGCGGATATTTGAGTTAGCTCGCTATTAATGCGAGCAACACAGTCCTCCTGTAATCCAATTGGTCTAGACAAATAGATCTGCACGTCATCAGCATATATATGCAAATTTACATCCATCACATCCTGCGGAA
Source organism: Dioctria linearis (assembly GCA_963930735.1). Taxonomy (NCBI): domain Eukaryota; kingdom Metazoa; phylum Arthropoda; class Insecta; order Diptera; family Asilidae; genus Dioctria; species Dioctria linearis. The sequence continues at coordinate 210,073,389 of OZ005740.1, forward strand.
GATCGTTTATAAACAAGGTAAAGAGTAAAGGACCCATAGTAGAACCTGTAAAACTCCAGAATTGATTGGAAGTAAGTTAGATTTAACTCCATCGACTAAGACTTGCTGGAAACGATTGGATAGAAATTCGCTGATCATCTTAATTGCAGTTCGGGAGAAAAAAAATTTGAAATATAATTTGTGTAGAAGAAGTGAAGTGAAGTGAAGTGGTCGACGCTGTCGAATGCTTTGGAAAAATCAAGCAGAACTAAGACGGATAGATGATTATTATCTAGTGCGCTTCGAATATCTGTAGTAACTTGCAGTAGAGCTGTCTCGCAGCCATGCCCAGGACGAAACCCAGACTGCAATCTGAAGAGCAAGTCATCGTGCTCGACAAACTAATTATTTGCGAAGCCATCAACCTCTCCAATACTTTCCCTAGGAAGCATAGTATACTTATAGGACGAAAATCGCTTGAATCATCAGAAGCAGAGCTCTTTGCCACTATAGAATTTATCCACTCACGAGGAAATTGAGAATACATAAGACATGAATTGCATATATATAACAGGGAACTTCATATTACTGGAAGGAGAAGCTTTATAAATCTGGGTGGGATAGTATCATCAGCGGTGGCCTCTGATTTAATTCTATATATGGCTTCTAATACCTCGGAAATTGTTACAGATCGGAAGCTGAAGTTCACTGATTCTTCTATAAAGTTTATAGGAGCTACATGAGGAACCATAGGAGAGGCGAGGTTAGGGGTTGCAAAAAAATTGTTGAGAACGTTTGGATCTATGCAACACGTTGATTTATCACCACCATGAATACCCCATTTACGCAGATTAGACCATAGTTTCTTTGGTGTTAGAGAGGAGTCAAGTATTCTGCTATAATAAGCTTTTTTTGCACTTCTTATATTTGCAGTTACTAGATTTCTTGCAGATTTATATGCGATACGACTCTGAGGAGTTTTGAGCAACTTGTAGCGACGGAAAAGATATTCTCTTTCGGCAATCATATTCTCAATTTCGGGGGAGTACCATGGGCATCCGTTAGCGCTTAAGCGCTTAGTCTGCTCAGGAGCGAATTTATCATGTAAGTAATTTATCAGTGCATAGAATGTTTGTAATTGATCATCTACAGAGCTATAATTTTTAATAAGTTGCCAGTTAAGCGTTGATGCCTCTTCGAGTAGACGCTCCACATTGATTCTATTGCAATTACGAGACTTAAGAATTTTGGGCTGAATAGTGAAAATGACCTCGTAGGACAGGAAGATAAAGTCATGATCAAAATTACTAAGCGGAATTAGTTGATTGAAGAATAAGACTTTGTTTAATTCAGAGCTGAAGAACAGATCCAGGAGCGGTGGATTGTTCCAATTAAAGAAGGTAGGCTCAGTAGAATTTACTACGTTAATATAGAGTAACTCGAAAAGATGTAAGAATGCATCCACGTTTTGATCCCTACGTAGTATATTTACATTAATATCTCCGCCCAAGATTACATTAGAATACTGATGGGAGATTTGGGTGAATATCTCTTCGAGCTCTGTAGTGTTCGCGGGGCAGAATTTGTTAGGAGGACACTAGATGCAGGCCAATAGTAATTTGTTTGGCCCGCAGCCAACCTCTACACAAATAAATTCAATTTCATTAATACTAGAGTGTTTTATAACTCTAGATTTAAGTTTATCCTTTACGTAGACCGCCACACCGCCCCCAACACGACCTTTTCGATCATTACGATAAAGTTTAAATCCTGGAATTCTTACCATACTGGAAGGAATACGCTCCTGCAGCCAACTTTCAGAAATTAATAGAGCGTGCAATTTTGTGTCATGAAATATTTGACGCAATTCAAACATTTTAGCTCTTACACTACGCGCATTTAAATGACAGATGTCAAAACCATTCGACCTGGAGGAAAATACGTTAAGCATTGCTCTAACACCGTCCATATTTGTCATACTATTAACAATTTAAATGAGCTTATGAACTCACACGAGGATTCCCATAGATCAATCAGAAATGAGATTCTAAGAAAACGCAACATGCATGAATAGATCAACTCCAGACTGGATAAAGATATAAAGGTAGTGAGTATGCGTATGACAACTAGGCTGAAATTAAAATTATTACACAATATAGATGAAGATTTAGAGATACTAAAATGTAAGAATTCAAAAAGAAGAGATACATCAACATAGTAGTTCATTATATTAGTTAGTCTAGTTAAGAAAAAAAGAATTGAAAGACAAACATAAACAAAAATAAAATTAAAGTAAACCATAGAGTAATGTCGGTATGAATGTATCGATGATAACAGCAAGCCCTGATGACGTTAATTTGCAATAATTTCACTCAGCTGATCCAAACTGATCAATTTAAAAGCGGAACGAGATTCGTCTGTTTTATTATACACAAACCCATTTCTAGCGCGCACAGAAAAAAGTTTACCCTGCCGGCGTAGATTTAGAGCCGATTGGACAATTTTATTATTTTTAGCCGATAATCTCTCGAAACAATAGATTCGACTATCTGTAGTGAAACCGCTATCGATAGTATTCAGCTTCAAACTTCCATGCTTCCTGAAATTCTCGATCGACGTTCGGTAGCGCTGGGGAATTTCACAATCAATGACGTTGCACTTCTATGATCGACATTGGAATTTACTTTTGGACGGAAAGCTTCAATGTGAGATGATATGGTGTGGCCAATTTTAGCGCACATTTTATTAAAAATTACAGCCGGTTTAACTTCCTGAGAATTAGGTATGCCTATCACCTTCATATCACTGAGACGCTGTATGCGGCGAAGGTCATCATTATCCCGTTCGGGTTGGTTACATCTGCTTTCTAGGCTGGAGCATTTCGCTACTAATGTGCTTACTTTCAGTTCAAGGTTAGAGAAGGGCTCTTTCATTTGTGAGGATAAAAAATTTTCATGTTGCTGCAATTTACTGTCAATTAAAGATGTTAGCTTTTTGATGAGATTAACTTCACTGATGTTAGGCAAATTTAATTTAGGATTAGCAGATTCATTGCTATCAATCAGCTCATTTAATGCTGATTTAGCTCGAGTCTGTGCAGATGTAACGGTAGAACCATCAGAATTGTTTCTGGTGCGCTCAGCAGAGTGCTGGCCTCGAGATGGTTTTTTGGGCGACATCACTGAGGTGTTTATTGACTCGAAGATTAAATGAGTACACAATAAAATCAATTTTATGTCGACCGAAACACGTAAACTAAAGTAAATAATGAAAATCTTTAGCGGATAAAGAAGCTTAATAAAAACGAAACGAACTGCAGGAAATGTAAGCGTTTTGGGAAAAAATTACAGGAGCTATCGCAAACTCGTCTACTCACCATCGCACATCATTTACATCGTTGTCATTGTATAGCTAGGCTATGGCACCTTACGTTTGAACAGGCACAAATATTAATTCTGCTTTCCTACTCAAAGTTTCAACAAATATAAGGTTAGCTATATTCTTATATTATGTATTAGAATGTTATGGAACTATGTGGGGTGATGAAGTCCAGACTGCCAGCATGACCTGACAGATCACTCGACGGCTAGCTCGCCTCGGCTCATTGGCGGAGAGTGTGGGGAGGTTCCACGAAAAACCTGCCGCTGCCGTCTGCCATAATAAAAAAAAAATTAATTCGTGCCTATTCACCAAGACAAACCGGCACACATTCGGTCCTGAAGGATGGACCTTTACGTCAATTATCCGCGCCCAATAATGAAGGCGCCGATGGTATGCTTTCACTGCATGCCCCAACCACCTATCTGACTCTGAGGGCAGACATTTTCAGAGTCCCTTTTGACGCTCTGAAAGAACGAAGTAGCGGACCTAATCAACCTTCATCGAAGAGGTCTCCGGGAGAATGAGGAGGAAATGAAAACTCGTTAGGACTGCATCTGCTAATTTTCATAACTGTGGGGTTTATTACAATAACTAATTGCATGCGTGGCAGGCTACCTTATTACATATTATAAAGAAATGACGAGCACATCTGGATTTGTTCTTAACTAATCATTTTATATTGATTTTCCTTTTCTTAAATATCTTTCAGTTCTATAATCCTTTCTCATATTTCGTTTCTGAATTGATTCTAGAAAGAATGAGCGATATATACATGACTTGCTGATATACATATATAAGTAGTTGAAACTAATAAAAATTTCAATCAAAAATTATCATATATATAAGAAAAATTGCGTAAGTATTTACAAATTGGGAATCAAAAATTATTATATATAAGAAAAATTCGCAAGCCTATATATTCTTGGAATCCATAAAAATTGTGATGAAAAATAATTTTATATAAGAAAAGTTAACTCACTTGATACGTATATGGTAGGAATTAATAATAATGGTCTAATTAAAACTTATGATATATATGAGATAGATGTTTAAGTATGTTTTCGATATTCATAAAAAAAAACCTAATCAAACTGATGTTCGTAGCAGCGAGAAAAATGTATATATACTTGCATCTGAAACTAATAAATTCTTATTCAAACAAATAGAACAAATAAGATAGGAGTTTCTTATTTGTTCTATTTTGCCCTAACCTTTTTCTTACTGGCCTGAATGTTACTTTCCCCAGGGTTAACGATACGTTCGTAACAACGATTTCATATATTAATTGGAACTAGAGAGGAGAAGTAATATTAAAAAATTATACAAATATATAAGTACAAAAATATAAAAATTAATTATCATGCAAAGAGGCTACAACTTACATGGTTTTTTTGTTGTTACTCAGGTCTCACGAAGGGCCACCTCCGAGAATGACCTGTCAGGACTCTGTTAAAAAAACTGCTTTCGCAGAAATTATAATACTCCTGATACTACTTCCAAGAATTTTTACAATAATGCTGCAAAACTATGATTTTTCACGTGCATCGAAAACCCATGGAGCGACGAAATCTATACTAGAAAACATCTGTTGTGAAATCGATGTCCAAAGAGTTCTGAACGACTCTGCGATGTTTGTTGCACTGCGTTTTGAGAACATTTACTGCATCCATATACCAAAAAGCATATATACTGCGAAGTCGTTTATTTGCAACAGGAAAATGATCACCTATACGTGAGCCCTCCGGAGTCCCTGACGTATCGGGGTTGACCCTTTAAGTACTCAAAGTACGATTCTTCTTGAAATCCTCTGGACAACTTCTTACCCTACAGGTTCACGAGGAGATGAGCTGAGCGACAAATTGGCGGAAATTATTCATAAAGTGTGTGGGCCACCATCGGTAGATTTATATAGGTTATTGGATTCCTAGGCAGGAGTATTGTCGCCGTGAGGATTTTTCCACCGGTCTTGAAATTGTTACTCTTGAAATTGTTACTCTCTGTAGCTCTATGAATTCTTGTCCATACCAAAGATTTCGTAGACATAAAACTGGAATAGGTATTGCTATGAGGCTTCTTTTACACTCAACATTTTATCAATCCCCAACACGATTACTTGAAATAATTGTGATCTGAATGCATACAAATTTTTATTCTCTAGCCTTAATCACTATGCCAAGATCTTTTTTCCACAGGCAGCCGTCGATTGTCTTCTTCTCTTTCCTCATCCGCCTGTCAGAGCTCGTTCGACGAGTTTTTGGGGTGGGTTCAGCTGTCAGTTTCCACAGGTCGGCACACATGCTGCAGTATCTCTTCGTGTAGCATATTGCTATATGCAATGAGCTACGACCATAACAGGGCAGAGTGGTCTAGACCACCCGTGGTTCAGACAACGCTGAAAAATGGTCGACTGAGCTAGCCGGTCTTAAACATAGGCCTCATCGCTGTGGGCGACCAATGTGTGTCTCGCCCCACGACCCAATGAGCATTCCTCGTTACTCGTACTTGATCAGGACTGTTGCCCTGGCTTGACTGATGACGCATCGAGGACACATCATTGAAGTCTCGTCGGTCTTTGCTCCGACTTCGACATCCTTCTCCGTGTTGGAAATCAAAGGTGCATCGACAAGCTGGTAACCCAAAAAATTCAGCCGGTCGGTGTCTCTTTGCCCTCCTTCACCGAGATGCTGAGAAAGCCACGCGATGAGTAACCCAAAAAACTGATTGCTAAGCTTTCCCGGCACGACATCTCGCTCCGATTTCCGACCGGCGATTGTTCAAGGGTGTGTCCCCAAGGCGTCGTCAAAGTGATGACGTCGTCGATTTCATTTCCTAACTTGCTAACAGCCGTATACAGGACTGGATTCCAAAAGGTATATCACCCACAATTGACGGGGCAATTGGAGGGTTTCGCGATATGCTATAGTCTACCAGTGAAGCTGGCTGGATGCCTTCTTAGTGCTACCAGGATCTAGATTTAGTACTACTATGTTCGACGGTTGCCGATTAACGAAATGTTGTAGACGGACAGACAACGAAAAATCCTCCTAATGAGGCCGATCCGGAAGGGACGTTATCTACTCATAAGAGGTAGAGGTGTGCTGATGAGATTGAATTCCAACAGATATATCACCCACCATTGACGGGGCAATAGGAGGGCTTCGCGATATCCTATAGTTTACCAGTGAAGCTGGCTGGATGCCTCCTTAGGGCTACCAGGAATAAACGTGACAGTCGATAGATGACGGTTAGAGGATGGATATCACTGCCTGATGTCTTTGACGTGATAGACTCCTAGCAGTTTCCCTTCTAGATCTTCAAGCTCGTATAGGCAGTTTCCTTTCTTGGCTCGAGCCCGACACTTGACAATTTTTCGTCCCAGTTTAGCACTAGTCTACTGTTGGAAGTTGCTTTGCGAAAAATTCCGTCTAAATACCTCTTGACCCACTTTGAAATCAACAGGTTTCGCCCTGAGATTATAGGCTCTTGAACCCTGTTCGAACGCATGGTGTAAATTTTCCTATATTCTACGGATCAATCTCAGTTTGTCCTCAGCATCTACTCTCAACAGCTCATTGAGAGTTCCAAGGCTCGTCAAGATGGAATAGGAGCTGCCATGTTCAATCATTTGCTGACCGAAAAGTGTTCGATAAGGAGAGAAACCCGTGACTTGGTGGAAAGCGCTCCTGAGGGAACTAGTTATCTGACTTAGCTTCTCATCCCACTTTGTGTGTTCCTTCCGAATATATGCTCTAATCCCTGACAACAGAGACCTGTTTACCCAAACTGAGGCGTTTGCTTGCGGCGAGTAAACTGCCGTTCGCAAGTGCTTCACCCCATGCTTGTCCAGTAATCTGGTAAACTGAGCCGAGCAAAACTGGACTCCATTGTCAGAGACTATCATTTCCGGGACTCCAAACACATGGAACACTTCCGTCTCGACGAATTGGCACACAGTGAGCGTAGACGCTTTTCTCATAGGTTTGAGAATCGGAAATTTTGAAAAGTAGTCAAGAAATATTAAAATGCAGACATTTCCTCTCACTGACCGAGGATATAGACCCAGAAAATCGATATACAGCTTTTGCCATGGTCATTCTGTCACAGGCTGGACTCTCATAGGTGGTCTCAGAATAGTATTGGGAGCCTTCGTTTCTTTACACACGTCACAGGCACCTACGTAGCTTCTGACATCAACTGTCATTCGTGGCCAGTACAAGTGTCTTCTCAGACGTTCCAGTGTTTTCCTTATACCTCCGTGGGAAGCTAGTGGCGGATCATCCGCTCTTAAAACAACGTCGGAGACAAGGCCTCGTGGAATTCAAAGCTGCCAAGCTTCTTCCTCCTGAATCGGATCGCCTGTTCTCGGAACAGTCCGAATATACACAAAGCCATCCCTGACGCAAAGATGTGGTAGTTTGCCAGAAGTCGTTTTAACCTTATACTCCAGTTCCTCATATTCCAACGAGTTGAAATATGGAGAACTAAGGTCAACCTCCGGGCCAGGATCTTCGTTGCTGGACAGGCTGTCGAATTTAATGCATGAGAGCGCATCAGGGACGACATTCAGGCTTCCTTTTCGGTGCTCAATAGTGAAGTCGGAACCCTGAAGCTTCAAACTCCACCGAGCAAGTCTACCGCCGAGGTCCTTTTGAGACATCAGCCATTTCAAGTTCGCATGGTCAGTCACTATCTTAAACGGCATAAGTTCTATGAAGAGCCCGAACTTCTGTACGCTCAAGATTACAGCTAAATATTCTTGCTCTGTGACGGTGTAATTTCTTTGTGCTGAGTTCAACTTTTTCGAGACGTAGGCTATTGGCTTCTCGCGGCCATCGTCATCTAGTTGAAGCAGCACCCCACCAATACCTTGTTGGCTCGCATCGCACTGTATAACGAACGGCTTGGTGAAATCTGGACACACTAACAACGGAGCAGAGGTAAGTTTCTGTTTTAGCATCTCCAGAGACGTCTGGGCTTCAGGTGTCCACTTGAACTGACTAGGGTTATTCAAGGTGTCAGTTATGGAGGCAGTTAAATCAGCAGAGTTCGGGATGAACCGTCTAAACCATCCTGCCATATCTAGTGGCGTCGGGCTTGCCGAACAGTTTTAGGTGCCGGGTAGTCAACTATGGCTGAAATCTTGTCGGGGTCAGTTCTTATACCTCCTTTTCCGACAATGAAACCCAAGTATTTGGTATCCTTGATACAAAACTTACTCTTCTCGACGTTGATATTGAGACCAGCTTTCCTCAAACAATCCGCTATACGGGATAGCAATGACAGATGAGAGTCAAGGTCTGATGACAGAATCAGTAAATCGTCTAAGTAGACGAGAACATTTTCACGAAGATCGAAAGGAATGACTTTATCCATGAGGCGGCACATCGTTTGTGGAGCGTTGCATAGGCCGAATGGCATCACCGTGTACTGATAGAGAGGATGACCAGGTTCTGTAAACGCGGGCTTCTGTCTGGAATCAGCGTCTAGTGGGATCTGCCAGAATGCGTCCTTCAGGTCCAGGCTCGTTATTTAGTTTGCCGGAGGAAGTCGACTCAGAAGTACGTCTATCTGCGGTAGCGGATAGGCACCTTGTTCATAACAGAATTAACCTTCCTGGCGTCAAAACAAAGCCGAACCTCTCCAGGCTTCCTAACTAGAACAACTGAGCTCCGAGGACTCTCCTCTATCACACATAGCGATAGCTTCCGCTCTAATTCGGCATCCATCAAACTTTGTACTGCCGGAGAAATCGGATAAAACCTCTGTTTTATCGGGGTCGCGTCATTCGTTTCAATCTTGCGAGTGACCAACGAGGTCTTTCCCAAGCTAACGAGGCGAAAGAAGAGAAAAGCAGTTTGGTAGCTTCCAAGCGTTGTTGATGTAGACTGGAAAGAACATGGCGGTCGGTGTCAGGAGTAGCTAGTAAACCTGGTGTCACTTCTGCAACTATACCTGGGACATCTGGAGCCAACCCAAATAGACGCCAGAAGTCTATTCCTAGATATAGTGCTTGTGTGAGCCGAGGAACTACGTAAAAACGCACGTTTTGGGTCTTACCACGGAAAGTGATGTCCAACTTCACATGACCATGCACAGTCGTCATGGCACCATTCGCTACTTGAACCTGTGTCTGATACCTCGTCCATTCGATTTCTGCTTCTGCAAGCTTCCCTAGAGCTCCCTGACCTAGAATACTGACAGTGGCACCACTATCAAGTAATCAAGGCTCAGTTCGCCCGAGCAGCGTTACTTCGGTATACGGTCGAATGTCGTCGGGCATCGACACGGAAATTGTGCAAGTTTTTTCCTTTCCAGTCTCATCCGTCGACAGTATTCCCGCCAACGAACGGTAGATCTTTTCTTTCTTGGTCTAATATCCAGGTCAGGATACATACTGTCAGCTAACTCCGCCACTGAGGAGAAGCTTCGGTTTCTTGCGGCATTAGCGGATGTAAAACAGGCTCATGACCACTCGTCATAACAGAGCTTGGTGTCCGTTTTAACACTGAATTGCCCTAAGGCCAAATCTCCTGCTCAGTAACCTTGTCAGCTAAAAGTGCTGTCGGTGTTATCGGGACATCGAAATTTAAAGACTCTTCCAAGGAAGTGTCTAATAATGTCATGGGCTCCCCAGAATTAGAAATGGGAGCTTGAAGATCCGCGGAGAAGTGTATTAAGTTCTCCGCCTCTTTCAACGAATTCTTTATATAATCTGGTGGTTTGCTAATAACATCAGAATCACTGAATGATATCAGTAGGGGCTCGTCATGGTCTGCTAATGGAGCGGACCTTCCTCCTTGTTCAAGGCTTGAACTGGAGTATTCGTTAGGACTAGTTCTCGGGACGTTGACGCCGGTCGAGAAAAGGTGTTGGGATTCCCCGTCTCTCGTTTTTCTGTGCACAGTGTCCGCAGTTGGGCTTAAAAATGTTCTTGCGCCCGCATTCGTAGCAGAACCCTTGCTCTCTTACTTGTAGGCAGTCCTGGTAATAGTGACCTTGCTGATCACAATTCCAGCATACTACTGTGTGTTTGGTCGCAATGGCTGACACGTCACATAAGCTGGGGTCACTGCCTGTTGCTACTGCCAGTTCGGGGTTTATAGTCTGGAAGTCGTCAATCTCGTGTACTCGTTGGTTGCGGTAAGGGTTCCAACTACCAGCTGTCGCAATTCGTAGATGCGTGGCTTGAATTCGAGTAACGAGCGATCTTAACTGTCCTATCGTATCGGTCGAATGTAGGCATATCTTCTCCCGAATTTCAGGCAGGAAATTAGATTTGACAATTTCCAAGAATTCTTGGTCTGGCATGGCGTTCTGCAACTGGTCACGCAGCAACACCAAATGATGGTGGTACATGGCGAATAGTTCACCAGGCTTCTGCTTTCGCGAAATCAGCTGCAAGTGGATCTGTAAATCGTCCTTGGGCACTCCCCATTCAATTGACAACCCAGTCCTGACAAATTCCCAAGTTGGAAAGGGATTATGTCTTAATAACGACTAGTATCGGTCCTTCGCTGGTCCCGTCATTAAAGTGAGCAAATTCCTAACAAGGAGATCAAAATCTCCATCTAGAGCGGAGTGCGTGAGCGCTACGACTCAAAAAATAAACTCATCTACGGACAGCTCGGAGTTATTTCCGTTGTATGTCAGGTTCCATCTTCTGATCGGACTGCCTGATCGTCGTTATCCTACACTTGCAGGGATACGAATAGGTGGAACTGGTGGAGGTGGTATAAAATTTGGTCTAGGCTGACCGTGGCTGACCAAAAGGTGATGCCGGCCTGTTAAACGAATGCCTATGTGTGTCGTTGAAATCTTGCGGTGGTATCGGTTCACCCATTGAAGGAGGTGCCGTGAAAAATCGATTGGTGGCATTGCAGCTGCTACATGTGCCTAACGCTACTTGTCAGTTCAGTCCAAAATGCATTCAAGCTCTGCTCGAGGACTTCTCGAACTAAGTCCTGCAGCTGTATGCGCAGACCTGTCAGCATGGCTTCAGTCGCGGCGGAGTTCTGTCCACTGCCAGAAGGCAGTGGGCTATTTCGTCGCGAGTTGGGATTTGTATAGCCTTTTATAGTGGGGTACTAGACACGGAGTTACTGCCTCCCACACTGCTGAATAATGAGATATTACCTTTCCATGGGATGTTGATCTGGAATTCCAGGTGATAGGGATCTTCGACTGGTTGGTTGAATCGTCAAAGGTGGTAAATTTAATGTCGACATGGGAAGCAATGGATCGTGACTGACAGACTTTCCGGGCTTCGGCATATTCCGGACAGCGCCTGTATACTCAGTAAAATCATACTGAGTGAGATGGAACCTGCAGTTCGGGCAGTTTGAATGCTGTCCAATCCAGAGACATGCTTTGTGAAACACATGTCCACAGACCGTCTTCACTGGCTTCCTCTGTCCTGACCAGTCGCCCTCCTGGCAGATGGATCACGGCTCTGGTAACAGCATCGGTACCCCAGTTATTCGCGGCGGTGTTCGCGCTGTATCCATTGTGTATTCAGTCGTAAGTCAGGCTTTCAAAAAAATTACAAACCAAGGGTTTGAAAGGAATGTCAGGAAAATCCAAAGAATTCAAGAGTCCGAAGCTAACAGACTCTTCTAAAATTGAGATACCGAAATACCAATTTAAAAAGCCGAAAGTTTGGAGAAGTTGTCAAAAAAATTCAAGAAAAATCAAGGTTTCGGAGAAGTTTGCAAAGTCTTCCTAACTCGAGTTAAGAGAAATCCAAAAACTGGGAAGAGCTGTTAGAACTTCAGAAAGAATTCATCCAAAAGTTCTGATAAAGTGCAACAACAAAATTTTGAAAATCACTAAAAGTTGGAGAAATTCTGGTATTCTACTACAATTCTAAAGTCAACGAAATAAGGAAATATCACCTGTAATAAGCTTGTTCCACGATGTATTTAATGAACTGTCCACGATTTATGGCTAAAGAGCCGCTGTGATAATATTATCCCTTGGTGGCAAAGGGGATGCCGATATAGATTCTCAATGGCAGACTCTGCCGCTGTTTGATTTAAGGCAGAATATGCCGCTTTCTACTTGTATGGCAGAGTATGCCGATATACTTATGAGGCAGAGTATGCCGCTTTATATTGGATTGGCAGAGTATGCCGCTCTTTACATGATGAATTAAAAGACATCTTTCAAATATCTGATAAGTTCTGATTTTATTCAATAATAGCAGCTTATTTATATTAATCGATAACAAAGAATCAATATTTCATTATAATTCTAAAGGGGGGGATTATTGCAGAATTGCAATATACAAAATTAATAATCAGAAATCGTAGTGTCAACATTTTTGATCACACAATTCCTGATTGAGTCATAATCTATCGATATTGTAAAGCAATGACTTCAGGTGTGCATATTTTATCAATGAAGAATTATGCTTGCATAGCAGAATTGCTAGCGTTGCAAATTCTTCTTGAGGTCGAGAAAACTTTATTTGTTTTTATTTCTTTTTTCGATCTGATTTTTGTTTACTTTTATTGACTGTGGTCGTGGCTTTACACACCATTGGCGGTACATTAAACTCACGATTCATTACTTGTACTAACGAAATCATACCATTGAAAGATATACGTGCTAATCTGTATAACAACTTCAGCAATGAAACTCAAGCGTTCAAAAAAAATCGACAAAAATCATACCATTTCTCCCTCACCGTACAGGAGCTAACTCTTCACATAAAAATCTCCAGGCCGCTCTCTCTTTCAGGTCGGAAATATTGATGCAAGCAAGCGACGTGAATGTGTGCATGAAAAATGTTTGAGTTCTCTCAGAAATCTGGGAAGAGCCGGGTTGGAGAAGCTAGAGACTGAAAATGATACTAGAGACTCTTCAGCCAGGCAGTTACTGATTACTGAAGGTCTCCAGCATCACTTCCATCCTCCAACAACTATTTCCTTCCTCCTCACCTGATTGTCATGTCTAGCTAACCTTCCAACCGGGCAGAGTCACGAATCTGGTCAACTAGTTAGCTGAAAGCCAAGAAGTCTTCTCACAGATTCACAAATCTGTCCAGCCAGTTGGCCAACAAAGACTTGTCTCCGTGAGAGCTCATTCAAAAAAATTTGTGTGAAGCCACCTACCATTTCCAGGATTGAGGATTAACCAAAGTCAAACCTAAAGCCGAACTTTAATTTTCAAAAAAAAATTTCAAAAACTTTAAGACGTTACGTTACTTTACTCAACAAGTCAAAAATATCAAAATCTAAGTATGATAGGGCGTCATAGTCCCTTAGCCCGGCGAAACCATCGATAGAAATCAATGAAATTCCCTCCGGTAATGGATACATTCTAACAAAAGAATCAGAAATCAGAATAACCATTGTTACCTACCTTCTACTTTTTATAAATTCTTTGAGGAAATTCATCGTCTCACTTCCAGACGCAATAACTCCTTTTCTCAACTCTTTTCCAAATCTTTCTCTTAGAAGGCAACACCTCTTCTCACATTCTTCTTCTATAATAAAATAAAATAATACGAGTTTTACCGATTTCATTAATATTAAAATGTTTTAAAATTATTCGTTTTCCCACTTTTACAGCAACACGCTCCCAACTTTTCTGCTTTTCAATTTTGTTGTAGTAACTGGGTTGCTCCTTTTCGTAAAGCAGTTTTTCATCCCTCACAACTTCAATTAATTTTGAATACCAGTCATTCTCGTCTATTTCTTCTTTTATAAAATAAGTGTAATAACAATATTGCACATAAAAAAGTGACACATGGACGTGTTGACTTTCCGCCATTACAAATAATAATCTAATTTTACGACACGTAAGGCCTAACCACAATGTGCATATGCTAGCATATGCAAAGACACGAGCAATTGCTTTTCATAATAACAACCCACAATAGGAAAAATTTTAATTCCTTTCGTCAACTTCTGTCTGTACGCTCATGATCGTACTTTGCATGAGCAAATTTGATGGGTTGTGTAAATACTATACAAACGGTAGTGATGCATAAGGAAGCATTCCTGATATTTTCAAGGCTTGCATATGCAAGTTTACGCATATAGTGGTTAGGCCTATAGCGTTCTTACGGAATGAGCTGAATGAGCGAAACTTACCGCACCTTTACTAACTGCAATTTGAGTTTTGAACTTAACGAAAGTTCCTCTCACATGAGTTAAAGTTAATTTGGGTATGGCTGTTAAATTAAAGGGCGCGTTCACTTTACGTAAGTAAATGTACTTACGTATAAGTCTATTGTAGTTCAGCCTTTAATCTTATCGGTAGTAATAATTACTTGTAATTATTTGTCTGTGGTTATACCAAAAGTAATTTATCTAATATGTATGTCGGTGTTGTCATCATCATTATTAATTATTTTATAAATATAATGCCGAATTTTTCGCATCACATCACTGTTTTTTTAAAAAAAGGCAACAAGGTTTTCAAAACTTTACAATACCGATGTCTTCTTTTAGAACAAATTTGAAATAGAAAAACAAATATAAAAACCTTTTGTCAAATTTTGGTTTTATCTTCTAATTCTTAAAGAATAGAGTATTTTTATTTTTAATCAATTTTGAAGTAAAGTATATAGGGTAAATACACCAATTCGCGTCCACTACCCAATTTGCGTCCACTTCATTTAATTACATGCCATAAAAAGGCGAATTGACAATTAATAACAAGCGTGAGAAACGTAAGACAGAAAAATTTTGTTTGTTATGACAATGGAAAAAGGTAAAGATAATGTTAAAAAAAGTGATATGAAGATATGAAATGTTATAAAGCACAGAAGAAAAAGTAGTAGAACTAAGAATATAACAAAATTAAATTAGGAAGTAATGAAAATGTATTAACGAACAGTCTAATGAAAATGATGTAAAATGAAAAAATGTAAAATAAAAACAACAAAATGATAAGATTTAGAGAGCCAATACGAATATGTAAGGAACAGTGTAATCTGAACCGAACGAGGATTAAAACATTTTAAATTTTTAAGTCTGTTGCTCTCTCGACCTAGTTCCCTGCGGAATCTAGTTTTTCCGAGGCGGGAGGGATGCTATGGCCCAATACACGGGGGATTCTTCCAGCAGCCAGGGGCATATTCTGGTAAAATAATCGGCGATTGCTAAACAATTTCTTCGCATGGACTTGATCTGCAAGTGCAACCGTCGATTATTTTGCTGATTAGCCCAACAGCGCGTGGCGATGAGCGCTTAGTGGAGCAATCGACGATTACGATAATATTTTACCTCGCATGGTAATTATTATGTAAAACGATTGTTTACAACTTAGAAACTCAGGTGCGGCAGCCGGTAGAGCAAACGACAAGGTTGTGTCGTTTGTTTTCATATATTGTGAGCAAAGTTTGCTTCCGAAGATGGGGGCATTAAAAATCAATGACTGGTCTGCCGACTGCCCGTTAGTTATTCAGTGTCTTCAGGGATCAGTCGCATATTGTTTTGTTATAAGTGAGATCGGTTCGGAATACCCAAACGTATTTAGATAGGTCAGGAAAAGTTAATAAAGTGTAAGGAGTTTTATAAATTATTTCGAGCGATATTATTTATTCGAAAGTTTGAATTATATTCAGATAATTAATTGAGAGTTTTAATGATGCGATTGCATTGGGACACGACAACTCTAGCCTTGGAGAAAATTCCAGCTTTTCAAACAGCATCAACAGAACACTTCCAGATTCCTTTGGTTATGCAACAATTAACAACAAATTGTTAATTTGTGGAGGAAAGCTAGAGTACAAATCTCTTACCACGTCTTGTGAATTATTAGCGGCATACAGCCTTCGATGGAAAAAGCTCTCGGAAATGATAACAGAGGGGTATTGCCATCAGTGCATAAATTTTGGAAACAAAGTCTATGTATGCGGTGGAGGTGACACCACAGAACTTAAAGTAGTAGTTACATCGTACAAGTTTTAAATTTTGGAATAGAAGAATGGCACTTGGCTCCACAAATAAGGGAAAAGAAGAGCAAATGTTTGCCTAATGTGTATAAATGGGGCATTATATGCCGTTGGAGGAAAGACTGAAAACGTGGACGTGCTCAATCTGCGAACAAACAGATGGTAGACAGTTGCTAAAGGTAAAGGCATAAAGCGATCGTTCACTGTGTTGGAATGAATTCAGAGTTTATTGCTATACTTATGATAACTGATTCAGATTTGAAATGCGTGTTAGCGTACTTAGCGATAAAATTGTTTATAAATATAAATACTTTCATTCGGACTTAAATATCTTGGCGGTAGTTTTATGGCTTCGGTTACCAGGAAATTCCTGGTCGTCCTACTATGAAATATCTGCTGAATCTCGTTGAGCATAATCTGTATGGAACCATAGTGAAAACTTGTAAATCTTTCAAAAAAACTGAATTTTCTGAGAGAACATCAACTGCCATAGTATCTTTAAGTTATTAATTATATAATTAATGGAGAGAAATAATTTTTTTCTTTTGTTTTAATCTTAAACAATCTTTGTTTTCAATATTGTTGGTCACTTCTTATTTTCTTTTCATAAATTTGGATGTATTGGTGATTTGATGTCAAACTTCATTGAGCTTGAAGGAGATAGACGTATATAATATAGACCCATAGTCAAACTTGATGCCAGTTAGTTCATATTAACCGACAAGATTAGCTGACCAGTTTTTGTCGCAAGAAAACCCGTTTTCATGCCCTCGGGTCACATACACCCCAGTTACTACATTTCGCATATATTTTCCGTTCTTTCTTTCAGAGATATTAGTGCCCCCTTGTTAACAATTTTGTCATAGAAAGTCATTTTCCACGACGCACCAATTTCGGACAATCACGAGCGGAAAGCAGTTGTCTCGCCGAGAGTACTATCGAGCGGTGTACTCTACCCAGTTACTACATTTCGCATATGTTTTTCCGTTCTTTCTTTCAGGTACATTAATGCTCTATTGTGAAAATTTTTCTCGTAGAAGGTCATATTCCACGACGCACCTAAGAAAAGGGGAGCGCAGCTTAGGCTAGCAGACACTCCAAATAAAAGGTCTTACTTTGATAAGACTAAGTAACAACTTCATGTTTATTGATTAATTACTAGCTTATTTATAATAACGTAAATATGCTAACCTAAATTTAATTACTGTTATTACATTGTCTTTTGATAGGCACCTACATAGATGCCCGTGATTTGGGGCACGTTAAACCAAATCGCTTATTTGCACTTAAGTGCAGAAAGATGTGACGCAACTAGCTTGACCCTTATTACGCTGGCTGCAAAACATATAAACAAACGCATGTAAACAATTGTAGTCACTTCTTATGGTTGTGACATACATTTGGTTTAACGTATGTTTTGCTTAATTGCAATCATGTTAGCGATCGCATTTATTGTGATCGACAAATTGGGCAATGCATTTCGGGTCAATTGAATATTGCAATAATGCAGAATGTCCATTCTTACATTTTCAGTTGGTTTGTAATTTGTTGGTTTTTTTATATGTGCAAATACACATCACACAATAGAAATGTTTAGGACTGATCGTTTTCACAGTATCCGTAAAATAGCTAAATTTGTATATGGCAACACCAAGAATGGGTTGCCCGCGCATTTGTGGTCCGAAGTGCCATTCTTCTTTTCCGAAATCAATAATTTCCACGTTTTTTTTTCATCTCCATCACATGTTATAGTTAATAAATGCTAGTAAACAAGCGGCAAAGTTTCACACAAATTAAAATTCAACTCCAGCCTAAAGCACCACCATATACCGCCGATCAGTAATATATATATATATATAAAAGTAATATATATAAATTTATAAATTTATTTAAATACATGGTGTCCCGTAAGTCGACGTCAAGCCGGAATCGGGTGATAGACCAAATCATGACAAAACACTTGGTACAGTATTTCTTAGATTACGGCAAAAAAAAAATTTTCTTCAAGAAACCCAGTTTCGAAAAATTTCTTTTCACCTACTAAAAATGATTCTAGTGTACCCAAAGCTTGCCGTAAGACCGTAACTTTCAGATTTTAGTTTGAGTGAGATGGCGAGTCATTACATGAAGTGTGAGTGAGACAGATAGTGACGCTTTCAAGTTAGAGATCCTAACTTTTTGTTGTGAGGTAATTTGCATCGGCTTCCTTATGTGCGGCTGACGTAAAAACTAACGACGTAAAATAGTCTACACGATAACTCTAGAACGCGTTTACTCAGAGATCTGAAGTTTTGTGTTTTAAAAAATAATACAATTTAATAAAATTGACCAAATCGAGCAACCCCTGCCTGGTGCTGCCATACTAACCTTGGTTTTTCACTTTATCTCTTTTTTTCATCTAGGGTATGACATAATCGGTTTTGACCAGTCATAACTTTTTCCTTTGTTTTCTTTTATTATTTCTAATTGTATTTCACCTGTTTTTCTTATTCCTAATTTTTTTCTTTCTTTTTTTCTTTCCTTATTTTTGTTGTCAATAAATCTAGGAGCCAATTGCATAGCATTCAGAAAGTGAAATCAGAGTTGTCTTACAGTCGTCTGTAGTGGTAAGATGTGCCCAAAGCGATGGATATATTAGCCTTACAGACTCTGGAGGAGTTTCACTTTCAAGAGGTGGAAACTCCGAAAAGTCTATAGAGGTAGGATATATCCAGAGCAATGGAGCTATTAGCTTTATAGACTCTGAGGGTGTTTCACTTTAAAGAGCTGAAACCGCTCAAGAGCTCGTAGAGATAGGATGCGTCCAGAATGATGGATGTACTAGCGTTATAGACTTTGGGGAAAGGGGGGGGGTTTCACTTTCAAGAGTTGGAAATTCTCAAGAGCCTGTAGTGGTAGGATGTGTCCAGAACGATGGATTGAATTTGATTGAACTCCAATCAGTCTGATAATCTGCTTCTATCGTCTGCTCCAAATCGTTATCAAGTCTTTGACGAAATTTTTGAAGACGATCACTCTGAAGAGGACCAATCTTCACTGGAAATGGTCCAGTACACCCACAGTACACCAAAAAGAAATCTCCGTATAAAATACCTCGCAAATATTGTACAGCATTTCGGAGCAATATATCCGTACAGACGGAGAAGGTTTTTTCGTCTGATATGCGAAGAAAAAGAAAAATGCGCGACGTAAATTTATCGTTGCGCATGGAATTTAAAAGGCTTAAGAATGAAAATAGAGCACTTAAATCTGGGCGGTACTCTAAAGGTGTAATACAACAGATAGTTAGAGATTTACCAAAAGAAATAGGACTTATAGTAGAAAATCATTTACAAAACAAAGATAGAAGTAAACCAGGAAGAAAATATACAAAGCAGATAAAATTGTTTGCTCTTGAGTTATTTTGCCTGGCTCCGAAGTATACAAACGGATATCAGTGTCAATGGATCTGCCTTGCAAAACTTCTCTCGGAAAATATATATAGACGTGCCCTGGTATTAGTGCTACGCATGTATCAGCATATAACAATTAGTTCATCATATTTCGTTCGGAGGAGCAATGCTTGAATTAAAATTCACACATTCCAAATATTTTTTCAAAAAACTTTTTAATACTATCTTAAATTTACAAACCTGATGGGTGCTCTACCTTAACCTAAATTCCGCAGCTATGATACCTGCGATTGGCCAATAATGCTCGACGACTTGCAAGTGTAGAAAAAGGTCGACCTGATCTCCTTACTCGATGCTTCTGCTATTGCACCTTCAGTACTTTTCGTGCTATGAGCACGCTGGATACTTAGGGAATTCTGGAATCCGGACTTCCTCGATCCATTTCCTCTATTTACAAATGCTTCCCTTTATTTTCCTCTTTTTTCTTATTTTTTAATTGTCTCCGGACAACTGTCTCTTTCTCAATTCCTGTATTTTTTTTCTTTCTCTTTCACTATTATTTATTCGTCTACTTTCAATTTCCACCTTCTTTGTGACTTACACAACACAACAATTAACTTTTGCTTTTCATCACGCTTTATTAGTTTCTTCCTTATCCTTGCCTTTTTAATTTAACGCCGTCCTGAAGTCACCTTGACTTTAAGATTTTCCAAGATGTCCTCCGGAAGTCTCCTTGCTGGATACTCCTACTTTCGAATTTCGAACTAACTTGACCATGTGGTCAAATACGAAAGTACTTCGCCTAAAGCTGTGCTTACACCGTCCACCTGGCGGGATCCATTCTTTTGATTCTTACTATCCGTACCTAAACCTAATACTTTTACACTAAGGTCTAAATTACATAAATTGAGCTTATTAGCTAACCCTGATAAATCCGTTTTTCATTTCACAATTTCTTATTTACTCGAACTTACGATTAAAGTACTTATCCGATTCTGTAACTACGCTTATGTTCATAATATATATAATGTGCATACCTACTACCTTCGAGTTCCTTTAATTTATTACGAAATAACATCTGGCCTATTACTGATTCACTTCACATTTCTTCTGACAATTCTTTGTGACAGTTCTACTTTTAATAATATAAATTCGAAACAGTGCTTAGATTTTATTTTAATTTCTGTAAAATTAGTATTAATATGCGTTTAATTTCTATGCCGTGAATGAAGCAACCCATAGATGAAGTGTTATCTAGTGCCAATCAATGTGTCATTTTCAAAGCTTAGTGGATATTGCCAAAGATATTTATTGATATTTCACGGAATTTCTATATACTAGGATCAAAACTGTCTATTTAATACTGAGCCAGAGAACACATGGAATGCTCTTTGCTTCTGCGCTTCGATACTATTATCTTTCTTTTAATCATTTACGTTTAAAAGATTTATTTCTGGATACTTTAAGCATGAGCCTATGTGAGCATGGAGATATCTTGGAGTATTGTTATCAAAAGCTTCTTCATTCTGCCTGCGTATTTGGAGCGTGCTTGGCATCATTATTTGACTTCTTTATTTACATTTTCACACATTTTTTTTTAAATGTTATATTTTGATTTAGTTTCATTTACATAATGTTTTTTTTAGGAGCGTTTTATTTTGCTTTCTTCACACATTCTTTGACAACCGGAAGTATTTGCCAACAATCACCCCTCATAATAATAATCATATCTCCGAATGTTCTATTTATTCCTGTTATCTCGCGTAAAAGGCGATCAAAAGCTTGAAAACCAAATTTATGAGTCATTGTACATCCATCCCATTCAATGACTTTTGGGGATTTTATCTCTAAGCCCTGAGGTGAATTTGGTCTTATATTGCAAACGGACGATTCGTGAGGGTCAATTGGTAGCTTGAATCTGGAATGGACTGTAGTGTCACCCTTAAGAAGTATAGCAGCAAGTCGAGACCAAGCAACAGCAATTGCAACTTTTCCATTTACTCGCACTTTGTTAAGAATTGCATTCAGAACAAAGCTTTAACCTGCACCAGTCAAAGCATCCAAATGGAATAATTTTGCATTAGATGTTGGTTACTGAATATACAGAACGCTGACTGATTTTTGTATAATTATTGAATAGTACCGATACCGACCGCCGTGAACTACCGAAGATGATCTCTCTTATCAGTTGAACATGAATGAAATGAAAATGAGAAATATATGTACACAGCACTGCACTTCTGAAAGGTATTAGAAATGATACAATTTAAGTGCCGTCTGGTTACTGAATATACAGAACGCTGACTGACTTTTGTATAATTATTGAATAGTACCGTTACCGACCGCCGTTAACTACCGAAGATGATCTCTCTTATCAGTTGAACTTGAATGAAATGAAAATGAACAATATATGTACACAGCACTGCACTTCTGATAGGTATTAGAAACGATACAATTTAACTGCCCTCTGGTTACTGAATATACAGAACGCTGACTGATAGGTATTAGAAACGTTTCAATTTAAGTGCCGTCTGGTTACTGAATATAGAGAACGCTGACTGATTTTTGAATAATTATTGAATAGTACCGATACCGACTGCCGTTAACTACGGAAGATGATATCTTTTATCAATTGAACTTGAATGAAATAAAAATGAACAATAAATGTACACAGCACTGCACTTCTGAAAGGTATTAGATACGATACAATTTAAGTGCCGTCTGGTTACTGAATATACAGAAGGCTGACTGAGTTTTGTATAATTATTGAATAGTACCGATACCGACCGCCGTTATCTACCGAAGATGATCTCTTTTATCAGTTGAACTTGAATGAAATGAAAATGAACAATATATGTACACAGCACTGCACTTCTGAAAGGTATTAGGAACGATACAATTTAAGTGCCGTCTGGTTACTGAATATACTTAACGCTGACTGATTTTTGTATAATTATTGAATATTAGAAACGATAAAATTTAAGTGCCGTCTGGTTACTGAATATACAGAACGCTGACTGATTTTTGTATAATTATTGAATAGTTCCGATACCGACCGCCGTTAACTACCGAAGATTCTCTCTTATCAGTTGAACTTGAATGAAATGAAAATGAACAATACATGCACACAGCGCTGCACTTCTGATAGGTATTAGAAACGATACCATTTAAGTGCCGTCTGGGTACTGAATATACTGAACGCTGACTGGTTTTTGTATAACTATTGAATAGTACCGATACCGACTGCCGTTAACTACCGAAGATGATCTCTCTTATCAGTTGAACTTGAATGAAATGAAAATAAACAATATATGTACACAGCACTGCACTTCGGAAAGGTATTAGATACGATACAATTTAAGTGCCGTCTGGTTACTGAATATACAGAACGCTGACTGATTTTTGTATAATTATTGAATAGTACCGATGTTATTCACTGACACGGACTTATGGAAGTAAGTAGAGAAATTTTCCTTACTTCCCCGCGTAAACTTCTAAGCGAATCAATAGTAGGTATAATAAATAGAATTCCGACACTTTATTTTAAGAGTAACTTTATTGATTAATATTAATAGTTCTGAACGCGAGCTAAAGCAACTTAAGACTAAATTCTATTTACAGTATTATACAGTTCTGAGTTTCATTTCTTATCTGAAAAATTATGCTTACTTAGCTACTAAATAATCAAGACTTTAGCTACAGGAAGATCCCGAGTAAACATCATGCATTCCGATTACCATAGCATATAATTAAACGAAATATGATACTCTGGCGGAGCATTGCGATAGTGCAGAGTAATGTTATTTAGAAAATAATAAGCTCAAGTTGAATAAAGGAAAATATTTGGATCACAAATAAAAACATTAATTTCTTTTGCTACCTTGCATCTTTTATCCATAACACCTCCCCCCATAGGAGGAACAATATTTCTTTAAAAAATTGTTTCAAAACATTATCATAATTACAAATCCAAATCTTGATCTTCGATTCTAAGGACGCGCGAAGTGCGATGTCCTTCTAATGCTGGTCTTGATTGTTCACTATAATAATGTGCTATGTTTTGTCTTTCTACAAGTGGTCTCTGTGTCCTTATATTAAAGCAATTCTTAAACATGGTTATTTTGCTACATTTGATGTATTTTATACTAAAGTAAATTAATAGTATCGTAATTATAAGAGCGATAGTGAAAACTCCTCCCTGAACTCTCTCTGGTATTGGTCTTAATATATCCTTTAAAAGGTTCTCTTGATTCTGTAAATCTATACTTAAATCGTGCACATCTTGTAAATTTGTCTTAATTCCTGATAAAAGCTTATCTTTTAATTTAGTATTTTTCAACCTTATATTAATACATTCTTCTAGTTCAAAATCATATTTGTCTTTATTTATGTAGCTGTTACTGATATTATTAGTAGTTATTTCCGTTTCAACTGTTACAAATTTACAATTGGAGTCTAAGAATAAAATACCAGTTTCTTTAATAATACCTTCTTCGTGAACATTAGCACATTTACATTTATATTTTGTAGGGTTATTAATTGCGAATATATATTTATTAAAGTCTATTTTATAAAAAACTTCAAAATTACTAGTGATCTGCTTCATCTTACAATTTTCAATGGACCTTCTCATAGTGTTATACATAATAATTTCCTTACAAACGTAATACTCGTTGAATTTTTTACAATCATTTAAATTAGAACTGATTGAATAGCCTTCTTTATCATTACTAACAAACAGATAATTGCTGTGAATATCAAATATGAAACCTTGATTATCCCTCAGGACTGGTAATCTAATGGTTTCATATAATTCATCGTTATCTTTCTTTAGAATAGGGATTTCTAGAATTATTTTAATAATTTCATCAACCAAATATGCCTTAATTTTACTTTCTTGAATTAAGTTGTGATAGTTTTCGAGAGTTGGTTCAAATAATAGATCTTCTTTATAAGGGTGTTTTTGTAAGATCTCAAAGAATTTTATTGGTTTCAGTATAAAAGGATGTACAATATTTGCACTTATTAATAAAATAGCTTGCTCTAAAATATCTGTTTCGATATCCAAAGCTAAAGTTTTATCAAGAATTTGCCTATGTATCCGCTCAAAGTATTTGTTGACTTCAATTTCTTGTTTAACACTATATTCTTCATTAATTAAATTGTTAATTTGGTTTATTATTTCATTAAGTTTTGCCTCGTGAGCATAGTAAGTATTGTGAAGAGTTTTGTACTCCTCGTTTAAAGACTTCATAATCACAATTTGAGATTTGAGGCTTGATTGTATATTTTCATTAGTATTTTGTAGAGCTTGTACAGCCATTTCATAAAATTCCCTATCTTCGCTATCCATTGTACCGAATAAACCCTTTAATCCTTTACCGACAAGG
Source organism: Dioctria linearis (assembly GCA_963930735.1). Lineage (NCBI taxonomy): Eukaryota > Metazoa > Arthropoda > Insecta > Diptera > Asilidae > Dioctria > Dioctria linearis. The sequence goes on from OZ005740.1 coordinate 210,098,435, forward strand.
TTAATTAAACCCCTCTTTTGCTTACTTCTACCAATGACATTTCTTCTAATTCCAAGCAAATTGTAAATATCATCCAATCTTCTATTAATTCTATTAGTATGCTTTAAAACCTTATTTTTTATTTCGTCGCACTCTAACTTATAACTAGTACATACGTCACCTAATCTTTGAGACTGTTTAATTATGTTGTCTATGGCCAATTCTAATTCATTGATATCTACCGAGTTGATGATTGAGATTTGTCCCTTGATCGATTTCACCTTTCCGATTTGTTTAAAGTATATCCCATTAGAGCTTATCTCCAGGATTCTAATTGCTCGGCTGGTGGTTGACCTATAAAATGTTTTATTTTACTTTTGTTATATTTGATATATACATTATTTCTTCTAATTACTACAGAATCGCCTAATATCTTTATAATTTTAAAAGGCCCCGAATATTTTTCACTAGACTTGTCTCTTTTCTCGTTTTCTACAAGTATAAGATCATGAACTTTAAAATTTGGGATCTTAGAACCTAGTTTCTTATCGTAACGTTCTTTTGCCTTAACTTTGGATTTGTGTAGATTTCTTTTCGCTTCGAGTTCCATCCGAAGTAATTTTAGTTGTAATTCCTGCGTGTAGTCCATTGTAGTCTTAAACCTCATGTCACCGATTTCACTAGGAGTATTCGCTTTCCTTCCGAATAGCATTTCATGTGGGGTAAATCCTGTACTGTTATGTTTTGTTGTATTCTGACAAAATGCTGCATATCTGAACAGTTTAGCATATTCAGGTTTGGTTTTATCTTTTATTACTAGCCTTAAGTATTCTCCTAGTCTAGCATGCGCTCTTTCTGCTGAACCATTACTTTGCGGATATGCACTACTCGTTCGTATGTGTTTTATTTTGAATAGTTTGCAAATTTCCTTCATGAGATCGTTAGCAAATTCACCACCATTATCAGTTAAAATATATTTTGGTATGCCAAAATATAATATCCATTCATTTGTAAAAGCTCTAGCAATTGTTTCACCTTTTTTATCTTCAATAGGTATATATTTTATGTATTTACTCAAGTCGTCCTGAATAGTGAGACTGTATATGATCTTCTTACCATCTTTATAAGGTCCAGTGAGATCCATTGACACTTTTTCTAAACAATATTCTACGCTCGATACAATATTCATTCTTGCAGGATGCCGATTTATCTTTTGTTTCTGACAAGGTATACACTTTTTTATGTATTCTATGACGTCTTTGTTCAAACCTTTCCAATAAAACAATCCTCTTATTCTAGAAATAGTTGCTTTTTGTCCGCCGTGACCACCTATTAAACCTTCGTGATTATCTTTGATTATTTTCAGTTGTTCTTCTTTATCTGTAATAACTCGTTTATTATTTTTTTGGGACTCCTCTAAGCTAAAATCATTAGAGCTGTCGCTAATGTTACCTTCATTGTCCTCTATATTTCCATTTAAATTAATATTACTTGGATCATCTTGTCCATAATTCTCTTCCAGAATTGCTCTTAAGTCTTCTTCTGTATCTTTAATGTTTTTATTGGCCTCAGATAGAGTCGCTAAATCTGATTCGTTGTTAATTAAATCATCCCCAAAATTTTCTTGTATCATATTTTCTAAATTCCTACCAAGTTCGTCATTTTCGACTTCTACTGGAAAAACTATATTTCTACTTAGTTCATCTGCTACAACATTATCTACTCCCTTTTTATAAACGATGTCATACTCGTACTCTTCAAGATGTAGTCGCCATCTTACCAGCCTTGATCCTGGATTTTTCACACTAAATAGCCAGGTTAAGGGCCTATGATCCGTTTTAATTTTAAATTTCTTCCCATAAATGTATGGCCTAAACTGCTGCACGGCCCAAACCACAGCTAGACACTCCTTTTCCGTAGTACTGTAATTAACTTCTGCCTTGTTGAGTGCTCGACTGATGAAATGAATTGGTAAATCTCTACCATTGTATTCTTGAGATAATACTGCCCTAGTCCTACATTGCTTGCATCGGTGGTTATAATAAACTTTTTGCTATAATCGGGATATTGTAGCAAGGTGAAATTCTTCAGGCTTCCTTTTAATTCTGCGAAACTATTTTTCTCTCTCTCTCCCCAAGCAACATTATTTTTCAATAATTTGTGCAATGGAGCAGCAATAGTACTGAAATCTTTTATAAACTTACGATAGTATCCTATCATTGCCAGAAAACTTTTGATCTCTTTCTGATTCTTAGGCTCTTTGAGTGCATCTACAGCATCAATTTTTTTCACATTAGGTGAGACACCTTTGCTAGTAATTGTATGTCCTAGATAATCTACTTGTCTTCTCATAAATTCTGATTTATCTAATTGTACTTTAAAATTAGCATTCTTCAATCTCAATAAGACTTGTTCCAACATCTTATTATGTTCTTCAGGATTTTTACTGTAGACGACAATATCGTCCAAGTATACAAATGTACCCTTTCCTATTAAGTCACTTAAAACCATATTCATCATTCGCTGAAAACAAGCTGGTGCATTCTTCTGACCGAAAGGCATTCGAGTAAACTCAAAATGCCCATAAGGCGTCGTACTTAGCGGAATTTAATGAAAACCTGAGGTCAGGTCTAGGGTTGTGAAATACTTTGCCCTATCCAGCTGATCGAGAATTTCTTGGATGTTTGGGATAGGAAATTTATCGCTTACAGTTATCTCGTTTAATCGGCGATAGTCTATTACCGTTCTCCATTTCATTTTCCCGCTGCAGTCTAACTTTTTGGGCACGACCCATATTGGACTTGACCAAGGTGAAATACTATGGCGAATCACCCCGTTTTTCAAAAGTTTTTGAGTTTGGGAGTTGACTTCTTCTTCATGTATCTTCGGATATCGATACGTCTTAACGTTAAGTGGAACGTCGCTTGTTGTTCTTATATGGTGGCTTATAACTGAAGTAACTGTGAGGTCTTCATCTTCTAAACTAAATATATCACTAAATTCCCCTATTATATCTTTTAAAGATTCTATTTCTTCATTCTTCAGATGTTCCTTCCGAATTTGGTGCTGCCAGATTTTATCTGTCCTATTACTAACCTCTTTTGAAAGAAGTTTGGATCGTTTTAACATCTCTTCCCTATTTATCACTTTATTCACATATTCAGATGTCAAATTTGGTTTATTTTTAAACAGTAATGTAATCTTTATTTCATCGTTGTATAGTATATTATTATAAAGATCGAAAGACAATACCATCATAACACCCTATTACATCTTCTCTTACAACATAGAATTTAATTTTTAAGAGATCATCACTTCCAAATTTTTCATTGTAATAATTCATTTCTATTTTGGCGCTTCCAATACTACAACGATTAGACCGACCTATTCCTTTAAAATACACTATATCATCAAAATTAACGTCATCTTCATAAACACATTTTTCTTTTATTAAACTTATTCCTGCACCCGTGTCAATTAAAAATTTATACTCTTGTTTATCGTAACATAGTGTTATGTGGGGGCTTTTGCTGTAATTTGAAACAATACCCCCTACGATTGTTCCTTTTTCCGAAAATTTGAGCCATTTTCTTTCATTGGTACTTGCGGTACAAATCCTTTCTTTCCAGTATCACTAAAATGTCTTTTGCATTCATTGGTAGTATTATTTTTGTATATTGATTCCTTACGGTTATATTTACTGCTATCCCTATAACCATTTGGTCTGTTTCCGAAATTCTTTTGATTATAATTATTTTTAAATTTGAAACACTCTCTAGCCATATGCCCTGTACCACCACATGAATAACACTTATGATCAGAGTGATTAATCCTAATCAAATTTTTATCTGTATATTCTCTTTCTTTAATTTTACTGTATCCTAAGCGAATATCTTCCTCCATAGCCAAGTGGCTGGCTTCAGCTAAACTTTTTGGGCGTTGTGTATTAACAAAAGTACCTAATTCTTTATGTAAACCGAATATATATGCATTCAGCATATCTTTTTCTATCGCTATTTTCTGCCCGTAATAGGTTGTATCTTCTAAGCTTTCATTAAAAAGACTCTGTATGCGAAGACGCGTTAATGTTTCGACCCTTTGCGTGTACTGCATAACAGTTTCATTTCGCTGTTGCCTTAATCTTGTCATTTCAAGATGAAGTTGCATTGAAGAATATGTCTCTCTAAAAACTCTGTTCAATTCATGCTTTAGTTCTTCCCATGTACTAAGCCTCTTATTCATTAATATGGTTTCCGCATTTCCTGATATCCTACTTTTAATTATTGGAAGTAAACACTCTTTTTGCTCTTTCGTAGCAATACTCATCGCGTTCTCACAATTTTGAGTAAAATTATATGCTTTAGATGGGTCACTATCAAAATATGTAATTATTCTAATAATATTTTCTAAACTCATTTTGATTTTTTCATTATTTCCGACATTTGCAATTTCAGGAATTCTATACACATGTTTTCGAGTAGCACCTTGACCTATTTCTAGATTTTTTAAGCCTTCTGATAAATTTTCTACTTTTTCATTATTATCGTTTCCGCGTGAATTAGCTTTGTCTTCAAAAGTTTTTCCAACTGTGGACTTATCCCCATATTTTTCAGTTATTCGCGAATCGTTTCCTGTTTCCATTATTCCGTCTTCACTACCGAAATCGTCGGATAACAAATTTAGAAAAGTTCTACGTTTATAAGTACGAGAAATATAAGACACTTTATAAATTTCTTCTTGGTTATCTCTAAATTCGATTTTATCATTTGAGATTAGCTGTCCCAAAGTTAATTCGACTGCAAGGCCACTACTTTCGCCTACACAACAAAAATTTTTCTTTAAAGTATTTTCGTCAAAACTATATTCAGACTCACTTGTATTAATCATCGTGGCAAGTTTGTTAAGGATTAATTTCAGTATTTCAAAATAATAAACACAGCAATAAGATTCGTTGATAGTTCTCTCAAAACATAAAACAGATATATGTATATAGATTCAATATAAATATACTTTTCTTTTCCTTTCTCTCTTTGCACCACGAGAACAAAAAATTTTTATAATGTATATGTAAAATCTTAAACCCGTCAGGAAAAGTATAGATGTGTATACTATGCGTTTTTATTTTAGTTTTTTTTTTACCATAGATTCAATAACTTTGAACTTCACACGCACTTTTTCGTTTATTTATTCATTTATGTAATCACTATAAAGTATAAACCTTCTACTTTACTTAACAGTAAACATATATTCCAAAAAGAAAATAATTAAAGGTAATTTAAAAAGAATCGACTTACAATAATAATAAAAATGTGTAAAAGTTTCGCATCATCTTATACGCCAATAGTCATTCCTCTATTTTGAAATCAATCTCCTTGAAGCAACTAAAATCTTCTGGATATGGTGGGAAACGATTATTTCTTTCCTCCTTCCTTCTTGAATGATCAATAATTGCCTAATTTGATTTTGTTGACAATTGAGTCGATTGAGTCGCTTATTGTGGCTCCGTTCCTCTTTCACGTTAGCTTCAAAAATAATTAGTGCGCCCAAAAGATTTGAAGATTAACTTTGTATTGCAACACTTATCTTTGAGACGTGTTTTAAATTAGAATCAGAATTGTGTAAAACAGATGCACCCGTTACATATAATTTATATATGTGTATTGCACACACAATTATAGGTAACATTCGTACGCACTGAGATATTTATTTTCAATTAATTTTACCCCTGCCACCAAATGTTATTCACTGACACGGACTTATGGAAGTAAGTAGAGAAATTTTCCTTACTTCCCCGCGTAAACTTCTAAGCGAATCAATAGTAGGTATAATAAATAGAATTCCGACACTTTATTTTAAGAGTAACTTTATTGATTAATATTAATAGTTCTGAACGCGAGCTAAAGCAACTTAAGACTAAATTCTATTTACAGTATTATACAGTTCTGAGTTTCATTTCTTATCTGAAAAATTATGCTTACTTAGCTACTAAATAATCAAGACTTTAGCTACAGGAAGATCCCGAGTAAACATCATGCATTCCGATTACCATAGCATATAATTAAACGAAATATGATACTCTGGCGGAGCATTGCGATAGTGCAGAGTAATGTTATTTAGAAAATAATAAGCTCACGTTGAATAAAGGAAAATATTTGGATCACAAATAAAAATATTAATTTCTTTTGCTACCTTGCATCTTTTATCCATAACACCGATACCGACCGCCGTTAACTACCGAAGATGATCTCTCTTATCAGTTGAACTTGAATGAAATGAAAATGAACAATATATGTGCACAGCACTGCACTTCTGATAGGTATTAGAAACAATACAATTTAAGTGCCGTGTGGTTACTGAATATACAGAACGCTGACTGATTTTTGTATAATTATTGAATAGTACCGATACCGACTGCCGTTAACTACCCAAGATGATCTCTCTTATCAGTTGAACTTGAATGAAATTAAAATGAACAATATATGTACACAGGACTGCACTTCTGATAGGTATTAGAAACGATACAATTTAAGTGCCGTCTGGTTACTGAATATACAGAACGCTGACTGATTTTTGTATAATTATTGAATAGTACCGATACCGACCGCCGTTAACTACCGAATATGATCTCTCTTATCAGTTGAACTTGAATGGAATGAAAATGAACAATATATGTACACATCACTGCACTTCTGATAGGTATTAGAAACGATATAATTTAAGTGCCGTCTGGTTACTGAATATACAGAACACTGACTGATTTTTGTATAATTATTGAATAGTACCGATACCGACTGCCGTTAACTACCGAAGATGATCTCTCTTATCAGTTGAACTTGAATGAAATGAAAATGAACAATATATGTACACAGCACTGCACTTGTGAAAGGTATTAGAAACGATACAATTTAAGTGCCGTCTGGTTACTGACTATACAGAATGCAGACTGATTTTTGTATAATTATTGAATAGTACCGATACCGACTGCCGTTAACTACCCAAGATGATCTCTCTTATCAGTTGAACTTGAATGAAATGAAAATGAACAATATATCCACACAGCACAGCACTTCTGAAAGGTATTAGAAACGATACAATTTAAGTGAGGTCTGGATACTGAATATACAGAATGCAGACTGATTTTTGTATAATTATTGAATAGTACCGATACCGACTGCCGTTAACTACCCAAGATGATCTCTCTTATCAGTTGAACTTGAATGAAATGAAAATGAACAATATATCCACACAGCACAGCACTTCTGAAAGGTATTAGAAACGATACAATTTAAGTGAGGTCTGGATACTGAATATACAGAACGCTGACTGATTTTTGCATAATTATTGAATAGTACCGATACCGACTGCCGTCAACTACCGAAGATGATCTCTCTTATCAGTTGAACTTGAATGAAAGGAAAATGAACAATATATGTACACAGCACTGCACTTCTGAAAGGTATTAGAAACGCTACAATTTAAGTGCCGTCTGGTTACTGAATATACAGAACGCTGACTGATTTTTGTATAATTATTGAATAGTACCGATACCGACCGTCGTTAACTACCGAAGATGATCTCTCTTATCCGTTGAACTTGAATGATATGAAAATGAACAATATATGTACACAGCACTGCACTTCTGATAGGTATTAGAAACGATACAATTTAAGTGCCGTCTGGTTACTGAATATACAGAACGCTGACTGATTTTTGTATAATTATTGAATAGTACCGATAGCGACTGCCGTTAACTACCGAAGATGATCTCTCTTATCAGTTGAACTTGAATGAAATGAAAATGAACAATATATGTACACAGCACTGCACTTCTGATATCTATTAGAAACGATACAATTTAAGTGCCGTCTTGCTACTGAATATTCAGCACGCTGACTGATTTTTGTATAATTATTGAATAGTACCGATACCGACTGCCGTTAACTACCGAAGATGATCTCTCTTATCAGTTGAACTTGAATGAAATGAAAATGAACAATATATGTACACAGCACTACACTTCTGAAAGGTATTAGAAACGATACAAGTTAAGTGCCGTCTGGTTACTGAATATACAGAACGCTGACTGCTTTTTGTATAATTATTGAATAGAACCGATACCGACCGCCGTTAACTACCGAAGATGATCTCTCTTATCAGTTGAACTTGAGTGAAATGAAAATGAACAATATATGTACGCAGCACTGCACTTCTGATAGGTATTAGAAACGATAAAATTTAAGTGCCGTCTGGTTACAGAATATACAGAACGCTGACTGATTTTTGTATAATTATTAAATAGTACCGATACCGACCGCCGTTAACTACCGAAGATGATCTCTCTTATCAGTTGAACTTGAATGAAATGAAAATGAACAATATATGTACACAGCACTGCACTTCTGAAAGGTATTAGAAACGATACAATTTAAGTGCCGTCTGGTTACTGAATATACAGAACGCTGACTGCTTTTTGTATAATTATTGAATAGTACCGATACCGACTGCCGTTAACTACCCAAGATGATCTCTCTTATCAGTTGAACTTGAATGAAATGAAAATGAACAATATATGTACACAGCACTGCATTTCTGATAGGTATTCGAAACGATACAATTTAAGTGCCGTCTGGTTACTGAATATACAGAACGCTGACTGATTATTGTATAATTATTGAATAGTACCGATACCGACTGCCGTTAACTACCCAAGATTATCTCTCTTATCAGTTGAAATTGAATGAAATGAAAATGAACAATATATGTACACAGCACTGCACTTCTGATAGGTATTAGAAACGATAAAATTTAAGTGCCGTCTGGTTACAGAATATACAGAACGCTGACCGATTTTTGTATAACTATTAAATAGTACCGACACCGACCGCCGTTAACTACCGAAGATGATCTCTCTTATCAGTTGAACTTGAATGAAATGAAAATGAACAATATTTGTACACAGCACTGCACTTCTGAAAGGTATTAGAAACGATACAATAAGTGCCGTCTGGTTACTGAATATACAGAACGCTGACTGCTTTTTGTATAATTATTGAATAATACCGATACCGACTGGTGTTAACTACCCAAGATGATCTCTCTTATCAGTTGAACTTGAATGAAATGAAAATGAACAATATATGTACACAGCACTGCACTTCTGAAAGGTATTAGATACGATACAATTTAAGTGCCGTCTGGTTACTGAATACACAGAACGCTGACGGATTTTTGTATAATTATTGAATAGTACCGATACCGACTGCCGTTAACTACCGAATATGATCTCTCTTATCAGTTGAACTTGAATGAAATGAAAATGAACAATATATCCACACAGCACAGCACTTCTGAAAGGTATTAGAAACAATACAATTTAAGTGACGTCTGGATACTGAATATACAGAACGCTGACTGATTTTTGTATAATTATTGAATAGTACCGATACCGACTGCCGTTAGCTACCGAAGATAATCTCTCTTATCAGTTGAACTTGAATGAAAGGAAAATGAACAATATATGTACACAGCACTGCACTTCTGAAAGGTATTAGAAACGCTACAATTTAAGTGCCGTCTGGTTACTGAATATACAGAACGCTGACTGATTTTTGTATAATTATTGAATAGTACCGATACCGACCGTCGTTAACTACCGAAGATGATCTCTCTTATCCGTTGAACTTGAATGAAATGAAAATGAACAATATATGTACACAGCACTGCACTTCTGATAGGTATTAGAAACGATACAATTTAAGTGCCGTCTGGTTACTGAATATACAGAACGCTGACTGATTTTTGTATAATTATTGAATAGTACCGATAGCGACTGCCGTTAACTACCGAAGATGATCTCTCTTATCAGTTGAACTTGAATGAAATGAAAATGAACAATATATGTACACAGCACTGCACTTCTGATATCTATTAGAAACGATACAATTTAAGTGCAGTCTGGTTACTGAATATTCAGAACGCTGACTGATTATTGTATAATTATTGAATAGTACCGATGCCGACTGCCGTTATCTACCGAAGATGATCTCTCCTATCAGTGGAACTTGAATGAAATGAAAATGAACAATATATGTACACAGCACTGCACTTCTGATAGGTATTAGAAACGATACAATTTAAGTGCCGTATTGCTACTGAATATTCAGCACGCTGACTGATTTTTGTATAATTATTGAATAGTACCGATACCGACTGCCGTTAACTACCGAAGATGATCTCTCTTATCAGTTGAACTTGAATGAAATGAAAATGAACAATATATGTACACAGCACTACACTTCTGAAAGGTATTAGAAACGATACAAGTTAAGTGCCGTCTGGTTACTGAATATACAGAGCGCTGACTGATTTTTGTATAATTATTGAATAGAACCGATACCGACCGTCGTTAACTACCGAAGATGATCTCTCTTATCAGTTGAACTTGAGTGAAATGAAAATGAACAATATATGTACGCAGCACTGCACTTCTGATAGGTATTAGAAACGATAAAATTTAAGTGCCGTCTGGTTACAGAATATACAGAACGCTGACTGATTTTTGTATAATTATTAAATAGTACCGACACCGACCGCCGTTAACTACCGAAGATGATCTCTCTTACCAGTTGAACTTGAATGAAATGAAAATGAACAATATACGTACACAGCACTGCACTTCTGAAAGGTATTAGAAACGATACAATAAGTGCCGTCTGGTTACTGAATGTACAGAACGCTGACTGCTTTTTGTATAATTATTGAATAATACCGATACCGACTGGTGTTAACTACCCAAGATGATCTCTCTTATCAGTTGAACTTGAATGAAATGAAAATGAACAATATATGTACACAGCACTGCACTTCTGAATGGTATTAGATACGATACAATTTAAGTGCCGTCTGGTTACTGAATACACAGAACGCTGACGGATTTTTGTATAATTATTGAATAGTACCGATACCGACTGCCGTTAACTACCGAATATGATCTCTCTTATCAGTTGAACTTGAATGAAATGCAAATGAACAATATATCCACACAGCACAGCACTTCTGAAAGGTATTAGAAACAATACAATTTAAGTGACGTCTGGATACTGAATATACAGAACGCTGACTGATTTTTGTATAATTATTGAATAGTACCGATACCGACTGCCGTTAACTACCGAAGATAATCTCTCTTATCAGTTGAACTTGAATAAAAGGAAAATGAACAATATATGTACACAGCACTGCACTTCTGAAAGGTATTAGAAACGCTACAATTTAAGTGCCGTCTGGTTACTGAATATACAGAACGCTGACTGATTTTTGTATAATTATTGAATAGTACCGATACCGACCGTCGTTAACTACCTAAGATGATCTCTCTTATCATTTGAACTTGAATGAAATGAAAATGAACAATATATGTACACAGCACTGCACTTCTGAATGGTATTAGATACGATACAATTTAAGTGCCGTCTGGTTACTGAATACACAGAACGCTGACGGATTTTTGTATAATTATTGAATAGTACCGATACCGACTGCCGTTAACTACCGAATATGATCTCTCTTATCAGTTGAACTTGAATGAAATGAAAATGAACAATATATGTACACAGCACTGCACTTCTGAAAGGTATTAGAAACGATACAAGTTAAGTGCCGTCTGGTTACCGAATATACAGAGCGCTGACTGATTTTTGTATAATTATTGAATAATACCGATACCGACTGGTGTTAACTACCCAAGATGATCTCTCTTATCAGTTGAACTTGAATGAAATGAAAATGAACAATATATGTACACAGCACTGCACTTCTGAATGGTATTAGATACGATACAATTTAAGTGCCGTCTGGTTACTGAATACACAGAACGCTGACGGATTTTTGTATAATTATTGAATAGTACCGATACCGACTGCCGTTAACTACCGAATATGATCTCTCTTATCAGTTGAACTTGAATGAAATGCAAATGAACAATATATCCACACAGCACAGCACTTCTGAAAGGTATTAGAAACAATACAATTTAAGTGACGTCTGGATACTGAATATACAGAACGCTGACTGATTTTTGTATAATTATTGAATAGTACCGATACCGACTGCCGTTAACTACCGAAGATAATCTCTCTTATCAGTTGAACTTGAATAAAAGGAAAATGAACAATATATGTACACAGCACTGCACTTCTGAAAGGTATTAGAAACGATACAATAAGTGCCGTCTGGTTACTGAATGTACAGAACGCTGACTGCTTTTTGTATAATTATTGAATAATACCGATACCGACTGGTGTTAACTACCCAAGATGATCTCTCTTATCAGTTGAACTTGAATGAAATGAAAATGAACAATATATGTACACAGCACTGCACTTCTGAATGGTATTAGATACGATACAATTTAAGTGCCGTCTGGTTACTGAATACACAGAACGCTGACGGATTTTTGTATAATTATTGAATAGTACCGATACCGACTGCCGTTAACTACCGAATATGATCTCTCTTATCAGTTGAACTTGAATGAAATGAAAATGAACAATATATGTACACAGCACTGCACTTCTGAAAGGTATTAGAAACGCTACAATTTAAGTGCCGTCTGGTTACTGAATATACAGAACGCTGACTGATTTTTGTATAATTATTGAATAGTACCGATACCGACTGGTGTTAACTACCCAAGATGATCTCTCTTATCAGTTGAACTTGAATGAAATGAAAATGAACAATATATGTACACAGCACTACACTTCTGAAAGGTATTAGAAACGATACAAGTTAAGTGCCGTCTGGTTACTGAATATACAGAGCGCTGACTGATTTTTGTATAATTATTGAATAATACCGATACCGACTGGTGTTAACTACCCAAGATGATCTCTCTTATCAGTTGAACTTGAATGAAATGAAAATGAACAATATATGTACACAGCACTGCACTTCTGAATGGTATTAGATACGATACAATTTAAGTGCCGTCTGGTTACTGAATACACAGAACGCTGACGGATTTTTGTATAATTATTGAATAGTACCGATACCGACTGCCGTTAACTACCGAATATGATCTCTCTTATCAGTTGAACTTGAATGAAATGCAAATGAACAATATATCCACACAGCACAGCACTTCTGAAAGGTATTAGAAACAATACAATTTAAGTGACGTCTGGATACTGAATATACAGAACGCTGACTGATTTTTGTATAATTATTGAATAGTACCGATACCGACCGTCGTTAACTACCTAAGATGATCTCTCTTATCCGTTGAACTTGAATGAAATGAAAATGAACAATATATGTACACAGCACTGCACTTCTGATAGGTATTAGAAACGATACAATTTAAGTGCCGTCTTGCTACTCAATATTCAGCACGCTGACTGATTTTTGTATAATTATTGAATAGTACCGATACCGACTGCCGTTAACTACCCAAGATGATCTCTCTTATCAGTTGAACTTGAATGAAATGAAAATGAACAATATATGTACACAGCACTACAGTTCTGAAAGGTATTAGAAACGATACAAGTTAAGTGCCGTCTGGTTACTGAATATACAGAACGCTGACTGTTTTTTGTATAATTACTGAATAGAACCGATACCGACCGCCGTTAACTACCGAAGATGATCTCTCTTATCAGTTGAACTTGAATGAAATGAAAATGAACAATATATGTACACAGCACTGCACTTCTGATAGGTATTAGAAACGATAAAATTTAAGTGCCGTCTGGTTACAGAATATACAGAACGCTGACTGATTTTTGTATAATTTTTAAATAGTACCGATACCGACCGCCGTTAACTGCCGAAGATGATCTCTCTTATCATTTGAACTTGAATGAAATGAAAATGAACAATATATGTACACAGCACTGCACTTCTGAAAGGTATTAGAAACGATACAATTTAAGTGCCGTCTGGTTACTGAATATACAGAACGCTGACTGCTTTTTGTATAATTATTGAATAGTACCGATACCGACTGCCGTTAACTAACCAAGATGATCTCTCTTATCAGTTGAGCTTGAATGAAATGAAAATGAACAATATATGTACACAGCACTGCACTTCTCATAGGTATTCGAAACGATACAATTTAAGTGCCGTCTGGTTACTGAATATACAGAACGCTGACTGATTATTGTATAATTATTGAATAGTACCGATACCGACTGTCATTAACTACCCAAGATGATCTCTCTTATCAGTTGAACTTGAATGAAATGAAAATGAGCAATATATGTACACAGCACTGCACTTCTGATAGGTATTAGAAACGATACAATTTAAGTGCCGTCTGGTTACTGAATATACAGAACGCTGACTGATTTTTGTATAATTATTGAATAGTATCGATACCGACCGCCGTTAACTACGGAAGATGATCTACCTTATCAGTTGATCTTGAATTATATTTACACAGCACTGCACTTCTGAAAGGTATTAGAAACGCTACAATTTAAGTGCCGTCTGGTTACTGAATATACAGAACGCTGACTGATTTTTGTATAATTATTGAATAGTACCGATACCGACCGTCGTTAACTACCGAAGATGATCTCTCTTATCCGCTGAACTTGAATGAAATGAAAATGAACAATATATGTACACAGCACTGCACTTCTGATAGGTATTAGAAACGATACAATTTAAGTGCCGTCGGGTTACTGAATATACAGAACGCTGACTGATTTTTGTATAATTATTGAATAGTACCGATAGCGACTGCCGTTACCTACCGAAGATGATCTCTCTTATCAGTTGAACTTGAATGAAATGAAAATGAACAATATATGTACACAGCACTGCACTTCTGATATCTATTAGAAACGATACAATTTAAGTGCAGTCTGGTTACTGAATATTCAGAACGCTGACTGATTATTGTATAATTATTGAATAGTACCGATGCCGACTGCCGTTATCTACCGAAGATGATCTCTCCTATCAGTGGAACTTGAATGAAATGAAAATGAACAATATATGTACACAGCACGGCAATTCTGATAGGTATTAGAAACGATACTATTTAAGTGCCGTCTTGCTACTGAATATTCAGCACGCTGACTGATTTTTGTATAATTATTGAATAGTACCGATACCGACTGCCGTTAACTACCCAAGATGATCTCTCTTATCAGTTGAACTTGAATGAAATGAAAATGAACAATATATGTACACAGCACTACACTTCTGAAAGGTATTAGAAACGATACAAGTTAAGTGCCGTCTGGTTACTGAATATACAGAACGCTGACTGCTTTTTGTATAATTATTGAATAGAACCGATACCGACCGCCGTTAACTACCGAAGATGATCTCTCTTATCAGTTGAACTTGAGTGAAATGAAAATGAACAATATATGTACACAGCACTGCACTTCTGATAGGTATTAGAAACGGTAAAATTTAAGTGCCGTCTGGTTACAGAATATACAGAACGCTGACTGATTTTTGTATAATTATTAAATAGTACCGATACCGACCGCCGTTAACTACCGAAGATGATCTCTCTTATCAGTTGAACTTGAATGAAATGAAAATGAACAATATATGTACACAGCACTGCACTTCTGAAAGGTATTAGAAACGATACAATTTAAGTGCCGTCTGGTTACTGAATATACAGAACGCTGACTGCTTTTTGTATAATTATTGAATAGTACCGATACCGACTGCCGTTAACTACCCAAGATGATCTCTCTTATCAGTTGAACTTGAATGAAATGAAAATGAACAATACATGTAAGCAGCACTGCATTTCTGATAGGTATTCGAAACGATACAATTTAAGTGCCGTCTGGTTACTGAATATACAGAACGCTGACTGATTATTGTATAATTATTGAATAGTACCGATACCGACTGCCGTTAACTACCCAAGATGATCTCTCTTATCAGTTGAAATTGAATGAAATGAAAATGAACAATATATGTACACAGCACTGCACTTCTGATAGGTATTAGAAACGATAAAATTTAAGTGCCGTCTGGTTACAGAATATACAGAACGCTGACCGATTTTTGTATAACTATTAAATAGTACCGACACCGACCGCCGTTAACTACCGAAGATGATCTCTCTTATCAGTTGAACTTGAATGAAATGAAAATGAACAATATATGTACACAGCACTGCTCTTCTGAAAGGTATTAGAAACGATACAATAAGTGCCGTCTGGTTACTGAATATACAGAACGCTGACTGCTTTTTGTATAATTATTGAATAATACCGATACCGACTGGTGTTAACTACCCAAGATGATCTCTCTTATCAGTTGAACTTGAATGAAATGAAAATGAACAATATATGTACACAGCACTGCACTTCTGAAAGGTATTAGATACGATACAATTTAAGTGCCGTCTGGTTACTGAATACACAGAACGCTGACGGATTTTTGTATAATTATTGAATAGTACCGATACCGACTGCCGTTAACTACCGAAGATGATCTCTCTTATCAGTTGAACTTGAATGAAATGAAAATGAACAATATATCCACACAGCACAGCACTTCTGAAAGGTATTAGAAACGATACAATTTAAGTGACGTCTGGATACTGAATATACAGAACGCTGACTGATTTTTGTATAATTATTGAATAGTACCGATGCCGACTGCCGTTATCTACCGAAGGTGATCTCTCCTATCAGTGGAACTTGAATGAAATGAAAATGAACATTATATGTACACAGCACTGCACTTCTGATAGGTATTAGAAACGATACAATTTAAGTGCCGTCTTGCTACTGAATATTCAGCACGCTGACTGATTTTTGTATAATTATTGAATAGTACCGATACCGACTGCCGTTAACTACCCAAGATGATCTCTCTTATCAGTTGAACTTGAATGAAATGAAAATGAACAATATATGTACACAGCACTACAGTTCTGAAAGGTATTAGAAACGATACAAGTTAAGTGCCGTCTGGTTACTGAATATACAGAACGCTGACTGCTTTTTGTATAATTATTGAATAGAACCGATACCGACCGCCGTTAGCTACCGAAGATGATCTCTCTTATCAGTTGAACTTGAATGAAATGAAAATGAACAATATATGTACACAGCACTGCACTTCTGATAGGTATTAGAAACGATAAAATTTAAGTGCCGTCTGGTTACTGAATATACAGAACGCTGACTGATTTTTGTATAATTATTGAATAGTACCGATACCGACTGCCGTTAACTAACCAAGATGATCTCTCTTATCAGTTGAGCTTGAATGAAATGAAAATGAACAATATATGTACACAGCACTGCACTTCTGATAGGTATTCGAAACGATACAATTTAAGTGCCGTCTGGTTACTGAATATACAGAACGCTGACTGATTATTGTATAATTATTGAATAGTACCGATACCGACTGCCGTTAACTACCCAAGATGATCTCTCTTATGAGTTGAACTTGAATGAAATGAAAATGAACAATATATGTACACAGCACTGCACTTCTGATAGGTATTAGAAACGATACAATTTAAGCGCCGTCTGGTTACTGAACATACAGAACGCTGACTGATTTTTGTATATTTATTGAATAGTACCGATACCGACCGCCGTTAACTACCGAAGATGATCTACCTTATCAGTTGATCTTGAAATATATGTACACAGCACTGCACTTCTGATAGGTATTAGAAACGATACAATTTAAGTGCCGTTTAGTTACTGAATATACAGAACGCTAACTGATTTTTGTATAATTATTGAATAGTACCGATACCGACTGCCGTTAACTACCCAAGATGATCTCTCTTATCAGTTGAACTTGAATGAAATGAAAATGAACAATATATGTACACAGCACTACAGTTCTGAAAGGTATTAGAAACGATACAAGTTAAGTGCCGACTGGTTACTGAATATACAGAACGCTGACTGGTTTTTGTATAACTATTGAATAGTACCGATACCGACCGCCGTTAACTACCGAAGATTATCTAATTCATTTAATTCAGATATAACATCATTAAAGAATTTCTTTTGGCATGCATTTAATTTAGCATACGTTCGCTGATATTCTCTATCCTCTTCTATTGGAATATAAATATTGCAATTATTTTAAATCAAATATTGATCGACAACAGGTAGACCCAAAGCTGCCAAGCCAAATCTATGACTTGCCAACATTTGTGCAATATCTACCAACGCTTTTTCAATACCTTGGGCTTCATTATTGAAACGCCTAATATTGTCCTCATATAAATCATTAGCAAATTACCGCCAAAGTTCAGAAGGATTTTTTGGGGAGCAAAATACACAAATGAATACAAAAAGTTGCCTTAGTTTATTCGGCATTTCAAATGTAATTGCTTCTTCAACAGCTCTAGACATTCCCCAGCATCCTGCAAGAAATTTGTCGTTGTACACGCAACATTAAAAGAATTGTATAAGACACCATTGTACGTTTTGAGATCATCAAAACTTTTAGGACCCTTAACGTGTAACAGAAGCATTCGTAAATGATATTTTTCAATATAACGTACACTTACAGAATACATCCGACTTAGGACCTCTTTGTCGCCTTTTCCAAGTATTCTTATTGTCATTCCAAACATAATGTAGTGGAATTTCAATATACAGATGCTTTCGAGCATCAACATCAAATTCATTTAGCTTGAAGAATGCTGTTCATCGACTATCTCTTCTGGAAGCTCTTTCCGAAGCTTCAGCTGCATTGTCCGGTTAAAAATATACCGTTTGCCTATTAGTCTCTAGAAATCCCCTTATTTCATTCCAATCTAGTTTGCCGGAATTCTTATCATTAAATAGTACAGACGCCATGTCATCTCCTTTGTATATATATTTATAAATATACTTAGCCGACTGAATTGAGCTGCATATTTCAACATTAATATGTGCATCATACTTCAGTAGTAAGTATATATTATATGGAACAACGAATCTGTTATCAAGGGCAACATTACGTTTAACAGTACAACGGCCGTTATCTGGTCGTTTGTATAAAGGATAACCATCATCACTAACCGATGTCAATTGGCGAAAACTTTTTGGAAAATGTTTTGCGCATTTTCCATCAATCATGCACGGGGAATTTGGACTTGACTGTCCGCAGGGCCCATGCATTATATGGGAAGAGACATTAT
Organism: Dioctria linearis; assembly: GCA_963930735.1. Taxonomy (NCBI): domain Eukaryota; kingdom Metazoa; phylum Arthropoda; class Insecta; order Diptera; family Asilidae; genus Dioctria; species Dioctria linearis. The sequence continues at coordinate 210,117,564 of OZ005740.1, forward strand.
CAAAAAGTTTCGGTTGGACATTTTCATTTGGTAGTTGTGCGGTCACAACTCTATCAACATCCTCTGCAGTTCTTATTTTATTAGAATTATCTAGTGTTAATAAAAGCTGCATATGAGGAAGTCCTCTTTTTTGGAATTCAATGACATACATGTAGCCTTTGACTTTACCGAAAAAAATTTTTTTTTTGTAATGTTTTCTAGTAGTTCTTTATGTTTTATATAAAACACTCCCGTGAGCGCCAGCGGATATCTAAAACATCACAGCCATTGTTCAATAAAGAGCTGAAACACTTTATAAATAGAAAGAATAAACTATGGAAAGGATATTTGCGAGACAAGGACATTATAAGTCACAGCAACTTCCTTACATCCTATAATGAGTTCAACGAACTTTCCTCTTCACTCTATGATGAGTATATTCAAAGTATGCGTACGTGACCCACATAACTTTTTTAGGTTTATTAATATGAAAAAAAAACCCGGAAAACTACCCCAATACCACGACTCTCATAACGTTTCATTCACTATCCCTACAATTACACATGAGGATATACTTGATCATATTAATGGGCTTTCAAATTACTTCACAACGGGTCCCGATGGTATTCCTCCAGCCTTTCTGAAGTCATGTTGCCTCTCCCTAGTAGCCCCGCTGAGAATTATTTTCTAAAAATCGCTCGATAGTGTTTATTTTCCGCAGCTGCGGAAAAATTCTTTCATCATACCTATCCACAAAACAGGTAGTAAAAATTATATTTCTAACTATAGGCCTATTGCGAAATTATCTTGCATGCCCAAATATTTGAATCAATCATTTACTCTCAGCTATCATTTTCCTTTTTTCAAACCAACATGGGTTTATTTCGGGCAGGTCTACAACCACCAACTTATTAGAATTCATCTCGGATACTAATGGCGGGTTTGCAAAAGGCTTCCAGACAGATTTATTTATACTGACTTTAGTAAAGCTTTCGACAAGTTATATCACTCCGTGATATTGTTTAAAATGGAATAGTATGGGTTTCGCCTAACATTCCTAAAATGGACGGAGTCATATTTAGATAACAGACCATACCAAATCTATTTCCGCCATTCCATCTCTAGAGTCTTGAAAGCTTCGTCCGGCGTACCTCATTGAAGTCACCTGGACCCGCTGCTCTTTATGCTATCTTTTGACGACATTGTATCTGTTGTGAAGCACTGCAAAATCCTGATTTATGTTGACGATATTAAACTTTTCGCTCAGATTAAATCTTTTAACGATTGTGAACATGAACAGGGTGACCTCCACAAATTTGACGACTGGTGCAAAGGCAATAATTTGGTACTCCATATTGACATATGTGAGGTTATGACTTTCCACAGGAATCAGAAACCAATCACTTATGATTATGAATTCTCGAATTCCTCGATTCGCCGTGTTAGCTCTGTCTGCGGCTTGGGTATCAAATGTGACCAAAGATTGAATTTCGTCTCCCATATAAACTTCGTGGTATCAAAGAGTAGTTCTATGCTGGGCTTTATAAAACGTTGGTCTCGATAGTTCGCTAATCCCACCATTACTTTGCATTTCTACACTTGCTTTGTGAGACCCCTTCTTAAATACGCTAGCCAGGTCTGGTTTCCATTTTACGGAATGCGCATCGACCGTATCGAGTCTGTTCAGCGGAACTTCTTACGATTTGCTCTCAGGCACCTACCGTGGAATAATTCATTAATTCTTTCACCCTATGAGGATCGCTTGAAGCTTTTAAATATGCACTCGCTTGAGAAACGTCGTATGGTTGCCGATGTACTGTTTGTGCATCAACTTTTAAATGGGAATATTGATTCTCTATTTTTACTTAACAAAATCTTTTCCGTGATAGTAGGCACAATTTGAGAAGGCTACATTTGTTGCATGTGAACTCCTCAAGGTCTAACTTTAGCAAGTATGAACCTAGTAATCAGATGTGTATTACTGCTGAGCATTTTGTTCTCGACGTTTCTAGGCATGTTTTAAAAAAGGTCTATATAACATTTAATCAATTTTTTTTTAATGTTTTATGCATGTAATTTCGTCTGGTGTTTGGTTTACGTTTAGTGTAACATATTAATACTAACACCGACTAAGTGATGAAACGCATGTATTGTTGAGGGAGGGGTTCCGAGGGATGAAATGGAGTAATGTGATATGAAATGGAAAGCGGCTATCCTACACTTAATTTCATCACACCTACATTCATATCTGTAGCAGCTTTCATTATCAAACTTGCATCGCCTTCTACACCACTATATGCTAACTGCATTACATTAATACCTGCAAAACCACCCCCCCCCCCCACCCAGAAATCGGCTAAATATCATCCGATTTGCAAAATTCTTTCTGCTTATTTTTTTCTGATTTTTTCTAATTTTTTGAGCATATCTTCTTTTCCCTCCCGATTACGTTGCCAAAATTAATTTTGGACGGCCAAAATTGCAGGCTGAAATATACATTTCGGAACTTTATTAAACGAATGGTTGAATAATCCAATTTTTTATTTTTTTATGAATGCGCCCCTGTTAGGATATTATCTATACTAAATTTCAGGAAGATTGGATTTCATTTACCTATTTAAAAAAAAATAAAATCTCCTCAAATTTTGCATTCCCACTCAGCGCCACCTACCGGTGGTCCCTCACAACTCACGCGCATACCAGCTACATAGTTGGATAACCACATATTCTTCTATCCGTCGCATTTTACCTGAAGGAATTTGGTGCATTCCTTAAGATTCTATTCCAATTTAACTGCGGCAACCACCATGAAAATTTGCAAATTTGAAAAAATCGCGATTTTTACTTTCTCCCGTACCCCGGCATGCGGATACTTTTTGGAAAGGTCTCGGCGAGTACATTACAGAAAATAACTTACTTCCTTTTTCTATCCCACTTTTCGGTCGATTTGGCGCAAAAAACCGTTATTTTTGAATTACGATTTCCAGATTTTTGCTATATCACGCCACCTTGAGGGATTTTCGAGAACTATTTCCAAGATTTTTTTACGAATAATAATCACAGGTTTACTGCTATTTAAGGCAATTTATCTCAGTCCAATCGGACATCCCTTCCAATAGTTACAAACATGTCTATCACCTGAGTACATAATCATCGGCCCAGGACACACGAATTGGTTGTGTATTCCCAAAACCAAATGGTGTCAACCTTTACACTTTTTTTTTCAACAATTAAATACTACATAAAATTCGTAATGATATCGTATTCATAATTGGAATCCATTCTGAACAAATTATCGGGGAATAAAAATCACGCAGTTGATATTCGGAGCTCCCGATATAAATGGAAATTCACTTTTTTCTGCTTCCTCGGTTCGCAGTGTGGGAGGGAAAGGGACCGTATGAAGTAGAATGACATGAAATGGGAAGTTGCTTTCCTACACTTATTTCCTGTCACAGTCACAGTCAAATTTAACTATGTATTAACTTTCCAATATAAATGAGTTCCATTCCACTTATATGGAAACGAAGAAATGCTGCTATTTATTCGTTAGTTTAAATATCTATAGGTTCTACCCGCCGGGGGGATATGCAAAACACTTTTCAATGCATACAGTGATTAGTGCGGCAGGAAGTTTAATCGCAACAATAATTTGCAATCCAACTCACCTTTCCATCAATTGGGCGCCGAAAACCGTTATTTTTGAATTGCTGAATCCACATTTTTGCTAACTTATGCCACCTCTCCGGACTTCCTTCAACTTATTCCAACATGTTATTGCGGCCATATTAATCCTCGGGATGTATACCATTTTTTAAAATTTATTTAATGCTAATAGGACCCTCCCTCCCCCCCTCCCCCCTCTTTAAATGGAAATGGAAAATGGAAAAATTCTAAAATAAAATCTAGACATTGCTCCACTCTTTTCTTCATAACATCACTCCCTCTGCTCCGATTTTCTTCATTCTTTTTTCATATAGTAGCCAGCCCATCCCTCCATCTCACGGTCAGTCGTTTGACTCCCCTCTCCTTCGCGCGGCGTAGTAATTAGTTGAAATCTGTTCGCTAGTTCTGAGCGAATCAATTACGGATAATAACTTCCTGAAATATTGGCGGTTCGCTAAATGCAATCTATTCTATAGTTTGGAGGATAAGTGTTTGGCTTATATCACTGGAAAAGTTGATCATCTTTTCGAGAGCCTATTAATGAGCGATCTAACTATCGATGAGATGCGATCTTTACTTGTTGACTAGGGGCATCCCGCCGGCTCTGCCCGGCGTCAGTGTAGGTTCCTTGGTGTGTGGGGATGGGGTTGAAAGAGTTGGGGTATTTAGAGATACATAATATCAAGGTTATCATATGATACGATCGTGCGATTCTGTAATGAAGTTGTTCACTCTGCGTATGTGTGCGTGTGTGTGTGTGTGGGAGAGCTTAGCGCTCTACGTCGACGCGTTCTCGGGCAGTGCCAAATATACAGTTAAAAACGATAAAATTTTGAATGGCATCCCTAGGAAAGAGTTGCCCGATATATACAAATTAAAGATATGTATGTACATACAGTTAATGAGTAAATAAAAATATATATGAACCGATATTGATAATATTCGGAAAAAAATAGCATCACCATTTTGTCATCTAGTCATGTGTCTATTAGTTTTTGAATAAGACACAATAATAATAGGTAAAAAAAGATGTTTTGGTTGGGTCGATGCAAGTCGCATACCGCAATGATTTTTGTCATATACCTCCCCCGTTGACAGTTTCTTCACTCAGAAATTATTCTTCCACTCTTATAGAAAAAAATAAATGGAAAAATTGCAAAAACATGTCTTAAAAATTTGAAACCAAAGTCGGGAAAATTGCAAAAAACATGTCGGGAAGATTGCAAAAAAATGTCGGGACAATTAATAAAACATTGGAAAAGTTAAAAGAATTTCGAGAAACTCGTGAAAATTTAAATAAATTCGAAAAAATTTAAAAAAAAATACCTAAAAATTGTAAGAAAAATCATAGAGATTGTAAAAGTTTGGAAAGTCGTAAAAATTACAGAAAGGTTCGCAAAAAAATAGTAAAGATTGGAACAAACATCGTAAAAATTGCAAAACAAAAATCGTAAGGATTGCAAAAACTCGTTAAGATTGTAAAAAAATTTCAAAAAGATCAAGAAATAAATCGTAAAAATTGCAAAAAAAAATCATTAAAGTTGCAAAAGGTTCGAAAAATAAATAGTTAATATTGTAAAAAAGAGCGAATATTGTAAAAAAAATCGTTGAGATTGCAATAGCTCGAAAAACAAATTGTAAAAATTGCGCAAAATACGTTAAGGTTGCAAAAAGTACGAAAAATAAATCACTAAGATTATAAAAAAATCGTTAATATTGTAAAAAAAATCTTCGAGATTGCAAAAACTTCGAAACATAATTCGTATAAATTGCAAAAAATCGTTAAGATCGAAAAAAATAACGGAAAATAAGTAAAAATTGGAAAGACATTCGTACGAATTTCACAATTTTTTTTGTGTGCGTGTTTCCGAGTGTGTTTTAGCTATTTCTGCGATTTTTTTTAAATCCTACAATTTTTTGTAAAATTATAAAAGGAATTCGCAAGAAATGCCAAAAAGTGTGTGTATGTGTGTGCAGTATGCTACAGAAAAAGACTGTGGATCTCCCCTGCTGATCGGCCTACTGCCCTCCTTTTCTACTTTGTTCATGGTTTGTATATTCCGGGGGCTACTAAAAGCCTGTATGCAAAATTTCAGTTATGTACTCACCGAGGCCTTTCTGAAAGGTACCCACATGCCTGGGTATGGAAGAAACTTCGAGCTGGAAGCTAATGGAGTAGGCATTGTGTATAAAATATAAATACAAGAGCGTAACCCAAGATATTCCCATTACGAACTATGTTTCACCATTAGGTGACGAAATATGGTGAAATGTATAGGAAGGTACGGTACAGAGAGCACAATACACTCTCTGCTCTCCCTGTCTTTCCTATAAACATGTAAAAACATTAATACAAGGGTTGGCCGATACTGATACGATATTCGATATATCGATATTTATCCCCCTACGATACCGGTAATTCGTATCGATAGTTTTATACTTTAAATATCGCAAAAAAATGTCTGTTCGAATGCCCACTTTTCATACAATTTTAGGTCCGACATGAACAGACATGAGAGATGCCTTAAGCGCCGGATTATGATACTTTGAGCATATTTTTAACACAATTTTTACTATTAACCGGCGGAAAGCTCTGTCGATCGGATGCATTTTGAGAGCGACTTTCTTGGATGAAAAAGTGGATTATTTTTTCGCTCGTGATTATGCGAAATCGGTGCATCGTGGAAAATGATTTCCTATGAGAAAAATGTTCACAGCAGAGCACTAATGTCCCTGAAAGAAAGAACAGAAGAAATATATGCGAAATATGGTAACTGGGGTGTATGTTACCCAAGTGCTGATACTACTCGGCGAGACCATTTTCTGCACTATTGATTGTGCAAAATTGGTGCGTCGTGGAAAATGACTTTCTTTGAGAAAGATGTTCATAACAGATCACTAATGTCCCTGAAAGAAAGAACGGATAAAATATAAGCGAAATGTAGCAAATGGGGTGTATGCTTTCCAAGTGCATGAAAGTTTTTTGGTTACAAAAACGTCCCGAGAAAGTTTTCTGAATCAGGAAAAGAGTACACCACTCGATGGTACTCGGCGAGACATTTAATTTGATATGCAACAACATGGTATGCATTGCATAGTACTAAATTTATACATATAATAACAAATATCGAAATTTTACGTCGGTGAAAACTGAAACGATCAAGTCTTCACCGAAAAAGCTCTTATCAGCAAATTGTCGCGAGCTACATACATTGTGACCCCAACAATGTATGCACGTTAGCAAGACGATGGTTTGATATTTTTGAAAATATCAAATTTCAATTTCAACCACCGTCAGTCGCGATAATTCTGGGCATGTTTAAACATGTCAGGATAGGAATGCTAATTAAGCATTTTCCTATCCTGAACGAAGAGACTTGATATTGAAGAATCACGACATACTCCTATTTTAGGAGCGAATTACGGTACCTGTAGCGGCGCGGTCACGGTAGTTTGTGGCAAAGAAAAGAAATTCTAAATAACAAGAAAAGTGGCTGTTTCAAAAAGATTGCGTAAAAGAAAATTTTTTGGCAAAGAAAAGTATAAAATCTAAACAACAAGAAAAGAGGTTGTTACAGAAAATTTGTCTTAACGAAAATCTGAAAAAGAAAAAAAGTATTGTTAAAGGAAGAGTTGTTAAGAAATAAAAAAGTTATTACGTAACAAGTGTATTATCAAATGAAAACACCACGGGATAGGTACATCCATTACACATGCTAATTGACAGTGAGTACCCCTTTTTTATTGTATATATATGTATAACAAAATTGGTTGTTGTATACAACAATACTAAGGATATCGATATTTTAGGAGCCAATATATTGGTGTATCGATATTTTGAAAAAACAAATTGGAAATATCGGTGTATCGATATTTTCCGAACTATTGTCCATCCCTATTAGTCACAGAATTACGTCACAGGCATCAGCTGCAATATGACAAAATTTTAATGGGAATACCTTGTCTGCTATATACCTTAAGCGTAACCAAAATGCCGCTTTATCTGTGCCTTATTAGACCCTGACTGTTACTTTTTACGGGTGAGAAGTATTCGCGGGTACGAAAAACTCCGTACTACCAAGTTTAGATCGAGAGTACAGGCAGCATACCAATACTACAGCAATTGCCATTTTGAAATCGCAAAATTTCTGAAAATTCTCATCGGACGGCTGTACAGATGTTTATTTGCGATTTGAGGTGATAATATAATAATTAAATAATCATTACGTATTGTGAATTTGTGATACAGTAATTCTTTATATAAACAACTGTGACTTAATTGAACATGCATACAATTATTTTGGAAATCACATAAGGAACTACGCGAAGCAGCATTATTTTTTGGCACGTCTATGCCAAGGCAAGGAAATTCCTTCCTTCCTAAAAGTTTTTGTCTGGGTTGGGTATTTTTCTTGTTCGGGATCTGCATAAACGTATGTTATGGTCGTAGCATATTGCATATAGCAATATGTTACACTGAGAATTACTACAGCATGTATGCCGGCCTGCGGTCAAAACCGACAGCCCGAACGCACCCCACAATCGACGAGCTCTTACTTGGCGATTGGGAAGAAAAAGACAATCAACATCTGTCTTGTCAAAACATGCAACGAAAAGACGTGAAAATTAGAGCTCGAATAAAGGCAAGAATTTTCCATCGACATCGACGATCAAATCGACCCCTCACGTAAGTTCAAAAGAGTATTTATTTCTACTGTTCGAACCAAATCGGTTCGAATATATTTTGGTTTTACCGATTACTTTAAAAGGAAAACATCCTGAAAACAAGGCATCAAATTTTTAGGAAAATTAAATCTAATTTGATTACTCGTAATCAAAAGACAGGTACACAACCTAACAAAGCCATGTATTTGTCATCTACATAACACATTGCACAAATATAATACAACAATATAGCCTCATTGAGCAGATCAAATTAAAATTCTTATCATATGATTGAAGCAAATAGATTCGTGCTAAAAACAATTGCTGAAAGAGAACATATGCAAAAATGCCATGCTAAAATTGAGTTCTAAAAGCAAAACAAATTCAATCTGATTACAAATTTTCCCAAAAATAGGTACAGCATCTAACCAGAGCATGTGTTGTCATTTACCATACAATGCATGGCACAAGTGCAATCAGATCAAGCAGATCAATTTGCAACTCTATCATCATTATAAGTACTATCGAACGGGAATTTCTTCTCTACGTGATAGAGATAACATTTTTTGCAAATATACAGAATTCAATTTAACACAGCAGCATGGGTTGCTTTAAATTTCTTGTTACTATGCATTTTTGTTCGTTGCTATGCATATTTTATTTGTAGTACCGTAAAATTACAGAAGCACGGCCAATTCTTGTGATCATGCGCCTCTGCCACTCCATCATTGGTGTCGTGTGCAAGCAAGGGCTATATAAACAGCAGTTTGACTTGATTCGTTCTCTTTTGTGATTTAGCAGTGCAGTGATTAACTTGGCGATTTTATTCCTTTGTGTTCTTTCCTAGTGATTTTTCCTAGTGTGTATTTTATTACTAAATTAAATACTTGGTTTAATTGACAGCTAAAATAAAATATTCTTATTCTGGGTACCGACTGGATTAAGGAGTTTGTGTTAGATAGCGATTAAATTAAAGGTTTTTTATTGTGGGTAGCGACTGCAATAAAAAATATTACTAACAGTACACTTTATTTCTGGTCTCGACGGAAATAAAGAATCTTTCCTCGGGTCTCGACTGAAGTTAAGATATATACTAACATTCACTTTAAGTCGGGTCTCGACTGACTTAAAGAATATTATCTCGGGTCTCGACTGAGATAATATATTACTAACAAATAACTTTGTTGCGGGTCTCGACTGTAATAAAGAGTCTTATTGCGGGTCTCGACTGTAATAAGACAATTACTAACAAAACCACTTTATTGCGGGTATCGACTGTAATAAAGAGTCTTACTGCGGGTATCGACTGTAGTAAGACAATTACTAACACAAATACTTTATTGCGGGTCTCGACTGTAATAAGACAATTACTAGCAACACCACTTTATTACGGGTACCGACTGTAATAAAGAGTCTTACTGCGGGTATCGACTGTAGTAAGACAATTACTAACACAAACACTTTATTGCGGGTCTCGACTGTAATAAAGATCCTTGCTGCGGGTCTCGACTGTAGTAAGAAAATCACTAACACAAAACACTTTATTGCGGGTATCGACTGTAATAAATAGTCTTATTGCGGGTTTCGACTGTAATAAGACAATTCCTAACAAATCCACTTTATTGCGGGTATCGACTGCAATAAAGAATATCCTCATCCCACACCTCAGTCAAATAAAAGGTCAAGTAAATCAGCTGCTATATATCGATCAGGTGAGTACAAGTCAATTGCTACAGTTGTGTAAATCAAATTTATATATTAATCATTTAATAAACATTGATTTCAGCTTTTTATATTACAATATATATATACATATATCTTGCAGTTCTCAAGTTTGAGTATTTATTGAACTTGAAACATTTAGTGCAGTGAATAAACAGATAAAAAACCACTAGCTTTATACCAGTGGCATAAATTTCACTACATCTTTCATTCATTGCATGTACGCTCTGACTACGGGCAGTACATCTACTAATAGCGTATTTTCTCTGAAGAAAAACGACAGTTTCAAGTATCGTGGTGTTCCCCACGGAGCATATCCTGAGTCTCCCACAATACAACCTGAGATTGAACAAGACAACAGAGTCTACTAGGCGGCGGACCGAAAGAAAAAGTGCGCACAAAACTTACAGGTTATACTGTGAGCGTACAATATTCCAGGTACTGCACAGACCCAAGAAACCGGCTCATTACAACTATACCCCTACGGAGGCCCAGTACCTGCAAAAGGGTGCGAGTCTTGTTTTTTTACCATTACCTGCAAAAGGGAGCGGGCCTCGTTTTGTATCATTACCAGCAAAAGAGAGCGAGTCACGTTTTATCATAACCTGCACCAGAGTGACGGGCAACAGTATTTATATTGATCACGTTTTTTTATTATCTACCTGCAAAAGGAAGTGGCCAATATTATTTATTGTGTATACTTTTAGCTAGAACAAGAATAGTCATTAAGGAGGTAAAATGATTAGCCAGGAAATGTAAAAGGGAGATGAGTTCTGGGAAAACTAATTTGAATAATTTTTGCCAGATTGGAAACTGTGGCACCAGCAACTCTAGGAGGGCTCTTCGAGATTGCAGTAGCAAGGTAACATGGTGAGTTCTGAACATTTTCCTTTCTCGTCCAAAATATAGTCTCTTTTTTTATTGATTGCAACTATTAGCCACTAGTTAGATTAAAAGAAAAAACAGGATCTAGGACCCAGTGATAGCGAATATAGTAAACTCATTACTGATTGGAAGTAATACTAAAATCTAAATTATATTATGATAAAATAAAATAATTCATGAATTAGGTATCTTCACATTCATCTTAAGTGTTATGTTATAGCGGTGCAACAGAATGCGGAAATGAGAGGAAGATATGGTAATCAGTTATTGCACGATTCTTGAATTTTGACATTATAAATAGTACATACCTTATAGAATTCAAGTGATAGTGCGTGTACATGAAATTTTATTATCCTTTACCTTCGGACAATGATATCAATATTTGTCAGTAGGCATCAAAATGGTCGTAATTTAGAGAACAGTGTTCCAACTTCCAACGCAATAAGCATTTTTTTTCAACAAACAATATTAGTTACTTAAGACGTACATAAAAAGGAAAATATGATATTTTTACTGCCGATAAGCTCGTTTTTTAACCGTCAGTCAATGTAGACATTCTCCGATCTTTACAATTTTAAGAAAATCGCCATCACCGCCTGAAAATATTTACAATGAAGATACACGGAGATTATAAAATAATTTATATATTATATTGCGAACAAAGCATTTGCAACTAATACTGATAGTCATCAAGATATTATTAGTTACAGGTTCAGAAATCTAGATTTTATTTTATTACTCAAAGTGTATTTAGTAGAAAAGTTACAAATTATCAAACTCTTCGAAAACAAAGAAACAAATGGAAAAATCTCATTGAATTAACGAATAATTCTTTATTAATTTTGTTAAGATGTATTACAATATCTCCGCCGTAGGGATTTCTTTTTTTATTCACCATTCTTTCTTTTGTGAATTTCAGTATTTGAAATCTACTTTTAAGATTTTCTCTCATTATAGAATATGTATTCAATTCATAATAATTTCATTAGAATTAACTTTAATTTAGCATTTATTTGTTAAGAAAGAACTCATAATTACGTCTATATTTTTATTCGAAAATGTCTTGAGCAAGAATTGTAGTTTAGGATTCTTAATTATAACGTAAAAATGAAGTGCTGAACGCTTTTCTTTCTCCTTTCACTTTCCTGGAGCCCTCTCCCATGAAGGTCGTCTGGGTCCGCTAGTCTCTCTCTTTGCAGGTATACAAGGGACTCTGAAAATATCTGCCCAATAGTCAGTTGGGTGGTTGGGGCATGCAGGAAGGCAGACCATCTGCGCCTTCAATATGGATGTAGGTAAGTGACGTAAAGGTCCCTTCAGGACTGAATGTGTGCCGGCGTTTTGGTTAAAGGCACGAGATTTTTTTCTGTATATGGCAGGCGGCAGCGGCAAGCTTTTTCGTGGAACCTCCCCACACTCTCCGCCAATAGCGGAGACGAGCTAGCGTGCCGCTCTGCAGTCAACGCTATCGGCCGAGTGATCTGTCAGCTAATGCTGGCAGTCTGGACTTCACGGCCGTTGTCAATCACTCTATATAGTTCCATAACACGTAGTACGATACAAAGAAAATGAAAATCGCCCAATCAACTTGAATATTTATATTTTGCAGACTTTCAGCGGATATAAAAATTTATTTTTCCATCAGTTTCTGCCCAAAAGAAATTCCTTAAGAGTTTGTTCAATGAGAACATAGCTACGCGAATACGTAGTAGATACTTCCACTTAAATATAATATTGAAAATTTGCCGCCTTTAATTAGCATGGCGATTCCATATGTCAAAAATTGCTCTCGACTTCACTGGTGTACCCCACTGACATATATATATATAAATATGGACTGACTGATCTCCTGTTTCATGAGGTACTAGTTTTGATTTCAGAAAGTATGCTCTCACTATCAGTGCTACCAACTGGCGCAAGCTGTCGCTATATTTAAATTAATTGTGAATTTACTTATAGGCCTGTCGCTGGGATTTTGTCGAATTTACCACAAAAGTATATTATGACTATTTGTATTGTTTAATTTTAATTATTAGCCGAACTGTTTTTCAAGGCTGTTTTGGTAAGAAAGTTTTGTTTACCAAGCTGCCAGTTCTGGAAATACTTCAAGCAATTTCTTGCTCCCAATCGTTAAAGTTCAGTGGGAAAATATGCTCTCATGGAAAGAGACAGGAATATGAAAGTGGTGCCATTTGCTTTCATGCATTTTTGGTTCTACCTTAGAATATATAGCAAACAAGAATGGTGATAAGCCAGATTTTGCGTAATGAATTTCTGGTTGTGTTGCTAGTCCATGTTGTACATGTTTTTACACGCCATCCTTATTCTAAGCAATTTGTCAATTTGCAAAAAGTAAACACAGGTTTTGAGCGGAGCGACTTTATTTTAAAATAATTCACATATTTAATTTATATAAATCTTTGCTTCTATTAACAAAAAGGATAATTTAGATAGTACAATTGCCTGAAACACGATTTCGCTAGTTTATAATTCGATTTATATTTGCAAGAACTGACCGAACACTTCATTTATATTTTTTAATTAATATAAAGGTTTAAACAGCTTCTAGTGGCACTATAAAACTTTGTACTAAATAAATTTGAAAGGTAAATAGTTTTGAAAAGAATCGATTCGGAACTTTTGTTAAATTTCACAAAAGAATCTTAAATTGACTAAATCTGCTCACAAAAACAAAAGCACATTTGACAACTTGTCGCTCTGCTTTAACAAATGTTCCTTCCTTCATCTCACTTACTCCTATGTATAATGTCCCTCTCTTGACAAATTTCGCTATGTACACGATTTCACGATTCAACCATTTCTGTTGCTATATATTCTAAGGGTTCAACGTGCATTTGTTGGGTTAAATGTCATTTTGTTTTCTGGCTGTGCTGTGCATCAGCAGCCCAATCTACGTAACGATGGAGATAATTTACTTAGAAATGAAGTTTTACATCAGCAAATATTTAATATAACTGGTGGTCTTGAATCGGCCTATCCTGAGGGCGGTGTTAAAGTCCTTATTACTGGACCATGAAATTCAAACATCATCTTACACAGTTTTATTTGATTCATTCCCAGTACCTACAACTGTCGTACAAGAAGTGTTCTAAGGTGCTATTGTCTAGGTATAATTAGATAATTTCGTATAAACTTACTAAATTCATTTCTATAAAATTGTTTAATTTATCAATTAGCTGACGAAGTTGGTTTGGATACGCTACAAGTTGCCTATGATGGTTATGTCATCTCAAATTCAGTAATCTTTCAGTACAAATCTCCACCAAATATGGAGACAATTTGTGAAGGAACTGTTACCGATAACCTATACAAGTTTACTCTGTTAAATCAACGATAGAATGCAGAAAAAGACTAAATTCCGTTCAGTTTAATACAATTTCAGCCCGATGCTTCTCTTCTTATGTCACAGTCCTATTTTAAGAAGCGTTTAGTCAATTATTGTCAACTTTTTACCCATAAAATTTGGCGATATCATTTATACAACCGGATAGAGAGTTTAAGTTGATGTCTTATCGCATAAATAAACATGTAAGTTATTACACTTTAATCTGTAACTGTATTCAATTACAATTTCTATTTTTCAAGGAAAAACCTTTATTCTGGATTGGATCAGTAATTAAACCCGACGCTCATAATCCTGTTAAGTACATGATGAAAGACATCACAATTCAAAATTCAAAAGCCGATCAACTGCAAACAGTGTAAAAATATTGGTACGTACCAGAAGATGCAGATTCATTGAGATTTAAGGCATCTATACTGGAAGTATTCAATATGTTCCTAACCTGAACAAAGTTTTTTTTTTTTTTTTTTTGTAACATCTACAATTATATGTAAATTATTATTCAAATAAAAATAGTTTAAAAATGTTAATATAATGAGAAATGTTTTATGTTTTACCTTTATTTATTATTTCTCAACTTTTATTAGGTTTTAAATTATTATTATAAGATGATAAACCTGCTGGTTCCGTCGTAGAAGACAATCCTTTCTATAAAATATTTTTCTGGTGATAAAAGAGAATAACATTCTTCCGGGTACATTTTCAGGTGTTGATACCGGGTACATTTTCAAGTGTTGATTCCGGGTACATTTTCAGGTGTTGATTCCGGGTACATTTTCAGGTGTTGATTTCTCGAAATTGTCGTGGTGATATAGATATGTCCGTGTTAAAGAAATTGATGCCACATTTAATGGAAAAAAAGCAGGAAAGGTTGATTCTGCAAACAGGAGAGTCTCCTTTTGCCTACATAAAAACAAACAACTTGTACATAGTTTCTACAACCAGAAAAAATCCTCTAGTATTCGTATGCGCCATAATTTAATTGTTATATAAAAATTTCTATATGAATTTGATTGATTTTGCCTATCTGCAAACAACAGATTGTAACCATCCTGCAAGAGTATATAACAGGGGTGGCCATAACGCGGCTCGCGAGCCGCATGCGGCTCTTGGAGTCGTGTGGTGTGGCTCTTGTGCATAATTTTGATATAAAAAAACTATAACTGATTAATTTTAAAAAAAATATTTTATTTCATTACAACAAAATTTTAGAAAATATTACATAAAAAAAAATAGAAAATCTTTAAAAGTTAGATCTGCTTGTTGATGCCTTACGGTTATTGTCCATTTTAGCAGTTAGTCGCTGAAAGTTTGGTTGATGATCAGTTAGGGCAGTTCGCACAAGCTCAGTTAAATGTTTATCAGTTAAAACAGACCTATACTTATTTTTAATAAATTTAAGAGTGGAATACAACGACTCGCAAGAATAGGAAGTGCCGAAAATAGATATTATTCTGAGTGCACAATCTTTGGTTTTAGGATATTTTTGTTCCGGAACCTGTTTCCAAAAGTCAATAGTTGAACAACTATTCTGTTTTACTTGCTTCAACCCTTCATCTTCTTGCAGCTCCAGTAGTTCTAATTCTAGAGCTACTACATCCAGAGCAATTGGTGGTGATACAGGGCAACCATTCTTCAAAATGTCAACAAGGAAAGGATTTTCCAAAAATACAAATGCTGGCTTAAGTGCTGTTAAATCACGGAACCTATCGGTAATATCTTCTGCTAGTATGCGCAGCTTGCATACATAATCTGTAATTATTATATCAAATCCGGGTAAACTTTGTAAAGTTTTACTAAGGCACGTGAAATGAACAAAAGTTTTAGAAACCAGATCTTTTTCGAACAGTTTTAATTTGTTTTGGAAACTGAAGACATTCTGTGCTAAATCAGAAATAAGTTTATTATGTCCTTGTAGAGATAAATTTAATGATTGTAGGTGCTGAACAATATCTGTGAAAAACGCCATATCCATCAACCAGTTGGGATCTTCAAGTTCCGGGAAAGATTTCCCTTTTTCATGGACAAATTGTTTGATTGGCTCCATCAAATTAAAGAATTTTGTTAGAACATTGCTCACTGATAGCCACCTTACTAAACAAAACCAAGAAACATCATCTGGAAGCTCATCGTTTTCTATTTCTTGTATAAAAGATTTGAGCTGCCGATGAGTTTTGGCACTTGAGCGTATGTAGTTGACGATTTTTAAAACTACGTCCATAATATGGTCATATTTAAAATATTTGGCTACTAGGTGTTCCCTATGAATGATGCAATGAACTGGTATGAAATTGGGATACAATGTGTCGGTATTTAAAAGCCCCAAAAGACCTTTAGTAGCACCCCTCATAGCTGGGGCGCCATCAGTTGCAATGCTGACTAGTTTTGTAATCGGCACAGAAAGTTTTTCAAGCACAGCATCAAGGGCGTTTTTTATATCTGAACCTTTAGTCGTATCCTTCAGCGCAACAAGGTCTAACAGTTCTTCTTTGATATCTACATTATTTTTTACATAACGAATAAATATGGCTAGTTGCGGTTTATCTTCAATGTCTGTGGATTCGTCTAGGGCCAGACTAAGTGCTGAACAGTTCATCACATCATTTTGCAAGGTACTTACGATATCATCGCTAATGAGAGAAATTCGTCTTTCCACAGTATGTCTTGATGCAGGGATTTGTTCAATCAATTTATGCAATTTTTTATTTTCTGGATCTAAAGCAGAAATAACTTCAGCAATATTTTTTTTTATAAACTCTCCCTCTGAGTAGGGGCGTTTTGCACGAGCAATATTAAACGCCATAATAAATCCGGCTTCAGTTGTTACATCTGCCTCTTTAATAAACATTGTCATAACCTTGGTTTGGTTATTAAGTTTTGCTTTTAAAGACAATATTTTAGTTCGCCGTAACTCGCTACCAGCAGGAAATTGTTGGCCGAAAGAAAAGTTATTTGCCTCATAATGACGTTTAAGATTACTGGCCTTGAGCTGTGACAATGTTACTTCACATATCAGACACATCGGTTTTCCGTTTCTCTCTACAAAAACAAAATCCTCTTCCCACTCTACCTTAAATCTCCTGTTTTCGTCTTCATATTTGCGTTTTCCAGACAGCATAGTTACTTTTAATTTTCACTTAATTTTCTTTCACAACTTATAATTTTTAATTTTCACAACTTCTAATTTGCACAAAAATATAATTTGACCACACCTAAACTAGAGGAATTTAAAATAACACTATTTAGTCACAGGCCTACTAATCTACAAAAACAAAATTTTTAACTTTAAAAGATTCAGTTTAAAATTAAATTTACCAGTTAACTAGAAGAATTGGATCAAAGCATTTAGTTATTCTAAGGACATAACCAAAGGGTAAGCCAGCAACGCCTCGCTCAAATTAAAATCAGCGATGTCTGGGACCTGATGTTGGTAAAGCCGCAATTTTTTCTTAGAAATTTACTGGAAATTTTTTCCTTAGAATCCCAGAGGGAAACTAAATGCTTTGATCCGAAGAATTTAAAAATCCTATTTATACACACGCCTGCTAATCTACTGTAATGATTAACTATACTTCCCAGTTAATCAGGTAATGAATCTCCAATTATGCCCAGAGGTATCTTCTTCACAGCAGCTGGCGACTTCCGGAAGCTAAGCCAAGGGCCAGCTATGGTTACCGGAGTAATGATTAGGCGTTCTAGTACAACTAGAACTGCCGACTTAATGAGCAGGAAGAATTTGTATTGAAAGACTACTTCTTTTCCTGTCTCGAGAAAGAATGATTTTTATTCAAAAATGTTCTGCTTATATATAATCGACCTTACTCATAAGGTATACAAAAATTCTTGAATTTCTTAACTTACCTACATAATTTCTAAGGTTACCTAAATACAATTTTATTACTTCATATATGACAAAAATTTCAGTCAAAGCAATCATGCAATCGCAATGCAAATCGTTCACAAGAAATGTTGACCCATGTGCAATCACTATTCATTGTCACAGAATACGTAACTTAATATTTGTTTATTGGTGCCGGCAAAAGAAGGTAAAGGTAAGAATGAATTGGATGTAAGAATGGCTTACATCATTTACACATATGTTGTGTTTATGATTTCGAATGCTTTGGCGGAAGTATTTTAGTGATGCAATTTTTTAGAATATTTTTCACGGCTGTTAGCGTGAAGTAATTTCAAATATTTTCATTGATTGCTGTTTGAATGATTTTATTGTTTCTCATGGGTTTTCTTGATGTTGGGTTTTTCTGTTAATTTATATGAGAGTAGTATGTATGTACTACATCCCTCCCTTTATTAGGAAAAAAAAAATTTGTTTGAAAAAAATTTTTTTTTTTTTTGAATTGATTTGCGTTTGCATATTATCTTGTCCTACTGTGATGTTTTTGTAAGTAATTAATCTTATTAACCTCTGTCTTACTTTAATACATGTTTTTAGGATATATACTCTATTCTAGTACTTAACTAGCCTATTGTTGTGGATTTCTTTAATTTCTCCATTAATGTTAAGCTTGCTATTTACATTATTTGTTTCTACAACTGAGTACGGTCCTTTGTATGGTGGCTCCGATTTTCTCTTATTCCCTACTCTTATTTTAACTTTATCTCCTACTTTAATATTTAATGGTTTGATGTTTCTGTCATGAATTGTTTTTCTGTTTTTCTTAGTTAGTTCTAATATGGCTTTTGCAAGTTTTTGTGTTTGCTGTATTCTATATTTGACTTCTTTGGCATAATCATCTATGTTATATATTGGACTTATGTCTTGATTTCTTAAGTTGGGCAGTGTTGCAATCTTTCCGTAAATTAGTTCGAATGGTGTTAAATTGGTTTCAGAGTGCGGTGTTATATTGTAGGAAAACGTAAAATAAGGTAGCCATTCATCCCATTGGTCGTTTTTACATGTAGAGAGTAAATATTCATTCAGTACTCTATGGTTTCTTTCGATTGAACCCATGGTCTCATGGTGAAATGGGGTTGATGTAACATGTTCTATATGGAAAATTTTGCGTATTTCTTTGAATATACTGTTCACAAATTCAGTTCCCTTATCTGTTCTAATTTTTGTGAATGCACCATATTTTAAGATGATCTTTTCAACCAATATTTTCGCGATTGTTTTCGCTTCCTTGTTTTCCATCGGGAATGCTTCAACGTATTTCGTCAATTGGCATTGGCATGTTAGTATGTACCTGTAGTACTTACTTTGTCTTAAGGGTCCTACTGTGTCTGTTTCTAATGTTTCGAAACAAGTGCTGGGAGTGTCAGTAATTGTTAAGCGTTCTTTAGTATGTCTCACAACTTTGTTTAATTTACATTCTTCACAATTATTGACGTACGATTTAACCATTTTATTCAGATTTTTCCAGCAGTAACGTTGTTTGATTTTGTTGATGGTTCTCTTTATTCCTGTGTTCCACCTGTGTGTGGTGTATCGTGAAATTCCTTAATTATTTCCAATTGTTTTTCTTTGTCGGTTATATTTTTAGGAGGTTCATATAAAATTATTCTTATGGAGCTGTTTCTTTCTTTTATCAACTTTCTTTGTATTTTATTAAATTCTTCTTTAAATGTTTTTATGTTTACATTCTTGAATATACTATCTTTCGTGGATAGAGCTAGCTTTTGTATTCTGTTGCTAATCATAGAGAGTAACAGTGTCTCCAAGATAAAACCTAATCTAAGGCATGGTTTATTTCTATACTCGATTGCAACTTCTTTCTTTTTTATAAATATATTCTTTTTCTTGTTATATCTTCTTTCTAGGATATCCTCTTCTAAATTTATAAATTTTAACTTTTTTATTGTATTAATTTCTGAAATAGAAGCACATTGATGGATGAATAGTTGGCCTGACGATTCGTCCGTGCTTTTATTTTTATCACGTGATTTCACATTATATATTTTCTCTATTTTATTTATTTCTTTTGGTACCATTTCTTTTAATATTTCTGAGCTCAATTTAATTCTCGAGAGTGCGTCTGCATTTGTATTTAGCGCTCCTTTTTTATAAATGATTTCAAAGTCATATTCCGATAATTCCATTCTAATTCGTGTCATCTTTGATGATGGATTCTTATGAGTAAATAGGCTGACGAGTGGACGATGATCTGTAACTACTATGAATTTGCGACCATATAAGTATGGTCTGAAATGAGTTATAGCCCAGTAGATTCCTAGTAATTCTTTAATTATGATGGGTTTGTTCAATTCGTGTTTATTTAAAGATCTGCTTGCGTAAGAAATCGGTAAATCTTTTCCAATTTATCCTTGTGATAGTACTGCTCCTAGTGCTGAGTCAGAAGCATCTGTAGTTAGGATAAAGGGTTCGTCGAAGTTTGGGTATTGGAGAACTGGAGGACTTATTAGTCTCTGCTTTAATGTTTGAAATGCTTCTTCACATTGCTCCGACCATATGAATGGTGTGTTTTTCTTTGTAAGCTGATTGAGTGGTTTTGCAATCTCAGCAAAGTTTGCGATGAATCTTCTGTAGTAATTACAGAATGCTGTGAATCTTCGAGCTTCATCGGCGTTTGTTGGCTTTGGGTAGTTTACTATGCTATCATATTTTCTTGGATCTGTCTTTATTCCTTCACTGGTTATAAGGTGTCCTAGGTAAACTACTTCTGTTTGTAGAAAATTGCATTTTTGTGGATTTAGCTTCAAGTTGTATTCTCTTAAGCGATTGAATGTTTTTATTAGATTCCTGTTGTGATGTTGTAGGTTGCACCCATAAGTAATTATGTCGTCAACATATAGGAATGTCTCTGCGTCTAGTCCTGCGAGTGCTATGGATAGCATGCGTTGAAAACTGTTGGTTGATATTTTTAGACCAAATGGTAGTCGCTTAAATTGAAAATGCCCTTTATTTGTTGAAAAGGCTGTGAGTGGTCGTGATTCTTCATCCAGTTCAATCTGATGAAAAGAGCTTGTGAGGTCCAAAGTCGAAAAATATCTAGCTTTTCCTAGGTTGTCCAGAATATCTTCTAATCTTGTTAGAGGAAATTTGTCATCCGTTATTCTTTTGTTGAGTTGACGAAAGTCAACAACCATTCTCCATTTCTTTTCACCTTTGTTATCCTTTTTGGGTACTACCAATAAGGGGGAATTGTATGCACTTGTTGAATGCTCACTGATGTCTTCATCTAGCAGTTTGTCCACTTGTCTATTTATTTCTTCCAATTGCGTCTGCGGAAGACGATAATTTTTAATATATGCTGGAGAATTATCGTGTGTCGATATATGCTGCTGGTAAAAATTATTAACTGTTAATTTATCATTAGTTAGATAGAAAATATCTGTATAGTTCTTGCATAATTCATATAGTGTATCCTTTGCTTTTTCATCCAAATTTTGTACATTTAACTCACTTTTTAGTTGCTCAAATCTCTCTTCCTCCTTAACCTTATGTCTGATTGTCTTCTTTATGAATCTAAAATTATTCAAAGGAACAACTTCTAACTGCGGATTCTTTATGTGTATGTCATTCTCAGTTACATTTATTAATTTTATATGTTTTATACCTTTTGCTGGTATTATAGTATTCGCTACGTGTAGCCCTTCTCTGATCACTTTACATAGCACTACACTATCTTCACTTATTTCTATGTTTATAGGTTGTATAATTTGAGATCTAGAAGGTATAGTAATGAATTTTTGTTCTGGAATTTTAGTTATAATGGGTAGGTTAATATCACTAAGTTCTGCACAAATTGTAAATATAAAAATTTCATAGTCTATTTTACACTTATATTTTATGAAGAAATCTTTCCCTAGTAGTCCATCTGTCGCGATAGGGAAATTTTCACTTACTATATGTACTTTATGGTTAAATGTTTCACCTTCTGCATCAAATTGCAATGTTAATGTTCCTAAGGTTTCACTTTCACCCTTTGTAACGCCTCTTATTTTACAAATTTCACTTTTATTTACAATATTAAAATCTATACAGCTTATTTTGACGATCGAGATGTCCGCACCAGTATCTATAAACCATGATGAGGCTGAAGCTTTAGTTGTGGTAGTCTGTAATGATATGTAGTTTGATAGCTTGCGTACATCAATGAAATGTATCCTCGTTAATTGTTTATTTGTTCTTGATATTCCTCGTCCCTCGATAGGTGTTCTCCGGGGACGGTTTCGTAGTTTTCCGAGTCTAACAAATTAATCCGTCGTGGTTATCTATTCTGGTAATTGGTATTCCCTCTGTTCGTATTGTTGTACTGTCTTTGAGAGGGATTTCCATTGTTTCTGAAATTATTTTGCGCGAAGTTGGCTCTAGCGTTACTATTGAAGTATGTTCTTCTGTTATTATTAAATCTGCTTTGCGGTTGGTAACTATTATAGTTTTTACGTGATTGCTGGTTAAAGTTATTGTATCTATGGTAGTTGTTTGCATATGATGACCCAGATCTGCGAGTTTGCGCTTGGAATCAGTAGATTCTGTTTTCTTCTGATTTGGCTTGTTCTGAATCAATTTCTTGTGCATGATCGATAGCATCAGCGTATGTTGCAGGTCTGCTGGCAAATACTGTATATTTGATTGCATTTCTCAGTCCCGATTTAAAAGAGTTCAAGGCAATCTTATCATTCATCTTTGTAATGATGTCTTTATTCTGTTCACCTTGTTCTGATATTTGGATATTATTCAAATCTGCTATCAGAGCATCAATCTCTGAAACGTAGCTCTGCAAGGTTTTATCTCCCTGTCGAACCTTAGACAAATCATTTTGAAGTTTTAGTGCATTTTTGTGCGGTCTGAAAGTTTTGAATAATGTTTCCTTAAAAGATTTAAAATTTATGGGATCTGCTTCGTTAACTATTCTGTTACGAGCTCTTTCCGATAATCTTGTTTTTATCAGGAATTTTACCAGTTTCGTTTTATCTTCTTGTGTTTTTAATTCATCATGGAGATACTCTGCTAAGTTGATGAAGTTGTTTAGTTGTTGCGAGTCTTCGTCAAATATTGGCACTATTTTAGTGACGCTCGCTATGTCAAAGGATGTCATTGTGTTATTATTTATGGTTTCCTCTATTGAACTATTATGATTGTCTGAGCTGTCCGTAAATTCTTCTTCTTCTTCTTCAATGGATTTTTCCAATACCTCTTGAATCTGCTGTGTTTTTATGATAATGTACTTATTTATTTCTTTGTATAAGGTTTTAAATTTATTTAATAGTTTGCCATTGATTTGCTTCTGCTCTGTATTTAATTGATTATATTCTTCAAGAAACGTTGCCTTTAAATTGTCTGTCCAATTCCTTTTTACTAGCAAAAACTGCGCTGAATAGATTCTCTTCGGACTTTTCTTGAAATTTTCTAGAGTCTTTTCCAATTCCTTAATTAGAGTCTTGAGGTTCTGCATCTTTTATCAAAGCCATGTTTTTGTTTTGTTGTCTTTGTTTATTAAAAAAAAAATCTTACATGAATCTATTTTAAACTGCTACTACTAATTTACTAGCTTCTTTCTTTACTCTACTTATGAATTTATTTTTAACGTATTTGTATAATATCATTACTAAAATTAAGGCTATTATTAATCCTAAAAAAATTTTTATATCCGTCGCATGTTCAATATATATTTCCGCTGTTAAAAATGAATTTCCTGATGATGGTGCTGCTGCGTCCTGATTCGAGGTGGCTTCTTTATTTTTAGATTCCTTTCCGCCCATTGTTTGTATTATCTCCTGAATGTAAATTGTGTGGTGCTTTCTTCTTCGCAATCCAGTACTGCTGCTTTTTTATCCGGATGTCATCCAAGAACGCGTTCTTCTCAACCTTGGTGACGGCTAGGGTGGTCAGCCTATGTAATTCTGCTAACTCTCGTCTATGTTTCACCAGTTTTCCGGCTCTCTTCTTCTTCTTTTTTGTGATATTATTTGCTGTCTTCTGTGTGGGCTGCTCGGCTGCTTTCCTATTACGGTATTCCTCAATGGATATTGGTCTTGGTCCAGCTCTAGGGTCTTCCTTCAGAATTGCTATCAGCTCGGGAGGCAGGGTCGCCATGTAATGATTAACTATACTTCCCAGTTAATCAGGTAATGAATCTCCAATTATGCCCAGAGGTATCTTCTTCACAGCAGCTGGCGACTTCCGGAAGCTAAGCCAAGGGCCAGCTATGGTTACCGGAGTAATGATTAGGCGTTCTAGTACAACTAGAACTGCCGACTTAATGAGCAGGAAGAATTTGTATTGAAAGACTACTTCTTTTTCTGTCTCGAGAAAGAATGATTTTTATTCAAAAATGTTCTGCTTATATATAATCGACCTTACTCATAAGGTATACAAAAATTCTTGAATTTCGTAACTTACCTACATAATTTCTAAGGTTACCTAAATACAATTTTATTACTTCATATATGACAAAAATTTCAGTCAAAGCAATCATGCAATCGCAATGCATATCGTTCACAAGAAATGTTGACCCATGTGCAATCACTATTCATTGTCACAGAATACGTAACTTCATGCAATGAAGAGAAATGTTTTTATTACATAATATTTGTTTATTGGTGCCGGCAAAAGAAGGTAAAGGTAAGAATGAATTGGATGTAAGAATGGCTTACATCATTTACACATATGTTGTGTTTATGATTTCGAATGCTTTGGCGGAAGTATTTTAGTGATGCAATTTTTTTAAATTAGAAATTGATCCGTGTATACTGATGTATGAAATGGTGTTTCAAATGCAAATGAACATATTCTACGAAGTGAATTTGTTGGAGCCATTAAAATGCGCGTTTATTTATTGGAAGTAGCAGCTTCGTTTGAAACGATATGAAAATGACTGTAGGTACATTACCAGGTACCAAACAGAGAAGCACACAAAGTTCATACAGTATTCGTATCGCTGGATCATGTGTGATTTTATTATGTGTGAATCTAATAACTTAATAGTGCATCGATTAAGATGGCTATTAAGGGGTGTTGGAAATGGAAATGGGGGGCTGTATTAGAAGATATTGATTTTATCCAGTTAGTAAGTTAAGTTAATCAGATATGAATGTGAGTGGAATAGAAAGTTAGCGTAGGATATTAGTTTTGCAATTCATATCACAGAAATCTGGTAACTCCTTCGTAGAATTAGATACATTACAAGCAAGATTAGATACATTACAAGCAATAAATGTAACAATGTAATTATAAAGTCCCATTTTGAATATTATTCAACTGTGTTGTATATGTGTGATGAAAGTGCGTTCACGAGGCTACAAAGGTTGCAAAACAAAGCTCTAAGAGCTGTATTGAAGTGCAGTAGGTATACAAGAATTTCAGATATGTTAAGAGTATTGTGTTGGCTAAGTGTCAAACAGCGTGTAGGTATGATTGTTTTATTGTTTGTTAACAAAATTAGAAGAGGATGTATACATAAATACTTAACATGCCTATTTAATTATGTTAGAGACATACAGCCATACGTGTTAAGAAATGCAAATGACTTACGATTGCCATTATTTAGCAATAGATTAGCCCAAAATAGTTTAGTGTATAGAGGTGTTCGGTTATTTAACATTTTTTTTTCTTTATATTATTAAGCCAAGCTCAGGGGATACCATATGATGCAAAGCACAGCGTGGCAGGAAGGAGATAGGGAAAGGATTAAGGGATATGAGGAGAGCGGCGGAGGTGCCGATGTATGTCGCCCTTAAACTTTCGCAGGTTGTATGCCGGAGGAAAGACAGATGATGGTAGACTCTTCCACATTCGCACAATTCGGGATAAGAAAGCATCACGGAATTTTAGTGTACGGCCGAAGGTAATTTGAAGGGTAAAAGGATGAGCGCGGGATGCAGCGCGAGTATTGCGTGCAGGAACTATTCTACAAGGGATCAGACTAGTCATCAAAACATTGACCATGCATATAGCGATAAAGGAGCGAAAGGCATCCAACATTGCGACGGTGCTCGAGCGAGTCGATATGACGAGTAATTGCCACATCGCCAATGAGCTTGCAGGCTCTCTTTTGGACAATATCCAATGAAGCTAAGGCTGTGCGACCAGCCCCGGCCCAGATATGGGAATTATATTCCATTCTAGGTCTGATGTAGGACTTGTAGAGGAACGCTATATTTGATGGGCTGAAATATTTCTTACACCTTTTCAAAAAACCAAGACATTTTGATGCTTCTTTGGCAACCGAGAAGATGTGATCTGTCCAGCTTAACTTACTGGAAATATTAATGCCAAGAATGCTTAGTGACGGTGAATTAGAAATTAATGCACCATCAAACGAAACGGGATGGTTAAGTGATGGTCTTGTTTTAATGAAATGAGACAGCTTTGGGTCTTAGATGCATTGAATTCGACGCGATTTACTTTGCCCCAAGCGAGAATATTGTCAAGATCGTTATTCAATGATCTAATCATGCAGTCTCGTTTAACACATGTGGCGTTCCGTCTGGAATCCGCAAGGGTGTCAAAGGAGTATGCAAAATCAAGGGTACTGTCATCAGCAAAGCTATGGATAGGATTGAAAGTAAGGGAAAGCAGATCATTAATGAAGATTAGAAATAGAGTCGGAGAAATAACAGAGCCCTGGGGGACACCGGCATTAATAGGATGAGGTTCAGATATAACGCTATCTAATACAACACGTATTTGGCGACTAGATAAAAAACTTTCAATCCATAATAGAAGAGGAGGGGAAAGACCAAGTGCTTTGAGTTTGGCTAAAAGGGCTGGATGCCAGACTCTATCAAAGGCCTTTGAAATATCTAGGGCAACGATTTTGGACTCACCAAAATTGTGAAGACTACGATTCCAACGTTCCGTAAGAAAAGTCAGCAAGTCTCCAGATGAGCGACCGTGCCGGAAGCCGTATTGACGACCGTTGATGAGCTGATTGGTTTCCATTTCCATTTCATTAATTTGGAGTTAATGATAGATTCAAAAGCCTTTGAGAGAATCGAAGTGATTGCAATTGGTCGATAATTTGAGGGATCGCTACCCTCTCCTTTCTTGGGAATAGGCTGAACGTGAGCTAGTTTCCAAGCAGTTGGAAATTTTCCTGTCGAATAGGACAGGTAGAATAGTTTGCGCAGAGGTTTCGCCAAGGATGAGGCACAGCTTTTAATTAATAGGGGCGAGAAACCATCAGGGCCTGCGGCTTTAGAGACGTTGATACCATTAAGGACCTTGAACACATCTCTCGTACGGATGTGTATTGGCTCTTGTAGACATCCGCACGGGGGATGCACGACAGGTGCCTGTGAAGTGGGTGGAAGAAAAGAATTTGATGCGAATCTAGCAGCCAAAATATTAGCTTTATCCTGGGAGTCAACAACCACTTCACCATTATTAAGTAGTGAAGGTATAGAGGAACTGCTGAAGTTGTTCCTGATGGTTTTGACCAGGGACCAGAAACCTTTACTACCTTTGCGGCTTGCCAAGATTCTTTGTCTAACATTCTGGTCAAAAACAAATTTTTCTCTCTGGATAATGGACTTGCAGGTGTTCCGTGCAGTCTTGTAGATTTCTTTCAGTTCTGGACAAGGATGCACTTGATAGGCGCGAAAAGCAGACTCTTTCGCTTTTATAGCTTAGTTTTACTTATCGTTAAAGCAAGAGCGATTTTGCTGTTGTTGAGATCTGCTGTAAGAATACGGAATATATTCACGCATGCCTAGACTTAGTATGTTACTAAGTTCTAATGTGCATTCATCAGCATCCCTCGAAGCAAAACAGACCGACCAATCTATATCTCTAAGATACGGATTGAGACTTTCCCAATCAGCGTTCTTATAGTGCCAGAGAAGCCTACTTGTAGGTGGAGAAGTAGGGCGGCGCAGAGTTTAGGTGATAAATTGAGCCGTGATCAGACAGTGGTCTGAATTACCAAGAGGGGAGCCGACTGAGATAGAATATTTGTCAGGGTGAGATGACAGAGACAAATCTAGTAAATTGGCCCCATCTCCAGTTACATCAGGGATTCTCGTCGGTGCATCCCCTAGCTGATGCAAATTGAAAGATTCACAAAATAGTTCAACGAATCGGCCCGCAGGACTTGTGGTAGAAGAATGTCTGAGCCACGGTATGTTATGGACATTAAAATCGCCTGCCTGGACGATTTCGGAAGAGGGGGAGACAGAAAGCAAATGATCAATATTGTTGGAGATATTTTCAAATACGGATACCGTGTCGTCATCAGACATATTTGGGCTGCGATAAAGGAAGCAAAAGTAGATGATGTGCCTGTGAAGTTTGAACCTAATCCAGATGTAATTAAACTCAGGATTGGCAGAAGGTGGAAAATCTTTTAGAATGGTAAAGGCTACATCATTCCGAATATATATTGCGATCCCCCTATGTGGAGAAAAAAGAGGCACTAATCTATAACCAGGGACGTGGTATTGATTAGAATAAGCATCAGAAACGACCTTGTTTCACTTAGTGCAAGAATTGCCGGATTTTTTGATTGAAGGTGGCAGTACACCGAAAAACGATTTGCCCCCAATCCGCGAATGTTGCAAAATTCTAAAATAAAATTCTGCATATTCCAAAGCAAAACAAAAAAAAAGCAGAAGAAAGAGCGACACACAACTACACAAATATTTATTTAGGGGCACCCAGCTGCAGTCAACGACACAGCGAGGTAAAAAAAAAACAGCAATAGTGTTATGCCTATTTGCTGATCAGTGACAAGGGCTAATGACCTTGCACTGATCACTGATGTACATGGGAGATTTGTTAAACACCACCGTATTGAGCTGCTGGCTTGTGGTATGCCGGCAGGGCATAGAAAAGCTCTGGACTTGGCTGGTATTGCTTTATTTTATGTGTAATAAAAAACGGCGCGGCGGATTTTAGTTATTATATTATATTTAAAAAATTTCACTGCACTGCACTACAGATTGATGACGCTATTTATCACTTTGACACCAGTAACACGCACGATGGAACGTCTGCTCCAGCTGACTCCACGCACTCTACCCTCATGTTACCATCAAATGCTAAAACAGAAAGAAATATTTTTAAATCAAATCAATCAATAAAAAATTTCGACACTGCTTGGGAACGCGCCAACGTAGAGAGCTGATATTTGTACATAATGTTTTTATAAGAATAGTAAAAACAATTTCAAAAATCGGATAAATGGCGCTACCCCTTCTTGGTGTGGCCATATAATAATTTACGACTTTTACATATACTGTGAACACGATCAGTTCTAGAAGTTTTTATTGTACTGAAAACATCTTCAGAATATGAAATCCTATGAAATTGGTCATAATCATTTGTACTGCCCTATAAACCGTTCTAAAAATATATGCAAAAATCTACTGCGAAAATCCACTTGGAAAATCAAAGTTGCACAGATAGATGATCTTACGGAATTACATACGGAGATTCATTTACGGTATCATAGAAATTGGTCTAAGACCAATTCTATCATTTTTATTTATTTAAATATTAAAATTGATTTGATTCAAAAAACGCCTAAGAAGCCATAATTTTTCATATGATGCAAATTATCAAGTTTCCAGGATTTAATGATTGCCAGTATTTGATATTCTGAAGAATTGTTCAGTTTAATAAAAACGTCACGTACCGAACCTTTTCACAGTATGCGTACAACTCAATTCTTGTAAAATTTTTGGTCTTGGCACTCTGTATACTATGTCATAACAGAACTGTCTCCAGCAGCAAGATAAGTGTCTCTCAGTAATCCCATCTGTCCTCACGATAACTCGAGAAGCGTTTCACTTAGATGGCTGAATTTTTGCAGACTGGGTTTTTGAAAAAAAGATATATTAATTAAATTAATTGAACTGATGCCCATATGGCCAAGTAGCAAAATGGGGTTAACATATAAAAAATTCGCTTTTCACTAAATACATATAAGGACACTGCCTGAGAATGTGTCAACGTAGAGAGCTGAAATTTTGTACACGGTGTTTATATAGAAATAGTAAATATAATTTCAAAAATGAGTTAAATTCAGCGACGCCTTCTTGGTGTTGTCATATAAGACTTGTTACGAATATTGTGAAAATAAAAAGTCCTAGATGCTTTTATTGTACTGAAAAGTTCTTCAGAATATGAAATTCCATGAAATTGGTTATAATCATTTCTACTGTCTTACCAACATATATTGCGAAAAACCACTTTAGAAATCAAACTTGCACAGTTGGGTGACCATGCGAAGTTACACATGGGCATTCATCTAGGGTATCATAAGAATTTTTCTTAAACCGATTTTAGCTTTTTTACTTATTTGCAATATCAGGGATGATAAATAAAATAATAGAATAACAAATAAATAATAAAATTAAATTAAATATATAATATAATATGAGTCGTTTATTTTGAAAGTGGTGCGATAATATTACACTTCACAAGACAAAAAGATCCAATAAATATATTTAAACATTTTTTTTTAAATTTATTTAAACTAAAATATTTAAACATTTCATCAAAACAGAAAAATTGGCTTGCACTACTTTCAAAATAAACGGGTTTTATAATAAGGGACCCTTTAGATTCGTTACCATTATTTTTACATGGTTGGTTCCCCATAACCTATAACCATGCTTAGCTTATCTTTATTTTTAAATGGCAGATTCCCAAGGAGGCCTATAACCATTATATCCTTTGCTACGTTAGTTAGGTAGTTCGCAAGGAGCCCTACAAACCTTCATATACATTCATGAGATATAAATGTTTCTCTTAACAGAAGTTAGGTATTTTCGCAAAAGTATCTAAAAATATTTTCAACCTACTTAAAGGTATTCCTACATCAGAAACAGTAAGAATACTTTAGATATTTATTGTACTTTATACGATAAAAATGTCTTGAAATTAAACCAAATAATGAATAAATATTGATGATTACCAGCAAAAAATAATGTTATCCAAAATTAGTTTAACACTTCCCGAAATACCACATTCGGGGTGAACACTTGATTGCGGCCAGCGAATATTTTCCCTGTCTATTAGTGCATGCAATAGCAACATGAACAGAGCTTTGTGCTGTTGCCCTTGAAAAAGCCAACATATAACATTCCGTGTGTGAAAACTGGTTCTCTTAGCAAAATTCCTATCTTTCTAAGACTCTGTCCCTAAGCCTTATTGATAGTCATTGCGAAAGAAAGCCTAACCGGAAATTGTCGCCGAACTAATTTAAATGCTAATCTATTGTCAGACGAACTAAGTGTGATGCGAGGTATAAAGACTCGTTCGCCTTTATTTGCTCCGACAGCAATATCTGCATCAATAACATTAGTCATTAAATGTCTAACAATAAGTCGGGTACCATTACTTAAACCACCATTAATATTTAAATTGCGAAGCAGAATTATGACTGCACCAACTTTTAAATTTAATTTGTGTGGTGGCATAACAGATGGAGTTTGCGAATTGATAAAATCCATTTGATACAAATCATCCTCTTCATCATTCTCACATTCAATTCTATCCGCACTGTAATACGTTTGAATATTTCCCGATAATTTTGAGTGGATTTTTTCATTTATTTCTAGTACGGCATCATTTTTTGTACTTAAAATGGCCGCACTAATTAGATCATCTTCTGAAATTTCATTTATATTTCGACCATAAATGTCCAGAATCAAATCATTAGATGCAATATTAACGGTTGGTATTTCGATAATATTTTCATCTAAACTAAAGGTGTTGGACAATTTGCCATCACCTAATTTCAAAAGCCATCGGGAAAATGCAGCTTCCGTAGGATTAGTTCTCATATTTTGAACTAAAGTATATCTTCGTAAATGCCCCCACAGATATGATTGCTTAATGCAAGCTTCTACTGTTGATAATGTATTACTGAAAGTGACAACCGGAAGTATATGCCTCCAATCAGCACTCATAATAATAATCTTATCTCTGAATGGCCTTTTAATTCCTGTTATATCGTGTAAAAGGCGATCAACAGCTTGGAAACCAAATTTATGAGTCATTGTACATTCATCGAATACAATGACTTCTGCGGATTTTATCTCTAAACCCTGAGATAAATTAGGTGTTATATTGCAAACGGAAGACTCGTGAGGGTCAATTGGTAACTTGAATCTGGAACGGAATGTAGTGCCACCCTTATGAAGCATAGCAGCAATTCCAGACCAAGCAACAGCAATTGCAACTTTTTATTTGCTCGCACTTTGTTAAGAATTGCATTCAGAACAAAGTCTTAACCTGCACCAGTAAAAGCATCCAAATGGAATAATTTTGCATTAGATGTTGGTTACTGAATATACAGGACGCTGACTGATTTTTGTATACTTATTGAATAGTACCGATACCGACTGCCGTTAACTACCGAAGATGATCTCTCTTATCAGTTGAACTTGAATGCAATGAAAATGAACAATTTATGTACACAACATTGCACTTCTGAAAGTGCCGTCTGGTTACTGAATATACAGAACGCTGACTCATTTTTGTATAATTTTAGAACAGTACCGAACCCGACTCCCGTTAACTATCGAAGATGATCTCTTTTATCAGTTGAACTTGAATGAAATGAAAATGAACACAGCACTGCACTTCTGATAGGTATTAGAAACGATACAATTTAAGTGCCGACTGTTGCATACAGAGCATCGATTAAACATGTATATACATACATGCATGCATCTCTGAACCGATTTCGCTTCACGCAGAATTCTAAAATTCATGCATCAATAAAGAAATGCAAACATGTAGATATGTACATACCTACAGCATTATCTTTGCATGCGGAATTACAATTCCCAGCTGCAAGTATAAACATACATATATCTACAAACATATTTACAAGTTCAGTCAAGTCACTCGCTACTGACCTACACCAATTTCATAATCATATAAAGAAACAAGTGAAGGCAGTGACACAATCCCCTGCGCGCAAGAATTCACACGATGCAATTTGATAACCTTGCGCCAGCAGCGGTAGTACTCAGGTGAACGAAACAATGGTTCACGATGATGTCACAATAGCAGCAAAGCGGCGAACGGTCTGCGGAAGTATTTATGTATGTACATGTTAAAGCGATGAGTGCCGTGATGTAATAACAACAAACCGGCAAAAGCTTTGCGGAAATTAATTTATGAATACCACAAAGAAACACTTTGCGGAAATTAATGTGTAAACGACATAAAGAACCGCTTTACGGAAGTTAATAATTATGTATATACGAATGCCGTGATGAAATTAAAATTACAAGTACTTATACTTAGCGTAATGTATAAGAAAAAGCAATAATATTAAGTCAAGAATTATGTATAAATAAACTGTGATTTGGAATAAAGAAGGCAGTAAGTGAGTTAGTCAGAACACGAGTTGTTTCACTTACCCAGGAGTAAAGCTAGTAAGCTGCTCCATTCATCTGTACCTAGGAGTAAAGCTAGTAAGCTGCTCCGTTCTCATATACTAGGAGTAAAGCTAATAAGCTGCTCCATTGCACCGTACTGGGAGTAAAGCTAGTAAGCTGCTCCATACGCATCGCTGCTCAACCCATCTCGGGACAATCAAGGAAAACGCCCAATCATCTTGACGGCACGTAGTGTAATTACCGTGTCGTGTTCCAGATCAAAAGGTGCTCAGATGAGAGTACTAGAAGTACATTAATAAACTCAACACGACTGGTTACTGAATATACAGAACGCTGACTGGTTTTTGTATAATTATTGAATAGTACCGATACCGACCGCCGTTAACTACCGAAGATTATCTAATTCATTTAATTCAGATATAACATCATTAAAGAATTTCTTTTGACATGCATTTAATTTAGCATACGTTCGCTGATATTCGCTATCCTCTTCTATTGGAATATAAATATTGCAATTATATGAAATCAAAGATTGATCGACAACAGGTAGACCCAAAGCTGCCAAGCTAAATCTATGACTTGCCAACATTTGTGCAATATCAGCCAACGCTTTTTCAATACTTTGGGCTTCATTATTGAAACGCATAATATAGTCCTCAGATAAATCATTGGCAAATTGCCGCCAAAGTTCAGAAGGATTATTTGGGGAGCAAAATACACAAATGAATACAAAAAGTTGCCTTAATTTATTCGGCATTTCAAATGTAATTCCATCTTCAAAAGCTCTAGACCATTCCCCATCTTCCTGCAAGAAATTTCTCGCCACACACGCATCCTTAAAAGAATTGTTTAAGGTACCATTTTACGTTTTGAGATCATCAAAACTTTTAGGACCCTTAACGTGTAACAGAAGTATTCGTAAATGATATATTTCAATATCACCTACACTTACAGAATACATCCGAGTTAGGACCTTGTCAAAGCCTCTTTGTCACCTTTTCCAAGTACTCTCATTGTTGTCATTCCAAACATAATGTAGTGGAATTTCAATATACAGATCCTTTCGAGCATCAACATCAAATTAATTTAACTTGAAGAATGCTGTTAATCGCGTATCTCATCTAGAAGCTCTTTCCAAGGCTTCAGATGCATTATCCGGTTTAAAATATACCGTTTGGCTATTTGGCAAATGAACTGGAAGACGACATATATCATGGGAACGATCTTCCAGTGGTATCTTATATAAACGCCACATAGATTCGGGAGATGAAATACATCTAGTCCACAGAAATCCCCTTATTTCATTCTAATCTAGTATGCCGGAATTATTATCATTAAATACTATAGACGCCATGTCATGTCCTTTGTATATATACTTATAAATATACTTAGCCGATTGAATTGAGCTACATATTTCAACATTAATATGTGCATCATACTTCAGTAGTAAGTATATATTACAGTAGTCCCCGCATAATAGCACATGAACGAGGGCCCAAATTTTTGTGATTTTAACCGGGTGTTGCTTATAGCCAATAACCCGATTATAAACACAAATTGTGCTTATATAAAAATCCCCAAATAAAAGCACAAATCAAGCGAATTATTGATAGTAAGCGATAGCCGATTACAAGCACAAGATATGGTATTATAAATAGTTCGCGATTTAAGAAACAACAAACGAACCATTTCTTATAAAGTAGCTGCTGATACCTAAATTTCAAAAAATAACATCAGTTTGTCAAGAACTTCTTTTATTGAATAACCTTCCGGCTTGGTACCTTATTGATAGAAGCATCTGTTTCATTAACGTCCAATATGTCTTCGTCACTGCCTGGATGATCTGTTTCAAGGATATCGTCCACTATCTCCTGGTCTGTTAAGTTCCCAAAACATTCTAAATTGTCGTCACATTTTAGATACTCGTTAAGCTCCTCATATTCTATAGGTAATTCTATAACGGTATCTTTTTCCTGGGGATCTTCTCCATCTGTTACAAATCCTGCTTTTTTGAAACAATTTTGAATGGTTTCCGGAGTGACCAGCCACCAAGCACGCTTTACAATATTCAAAGCATCCAAAACATTAATTTATTTTGCAAACTCGGATAAAGTAACACCTCTCTCAAGTGCAAACAACTGTTTCTGAACGAGATTTTGCCTAAAATATGCTTTGAAGCAATGAATAATACCTTGGTCCGGGGCTGTACAAGACTAGTGGTATTTGGAGGAATCATATGCACTGGAACGTTTTTAAGACTGGTGCCCGGTATTAATTTATGGCAAGCTGCGTTGTCCACAAAGAGAATTACGGTTATTTTAGCCCTTTTCATTTTCTCATCAAATTTTAGTAGGATATCTGTCCATATCTGACTAACCATCCATGCTTTCTTTTGGTGAAAACATTCGACTGGGATTTCTTTCCTCCTAAAGCAGTGCGGATTTTTCGCCTTTCCTATAGCGTAAGAAAACTTTTCAGACCCTCCCATGTTGCACATCAA
Source organism: Dioctria linearis (assembly GCA_963930735.1). Classification (NCBI taxonomy): domain Eukaryota; kingdom Metazoa; phylum Arthropoda; class Insecta; order Diptera; family Asilidae; genus Dioctria; species Dioctria linearis. Next base: position 210,153,629 of record OZ005740.1, read on the forward strand.
TAATAATGTTATTCGGTCTTTAAAAAGTTTTGATCCACTAACTGGTTCTCCTCTTCGTGCCATAGTCCCATTGGGCAACGTTCTATACAAAAGGCCACTCTCATCGGCGTTAAACATATCCCTTGGATGGAATTTATCTAATAAAGGTGGCAAAATCGCACTGGCCCAATTTGATGCTGCTGTGGCATCTGCTGAACTTTTTTCTCCATGAAGTTTATGAAAAGTAACAGATTCTTTCCGTTGCCATCTCCAAAGCCAGCTGTTATTGGCTTCAAAGTCATCAGCATTTAATGTTACAGCGAACTTCTTTGCTTTCTCCCGTATCATAGGTCCTGTAATAATAGCATTTTGGCTTCTTCTTTGATTAAACCAACGTGTAACTGCCAAATCTACTTGTTCGTTACGTCCGGCTCGAAATCGTTTTCTCTGAACATTTTTATTTGCAGATATTTGTCGCAATGAGCCTTCTTTCTGGAGAATATGGGCAATTGTTGATAAGTCACAATTAAATTTATCTGCCGCATCCTTTCTTGAAAAATGTTTTCTTTTGATGGATTCAATGATTTCCAGCTTTTGACTTACTGTCAAATAAGTTCTCTTCCTCGGTGTCATACCTTAAATTTTAAATTGTAAGAATTTCACAATAAAAATACTGTAGCGAAATTACTATAGATTGAAAGACACAATTGGCTGCGTATAGTTATTAATTGGGTTTTCAAGTCCTGTAATTGCTGCAACACCTTTTTCTGTCTGATTTCAAGATTCGACACATCACAAGAAGCCTCCAAGGCATGTTTTATTTGTGCTCTTCTATTCCGAAGGAATAATGATGAAGAATCACTTACATCTGTGTTGTACAGAGATGAGGATTCAGTTTCCAATCTCTTAATCGTAACAGATTTCAAGGTATACATTTCCGTTGATAAGTTTATATCAAAACTCGGCAAAATCATTTTTATTTTTACATTTTTCCCAAATAATCACACGACACCACCTCACAAAAACATGTCTGTAATTTGTTTTGTTTTGCATCGTTTGATGCATCGTCCGGGTTCGCTCCCCGGTGGCATTAAACCTGAAAAGAAACCCAAAAATACCACAAAGAAACATTCTTAATATAAAAATCATAAATTAATCTTACCTAATCCATCCCACGAAGCGAAGCAGATAAAAACAATTGGTATTGTCAGCTAGATGTCAACAAGCTACACATCACGGGACAGAGATGCAAGGAATTCTCATTACAAACCACGTTCCATGCGCCCTGAATGCGACACAAAATTGTCGGCGCCAAGTTGCGTCGTTGATTGCCACAGACGTAATACAATGAATGCGACATTGTCGTCGTCATTTCAAGATAAATGAATTGAGTTTTGCTTTCTTTGGGATGTCTACAGGGAAATTTTTACATCTTTTTAAGAATAAGCATAAGTTGTATTTAAAGCTTATATGCATTTATACCAGCTTTAAAAGGAAGGTGCTCGAAATTTACTCCACTTTTCGACGACGACATTTTTTGTGGCACAGCATTCGCTATGTTCTAATGTCGTAACATGGATTAGAAAATTATTTTTTTTGCCGTCGACAGGTGCGTGTCGCAATCGTTGTACTTCAACCTTTAACTGCAGCTAGCTCACAAGAAACCACTGCGCAGCGGAATATCGTAATAGTACATCTAAAAGCGTGCCACTTCCAGCTACCTTTAGGCCAGCTGAAGGTACGGTTTTAAGGAATTTATGAATTATTCCCGGTAAGAGTTTATTTTTTTTATATTTTTTTACACTTATACCATATTGAATTAGAAATGAATTGAATTTACTCAAAATATTTTCTAGATAATAAGATGATAGCAGCCTGTGGCAGCAATAACTAAAATGGTAACACTCATGACAAATGATGAGGTGCAGTTGCTATGCCAGGTTATTGTTGCTATGCCAATATTGTTGCCATGCGCCTTTGACTACCGTTCTTTGGTGCCGGGTGCCAACTCTGGCTATATAAACAGCAGTGTGACTTGGCTCGATCTCCTTTTTCAGTTTGGCAGTGCAGTGATCAAGGGGTTATCTATTCCTAGTGTTATTTCCCAGTGTTCTAATTTCTACTAACAAATCAAATACTTTGTTTAGTTGACGATTAGAATAAATATTCTTCTTCTGGGTCTCGACTGGATACTCTTAAGAGTATTGTTTTGATAAGCGACTAAAATAAAGATTGTTATGGTGGGTAGCGACTGCAATAAGAATTTAATACTAACCAAACAAGTGCTTTATTTTGGTTAAAGGGTTGAAAATTGAGATTTTTATTCTGGGTACCGACTGGATTAAAGATCTTATTTTTGACAGCGGCTAAAATAAAGATTCTTACTGTGGGTATCGACTGCAGTAAGAATAAATTACTAACTCAAAACACTTTATCGCGGGTCTCGACTGTGATAAAGATTCTTTCCGTGGGTAGCGACTGCAATAAGAATAAATTACTAACACCAAACTCTTTATTGCGGGTCTCGACTGTAATAAAGATTCTTATTGTGGGTATCGACTGCAAAAAGAATAAATTACTAACACCAAACTATTTATTGCGGGTCTAGAGTGTGATACAGATTCTTATTGTGGGTATCGACTGCAATAAGAATAAATTACTAACACCAAACTCTTTATTGCCGGTCTCGACTGTAATAGAGACTCTTATTGTGGGTATCGGCTGCAATAAGAATAAATTACTAACACCAAACTCTTTATTGCGGGTCTCGACTGTAATAAAGACTCTTATTGTGGGTATCGACTGCAATAAGAATAAATTTCTAACTCAAAACACTTTATCGCGGGTCTCGACTGTGATAAAGATTCTTTCTGTGGGTAGCGACTGCAGTCAGAATTACTAACCTCCCTTTATTCTGGGTCTCGACTGGAATAAAGAAAATCCCAATCCTCAAACCTTAATAGAGAACCCAGTGAATCTGCTGCCAAACACTGTTCAGGTGAGTACAAAGTCAGATACAGTAACATAAATTTTCTTTTAAAATAATCATATATAGTAAAACTAAATTTTCTTTCAAAATAATCTTATTACTAAGATAACGTAAATCATACATTGTCGTAACCTTTTTCAATTGCTAAGATTTCGGTGAATTTCTTAAAGGAGTTTGAACATTAGAATAAAACTGCTCCCTCGTTTACCGCTCGGCCGGAGCAAATTTTTATCGAATAGATAAAAACGTTACAATTGGTGTCAAGTGTGGGGTCTTAGAAAAATATTTCCTCGAATATTTTGTCCCACTCAAATCCTCGTTTCAGTGTTTAAAATTTTGGATTGAATTTGTCGAAGTCTCGCGATCTTAACTAAATTATTATTTTCCATTTTAAGTGTTTTTAAAGCGAGTTGGAACTTTTCGTAACGATAGAATCACTGTTTTCGAGAATTTAAATAAACGCTATACTGTTACATTTACGTATAATTGCGACTTTTGGTGATCTCTTTCGGTTTAATTGAGTTGCTGATAATGGATTCCGAGCATCTGAAGGAGCTGAAGGATGAAATTAAGGCCATGGCAGCAGCTTTGGTGAAAGAGCTTGCAAACGAAATCAAGGTGGAATTGCAACAAGAACAAGCTGCGTCCGTTACAGCCATAGAGTCGGCAATAACTGATCAAGTGGCTAAACTATCTAAGAAAATGGACGAGCTGGATAAGACTTAAGTGGGACGGGATTTGTTAACCGAGTTTTTGAAGACTTTTCTTCTCTGGCAAATACGTCTTCCCCTACAACTACTACTACGTCGACTACAACTTCTGTAGCTACAACTTCGGTAGCATCACCTATAGTTCATTCAATTACACCTGCAGTGTCTATTAGCAGCTCGCTACCCAATTTTTCTGTGTCTTCTCAGGGACACCTGCCGTCGACCTATAGAAACCAAACATTTAATTATCCTGTGCAGCCTACTTCGAGCTGGAGTCACTGGCCAATTAATGGCCATTTTCCATTGAACCCTGCACGAAGTCAGCCTGCTGTGCAATCTGTTGAACAAGCTTCTTTACCAAGAGACTCCGTCGAAAGGCTTTATTCCCTACAACAGCCTAATTCAAATTTGGCGCTGCAGTCTAACACCATTTTTGTTCAGCACCCCAATTCTAACTTGGCTCAGCAATCTAATGCCATGTTTGACTAAGAGTTTATCTCAAATTTTCCTCAGCGATCTAGTTCGAATTTTATGCAACAGCCTAATCCTAACTTAGGCGGAGAGCCTAACTTCAACTTCCTGCCACCGCCTTCTACGAATTTTAAACGGCAGCCTTCGTTTCCCTCAGCTTCAAATGCAGGAGCTGTCAGCTCTGGACCAGTCGGGCTAGTCTGCAATCTGAATCCTTTTGACGGGACAGTATCCTGGTCGAATTATAGAATACAATTCGAGATTGTAGCACGAAATAACGACTGGTCAGAGCAAGAGAAAGCTGACGCAATGGAGACACAACTGCGAGGTAATGCTCTATCAGTACTAAGCATTTTCCCTCCAGGTCATCGCATTCAATACGGAGCGCTATTCGCGTTGCTAGAACAGCGCTTTGGAGTCGACTCCTACTCGAGCCAGGTGCAGTTTTGTGGAAGATCGCAAAGTCCGAGGGAAAGTTTCGCAAGGTTTGCACTGGAGTTACTGCGGCTTGCTACGACTGCATTTTCCTCCTGCCCAACAGATATCGTTGACAGAATGGCAGCGTTACGATTTTTGGGTGGAATTCGGGACGACGAGTTGAGGACTTTGGTCAGAGTTCGGGGACCAAAATCACTGCATGAAGCAGTGAACGCAGCACAAGAACTAGCCACAGGGATTAATGTGGGAAGGAATGTCAGAGTTCATGTCGCGCAAGCCTCAGCTCATAAACGCAATTATGGAAGACGTAGAAAACCGACGAAAAACGTTGTAACAGCTAGGGAACAAGATGTTCTCGGCTCTTTCGGTGGGAGCACAACTACGGCATTGACGAACCGCCCGAGGCTATACGATTCGTTTACTACAGCTTCCCGTGTCCAGATTCCACCTGCAGTTTCTGTCGTTCCGGGAAACCCGTCAACATCCACCCACAGGGGCACCAGTCGATGAACATTTCTCCCGCCCCAAATCGTAGAAACAGCGTTGACGACTCCATGGAATTCCTGCCTACAACCTCATCATCCCAAACGATTGTTGAAATTTTAAATAATGAGCCCTCTAGTAGTGAACGGCCAGAAGCTATCGAAAATCAAGTTGAAGTGACGATTCAAGCAATAGGTTCTTCTAAAAATAGTCTCACCGTACGAGGATTACTAAACGAGAAGCCGTGCAATTTCATCGTAGACACCGGCGCTTTAGTCTCTATTGTGCACCCCACCCTTCTAAGCCGCTTGTCACTGACATAGCTTGAGTAATCGCAGGTCGTGATTAGAAGCGTAACGGGAAATAGTATAGATATCTTAGGTAGATTGAGGGTCGAGCTGCACTTAGGCAGTTATCGTACCTTCCACATGATGCTAGTCGCTTTTATTGAACCCCTTTGCTTATTAGGTTTAGGTTTCCTAGACCGTAACAACTTCAAAAAGAACGTCCTTCAAATAGCAAAAGGGACTGTAAATCTTCACAAACCTGATTACCCTGAAATAAAAATAAATCTCCCAGAAAGCATATTGCTAGCTGCCCATAGCGAGACCATTGTACATATAAATCGCAAGCAAAGCGTGGAAGATGGAGCGATTTTACTATTGGACTCTAATCCAGATTTGCCATACGGTATACATGCTGCACGCGTCTTAGTAGAGTCAAAGACACGAAACATTCCGATTCGATTTATTATTCTATCGGCTTCCGATATTTTTATACCTCGCGATAGCTTCATCGGATATCTGGAGCCGCTCGTTATTGCAAACGCGGTCGCTTCTACGAGCGATGCAGAGCTATACCCTCTTGGTGTCACTCTCAACGGAGTGCCCGAGGGACTGTCTAGCGAAGACAAGCAACAGCTGACCTCCCTTCTAGATGAATTTCGCGATATTTTCTCAACGGGCCCTAGCGACGTAGGCCGAACAGTAATCACAAAACATCACATTGATGTTGGCGAAGCGAAACCTTTCAGGATTCCACCTCGAAGGGTTCCATTGGCAAAAAGGGCCGAGGTCCAGTAATTGGTACAGGAAATGGAGAGCCATAACATTATCAGGCCATCCAACAGTCCCTGAGCGTCCCCCGTAGTTCTTGTTAAGAAGAAGGATGGCAGTACTAGGTTTTGGGTCTGTGTAACGTCCCCGCCACCTTCGAACGTTTAATGGACGGCGTATTTCGTAAACTAGGTACAGAAACCGCTCTAGTATACCTCGATGACATTATTGTTCATGGGCGTGATATCGAAGACCATCTTGCTAACCTGAGAAAGGTATATCAGCGGCTTCGTGCGGCCAATTTCAGACTTAGCCCGAACAAATGTCATCTTCTTCGCCCAGAAGTGAAATTCCTAGGACACATAGTATCTGCGACGGGATTGCAAACGGATCCAAGTAAGACGGATACTATTCAACATTGGCCAGTACCTAAGACGAAGAATGAGGTACGAAGCTTCCTTGGACTGACATCGTATTATCGAAGGTTTGTTCAGGATTTCTTCACTATCGCTAAGCCTCTATCCGAATTAACCGAAGATAAAAGGAAATTTCTGTGGGAAAAGAGACAACAGGATGCCTTCGAGGAATTGAAGTTACGATTAATTTCCTCTCCTATCCTGTCTTTCCCACAAGCAGAAGGAGAATTCATACTCCATACGGATGCCAGTCAAACAGAGATCGGAGCTGTCCTCAGCTAAGTCCAAAGTGGAAACGAGTAAGTGCTCGAGTAATACAGCAAGACGCTCAGCAAGCCTGAAGGAAATTATTGCGTTACCAGGAAAGAGCTGCTGGCTATAGTACGAGCAACAAGTCACTTTCACCATTACTTATTTGGTAGACCATTTCGAATCCGCACAGATCACGCCTCACTTCGTTTGCTATTAAATTTTAAAGATCCCGACGGACAGTTGGCGAGATGGCTGGAAAGGATACAGCAATACGATTTCGTCATCGAACATAGACCTCGTCGGAAACACCTAAACGCGGATGCTTTGTCACGTCGACCATGCGAAAATTGCGTTCATTGTGACCAGAAGGAAAACCGAGAGCAAACGTACTAGTAGACTTTGTAGCCGTCGAACCAGCATTCGACTTGGCCTCAGAACAAGACCGAGATTTCACTCTACGAATCGTGAAATCCTGGTTACAACAGAATCAGAGACCGTCGAAAGAGCAGATTATTTCCGAAAGTCCTACCCTGAAAATATTTTGGTCGCGGTGGGAATCATTGCAACTATTGGACGATGTTTTATACTTCACAAGGCACGGGCACCAGGACATCCTTGTAAAAGTCGCGCCATCGGACCATACCTCCGAAAATCTCCAGAACTTTCACAATAAACCAGAATGAGGACATTTTGGAGTAAGAAAAACGTTCGAAAAGATTAAAGAACGTTGGTACTGGCCTACTTTACAAGCTGACGTAGAAATATGGTGTGCCAAGTGTCTTCTTTGTCACTCTAAAAGAGGTCCTTCGAGAAAAACTAGAGGGGAACTTCAAGTTTACAACGTAGGAGCCCCATTTGAAAGGATTGCGGTTGTTGTACTGGGCCCACTACCAAAAACTGATAGAGGAAACAAGTACATCGTGGTCGTTATCGATTATTTTACAAAGTGGCCGGAGGCTTTTGCGGCAGCTGAACAAAAGTCCGAAACCATAATAGATGGACTCATCGAGAGTTTCCTTTCTAGATTTGGCATGCCATATCAGCTTCATTTGGGCCAAGGCCGTAATTACGAATCTGAACTGCTTCGAGGAATATTACAGCGGTTTGGAATAGATAAAACCAGGACAACTGCTCTGCACCCTCAATAAGACGGGATGGTTGAGCGACTTTATCGGACGCTTCTAGATTACCTGTCCAAGTTTGTCAGTACTAGCCAAACGAACTGGGACCAGTTCCTCCCTTTCGCACTTCTGGCATATCGATCCTCCATTTAAGAGAGAGCCCCAAAATAACACCCGCGCGTCTCAACTTTGGTAGAGAATTAAGATTACCTTCGGACCTTTCTTACGGCCCTGCACCTGGCGGATGTAATACAGCAGTAGATTATGCCGAGAGGCTGACCCAGACCCTTGAAAGAATCCACTCTTTAACCGGAAAGAATCTAATTCTATCGTCCTACCGGCGTTGGGGTCGACTCGAGTGTAGACAACACAAATGCTATTAGCTGTATCGCACCGTGGGTTAAATACTCCAAACCAGCCGTACCGAATTTTCTAAGGAAATGTGGTTTCGAGATAGGGAAAGTGTTTGATAAAAACTTGCAGGGTAAAGTCGAACCCATCACAGTTAGGTCTCGCACGTCGCGGGCATGTTTCGGTTCAAATTCCGAAATATAAAACCTATCTCCCACTAACACATAATCCACCCCCCCCCCTTTTCCCATTAACAAGCTAATCTACCATCCACTTCCGACTAACACACTAATCAACAGCCTTATCCCAAACACCCACACATCGATTACGTGCCATACACCAGCAGCGCCTGAATTACCTCATGAAATCGCCGTTTACGAGTGAAGACATGAAACTTCCTCGTTCAACAGCTATAATCCTTGCGAATAAACAGTCATTAAAGACTCGCCGTACAGGAATTTCTATTGCTCAAAGGCCCAGATATTCCGTCAGTGAAAACCCGACAGATCGCTTTGGTGATCATATACAATTAATTTCTTTTAATTTCCTTAATCAAAAGCACCTAAAGTAATTTTCTTTTTCGCTTACAAAAGAACATTTCAATAATTTCAGATGCAAAACTTCAAATCTACAAAATTGCTGTCGCAACGTTATATATAAAAAAAAAGGGGCGAACCGTTAAAATCAGTAACTAAATTTCTATCTCGGCGAGAAAAATTTCAAACCTTCTATACAACGACCGAAATTCCAATCGTCGCACGCGCCGATGTATGTATGTACATACCTCAGCTAAGTAAATTCCGTAGTAGAGTAACTAGCATTACATTCGTACTGCACTGAGTCACAAGGGACCGTTAAATTGAAAACAAATCTTCGTCTCTGCAAATTTTGTTTCGATTTAAACACATAACCGTTACCCTGATCTCCAAATTTCATGCCCAGCCGGATAATGAATAGTCAAGAAGACCCGTTAGGGCTCTTTAAATATCGAGCTCGTTGCTTGACAAACCACAGTCTTTTTTTGTACTTCGGAAAAAAAATATGGAATCGTCCAACAATACCACCAACTCGCCGCCAACACCAGGCAAGACCATCGAGCGGGAGGTTAAAGCAATCTGGGGGCTGGAAAAACAGCTTAAACAGCTACAAACGGCCGCGCATATTAGGAAGATTGGCAGACGAATGCAGCACCTTCAACTGGAGGAATCGGAGGTAATTGATATCACCGATTCTCCACCCCAATCCCCAAGTCGCCAGCCCGCGACAGCGCCAATACCATCAGGATCAGCGGCCGTAGTGAATGAGCCTCAGCAGACATCGGCGGCTAAGATAAAGATACTGGAGGACCTTGTGCTAGTACCTGCCAACGAACCGAGCAACGACCTTCACTTGATCGTGACAGACCACCACACAGGAGACGTCGAAGATATAACCATTTCCTGGGACGCCCTGGTAAAATCCAAGAAACGCAAACAACGCGTAACCACGAGAAATGGTACTCGGTACAACAAAATTTTAAAATAAAAAAAAAATCACAAAAGGAATTAGTTATTTATTACATTTCACTCCATAATTCGCTTTCCCGAATCAGCAGTGGGGCGTCACAAACTTTGTTTCAGAGATTGTTCCTTGATTTTTATAAGGACTCGGTCGGAACTTCGAGTCTGAAGAAGGGGGCAATGTAGCGAAATTACAATAGATTGAAAGACAAAATTGGCTGCGTATATTTATTAATTGGGTTTTCAAGTCCTGTAATTACTGCAACACCTTTTTCTGTCTGATTTCAAGATTCGACACATCACAAGAAGCCTCCAAGGCATTCCGAAGGAATAATGCTGAAGAATCACTTACATCTGTGTTGTACAGAGATGAGGATTCAGTTTCCAATCTCTTAATCGTAACAGATTTCAAGGTATACATTTCTGTTGATAATTTTATATCAAAACTCGGCAAAATCATTTTTTTATTTGTACATTTTTTCCAAATAATCACACGACACCACCTCACAAAAACATGTCTGTAATTTGCTTTGTTTTGCATCGTTTGATGCATCGTGCGGGTTCGCTCGTCGGTGGCATTAAACCTGAAAAGAAAACCAAAAATACCACAAAGAAACATTCTTAATATAAAAATCATAAATTAATCTTACCTAATCCATCCCACGAAGCGAAGCAGATAAAAACAATTGCTACTGTCAGCTAGATGTCAACAAGCTACACATCACGAGACAGAGATGCAAGGAATTCTCATTACAAACCACGTTCCGTCGTGCGCCCTGAATGCGACACAAAATTGTCGGCGCCAAATTGCGTCGTTGATTGCCACAGACGTAAGACAATGAATGCGACTTTGTCGTCGTCATTTCAAGATAAATGAGTTGAGTTTTGCTTCCTTTGGGATGTCTACAGGGAAATTTTTACATCTTTTTAAGAATAAGTATAAGTTGTATTTATAGCTTATATGCATTTATACCAGATTTAAAAGGACGGTGCTCGAAATTTACTCCACTTTTCGACGACGACATTTTTTGTGGCACAGCATTCGCTTTGTTCTAATGTCGTAACATGGATTCGAAAATAATTTTTTTTTGCGTCGACAGGCGCGTGTCGCAATCGTTGTACTTCAACCTTTAACTGCAGCTAGCTTACAAGAAACCAATGCGGAGCGGAATATCGTAATAGTACATCTAAAAGCAAATGCAGCAACTCGTGCGTGCCACTTCCAGCTACGTCTAGGCCAGCTGAAGGTACGGTTTTAAGGAATTTATAAATTATTCCCGGTAAGAGTTTATTTTTTTTATATTTTTTTACACTTATACCATATTGAATTAGAAATAAATTGAATTAGAAATAAATTGAATTTACTCAAAATATTTTCTAGATAATAAGTTGAGAGCAGCCTGTGGCAGCAATAACTAAAATGGTAACACTCATGACAAATGATGAGGTGCAGTTGCTATGCCAGGTTATTGTTGCCATGCCAGTTGTTGCCATGCTCCTTTGACTACCGTTCTTTGGTGCCGTGTGCAAACTCTGGCTATATAAACAGCAGTCTGACTTGGCTCGATCTCCTTTTTCAGTTTGGCAGTGCAGTGATCAAGGGGTTATCTATTCCTAGTGTTATTTCCCATTGTTCTAATTTCTACTAACAAATCAAATACTTTGTTCAGTTGACGATTAAAATAAATATTCTTCTTCTGGGTCTCGACTGGATTAAGAGTATTGTTTTGATAAGCGACTAAAATAAAGATTGTTATGGTGGGTAGCGACTGCAATAAGAATGTAATACTAACCAAACAAGTGTTTTATTTTGGTTAAAGCGTTGAAAATTGGGATTTTTATTCTGGGTACCGACTTGATTAAAGATCTTATTTTTGACAGCGGCTAAAATAAAGATTCCTACTGTGGGTATCGACTGCAGTAAGAATAAATTACTAACACAAAACACTTTATCGCGGGTCTCGACTGTGATAAAGATTCTTTCTGTGGGTAGCGACTGCAGTAAGAATAAATTACTAACACCAAACTCTTTATTGCGGGTCTCGACTGCAATAAAGATTCATATTGTGGGTATCGACTGCAATAAGAATAAATTACTAACACCAAACTCTTTATTGCGAGTCGCGACTGTAATAAAGACTCTTATTGTGGGTATCGACTGCAATAAGAATAAATTACTAACTCAAAAAACTTTATCGCGGGTCTCGACTGTGATAAAGATTCTTTCTGTGGGTAGCGACTGCAGTAAGAATAAACTACTAACTCAAAAACACTTTATCGCGGGTCTCGACTGTGATAAAAGATTCTTTCTGTCGGTACCGACTGCAGTCAGAATTACTAACCTCCCTTTATTCTGGGTCTCGACTGGAATAAAGAAAATCCCAATCCTAAAACCTTAATAGAGAACCCAGTGAATCTGCTGCCAAACACTGATCAGGTGAGTACAAAGTTAGATACAGTAACATAAATTTTCTTTTAAAATAATCAATTATAGTAAAACTAAATTTTCTTTCAAAATAATCTAATTACTAAGATAACCTAAATCATATATTGTCGTAACCTTTTTCAATTGCTAAGTTTTCGGTGAATTTCTTAAAGGAGTTTGAACATTAGAATAAAACTGCTCCCTCGTTTACCGCTCGGCCGGAGCAAATTTTTATCGAATAGATCAAAACGTTACAATATTAATCTTCCATCCCAAATTACAAACCTGATAAAATCAGATCTTATTTCCTCCCTTTAAAAAAAATTTGAAAGCCCAGAGCTCTTGCAACGCCTTTTAGAAAACGTTTACAAATGCTACCATGATTCATAAAAAATGAGAGCTACGAAAAACACCTTCAAAGTTCCAACGAAAACTCAGCTGACGTGTGTATGATATTATGCAAAAACAGACAACTGAGAACATAGATTTATTATTTTGGGTTCATACAGCGCCAGAACAGTCCACTGAGTGACTGAGCACTGTAAAAAAAACTAAAAAAAAAATCAAACTCTTTAATAATTTTAGGAATAAAGACAAAAAATGACAAAGGGTAAATTGCATGCAACGAAACAGAGTGACAAATGATTCATTGTCGTATATAAGTGGGAAGATTTGGAAGTCTCAAATTTTAAGGACTAACCACAATGTGCATATGCCCTAGCATATGCAAAGAGGCGAGCAAGTGCATTTCATACTCTCCTCTCATACAATATTCCCGCGCTTTTGTGAAAGCACGTTTTTTCTGTTACTTTCACTGAGTGTCAACTCAGCATTAACATTAAGTAATAGGTACAGAAGAACAGAGTCCAGCCAGATATGTACATATCTACTATCTTGCTCTCTATGTGGCCGAATGACTTCATTAAAAACGAACTGATACTGACTCGCTTTGTATTTACTTTAGGTTGCATCTATTAAAAGTGCAATGTTGCTTATATATATGTATGTATATAGTTATAGTAAAGAAATGGGAATATATGAGTTTATCTCTCATATTAGGGCATTATATATGTACATATTCAAGCGAATGCGCTGAACAGAAAAATTGGAGCTGACTGTGACTATATGCGGAGAAATTTATATTGGAAATAGAAAAGTTAAGATGCCTTGTTAATGCTATAAAGGAGGTATTGTTAATACGCAGGTTGCTTTTAATAGAGTAAAAGTGTTCCAAATTACTAGGAAAATGTTGCGGGCTTCGAAAATTATGATAATAACAGGGTTTTGGTAATAAGCGGGTTGTTATTATCCGGGGATTACTGTATATGGAACAACGAATCTGTTATCAAGGGTAACACTAACTTTACCAGTATAACGGCCGTTATCTGGTCGTTTGTATAATGGATAACCATCATCACTAACCGATGTCAATTGCGGAAAACTTTTTGGAAAATCTTTTGAGCATTTCCCATCAATCATACACGGGTAATTTGGATTTGACTGTCCGCAAGGCCCATGCATCATATGGGAAGAGACAATATCAAAATGTTTCGGTTGGACATTTTTGTTTGGCAGTTGCGCGGTCAACTCTGACAACATCCTCTGCAGCTCTTATTTCATTACAATTATCTAATGTTAATAAAAGATACATATGAGGAAGTCCTATTTTTTGGAACTCAATGACATACATGTAATCTTTGCCTTTGCCATATATTTTTTTTTTAATGCTTTCTAATAGTTCTTTATGTTTTAAATAAAAATTCGCGTTACTAAATCCGGCCTATCCGAAGATTGTTGACCGGGAAATAAATTCGTTCTTATTTCCGGCTTCTTCGGATTACATGTGAAAGTTAAAAACAAATCAGGCTTACCAAAGTCTCGTACTATTGCCATAGCATCTTGATATCTTTGTTGCAAATGTCTTGCACTTCCGATAAAAGTGCTTGGCAATATTACTTGTACCCCTGCTTGTAGTCCATCCTCATTGGCCCTATTTTGTGGATGATCATTTAAACTATCGTACGACTCAACTCTCAATTGTCTGAGTTCAATATATCTTAGACGATTTGCTTCAACAGCAGAATATACATCAACTATATATTGTTGAAATAATAGTCTAGCACGTAAAATAACGTTTAAATTATTATATCGTACTGATAAGCGATTCGCATAATATTCCAAGAGTAAAAGGTGACCCGCGACTCCATCCAGGTTCTCCATTTGGATAAAGGAGAACGTATGATAGAGCGTCACAATTTATATCTTCTCTTGAAATACGACGTAATCCACTATCAACTGGCTATATAGCAAAAGATCGAGTTGGTGGAACACCGGTTGCACTTCTAAATATCATTGCAACATTAGTTGCAACTGGAGTACTTAGACGGCCTTGATGCACCTGGGCCGATGGGTCCGAACGCGTAAAATACATTCGAATGTCTTTAACGGAATCAGGTTCATGCTGTCTAAAACCTCTTGCTCAACTTGTATCATTAATTTATATGACTGAACAAAAGGATTCACATTTCGAATCTCTTGATCTAAATCTCTTAATAAATCTCTATTTAGATCACGGGTAACATTAAAATTCGCTCTTTCCCTTAATGATTCTTCAGCATCATACACATATAATTGTGCATATCTGGGACGAACATTTCCAAGTGGTCGTACACTATTCGCTATACGATGATGTATCACACCATAAACGCGATAAAAATAAGGACCACCTGCTCCAACTGCATCAGTACGATAACATATTATTATGCTTTCGTATAAAACGCAGATAATTTGCTTAATGTTGGTGATTGCCCAATATTAAGTTCCTCAGCAATATGGGATATCGACCTAATGGTTGAGGACAAACCTTTCCAACATTATAACAACGGACGAAGCTTCTGCGACTATTACGCTCTCCACTGAAGTACAAAGCATTACAATAAGTGCAGATTAAATTAAATTCACCACAGGTATGTGCAATAATATCTGTGTATTTTTGTTCAGGAAACATGATTTATTGTGCCAAAATATGCGAAAGATAGCTGTGAACAGGAATATAATATGTTGAATAATGAATAACGTAACTTTTGGCAATGTTATGCCTTCAGCACAATTGTTAGAAATAAATTGACTATTACTATAGTTCCTAGGTAATATACGATCCATAAAACTTTTTCTGTGAATAAAATGGAAAGCAACCATCGGTCGCTCAATTCGTCGCTATTGTTTTTATTTCAACCAAAAACGTATGATTGGAATTATCATGAGTGGCATTCCTACGATTTTGCAGGTAAGTAAGTTAGCATAAAAATGTGCATATGACACAAAATTTATTACATTAATCGAACTATCTAGCTTAATTGAAATATATTATTATATGCTACTTGCCGTAAATGTAACATAAAGTAAATTATCAGTGGTCTGATACTTTTTTTTATATTTTGTCAAATGAACTTCAAATAAACTTAATGATGATACATTACTTCCCGAAACTGTAATGTTTAGAGTGGAGTAATATCAGCTGTCTGATAATAATTCGTGTTAATAACAAGAAAAAGCATAAAATATATTATATATAACGGGTCTTTCAAATTGAGTTTTCAAAAGTAAATACTTAAAACACATAGAATTGAAACTGAAAAAGTTTTTATTTATTTTTGAAATACAATGTTTGCCATTTATACTCTAAAAATAATATCTCCCATGTGATCACCTCTTGCGTCTCTACAGTACCTGATCTTTTATCAAAATTTTCAATCACATTCTGGCACAGTTGCGGCTCTATCTCACCCATAACTCGAATAATTTCTGCTTTCGATACTTCAACGTTTCGAGGATTATCCTTGTAGAGCAGTGCTTTCACATGGCCCCAGAGAAAGAAGTCTAACGGTGTCAAACCACAGGATCTTGAACGCCAATTCACGTCACCGAAGCTTGAAAAAACACGGTCTGCAAACATTATATGTAGTAATTGCAGTTTCTCTGGCTGTATGACACTTTGAACCACATGTCTTCAGTATCAATATTTTCCAGTTTTGGCCATAAAACAGTTGTGATCATGTCGCGATATCTTGTACCGTTAACGGTTATGGCTCTTCCAGGATCATTTTCAAAAAGTACGGACCAATCACACCACCAGACCACAATGCACACCAAGTAGTGACTCTTTGTGAATGCGTTCGCCTCTCTTGAATCACGCGAGGGTTTTCCACTCCGCAAATATGGCAGTTTTGTTTATTAACGTAGCCACCCATCCGAATAGATGATTTTTTTTAAAAAAAAATCGTCGTTTTGTTCCAGTATTTAGTTGGCAAAGTCCCGACGCCCGGCATAATCTTGTGGCAGCAATTTTCAATCTCAATAGGTTGTTATAATGTATATGAACCGATTTTTATAAATGGCATACCTTCATCTGTCAAAATGACATATAATATGGGTGCGTTCGATGTTTGAAATGTGTTACACAGGCGCGTACTTTTGAAAACTCAGTTTGAAAGATATATATATAATTTGTAATATTATAACCTTTTCTTAGTTTGCTAAATTCAATCTTCTATTACATCACCGACATATTTTTTCCCCTTCTATAACATGACAGTCCTTTACAACATGGAAGGAGTAATAAAGGATGAAAGGTCCATTTTGTAACCAGGGGCGAAGTCTGATCCGCTGATATCCGTGAAAGGGCTTCTGAAGATTTTAGTTAAGTGAAAAACGGAACTTTTTAACCATAAATTTGAAGGAGGAAGGAGTAATCTTAGGAAGGACGGTCTCAACAAAAATATGATCAGGACACTCCAAAAAATCCATTGGCATACTCTATCTCTTTCATTTATGGAGCACACTGCATATAAACTGACACCTCAACACACATCATCAATTTTCGTTCTACGTTTTCTGAACTTTATTTATATAAAAAATAACTCTATCCAAATTTGAACAAGTTCCAGTTTTTCGTTGGTACAGCTTCTTCAAAACCCATTAAAGATAAATAAAAAAAAAATAGAAAAAATCGAGAATGCGCCTTTTGCAATATTCAAGGATAACCGACATATTCATTATCCTTGACTACAAATTTTCAGAAAAAGGACCTCCACTTATTTTAGCAGAAACTTTAAAGCTTCCTTAAATAAATAGCGTTTGTTTCATGGGCTTGCAATGTGTACGTTCCAATATATAAATTTTTGAAGTTACAGCTACCAAATTTTCCACTTTTAACAAATTTCAAAATACCGTATCTCCGTTAAAAATGGACAAAAATGAAAAATATTCCAAGATAGTAGGTACTATTAACAATTAAAATCTGAGATAATCGATGCACAAATTTATACGATATTTTTCGATTTTCTGTGGAATGACCTCATACTAAGATTGATTCTACCACAATTAGCATATTCATTGCTATTTTGTTAGTTGTCTCAGGAATTCTGTATTTAATAGTTAAATACCATTGACATGTTACTATATTAATTTAAGCTTTTCTAAAATAAATATGTTGCATGTTGAATCAATATTTGTAATCCCTATTTTGTATTTTGTAGTTGAAAAATGTGTACTTTCATAAGGTTTGTTTTGTTTTCTAGTACACAGAGAAAAATATGCTTCATATTATTGATGAACTCCGTTCATTAAATAAAATTTATTGTATTAATTAATTATTATTATATATTTTAAGTGACAGTGAAGTAATATTGTTGGATAGTATAATTTCCTTCTCGTTGTCTGGTGCGTAAAGTAAGTTAGTACCTACATAGTGAAATTTATTGATCTAATCTAAAAGTGTGTCCAGTTAACCTATAACAAAGAAAATATAGTTTTACTCAAATCAAAATCTATTTAATAAAGAAGTAAATTTACGCAATAAAAGATGAAGTGTTTCGATTGCGAACTATGTTTTAAAAAACCAAAAGAAGTTTTTGCTCACTATAAAAAAGTTCATGCTGTTGGGTACGGGACTGAAAAAAAATATAAGTGCAAAATTTCTCCATGTGAACAAATCTTTAATGATTTTTGGAGGTTTAAAAGGCATATGTAACGACTGAATTTAGAAGTTTATGAAAATAGAAACGAAAGTCAATCGATTTCCTGTAGTACAGAATCTGAAGCCGAAACTAATAACATTGGTAAGAAAAAATGTTGGCAACGGGATTTTCACAGATAATAGACCAATTCAAATAGAACGCGATAAAGGCAATTCTACCAAATTTGAGTTACATGAATATAAAAAAAAACTTGAATCAGTTGTCCAGTTTGCGTTAATGATGCATAATAATAATAATTTTACGCGTAAGGATATATTAAAAGTTCAAAATAGCGTAACAAATTTTATCGTAAATCCAATGTTAGATTTCATTAAATCTCTATGTAAGGAAAGTGAATTTGGTCAGAATGTACAATTTCTTAACTGTGTATATTTTTTAATTAGTGAGTTAAGAAATCCATTTAAATTGTGTTCATCAGAGCATTTATTAAACGAATATTTAAGGCGAGAAGGTTTCATAGAAAATTTGAAAGAATTTCAAATCGACAACAGGATTGATGTTCAGAATGATCATTATACAGAACCTTCTACAAAAGATGTAGCCTTATCATTAAAGTTTCAATTTAAATAAATATTTGAACATAATGATGTATTAAAAAAATGCTTCAATATATGTACGATTTAGAGCAAGAAAAACACAAAATTGAGCACTTCATTCAAGGTGACATTTGGTTGGAAAAAAAGAAAATATATCCAGACAAAGTATTAATTCCTTATTTCCTACGAAAAAACTGAAGATTACCTCGATGGGCACATCTTCCAAATGTTTGCTTATAACTTTTGATTGTTATTGTTGATAGCACTTAGGGACGTCATTTTGGAAAGGGGACATTTCGAATAAATGTACACTGAAGCGCGACAAAAATTTTGGTGAAATAAAAAATTCTAGAGAAAACTGTTTTTCTTTTTAAATAACTAAAATAAAGGCCGATATGTGTTCTTTTAAATAAAGGTTTGAACCTCACAATCCATTAATTACAATAGAACTAATAACGAAATTACTCTGAAAAGGTATATTTAAAAAACTTGAAATAAAAATAAGATAAGATAAAAAATTGAAGTTATTTAAAAGACTTGTTATGTAGTATTAAAGTTAATTTCAATAAGTGATTAAAAATCAAACTTAAGATTTCTGTTAAATTGCATTTAATAAAAATTTCATTAGTTCCATAAATAAATTTTTATAAGATGCTTTTTATTCATTAAAACATTAGCTGTGTTTCATTTGAAAATCAAATCACTTAGAATTCTATTCAGAAGCAGAAGTGTCCGAATGGATTCCGAACTTTGCGGATCCCATTGCATTGAAATATTTATTCACGTGATATATGTGTACCGGTTCCATTAGTTTAAAGATTTGACAAATTTTCACTTACTTTAGTTTTTGCAATGTAATATTAAATTAAAAATTTAAAATTTGGATTTCAGTAACGTATTTGTTTTTATATTTCCCTATTAACCCCCTGTTAATTAATACCACCCCGTTGTTTTTTGTTTAGTAAATTTCTTCAGAACGCGTTGATCTAGTGAGCTGAAATTTTAATTAGTGTTATCATAAAAATTGTAAATGTTTTTTTTTTAAATGAATAAAATCGCGGAACACATTCGTAGGGTTGCCATACAATAATTTGATTTTCACGTCTGCTACGAAAAGGGTACGTGAAATCTAAAAATCCATAAAAAAAATTATTACCATTTTCATTATCATTAACATTGATAAACTTGTGTCGAGGAAAATTGGAAAAACGAACTTAGCTATGTTTCAATTAATATTTTCATTGAAATAATGTGGAATTTTAATTGAATTCCATTCAATTAAACTTAATATATTTGATGTACATATACATCGCTTTAATTAATGATATAATATATGTAGACATCAAATGATTAAATTTAATTCGAAACGAAAATGGTCATGATGTTTTCATAAATACAAAGTAAACCTATCACTAAGATAATGAAAGTATTTTGCATTAAATCAATGAAATTCTTACATTAAAGGAAGGAAAATATTCGTAAATATATTTCATAAATGCAATGTATGAAATATCATTGGGCTGATGAAAATATTCATTAAAGCAATGAAGCTTCCTACGTTGTGTTAATTAAAGCATGCATGGTATTAATAAAACTTTTGTTGATAGACTTCATTGTTGCTATTTAATCTGTACATTCCTATAAAGAAATCACATTTATTATATCAACAACTAGTTTCATTGTTACAATGCTAGCTTTCGTTAAAGATTTATAGTTCTAGAAATAATGAATTAACATTCATTAACGTAATAAACCGCTACATTGGAGGTATATTAATGAAAAAAATAATTTAGATAATGAACGTTTTCATTGTATTTATGCCTGTTTTTGGCTCAGTGTACTGTTTTCGTAGTTATTTCATTTGATTTTATTTCATTTCATTTCATTATATTTATTGTTATATCTTTTTATTGCTATATTATATTACTGCTTATTGCATATCTTGTAATCATTCAAGATTATGTTATTTTGCTTCACACCCTCTAACGTTTAGTTAATGTGTTGGAATCTTCATTGTTCTTTTGTTAATTATCTAAGCAATTTCGCATTTAATCGTTAATTATCATTAAAATATTTAACACTCAATATACCTAACCTTGTAATGTAGTGTTAAGCTTATATATACTTTTATTTGTAAATTCTCAACATCATTTCTGACTTGGTATTCTAAATAAAAGAGCGAAAGTAGTAGAATAAAAGTGTATTTCATTTTGCCATTAAAGTACGACATCACCTGTATTACACCAAGAATATTGTACTTGTGTTTTACTACAAAAGTACCACAAATTAATCTAAAGTATCTAAAGTGATTCAGCTTACCCCAATATTAGCTGCGTTTTTTTATATTGATCCAGTTAATTGGAAATTTCAAGATGGTTTGGTTCTAAGAAATGTCTGGATGTAGCTATAATTTTACATATGGGGCAAATTATCAAATTGCCATGATTTCAATCTTCACAAAACATCAAAATAGAACTTGAATAAAATTGGGTTCAAATTTTGAAGTTTCTACCCTACAAAAGCATGGCAATGTGAAGATTTCTAATGAATTTATAAAACCATGTAAATATATAATCGTTTTTGACACCGACGTCAATCAATAATCTACTTTGATCCGGATCAGATCACAGAGATAAAAAAAAACGCAACTATTAGTAGAGCAGAAGAAAACTTAATTAAGTTGCACCTTCATAAAACACAGTTCAGTTAAAATTAGAGTATCTTAAAGCGGTGCTTTAGATTCTTCAAACACGATTTCTGCTCTTTTCTGTCCTGTTCTGCGTCTAGAGTAACCTAAAATAATTTCGAGGAACTCATTAAACAGTCCTAATAAATTAAATGACTGTAAGAGAATTTTTGCATATGAATGACAGTTTAAACATTAAACAAATTACGCTTTAATACGTAATCGTCAAGGGTATCTAAAGAGCCCACTGGGTCCGGGCCCCACTAAAATATTTTAGAAAATACCTAATAAAAGAAACTCCAAAATATTTAAACATTTGAAAGATATTTTCAGAAGCTACCATGACAAAACATAACTTGCCGATTGAGATTGGTATTAGAAGACGAAGCACGATACGATCGGAACGATTACATGAAATTCAACGTAGTCAACAATGCACAGCTTTATATAAATGATGATAGGATGGAATGTTTGAATAACTTTAAATATCTTGAAGTAGCATTAGATATCTGATTATCTGATTCTTAGCAACACAGTTACGCTACACAATACATTGATCCTTCCTCACTTTAATTATGACTCGACTGATTCTGAAGAACTGAAAGGAAGACTTCTGCGTTTTTAAAATAAGTGTTTAATCTTAAGTCGTTTTTCGCTGACAACACATAAATTGGCTTGTAACAAGAAAATAAAAACGCGCAACCAGCACAGGTCATTCGCTTTAATAATTTGTAAATGCGCTAATTTTGTGTATGTCAGCAATGCGTTTATTGCTGTAATGATTATTGACCCTAGCTTTAAGTAACTCTAGTTTTTTTGTAAAGCTTGTATAAATATCGTGCAAATTAATTTAAATATATCAGTTTTCATTATCATATAAAAAAAAAAAAAAAAAAAAAAAAAAAAAAAAAACTTTGATTTACATTTGGTGACCCCGACGTGATCATTTGATTTGATCATGAGTTTAGAAGACCGTATAACTTCGCAGAAGAAGATTGGAGGCGAAATACAAAAGATAATCGCCAACTATAAGACGGATCCCGCGGACAAGAAAACTTTAGATTATCTAAAGTCAAGATCGAATGCCCTAAATGCTTGCTGGAATGAATTTTCTTCAACGAACGCAGTCATTATGAAGCAATCGGGAGACATATCAGATCATCCATACCTCTCAACTGGTTATTATGAAGCGATAAAGAAGGTCTATGAGCAGATAATCCAAGATATGAATGAAAAGATTGAGGCAATTAAAAAATTCACTCAACCCTTAGAAGAGAAGCGTGAGCCAATCGATAAAGCGGATAAGGCATTGAAAGACACTAATAGTGAAGATAATCTAGCAACAACGCAATGCAACCATACAGAAAATAAGAATGAGAATTTAGGTGCAAGCATCTCCGGAATTTTACATAAACAACGATCTGTTTTAGCTGTATTGCGTAAAACAGTAGCAGGATTAGCTACAATCAAGGAAGATTATACAGAGCAATTCTGCCAGCTTAAGATCAAAACAATAGAACAATACTTACATGATGTTCAAAGGCTCCACTACAAAATCTGGGATAGTGTCGATGATCCCACAATAATAAGTTATGATGCAGAGGAATACTTCAGTTTAGTGGAAGAAGTTCAAAATACTTTGGCGCAACTATACAATTATGTGGGTAGTAAGAGCAATGACCACAAAGCAGATGTGAGTACAAACTCTGTGATGAAACTGCCTAAGATTGTTCTGCAACGTTTTCATGGCGATTACTTGAAATGGCGGCAATTTCATGATCTTTTCACTGAAGTAGTGCACAAGCAGACAATGTCGGAGTGCCAGAAGATGTGGTATCTCAAAAGCAGCTTATCAGGCGAGGCCGAGAAATTAGTGCGACATCTTACTATTTCGGATACAAATTACTCTGCTGCGTGGAAGATTATCACCGAAAGGTACGAGAACCCTAGGTTATTGGTAACTGCACTACTAAATAGACTGCTGTCGCAGACCAGTATAACCAACGAAAGTTCTTCTGCCATAAAAGCCCTGCATGACACAACCCAGGAATGCCTACTCGGCTTAGAAAACTTGGGAATAAACATCAACCATTGGGATCCACTGTTACATCATCTATTGATAAAGAGACTGGACCGCACTACACACACGCTTTACGAGCAATCTTTGCCCCAGCCCAGAGCACTGCAATCTATGAAGAGCTTCTTAGTGTTTTTAGAAACGCGCTTCCAATCATTAGAGACCTTAGGAAACAAAGGTAAACCCACTGAAGATTATAACCGAAGAATAGGTGTCTCAAGGGCTTTTGCTTCAACAGTGACCAACGGATCAGTTTGCACCATGTGCAAAGGTAATCATCAGCTGTTTGCATGTCGGAGATTTCAAGAATTAACTCCACTCAAGCGCATTGCTCATGTGAAAGGAGTCAATGTGTGCTTCAATTGTCTCAATGCAGGTCACCGGGTCGATACTTGTACAGCCCGAGCATGTACCAAGTGTTCAAAAAGACATAATACTTTATTGCATACTGATAACGCCTTTTCCAAATCCGGATCATCATATACGCAAAGCAAAAATCCTCAGAGTCAAGTTACTGCTGCACACCCAGCAAGTAACAAATTATCATCAACACATTTCAATCAGGCACACGATCAATCAATATCGTTGACAACGAAAACAGCTCAGTCATTGAAGGGCTATGTTCTCCTCAGCACAGCAGTCGTTAATCTAATTAACAACAGAGGTAAAAAAGTGGAATGTAGAGCCATCTTAGACTCAGGCTCTCAGTTGAACTTCATGACCGAGAAGATTGCGAAACAATTAGAATTAACAGAAATTCCAGAGCAATTACACATTGAGGGCATTGGTTAGCGGAGACAACAATCCCATAGTCGAGTGAACGTACTGTTGCAATCTAGAATAAATAATTTTACTACATGACTCGAAGCCCATGTGCTATCAAAAATCATTTCAGTTCAACCCACTAAGTCAATAGATACTTCAGCTTGGCCGCTACCTCAAAACATCGCGTTAGCTGATCCAACCTTCGATCGACCTGGGCCTATTGATCTGTTGATTGGTGCAGAGATTTACTATTCACTCTTGTCAATTGGCCAGATAAAGTTGGGTGAAATGTTACCAACACTTCAAAACACTGTTTTTGGTTGGACTGTGGCAGGGAAGATCAATAATATGTCTCAAGCTGACGCAATCTGTGGAATATGCAGCGACGATGAAAGATTAGACCAGCAAATTGAGCGTTTTTGGAAGCTGGAAGAGACTGAAGGGTCTTCCACGAATTTTACCACGGCAGAGAAACGGTGTGAGATACACTTCAATCAAAACACAAGAAGAAGTTTAAGTGGACGTTTTATCGTAAGTCTCCCATTTCTAGTTCAGCCTACTAGATTAGGGGAATCGAAAGACATTGCTTTGCAAAGATTTAGATCATTGGAACGAAAGTTAGCCAATAATGAGATCGTTAAAACACAATATGTGGAATTTATGGAGGAGTATCTTCGCTTGGGTCATATGAGGGAAGTCAACATCAACATCATCAAGGCACCATACTATTTCTTGCCTCATCATTGTGTCATGAAGCCGGATAGCAGCACCACAAAACTTAGAGTGGTATTCGACGCTTCAGCAAAAACATCGAAGAACATATCCTTAAATGACATACTATGCACGGGTCCAACTATACAGGATGACGTCTTTTCCATTCTTTTACGTTTTCGATTACCACGATTCGTATTTACTGCTGATATCGAGAAAATGTATCGGCAAATAGAAGTTGAAGAATCCGATAGTAAATATCAACTAATTTGGTGGAGGCCTGATCCAAGTGAATCGCTTAAGGTCTACCAGCTGTCAACGGTAACATATGGAACGACGTGTGCGCCATACCTAGCCACTAAATGTCTGCAAAGATTGGCAGAGGATCAAGCTCAGACTTATCCTGTGGGTTCGGAAGTACTCAAACGTGACTTCTACATGGATGATGTTCTCACCGGTGCAGACACCTTATCAGCAGCTCTTGACATCCAAACTCAGCTCCAATCGATACTTAGCACATCTGGCTTTAAATTAAGAAAATGGTGTGCAAATCACCAGCGCCTGCTGCAGGGCATACCTCCAACAGATCAAGAGCTCCAACTAGATTTCAACAATAAATTGGACGAGCATATTAAAACGGTCGGTCTGATCTGGCTTCCTAAGACTGACTCTTTCCGTGTAAAGACTGCACAAATTGAATCATGTAAGGTGACAAAGCGAACAACGTATTCGGATATTGCTCACCTATACGACCCATTAGGTATTATGGCTCCAGTTGTGGTGAATGCTAAATTATTTCTTCAAAGGCTGTGGACACTCAAACTTGATTGGGATGCAGCGTTACCCCAAGAATTACATACGTCATGGATTAAATTTCGATCAGGTCTAAAGTTATTGAGCAACATAAATTTTCCAAGGCATGTATTTTCTCATAGAATCCCCAAAGTAGTGCAAATTCATGTCTTCGCAGATGCTTCAGAGAAAGCATACGGTGCAGCTGCATATATAAGATCCATAGATAAGGACAACATTATTGTAGTGCGCCTATTATGCGCTAAATCTAGGATAGCTCCAATGAAACAAACCACATTACCTCGACTAGAGCTTTGTGCAGCTAAATTGGCAGCAGAACTGGCTAATCGCATCCAAAGGGACTTACGAATGAGGAAAGAGCTTATATTCCTATGGTCTGATTCCGAAATAGTCCTAGCATGGCTAAATTCTTCATCATCACACTTTCATACTTTCGTTGCAAATAGAGTCTCAAGTATCCAGGACGTAAGCGTTCCCACGCAATGGCGCCACGTGGGTTCTAAGGACAACCCTGCTGACATTCTTTCCCGAGGAATCGAGCCCGAAAAACTCGAAGGTTCCACACTTTGGTTTTACGGCCCCACCTTTCTACATGGCACTGAAGACTTTTGGCCACCACCATACTTGAAAACAGAAGAATGCAAGTTAGAGAAAAAGGGGTTCACGTTATCAGCCTCAGCAGCCGAAGATTCAACATCCATAATCGATAAAATCGATCATGGAAATTCGTTCAGGAAGTTATGTAATACGCTCGCTTATATTGCACGCTTTATAAATATCATGAGACATCGCAATCAACAACAAGCAAATAGTACGGGTAAATCACTCTCCATACACGAAATCAACGAAGCTCAAGTAGCTATAATAAGGCACATTCAAGAGCAAGAGTTCAAAGATGATCTCGACCATCTAAAACGCTTTGCAGAAGTTAACAAAAACAGCTCTCTTAGCAGTCTCACCCCATTCATAGACACTAGAGGACTCATCAGAGTTGGAGGCCGACTTGAAGCCTCAAACCTTTCATATGACGCCAAACATCAAATATTGTTGCCATACACACATCCTTTCACAAAATTACTGCTAAGCGAGCTACATAAAGATAACTATCATGTGGGACCTCAGGCGCTGTTGTCAATCGCGAGACAAAAATTTTGGCCAATAAAAGGCAAAACTCTGGTGCGATCCATAGTAAAGAATTGTGTACGATGTGCAAAGGCAGAGCCCAAGCTACTTTCACAGTTAATGGGCAATTTGCCTGCAGATAGAGTTCAGCCAGCAAGACCGTTCGTCAATTCAGGAGTAGATTTTTGCGGACCAGTATGGACCCACTACAAGATCAGAGGAAAAAGGCCACAGAAGTCTTACATAGCAGTATTCTGTTGTTTTGCTACCAAGGCAACTCATCTTGAACTAGTCACCGATTTAACAACACAAGGCTTCCTTGGGGCGCTTAAACGCTTTATGGGTAGACGAGGTCACTGCGCAAACATTTACTGTGATAATGCGACAAACTTTGTGGGTGCCAAAAACCAGTTAGAAGAAGTAAAGGACATGATTGGATCTGAAACTGCAATAGAAAAGATAACAAGAATATGTAGTACGAAGAACATCGATTTTCACTTCATTCCCCCTCGAGCACCGCATTTTGGAGGGCTCTGGGAAGCTGCGGTAAAGTCAGCTAAACATCTTCTCCAACGCACGTTAGCAGCCGCTTCACTAACATATGAAGAACTCGAAACAGCTATTGTCGAAATTGTGGCAGTCTTAAATTCCAGACCAATCACACCAATGTCCTCTGACCCTAACGATCTCAACGCCTTGACTCCAGGACACTTCCTCATCGGAGAACCCCTTGTTGGTATGATAGATTCCGACACCAAACCACTTAATGTAAACCTTATTACACGATGGAAACTCGTTACACATATCAAAAATGAGTTCTGGAGAAGATGGTCTGGCGAATATTTGAATCAGTTGCAACATCGATATAAATGGAAGGAGCGCTGCCAAAATGTTCAACCTGGCACTATGGCACTTATAAAAGAAGACAATATACCGGCATTAAAATGGCCGTTGGGTCGAATAATTAAAATCCACCATGGAAATGATGGCCTGGTTCGAGTAGCTGATATTAGAACTTCCAGTGGAGTGTTACGTCGTCCCATACATAAGCTGGCGCCATTACCTATCGAAAGGGACTACGATTTAGACGAAGCCACAGAACTGTTGTCCAACGTCAAAAACCAGCACAGTACTAAATTGAAGAATCTAGATCACTACAAATTGACAAGTACCCATAAACGACAACAAACTATATCTAGTGCGAAGCATACCGATGGCAATTATCAGTCACCAGACACATACTCGTCCCCGAAGAAAAAGGCTCGCCGGTCACCAGGCTCAGCGGTAGTCACATTACTACTAACGTGCCTTTTGTTACCACTGACACATGGTAGTCCCGTTGAATTGAGTCCATTCCACTCACAGCCGGGAATATACTTTGAAAATTTGGGTGTTACAAACATTATCTCAAGTGAGTGGAATGTAATTGCTTACTACGACACCCAGCACTATTGGAATGAGTTCGAGATACTTGCAAATTCAACACGGACATTAAATTACATCTGTCATTTGATGACAGACAGGGACAGCTGTTTACGTACAGTCGACCACTTTCGAAACCTCATCGAAGATATATCAAAGACCAATGAGCTACTTCAACCCAAAGGTAATTCCACCACCAGAGTAAAAAGAGGAGCCTTGAATTTTGTGGGCAACATCGCAAGTGCACTTTTCGGAGTATTGGATTCGAACTACGCAGATAAAATGTCCGATACCATTGAAGATATAGAGCAAAATGAAGGGCACCTGATAGCTTTGATAAGGAACCAAACATCGCTGATAGATACCACATTAAATGTGATGAAAAAAAACCAGGACATAATAGATAAGCACTTTCAAGACTTAGGGGGGCATATCACTAGTCTCGCAAGAAAGGTCAACGGTCTAACAAAGGAACTTAAAGAAGAAAGGCTGTCACAAGCATTCATATCTTTGACAATGCAGGCTACCTTATCCGCCATACGCTTCCAGCAAATCCAAGCCTCGATTGTAGATGTACTCGTCGACACTCACCATGGAAAAATCAGCCCACAGCTCATCTCACCACCTCAATTAAGACGAGAGTTGACAACTATTAAGGAACACATGTCATCGTCGTTACGGCTTCCAGTAACCCAGGATGAAGTATTAAAATTCTACAACTTGATGACAATCGAAGCAAGAATAGCAACAAGGCACTTGATATTCCGCCTCAGAATACCATTACTGACCCTTGAGGTCTTTGAATTATTCAAACTTGTCTCTGTACCAGTATTGGTCAACAACACCTTCTTCACCATTCATCCATCAACCCCATATTTGGTCATAAATATGCATCGGGATCAATATTATCCGATAACGGAATACGAACTTCAATCTTGCCCCATCATAGCTGAAGGCCAGCACCTCTGCCAACAAAAACACCCAATATATCGAAGAGGGTCAAAAATCAGTTCCTGTGAAGTCGATCTAATTAACCACCTGCCGCAATCACCCTCCTGTCAAGTCTCAAGG
Source organism: Dioctria linearis (assembly GCA_963930735.1). NCBI lineage: Eukaryota > Metazoa > Arthropoda > Insecta > Diptera > Asilidae > Dioctria > Dioctria linearis. The sequence continues at coordinate 210,183,059 of OZ005740.1, forward strand.
GTTGGAGACGGACCCCACTGGATACAGTTGAATCAGCCAAATGAATGGATCTATGCTCTTAAGTCCAAAACCATACTTAACGTAGTTTGTGGAAATAACATCACGCAAACAATTCTGGAGAAAACAGGAATTTTGAAAATTCAAGGCGATTGCATAATCAAACAAGAACTGATAACAATACAGGGACATAGCATTTATCCATCAGTTTCAAGACTCTCCTATACGCCCACTGGAAATTTATCGGATGTTATAGCCACCCAACATTTGCTATCAGAAGATAACGAGACATATCACTATCATAGACATTGGGCAGGACTAGATGCCATACAGGAAAAGATTAAACAACTATACAACGAATTACCACCTAAGACCCATCTTCAAGCACATGATGTTCATCAATACACTATAGCATATGCCGCTTTGCTGCTCGTGGCTGCTTTAAGCACCATCATCATTTGGAAATTCAGAGCGACTATCTGCCAAAGAATCAAAACCCACCAAAGCCATCACCAAGAAAATCAATCAGACGATTCGAGAACGAGCCTAAAACAAATCATCCTGAGTTTAGCGTAACCTTCGATGCCTAACATTAGAATAGTATATATAATATTGAACTCAATGTTCAAGGCGGTGGAGGATGTTTAATCTTAAGTCGTTTTTCTCATGCTTAATCAAATCAACAAAAACAATTCATCAATTCATTTGCATGCATTGCACGAATCATTGACCTTCTTTTAGAAAGCATAAAGGCATTCGCTGACAACACATAAATTGGCTTGTAACAAGAAAATAAAAACGCGCAACCAGCACAGGTCATTCGCTTTAATAATTTGTAAATGCGCTAATTTTGTGTATGTCAGCAATGCGTTTATTGCTGTAATGATTATTGACCCTAGCTTTAAGTAACTCTAGTTTTTTTGTAAAGCTTGTATAAATATCGTGCAAATTAATTTAAATATATCAGTTTTCATTATCATATACAAGGTGTTGTTTTACCAGTGCTTTCACTTTGTGAGTCTCAATTAAGATTGTTTTGGTACAAGAACCGAAACCAATCAACAAGTAACTTACGATACAAGCATCGTAAGCATCATCATATCACCATCTTCATTGCGACGGACAATAAATTACTTACTGTGTCGGTACAAGAACCGGACACAGCTCCAACAAATTCGTTCACGATACAGGTATCGTGAGCTCATCTACATCCCATCAGAGTAAAAGAACTTTGATTTACAATAAGGGTATTATTCTAAAATGTCAAATTCCTAATAGATTTATTTATGCTTGAGAGTTGAGATACTTCGATGGATGAATATAAAACACAGACTTATACCGATTTCCATTGATCCCGTTTTCTAGAAGAAGTGTTACACTTTTCTTGCAATGTTACACTGAAATCATTCCATTGAAGCCTGAAACACAATTGGAGTTTTCAGCCAGCTTTCTTCTAGAACTGACTGAAAAAGCCGAAATGAACACAACAGACGATTTTACCAGACTATATGCAGTAGAATATTTGGAATGTTAGTGAGGGACAATAGTATTATTTAAAACGTGACACACATTATTTCCAAGTGCTACTATTTTAATTTATCTTATACTCTTGTTAATTAATGATAATTAATTAATTGTAATTAGCCTTACTTTATTCTATACACACTCAATGCTTTATAGTTGCAGTCTTTAATGTTTTGTGTTTAATACTTAATTTTATAATTATTTCACTCAGTAGTTATAAATTGTAGCTCTATGCTACTATATATATTGTTATTGCTGTGCTTCTCACACTTTGCTCCTAGGCACTTACGTCGAATATTTCATTGATTTTTTCCAGCTTATGAGGATAGCATGAAGCTTTTAAGTACATACATATGCACTCGCTTTATAAACGTTAAATTGTTACCGATGCAAATTTGGTGAATCAACTATTAAACGCGAATGTTGACTGTCCGCTGCTACTTAGCAAAATTTCTTTTCGTGATATTGGGCACAATTTGAGAAGGTTACCTCTGTGACATGTTAACTCTGCAAGGTGTAACTTTAGCATAGGTACGAACCCATTAATCGCATGTACATTGCTGTTAATATTGGCAGAGCATTTGCTCGTTATATTCTAAGCTTATTTTAAAAAACCTCTATATGTAATACAAAGATTTCTGTTAATATATCGCATTATATGTCATTTCATTCGGTGTTTTATATATGTTTAGTCCGATTGGGACAAAAAGCCAGAGCTTCTGAAAGAATCACAATTTAAGGGCCTCCCTAGCCATTATTTGTCAGCTCTTTAGAAGATTATTCACTAATGTATACAAAAAAATAAGCCAAGATACAAGTTAGTTACTCAAGACCTTCCATAGCCATTGTAGGGGAAGCTATATTTTTTTTTATGTTACAATTGACTTTAAAATAAATTAATTTGAAAGCTATTCAGTTTGTTAGCTTAATATTCTTGCTGACTGTTTGTATATGACGTTTGTTTAAAGGCACTTTAAAAAAACTTTTAAAAACCTCTAATCGCAGACACACAACACTGTACATTTTCAGAAAATACATAGCAAGACTTGTTTAAAATTGTAAAGAAAATAAAAATAATTGGTTTTGTCAGCAAATAGTTTCAGTTGAATATAGAAGCTAGAGGGCGAAAGAACTTTTAATAATTATAAGCTTTATTAAAATTTGTGAATATTTATAAGCTTTCTAAAAATAAAAATATATAAAAATATATTAATAAAAAACAAAAAAAGAATAGATCTAAAGAAAAACTTTTTTATTCATGTCTATATATATAAATATAATTTATTAATAGTAAAAATTAATCATTTTCAAAGGACCAAAATAAATGTACGGAGAGCTTCGAATGAATCAAGGAGAAGATCCATAAAAGCTTTGACTTGTACAGCCATCACTCTATAGAAAGATTATTTGATGAAGTCCAACAGGAGTGAAACAAAGGCTGATTTCATATAATTTTCCACAAATCTTTGTATTTTTGCGCTATTGTACGAAATAACGTATTTCTGCAGAGACTGTAAATAACTGTTATTTTTGGCAATCAAATAACAAAGTCCATTCAAAACTGAATGGTATATTTGAGACGTAATCGTAAATAATTAATAATAGCTAAAAAGTTTTAAGGACGTTTGCCAAACGGGCAAAATGCTGGCTAAATTCCAGTTTGCATTGGAAATTTAGCCAGCTAATTCCAGGGCTGTGCCAAACCAAAGTGGAATTTAGCCAATTGCTCAGCTGTCACTTTTATTTCAAAAGCAAAGCAATTGTGTGGCATTTAAGATGGATTTGCAGGAAATAAACAAGGAAGCTATGGCCATAATATTATTTTCTCGTATTTTATTTATACATGGAGAAATGTTGCAGAAAAAGAGGAAGAGGACTAGGGCGGAGAGAAGGATGGGTTTGTTGTTATCCAGGGTAAGTCCAGCAACGTCTATTTTTTATTTAAACTTGTTGAATTTTGTTTATTTTATTTGCAGCCTCCACGATATTGTTTAAAAGGCTATAACTGTGCTGTATACGAAGCAGTTACATCTAAGAATGATTATATTCTTAAAAAGCATTTGAGAGTAACATTCAATACGTTACAGCAAATAGCAGAACAAATTTCACAAAAACACCATGGGTGGCTTATTTATTCCGGCTTCTGATGCAACATGACTAGATTAAAAATTTTACAATAATTAAATTACAATAAAACAATTTTAGCAAAATTATTTACTTACTCCCAAACCTGTTTCAAATCGACTATTTTCTTAGTATATTCCTCATCAAATTTTATTCTCGCTGCTATGAACTTCATTGTTTCATCGGTCGTCCCTGAAATAATTAAAATGACACTATTTCAATACGGGAATAATTACAACAATTTATTGCTTACTTACATCGGTCATAACCACTCGCTCTTGGATTTTGTTTGTTCATTTTACAAATAAATAGTTCTAAAAATCTTTCAAATAAACCGCACTTGTCCAATAATTAGACGAATGTGAAGAAGGAGAATTAGAAAGCTCGAAAATTTACTAAATGAAAAGTAATAGATTTAGCCAGCATTTAGCCCGTTTGGCAAACGTCTCAGTCTCATAATAAGCGTTTGAATTGATTTATTTATTTTAAAGTAAATTATAACTGTTACAGAAGACTTTTATTTATTTAAACTTCAATTTTTTTAAGTCTGATTAATTTTTCAGTCTGAACGTAACTGTCTTAGAAGACTCTTACAAATTTAATTATTAGCAGAGACTTTTAATTATTTAAGTCCTATGATAAAAGTGTCATAAGACTTTTATCTTTTCAATTTTTTGATCACAGTCTAATCGGGACTTTTATATTTTACAGTCAGTTATAATAGTTATAGAAGACTTTTAGATCTATCACAAATCTTTTATTGTTGCCGATCTTAATATTTGATTTTGCTTATATGCGGATATCCGAATACTCACATCTGCGGACTATTCGATTCCAGAAGTCCAAAATCAAATACCAAGATCTGCAACTATATCAGGTCTGTGATAGATCCATTATGAGATTTTAAAAAATAAAAGTCTCTATAACTATAAAATTGACTGTAAAATATAAAAGTTCCGATCAGACTGTTATCGAAAGATTGAAAAGATAAAAGTCTTATTAGACTTTTATCATAAGACTTGAATAATAAAAGTCTCTGGTAATGAACTGACTAACATTTATAAAAGTCATCTAAGACAATTAAAATTAAAAGTCTTATGAAGTTATTATGAAGAGACTTTTATTAAAGAAAGTCTGTAATAACTATAAAATATCACTAAAACTCTTATTATGAAAGTTTAAAACATAAGTCCGTTGGGACTTTTATCACAATAGTTAAATATGCATCGGTGTCATCGCCGATTTCATGGCTTCTATTATATTGCGGGACTATGATTTAACAAATTAATACATCATACTTTTGTTGATTTGTTCTATTTTAGTTTTGTTTATCTTATGTTATCTTATTTCATTCTAGTTTATCTTGTATTTTGCATTACATCAACCTTAATTTAAGTCCTATAACTTTATCACTCATTATTATTACTACAATCTAGATAGTGTTCTACTGCAATGAGTTTGTTCGGTGCATTTTTGGTATTTTTCTAAGCCTTGTATTCACTCGACTTATTATCAAATTGTATACTCGATGTACCTAACGTTGTAACGTAGCGTAAGCTGAGGTTATTTAATAAATGCTTTTCTATTCTATTCTATTCTGTTCTACAATACCAACACCGAATAAGTGATGAAAAGCATGTATTGTTGGCCGCTTTGTAGCCTAAGCTGAGGTTCTTTAATAACCGTTATTCTGTTCTATTATATTAATAATTTATTTTAAATTAATGATAAAGTAAAAAGTAAATCAGAAGGGAGCAGTACTTTCATGAAACAAAATTTTCTTAAAAAATTATATAGAATAGAATAGAAAAGTATTTATTGAAGAACCTCAGCATACGCTACGTTACAACGTTAGGTACATCGAGTAAGTAATAGTACAAGCGAAAGAATCAAATTTTATAAGAAAACTAACAAAGAAGTAACGAACAAACTCAGTATTAGTATTATACATTATGTTAATGCTTCAAGCAATAGAGAGCTTATATGCCATATTGACAATATATACAAAGATAATGAAACAAAATAAACACAATAATAATAATAATAATGGCAGTAATAGTAATAGTAATAAAATCATGCGTTATTCAAAGCTAAAAAGGAAATAGCATACAATTTCAGATACAAGATCAGTAGTGAGCGTAAATTAATATACACACTGGTATAATGCTTTAGTGCAGTGGCCTAGGTTCATGGAACACGACTACTGCTCTTTTCTGCCTTTTTCCATAATTTTTTTACTTACTTGTAAGTACTGAGTGCTGTAAATACTGTTGTATTAAATTTTAAATTTATCAAAACTTGCAGTAACTGCACAAAACACCGTTATACAATTTTTCACTTGATTTATTTCACGTATTATATCTAATATTTGTATTTCACATACACAAAATCGTTGTAAGTACCCAACGATTACTTACGCTTATGCTGTGGTTTGTAATAAATAAATTTAAATTTGTTTAAAAACATTTCAATATTCTTCTTCTTCTCCTTTATTATTGTTTCCAAGTATACAGCAGTGACATATATAAAATGGTCTGCAGTCCATGTTATATGTCAGTGGTAGACACAATGTTCTTAATTGAAAATGCATTTTTGTTTTATTCCTATTAAAAGTTGAACAAATGCCAAATACATTTGATATTATTAATTTCATTAATCCATAAAATCTATTTTAAATTAAATAAAAATAATCAATTTTTGTTTGTCCATCCCGAAAATAACATATCAAGAACAGAAGTAAGAATAAAACTATTATATGTATTAGCTGGGTTTTTTTTTATCTCTTTGATCTGATCCGGTTTAATTTTATGTACATAAAACAACAACAAATTGGTTTATGCTCTGGAGGTGAAGCCAAAGTAGCTTGACGTTTGTTTGTTTAATTTTTGCCAAAAAAATGTAGGAAGTTTATTACTGTGTGTGTACTGCCCGTAGTTAGAACGTACACGCAAATTTGAATTTATTGAAGACTGCAATGAATGCACTGATAATTATGGATTAAGATCAGTGGTCTATCTTCTTATAACTAACAACACTGTCCACTTCTTTTAACGTTCAGTAAACTGACACTTATTTCTTAGATTTTCTCACTACTTGTATTCAGATCAGATTATGTATATAAGGAATTAGGTCAGAGATCCACACACACTAGAAAACACACTCATTAACACAGATTTGTAATGCACGAGTTCCAAGAATAGTTGTATTGGGACAAAACACAAATACGTATAAGTTTTGGGTCAGAGAAAACACTTATTGACAAAAGATTGCAATATAAGATCCGTAAGGAAGCAATATATTTATATAATAAATATAGGGTGAGTTGAATTGTTATCTTTGATAAATATGTACACGTAGTATATAGCATGTAGATATATATATATCAGTAAATTTATTATAGAATAGATATATAAATAAATAATATAATGTTACAAGTGGCTGGTACTCACCGATCTAAACTTGGCATTTGAGGAGGTTGGATATAAGCCAATGTTAAGACCCTTTGTTCTAATATTTCATTAGAATAATTCTTTATTCCCGTCTAGACCAGGAATAAAGTTTAATGTTAGTAATTTTAATCTCAGTCAAGACCCGAGATACAATATGCTTTAAATCAGTCAATACCCGAATTAAAGTCTTGTCTTAACTTCAGTCAAAACCCGAAGTAAGATTCTTTATTTCAGTCAAACCCAGAAATAAAGTGGGTGTTAGTAAGTGATTATTCCAGTCAATCCCCGAAATAATGCTTAAAGTGTTATCTTGACTTCAGTCAAGACCCGAAGTAACATTCTTTATTTGAGTCAAAACCCGAAATAAAGTGTTTGTTAGTAATTGATAATTTCAGTCAATCCCCAAAATAATGCTCTTTAAATCAGTCAATACCCGACTTAAAATGTTATCTTGACTTCAGTCAAGACCCGAAGTAAGATTCTTTATTTCAGTCAAAACCCGAAATAAAGTGTTTGTTAGTAAGTGTTTACTTCGGTCAATGCCAAAATAAAATGATTTAGTAATAAAAGTTCTATGTCAGTCGATACCTGATATAAAATGTTAGTCCCTACATAGTCAACCTATCCCAAGCGATGCCAAGTGAAAAAAGAGATTGAGATCGAGTCAAGTCAAGTGTACTTCACACGAGATTAACGAATTTTAACGAATTATGTCGAAATTTTAAACCGAACCGATATCCCGGGATATTTGAAATTGTTTACGTACAGGCTTTGATTTTGGCCTCGATTTCACTTTTGTCTTTAATTCACTTTACACATTTTAATTGTTCGAATGATTACTAACTTAAGGTTACACGATGTCGAAATTATTACAGCCTGTTGCGCGACGGCAGGCTGTGTTCTTGTCTGTTATTTGATGGTTTGGAATTTAGAGGAATAGGGAAGTTGGATGGGGGTGGGAAGTTGTGGAATGTTAGAGATCTCTCTAACTTGTTGTGGTGAGAATTATCCCGCAAGTCCGGAATGGTCCAGCGTTGATAAATCCCACGATGATCGAGATGCCTGGATGTTATCCTATCCACGATGGTGGCTTCCTGAACTAGTGAAGAAAGTAAATCTTTCGCCCAGGTAATAAATGTTTCTCGTTTCCGAGTTGATTAGGTGGAGAGGTGATAAGTAGTGGAAGTTTTCAACTTGAAGTTGCGTTGAAAGCTGGCTAATGAGGGGGTTAGGATGTTGAGAGATCTTCTGAAGTTGTTTGACCGCAAGGGAAAGGAGAGAGTCCTCGATTGGAGTGATGTTTGCATTGTCATACAAAAAGGTGTTGGGAAAGTAGTGTCCGTCAGGTTTCCTGTATACTCCTGTACAGGACCTTAGGATCTTTCTTTCGAGGGCGCTGATTTTCTTCATATATGATGGTGAAATGGTGTGCCAGATGGGGAAGCAATAGCAGATGATTGGGCGGATGAGCTGTTTGTATATAAGCAGCTTTGTATCTTTCGGGAGACCGTTTCTCCTTCTGATAATAGGGTTGAGCAGGGAGTAAGCGTAGTTGGCTTTCCTCAAGGTTAGCTTGGCGTGATTGTTGAATTTCAACAGGTTATTGAAAGAGACACCAAGATATTTGGTGTTTTTTGAAGGCTGGAGTTTCTCGTTATTGACTTCAATTTCTATGTTGTTGGCTCGTGTGGCGAGATTGGGTCTTCCCCTTGTGGAGGGGTTTCGGATGCAAATCATTTCAGATTTGTTAATATTAATTTTGATGCCCCACTTTCTGTAGAACTCGTCAAGTTTGAGGACATGCCGCTTCACTTTCGTGGCAGCGAAATTGGATGACATGGAGTGGGCGTACGTAAGGGAGTCATCAGCATAAAGTAATGTGGTGGAATTTGAGTCGTTGGCAGGCTGGTAATAGGTGAATAGATTGAAGAGAGTTGGTCCGAGGACCGAACCTTGGGGGTCACCAGCACTGACTGATGTTGCCTGAGATTTGACATTCACAATTTCAATGTAGAAATTCCGGGATGACAGAAAGCTATGTATAACCCGGGTGAGGTAAGGCGGGAACTCGAGGTGTATAATTTTGAATATTAGCCCGTTTGTCCCGACTAAGTCAAACGCTTTCTCTACATCAAGTAAGCAGCCTACTGTCTGCTCGCTTTTGTTGAGGACGTTTGTAGAATCAGAGAGGAATTTGAGCAAAGCGTGAAAAGTGGAGTGCTGGGGCTTGAAACCGAATTGGGTATCTTGCCTGATATTTAGGTCGAGGCAGGTATTTTCAATATGCTGGCGGACTATTTTTTCGAAAAGTTTGCCCAAGTTTGACAGAAGAGAGATTGGGCGGAACTCATTAAGGTTTTTCCAGTTTCCTTTTTTGGGAATTGGAGCTATGCCCGCGGTTTTCCAGACATCAGGAAAGTAGGAATTATTGAGGCAATTATTGAAGATAATTGTCAGAAATTCTATGGCTACAGGTGGGAAGTTTTTGATGACTTTGTTTGAAATGTTATCTAGGCCGGTGGACTTTTTACCTCTGATAGTGCTTATTAGGGCGAAAACGTGAGCAGGATTTGAAAAGATGCTTAAATCATCCGGATTTAAGGACGTGTTTGTGGAATTAAAAATTGTGGCGGAGGATCCCACTGCCTGTGCAGTGAAGTCATCAACGGTCGAGTCTACAGTGGTCCTATAATTTGCATCGCTTAGAGATGAGTTGTCTTTGAAAGTGGATTGGAAATATTCCGCGAAGGCGTTGAATTTTTCGTGGGGAAGGTTGTAAGCGTTCGAGCCACTTAAGATGGTTTTGGGGAGTTTTGCTTTTCTGTTGCAGATCCTATTTATGTTCTGAAAGCAGTGTGGACCGGGTTGAATGGAGGCCAGTTTATTCCTAAACTCTTGATCGAGAAACATTTTCGTTTGTTCCTCAATAATTGTTGACAAGCAGTTAATTTGCGACAACACGGTTCTGTAGGCTGGGTTGTGGCTATTGTTGTGTATTCGAGTGATCTTACGAGTACCTTTCGGAGCCGCGGTGTGTAATTTTCGCAATAATAGGCGAAGCTTTGTTGTTAAATAAATGGCGAAGCCAAATGAGGCTTTGCACCAATTTAATTAACGTACAACTTTGTTGTTAATAAATGGCGAAGCCAAATAAGGCTTTGCACCAATTTAATTAACGAATACCTTGTTGAAGACTGAGGAATAGGCGAAGCCAGATATGGCTTTGCACCTATTTAATTAAAGTATACCTAGTTTAAGACTGAACTGACTCTCAACTTTATTCTTGCAGTATATTTATATAAAAATTGTCTTACTCTAAGACTACTAATACTATACAAAGTAATATATGAAATACCTCTGACCCAGCACTTTGTTTATTTAATGTATAATTCATACAAAGTGTAAGTCGGAAGTATTTCATTAACAACTATTACTTAATTTTACTATTTACGGAAGCATGCAAGTCACGGCACTCATTGCTTTTTATAAATTTATATGTATACCTTACCCAATCCATGTTGGGGGTTTTCAACTCATTGTTTATTTTAATTTCTTTCCTACTCGAATTACACTCAGTACTTTGCGGCTTATTACAAAAACAATTTAGTTACTTACAAACATATGTTCTACCTCTGGTGCAAGGTCGTCGTGCGAATTCTTGCGCTCAGTGGTATTATGACATCATTCACTGAAATAATTGAGGTAGATCAGTGATGATTAATTATGTATGTACGTATACCGTTTGCTTTTACATGCAGTGGAAACTGATGTACATAGGTATACCATGCCGTAAACTTTTTATTTTATTTCCTGATTGGAATATGTGAAATGTTTACTTGCAATGTACTGATGTAGGTAGGTATGTATGCAATGAGTTGCTTCCGAATTAAAATTGATGTTTTTAGATTTTATTTGGGATTTTATGTATGTAACAAATCTCCCCCTTTATAAAAAAATGTGTTATTCTTTGAAGAGGAATAACGCATTAAAACATGATGAAAGGGTTAGGGTTAGGTCGTTAAGACTAATAAGTACAAGTTCATCTATGTCTACAATAAATTAAATTAAGGTTAGGAATACGTTACAATATTTCTTATATTAGTACAATAAGGTTATAATATTTGATAGTTTGTTTGGCACATATTAAAAATTTCACATTGTAATTGTTTTTTTTTTTATATAGGCCACGGTTAATAATATTGTTTATACATATTTGTGTTTACATATTTTTCTTTTATTACAAGTACTATTGATAATCGGATTGCTTTCATATATTCTTCTTAATTAATTTTATTAATTATATATATTTGTTTTTTTTTTTAAATGTTTATACATAAGGTATTTTTCTTAATTAATTTTCTAATATTTGTATACATTTATAGGTATGTTGGTTTTTATGTTGGTCTCTTTTACAAATTAATATTTTTAGTTTCTATTATTGTACACATATATATTATTTTTAATTCTAATTTATGTGTTTTTATATATTTTTACAATTATACATACTCGTATGTATGTTTTTATTTTTAATTATAATATATGTATAGGTATAAATATTTGATTTTTTTTTTTTTTTTTTTGAAGAATTTATATATCAAACAAGGCAGGTATTTCTTATTATTTCTGGTATTTTTATAAATTTATATTCAATGATTAATTAAACTATTTGTAAATTGCGGGGTCTTTTAATTGAATCTAGTTCAAAATTGGTTAAGGATGGTGGAAGTGGTGGTGGTGGAGGTATTGGTAAATTGTGTCTACTATTTGTCTGTGGAGACGAAATATTTTGTGATTTAATTGAACCTTTAAATTCAGAACGAGCGATTTGAGGGGCAATGCGTTCTTTGTTTGTTGTTACCTCTTCTGATTCATTAATTAGTGGGTTTAATCTGGCTTTGTGAGCTTTGGAAATTTTCCGATTGGATGTTTTGGGATATTTGTTTGACTTTTCCAGTCGACACCTTTTCCTGGGATTGAGTATACGAACGACACTTGGTATCTACTTTGCCTTCGGGTTTTATGTCTTCCGTAATTCTTACTTTAGGTTGTGGATGTGTCTCCGCATCTAATTGAGGTTTTGGATTACCGATGATTACTACTTTGGGAGTTTCTACTATCTTTTTCTTTTTCTTGTTTTTTATAATTTTACATAGTTTTATTATTCCGATTATGCAAAGTAATAAAATCACTGTAGAACTCAGAGATAGGAAACTTATTTGAATCAGTTCTGATTTGTTTCGCTCTTTTCTTTGTTTTTCCAGTGTATTTATTTGCTCTTCCAGTTGATCTAAGGAATACGAGTTTTCATTTAGAATATGATCGGCATCTTCTGCTCTTATCATAATTATATGTTTTTTAGCGGTGTTATTAACATTTTTGATGTAGTTTTGAATGGTCTCCGTTAGGTTAGAATTTATAGGGTGAGGATATTCTGGCTGTGTTATTTTAATATTTTGATGGTCTTCATCTTCAAAATATATAATCTGATCAGCTATTTGGAAGTTACAAGGTTCGTTTAGGATTAGTATTCCATTGCCGAAGAGGTTGGAGCTATGTAGAGTTTTTCCGCAGGCAATCTTAATTTTCTGTGTGGTATGAAACGAAAAGAGCCAGGAATTTTTCCTGGTTAGTTTTATTAATAATTGCGGAGCTTGAGTTTGAGCTAGGTATTCGCAGTTACCAGTTTCATTGTATGGATTAAATAGGAAGTTTATCGGGCACTCGTTCACGTAATGCCCTTGAAGAATTGGGTTTAGTAGTGGTCCAATATAAGTGCTTTCATTAAGATTATTCGATAATTTCTTGTATACTCGGAACTCGGATTGTTTGAACATTACGAACTTTTGTGTTGGTATGTGACTGGCAATATAAGTGTGTCTTATGTCCAGAACTAGATAATGATTGTTGGGAGTTTGGAAAGGGAGTAAATGGATCTGCTTTAGTTTGAAAGGTGGCATATTAAGAATCGGGAATGTAATTCGTATTACCAAGAGCTCATTCAGTATTCCAGATTTTACCTCCAGAGTTTGTGTTAAGATTGCTAGGTCTTGATTTCTACTAGATTCTTGTGGATGGGCCTTGTAATAGGCTTCTAACCAAGTGGATGGCGATATTAATAGCGGATGAACTTGATTATTTTTGAGAGCGGTTAATATCTGAATAAAATTTTGCTTTCTTAATTCTATGTCTAACACCTGTAGACTAATTGTAGATATAACCTCTTGGATACGTTGTCGCGTGCTTATTTCTCCATTGACCATGTCAAGCAGATCATTCACGGTCTTTGTTAACTCTTTCTGGTTGGCTTCAAGTTGATTAATGGGTTTCCTTAACTTTTCAAATGAAGACTTGAACAGGGTTATTTGACTTTTTTCTAATTCTAGAAGCGCCTGTGTATCCGTCTCTAAATTTGCAATCTTACTATAAATTTGTTTCTCGTTCGTTGCATCCATAGTTCCAAAAAGATAATGTAGTCCACTTCCTATTCCGTCGAATAAGGATCTTCGATGGCGGATGGTTACCATCTCCCTGATGGTTTTTGTTCTCTTTTTTATGGACCCAATCAGACTATGTATGTAGGCGTTTTGTTCCGTACATGCGCTAGTAGTGGAATTATGTACCTCGCATAGTCGATTTATAAGGAAACCGGTGTGTTCCATCAGTGTGGTTTCCGCTTCTAGATCGCTGATGTTTATTTGAGTGAACAAATTCCATGTATCATGAAACAAAAGAATGTGTCCAAGTTCCTCGAACATTATGCCCGTGTTATTTAGGGTCTGGATATTGAAGGGTTCTGCTGTGACTTTTGGTATTGCCGTGAGGATGGCCAAAAAAGTACCGATGAAGATTAGCGTCATCTCTGGAGAAGAAAAATAGGTTGTAAAGACAGATCATCAGTGAATAAATGTATAATATTTATAATAATATATATATGTATATATATAAAATATTGAAAATTGCGCCATAATATTTTTTGTACTGTTTTTATTGCATGAAAATTCTTTGTTTGATGGTAGTAAATATTTTTATAGGTCAAATGGTCTCTATTTGACTGATTTTGCGTTCTTTGCTCTTTGCTGTGTTTATTTTATTGATTCGTAAATATTATCGGGTTATGCCAATTTAGGTAAGCTCATTCTCCACGTGCGGTTGTAATTGTGTTATGACCTGTAATTCTGTTTATTTTTACAATTTTGTCATGACTTGCACTTGATGTCGACATGAATCGCTTCTAGTGTTGATCGGAGTTATATGGTGATTTACCAGATAAGCAGTTTTTATGTATAAATAGAATGTAACATAATTCAGTTTTATACATTGTTAATTTGTGTATTACAAACTGTTGTGCTCTTGAGTGTTTATTTTATTAAAAATATGGAGAAGAAAATTGGTGCTGCTTTTGACAAGATGATGGCCTAAATCGACTATCCAGCCGGAGAGGAATATTGAAGGTATGCCCTTATATCGAGTGGACCAGCCAATCAAGCCGTACGTGCCTCAGGGGCTGCCTGGGACCTCTCAAGAAGTGCCGGCTTACGTACCTGGAGTTAGATCCCTGGTCAGTTACTACCTTTTTAGGAATGCGATAACGAGTAATTATCTCATCGAAGAATATTCCTGCTACCGTTTCTGCTTCGCCATTCGGCATGGCATAACAATCTACGAATTTCGTAAGATTGTCTTGGAATGTCAATATATACTTGTTTCCGGAGTGGGATTCTTCAAGTGGTCCTACTATATCTAAATAGACTTTCTCGAAGGGCATTAGGGCAGTATCTGTGATGATCATCGGCATACGGTATTCCGGGCTAGCTTTCATTTTTTGGCATTTGGAACATTTCCGAATATATCTCTTAATAGAACTGAGCATATTCTTCCATTTATATTTTATTTTTATTTTTTTTGTACGTTTTAACGACTCCTTGGTGACCACCAAATATCGAGTCATGATAGTCCTTTAGAATTATTTGAATTTCCTCGGGGTTTGTGATAATTTCAGGTAACTTATTTTGGGAAGTTATAAAATTATTGCTCGGAGATAATTCGCCGTGTTCAGATGTACTACTTCCAGATTGGTTGTTTGTGGTTGATTTGTGTTTCATTGAGTCATTTTGGGGACTCCCTGAACGTTCTTGAATTCTCGGGGGAGTTTTGTGAATTATGTCCTCAATTTCTGTTTCCCTTGCTTGAGCTCGTGTAACAGCATGGCAATGTGCTGGTTTGGACTTCGGTGGAGGCGAGGAACTAGTATCTTCATCGTCTATGTCGGAATCGACACGGTGATGTACCTGGGCCTCTACCATGATCGAACTGGGGCTTGTTTGTTTCAGCTGGGCAGGTATTCGACTAAGCGCGTCTGCATTAGTGTTATATTTGCCAGGCTTATATTCAATCTTGTAGTCAAATTCCGAGAGTTTGTGGTGAAACCTTACTAATCTCGAAGCCGGATCTTTTACATTGAATACGCCTTTTAAGGGCTTATGATCTGTGTAAACCGTGAAGGTTCTACCCTGTAAATAACACCTGAAGTTCCTGGCAGCCCATACAATAGCGATCAACTCTTTTTCTATTGTGGAGTATTTTTGTTCCGCCTTATTTAAACTTCTACTTGCATACGCTATTGGCTTGTCTTTGCGTATTATCCCTTGAGATAAAACAGCTCCCAATGCTTCGTTGCTAGCGTCTGTCGTTAGATTGAAAGGTTTGGTGAAATCTGGGTAGGTGAGTAGAGGAGGATTAACAAGAGAAGTTTTAATTTCATTGAAAGCGTCATGGCATTTTTGTGTCCAATTAAATTTGACGTCTTTCCGTAAGAGATTTGTTAGTGGCCTGACTATTTTTGAAAAGTTTGGAATGAATTTGCGGTAGTAGTTGGCCAGTCCAAGAAATGATTGAGTTTGTCTCACCGTTCGGGGTAGAGGAAAATTTTGAACGCAACTTGTTTTACTGGGATCTGGAAGTGCTCCTTCGTTTGAGCATTTGTGTCCAAGGTAGATCACTTCTCTGCGAAGGAACTGACACTTTCCGGGATGTAATTTAAGATTATGGGCTCGAAGTCTGTCGAATACCTTAGCCAATTTCTCGTTGTGATCTTGTCAATTTTTTCCATATATTACAATATCATCGAGATAGACAAAGCATTCTAATCCTTGGAGACCCGTTAGAATGTAATTCATTAAGCGCTGAAAGGTCGCAGGTGCGCCTTTCAGTCCAAATGGCATTCTCTTAAATTCATAATGCCCGTAAGCAGTACTAAACGCAGTTTTCGGTCTATCCCTTGGGTCAACCAGTACTTGATGGTATCCACTTGCAAGATCAAGTGTGGTAAAATACCGTGAATGCCCAAGTTGATCCAGTATATCCTCTATCCTGGGTAGTGGAAAGGCATCCCCTATAGATTTCTCGTTGAATTTACGGAAATCTACTACTACGCGCCAACGTTTATTGCCGTCAGGCCCAGCTTTTTTGGGGACTACAAGTAACGGAGAATTCCATGGGCTTTTGCTTATTTGAATGATGTCATTCTCTAGCATCTCTTTTATTTGTTCGTTAATAACAGCCCGATGTGTTTCTGGAAGTCTGTACATTTTTTGATTTATTGGTGGTTGATTATGCAATATAGGTATGGTGTGTTTTATAGTGTTAGTGCACGTTAGTTTATCTCCCTTTAAGTAGAAGAGGTCATTATACTTATAACATAGCTCAAGAATTGACTTTTCTTCTTCGTGATTTAAATTTTCTTCCAACAGTAATTCTTTACGTAAAGCCGCAAGTCTGTCTTGATTAGAGCTTTTAGTATGGTTTACGATTACTGAATATGGATTGGAAATGAAATTTGTCTTATCACTTTTGAAGTTGTAGTAGCTATTTTTTTGTGCACGAGGGAAAGGTGGACCACCTTTATTCTGAAAACTTTGGGAATTACTGACGGCCAAAGGTAAATAGAGAGGCTTAAGAGAGGCTTCTTTCTGAGAACTTTGGGAATTTATTTCGTCCAAAGGTAAATAGATAGGCTGCAGGTTATAGTAATTAAGTGGAACTAGCGTAAGCATTAAGTTCTTCAGGAATACTGGTTCTGTGTTTTCGTTCAGAACGGATAACGGTATAAAACTTTTATCCGGACTAACTAAGCAATTTGCGACAAATACTCCTTCTCCTATCTCTTAAGACATACAGATCATTTCTTGATCCAATCGTAATGGTATGCTCAGTACGATTTGAGATCGAGGAGGTATTTTATTAGGTCGCTGAAGAACTACTTCAAATTGTCTACTTTCGTCTTCATTCTCGTTTTTCAAGGTACTCGAAATTTCTTCTATTTGAGGTAAGGAATTTTTTCTATTGGGTGCCATTGAAGTGGCAGCAGAAGATTTAAATTGCTCCTCTATTTGATCCCTTGGTATTTCCTCCCCATCTTCTGTGGATGTTTCGAGAGGTACCGTGAACTCAATAGGATTGGTTTCCGTGCGAGGAAACCGGAGAAATTTGTTAGGGCCTTCTATATTGCAATTTTTTGCAAGAAAGTCATTACCTAACAGCCCATCGTGAGAGAGTTGGGCGTTATCTTCTACAACCTGTAGATGGCATGGGATACTGCGGCTTAATAAAAAGTTGCCTTGGCAGCTACCCAATGTTTCTCCATCTCCAAATGGAGTTTTCAGAGTGACCTTTTGACTCTGTTCTATACGTTCTGGCGTACCAATGCTTCCTGTTTTATAAGACTTACTTCAGCTCCAGTGTCCACTATCAGCCGAACGGCTGCGTTTTTGCTTATATCTAATGGCAAATCTACTATTGAAATGTTTTCCCTTTTTCGGGGGTTTTTCTTTTGAGAGGACCCTGAAGTAGTATGATAAGTTTTCTTTAATGTCGAGCCGGGGAATTCTCGGTGGACAGTGTGCCGTTTCCCGAATTTGCAGTTTCCCATCGTTGTTTCTGCCGACAGGTGGACACGGTATGGCCTCTTCTGCTACAAAAACTACACATCTCTTGTCCATAATTAATTCTAGGTTCGCGATCTGAAGTGCCCCATTGAAAACTGTTTTTTGTATTTGCTCGTTCAGGTGGTGCCTTAACATTTTGTCGACAATTTTGGACATCATGTCCCTTTCGCTCTGCAGTTTATACAGAAAGGGGTGTTTTTGCGTTTTATGCACTCGTCATACGTGTGCCCCTTGTAGTTGCAATAGCTGCAGGTAATCTTGTTTAACAGTAATTTCTGTTTTTCGTCTCTTCTTTCTCCTGTATGATGAAAGGTAGAAGTCTGGTATGGAGGTGGACTTCCTAAAGATTTTCTTGTCGAGTGCCAATTATCCGGTGAGTTTCTGCCAGTATTAAAGGATACCGAAGCTAATTTTGTCGGCTCCTGTGTGGGAGGTATATAGAACTCAGTCGTTATATTAGGCTTTCCTAGCTTATTTGTGTAAGTGTATGGAGCAACAGTCTCGTGAGTAGGATGACTATAAGCATTAGCATAATTTGTGGAATTATGCCTTAAAAAGTTGTCCATTGGAAAATAGCTTGTGGGATTATGAATGTAACTGGCGGGTTGTGGATTATAAAAGAGGCTGTGTTGTAATCGTTCCATGTCTACTGCCTTTTGGATGAGTTGGTCTACCGAATCTTCATTTAAAGTAAGTAAATAGGCACTTAGATGCGGATTATTAGCACCACTCTTCACTGAAGCCATAGCAAAATCTTCTATTTGTCGCTTCACCATATTGAAATTTTCAGCACCATATTTACTCTGTGCTGCCTCATTACATTGTAACAATAGGCCTTTTAGCCTAGTTGTGAAGGAGTTAAATGACTCGTGCGGGTATTGTCGGCAAGTGATTAATCTATTTATCAGCTCATGGTATGTCTCACGAGGTAAGTAATTACGATAAAGTAATTGTTCAACCTCTTCAATGTTGTGAGTGAGCTAGATGCGACTAGCTGGTATGTATTTCTTCTCAATCTAGTGGGAAAAATCTGCATAAAAGCTTGCTTTTCCTCCTCTTCTAGGCACTGTTGTACTTGCTTGCAACAGCCTATAAAGGTTTGCAATTCTGTGAGGATTTGGGGACTAAATTCTCCAGAAAACAAGGGCACCATTTGTGCTGACAGTTTAACTACCTTTTCATAATTCACTGGCATTTTGACTGGTTGGTTTGGTTGCTTTCCTCTGGAGAATATCTGGGGTATCGTTATTAGAAGTAGGCGAGGTTAATGATTTTTCTGTGATTAGGGCGTTTAAGCTACTGTTTCTTACTAGAAAATTAATTAAGCTGTGCCTTCTGAAACGTTTACCTGAGCGATGCTCACGATACCAGTTTACGGAAGGTCGACTTTGGGGTAAATTACACTCTACACTTGGGTTATTTGGAGGGGCTGGTATTGTCAAATGACAATGAACTTATTGCCGTCTCAAAGTTAGAGCATGAAAAGCTTCGGTCAGGTTTAGGCATGAAAGCCAAAACTTTGAGTTTCCACGAATAAGTGTGAGAGAGAGAGAGAAGTAAGAAAGAAAAGGGAATAAGTAGTTTTATCAAATAAGTTTAATTAATTTAATCAAAGCAAGAAATTTTCCTTGAATATGTGAAAGCTGCCTTGTTTTAGACTTTTTGCTATTATTAATGAGGAATAACAGTTTTGCCTCTTTTTAACTTACTTAAGAAAGATTGTTGTCGTTTTCAGTCAGCTTCGTTTAGCCGTACTCTTTGTTGTGTTGTGTAAACGGAAGTCGTCCTTTCCAAATTGGGGGACTTCTTATTTTCTTAGGCTGGGTTCTGTCGCCAGATTCCACGGTAAGTAACTCGTAACGTCGTAGGTTGGAGGATCAAGGTTTTTCAAGTGTATGTAGATTCGACCAACTTCCTTGATCCTACCGGCTGCGCCAAAATTGTTGTGTATTCGAGTGATCTTACGAGTACCTTTCGGAGGCCGCGGTGTGTAATTTTCGCAATAATAGGCGAAGCTTTGTTGTTAAAATAAATGGCGAAGCCAAATGAGGCTTTGCACCAATTTAATTAACGTACAACTTGATGTTAATAAATGGCGAAGCCAAATAAGGCTTTGCACCAATTTAATTAACGAAATACTTGTTGAAGACTGAGGAATAGGCGAAGCCAGATATGGCTTTGCACCTATTTAATTAAAGTATACCTAGTTTAAGAATGAACTGGACTCTCAACTTTATTCTTGCAGTATATTTATATAAAAATTGTCTTACTCTAAGACTACTAATACTATACAGAGTAATATATGAAATACCTCTGACCCAGCACTTTGTTTATTTAACGTATAATTCAGACAAAGTGTAAGTCGGAAGTATTTCATTAACAACTATTACTTAATTTTACTATTTACGGAAGCATGCAAGTCACGGCACTCATTGCTTTTTATAAATTTATATGTATACCTTACCCAATCCATGTTGGGGGTTTTCAACTCATTGTTTATTTTAATTTCTTTCCTACTCGAATTACACTCAGTACTTTGCAGCTTATTACAAAAACAATTTAGTTACTTACAAACATATGTTCTACCTCTGGTGCAAGGTCGTCGTGCGAATTCTTGCGCTCAGTGGTATTATGACATCATTCACTGAAATAATTGAGGTAGATCAGTGATGATTAATTATGTATGTACGTATACCGTTTGCTTTTACATGCAGTGGAAACTGATGTAGGTATGTAGGTATACCATGCCGTAAACTTTTTGTTTTATTTCCTGATCGGAATATGTGAAATGTTTACTTGCAATGTACTGATGTAGGTAGGTATATATGCAATGAGTTGCTTCCGGATTAAAATTGATGTTTTTAGATTTTATTTGGGATTTTATGTATGTAACACTATTAAGAGTTCGGAGAAAGATACGTGTTAGGTTTGGCAATACTTATTTTAAGAATACTTTAGTACTCATAATGTATATTAAGTATGGTAATACCTTAAGTAAATGACAGATTAGATCACAATATATTCTGTAAGAAGCTCTCCTCTTCCTAGTTGTCGTGGCGTACGGACGTACCATAATAGCTGTTCTATTAATAGTATAATTGTAATAAAGTGGAATCCCTGGATATATGAAGATAGATCTTTTCTTTACCTATAAATCACATAATTTACAACAGTGGCGACGAGGATGGGATTCTGATGACCGGATTTTTGTACGATTTTATTTTGTAAGTGAGGTATCTCAACAGCACGAGCTATGACAGATCCAGATCCTACAGTACCATCTAACTTCGTGATTGAGTTTTTCGATGAAGGCAAAAATAAATTCGACAGGTGGTTGCAACGACTAGAAGGTGCTTTTTCAATTTTTAATATTTCAGCAGATGCATTGAAGTGTAGGTATCTGCTACATTATATTGGCCCACAGACATTCGATTTATTGTGCGATGGAATTGCACCAAGCTCCCCGGAGAGCAAAAAGTACAGCGAATTAGTAACAGTTTTGAAGGAACACTATAATCCGAAGCCAGTTGAAATAGCTGAAATTTACAAATTTCATCACCGCAACCAGCAGGAGGGAGAGAGCATTCGAGAGTACATAGCTGTGTTGCGCAGGATGGCTGTGCACTGCAATTTTGGTAATTACTTATCTACCGCTTTAAGAAACCAGCTGACGTGTGGAATTAGAGATAAGCGAATAAGAGATCGATTACTCGAAACCAAAGACTTGACTTTTGAAAGAGCTGTGGAACTTACGACAAGTTTTGGAGTCAGCACAACAAAATTCTTTACAGCTAAGTGGTGGCACTGAGGGCCAGCTGACTTCACATGCAATCCACAGATTTAGCAACAAAGGAGGCAAACAGAGAGACAGGGGAGCATGCAAGAAGCTATACTGGTGGCAGAAAGTGTAATAAGAAGACTCAGGACGATCCAGTCAATTCAGCACCGAGTTCGTGTAAGCAGTCAGCAGTCAAATGCTTTCGTTGTGGGGGACCCCATCTTGCGAATAGATGTAAACATCAAAACAGTGTATGTAACTACTGTAGGAAGCGGGGTCACTTGCAGAATGTGTGTATGAAGAAGAACAAGAAAGATGTATACAGCATTACTGAATAGGCACTGAGAAGAATAGGTTAGATCAAGAAGACGAAGTAATGTTTACATCAATGAGGTATGTCAAGAGTTGAGTAGTAATAAAATTTTAGTAGATGTACAGGTTAATGACATGAATATGCAAATGGAATTTGATAGCGGATCAGAGCTTCTTTGATAAGTGCTTGTGATTTTAAAAAAAAATTTGCCAATGTAAAACTATTTCCTACTTCTGTAAAATTGTGCACTTACAATAATCAATTTCTAAATGTTTTAGGCTACGCCCAGGTTGCAGTTGCTCTGAATGGAATAAGAAAATATCCATTAAAGTTATACGTGGTTGATGTCCCGGTTTATAAGCATCCCCCTACTGGGTCGAGATTGGATGGTACAATTTGGTGGAGATATTATTGGAAAAATTTTTGTCGAAAACATTCACGGATGTAAATGCTACTACTATAAATGTTCGACCAGATATGAATGTAGGAAATCAGTAAATGCTCAAGTTTTTAATGAAATCAAAATGCCTAGTGACATAATTTGCGCCTTATGCATAAACTGCGTGATACTTTAGTTAAATATTCGTGTGTTTTTAATGATGATGCTGGGGAAATTAAAGGAGAACCAGCTGCTATACGCGTAAAACCAGGCACAATGCCTGTGCACCTCAAATCGCGTTCCATTCCCTTTGCATTAAAGATGGGATAGAAAAGGAGTTAGAGGATTTAGTTTCGAAAGGAATTTTTGGTACCAATAGATCAATGCCGAATGGGCCACACCGGTGGTCCCGGTTGCTAAAGCAAATGGTCAAATTAGGCTATGTGGTGACTTTAAGGTCACATTGAACCCCCACATTTTAGTGGATGATCATCCATTACCAACAACAGATGAGTTGTTTACTGCATTAAGTGGGGGGGGAAATAGGTTTTCAAAACTCGATCTCAAGCGCGCATACCTTCAATGTAAAATAAGAGAAGAGGATCAGACAAAATTAACGTTAACGACTCATAAAGGTTTATTCAAGAGCACCAGGTTACTTTACGGTCTTAATTGTGCACCAGCAATCTGGCAGCGCAAGATTGAATCTATTTTGCAAAATATACCCGGTGTTTGTAGTTTTTATCGACGATGTATGCGTGACAGGCTCTACGGATGAAGAGCACTTATCAAGGTTAGAGATAGTATTGCAAAAGTTGAAGGACTTTGGTCTAAGGGTCAATTTAAGGAAAACTGAACTCTTTCAGGACAGTGTAGAGTATTGCGGGTATGTTATTAATAAAGATGGGATTCATAAAAGTGAGTCCAAGGTTAAGGAAATTCAGAAAACACCGAGGCCGGTTAATGTTACAGAATTAAAATCATTTTTAGGACTGATAAATTATAACGGAAGATTCCTGAAGGGAATGTCAGAAACTCTTGAACCCTTACATGCGCTTTTACGGACTGATAAACCCTGGAAATGGGATCAAAATTGCGAAAATGCTTTTAAGAAAATAAAAGCTCATATGTCAACCGACAATTTCTTAGTGCACTATTGTAGATCGCTTCCACTCTGTCTAGCTACAGATGCATCTCCGGTGGGCGTAGGTGCGGTGTTGTCCCACATTATGCCAGATGGGACTGAGAGGCCTATTAAATTTGCCAGCCAGACACTTAATACTACCCAAAGAAAATGGTCTCAAATTGATAAGGAAGCATACGCCATTATTTATGGAGTAAAAAAATTCTATCAGTACATTTATGGTAGACACTTTACCCTCTATACAGACCATCAACCCTTGATGCACATATTTTCACCGTCCAAATGCCTGCCTCATATGTCTGCTATGAGGATGCAACATTATGCTATCTACTTACAGGGATTCAATTACAGAATCAAGTATAAGCCTTCAAAATTAAACGCGAATGCGGATGCCCTATCTAGATTACCGGTAGAACCTTGTAAGGCAACTAGCGTCGAAGAGTCTGATCTGTTTGAAATCAACCAAATAAGCAGACTACCAGTTACTGTGGCAGATATTGCAAAAGCCACTGCAGAGGACGATGAATTGAAACCGCTTTGGAATGCATTAAAAACGGGGGAAAAGATGTCTAGAGATAAGCGTTTTAATATCGAGCAAACTGAATTCTCAATGCAGAGTGGGTGCATCATGCGGGGCATTCGAGTAGTGGTTCCGGCTAAGTTAAGGTCGATAGTATTGCAAGATTTACATGCGTCACATTTTGGTATTAATAGGATGAAGTCATTAGCACGAAGTTTTTGCTGGTGGGCAAAGATCGATAGGGACAATGAGAACATAGTCAAAAATTGTCTGGAATGCCAGAAAGCAGCCAAAAATCCAACTAAAGTTCCAGTACATCACTGGGAATATCCATCTAGACCATTTGAAAGAATACATATAGATTTTGCAGGTCCCAGTTTCGGAACATATTTTTTTCTAGTGGTTGATGCTTTCTCTAAATGGCCCGAAGTCCATACCATGAAGCAAGCTAATACGAAAAATACTATTAAATGTCTTCAATCTATATTCGCTACATTCGGAATCCCTAGAGTACTCTGCTCTGACAACGGCACGCAGTTCGTTAACGCAGAGTTTCAGAGCTTTCTAAGATCAAATAACATAACACACAAAAGAGCCGCTCCCTATCATCCGGCTACTAACGGGCAAGTCGAACGGTATGTGCAGACACTAAAAGATAAATTACGTCGTATGACTACAAGTAACTCTGACATTGACTCCAACCTTACGCAAATTTTAACCTATTATAGAAATACAACACATCCCTTTACAGGAGTCGCACCTTCAGAGCTTGTCTTTAAATATCCCATATTTACCAAGTTTCATTTAATGATACCTATTACGAAACAACTTACAACGAATACGCAAACCTTTAGAGGTCGAGTATTGGATGTAGGTCAGCGTGTAGCAGCTCGAAATTACAATGGAAATAATAAATGACATTTTGGTAGAATTAAAAGCAAAAATGGGCGATTGCATTATAATGTAGGCTTAGACGACGGTCGCATTTGGCGAAGACATATTGACCAAATTCGGCAAACCGGAAATAAGATTACAGAAATTGAACCATCCAACCTCGATCCAATCCAAGAGGGAGATAATGAGTGGAAAAGAAGAGAATCGGTACTTAAACACAGGCAGCCGGAAGTGGCCGAGAATAAACAAGAGATAAACTTGGAAAATAAGTTGGAAGAATCAGAAGTAGGAAATAGTTTCCAGCAACAAAACGAGCTATTCGAAAAATTGAACAAAAGTAGAGAAATACAAATTAATGAACTCCCTAGGAGAAGTGCAAGAATAGGAAACCTAGAAAATAAAGTTGTGTATAAATATTAAACCTTGAATTAATCTTAACGTAAAATTATGTACATAAAGAATTGAACAATGTTAAGCTAAGAATCAAGTAAGGTTTTTCTTCTTAGGAGGGGAGGAGTGTTAGGTTTGGCAATACTTATTTTAAGAATACTTTAGTACTCATAATGTATATTAAGTATGGTAATACCTTTAAGTAAATGACAGATTAGATCACAATATATTCTGTAAGAAGCTCTCCTCCTCCTAGTTGTCGTGGCGTACGGACGTACCATAATAGCTGTCTATTAATAGTATAATTGTAATAAAGTGGAATCCTGGATATATGAAGATAGATCTTTTCTTTACCTATAAATCACATAATTTACAACAGATACGGTTAAGTATTTTTCTAAGTTTCTGCCTAAATTTATATAATTTTTGTAGTTGAGGCGGGAGATTTTTGTATTTGTAGTGTTTTCTCGGCACTACACTGGAAAAGATGGCCACATTTCCTTCAATGGCGTTGTTGAGGAAGTCGATATGGAAGTCAATTTCCAAGTTCGTACGATTCCGTTGCGAGTCAGGGAGATTTCCTGCAAGAAATTGAGAGAGCCTGTCTTGGAATTGTTGCCAGTCAACGTCTTTGAGTGAGGTTGAGGCTTGAGGATCTAAAGTCAGAATATTTAAGGGTTCGCTGGGGGTGATTGAGAGTTCGACTGCCAAGTGATCAGATTCAGCCATATGCGCTGTACAAACGTAATTTGAGGATTGGGGAAGGAGATTAATAAGATTAGAGGTTGCGATATAGAAGTCAAGGGTTCACCCAGATCGCGGGAAGGTCGGAGTATCCTGCGAGACGACGACGAAGTCATGGATGGTGTTGAAGAGAAGCCAGTCATGTACTGCCTTGCCTGACGGACTTACGACAGAGACATTCCACAACGGGTGCCTGGCGTTGAAGTCACCACCAAGCACCGTGTAAGTGAAATTGTCCGAGATTTGAGCAATGCTGTTCATGTTGTTCTGGATATCAGCTCCTGTGGCGTGGCATCTATTATATAGGGCGATTAAGAGAAGAGATTCGTTGTCACGAAGCTCTAACTGGACAGCAGTGCATTCCATATTGGAAAGGTTACTTATTTTCACCTCTTCGAATTTAAGGTTTTCCTTAATGAGAAGGGCAGTGTCTAGGGTTGTCTCAGATTTGTCCTGACGGATGAAGTTGTAGTGTCCAAAAGCCAACTTATGTCTCTCAGTGAGGAGAGTTTCAGAGAGGAACAAAAATGTGGGTTTATGCTCAATGAGGAAGAGATTTAGTACTGCTCTTTTGCTGTGCTTTACCAGCGAATTGCAGTTAAGTGACATGATTTTCAGCTTACTTAATTGCCTAGACATAATCCAAATGCAAATTGAAGGTAAGCTGCTTGTTTTTTCGAGATGGAAGAGAGCTTCCTGTATTTAGGAAGGAAATTCTTGATTTTGCCCATATGGACGAAAAGGTCGCAGCCGAATAAAGACTTGGCTTCTTTGGTGCAGAAATCGTCCACTTCTGACACTCTTGCTTTTCTAGGAGCTGCCTTGGGGGCAGACCTAGGTGCTGCTTGAGGTTTGGGAGCTGTTAGTTTAACAAAATTGTTATTGGTGTACTTGTTTTTAGAGATTACCTGGGCGAAAGATTTACCTGGCTGCACGTAGTTCCTTGTGGCTTCCTTCACGAGCTCTTCACGTTGGCGACGTTCATCATTCTTTTTAGCGCCTTGATGTGCGACCTCCTTGTATTTGGGGCAACCTCTATAGCTAGCTGGATGTCCTTCAGCTTTACAGTTGATGCAGAATGGGGCACCTTCCTTCTCGTTTTTCCTCTCACACTGTCCAGGTAAGTGTACATTTTTGCAATTCACGCACCGATAATCTACAGCGCAATTTCTTACGACGTGGCCGAAAGCCTGGCAACGCTTACATTGGGAGATGCCTCAAGTGCGGTATTTCTCCCAATAAACAATTTGATTAAGAAGACGATTTGCCGCCATGATGAATTTCACGTCGTAATTACCGCCGAAATTAATTACGAAGGAATTTGATTCCTTGGTCCTGGGCGTTTTGAAAAAAAAAGATCGAGATCAGTCAGCTTGTCGTTTTTATAGCCCTTTCTTGCACACGACACCACTGATGGAGTAGCAGAGGCGCAAGATTGCAAGAATTGGCAGTGCAGCTGTAATCATACGGTACTAGCGATAATATGCATAGCAACGAACCAAAATGCATAGCAACAAGAATTTTTAGAGCAACCCATGCTGCTGTGTTAAGTTGAATTATATTTGCAAAAAATGTTATCTCTATCACGTAGAGAAGAAATTCCCGTTCCATGGTACTTATAATGATGATAGAGTTGCAAATTGATCTGCTTGATCTGATCGTATTTTTGCCATGCATTATATGTTACATGACAACACATGCTTTTGTTATATGTCGTACCTATTTTTAGGGAACATTGTAATTAGATTAAATTTATTTGCTTTTCAGAACTCAATTTTAGCATGGTAATTTTTAATATGTTCCCTTTTCAGGAATTGTTTTTATCACGAATCTAACGGTTCAAACGTATGATAATGATTTTAACTAAATCTACTCGAAGAGGCTATAATATTGTATTGTATTTATGCAATATGTTATATATATGACAAAAACATGGCTTTGTTTGGTTGTGGATCTGTGTTTTGATTGAGAGTGATTAGATTAGATTTAATTTTATAAAAATGTTCATGCTTTGTTTTCAGTATGTTTTTCTTTTCAGAAGTGTTAATGTTTAGAAAAATATATTCGAATAAGTTTGGTTCGAACAGTGTGGACAGTAAAAGGCAACTGATTTATTAGCGAACAATGATGGCCAGCTATAACCGGCTATAACCAAAAGTTAAACACACTCTTGATATTTCGGAAATTTTCCTCTCACCGCACCGGTTAAAAGTGAAACGCGTAGGCCTAGGCCAGCAACATTTTAAGGCAGAGTGCAACATTTGAATTTGGCAGTTTCGTATGTTGGTACATTTCCCGTACTTTTCTTTTAAATCTGGTTTAATTGCATATAATCTTTAATAAAACTTATATTTGTTCTTAAATAATGTAAAAACAATTCCATAGACATCACAAAAAGTGAAAAATACTTATCTGTCTTGAAATGCCGACAATGTCGTATTCATTGTATTACGTCTGCGACAAACAGCGACGCCAAGTGGCGTCGACATTTTCGTGTAGCATTCGTTGTATTTCAGGCACTGACATATATATGTCAGTGATTTCAGGCTTATGTTAAGTTACCAAGGTATATAGAAGACAATGTATTCCCATTAAAATTTTGACACATTACTACTGATAGCCTGAGACGTATTTCGTCCTGTATACATACATACATATATACATTTCTATTGAAAAGACAGAGAGATGAGAAAGAATATTGTGTTCTCTGTACCGTACTTTCCCACGGTACAGAGATACAAGGTATTCTCATTACAAATGACGTTCCGCCATTTGTGTCCGAATGTGTCGTGACAATAATTTTATACTGTGTTAAATGTATATTCTAAACGAAATTAGAGCAATACGAATGCTTAAATTCAAAATAATATTAATAAAATTTTGAATTTGTATTGTGAAATGTCATTTTCAGTTCATTCTACGTAATGCAAGGCTTGCTGAGCTCAATAAAACACGACAAAATCAGTAGAAAAATTCGTTTTATTTAGGCGTATATTTTGATATTCAAGTACGGCAAAAGATCAGAATCAGCAAAATGGTTGAAACACGCGGAATTTTTTAGGCAGTTTTTACGGGTGAGAAGTATTTGGGGGTAGGAAAAATTCCGTGCTACCAAGTTTTGATTGGGAGTACGAGCAGCGTTCCAATACTACTGCAAGCAAATTAGCTCCGGCCATTTTGAAATTGCGAAATTTCTGAAATTTCTTATCGGACGGCTGTAGAGATGTTTATCTGCGATTTGAAGTGGTAACATAATAATGTGTCGTGAATTTGTAATACAGTTTTTGTTTATATCAAAAACTGTGACCTAATTGGACACGCACACAATGAATTTCGGTAAACATATGTTATGGTCGTAGCGTAATGCATATAGCAATATGCTCCACTGAGAAATACTGCAGCATGTATGCCGGCCTGCGGTTAGCACGACCGCTGAACGCACCCCCTCAAGACTCGACAAGCTCTGGCATGCTGGTTGAGAAAAAGAAGACGGTCGACATCTGACGTGTCACTCACAAATCGTGCAAGTACAGAGGTGAAAGGAATATAATCATAGGTTTTCTGCAACATCGAAGGAAAAGTTTCCATCCCTAACATAAGTTTCCATGTAATATAAACCCATTATCAAGATACAATACTAATTAGTAGAATATTCCCAAAATATAGGAAGGATTACACGACTTGAGTTTGATTTGAGCGTAACTAATCAAAGACCGTGTAAGCCACGCTGAAGGAGGTCAAAGGCCTAGATATCAGTTGAATCTGGATCGACCAGTTAATAATATGTTATGTAAGGGGAAGCCCTTACTTCCATCTCTTGTATTAAGAAAGAAAATCACCTGTTTTTCAAGAGGCAATTAGAAAGTTTCCCAGGTGGAGACATTTCAGTGGTAAACTCTAAACTGATTGAGCCACGCCTGATAAACGAACAGGAAATGAAAAGGAGGCGCAATCACTAAAAATAGCGCTGACAAAATAAACCCGCTGTGGTAGTATGAAGTATTTTTCGGCACTGGTGGAATCGCGAAACATTCCTTGGGGAAAATTAACACACTGCGTGTTCAGCCAGCTGACCTAAGTAGTATTGAAGATCTTGTTAAATTTGTTGACAAATCAAGGAACTAAGGACGCGAGAAAAATCTTTAACTCAACAAATACAGGAGGATAGTCTTGCGAACAAAACTTGGTGGTCTCTCTCCTCGTTAGGATGTTAGGGCTGTTGAGGTTAGGAGATAGCGGACAGGCAAACTGAGCAAACTAATAGAAAGGTTATGTGTCTAGGTGTAGCATAATACTAATGTAAAATGAAGTTAAACTTACGTAACATGAATTTAAGCTTTTACACAGTAACATACCGGATCATCCCGGAGGCGCCTGCGATGGATCCTCAACACACAAGGTTTGTAAGTTGCTGCCTTTTTCCTTGTTATTGTTTTGATGTCACATTACGTTTTTATATATTCATTTGGAATCTTTTTGCATAAGTAATGAGTAAAATTTAATTTTTAGCAATCTTTGCAAGTAGTTATATAGATACAATTTTGAAGAACAAAGTATCATATAAATGATTATTCGTAGCCTAGAGAACCGCTTAAACGATTCAGATGAATATGTACCAATTTAAGTATTCATATATAATTTAGATAATTGCGTCCGATTCACGGAACTATTTGTTATATTGAATAAGTATTCATATATAATTTAAACAATTGCGTCCGGTTCACGGAACTATTTGCTATATTGATTAAGTATTTTTATAAAATTTAAACAATTGCGTCCGATTCACGGACCTATTTGCTATATTGATTAAGGATTCATATATAATTTAAATAATCGCATCCGCTTCACGGAGCTATTGGCCATATCGGTGAAGTATTTATATATAATGTAAAGGATTGCATCCGATATCGATTGGGCATTTACCGAGCTTGAGAACAAAACATGAAGTTAAATAGTTATGATAGCTGCTAGAGTGGTCAATCGAGTAAAATTAGTATGTACCCATTTTTGTGCTGATATACAGTTCCGAAATTAGCTTTATCAGTCCTCAATTGAGATACTTATACATAGAAGTTGAAACGAAAGTTAATTGCCACTTTGGATAAGGATATGTAAGCGAATAGCGGTATACCATTTCGACAGTTATTTGTCAAAGTCCACTTAGGACAACTAGGTTAGCTTAATTAGACATCGACTTAAACAAAAGCAGTAGTCACCACTTTAGAGAAGCGTATTCACGTATAGGACTGTATACTCACCCTGTCTCGATAACATGAATATACTTTTTAACGTAATGGCTCGATAAAGTTTTTCTTTCCACTCACTATCCTGGAGCCTTCTCGCATGAAGGTCGTCTAGCTCGCTAGTCTCTCTTTACAGGTCAACAAGGCACTCTGAAAAAAACATCTTGCCCTCAGAGTCAGATGGGTGTGTCGTGTCCCAAAGCAATTCAGTAAAGAAATCAGTTAAAATACAATAAAAACACTCGCGTAATTCTAAGAAAATATTTTATTTCACTAAGTTAATTCTACTATAAATTTACTAAGTGGAGTTATCACTCCGTCGCCGATACTTGTTAACCACTCGAATTACAACTGAACTGATTGAACACCGAACCGTTATCTTTTATCAAACTAACTTCTAACTGCGCAACCCGATCTATCGAAACAACCGTGCTCACCTCCATTCAACCAGGCGGAAGCGACTTTGACCCAGTGACCAGCGCAATACCTTGCAATCATAATTACAAAGTATTACGCTAATCACTGCCGACAGCGGGAGCCCCCAATACTGCATGTAAACAAACAGTGAGCCCAGCTGAGTATTTCACTATGCGAAGTGAATTACTTAACCATGACTCAATGCCCAGTTACATACAGCAGTGGATGTTACAGTTTTCAAGTAAACAATTCGCAATCGCCAGGCATTTCACTGTGCGAAGTGAAATGCTTAGTTATTGCAAATCGTTTAAGTAACCGTACACATGCTGCTAGCTCGAGTCGTGATGTCACAATTTCACCAATTGAATATTGGGTCACGACATTCCTCCCCCTGAGAAAAACTGATTCCCAAGAGGAATCAGATCGGGGTGCTCAGTTGGGTTACAATATCTAATTTAACTAATTTATACAAAAACTAAAGTACAACATTCCCTAGCATCTAAACCATTTTTATAACTATGGTTCGGTTTACATTATTTACGTCATTTTACATCTTTTTATTTCATATATAATTTCTGTTCTATTCTTCTATATTCTTTTCTCATTTTTTTTTCATAACCTTAACAAATTTTTCTTTTTCCTTTTTTTCATTCCTTTTAATTACCTTATCATATATCCGTTTCTTTTCTTTACAAATTTCATTTTACAATAATTCTTTAGTTCCAATTCTCACTAATCTTTATTTATTATACTTATATATTTAATTTCCATTCTATATTCTAATTTTCACATCTATTGTACATAATAATTTCTCTCTTATGTAATAATAATAATAATAAGATACACTTTAAACAGAAGACAATTGTAATTATAATGCCAACAATTAATTTCCTATGGCTAGTTCTACGTTATTATCAATTCTATTATCCATATAAAAATATCAAACTTGTTTTTTTTTACATAATTTTACCTAATCATACTGCATACATAACTACATAAACAGAAGCATTATAATCTTAATATACTTATTACTATATCATGGTACATATATACATGAAGTTTCCATTACAATTTTATCAAAATGAATTAATTTTGAAAATATTCTTATTAGCCAATACCCTCTTCTCCTCATCTATCGGTTGCCCGTGCCAATTAAATCAAGTGGATTAAAATACATTATAGCAGTTGGCAAGTTTGCTGCTGTTGGCATGACTAACTCTATACTGTCAGTCCCTTCTTTGTTCGGCTCTGTTGAGGTTAGTCCGGGACGTTTAATGGATGTCTGGATGTAGGTAGTAGTACTCTGCCAGTACTTTCTTGTCCTTGCTGACGTTTCCAGCGTCATACATGGAACATCATTACTGCTACTAAGGTCAAGCTAACGATGCTTATCAGCCCGGTCAAAGACGTGGCTGCTAAATAGATCTGGTGCGGATGATTCTGCTGCCTGTGAACTTCTTCAGTCTTGATGGCGCTCTGAACCTTGGCTATCTTATCAGCATGATCTTTCCAGGCTTGATTGAAATTACCTGCCGCTAGAAGTTTTAGTTCTCCTATTTGTCCCTTTGGATGTTCGGGATTCCTTGGACCTGTTGGTGTCAATATGTTTTCACCTTTAGGTAGTTCTGAAGGTGCGGGCTGAAAGAGAGTTACTTTTCTGTGAGCTTCGTCTTCAGAGGTTATAAGTAGATCTCCAATCTACAGATGACAGCGTTCCTTTATGTCCAATACTCCTATCGATGAGAGCTCTCCTATTTTGGCCGGTGAATTACGGCAATTGACCTCCAGCTTTGTTTTTCGGCCATAACGAACAGCCAGTGACTTCTGGTCATCATTCGCGTTAGAGAGCTCCATTTCGGAATGACTTAGTCTTGACATTGAAACTGCGAAACAGGTTTAACACGCATTTATCGCCAATGGCCGTAATTATTGGGCTCAACTGTGGGCACAGTAAATGGGTACGAGCCGTCATGGTGATCAGCTGCTGACACCTCTGGTACTGGTGGTCATCTAGTAGGACATATTGCCTCTCGTGGTTGTTGGCTGAAATAAATTCCGCGCCTAAGTCGTACATATGGTAGCCGGCTTCATCTACTGCTGCGGGGATCCTGTAGATTTTGTGGGTGTCGAACGAAGTTCTCTGTGGTTGGGGAATGTCTACTCTGACCAGGATGCGTTGGTTAGTCAACATGGCCTTCACTTTAGCAATCTGAACTAATAACTGGAAATCCTGAAACTCCTCGTTTAAGTCCAGTTCTTTCGCGGCATTCCTCATAATCTCAGTCAATTCTCGAGCGTGGACTATTAGAGGGTGTAACTTCCCGACGCTCAGTGAAACCATAATGTTCAAAATGTTCTTCAACGTGTCGCTTATCTCGCGTAGGGTCAGTAGTGTGAGAACCTCATTTAATTCAACTCTGCGCTGCAATACTGCTAGCTCTCCATCAGTGGTTCTTTGCGCGGTGATAAGCCCAGAGATCCGGGTCCGAATTTGCTCTCGCTCGGACTCTGCCCTTACCCGTGATGAGTTAAACAGGTCGAACGTTGACTTCACAAGGGTAATCTGGTCTTCTAGAAGGCTGATGGTACGATTCTCTTTCTCATTGAGATCATCGAGTGCAGCGTAGATTTTTTTTGGAATCCTCATGATCCATCGTTCCAAAAAGTGTTTTGGATACAGCACCTACTCCATCGTTTTCTTCTTGAGGAAGCTCCAGCATGGGTGTGATGTAATAATTCCTCCTCCCGGTGCTTAATTTGACTGACCCAACCGTCAATTTCCCTTACTGCTACCGTACATCTTGCTTTTACTCCAGTATTTATAATTTCGGTGCAAAGAACTGCCACAAGGCTGCTGCAATTGACGGCGAACTTCAAATCATCTGATACATCTGGCATCTGCAACGTATACAGGATAGTCCAATGCCGGGTGTAGTAATGTGTCTTTCCCAGGTATTCGAAAAGAACTCCAGACTCTGCTATCTCCTTCATACTATAGCCGCTCTGTTCTACGCCTATCGCCGATCCTACTACTAGGACTACCAACACTATCGCGATCGCCTTCATTCTGTTGCACTTCCGTATACTTAACTAACCTCTTTTAAACAGGCAACCTTCCCATACTTATAGTAGATTTAAAAAAAAAACTTGCTTCTCTGTTATTTAGTTATTTATTTATATTTTTGTTCTTCTTTTTAACCTATACTCTTTAATATCTTCCTTCTATATTTTTTTTTAATTCTTCCTTTTTTTACCTGCACTCTTTATTATCTTCCTTCTATCTTCCTTTTAATTCTTCCTTTTTTTTACCTATTTATCTTACCCTTTCCACAGACATGAAAAGTTTATTTTTCCTTCCTTCTTTCTTTCTTTCCAGTAAGCCTCTTCCTCGGTGCGCGGTTTCTGCGTCCTTCCTCTGGTTTTAATATTTTTTTTCTGAAATGCAAAAACGATTAGTACCTCGACTTGGCCGGAAAATGGAAGGTCTGAACAGTTTGCAGAGAATTTTACGCGTAAAGTTGGTCGTTGGGAAATTCGAAAAGATCAGTATCTATGTAACTACACGTCCGAACTGTGAATCAATCATTGTTCAAACTTGTTCAGCCTATTAACATGAATTCGCTTCAACTTCCGCCCTTGGAGTATTGTTAGGTTTTCAGGGTTGTGTATGTATATGACTTCGTAGGGTCCCTTAAAAATAGCTGACAATTTCCCCACCCTAGCTAACTCCCTAACCAGAACCTTATCTCCCACATGAAAAAGTTGACCTCTAGATGACTAATCGTAGTACTTTTTCGCCTTCTCCTTATTTTGCCGTAAATTATTCCGTGTTAATTCAAAAGACTTCTGTAACTTGAATCGCGGCACAGAATGATATATATCGGCGTTATAAAGTGGTTGTGGTTTGCGCATCAAATTGCTTGGGATTTCTGACACAAACCCAAAGAGAGTCTCCATAGGCGTAATCTTAGTGCCCGTATGTACGGTGTTGTTGTTCGCGTGTGCCGCAGTTCTTAGATATTCATCCCAGTTCCTGGGATCTGCATCCGCAAAACTCCTTAGACAGTTAGCCAAGGTTGAATGCTGTCGCTCTACTGCGCTTGACTGCGGGAGGTAGGCGGTAGTCTGCAATTCCTTGATCTTTAACAATTTGCATAAGGATTTCATGACTTCGCCCGTAAAATTACTCCCTTGATCAGTCACTATTTGCTTGGGAATCGTATATCGGCTCAGTATTTGGTCAAATAGTGCTCGAGCTACCGTGTTGGCTTCCTGATTGGGTACCGCCACGAAATCCACAAATCGCGTCAGGTCATCCATCATTGACAGTATATATTTGTTGCCATTATGGCTTGTAGGTAATGGCCCCACGACGTCAACGTATATCTTATGGAACGGCTTTTCCGATACTTCTGTTATGACCAATGGCATTTTAATAGCTCTAGAATGCTTATTTCTTTGACATCGCCTACATTTGCGAATATATTTCACTATATCATTCTTCATTCCTTTCCAGCGATAGAAGCGTTTCACCCTGTTTAATGTTTTGTTTCCGCCAAAATGTCCTCCAAATTGGTAATCACGATAATCCTTCAATGTTACCTGAATATCATCCGGGTCGGTCACATGTTGGGGTATTGGACTGTCTAGTGCTCTTCCTACCATTCTCTTGGCCTCCTCAATATCTTTCCATTCACTCTCGCGATTTGGTTTTTTTTCTCTTTATCCTCTGCCTTCTGCTTCTTGGCTTGTGCTCGTGTAACCGCAAGACAGCGAAATTCTTTCTCTTTACTGGTGCCTTCTACTGGCTGGGGTATCCTGCTCAGGGCGTCCGCATTACCGTTCTCCTTTCCCTTCCATCGAAATCGTACTCAGCCAATTTCTGATGGAATCGTACTATGCGTGACGTGGTATCCTTTACCTTAAAAATCCCTCGGAGCGGCTGATAATCTGTTTTATTTTAAAATGCCTGCCCAGAAGGTAACATTTATAATTTCGTACCGCCCAAACAATAGCAAGCATTTCCCGTTCCGTGGGGGTGTAATTTCTCTTAGCAGGATTAAGCGTGCGGCTGGAATAACTAATAGGCCTCCCATCCTGCTCTAATACGGCACCTAATGATTCTCTGCTAGCATCTGTAATAAGC
The DNA here is from genome assembly GCA_963930735.1 of Dioctria linearis. Taxonomy (NCBI): domain Eukaryota; kingdom Metazoa; phylum Arthropoda; class Insecta; order Diptera; family Asilidae; genus Dioctria; species Dioctria linearis. The sequence continues at coordinate 210,220,064 of OZ005740.1, forward strand.
GTGAATTCCTTATTGAAGTCTGGATAACCTAGCACGGGAGAGGAAGTGACCGACACTTTAATGGTTTTAAAAGAGTCCTCACATGTTGGCCCCCAATTGAATTTCACCTTTTTCTCAAAAGGTTGATAATTGGAGCCAATATCCTAGAAAAATTGGGAATGAATTTACGGTAGTAATTCGCAAGGCCCAGAAACGAATGCACCTGCCGAACCGTTTTAGGTCGAGGATAGTTCTGAACTGCATCCACTAACCGTTGGTCCGGAGTTACTCCTTTCTCTGAATATACATGCCCTAAGTATACTACCTTCTTCTGTAAAAACTGGCACTTCGCGGGTTGTAGTTTTAAATTATTTTCTCTAAAACGCTGAATACCTCCCTTAGTTTTCTATTATGCTCGCCCAGTTTCTTCGCGAATATTACCACATCATCTAGGTATACAAAGCATTTGATACCTTGAAGTCCTGTTAATATTCCATTTAGTAGAGACTGGAAAAATGGAGGTGCGGTTTTCAATCCAAAGGGTAATCGTTTATATTGGAAATGGCTGAAGTTCGTACTAAAATCCGTCTTTTCCCTGTCTGCTAGGTCGATTAACACTTGGCGATAACCATTAGCTAAATCCAATGTAGAGAAATATCTAGAGCGACCTAATTGATCTAAGATGTCCTCAATCCGTGGCAGAGGATACGAAAAGAGGACGCAGACTTTATTTAACTCCCGAAAATCTACACATAACTTATACTTCCGTTTTCCTGCTTCATCCTTTCCTTTCTTTGGTATTAATAGTACCGGAAAATTAAAAGGGCTGTCACTATCCTCTATAATATCATCTTCTAGGAGCTTTTCTAGTTGCTTCTGTCATTCTTCTCGGTGAGCCTCCGGCAGACGATATTGTTTCCGTTGTATGGGCCCTGTATTCCACAGTAATGGAAGCTTAAATGTCCTAGTTGGAGTATATGTTAACTTGTCACCTGGCAAGTAAAAAATGTCATTATACTCACTGCAAATTTCAGACACCACTTCTCTTTCTTCGCAATTTAAATCTTCGGATAGTACTAGTGTTTGTTTCAGTAATTCGAGTCTTTGCTGAGAATGACTTACCGCTTTTATCTTATCTCTGAATGGCTGCACTGAATACCTATCCAACCTCTCAAGCTTGGGTTGAAAGTTCGTTATCTCAACCGGCTCAGTTCTAGCGTTGACAACACCCACAAACGCCTGTCCATTCTCCAGCCTGATTATGGCGTTACCACAGTACACACCTGGGATAATCTCTTCCACCACGCACACCAGCTCATCTTCGCTCTCGACGCAGATTCTTACCAATTGCTCTGTTCTTGGTTCCAGCTGTACCTTGGACTCCCTGCCATTTCTCGAGCTAAGGAGGGGTTTGGTTATATTGCCCTGTTTAGGAATTAAAGCTTTTTCGCACATTCGCGCCTCCGCAAAGGCTGCAGTTTCGGAAATAGCTGGTTCGATTTCCGTGCGAGGATAATCTGACCCATTCCCTTCAACAACTACTTCCCGAATTTGCTTTTGCCCCCACATTCCTTATGGCAACCTTACCAAAATCTCCTCTGTATAGAGAGGACTTTCCTGCTTCGTCTCTATGCAAAGAGCCTACGCCAACGTATTTTTTCTTTCCGGGCTTCCACGTGCTTTATCCTTGATACCCTGTTGAGTATTTGCCTCTTTTTCGACTCTAAAATACTTCGTTATACTCTCGGAGGCAGATCGAGCTTTATATATCACCTCTCTCAGGTTTTCAATTCGATTACTCATTCGCTCTCTTAGAACTTCCGCTGAAACTGTCCGAACTCCTTCCGTACTGGAGAGTCGTTTCCCTTTTACATTATAACCCTCCAAGGTTATATGTTCAACTTTTTCGGTTCCTGTTACGTTCCTGAAAATTGGCTGTGCTTCCTTGTACACTTGTCTGTGCTGTGTTGACAATTTTCTATTAATACAATCGATAACAGCTTTATCCTTGAGGAGTTCCATTCCCAATATTCCATCAACTGGTATTGAATCTGTGTTGTGTATTACCTGGAACTCGCATTCTTGCTTACCCCTACCTGCTTGAAGATGCGCCTTGCAAGTTCCAATTGAACGTTGCTGAGCTCCAAACAGCCCTCCAATCGTGATACATTTATGTTTTTGTATCAGTGTATCCATCCTTATTTTACTTAACTAAATTGCAGGTGGATCCCGTATCCACCAATAATGTAAGCTAATCTTCTAGTCCAATGTTGGCTTCTATTGTGATGATGCAATTATTAACTAGCTCTAATTCCATGTCTATGTCTTTACCCGAATATCTGGTTTCTAATTTGTTTAGTGGAAGGTAGCTGCGGGATTGTTCCCGAGCTGCCACCTCCCGTTTCCCTCTTGCTGAATATTATTCTCTACTAATTTTTTTTTTAAACAAATTGCGGTCTAGTGGTCAGATGTTCTACAAAATTGGGAGTATATAACTTTTGCTTCCGATTGCATCTCCACTGAGCTGCTAGGTAGTGCCTCAGCAAACCTGACTTGTTGCCTTTTACATCCAGTTGCGTCATGTCCATATATCAGGCATTTTGTGCAGTAAGGCGTCTGTTTCCTATCTCTACATTCCTTACAAAATGTCCCCATTGTCCGCACTGAAAGCACTGAATAAGTCTAGGTTGCTTTGTTCGACTAGGGCAACCCCTGTGCATTCCCGATAATGCTGGCCTCAACTGCGGTCCCGCCCTTTTAGGTTCCTCCTTGCTGAATCTACCAGCACCCCAGCTGCCTGCTTCCATTCCTCTGTTCTCTTCCTTCGTAGAACTCCGCAGCCCTGGTTCCATAATTTTAAGTCTCCTAGCATCCATCTCAATGCAATCTGCCTCCTCACGTGCTTCATCCAGAGATCGAAATTTGCGTCCGGTCAAATATAGCTGAGTAGTCTGCTGGAAAACACCAGCCTTGAACGTTGCCACCGCGTCTGCCTCAAGTTCCGCTATCAATCCCCCGTCTTTGCCTGGGTACTTAGCCGAAACTGCCGCCTTGATTTGACACAGTAGCTCCTTAAGTCTATCCGCATAGTCTTTTATGTCGTTAGCGGGCCTTTGTACGCCTGCTATCATTTCAGCTCGCAGCTCACAGTACGATTTTTTTGGCATATAGGCAGTTTGAATTGTCTGCTGCAACGCCTCAAAATCCTTCGGCTCCTCTGAACTTACTAGATAACATGCGTCATCCAACAACCGATATCTTACACATTTCATGAAGATTGGCTGTTTCTCGGCATTTAAACGATCGTAAAGATCTTTGCAGCAGCTCAAGAAACGGTGAACTTCCTTCGACAGTTTTGGCGTTCTTTCTCCCGAAAACGTTGGTATGTATCTGGACACCAAGTCCATGACTTTATCATAAACATCGGCCATGGTTTTCCTTGCTGGTTTCTCTGAGTTTTTCGTGTTATCTTTCGGCACTTGGTCTTCACACATCTTTGCTAAGGTCTGCTTTTTAGCTTTCACAATTTCTTCTTGCCCCGAAGTACTTGCTCCTCCTGCTCGCTGCCGTTCGTGGAATACTAATTTCTTGGATGACCACTTCTTAAAAATCCCTCGAACTAGACCCTCCTCTTGTGATAATGGTGTGACTCCTAATTCTTGCTCTAGTTCAGTGGCGGTCTTTTCTGCCTCCTCCAATTGCCTTTTTAAAAACTTTATAGTTCCTTTTAAAGCACTGTGTACTGCCCGTAGTTAGAGCGTACATGCAATAAATGAAAGGTGTAGTGAAATTTATGCCACTGGTATAAAGCTAGTGGTTTTTATTTGTTTATTCACTGCACTAAATGTTTCAAGTTCAATAAATTCTAAAACTTGAGAACTGTAAGATATATATATATATATATATATATATGTTATAATATAAAAAGCTGGAAGCAATGTTTATTAAATGATTAATATATAAATTTGATTTACACAACTGTAGCAATTGACTTGTACTCACCTGATCAATATATAGCAGCTGATTTACTTGACCTTTATGATGTTTCGTTCCACATCGCTGGCACGTGAATTTGCTTGAGCAAAACTTCTAGTTGTGACCTTTTGAAAGGCAGTTAATGCACAAGTGATTTGACGTGACAATTTTGAATCTTGAATTTACGTCTTGTTTAATAAATTTTGGACATTTGAATATCCGATGTTGCTCTTTGCACATTATACATCTGTCACCAGATGATGAAAGGTGAGTGGATGCTCTTGGAATTTGAGCTGGTTTGGTCACAGAATATGGTTTTGCTTCTGAAACTGCTTCTAGAGTTCGGAATCTCGTCTCTAGATAAGCTTTTAGAGATTCTAGGGTAGGAAGTTCATTTGTACTATTCACTTCTTGTTCCCATAAGCGACGCGTCTCTGCTGGTAGACATTGCACCTGCATGTAAATCAGGATTGTATCCCAGTGTTTAGTGGGGACTTCCAATGCTTCGAGCTCATAAATACATTCTGAAGATTTATCTAGCACAGTTTTTATTGCCTTGGCTGACTCGTGTGTCGCTTTAGGTAGATTGAATAGAATATTTAGCTGAGCATTAATTAATACTCGCTTATTGCCATACCTATTGAGCAATATCTTCCATGCGTTGTCGTAACTCGCATTGGTCATTGGAAGCTGACGCAACAAATGTTCTGCTTCTCCAGAAATATTAGATTTTAAATAATGCAATTTCTGCACTGGAGATAACGCAGAATTTGTATGCACTAGTGACTGGAATAGATCGCGAAACGACCTCCATGACTCATATGACCCTCAGAACTTTGGGATTGTGATGCTAGGTAACCTCAGAAACGAAGAAGATTCATTCTCCGTGTTTGGCTTTGAATCTTTTTTTGTTTCGAATGCATCTAGTGCATCTCTGAGAATACCTCGAAACGTGTAGTATTTATCTTCCACGCTTGAGAACTGATCTTTTGCAAAATAATCGTATTTTTGCAATTCGCTATCTTCTAAAGCCTGAGTAGCTTGGAGAATCGTATAATGCGTGTTCTTATAGTCGGACCAAATTTCGTTTAAGGCGATTAACCGCTCAGAAATAAGTCCTCTCGTTCGTTTTTCTACATCAGTATTTTTGTAGTTATTGAACGATTTTTGGAATATTTATGCAGAGGTGACTTGGTTAGCGAAAAGGTGTAGTGAAATTTATGCCACTGGTATAAAGCTAGTGGTTTTTATTTGTTTATTCACTGCACTAAATGTTTCAAGTTAAATAAATACTATACTTGAGAACTGTAAGATATATATATATATATATATGTAAGATATATATATTTATATGTTATAATATAAAAAGCTAAAAGCAATGTTTATTAAATGATTAATATATAAATTTGATTTACACAACTGTAGCAATTGACTTGTATTCACCTGATCAATATATAGCAGCTGATTTACTTGACCTTTTATTTGACTGAGGTGTGGGATGAGGATATTCTTTATTGCAGTCGATACCCGCAATAAAGTGGATTTGTTAGGAATTGTCTTATTACAGTCGAAACCCGCAATACGACTCTTTATTACAGTCGATACCCGCAATAAAGTGGTTTTGTTAGTAATTGTCTTATTACAGTCGAGACCCGCGATAAGACTCTTTATTACAGTCGAGACCCGCAATAAAGTGTCTGTTTTAGTAATTGTCTTACTACAGTCGATACCCGCAGTAAGACTCTTTATTACAGTCGATACCCGCAATAAAGTGCTGTTGTTAGTAATTGTCTTATTACAGTCGAGACCCGCAATAAGACTCTTTATTACAGTAGAGACCCGCAATAAAGTGTTGTGAGTTAGTAGATTTCTTATTACAGTCGAGACCCGCAATAAGAAACTTTATTACAGTCGAGACCCGCAATAAAGTTATTTGTTAGTAATATCTTATCTCAGTCGAGACCCGAGATAATATTCTTTAAGTCAGTTGAGACCCGACTTAATGTGAATATTAGTATATATCTTAACTTCAGTCGAGACCCGAAGAAAGATTCTTTATTTCCGTCGAGACCAGAAATAAAGTGTATTGTTAGTAATATTTTTTATTGCAGTCGCTACCCACAATAAAAAACCTTTAATTTAATCGCTATCTAAAACAAACTCCTTAATCCAGTCGGTACCCAGAATAAGAATATTTTATTTTAGCTGCCAATTAAACCAAGTATTTAATTTAGTAATAAAATACACACCAGGAAAAATCACTGGGAAAGAACACAAAGGAATAAAATCGCCAAGTTAATCACTGCACTGCTAAATCACAAAAGAGATCGAATCAAGTCAAACTGCTGTTTATATAGCCCTTGCTTGCACACGACACCAATGATGGAGTAGCAGAGGCGCATGATCACAAGAATTGGCCGTGATTCTGTAATTTTACGGTACTAGAGATAAAATATGCATAGCACCGAACAAAAATGCATAGTAACAAGAAATTTAAAGCAACTCATGCTGCTGTGTTAAATTGAATTCTGTATATTTGCAAAAAATGTTATATCTATCACGTAGAGAAGAAATTCCCGTTCGATAGTATTTATAATGATGATAGAGTTGCAAATTGATCTACTTGATCTGATTGTATTTGTGCAATGCATTGTATGCTACATGACAACACATGCTTTGGTTAGATGCTGTACCTATTTTTGGGAAAATTTGTAATTAGATTGAATTTGTTTTGTTTTTAGAACTCAATTTTAGCATGGCATTTTTGCATATGTTCTCTTTCAGCAATTGTTTTTAGCACGAATTTAATTGCTTCAATCATATGATAAGAATTTTAATTTGATCTGCTCAATGAGGCTATATTGTTGTATTATATTTGTGCAATGTGTTATGTAGATGACAAATACATGGCTTTGTTAGGTTGTGTACCTGTCTTTTGATTACGAGTAATCAAATTAGATTTAATTTTCCTAAAAATTTGATGCCTTGTTTTCAGGATGTTTTCCTTTTAAAGTAATAGGTAAAACCAAAATATATTCGAACCGATTTGGTTCGAACACACTGTTTTCCTGTTTGCACTCATCCAACGCTTGATCTGTTTCTTGCTCAATTCTACCAATAAGTTCAAAAGTAGACGTCATCACCAAATCTAAGGTTTCTCCCTTTGTGCTTTTCACTGTAGCCTCATTTATTTCCTCCACAAACTTGTTTGCGTTTTCACTCGGCAATCGTTTCTTTAATTCATCCGTTAGATGCTCTTCTAGGTACCGCCAATCCTGTTCGTATCGTTGTAATTTCAGCTGGCACTCCTTCAATTCCTGTGTTCTGGTTTCCAATTCCTTTTCCTGATCCTTACTCGTAACAATTCTTCCCTCGTTAGAACGTTACTTCTTCCCACTGACATCTATAGTAATGAATCACAAGATTTCCTAATATACTGTCACTTTACACTTCAATGTCACTTCTCGCAGACTAACCCAATTACTTTAAACACAAACCGCAAAACATTTGATTTTTTGGAATTTTACTGTGTAACGAGTACTCTTCTATGAGCACCTTACTTGCAGATAGTTCAGGGCACGGCCCGTTTGTTGTATGTACGTGCATGTATAACCGATGATTTGAGTAGCTAATATAGCTTTCTTCCCAGAGTGTGTGTATTTGGAGTAGCTAAATTAGCTTTGCTCCCTTTGTGTGTATTTGGATTAGCTACATTAGCTTTGCTCCCTGTGTGTGTATTTGGAGTAGCTAATTTAGCTTTGCTTCCAGAGTATGTTTGTGTTGAGCTGCTGATAAAGATCAACTCCTAAAATGATATAAATGTGATTTGTAATTTAATTTCACACAAAAAAAACCTAAAAACCACAAAAACAAGACTTCATTTAACCTGAAAAAAAAGAAACTTTATAACGGAGCAGCTGAAAAGCGTGAACTCCCACGATAACAAAAATTAATTTGAAGAATCACAGTACCTAAAAACCGATAAAAAAATTAATTATCCAAAAAGATAATTATTTAAAAAAAAACACCAAAAACAAAAATCACCATACCTCACTTAAACTTTTACCGGCTGCGCCAATTGTCGTGTCCCAAAGCAATTCAGTACAGAAATCAGTTAAAATCCAATAAAATGATGTTCATCACTCAACATAGTTCCATAACAAAAATGGCTCCCAACGTGGGGCCACCTCAGTTAGACTTTGGTGGTCTAAGTGTAAATTTTACTGGGGACTAGGACTTAAAGTGAGATGGTCATTTGGCACTTTGCTAATTGACTGACCTCAAGTCTCATATCCAGTGGAAGTTACATGCGGACCTGAGTCTAATTGTTTGATATTGGAAATTTTATGTAACGTAACGTTTTAGATTTTTGAAAGTTTTTGAATTGAAGTCCGACTCTAGGTTTGACTTCGGTCAAGCCTCGAGTCTGAACAGGTGTCTAGTTTTTGAATTTTTGGAATTTTTTTGAATGATCTTTCCGCTGGCCTTCTGCCTTGGAAATGGTAGGTGGCCTCACAAAAATTTTTTGAATGAGCTCTCACGGCGACATGTCTCTGCTGGCCAACTGGCTGGACAGAGTCGTGAATCTGTGAGACGACTTCTTGGCTTTCAGCTAACTAGTTGACCGGATTTATGGCTTTGCCCAGTTGGAAGGTTACCTAGACATGACAATCAGGTGAAGAGGAAGGATAGAGTTGTTGGAGGATGGAAGTGATGCTGGAGACCTTCAGTAATCAGGAGTTGGCATACTGCTAACTGCCTGGCTGAAGAATCTCTAGTATCATTTTCAGTCTCTAGCTTCTCCAACCCGACTTGTGCGATGCATTTGTTTCAGACTGTACATACGATAGTTGCTAAAACCGCTGTAAAGAAATAAAATATTAAAAAGTACCTTGTAACATTTTGGTTGATGACAGAAGGGAGATTAGTTAGGTAGGCGATTAAATTAAAATATTGTAAAAAAACAAAAATGTAATCAGTCTTAGAAAGTTTTGCCTGAGAGACAGATAAAAGGAAAAGAAAAATAAATAACTTGTAAATTTTATAAAAAAAAACCAAACGACTTATCAAGAAGAATAAACATAACAAGCAAGGGAAAATCAACCCCTTCGTATAATGAGAATGGATGTTTTCTTTGGTATGAATTTTAGGGAATAGATAAACTTTTCCTTCCAGAGTTCGCACTCCAGTAAGTCAGCGTCGACAGGACCGCCTTACTTGCACATCAAATATCGAGACGACTCAGTGACAGGGAAGTACCTTCTGCAGACGGCACGTACTTAAATCAGACGACGCTGGCACTAAATGCGCCATACCTTGCTCCGCTACTAGAAGACGTCTCTTACTGTAGTAACCTGATAATCTGATGTCTGACATTATCACTGAAGACATTCTGTGGTATTAAATCCTTCGACTTCCATCGAGTCCACATAGCTCCGATTTGGCCTGTGTAACTCCATTGGTTGGGTACGAGCCAAACATTCCAGGTGCCTACAGCAGATCAGTTCTGCCGAAGATAATCGAAGTCATTAGCCGAGTTCTAGTTTCGAATAGAACTATCAACTCAAGAACAACTTTCTAGTTCTCTATCGAAGTCCTTAGCTCAGCTCTAGTTTCGACTAGAACTATCATGTCAAGAACAACTTTCCAGTTCTCAATCAAAGTCATTAGCCGTGCTCTAGTTTCGACTAGAACTATCAACTCAAGAAAAACTTTCCAGTTCTCTATCGAAGTCATTGGCTGTGCTCTAGTTTCCGCCAGAGCTACTAACTCTAGGACGATCCTTCAGTTCTCTGACGAATATATTAGCTACGCTGTGGCTTCAGCCCGAGTTACTACTTATCAGAAGACGCTACTCTTATAGTCTCTATGCGGCTTGGGGGTTTCGGCATAATTAAGAAATATAATAATAATACCCCAAAGACTCTTCCCAGATTTCTGTGAGAACTCAAACATTTTTCATGCACACATTCACGTCGCTTGCTTGCATCAGTATTTCTGACCTGAGAGAGGGAGCGGCCTGGAGATTTTTATATGTAGAGTTGGCTCTTGGAGTGTGGGGGAGAAATGTTATGAATTTCTTTCTTGTAGATTTTTCTCGGAACGTCTGAGCTGTGTAGTTCTTCACATATAGTTATCACTAAAATATTTTTAATAAAAGATACGGCTAGCACTTATATTTTTTGACTGCGCGACTGTGGTAGTACCAGTAGTGAATTCTAAGGTTAGAGTACTCCCAGTCTTGAAATTTTGTATCTGGTTAAGTATATTTGAAACTTAGGTAACTACGACTAGAATTCCTCCAGACATTTGGTGATTTTTGAATTTTTGTTTGCTCGAACTCTTGGAATTTGTTTGAAATTTTACATTGATCTTCCTAGTAACTCGATCCTTGAAGACTTAGCTGTCTTCTTCGAACATTCGATTTTTTCTTTTTTTGAACTTCTTGGCATTCCTTCCAAGCCCTTGGAATATCCTTGAAATCTTGACTGTAATATTGAAAGATTGCATCATGGTGGGGACCGTGAGAAGACCCCATTCCACCACAGACAGTGTGAATAGGTTGCCTGAACAGTGCTCTATCTGTCAAGATAGAGACTGGTCATTTGAACGAAAGACTGTTAAGACTGTATGTGGACACGTGTTCCACAAAGCATGTTTGCGCACGTGGATAGGCGAACCGGCAAATTGTCCAAACTGTCGGCTACACCTTGCCCAATATGATTTTACCGAATATACGGGAGCCGTTTCAAAGAAACCAAAGACGAAACCTGTCAGTAACGAGCGTAATTAGCCCGCACCGACATTTGAGTTACCACCCCCACTGACTATGCCTCTAGTTAGCCGAAGATCTATATCACCTGGAATGTCAAATCCGCAATCCACGACATTTTCCCATCCAAACTCGCGACGAAATAGCCCACTGCCTTCTGGCAGTGGACAGAACTCAGCAGCGACTGAAGCCCTGTTGGCAGGTCTGCGCATACAGCTGCAGGACATAGTTCGAGAAGACCTCGAGCAGAGCTTGTATGCATTACGGACTGAATTGAGAAGTAGCGTTAGGCAGCAACTAGCAGCTACAATGCCACCAAACGATTTTTCACGCCCACCTCCTTCTATGGGTGAACCGATACCACCGCAAGATTTCAACGACATGCATAGGCATTCCTTTAACTGACCGTCATCACCTTTTGGTCAGCCTAGTGGTCAGCCTAGACCAAATTTTATGCAACCCCAACCAGCTTCACCTCTTTGTATCCCGGCGAGTGTAGGACAACGACGATCAGGCACCCAAGTAACAATTTAAATGCTATTTAGTTTTACTCAGGTTTTATAGTTGTTTTATTAAGGTTTTGAAGTTGCGAAATAGTTTTATGGTGATTGTAAGTCATGCCAATTGGTCTTCTGGAACAATTGATTTTATTGTGATGTTTTAAAAACCTCCTGGAGAGTAGTAATAAAATTATTTAGCATTTAAGTCCATTTGACCTTATAGAAGTTTTATGGCTGTCATCAATTCAACTAGGATAAAACCATAAGCACTGAAATAGGAATTAAATACTACTTGATTTTATTAAGGTTTTATAGCATGCGCCAAGGCTATTGTATTAATCTTTGATAAAACTTAAAAACAAGACTCATGAAGGTTATATTAGGAAGCACGGACGGCTACTTTAAGTCAAATTTAAGGGACATTGGTCTAGAGAGCTACTGGGCTATGTAGGAATCTATCATAAAACTGTTATACACAGAGGTTTTAAGAATGCATTTCAAAATCATTTTAAGATTAAGAGACTTAGTCAAATGCCGTTTAAACCTAGTACGTCTTTCTAAGTTTCTTCGTCATGTGACATGCAAGAATACTGTATTCCATTCTAAAAATTTAACGAGGCTAAATTAACGAAGCGAAGTATTTCTTACACCTTTTAAGAAATCCAAGATATTTCTATGCTTCTTTGGCAACAGAAAAGATATTATCTGTCCAGCTTAACTTACTGGAAATATTAATTCCAAAAATGCTTAGTGTCGGTGAATTAGAAATTAAAGCTCCATAAAAAAAACGGAAATGGTTAAGTGATGATCTTGCTTTAAAGAGATGAGACAGCTTTCGGATGATAGATTATAAATTAGATCATAAATGGTTAGACGTCAAGAAGAAATCGACAAGTCGAAATAAGTTTCATCGTGTATACATATAAAACTAAATAGATTTATGCAAGAGCAAGTAACATTATTTGGGTCTCAATAGATCTAGAACGGTTTTAACTGAGATCAAATAGATTTGAAAAAGAGCGAACAGTTTTATTAGCGATTAAATTAAAGTCAAACAAATTTATTTTGCCTTTATAAATTAAAAATTTAAAAATTCTCCGAAATGTATGAAATCAAATTAGTAAAAAATGCTTCGTACGAACAATGCATCTAGGTACTATTAGCTTTGTAAATAGTATAAAAACTTGGTAAAAGTCAGAAGCAAGATTTATGTTCGATTGAAAATACATATACAAACATACAAGTGTCATAAGTACGCTAAGTTTTATAATGCGTTTATACAAAACTAAATCGTTTTATTTAATAGCAAATGGCATTATATCAGTCTAGAAGCACTCAGAAAGGTTTTACATAAAACCAAATGGATTTACAATAGAATGAATTGTTTTAATCGCAGCCATCGTAAGATCAAACGGTTTTATTACGGCTGTTCAAGTAGCAAATAGGCTTTAATTTGAAATCGCCATTTTATGCTTAAAATGAATTATTTTTAAATTAATTATTTTCAGGAATTTAAGCCGTTTCAGAACTAGGGGATATCATTTTCAAAATTTTTTTTTTTTCAATTTCGACGTACTTAAAATAATATCAAAATTAAATATAGTGTAAATATAAAAACAAATATTTTTCAATTATTTCTAAACTTTTCCTAATTTTAATTATTTCTGAGCCGCGTTATTATTTTTCGAGCTATCCTATGTGACATAATCAGTAAATTTTCAATCGCCATTTAAAATAAAATTGAATTACATTCCAACAAATTAAACTATTATAAAGTGGAACATATAAATCTATTTGGTTCTATTATTATTATGGATTTAAAGATCATTTTTATTTTGAAGTTTCAAGTCTAAAAGGTTTGCTGAAATAGTATTTCCAGTGCCTTTTTATCTTAAAAAAGGATTGATCAGTAGTTTTATAATGGTTTTGATAACGTTATGAGGATAGGTTGATAAGTTCAAATTACGCTTTTAGTTTTATGAAAGGTTTTATAGAGGACTGCAAATCATCGCAAAGAGTAATCCAGATAAAACCAATAAGGCTTTATATAGTTTTAAAAATAGGCCCTCACAGCTTTTTGTAGCGTGGGCCCTTTTAGTTTTATAACAAGTTTTTTATGGTCATATTAGTATTGGCTTGACTATATAGCTTTATTACAAGTTTTATGAAATAGTATAGGCAACGTTATGTAGGTTATATTAAAACTAAAATTGTTACTTGGGCAGTCCTATCAGAAGATGCAACCTGACATACAATGGCAATAACTCCGAGCTTTCCGTAGATAAATTTATTTTTCGACTCGAAGCGCTCACGCACTTCGCGCTAGAAGGAGATTTTGATTCCTTGTTAGGAACATGCTCATGTTGTTGACGGGACCAGCGAAGGACTGTTACTGGTCACTATTAAGACACAACCCTTTTCCAACTTGGGAATTTGTTAGAACTGGTTTGTCGATTGAATGGGGAGTGCCCAAAGATGATTTGAAAATCCGATTGCAGCTGATGTCGCGAAAGCAGAAGCCTGATGAACTATTCGCCATGTACTACCATCATTTAATTTTGATGCCTGACCAATTGCAAAACGCCATGCTAGATCAAGAATTCTTGGAAATCGTTAAGTCTAATCTACTGCCTGAGATTCAGGAGAAGATATGTCTGCATTTCACCGATACTATAGGACAGTTAAGATCGATCGTTACTCGAATTCAAGCCACGCAGCTACGAATTGCTACAGCTGGTAGTTGGAACCTTTACCGGAACCAACGGGTAAACGAGATTGAAGACTTTCAGACCTTAAACCCCGACTTATCAAAAGCAACAGGCAGTGACACCAGCTTAGGCGACGTGTCATCCATTTCGACCAGATACACAGTAGTGTGCTGAAATTGCGATCAGCAAGGTCCATTCTACCAAGACTGTCTGCAAGTGAGACAGCAAGTGTTCTGCTACGGATGCGGGCGCAAGAACATTTTTAAGCCCAACCTGCGGACACTGTGCACAGAAAAACGAGAGACGGGTCGGGAATCCCAACACCTTTTCTCGACTAGCGTCAACGTCCCGCGCACCAACTGTAACGAACACTCCAGTTCAAGCCTTGAACAAGGAGGAAGTTCCGCTCAAGTAGCAGACCTAAACGACGAATCCCCGAATTGTCCACTGATATCACTCAGTGACTATGATGATATCAGCAAGCCACCTGATAGACTTAACGATCGATTGATAGAGACGGAGAGCCTGATAGACTTCTCCGCAGATCCTTAGGCTCCCATTTCCACTTCTGGGGAGCCCATGACATTATTAGACACTTCTTTGGAAGAGTATTTAATTTTCGATGTCCCGATAACACTACAACACTTTTAGCTGACAAGGTTGCTGAGCAGGAGATTTGGCCTCATGACATTTCTGTACTAAAACGGCCAACAAGCTCTGTTAACGAGTGGGCGTGATCCTGTTGTATATCCGCTGACGCCGTATCATACGCGTGTGCGGAAATATAATGCAGTAGGAGATCGAATCTTCTCCTCAGTAGCGGAGTTAGTTGATATTATGTATCCTGACCTGAATATGAGACCAAGAACGAAAAGATCTACCGTTTGTTGGCGGGAATACTGTCGACGGATGAGACTGGAAAGACAAAAAATGGCACAGACCTCCGTGTCGATGCCAGATGACATTCGACCGCATGCCGAAGTAAGAACACTCGGGCGAACTGAGAGTGGATTACTTGATAGTGGTGCCACTGTCGGTATTCTAGGCCAGGGAGCTCTAGAGAAGCTTGCAGAAGTAGAGGTTGAATGGAAGAGGTATCGGACACAGCGAATGGTGCCATGACGACTGTGCATGGTCATGTGGACTTGGACATCACTTTCCATGGTAAGACCCAAAACGTGCGGTTTTAGGTTGTTCCTGGGCTCACACAGGCACTATATCTAGGAATGTATTTCTGGCGTCTATTTGGGTTGGCTCCAAATGTCCTAGGTATAGTTGCAGAAGTGACACCAAGTTTACTAGCTACCTCTGACACCGACCGCCATGTTCTTTCCAGTCGAGATCAACAGCGTCTGGAAGCTACTAAACAGCTTTTCCCTTCTGTTTAGCCTCTTTAGGCATGGGAAGGACATCTCTGGTTACTCACAAGATTGAGATGAAAGACGCAGCTCCGATAAAACAACTCTTTTATCCGATTTCGCCGGCGGTCCAGAGATTGATGGATGCTGAATTAGAGCGAATGCCATCACTGGGTGTGATAGAGGAGAGCGAGAGTCCTTGGAACTCTCCAGTTGGACTAGTGGGGAAGCCTGGGAAGGTTCGGCTTTGTTTGGACGCCAGGGAGGTCAACTCTGTTACGAAGAAGGATGCCTATCCGCTACCGCAGATAGACGCGCTTCTGAGTCGACTTCCTCCGGCAAACTACATCACGAGCATGGACCTGAAAGACAAATTCTGGCAGATCCCACTAGACACTGATTCCAGAGAGAAGACCGCTTTTACTGTGCCTGGTCACGCCCTGTATCAGTACACGGTGATGCCATTCGGCCTATGCAACGGTCCACAAACGATGTGCCGCCTCATGGATAAAGTCATTCCTTTCGATCTTCGTGAAAATGTTCTCGTCTACTTGGACGATTTACTGATTCTGTCATCAGACCTTGACTCTCATCTCTCATTGCTATCCCGTGTAGCGGATTGTTTGAGGAAAGCTGGTCTCAATATCAACGTCGAGAAGAGTAAGTTTTGTATCAAGGATACCAAATACTTGGGTTTCATTGTCGGAATAGGAGGTATAAGAACTGACCCCGACAAGATTTCAGCCATAGTTGACTATCCGGCACCTAAAACTGTTCGGCAAGCCCGACGCCACTAGCTATGGCACGATGGTATAGACGGTTCATCCCGAACTATGCTAATTTAACTCCATAACTGACACCTTGAAGAACCCTAGTCAGTTCAAGTGGACACCTGAAGCCCAGACTCCTCTGGAGATGCTAAAACAAAAACTTACCTCTGCTCCGTTGTTAGTAAGTCCAGATTTCACCAAGCCGTTCGTTGTACAGCGCGATACGAGCCAACAAGGTATTGGTGGGGTGCTGCTTCAACTAGATGACGATGGCCACGAGAAGCCAATAGCCTACGTCTCGAAAATGTTGAACTCGGCACAAAGAAATTATACCGTCACAGAACAGGAATGGTAGCTGCAATCTTAAGTGTACAGAAGTTCCGGCCCTTTATTGAACTTATGCCGTTTAAGAGAGTGACGGATCATGCGAGCTTGATATGGCTGATATCTCAAAAGGACCTCAGCGGTAGACTTTATTATCATTTGGTTATTCCTAATTACGGGGGATGCAGACAGGGTTTCTGCCTCTCATCTTGGCACTGCGACCTATAAGATCTATTGTGACATTACCACTGGGTTCGAACTTCAGATCTTTGATGAGGCTTGTAATATTCTTTAGGGTGCTTTTCCGACATCCTCTGGCAGTAGCGGTAGACTTGCTTGGAGGAGTTTGAAGCTTCAGGGTTTCGACTGCACTATTGAACACTGGAAAGAAAGCCTGAATGTCGTCCCTGATGCGCTGTCACGCATTTATTGCGACAGCTTGTCCACACCTGAATATCCTGGCCGGGAAGTTGACCTTAGTTCGTAATATTTCAACTTGTTGGAATATGAGGAACTGAGGCATAAAGTTAAAACGACTTCTGGCAAACTACCAGATCTTTGCGTCAGGGATGGCTTGGTTTATATTCGGACTTTTCTGAGAACAGGCGATCCGATTCAGGAGGAAGAAACTTGGAAGCCTTGTTTGGATTCCACGAGAGCTTGTCTCCGACGTTATTTCGAGAGCGCATGATCCGCCACTAGCTTCTCACGGAGGTATAGGGAAAACACTGGAACGTCTGAGAAAACACTTGTACTGGCCACGAATGACAGTTGATGTCAGAAACTACGTAGGCGCCTGTGACGTGTGTAAAGAAACGAAGGCTCCCAATACCATACTGAGACCACCTATGAGGGTCCAGTCTGTGACAGAACGACCATGGCAAAATGTGTATATCGATTTTCTGGGTCCATATCCTCGGTCAGTGAAAGGAAATGTCTGCATTTTAATAGTTCTTGACGACTTTTCAAAGTTCCCGATTCTCAAACCTATGAGAAAAGCATCTACACTCAATGTGTGCCAATTCATCGAGACGGAAGTGTTCCTTGTGTTCGGAGTCCCGGAAAAAATAGTCCCTGACAATGGCGTCCAGTTTTGCTCGACTCAATTCACCAGATTACTGGATAAGTATGGGTTGAAGCACTCGCGAACGGCAGTTTACTCGCCGCAAGCAAACGCCTCAGATTGAGTAAACAGGTCTCTATTGTCAAGAATTAGAGCATATATTCGGAAGCAACACACGAGATGGGACGAGAAGCTGAGCCAGATAGCTAGTTCCCTCAGGAGCTCTTTCCACCAAGGAACTGGTTTCTCTCCCTATCGAACACTTTTCGGTCAGGAAATGGTTGAACATGGCAGCTCCTATTCCATCTTGAGGAGCCTTGGGACTCTTAACGAGCCTCTGAGAGTAGATGCTGAAGACAAAATGAGATGGATCCGTGCGAGTGTGCAGAACAATGCGTTCGAACAGGGTTCAAGAGCCTATAATCTCAGGGCGAAACCTGTTGATTTCAAAGTGGGTTAAGGGGTATTTAGATGGAATTTTGCCCAAAGCAACTTCCAACAGCAGACTAGTGCTACACTCGGACGAAAATTTGTCAAATGTCGGGTTCGAGTCAAGAACGGAAACGCCTATTACGAGCTTGAAGATCTGCAGGGGAAACCCTTAGGAGTCTACACGCCAAAGATATCAAGCAGTGATATCCAGTCTAGAAGCGTCATCTATCGACTGTCACGTTTATTCCTGGTAGCCCTAAGAACGATTTCAGCCAGCTTCACTGGTCAACTATAGGATATCGCGAAGCCCTCCTATTGCCCCGTCAATGGTGGGTGATATACCTGTTGGAATCCGATCTCATAAGCACACCTCTACCTCCGGATCGGCTTCCTTAGGAGGATTTTCCTTGTCTGTCCGTCTACAACATTTCGTTAATCGGCAACCGTCGGACATGGTAGTACTAAATCTAGATTCTGGTAGCCCTAAGAAGGCATCCAGCCAGCTTCACTGGTAAACTATAGGATATCGCGAAGCCCTCCTATTGCCCCGTCAATCGTGGGTGATATACCTGTTGGAATCCAAACCTGGATACGGCTGTTAGCAAGTTAGGAAATGAAATCGACAACGTCACCACTTCGACGACGCCTTTGAGGACACACCCTTGAACAATCACCGGTCGGAGATCGGAGCGAGATGTTGTGCCGGGAAAGCTTAGCGATCAGTTGTTTAGGTTGCTGATCGCGAGGCTTCTTCAGCATCTCGGTGAAGGACGGCAAAGAGACATCGACCGGCTGGATTTTTTTAGGTTACCAGCTTGTCGATGTAACTTTGGTTTCCAACACGGAGAAGGATGTCGAGGTCTGGTCAAAGACTGACGAGCCTTCAAGGATGTGTCCTAGATGCGTCATCAGTCAAGCCACGGCAACAGTCGTAATCAAGTAATGAGGAATGCTCATTGGGTCGTGGGTCGAGACACACATTGGGCGCCCGCAGCGATGAGGCCTATGTTTAAGACCGGCTAGCTCAGACGACACAAAAGCAGCCTTGATAAAATAAAAATATCAGATACTTTGGTTGACTCAAAAGTGGCAGGAAATGCACGAAAATGTTTATAACGTATACCTCAACCCAACTACGCACGATGGCTTAAGTAACTTTGAAACATCCCAAGCAACAATTTTAGTTTTAATATAGACCACATAACGTTGTCTATACTATTTCATAAAACTTGTAATAAAGCTATATAGTCAAGCCAACAATAATATGACCATAAAAAACCTCTTATACAATGTAATATGTTTACTTCACAATTGGCCTGGACGCTATTCATGATTGAGATTTTGTTATAGATTTTTATATAATTAATTTATACCGGGCAGAGAACTGCCAAACTTACGGTTTATATGGCTATGAGCCGCTGTGACCTTTATTAATATATGATGGCAGGTACTTGCCGATCTTTTTAATAGTATGGCAGAGGGTGCCGCTGTTTTATTATTATTGGCAGGGTATGCCTATATGTATTTATTATGGCAGAGTATGCCGCTGTTTGGTAATCCTCTGGGCAGAGTATGCCGCTATATATGTTTACTGGCAGAGTATGCCGATCTTGGGGTGAGAAATAAAGAAACACCTTGATGAATGATTTACTTCTGAATTTTAATCAATTGTCACAGGTTATTTATACAGGTGACTTCCCTATACAGTGCTTATACAAAGGTGGGGATTATTGCAGAATTGCAATAATTGAATTGAACATATTTTGTTGTGTCAGCTTACCTGATCACAAGCCATTTGAATTTTCGTGTAAAGCGATGACCTTGGGTATGAATATTTTACCAATCAAGAATTATGCTTGCATAGTGGAATTTGCTTGCTTTGCAAAATTCTTCTTGGGGTCGTACAAACTTTGTTTATTTTAATTATTTTTCGGTTTGATTTTTGTTTGTAATTATTTACCGTGGTCATGGCTTTACATCCTTACCCATAAAAGAAAAAAAAAATTTTTTTTGTATATAAAAAAAAATTTTTTTTTTTGTTACATAAATTTATGAATATTATATAATTAAACATGTTCTAAACTATTTATATTATTTTTGTATGCTATTAATTATTTTTATGAACTTAATGCCTTATTTTTATTGATTATCTAGATATAATACCTTACTTAAATTTACATTTTATCAACCTGTTATTGTGTACGTCTTTGGGTTTTTCTTTTATTAAGATTGTGGAGTTTACTCCTTTTCGTTCAATGATTTTAAATGGTCCATCGTAAGGACTTTCATATTTCTTCCTGGAATTCATTCTCAAGTATACGTAGTCGTTGACGTTGAACTTCGAGGGGTTAGAGTTTTTATCTTTCATTCTCTTTCGCTCTTTTTTTAGCTTCTTCTAATAGTTCCTTGCTTTTTTCATGAGCTCTTTTTAGCCTTATTGCAAGTTCTTCTGCATAATTGTGTATGCTATTTATTTGCTCCCTACTTTTCAGAATCTCTGCTGGTAGTGTTGCTATTTTTCCAAATACTAATTCGAATGGTGTATAACTTGTATCTGTGTGTGGTGTTGTATTATAACAGAATACATAGTATGGAATTAGTTCATCCCAATTGTCTTCTTCTGAGAATGTTCTCAAGTATTCGTTTAATACTCTATGGTTTCTTTCAATTGCTCCTAGAGTTTCGTGATGGAACGGTGTGGACGTAACATGTTTTATGTTCAGAAATTTGCAAATATTTTTAAGTAGTTCATTTACAAATTCTGTACCTCTGTCTGTTTTCAATGTTTTGAAGCATCCATACTTTAGAATGAATCTTTCAACTATTGTCTTTGCTACCGAGGAGGCTTCTTTTGTCTCCATTGGATATGCCTCAACGAATTTTGTCAATTCGCATTGCAGCGTCAGGATGTATCTGAAACCGTTTGACATTCTTAGAGGTCCTACTGTGTCAACTGAGATCGTTTCAAAACTACTGTTTGGTGTGTCTGTTATTACCAGAGGTTCTTTTGTGTATTTTTTGAATTTGTTCTTCGCACATTTATCACACTTATTTATGTACTCCTTTACCATTTTGTTAAGGTTTTTCCATGTATACCTTTGTTTTAATTTGTTTATGCAGCGTTTAATTCCAGCGTGTCCACCATGCATGCTGTCATGGTATTCTTTTATTAATTCTAGTTTTTTCTTTGGATCTTTTATCCTTATTGGGGGTTCATAAAGTAATATCTTCAATGGTGTTGCCTTACCACGTTTATTATTTTGCTGCAGCTTATTGAATTTCTCTTTAAATTCATCTACTTTAATATGATGAAATATAGCATCGTCTTTTGCGAGTGCTAATTCTTTAATATTATTCTCGTTCATTTTTTGTATCAGCTTCTCCATTATGTAACCAGAGTTAAATATAGGATTGTCGCTGTACTGAACGGTTACCCCTTTCTTAGTTATGTTTATTTCTGGCAAACTTTCATTTATCGCATTCTCTTCTGCGTACGCTGTATCAAATTGTATTTTTTTTATATTTCTTATGTCGGAGATGGATGTGCATTCCCATATATAGAGTTGGTCTGATTCTACGCTATCACTTCTCTCCATTCCGTTCTGCTGCTTTTTTGCCATATTACGTGTGATAATGTTTATTTGTTTCGGTATCATTGATTTTAATTTTTCAGAGTCTATTTTTATTCTTGACAGGGCATCTGCGTTTGTATTCATCTTTCCCTGTTTATACATAATTTCAAAGTCATAGTCCATTAGGTCTAAACGAATTCTTGTTAGTTTCGAAGAAGGATTTTTATGTGTGAAGAGGCTGACGAGCGGGCGATGATCTGTTACAACTGTGAATTTGTTCCCATAGAGATAGGGTCTAAAAAAATTGATTCCCCAGTGTATACCAAGCAATTCTTTTTCAATTATTGATTTATTCAGCTCGTGCTTATTTAGTGTTTTACTTGCATAGGCTATTGGCAAATCTCGTCCTATTTCACCTTGCGAGAGCACTGCTCCAAGTGCAAAATTCGAAGCATCCGTCGTTAGGATGAATGGTTTGCTGAAATCAGGATATTGCAAGACTGGTGAAGTTATTAGCTTCGTTTTGAGTGTTTCGAAGGATTTCTTGCACTCTTCTGACCAAAGGAACAGTGTATTTTTCTTTAAAAGTGCATTGAGTGGTCGGGCTATTTCTGCAAAGTTTTGTATGAACCGTCTGTAGTAGTTGCAGAAGGCTACGAATCGTCGTACGTCATCTACATTTTTTGGTATAGGGTACGTCTTTATTACTTCATGCTTGCTGGAGTCCGTTTTGACTCCATTCTTTGTTATTAGATGACCCAAATATAATACTTCTGGTTTTAGGAAGTTGCACTTGTTTGGATTGAGCTTCAGGTTATACTGCTGAAGTCTTTGTAACACTCTCTCTAGGTTTTGATTATGATTGTTGAGGCTGCATCCGTGTATTATTATGTCATCGACATATATGAATGCGCCGTCATCCAGTCCACTTAATGCAATTGAGAGCATTCGCTGAAAACTGTTCGTGGATATTTTCAGTCCAAAAGGTAATCTTTTAAATTGGTAATGTCCTTGGTTGGTTGAAAATGCTGTTAATTTCCTTGAGTTTTCTTCTAGTTTTATTTGGTGAAACGAATTCGTCATATCAAGCGTTGAGAAGTATTTTGCTCGTCCTAGTCTGTCTAGGATGTCTTCTAATCTTGTCAGTGGGTATTTGTCGTTGATCACTTTCTTGTTCAGTTGCCTGAAGTCTACAACTAGCCTCCATTTCTTTTCTTCACCTGATTTTTTTGGTACTATCAGGAGTGGCGAGTTGTATGGGCTCACTGAAGATTCAACTATATCATTTCGTATTAGATTATTGACTTCTTTGTTTATTTCGTCGATTTGTGAGTGCGGTAGTCTATAATTTTTTATGTAGACGGGGTTATTGTCTATTGTGCTTATATTTTGTGTATAAAAATTATTCATCGTTAACTTCTCGTCTTCTAAGTGAAATACTTCTTGATATTTTTTGCAAATTCCTTTGATCGAATTTTTGGCATTTTCGTCCAATCCTTCCAACCTTAGTTCTTTCAACAATTTGTTAAATCGTTCATCAGTTTTATCTTTTCCTTGGTTTATCTCTCCCTTTGGTGATTTTATTATCTTATAATCTTTCAACAGCTGTATCTTCGCTTCAAATGGTTTTAATTTCACCATGTAGTTATTGGTGTTCAACAGTTTTACATGTTGGACTCCTTTTCTTGGTATAATTGTATTACTCAAAAATACTCCTTCTAACAATTCTTCACCGCAGACTATGCTATCTTCTGTTATGTCGAGTGTTATTGCTTGGATAATCTCTGTTCTTGCTGGTATAGTAATTTCATCTCTGAATTTGTTTATCATGGGTATCGTAACATCGTCATCATTCAAGTTCGCAGTTATTGTAAAGGTTTCATAATCTATTTTGCATAGATATTTCATCAGGAAATCTCTTCCTAATATTCCATGTGTGCTGATTGGGGTTTGTGAATCGACTATGTGAAACCTGTGTTCTATGACGTGTTCCTCATATGCTAACTGCAATTTAGCTGTGCCCAAGGAGTGCGTTTCATTATTTGTTATCCCAGTTATTGTGCATTGGTCACTCCTGTTTATTTCTTGGTTTAGTGAATTTATTTTACAAATTGAAATGTCTGCTCCAGAATCGATGAGAAAGTTTAATTTAGTCTTTGTGCGTTTGTCCGTCAGCGTTATGTAATTTGTTGTACAACTTCTGATGTTGTATATTTTTAGACTTCGTCTTGTTGCTGATCTCGTCCTGGACTTTGCGCATTGCTTGTCTCGCTTAGAAAATTTATCCGTCTCTGGGAATTTCTGGAAAAATTTCTTCCTCTATAGTTTTGGTAGCTATTCTGCCAGCCATTATTTCTATTCTGGTTATTTCTTTGGCTACTACTGTAGTTGTTATTCATATTCCCTCTGTTATGCCAGTGATTGTTTCTGTTTTGGTACATGTTATTATTGTTTCTGTAGCTATTTGCATTGATATTTCTATTGCTGTAGTTTCGGTAGTCTCTCATTCGGATATTACTTTCATTTTGCGGGTTACGGAGATTTCTATTGAAACTAAAAATTGTTGTTTCATCTGTTAGAGGTTGTTCAATCTGATTTGCGAGACTTATCGCGTCGTTTAGCGTTTTTGGTTGTGCTGCTAGGATGGTTGGTTTTAGTAAATCTTTCAGTCCATTTTGAAAGGTATTTAATCCGATTTTGTCGTTCAGCTTACAGATTACCTCTCTGTGTTCTTCACCTATTTCGTTTATTTGGACTTTATTCAGTTCCGCGACTATCTCTAGAATTTTGTCTGAGAAGTCCTGGACTTTCATGTTCTGTTGTTTGCAATTTAATAATTTTTGTTGCAAGTTTTGTGAGGTGTCTCTTGTTTTGAAAGCTTCTGTCAAAACTGTTTTTAGATTTGTTAAAGATGTCGGTTTGGCAACTGCGGACATCTTGTTTCTGACTTTTTCGCTTAGACGTGCTAGCCATACAAATTCAATGAGTTGCGGCTGCGCTTCAGTTTTTAGCGTTCTTCCGTACATATCTACGAGACTTAGAAAATTGCATAGATCTTTTGTATTGCCTCCGAATTCTGGCAATATTTTTATTGCCACAGCAAGATCAAAGTTATTGGTGCCCATTGTGGCTTCCTTTGGTTCAGTATTTGAGTCTAGATTTAATTCCTCTGATTCTGAATCTTCTGTATTATTAAGAGTTTCGTTTGTTTTCTCCTCTAGTATTTTTTTTAGCTCTATGAATGTCGCGTTAAACTTGTTTTTAAGCTCGTCTGCCTGTTTTCCTTTTTGTGTTAATTCTAATAGATCGAACTCTTTCTTTATTTTCTTGGCTGCAGCGTACTTTTCCAATAAATTCCTACTAGAGAATGTTCTCTGTGGATTTTTCGTAAACGTTTCTAATAATCTTTTTAATTCATCAAAAAGATTTTGGTATGTTCCCATCAGTATCAAATATTATTCGAAGAACCCAAAGACAGTTAATGTTATTCATATTATTTATTCATTTTAGAAGTAATTTTATTGTTCTATGCTACCCGTAAAATAAAAGTTATCTATAACTGTTTTAAAATTTTTTTTTTTTTTTTTTTTTTTTTTTTTTTTTTTTTTTTTTTTGTTATATTAAAGAAAACCCATTACAATTTTATCTCTAAAAGCTATCTACATATAAAAATATATTGCTACCCAAGAAATCTAAATATCTATGACACTATCTATAAAAAAAATGATACATTAAAAATGGAAAAAAAAATTTTTACAGTTCTATCCCTAAAAGTTATCTATAGACATAAATTTAAAATTATCTTATAAAGCTAGAAACCCGCAGAAAAGTATTTTCAATTTAATTCTATTTCTAAAAAAAAGCTCCCTATATGATAAGTTTTTACCCGCAAGCTATAACTAAACGTTGGCCAGGTTGTCTACACTCTGTTTTATATTATTTTTAATATATTTTCGCAGGTATCTTCTCCCCATGTAGATCGTAATTGCTATTAATGCTGCAATTATTAGTAAAGTCACTGCGGTCGGTACATGTAACACATCGTGTATTGAGATGGTTTGTATCACCGGGCTGGTTGCTGCTGCTGCTGCGTTTTGAGCTACAATCACTTCTTTCGATTGCGGCTTTCCCATTTCAGGTGGTTCAGCTTTCGTATTAGCTCTTTCTTTAAGCTCTTGTCTGTGGTAATGGGAATTACCCTGTAAAGCTCTGCTATTTTTTGTCTGAGTTTTACAGCTATACCGCCCCTTTTTTTTTTTGTGTAAAGAGGTGTACAGTTCTCTTTTATCGGTTTTTTTGTCGTTTCTTGTCTCGCTTTGTATTGCGCAATTGTGATTGCCTTTGGACCGGCTGTCGGATTGTTTTGTAATGCTTCTTGCAAACTGAGTTCTTTTTGTACTAATTTATTTGATGTATTTATTGTTGTTGGGAAATATTCTGGAGCTTCTTGATTTAGAGTTGTTGTAGGTATGTATTTCTCATGTACGTTTTCTCCTGTTGTTTCTTTTTGTTTGCTTGTTGGAATGCATGTAGGACTGTCTTCTATTGTTGTTGTGGTCGGTGTGTGTGTATCATGCATTGCACTAGAGTGCAATTTAATTTCTGGAACTTGTATTCTTATTGGACATCTTAGTCGTCTGGGTGCCGTTCTTTTGCGTATGGTGGGGTCAACGATTTCTGATGGTACTCTGGGAAGTTTGGTTGATGTATATCTGTTATGAGAAGTTGATGGTCTGTTTTGTGGGATAGATGGTCCGATATGCAGGGTCGCCATGTAATATGTTTACTTCACAATTGGCCTGGACGCTATTCATGATTGAGATTTTGTTATAGATTTTTATATAATTAATTTATACCGGGCAGAGAACTGCCAAACTTACGGTTTATATGGCTATGAGCCGCTGTGACCTTTATTAATATATGATGGCAGGTACTTGCCGATCTTTTTAATAGTATGGCAGAGGGTGCCGCTGTTTTATTATTATTGGCAGGGTATGCCTATATGTATTTATTATGGCAGAGTATGCCGCTGTTTGGTAATCCTCTGGGCAGAGTATGCCGCTATATATGTTTACTGGCAGAGTATGCCGATCTTGGGGTGAGAAATAAAGAAACACCTTGATGAATGATTTACTTCTGAATTTTAATCAATTGTCACAGGTTATTTATACAGGTGACTTCCCTATACAGTGCTTATACAAAGGTGGGGATTATTGCAGAATTGCAATAATTGAATTGAACATATTTTGTTGTGTCAGCTTACCTGATCACAAGCCATTTGAATTTTCGTGTAAAGCGATGACCTTGGGTATGAATATTTTACCAATCAAGAATTATGCTTGCATAGTGGAATTTGCTTGCTTTGCAAAATTCTTCTTGGGGTCGTACAAACTTTGTTTATTTTAATTATTTTTCGGTTTGATTTTTGTTTGTAATTATTTACCGTGGTCATGGCTTTACAACAACTTAAAGGGCCCACGCTACGATAAGCTGTGAGGGCCAATTTTTATAACTATATAAAGCCTTATTGGTTTTATCTGGATTACTCTTTGCGATGATGTGCAGTCCTCTACAAAACCTTTCTTAAAACTAAAAGTGTAATTTGAACTCATCAACCTATCCGCATAACGTTATCAAAACCATCATAAAACTACTCCTCAATCCTTTTTTTAACATAAAAAGGCATTGGAAATACTATTTCAGCAAACCTTTTAGACTTGAAACTTCAAAATAAAAGTGATCTTTAAAACCATAATAATAATAATAATAATAGAGCCAAATAGATTTATATATTCCACTTTATAATAATTTAATATGTTGGAATGTAATTGAATTTTATTTTAAGTGCAGTTTTAACAGTTTAATGTAGCAAATCTTACGGCGATTGTAAATTTACTGATTATATAACATAGGATAGCTCGAAAAATAATAACGCGCCTCAGAAATAATTAAAAATAGGAAAAGTTTAGAAAAAATTGTAAAATTTTTTTTTATTTACACTATATTTAATTTTGATATTATTTTAAGTACGTTCGGAATTGAAAAAAAGTTTGAAAATGATATCCCCTAGTTCTGAAACGGCTTAAGTTCGTGAAAATAATAAATTTAAAAATAATGCATTTTAAGCATAAAATGGCGATTTCACATTAAAGCCTATTTGCTACTTGTACCACCGTAAGAAAACCGTTTGATCTTAGGATGGCTGCGTTTAAGACAATTCATTCTATTGTAAATCCATTTGGTTTTAAGTAAAACTTTTCTGAGTGCTCCTAGACTGATATAATGGCATTTGGTATTTATTAAAACGATTTAGTTTTGTATAAACGCATTATAAAACTTAGCGTACTTATGACACTTGTATGTGGCTACATGTATATTTGCAATCGAATATAAATCTTGCTTCTGACCTTTGTCATGCTTTTATGCTATTTACAAGGCTATATGCAATGTTCGTACGAAGCATTTTTTACTAATTTGAATTCATACATTTCGGAGAATTTTAAAATGTTTAATTTATAAAGCCAAAATAAATTTGTTTGACTTTAATTTAGTTGGTAATAAAACTGTTCGCTCTTTTTCAAATCTATTTAATCTCAGTTAAAATCGTTCTAGGTCTATTGAGGCTCAAATAATGTTACTTACTCTTGCATAAATCTATTTAGTTTTATATGTATCCGCGGTGAAACTTATTTCGACTTGTCAATTTCTTCTTGACGTCTAACCATTTATAATTTAATTTATAATCTATCATCCCAAACGTGTCTCATCTCTTTAAAGCAAGATCATCACTTAACCATTTCCGTTTTTTTAATAGAGCATTAATTTCTAATTCACTAAGCATTTTTGGGATTAATATTTCCAGTAAGTTAAGCTGGACAGATAATATCTTTTCTGTTGCCAAAGAAGCATAGAAATATCTTGGATTTCTTAAAAGGTGTAAGAAATATTTCGCCCCGTCAAATATAGCGCTACAAATTTTATATCAGACCTAGAATGGACAATATTCTTGTATGTCACATGACGAAGACACTTGGAAAGACGTACTAGGCTTATACGGCATTTGACTAAGTCTCTTAATCTTAAAATGATTTTGTGAAAGAATTTTGAAATGCATTCTTAAAATGTGTATAATAGTTTTATGATAGATTCCTACATAGCCCAGTAGTTTTCTTGACCAAATTGTCCTTTAAATTTGACTTAAAGTAGCCGTCCGTGCTTCCTAGTATAACCTTCATGAGTCTTATTTTTAATTTTTATCAAAGCTTAATACAATAATCTTGGCGCATGCTATAAAACCTTAATAAAATCAAGTTGTGTTTAATTCCTATTTTGGTGCTTTTATAAGTACAAATGGATTTAAATGCTAAATAATCTTATTACTACTCTCGAGGAGGTTTTTAAAACATCATAATAAAATCAATTGTTCTAGATGACGCTGTGATGTTAGACGCTGGTGGAAGTAGGAAGAAATCTGAAATAACCTAGAATTTTTTTTTCTGTCAAAATAATTGTAATAAGGGATCTTCCAGACTACCCAAGAGGTTCACCTTTTAGTCCGTTACCCTTTTTTTATATGGTAGTTTCCCAGGAGGCCTATAAACAATAATTCTTAACATAAAATAATAAATTAAATTTTCCTTGCAATGACCAGTCTTTGTAAAATAATCAATTTTTTAAAAACAAAAATAAATAGTTTTCGACAGCAATCCTTAGTAATAAAAATAAAGCCTGTGATAAATAAAATAATAAATTATGAATTAAAAAATACTTATTTCAGTATAACTAAAATAACAATCTTCATGGAAAAATATCACAGCCATACAATTTTAAAGCTCAAACAAAAATAAAAAGCCCTCGACAGCAATCCTTAATAATAAAAATAAAGCGTGTGGTAAATAAAATAATAAATTATGAATTAAAAAATACCTAAAGCGTTTGATAAATAAAATAATACTTATTTCGGTATAAATAAAATAACAATCTTCATTGAAAAATATCACAGCTATACAATTTTAAGGCTCAGAATGTTTTTAACAGATAGCTTATGTAAAAATTTGCAGCTTATGCTTATCATACGATGGATTATCATTAAAAGATTTCACATAAATGTTTAAAGAATATTTGATAAAGGTGAACAAATTTTTGAATATAGTGCAAAGCTGGGGAAGCCGCAGATACAGACATGATCAATGTGTACATGGAAATTTTCAGATGACAGGAGAGATTGGAAAACTAAGACACATAAAATCCCTTTCTGATTTTTTCCGTTAAAAAAGGTGTGTAGTATTTTTCTTCAGAACATAACTGAAATATTGAAGACATATGGAAAAATATAATGTTAACTGTTTCCGTAGGTATGCATAAACCACCGCGTTGCATATACTCATTGTCTACGGGAAGGTCTCTATTATCAATGATTAAGGATTGGCATAAGTTGCACCTCAGACATCTTCCGACGGCATATGAAGCATAGCCGCAAGCATACAAATTAGTAGAATCATCAACCTCAGCGTCAGCTAAGTATGATGAGTAAAAAATTGGATTGTAAATGGTAATATCAACTTGTTCACGAAAACAATTTTCCCGTTCGTCTTGGACAAGTTGTTTAAAATCTTGCCTATTGTGCAAAGCACATTATGTAAAATAATTTTCCTCTCTGACTCAATCAACTCTGTATACGATATTTTGTATCGACAAGCGGCTAAGGATCGATATAATCTAAAACGACTATCCAAATCATCCGTTTGAAACTTCGCTAGTAAAATGTATTTAACATTAAGTTCAGATAAAGAGTACTTTGCGATATCTATTAGGGTCGAAGTTGTGATAACAGCAGCTTGGTACGTGTCGGAAGAAAACATCGCGAAATTGTTTTCTGCCCGATTCCAAGTATGAAGCCAGGCAATAAATTTATCCTTTGTCTTATTTTTAATGTTGACAATGTTCCACCACTTCCGAATAATTCTACGGAACTCTGCTGTCTCACAATAACCGTCCGATTCTAAAGTCGCAATGGTGGAATCATGCAAGACATTGTCAATTAATGAAACTTTTTGGATTATTGGTTTCTATTGTCTTTAAGTTTAATTTAAATGCCCTTTTCACGGTTAAATGTTGCTCACTATAATATATATCGGAAATATTGTCAAATGATGCTTTTTTAATTTCGCCAGACTCGAAATCTGTAAAAACGATAGTTTTTGGCTCTAAATTAATCCAATTATTGCGGTATTAGCCGAACTATTTCTTTAAAAGAGCCAAACACTGATTTGATCATGAACGACTCTACGGTTCTTGCCGTCTCCGTTGTATTGTTGCTTGCTAGACCAGTTATATTATTAGTTATTTATATTGTAGGCTAGGCTCAATATAAATCTCATCTATTAATAAAGCTACTATTTTTTCTTTTTCCGTTAAGGATTCAACAGCATGTTCCAAATAACGGCCGTCGTTGGCGTCATATTTATAATCCGGAGTAATTTGAAACGAAGAAGAAATATATTGCAAATACCTTTTGGATGGAAGGAAAATAAATTTTCGAAGTAATTCATACACAGCAGCAGAGTGCGAATAGATAACCAAAGCCATTATAATTACAAAAGATTCATATGGTACGGGCTTCGCGATAAGTAACTTTTCCTGATTAATTATTGTCTCTAGTTTGACAGCGTGCTTGAAATCATCATTAAAGCTACCTACTTTCTCGAGATTATGTACAGCTTCTTCTATATAAAATTCCCGATGTGCTAAATGTATGTTTTGATCACTTTTGTATCAATTTAAAATGCTAATAAATTGCGACCAAAGAGTTAATTTTTTATTAGCAGGTAATATCCATTCGAGGCTTTTGCTACCGAGCTCGTTATTTTTTACCACAACGCGAACAAACAAGTTACTACATACCGAAATTCTAATTTTAAAATCACAAATTTTTGCCGCGTTTTGATCATCGACTAAAAAAAAAAAAGAGTATATTTTTGAATGTTTTATAAGAAACCAGCCGTCTTAGTTTAATTTTCCTTCAAAATTGTCAACAAAATGTTGAAAATTGTTTATTTGATCCGCATTCAAAGTTTATTTTTCTAATCTTACTTTGGGGTCTGTTCGTGACATTGTCTGCGTTGGCTTTGATAGATAAGATGGACAATTTGAGAAAATTGAAGGAACGGCGTTCAATACAAGCCTTGGATATTTTAATGGACCACCGACAGCATTTCGTATAATATCACTTTCCCGGAAATGAAATATACAAACTACAGAATATTTACTAGGTTCGCAGTCGTTACGCGGTATGGCTCTTAACCACAATTTACTAATATTTTCGTCACGCGGAAAATTATAAGCTGAACCCGTGTTAATGCAACTATCGTAATTAGATTTGCATCCCGGAACAATACAACGGCGAGGCATTTCAGCTGTTTATAAATTAAAGAAAAAAATGAAAACTCTATAAACTTCGATTAAAATATTTTATATTGAGATTCAACGCACAGACAACACAACTTTCTGAGCTTTAAAACTAAAAAAATTCTTAAATACAAATTTGGCAGTTGTGCCTCCCCCTAAAATTCACGCAAATGTTTATTTTTCCCAAAAGAAATATAAAATTTACCGTACTTTGGAAATTCTTACCGTTTCCATTACATATTTTCCTTTCTCCAATAAATGAATTATTCGGCTTTCTAGAAAAATGAAATTATTATTCAACTGATAGAGCATAACATATACGAATAACTTATCTTATGTTTTGATTCTTTTTTCAATATTTTATCCCCTATCTAAGTTTCCACGTTTGAATCCTTCGAGCTAAAACAAATTATAATAGATATAATCTAAATTGAATGAGCGTATATTATTATTGGCCCTGAAACTATTTTCGTGTTTTAAATTAATTAACAATGAAAGTTTTTTCTGGGACTATTTAAACAAAAAAATCCCGTCAAACTATAATAAATGTTGCAGAAACCAACAGTGAAGCAAATTAGAAATACAAACGGCCCTTCAACAACTGTTGAATTTTCGACAGAATATATGGGAGCAAATTCCAATATTTTATGAAGACATTCATTCTTATTCATGTAAATGACCCGACTTCAACTGAGCAAATTGGATCGACTACAATTCTATGATATATAAATTCCAGGTCACTCTTCGTATATTGTAAGACAAACTGCAAAGTACTCTTGTAGTTCCAGAACGTGAGTATAAGGAGTGTGGTCTGATTACTGAATCCATGGATATCGCCTTCATGAAAAAAGCATGCCTGGACCCAGTCCGAAATTGTGCCAGCTCAAAGGAAATGCAACGAAATATAAAACAAGTAAAAAAACTAAAATTGGTCTAAGATCTATGATACCTTAGATGAATGCCGTTATGAAATTTCGTATTGTCACCCCTCTGTGCAAGTTTGATGTTTGAAGTGATTTTTCGTATATATTTCTAGAACGGTTTGTCGTACAGAAAAAATGATTTTAACCAATTCTATAGGATTACGTATTCTGAAGAAGTTTTTAGTACAATAAAAATGTCTTGGATTGATCGTTTTCACAGTATATGTAAAAAATATAAATTTTTATATGGCAACACCAAGAAGGAGATACCCGATTTAGTCCATTTTTGAAACTTTATTTGCAAGTATAATGAAAAAACTATGTAACAAATTTCAGTTCTCTACATTGACACGTTCTCAGGCAGTGTCCAAATATATAGTGGAAAACGAAATTTTTGTATGTCAACCCCACGAAGGAGTTGCGCGATTTGTCTCATTTTCGAACTTAATTTTACATTTTTTTTTTAAGTTCGTGTACAAAATTTCAGCTCTATAAGTACGAGTATACGCGTTTTCGAGTTATCGTGTACACAGAGGGACGTACGGGCATGCAAAAATCAAAAGAACTTTTAATATTTTGCGTGGGTGTCCAATCTATTTTGCTCTATTATCATTATTTGGAGGATTTACAAACGGAATGACAGACTTAGTATACCCTATGGATTTCATCTAGAGTATAATAATATAAATATAATATAATAAAAATATATATACGGGGTGTCCCATAAGTCGACGTCAAGCCGGAATCGGGTGATAGACCAAATCATAACAGTTACCAGAAAAATATAAAAAAAAATTAAGTCATGTATTTTTCAAATTATAGACATTTCTTTTATTTTCGAGAAAGTATACACCCTGTGATGGGTTTTAGCTCCTGTAGCTACAAATCTTTACTTTTTTTCAATTTCATTTTTCTTATTTAATCCCGAATAGTTCTTATGTAACCTGTTGCTTTAAATTCTAAGCCAACTGTTCCAGCTTGGAAGAAAATGTCACATTTTTCCGAGTCAAGAGCAGAAAATTAATATTTCACCCAACCTTAAATGACTGTAATGAAAAAAAAATGTACTACGCCAGTTTGGCAAGCAACTTTAAAAGTTGCCGCACTTAATAAGGATTCTAAAATGGTAGAATACTTGCTACAATATTTCTTAGATTACGGAAAAAAAACATTTTTTTTTCTTCAGAAAACCAGTTTCGAAAAATTTCTTTTCACCTACTAAAAATGATTCTAGTGTACCCAGAGCTTGACGTAAGACCGTAACTTTATGATTCTAGTTTGAGTGAGACGGAGAGTCATTGCATGAAATGTGAGTGGACAAGATACTGACGCTATCCCGTCAAATCATTGAGTTTTTACAAATGTGAACCGTCTACTCTCCGCGTGGGGCCGACTTCCAAACCAAGGACATGGTGAAGTAAGAAGTTCCTTACGTTACGAGGACGTAGTACTTCAAGCAGTTGTAGAAGACCCAAGTACTTCGGTACGTGCAATCGAGGAAAGCACAGGAGTGCCTAAAAGTATAGTTCACCGAATTTTACAAAATCCTGAGCTCCAGAATTACGGAAGCAGTTGAATTTGTCAACAATGAAAGATTTGCCCGTCCTTTTTAAGATGATGTCGAGTTTGGATTGCAGCTGAAGGAAGGCAGTTTGAATATCTTTTGTAAATAATAAATCTTAGCATGGGTCTACATTATTGCAACGGCAAAGCGATGGTAAGTTACAGCCTGTATTTTACTTTCTAAAACTACAACTGACGTGGAATCGCAATATCACAGCTACGAGCTAAAGATACTCTCAATTATTTACGCTCTAAGAAGGTTATGTTGTAGGAATTCAGTTATTGAATCCCAGAGTCTCATGGTGGGCTTTGGAACTCCAGACGTACGATTAAAAAATTCAAAATCGACCATCAAGTAGAATGGGCCGTAATGACTCCCTTACCCCGTCCACTGACATTTTAATTATTGAAGATGATTCATTTCATTTATTCTTGCGGCACCACAACGTCGTGGTTTAATTTTCTCTAAAATAGCATCTGATTTAGAGCAAAGAGAAAGTCAAATATACGCACTCTAAGACCGATGAGCAATCGTAAAATGAACGGAGATGTAATGTTTTATGTTCCCGTCCAAATAGATAACCAAGTTATTCAAACTCACTATGAAGCTATGCATCATCCAGGGTCAACTAAATGTTATGAACATCTTAAAAAATTGTGTTGGTCTCCAAACGTAAGAAACAAGATTACATCGAGATTTTACATATAGACTTATTCACTTTATGCTCGCTACACACCATCGTCGTTTTACTCCGCGTTCGTCGAACAGCGTTGTATGAATGACATTCAGACAAAGCTTTTCGACGAACGACGTACGCCATTGTAGCCTACACATTATCGTCGTTTAGTTCGCGTAGTACAATGGATGAAGCTTCATTACTGGCAGTGGCGGCGGCTCTTGCTGTAAAAAGTTGTAAAAAAAAGAAACGTGTGTGGTGCAAACATTGGTTATTGAAACGAAGTGAATTTTCGCATGTGAATCTGTTAAATGAACTGATATTAGAGCCCGACGACTGGAGAAATTATTTGAGAATGGATGAAGATTGTTACCAGGAACTTTTAAACATGGTGACTCCTTTCATTCAAAAGCAAGATACCAACTTGCGGAATCTATTTCTCCACACGAGCGACTTTCAGCCACTCTACGTTTTCTTGCAACGGGAAGAAGCTACAGTGACTTAAAATTTTCTGTTATTATTTCTCCGCAAGCGTTAAGTTATATTATTCCAGATACGTGTGCTGCTATAATAAAAACACTAGGTGATTACACAAAAGTAAGTGAAACAAGTTTCATAACAAAATAAAAAGCCTTTATTCGAGTGAATGACGTTTCCGCGCAAGCAAAATTACACAGGCATTGAAAGCTTATGGAATATTCTCAATTATCATAGAAGAACTAGTACTAAGATTTCCCAACTCAGCCTGATACAGAATATCCATTATAAATTTTTCTGCTACTATTTTTGTTTTGGGTTGTTTCTTCAACTTCATTGCAATATTTTTGCCTATAATCTCAAATTCAGCGTCAACTTTTTCTGTATTAAGCCTCTTTTGGACTTTCAACAAAACAGCTTCATGTATACTCTGTTGTGGTGCTCGTTTTGTACCTCGACGCGAACTTGTACCAGAAGTAGATGCTCGCCTGGTTCAGGAGTAGAGAATGTTTCTGTTGAAGAAGAATTATTATCGAAATTTCCTATAGACAACTTCAGACCTCTACAAGTACGAGGAAAAAGTCATTTTTCTTATAGTCAACGGTTTCACTAAATTTGTAAAGCTATATACGGTATCCACAACACAGACAAAAGAAACTATCTGCTTAGAAACATATTTCTCTGTATATAGTAGACCAAGTAAAATAATATCTGATCGGGGCACAAGTTTTACCTCTAATGATTTTGCAAAATTTTTAGAAGACAAAAATATACAGCATGTTGGTGTAACTACCTTATCCACAATCTTCTCCACCCAGACCCTGAAACCACAAGTATTTGACGTAAGAAAATAAGTAAAGTAGAATATGCATTAAATACTACGCCAAGTATGTTGTTATTTGGCTTGAATCGCTTTGCGACAGAAGTTTGAAAAATCTTCAAGATAAGGTGCAAAATGTTGACATTCGAAATTTAAGTAAGACCACAAATAGGGTTTTAGATTTAGATTACTGAAAATCGAATGTATAATAAAATTTATTTTGATAAGAACATAAGCCATCCAGCAATTATGAAAAAGGTGATTATGTTGTTGAAGTGTTAAACAGTGACCGGTACATTATAAAAATTATTATTGGTGTATAATTAGCTAGGATACTGTACAAATGAGTTTGCTCTCTAGCTAACATAAAACCATATGCTGCACAATTTGTTAATGCAGTTGAAAATAGGTACGAGAAACTAGTTCTTAAAGCCTTATTCGATGTTTCTTCTGGCACAACTAAAATTTTTATTCTATATGCTATTGTTTAATCACACCATTTGTTTTATATTCAATATTATTAAGAATCGTCTAAGGTAAATCTATCTAAAAATCGTAATACCCAACGTTCTAGGGCGCGGCTATATGGCCGCGGTGGTAAAATAAATGAATTTTCTATTCTATTCTATTCTAAATGCTTCACACACTTAAAATTATGGGAAACTTTGTTGAATGTATACAAAAAGATAGTATTTGAGTTGTTTTACATGATAATTGATCCCATAGCATAGTACATATTGTGAAAACCACTTAAATGTATAATGTCTGCGTACGTAAAATTTTGTGTTTTGGTCTTAAAATCTAATGGAAATGCAAGTGTTTAAGTTACTTTTGTAATTCAGGTTTTAATATGAGTTACGTAAGATTATGACTAGATTACATTATATACTTATTATGGTCAATTTTCGCTTGATTTTTCGATAAATTTGTTTAAAATGTCCAGCTGAAACGTCAGATTACAATAAAAGACACATCTCTTTTCTCTCAGCACACCAACACTATTAAGCAAGAAACGAATGAGATATAAACCATTGACAAAAAGGTAAAGTTATTTTAAAAATTAATCATTTTCAGTATTTTGTTCAGTAAGGTATCTAAATTTTTAGCCATTGGATAGATAATAAAATTATCTTAAACTGGTAGAAACTTATTTTACCATAAGATTAATAGTTTTGGCGGTAGAGCATGATCAATACATTTTTTTTAAATTTTGATAGAGGACTCTCTGGAAGTTACATGGGACAGAATGGAACTGAGCAGACCGCCTTCCCTAGTAGTTGTGTAAGTGCGCTTGGCTGGTTCACGGCTTGTTATTAGTCCGGGGGCTTTGGGCTGATGATATCGAATCTAGCTGCCTACAGATTCGGACTCCGGCTGCACGTACACACATGCAATTATCACTCAGCTGAGAGGTATTGAGCCTAAAATGGTAAGGTTACTTTGTAATCAAAACTATTTTATTATTTTGTTAAGTACGGTATATAGGAAGTTTAGCCTTTGCAAAGTTAAGGGACCAAGCTTTAAATTACTAGAAGACTATTTTCCTGTATGGATAGTAGTTTAGGCTGTATAGCATATATAAAGTCAATGTTTAGCACTTTTCCATAAGTATCAACAGACTCACAACGCATACATATAGATTTCTGTTTCATGGCTTGGGAAGTATTCTCGAGGGTTTTGGCAAGGCCCATAGTGAAATGTGATCCCACTCAGTAAATATTAACCGACAAGATTAAAGGCTGAACCACTATAGAAGTAAACGTAAGTACATTTACTTACGTAAAGCGAACGCGCCCTTTAATTTAACAGTCGTACACAAATTAACTTTAACTCGTGTGAGGGGAACTTTCGTTAAATTTAAAAGTCAAATTGCAGTCAGTAAAGGTGTGGTAAGAATCGCTCATTCCGTAAGAACGCGATGTGTCAAACAGTTAATTTATTACTAAATGATTAAAAGTGCAATGTAAAACTTAAAATGGAATAAAAATGGTACTGTGAATTGATAGAAAGCACAAATCTTCAATTAAATCAACTTCCAATTGTTAATTTTTTATACTTTTACCACCTTTTAAAATTTAACACATAAAATGTCATTCGGGCACTGCGAATTAATAGAAGGCACAAATCTTCAATTACATCAGCTTCCATTTGTTAGTTTTTTAACTTTTACCACTTTTCAAAATTGAAAACATTAAATATCAAGATAATAACTCATTCCGTACGAGATATATATTTAGGCTAAAAGTATCAATTTTTCGTAAGTTAACCTCAGTCTCGTTCAATTTCGTACAGTTATTTACGTCTATTGTGGTTCAGCCTTAACTAACAAGTCTTGGCTAACTTCAGCGAAGCGCGGAACGAACAGTGAAATGAACCAACACAATTTTTTTCATTTTTTTGCTCATTTTCGTTTGTAAACTGACGTTGAACGAAGCAATTTTTATTGTTTGTTTTCAGCTGAGGAAACTGCTATTTCTTGAATGAAAAGAATGTATGAGTGGTAGATTGGATGGATTGATGGACTGATGCAGGGAAGAACTCAATTTTTGCTAGAAGTTTATTGGATATTTTTTCTTTAGTATTTGTATGCATTATGGCCGTCAACGGGTGCTTGGGGTAAGTGAAAGAAGTTTCATAACAAAATAAAAAGCCTTTATTCGAGCGAATGACGTTTCCACGCAAGAAAAATTACACAGGCATTGAAAGCTTATGGAATATTCTCAATTATCATAGAAGAACTAGTACTAAGATTTCCCAACTCAGCCTGATACATAATATCCATTATACATTTTTCTGCTACTATTTTTTGTTTTGGGTAGTTTCTTCAACTTTATTGCAATATTTTTGCCTATAATCTCAAATTCATCGTCAACTTTTTCTGTATTAAGCCTCTTTTGGACTTGCAATAAAACAGCTTCATGTATACTCTGTTTTGGTGCTCATTTTGGAGCTCGACGCGAACTTGTACCAGAAGTAGATGCTCGCCTGGTTCAGGAGTAGAGAATGTTTCTGTTGAAGAAGAATTATTATCGAATTTTCCTATAGGTTCATTTAAACTTAAATTGTCGTCCTCGAATAACTCCTCTTCTTGCAAATATATCTGAAAATATCAATAGTTTTATTATCAGAGAATTGTAATACTTTTATTGTATTCTTATTTTTCTGCTCCCTAGAACAGAGGCTGAATGGAGTAATATTGCCAACGAATTTTATGATTGGTGCAACTTTCCCAATTCCTTAGGAGCAGTAGACGGGAAAGATGTGAGGATCACCCCACCCAAAGGAAGTGGATCATATTTCTATAATTATACTAGTCATAGTCATATAATAGTCTAGTATTACTTGCCATTTGCAATGCGAATTATGAATTTATTTATTGTGACTTTGGAACAAATGGACGAATATCTGATGGCGGTGTTATTGAAAACACCATATTTTATGAAAAACTTAAAGAACATTCTTTGAATATACCACCTGCAAGTGCTCCTGAAAACAGTAATTCTATACTACCTTTTGTATTTGTTGGAGACGACGCTTTCGCTCTTAGAAATGATTTTTTGAAACCATTTTCGCAGAAAGGGCTAACGCATGAAAGGCAAATTTTCAATTATCGATTGTCTCGAGCTCGCCGTGTCATAGAAAATTCCTTTGGAATACTAGCGAATCGTTTTCGAGTTTTCCATACAGCTATAAATTTAGAATTGAGAAATATTGACAAGGTTGTACTAGCATATTGTTATCTCCACAACTATTTACGGAAAAAATCTACTGAACCTTATACTACACCATCTTGCCATGATCACGAAAATCATGAAACAGGAGAAATTACTCTTGGCTTAAGAACAGGAGCACTATGAATTGTTTGCAAAATGGACCTAACAGACATTTTAGCAATGAAGCAAAAAAAGATCAAGATGATTATTTAAAATATTTTAATAATGAAGGAGCTGTTCCATGGCAGAACAAATTTATATAATTTTATATATAATAACTTTTATCTTTATTTTTTACAACAAGTGAGAATTTAACAAACAATTAAGTTTTGTAAAAAGAAGTAAAAATAAATAAGTTTTAAATACTACAAATGCTAATTTTATATTACCCAAGTTCTTAAGTTCAATACCTTTTTTTTATAGGAGAAGGAGACAAAATTAAAATACATTTCAACTGACATTGGCAGCTACTCGTAGCTAGTTTACAGTTGATTTCAATAAAAGTTACCCCCTCCTACAAACACTCTCTATTGTACAACTGCTTAATTTACTGTAAACATATATATGTACCTGTTCCGCAATATTTTCATCTAAAGTGTTGGAGCTTTTCCTCGGTATTTCTTGATCTTTTAGAAACATCAGATCATTATAATACCATAATTTTGGTTTGTACACGTTATCAGTGCCTTGTCGTGATTTTTTAGACTTTTCAACGTTTTTATATTCATTTCTGAAATTTTTTCTTGGTGAGTCTATCTTTTTCACTACAGTATCTTTTGTTGCATCAGAAACGGTGTTTTTTAATTTTTTCACTAAAACTTCATACGCCTGATTTCTTGCATCACGATTACTGTATTCACTACTCTTAATTTTCCACAAACACGGTTTGCTTTTATAAAGCTGAATAAATTCTAACAGAAATTCTTGTGAAAAATTTCTTAGATCAGCCATTTCGGGTTTTTATACCCTAGATGAAATCTAAAGGGGTATACTAAGTTTGTCATTCCGTTTGTAACACCTCGAAATAATGATTGTAGAGCAAAATGGATTGGACACCCACGCATAATATTAAAAGTTATTTTAATTTTTGCATGTCCGTCCGTCCGTCCGTCTGTCCGTCCGTCTGTCCGTCCGTCCGTCCGTGCGCACGATAACTCGAGAATGCGTACACTTAGAGAGCTGAAATTTTGTACACAGACTTTAAAAAAAAAGTAAAATTAAGTTCGAAAATGAGACAAATCGGGCAACTCCTTCGTGGGGTTGCCATACAAAAATTTCGTTTTCCGTTATATATTTGAACACTGCCTGAGAACGAGTCGCCCTAGAGAGCTGAAATTTGGTACGTGGTGTTTTCATTGTACTAGCAAACAAAATTTCAAAAATAAACTAAATCGGGCAACCCATTCTTGGTGTTGCCATATAAAAAATTAGGTTTTTTATGTATACTGTGAAAACGATCAGTCCAAGACATTTTTATTATACTAAAAACTTCTTCAGAATATGAAATCCTATAAAATTGGTTATAATTATTTTTTCTGTCCCACGAACCGTTCTAGAAATATATGCGAAAAACCACTGCAAAAATCAAAATTTCTCAAATGGGTACCCATACGAAATTTCATACGGACATTCATCTAGGGTATCATAAGAATTGGTCTTAGACCAATTCTAGCTTTTTCACTTGTTATTTTCAATTTACGTTACTCCACTGTTTAACGACGAACGATGACGCACTTTTTGCATCCACACTATCGTCGTACAACGTACAGCGAACGGCGTACGGAGAAAAATCAAACCCGATTTGATTTTCTATTTTCTATCGTCGTTCGTCGCACAGCGTTGTCTGAACGTCTTTCATACAACGCTGTTCGACGAACGCGGAGTAAAACGACGATGGTGTGTAGCGGGCATTAGTGAAGTTATTTTCATTCATTAAAATAACAAATTTAACATTTTATGAATAGTTTTAGACCAACAATTTTTAATTTGTTTGATTTTTACATGGCTTGTATCCACTTGCAATTTTTACGTAAAAGAACTAGTATCATAAATTCCAAAAATTCTTACACGATAGTCATAGCAGTTGTGGTTTTTATTGAACCATTCTGAGTTATATTCATCCGTTTGGTGGATACATTTTTATACCCTAGATGAAATCTATAGGATATACTAAGTTTGTCATTCCGTTTGTAACACCTCGAAATAATGATGGTAGAGCAAAATGGATTGGACACCCCCGCATTAAATTAAAACATATTTTGATTTTTGCATGTCCGTCCGTCCGTGCGCACGATAACTCGAGAACGCGTTCAGTTAGAAAGCTGAAATTTTGTGCACGAACTTTTAAAAAAAATTAAAATTAAGTTCGAAAATGGGACAAATCGGGCAACTCCTTCGTGGAGTTGCCATACAAAATTTTCGTTTTCCACTATATATTTGGACACTGCCTGAGAACGCATCGATAGAGAGCTGAAATTTAGTACATGGTGTTTCCATTATACTAGCACATAAAATTTCGGGCAACTCCTTGGTGGTGCCATATTAAAATTATTTTTTTTACGTATACTGTGAAAACGATCAGTCCAAGAATTTTTATTGTACTAAGAACTTCTTCAGAATACGAAATCCTACAAAATTGGTTATAATAATTTTTTCTGTCCGACCAACCGTTCTAGAAATATATGCGAAAGACCACTTCAAAAATCAAACTTCCACAGAAGGGTGACAATACGAAATTTCATACGGGCTTTCATCAGGGTATCAGAGGAATTGGTCTTAGACCAATTCTAGCTGTTTTACTTGTTTAATAATGTATTGCTGAAAATTGTCAATTATTGGCGTGGTTCTAAAATGCTTTCGAATATTTTTTTGTGTAATTTACATTTATTGTAAAAATTTCGGTTTGGTGAAATTAAGCCCTTATCAATTGAACACTTGTCATATTGCTTCCGTTTAATTAAAATTGAACTAACACCTGTATTTAAGCTGTGGTCCTGCTTCAGAATGTGGACACACTCAGAGCAAGGGATTTTTAAAATTTTCATGGCTTGAAGAAAGCAATATCCAATAAAATATCTTCATTCGTTCCGGAAATTCCATTGTTCTTTTCATATGGGATAAAAGGACCATCATTCTGATCTTCGACCATGCTTAGGCATGAATCTTGATCTTTGAGTTTAATTTTTTTCGTGTTTATTTAGAAATTTTACAATTTTCCAACTTCCATTCTGGAGTACTAAGGACAGAATTTAAGAGATCATTTCTGACACTTTTAAATAAAACGCAAAGATTTTTATGTCAATAAAGAGGAAAAAATTATTCTCTGGTGAAACGTTGCACAAACTCTAAAGTTTCCTATTAATTGGAGATTGATTACAAACTATTGCTCTTGAGTACATGAAATGGCATCTTATTGCAAACAGCAATGCATTTTTTTAATTCCAGTTGCAAAATATCTACTGGAATAGCACTTGGACACGCAACATAATGCAACACTTGTTTGAATTTTCCAGCAATATAAAATCATAAAAACACAAACTGATTTAGCGCTATC
The DNA here is from genome assembly GCA_963930735.1 of Dioctria linearis. Classification (NCBI taxonomy): domain Eukaryota; kingdom Metazoa; phylum Arthropoda; class Insecta; order Diptera; family Asilidae; genus Dioctria; species Dioctria linearis. Next base: position 210,263,650 of record OZ005740.1, read on the forward strand.
TGTTGTCCTTTTTCCATCACCGTAATTGACAAACCCGTCTATTTTATCCTAAGCCTTGTTATAATTTAATTGCTTTGGGATACTCATTTCGTCAAAACAAAGCGCAACCTCCCATTCTCTTTCCGACAGTACTTTGATTTGGTCTACAATTTCCTGCAGTAAAATCGAATGAAAGTCTGGCGGTATAGCCTTAGTTTTAATCCAGATATGTAGTGATGATACACAGGGAAGTCGGAGATTAATAATATCTCTTAAAAAATTGTATCCTGTAGATGAACGAAAATAAACATACTGACATAAAATCATTTCTTGTTCTGATAATGAAGTAAGTCATATATTTCATGCATTGACAACCTACTCTAGCTCCATCAAGTTGGGCGCTAAATTTTTACTTTTTAATTTTTTATTTTTATTGTACATATCGAATGTTGGTCGATTCTTGGCTTAATTTAAACGTTTGTTGGATAACAGTTTTTCAAAAATCTAGAAAGAAGTCTTCAAGTTAACCAACTTTTACTTTTTTTTTTTTTTTGCACATGTCGATTGTTGTCAATTCATGAAATATATGACTTTTAATTAATTATCATGTTGGTGTTATTGCAGCTTCAAAATTCGAATTTGGCCACGGTACAGAGATACATGCTATTCTCATTACAAACCACGTTCCGCCATTTGTATCTGAATGTATAGGAAAGTACGGTACAGAGAACACAATATTCTCTCACATCTCTCTGTCTTTTCAATAGAAATGTATATTGCGTAGACATTTGACATAACTCAGCACTTCACGAAAAGTCTAGGCACTTCATGAAAAGTAGGCAGATAGTGTAGCGCGCCGCACCGTGTATGTTTGTGTATATGGGTGTGTTTATGTGTGGGTGGGTGTGGGTGTATATGTCGCAGGGCTGCGTCAAAACCCTCGAGAATACTTCCCAAGCCATGAAACAGAGATCGGTATGTATGCGTTGTGAGACCGTTTTCTAAAATGTTCTATATTGATACTTATCGAAAAGTGCCAAACATTGACTTTATATAGGCTATAAGGCTAGATTACTATCCATACAGGAAAATAAAGCTTGGCTCCTTACATTCCCAAAGGCTAAGCTTCCTATATAACTTAATTAACAAAATAATAAAATAGTTTTGATTACAAAGAAACCTTACCATTTTACGCTCAATACCTCTCAGCTGAGTGATAACTGCATGTGTGTATGAGCAGCCAGAGTCCGTATCTGTAGGCAGCTATATTCGATATCATCAGCCCACGGCGTGCCATGACGGCACAGAGAAATTACAATGATTACTCAGCTGAGAATTTTGGTTTGAGGAATCGTAGTCATTTGGTTAAAATAATTTTGAATTAGGAAATTTTTATTTCGGTTCGGAAGATAAGACAGCAAGCATAAGATTAACAGATCACCATTTTTCTGTATGAATAGTAGGTTAGGGCGGAGGAGCTATTCAAATCAAACTTTTGTAACTTTTACATAAGAACACTGCAAATATTTTAGAATGTAAGGACTCCGTTGGGCCTCGAATGTGGTACGGAGGGAGTCTGTTTCATGGCTTGTGAAGTTATTCTCGAGGGTTTTGCCTGAGTGCGACCTCTTCCTTCACCACACATCTCCTTCTCCTAGTGTTTGGTTATATCGGGTGGTATTACATTATCGGCGTAAAGGCTTTTAGCATTTCATGAATTGACTAAAAATTTCAGACACATAATGTAAAAAGTGGCTAAGTCAAAACCGGTACAGTATCTGCCTACTTTCATGAAGTGTCTAGACTTTTCGTGAAGTGCTGAGTTATATGTGTCAAAATTTTAATGGGAATACCTTGTCTTCTATATACCTTTGAATTTGGCCCATATCAGCTACAGCTTCATGTGTAGCTTAGATAAATTAGTTTTGCAATTAGCGAAGAATTGAGGGACCAGCAAACGATTTTATTAATAAAAACGAGTCCAACAAACGATTACGCATTGACTGAGCTGGTTATAAATTAAATTACATTAAAAATAAGATTTTGTTCAAGAAAGAATTTTTTGGGATTCTCCGGTATATAGCAAAAGCTAAAAAATGGGCTAATTTGTTAGTTCATCAGACAACTGATTAATTTTTGGTGACAAGTTTCAAGTCTTGGTTTAAACCGGTCCCCAAATAGCGAAATTGGGTGATTTGAAAAAAACAAATGAAAAAAATGAAAAAAAGAAGAAAGAAATGAAGAGTTTGAGCAAAACAGAAAAAACAATTTTTTTATTTGTTAAAAAAATTTAAAAATTTTTTTAGAGAAACAGATTCATTCGAAGCGAATCGAACCTGTATACGCCACGCAGTGCAGCTTGGTTTTCTGCCTGCTGCAGACGCTTGAAAATAGATCAAACTGATCTCTTCTCATATAAACTCGGAATGAATTCTGGGTGTGAATTATATGAGGAAAAAACACTCCTATACAAGCCCAGGAGGAAAAATAAATAAAACTTGTCACCAAAAATTAATGAGTTGCATGATGAAATAACAAATTAGAACATTTTTTAGCTTTTGCTATATACCGGAGAATCCCAAAAAATTCTTTCTTGAACAAAATTAAGTTTAACCCGGTAAAAAGTCCAAAAGAGTAATATTTTTATTTATTAAAAATAAGGTTTTTCCGGGTAACTAGATGACGAATTTTCCTTTTAGATTTTCGAAAAAAATTTATAATATTATCCAACAAACGTTTAAATTAAGCCAACAATCACCAACAATCGATATGTGCAATAAAAAATTAAAAAGTAAAAGTTGAACGGCCAACTGGATGGAGCTCGTGCGTTGACCTATATTGTAGCAATAATTGATATTGTGACAGAATCCCTAAAATGGTTAATCGAAATTAGCCAAAACAATTTAAAAAAAACCCACAAAAGACAACTACGACAAATATCCCGAAGAAACCACCACCAGTGAACTTACCTGAAAATTAAGGTTATCCTGTCGACTTCTTCAGTGCAGCGTTCAGAGTAGCAAAAATGATAAAAATCGAGAATTAGAAATCTGATACAGAACATCCTGATTCGTAACTATCGGACCCTCTGGAAAGTCATTTTTCCCCTGAAAAGAGACATCAGAAACGAAAAGAAAGAAAAAACGGGCTCTCGGTTCTTCCGTTGTTCTTAAATGAAGAAAAGCAAGTGCGGACATCATTTTTTTTGAAGAGTTATATTAGGAGTAAATAAGTCAGAATTTCTGTAAATAATAAAAATAAATAAAAAGACTTGAAATCGCGGAGTTTTAAAACTCGTTGCTCTAGGGCTGGTCGTGGTGAGTAAGGTGTGACAAATATTAATTATTTTAGAATGCCAGTGCCAAATATCTTCTGAATAGAGCGATATGAGTTTGGCTCCACTGGAAGGCCGGAGGATAGCGAAAAATCGGTGGCACCATCCTGGAGTTGAACACCATAAAGTCGGAGTCTACAAAAAGACTTTTGCGCCTAGTTGGAAGTGGGCAGACACCGAAGATTTAACAGTATTTAAAATTGTGCCAAAGTAGTGACATAAATTGAAAAAATCTAAACTCATCGCCGTTCGTCGGGTGACTTATCGAGGAGCCCCAAAGCTCTCGAGGAACTCCCTTCCCCTCTCAAGCAAGAAAGCTTTCGCTAACACAAACTCGACAGACCACACATACCAACGCGCGCTGATATCGCAAATATTCTTCTTTATTTTGTCTGGTGTGTGGTACTTATCAGATTTAGATCCGCCATCTTTATAAATCCGAGCAGAATTTCCCTGTGTTGGTGTCTGCCATACGTTATCCCACGTCGAATTCTCGGCTTGCTGAAAAGCACCCAGCCATTGCCTTCTTTATGCTCCAGGCCGTGACATCGAATTATTTGAATATATTAGAGTGGTACGATTTCGTACTTCTCTTAGCATTTGTTCTTACGGAAAAATGCATTACTTTCAACTTCAACCTTCTGCACAATGTAGATAAGCCTCCGTACTAAAAGTTTTATTCAGGAATTATGTTATTTAATTCCTTGTGCATTTACCAGCATAAAAATCTAAGTACTTTCTTTAAGGAAATTGTTTATATTTTATTACTCAAACATAACACTACACATAAAAATGAGAAAAAGCGTTGAATTCTTTTGCCTTCATACCACAAATCACATTAGAAAGCAATCAGAGCTTTGTGCTTGCCTATTGAGTTATATGAAAAAAATAAGTCTTTCAATTTTTAACACACAGTAACTTCTTTAGTATAATAAAAATAAAAAGACAACGTTAACCATTTTTTTACATTATCCCGTAATGCTTCTATCAATTTAAAAATATTTCCCTCCTTCCATATTATATAATTCAGTTTTTTCATTTCAAACATGACTCAAAGTAGTTTTTAACCAATGAATCGGCAGAGGTACACATTCGCCTCATGTTTTCACAAGCTGCGCTTGCACACTGCGCTGTGAATCGAACGGACGGCAACGGTTTTCTGTGTTTAACTCTTCACAACTTTTAAATTATAATTCAAAAGTATTTCAAATATTAGCCTATTTTATAGGCGAATTTGTTGCCTTTATGGTAGTATAATTTATACTTTAGGTTTTTATTCATTTTCAAAAGAAAATCAGTTTCAAACAAAAGGAGATCTAATTTAAGAACTATTTGCTCCCACGTTGAAGTGAGCTTTCATTTCTCTGTGAGAAAACACACAGAAAAATGAAAGCCGGTATGAAGACAACAGAATTCAACGCATTTTCTCATTTTTATGTGTAGTGTTATGTTTGAGTAATAAAATATAAACAATTTTCTTAAAGATAGTATTTAGATTTTTATGCTGGTATATACAAAAGGAATTATATAACATAATTCCTGAATAAAACTTTTAGTACGGAGGCTTATTTACATTGTGCAGAAGGTTGAAGTTGAAAGTAATGCATTTTTCCATAAGAACAAATGCTAAGAGAAGGGCGAAATCGTACCACTCTAATACTTTTGCAAGTAGCAAAATCGTTTTGTGTCACGGCCTGGAACATAAAGACGGCAATGACCCAGCGTAACGGCAAATCAAAGTAACGCCATCTCGGCCCGGTACCCTTTGGCAAACGGCGTCAAAACGAGCTACCATAAATATAGCCTCACATAATTAACCACACTAAAATCGATCACCTTTCCTCGTAAGAGGAATTAAAGAGAAACTGCACGCACGACGAGAATTAATTATTTTCAACTTTTGCCAAACTGCTGGTTATAAGTGTCAATCAGCACACGTCACGGTTGTGGCAGAACTCAATTCGCACTAACCAATTATTCAGCTTCCACCAGCTCCATTCACCTCACCCATTCAAGTGAAAGAGCTGCGAACGCTCAGAGTGGGATCTATCGTGCAAAAGTCTATTCGTTCCACAGACGGCTTTCGGCAAAAGCTCCTATTTCTCACCACAGCCCAGCTGTTACCATCACTTTCAGACCGGCTTTGGTCTCTGGATACACGACCCACTGACCTACTTTCGTGCGCGCTCTCACCAAGCTGTTGCTGCTCCAACATTATTGCAACAGATCACCATCCAAAGTAAAAATCTCCCTCTCAACTTATATGAAGCCAATCATCAACTGAGGGTAACGCAAAACCTGTAGCAATATGGTAATGATAGCGCATGAAAGTCCATTACATGGGATTAATTGATTAGAAACAAAGAAAATATCTAAAAAGTAAAAAATAGGCATATCTGTCTATCTCTTATATACATATGATTCTCTGTTGTAAAAGTATCGACCGTTTGGCGCATTTAAAGCCTGAGTTACAAAGAGACGTGGTCGTTAAACCCATCCAAAGTTAAAATGTATAAAAAAGGGCACAGGTACAATGTTCTACTAATGGCCAGTTTCACAGTCGAGTTTAAACCAAGGTTTAGTTTAAACCACCCTCCAAGTTTAAACGTTGTTTAAACCAAATCGGGATTCACAGTGCAGTCGTTTAGTAACGTTGGTAGTACTGATTAAATTGTGAACTAAATTAGTTATCGCCACCATTGTGAAGCAATTTTACTATCAATCAATCTGTCAATCGGAAAAAGTATCAGAAATAAAAAATAAAAAATATGTAGTTATATTTGCTAGTTTTAAATATGCCAACATTCAAAAAGGATGTAAATTTTAGCATAAGTGAAGTTGAGCTATTGCCTTCACTAATGCATAAAAAAAAGATATAAAATAGAGCGCAAGAAAACGGACAAGAATAGATTCAAAGACAAAGTAACAAAGTTCTTTACTTAAACGGAACCTAGCATAAAAATCAACGTCGTCCCACTAATTAAAATGATTTGGCCGATTTCTAATTACTCTCAGTCGTCGACAGAGTTGTAAATTTAACTCAAAAAAATCTTCTTCATCACTAGAAATGTCTAAATCTAAATCCATGATGAAATTATTTTCTTGATACAAAAAAAGCAATGCTACTGTCAAAAGAAAATTATCTTGAGTTTAAACCGAGTGAGGGCACGGTTTAAACTCTAGTTTAAACCGGAGTTTAAGCCAAACTGTGAAACCCATTCGTCGAGTTTAAACTAAATATTTGGTTTAAACTCAGACTGTGAAACTGGCCATAAGGATATTGCTGACATTTGTCGCGTTGCTTAAAGTTGAAAATATTTAAACTTGAAACGCTCAGACAGATTGAATTTAGGCAATTTTTTTTTTGCGGAAAATTGAAATTGTGAGTGAAAATAGAAAGAATTAAATAATACTCTTCAGTATTTAATTACTAGTTAATTTAATTATTCGCAATTTAATGAATTTATTTAATTTAACACCTGCTAGAGTGTCATCATTGGAACAGCAAAAGCAAGTCACTGCGTCCCCTTTAGCAACATAATTCGTGAACGCATCTCGCAACAGCGTCACATTGTAGCGCAGGCTTCAAGCAATCAGCTAGCACAGCAGATTACAATTCATGTGCACACTATTTAATCAATCTTTACATCACTCTCCTCATAACAATCTCACAGTGCTATGCAAAGCATTAGCATGCTATTGCTAACTTTTTCCATGCCCATCTTCACCTCATGCCATGGCAAAGCAAATTGTGTGTGCTGCGACTGCCTCAGTCTGTCTGGTCTCTGCTAGTTGGTTAGTCAGAGCTCAGAACAGATCAAAAGTACCTCACGCACATTATATTTATACAGTAGACCAGCTTAGTATACCCTACTGAAAAGTGAATTTTAGAATTGTAATTAAAAAAAAAGGTCAATATTTCTCCCATAAGAGGGAATCATTAAGTATGATACGGAAGTATGCGCAATCTACGGGAAGAAGTATTCGATTTATATAAGTATATAAGTATATAAGTAAGTATATATAAGTACACATCTCCGCAAACTACAAATGTATTGTTCCATAAACTAAACAGCTGTTTGACCGTAAAGTGGTGTTCGTTCATAGAGCAATGCCATATGGAGAGTGTAATATGCAAAATGGCTGTAATAATGTTTGTGGCAGTTTGACAGTTCTACTAAGCAGAATAATGGAAGTAGCACTTCGTTCGAGGTAAGTATCAATTTAAAAAAAATTAAATATACATCTAATTAAAATTACGGATAGCACCCAGGAAAAAAGGATTTTAGTAAGAAACTATCTGAACACAAAGACTTCGAATATCTAAACAAAGCTAAGATATTAATTTTAGGTTATGTATATATGAGACATAATTTTAAACATTTTTCTAAAATTTTATTTCTAGAGGTTTCTCAAAGGTTGTTTGCTGTGTGGTAAATTGAAACAACATTTGTTGAGTCAGGTTGTTCCTGAAGAATGCAGTAAAAAACACATTATGGTTACACACTGCTAATAATAAATTTTTTAAACTGATATTCAGAAAACATAAATTTTGTAAATTCATTACAGATTGCATGATAAACACGTTGAAATTGCTCAAGTTTTTAAAAATTTCTCGAACGAAGAAAAAACTACCAAACCATGTCAAATAGTTTGGATAGTTTGAACAGTTCACTTTGATTATGCCAAATTAACGTGTCGACTTTGAAGATTTTTATAATTGTAAGACAGGAGGTAAAGTATATAATGGGATGTCCTTGCTCAGCTGGAATAGGAGTAAATATGTTCATTTCTACATTTGTAAAGTATATTTCCTCTTCTTTCTTCTATTCTTTATAATTTTAGGCTCCAGGCTCGAAAGACTACGAATTCTATGGCATGTACGAATTGAGATTTGCATAAGCCAAAACGTCTTGTCTCCCCTATATAAAGATTTTTACTCTGAATAAATTGAAGCAGCCTGTCTATAACTAATTGAAAGATCAGCTTTGTATTTTTATATATTTCTAGTAGTAGTCAATTCTTGATAAATTTGTACAAGTAAATAAATAAGGAATTTTTCTAAATAGACATCGGTGTCGGCTATAGCACATCTTAAAGAAAATCATTGGGTAACATGTGGTGACCTTCAGCAAGTTAACTTGACTACCTTACAAATTTATTTCGAAAAAAAAACTAGGTGGAACGCTCTATCAAATTTGCCGAGGAGTTGAAAATTGTGTCATACATAGTATATGAGCAAGTATGCCAAACATGCCTATTATGATGATACTATGTTTTACACCGCATCTTCCAGGTAAGAAAATCAGTGTGAGCAGAAGTCAATTATAGAATCAGATTCACCGAGTTTAATGAACTAGAAAAGTTTTTAAAGTAATTAACCACTGAAGGTCACTCAGGTCTAACGAATATGAATAGAAACCTCCAAGTTTATGGGACATGAAATTTGTGATCATTTCACAAGGTCAGTTTCCCTTCCTGGCGGTACATCTGATCTGAAGGCAAATTAAGAAAACTATAATGGACATTGTGGGCTGCTCGCTATTGAAGCATCCACCTGCATGGATTGTGATGACGGTCTTCTGATATTTTCTGTTGTGGTGCGGACGGAAGAATTGCTAATTTAAAACGCGCACTTTCTTCATATAAAAACTATATTTACTATTTTACTTCTAGTTTACTCACTATATGACTTGACAAATTTTATTGAAGTTACTGAATCTATTTCATAGCGTCCGCACCTGACGAGAGGAGAAACACATCTCATTTTACCTTTTGCTTCCAGTAGTGTCATCGTGCAGGGTTAAAACGCACTCGTGGTTTCATGTATATAATGTCGTACAAAGATCACTACAGACATAATGAAGTCGTTGAATATTCCCCCAAAAAATTAGTATACGGTGTCTCAGTGAGTAGTGATTTCATTTAGATCAACTTACAATCTTAAATGCATACAGCTTTCAACGATATCGTAGATTTCGTGGAAGAGGAAATGAAATATGTTTATGGAGCTCCAATGTACCTCAATGTTAATCGACTGTGATAAATGCTCGTAGAGTTTACTTTCCGAGGTGACAGAAATGCTTATTTATGTGTTACATGAGATAAATAAGTGATTTGACTTCTCCGCCCTAAACTACTGTAACTAGCTTTCTTATATTCCGAACCGAAATAAAATTTTTATAGCTTTCATAACAACATTTTTTAAAAAAAATTATCTGAACCAAATGACTACGATTCCTCAAACAAAAACTCTCATCTGAGTAATCATTGTATAGCCGGACTCCGGCTGCACATACACTGCAAACTGGAATTATTACTCAGCTGAGAGTGAGAGAGCGATAAATGATAAGGTTAGTTTGTAATCAAAACTAATTTTGTTCCGTCGCGGAACAAAAATAAACTATAAAATTAAAACTAACACTTACAGTTTGATAATAATAACAAGTATTTCCCACGAAGACAATATACTCGAAGATCCCTCGATGCTATCAGCAACATAATCTAAAATAAAAACAAAAAAACAAGCATCAGTCACAACATAAATAATTATAAAAGTCTCAAATCATTTCATGATCTGAGACTTTTAACCAAAACACAAACTTAACTCCAAAAGGGAATCCAATCCTATAGTACTGCGCAGGTTCATCTATGTCTTCAGCTAAAATTAAAAAAAGGAAAACATATAATATAAACATTCAAAATGTAAAGACTTACCTATAACCAAGCAGCTGCCACCAAGTCGTTCGACATTTCCAAAGTGGCAGCTCTCAGTACATAGTAAATTATTCTCATTAAACTATGATGACGTGACTGGGTGACTAAATATATTAAATCTCACAAACGACGCAGGCGTCATGGAAACGGTACCGGCAAACACAATTCCTATTGTGTTTCTGCCTATAAATAGCGAGGTACTGGAAGTACCAAATCAATGGAAAATTCTTTCCCAACAGAGTAGTCTATGAGGCAGCCAACATCACTCCAATCCAGGAGTATCTATGTATTTGAACTTGCGAACAAGCAAGTTCAAAAAATACCAAACCACCCAAACCCACTGATAAACAACCTGCCTGACCTTCTCATACCGGCTAACTTTAATTACCTCTCACCCCTGCTCTTAACGAAGCCCGAGGCTAGAAACATCTACCAGCTAGATGATGGTAGAAAAAGTTTCTACGACCATAAAGGTGATTACTATCGCGGGTAATCACATTTCAGCCACGTTTACTCAGAGAGTGTCTCTGAAGAAAACCAATGCCTTAGGAACCATTGATTCCTAAACAATCCCAAAAATCCACATCCTATCCTCTCATATCTCCTTCCCCCGCCCTCCTATTAACAACTAACTCCATAAGGAGAACGACATGAGGTACAACTGATAAGGCGCATCAGCTGTAATTGAAGAAAGACAACAAACTGAAAGTTCGAAAGTCACAATGGACAACTGGCAACAAGAGGAAAAAGACGTCATCAAACTGAACTGAGGGCTAAAGATGAGCCCCAACGAACAAATGAGGACAAATTAGAGAAATCATCGAGGGAACTACGACAAAGCAAAAAAAAAACAAACAAACAAAAAAAAAACTCGGCGCAAAACACTTGACTGTAGCAAATCACTCGAGTTCTGACTGAGCATCAAGACAGATCGGCAGTTACATTGAAGCCACTGAAGTCTTGTTTAGCAAATTAAACCAAGGGAAATACATGAATCCCTTTTTACTAACAAATTAATCAAAATTTATAATATTTAATTTAAATATATTTTCAGCACCCTAAATCGGTAGTCTTGATGCCAGCCATTTTATGAGCAGTTGTATGACGCTCACTCTGTCACCCAAAATTCTACCCCCTTTAGTTTGAGTTGATTAATAATAGTTCCTCTTTTATATTACAGATTAAGGATTAAAATTCGGCAGTCGAGGTTCGTTATTTTTATATTAGTATAAATTAGTGAATTTAATGAATTTTGAATTGAATTAAATACTGAATTGCCTAGCTTTTAAGAATTATGTTGTGATCAATAAATTAGTGAATCTTTGTTATTGGAAAAATCCTGTCTTATCATTTCCAAAACCGGCACCTGCCCCTTTTTTGTGCTAAGCCCATATTGGGACTTAGCAAATTTATTATTTTGTCAAGTGAGGTTAGTAAGTGTAGCATTTGGGAAGGTAAGGAACCAAGCTTTAAATTACTTGAGGACTATTTTCGTGTATAGATAGTAGTTTAAGCTCCATAGCATATATAAGTCAATTTCTGCCAGTTTTCCATAAGTATAAATATAGAACATTTTAGAGAACGGACTCATACGCACACATAGATTTCTCTTTCATGGCTTGGGAATAATTCTCGAGGGTTTTGGTGTAATGCAAAATGCTTGTAATAATCTTTGTGATAGTTTGACAGTTCTACCATTTTACCAAGCCAAGAACAGCTTAAATAATTCCCTAGATTCTAGTCGAATATCATTAGATGTAAGTGCAGTGAAAAAAGTCGACCATTCAGTGGATTGCAAAACCTAAAAAATGCTTTTAGTAACAAAGGGGATGCCAAGAGGAACGACTTATTTAAATCGCAGTGTTAAATTCATCGTTGTGATTGTTGATGGTCAACCCATGCCAAAATCTTTGATTTAAATGATCATTAATACCCAGGAGACCACTATCCAAAACAATACAATTAAGTGCAGTGATAACAGCAGTGCTAGTCGCGCATATAAACTTACATCCTTAAGATCGCAAAGTTACGTAGGGCTTGGAAATATCCCCGTCGTTTGCTTCTCCTCTAAAAATTATTATAGAAGCTAGTAACGGGCGTCTGATTGTGGTAATAAATTTGGTGCACCAGTTATTTCGGGCTTTGCTATCTTTTACGGAATTGAAAAAATAAATTTAATTTATTCATATTTAACTTTTTTTTTTTTAGATTATACACATACATATTGTTACAGGATTGGATTTTCTGTCTGAATGCACCTTTCAAGGCGCTCTTCAAAGTGGCTCTTGTACTGCTGGGAAGCGCTACGTCGCTGGTTCGGGCTCCTCCGCCTGGCCGAGCGGGTTACACGGCGGTATGATCAGGTACCAACACTCGCGTGGGTGGACCAGAGAAACAAATGTTCACGCACATAAAAAATAATGGTTACATTGAGTCTCCTTCACGTCGCCAAATAGGGTTTCTGAGGTAGATGGAACCTGGTGGAGCGGAGCTCGGGTTCCTCTTGGCAGCCTTACTTGAAACGCTGTTTCCTGTCGCAAATAAAATTAAATAAAACTGCAAACTTTTAGGTTGCCAATTAATTTCTTTTTGCTTTATTTTCCTTTTAATTAACTCTTTCTTAGTTAATTTTTCCTTTACTCGTTTTACAAGCTTTAACATTTACTTCCCGCCTAGCCTTTTTCGAACCAATTACAAAAATTTCTTTTTTGTTCTTTTGTGCGCTTTTTTTTCTATCCCCTACCCTGCTATCCATTTGGTACAAAAAAATTACCTACCTAGCTTAACCTAGTGTAGTGACCTCTAATGTCAGCTAGCTACTCAAAGTGATGCCACACTTGGCTGAGTTAATTACAATATTTTACTTAAATGTATGGCAAACCTACTTCAGTTTCTTATTAGAATACAAGTTACACGTCTTTTACTTATTTAATTACAAGTTAGCAATATTTTACTTATTTAATTACAAATTAGCAACATTTTACTTATTTAATGACAAGTTAGCAACATTTTACTTATTTAATGACAAGTTAGCAATATTTTACTTATTTAATTACAAGTTAGCAGTTTTCTATTTATTGACATATGCATCAAACTTGCTTCAGTTTCTTATTTACATGGACGTTAACATTGTTTTTACTCGTACATCTGCAGGTTAAAATGAGAACATCCCAACGCCAAATGAAAGCCCTCAATTAATCGAACCCAATCTTTAACTTTTTCTAAGAAAGAAATAGGGATGTTAACCTTTTATCGGTCATTTAACGCTTCGTTCATTAAAATGCCTAGTGAAATGTGTGGAGAATTCATGCTGCCATCTACTTTATAAAGAGGGAACCTTTGATTTTACTGGCGAACTCCGTACTGCCTTAGTCAAGTTATCAGTAACGTTCTTTGCTTGCGATTTTACCAGCGCTAAAATTTATATCGAAATGTTACATTTTACTGGATCTCAACACTAAGCTTACACAACTGATTCTCTTATGGGACGAAGTTGCTTTTAGTTTCATTGGGGGGCTTTAGCTTACTACATACACCTCTAGTTTGTTACCCTGTTACGCGTTAATGTCTAAGAACTTTAGTTCGAACAGTTGATCCTGTTGAATTATTTTTATTCTAGGAAAAAAAAAGAGGTACGAATATGAACACGCGCACACAGCCACGGAACAACAGACAGACTACACCAGCTTAGAATCACCTACACGAACACACTCGCATTTGGATCCAGGACACTTAAGGTTACACACATCAATTACGCACACCCCAATTACACAAACATTTATCATAAATTTAAGAATAGCTTGCAGGAAGCCTAGTAGATAAGTTGCTAAAATCATAGCCCTCTTAAATTTCATCAATCGAAATTTTGATTATTTGAATTCCTAATTAGCTCAGACTATAAGGATGAATAAGTAGCATTTAAACATAATAAGTAACATGTAAATGGAATTAGAATGTTAGGATGTAGCCGAATAATTATCAGTAATAACTTTCAGATTTCATGGAACTTTGGTCCAAATTCCTGCGTAAAAATAAAGTAAGCCAAAAAAAAAAACGTAATAAAATGCTGACAGAGCATACGCTGGCTAGAGGAGTCGGGGCCATATATATATATATATATATATATACATTTTTTTACGCAAAGCACCTATAGTAAAAAAATAAACCAATAAGTAAAACTATATGGATTGCTTCTCTGCAACTCGAAGTCCATACGTACTGACCTACAGGTTGATGTGGAAAGGCACTTGAATATCGAAATGAAGTTGGTGACACACATCCCTGCTCCCTTAACAGTCGTTCTCTGCAGTTGAGGAGCAGAAGCGTGAACACGCCTGACACGCGAGTAAGAATTTCGTTTGTGCAAAACTATAATTAAAATTAGTACCAAAACAAAAAGAGAGAAAAAGCCAGAGCGGAAAGAGTAATCCTGAAAATAAAAGATAAATCCAATATAACAGAAGTAGTCGTACGGATTTTGGAACCAAAGTCTTCGAGTAGAAAATTTTGAATAGAGTCTCATGGTCTGGGATCTTCTTGAGCATCCACGCTGCACGCTGCATCCTGTATTATAGAGCTAAGTATTCATTATATTCATAACCTTTTTTGTGTTTGCATTCTCCTCTCTATAAATGTTAGAATATAAGGTGGTTTAATGATCAATTTTAAAATAAAGCTAAGTGAAAATTAGAGAGTGTTTGGCTGACGTGATACCGGGAGTTTCGTGATATTCTCAAAAAAAAAAAAAAATATGTGGGCCCAAAATCAAACAAATTATCACAGAAATTGGTTTCCTTCAGCGTGCACGGCAAATCCACGACCTTTCTCCACTAGATCTAGTGTCCTAACTTACGGTCTGAGTAAGGACCGGTAACATTTTTGGCGCCCAACGTGGGGCCCGATGATGCTAACACCAATGGAGGCGTATATTCAATAAAGTGGAAAATTTTGCAAGTGCCTATCGTACAGTTAAAACTACATATAACAAAAAGAAACCGGTATTTGTATCAGATCAGTACAAACGACCTCTCAAATTTTCACGGGTGTCAAGCTGTTCAATTTTTTTGTTTTGTTAGAGAAAAGTGTTCCGCTGAAAAATTATAATCTGTGTAAGAGTGGGTGAGGTTTGGAATTGTGATTGCCAGCGATGTTGGGAAGCAAGCGACACGCATAAAACAGGAATATCAGAAAGCTATTCCTCTGCTGCCGTCATTCGTTTGTGTTCTGTGATGCAAGGTTTATATTTTCTTTTATGTGTAGGACAATCTTTCAGTGCAGCTGACAATTAGCATTGCGGTAACTGAATTACATTTCGGTAACAGTGCAATACTTATATATATATATGTACGTTTACTGCATTTAAGAACAATCGGGCCCAAAGTATATAGAAAGAAGGTATGCCCATTAAAATTTTGACACATAACAGCTGATAGTCTGTGACGTACTTCATTGAATGAGTACAAAAGGAAAAGGAAATCTGACAGTGACAGTACAGAGTATTCTCTGTTAAAGTTCTTCTAAAAAAATATTTCTTTTATGTAATTAAGAGATTTCGAAAGTTTCTATTGTATTTTAAATATCGAGTGCTATCGGTCAGATATTTAAAAGCGCTCTGAAATTAATTTCGAATTTCAATTATATAAATTGTTGTAAATATGAAAGAATTTGGTGAAATTGAAGTCAATTTTTTCGAACATTATTTGCGTTGGACTGCTTTATTATTATTTATTATTATAATTATTGTTGTTATTTGTATATATATATATAGGTGTCCTTATCGAGCTTGAACAGGAAGAAATGTGTGATATTAGTTGTGAAAAAGGATTCAAGTATATTGTGGATCCGGGAAAATGTTGCGGAAAATGCGTCTACGTTATGTGTATTTTGGCAGATCAATACTACAAGCCTGGAGATGAATGGTTTAGTGAGGATAATTGCACCAAATTCACTTGTGTTGATAGAGTAAGTTTCCATTAATTTTTATTTATCCAGAATACAAGTTTCAATAATTTTTTTTGTTTAAAGGGAAATCAACTTTCTATTACTACTTATGAGGAAACATGTCCTGATATTAGCGATTGTCCAGAAAAACACCAGTACACAAAAGGGTGCTGCACACTATGCAAGCCTGTTCCAGAGTCTCTATTATTATGTTTCCATGAGCCGGAATTGAGTTGGGATTGATTAGCGTTAAGTTTTGCTGGTTTAGTTAATTCGATGCTGTTTCCATGAACGACTTGAGTTGAGTTGACAGATGATATGTTTCATACAAAGTAGTCGGATTTGTGTTGGATAAAACACCCATCCGCACTATTCTAACTAATACTTATACAAAACCCAACTCAACCCGACTGGTTTCGTGGAGTTAATATGGATTGAACGAAACTCAACTCAATTCTCGTTTCCATGAGCATTAATTGAACTCCGCATGGAAACATAGTATATGTAAAAATCTAAGAAAATTAGTGAAAATTTGATTTTTGAAATTTTCTCTTAATTCTAGTGAATTGTCTTCCTGAATCGCTTTCTGAATCTGAAACAAAAGATTTAGTGCAAGTTTATCAACCAATGCATGGATTGTGTATCAATAAGGAACCAATCAGAGGCTTTACCGAATGTCATGGCTCTTGTCCGTCAGGCTCGAAATATAATAGATGTAAGAAAATTGAAAATAAATGATAACAGTTTTTTTTTAGAAAATATTAACTGGATTTCTTATGTGCTTTTTAGTGTCATATGGACAAGACAAAATCTGTGAATGTTGCTCAATTCGTGACTTCCAAGAGATGAAAATTCCTTTGATATGCGCTTATGGTTACAAAGTTTAAAAATCGGTAAGAATATGATGTGATATTTTTTTTTTTTTTTACAAATTCATTTTAATACTGTTTTCAGGTACAAGTGATATCTTCTTGTGGATGCGAACCATGTGATGAGCAAATTACTTCAGCTGGCATGGTTTCTGGTGTAAAAGGTGTTAAGGGTTAGATTAAAGGAGTGACTTTATAAATATTTGTTGATTGTACATTTTTCCTACATAGATACATGTGTAAATAAAATAAAATAACATAAAAACTATCCTTAGGTATGATTTAATTTTTTAATATACATTATTGAATATCCTTTACATAATTCATCGCTTCGGCTACACTGACTCAACAGTTGGAAAAGGTAGAATGCTACTAATTGCAATGGAATTCCTCGCAGAAATTATCCAACTATTAAACATTGTAAGAATTGGAACTATGTGAATAAAATAAAACAACAATTGTACAAATTATAATCAGACACTCTCTGCTTCTACCTTGTTGATTCTGATTTAAGTAAGTAAATAGTTTCTAAAGGGCATATATAACCAAAACCACGGTAGTACAAGCGCAAAACAAATTTTGACACATTACAGCTAATGCCCTGCGACGTACTTCAGTGAATGAAGCAAAAAGGAAGAAAAAATTTAACAAAAATGGCGGAACGGTGTTCGAGTCGGGAATACCTTGTCTTTCTATATACCTTGAATCGGGTCCTAGTGTAATGCAAGTTTTGTGCAAAGTTGGGTGTAGTGGTATGTTGTGCTAGGAATAAATGATTTAAGCAGGGCCAATATGAAATAAAAAGAAATAAAATTCATTTGAGATATTCTATTGTTCGTATTATTGATGTTCGTAAATTGAGCGGAAGCATATTAAGTGAACGGATGAGGCAGTTTGTTATGTTTTTCGCAGTAGGGTCGTGTAGTATTTTACATTGATTTGGCACGCAACTGAATTATTTTCCTTTCCAGAAAGCCTTTTTATTATGCGTATGAATGCTGGCCTACGCTACGTCGTTTTGATCCATGGTACGGAAGATTCAAGAAATAACCAAAGAAGCTTCGTAATACTATGGCGTGCGTGCGAATTATCGATATAGAGGTTAGCTCGCAGTTGTTCTATAAAGTGCAATCTAAAGTCGTATGCTGAACAGGTGCTTAAAGGTGAAGGAAAAGTATAAAGTAAGTCGTATTTTTAAGATTAGAATTTTTTCTTGCGCTCCAAGTGGTCAAGAGCGGGTATCCAGCTAAGTGTTAAAGACTTAATTACCCGCACATCCAAAGGAAATAACCTTTTTGTGGCGTATACCAAGGGTAGCAGAGATCAAAGTAAAGAAAAAAAATTTGTTTCACACCATATCTAAGACCGCAATTTAATCATCATATTTGCGCGAAAGCAATTTAGCTAAGTAGATGCCCACGGCGGCATTCGTTACGTTCAATGAATGGGGTACGATAATATGCGAACTGCATTCTAAGTCATTGGTAAGAAGGAAATTTTCTACTATACTTACACACGGATTATCCGTACTTAGGTGAAGTACTTAAAGCGACCCCACACACATTTTGAGCGGATGATAGTATTAAATTTTACTATTTAAATAAATAAAAATAAGCTTACAAATCTTTTGGCTGCTCAGGCGGAACGCATCATATTATATCTTCGGATTACTATTACTATATATATTTTTTTTGTACATATTTTTTTTTACTCTCATTTGCTATTATATTGCTATATAACATTATTATTACAAATGTGGATTAGAAAATTTTTTTGTTGTTGCTCATGCGGAGCGTATTAAATAATTGGTAGTTCGGATTATAAATCCTTTCGGCTCCTCATATGTAGAACATATGATTTTACTATTACATGTTGCGATTATACTACAGGGACGTCGATCTAATCCAAAAATTTCCCATTAACATGGTATGTATCCAACCATAATTATTGCAAGGGCTGTTGTGTTCTTTACAAACTATATTATATCGCCTAGCTGGTGGGCACGGGCGGCGCCCTCCCACATGAATGAAAAAACAACAATACTTTCAATAATTTTTTTTTCTTTTCGCTTATGCGGAGCATATTATAGAATATTTTCAGCATATACATACTTTTTGTTTGATTGCTTGTGATGGCCCAATATACGGAAGATTCTTCCAGCAGCCAAGGGCGCATTTTAGTGAAATAATTAGCAATTGCCTAAACAGTAACGTCGCATTGTACTATTCTGCAACTGTCGGTTATTTTGCTGATTAGCTTAACAGCTGGCTGCGATGAGCGCTTAGTGGAGCAATCGACGATTACAATAATAATTAACCTTCGCATGGTAATTATTATGTAAAGCGATTGTTTACTACTGAGCGACTCAGGTGCTGCAACCGGTAGAACAAACGGCAAGGTTGTTGTCGTTTGTTTACATCCGCGTTGTTAAGTAAAGTCTACTTCCGAATATTGGTGCATAAAAGACCAATGACTGGACTGGCGAGTGCCTGTAGTATTTTTTAGCCGCTCCGTTATCACTCATCGCGATATCAAGTTACAGTTCGGTTCAGATTGGTTTTGCTTTTAAAAGGTATTAAGATAGGTCAGTTTGGTTTATGTTTTTAATAAAGAAACTGTGTTAAAAGAAATTCGAGTATCGCTTTTAATTATTGGATTCGTTAATTCGATTGCTCAACGGGCACGACAATTTGGCGCAGCCGGTAAAAGTTTAAGTGTTGCTGTAATACAGGTATTGTGTTTGTTGTGTTTTTACTTTTGGGAGTTATGCTTTTTTAGCTGCTCCATTTTTGTGTTATTTTTGGGAGTTATGCTTTTTTAGCTGCTCCATTTTTTATTATTTTTGGGAGTTATGCTTTTTTTTTAGCTGCTCCATTTTTGTTAATTGTGGGAGTTCTGCTTCTTTTAGCTGCTCCATTTACTTTTCAGGTTAATTAAGAAGTGTTAAATTAAGTTTATTAAGTTGGATCTTTCAGCCTAAAGATACTATTGTAATGCTGAGTGTGAGTTTTGGTGTTAAGCGTTAATAGTTATGGGCGTTTGAAAGTTTTCTCGTGTGCTAGGTGAGCAATTTAAAATATAAGTAGTTATTTCATCAGGATTTTTTTTCAACGTCGTGTCGGCTTAGGCGTTGATGATACGCGCGTCTATTTAACTTATTGCGTTAGTTAGTTGTTTTTACTAGACTAGTTTTTTACGAGAATAATTTTGGGTTCAAGTAACGTATGGTTAGTTATGTTTGTTTGTGATTGTGTACATCTGAGTAAGAACAATAAAAAATTTTATAGAAAGCGTGTCTGTTCTGTATGTACGAATAATAGCTGAATTCAGAGTAATGAAGTACGGTAGATTTATTATAGTTTTGCATGTTTAAGGTTATATAGAGCATTGGTATTCGATTAATAAAGATTTGAGTTTTGCGAAAAGATTTTTTTCTAGAGTGTGTTGTATAAATTTGTCGGAATGAAGCATAAACGTAGTTAGAGAAAAAGTAAATTTCGAAGTTAATGAAATTACCAGATCAAAGTAGATTCGAAATTGATGAAAATATAAGAAATCGGTAAAAGTGGAAAAAATGGCAGATACATTTGAGAAAATCATGGATATGGTGTCCAAATATATTCCCATGTTTTCGGGAGAAAGGACACCAAAGTTGCCAAAGGAGGTATTTCGCTTCCTCAGCTGCAGTAAGGACTTGCACGACAGGCTAGAACCAGCGGAGCAAAGCATTTTGATTAAATGCATAAAGTACCCGCTTATCCGATAATGCATATTACCTGATAAGTTCTCAGGAGCCGAAGGACTTCAAGTCTTTGCAGCAAGCAATAAGAACTGCATACTTGCCGAGAAAATCTTTCAGTGAATTGCGGATTGAAATGCTTGCATGTAGACAGAGGCCTGGAGAGGACATCAGGGAGTTTGCAGATCGAATGAAAGAACTGCGCGATCAAATTAAGGAGGCTGTCTCGGCCAAATACCCGGGAGGGGAGATGGGACTACTAACCGAGTTGGAGGCCGATATTGTAGCTACTTTCAAAGCGGGTGTGATGAGTAGACTCACGCAAGTGTACCTTACAGGGCGTAAATTTCAGTCACTGGAAGAAGTGAGAGGAAGCCAGTTATTTTGAAAAGGATGCCAAAAGGCTTCAAGTGAGAGAATTAGGAATATGGCAAGAAAACCGACAGCCGAGCACAGAAAATGCATCAAACAGATGGGCAACGGGGAAATATAGCAGCGAAAAGCCTAGACAGAATTCGAGACCATTCTTACACAGAACAGGGCCAGTGTCATCAGGAAGATACCAAGCATCTTCGACAAGGAGAACACCTCCCAGATCTATTGAGTGTTTTCAATGCGGACAGCGTGGACACTTTGCGGGAGAGTGCCAACAAGTACCCTCCTGTACTGAATGTCAGGAATATGGACACGAGGAATCCAATTGCCGAATTCATCACGTCAGAGTGGCAAACTGTGCAGCTAGCCTTCAAGATGAACCCCATTCAGGAAGAGAGGGGCTTTATTGCCAATTCTGCCGTACATGGGACCACGACACGGAGAACTGCCTTAAGAAATATTTAGCAGAGAAAAAAAGTGAAAAATTGAATTCAAGAAGTAAATTTGTGATCACAGTGCCATCTGACATAGCGGTAGAAGGTAAGTTTAGACTTCTCATTGACACTGGGTCCACCTGTAGCTTAATCAAGGGCGCTAGAATAAAAAGAGATACAGCTATAAATACACACCAGAAAATAAGAATTGGGGGACTCTTTGGATTTACCAGGAGTTCCACAGGCACCTGTGAGGCGAAGTTGTTCATAGACAACGGTCAGCAAGAATGCAATTTTAACGTCATTGGTGATACCGACTCGATTCCAGCTGATGGTATCCTTGGAATGGATTTCCTCAGTGACAGAGTTATTATTGACTGTGTAAATAGGAAACTTTGGGTACAAGGTGCTGGAAAGGGCAACGAGGCAAGTGCCTCTGGTAAAAGTGTTGCAGCTTGTGCACGTGTGGGACCCACAGCTTGGCAAAGTAGCAGTCAAGGAAGTCCGTTTCAGGCCAGGATAGAGGAGAATAACATTAAAATAGCGGAAAGCATCGCATCTTGCGCTGATGACCGACACTTCAAAACGAAAAGTCCGGCAAGCAATGCAAAGAAATCTTTAGGACAGAGAGAGAAAAGTAAACCCATATTGGAGGAGCCATTCGGGGCACAATTATGGGAGAAGACTTTGTCCACAGCTTATGATAGTGCGTTATTTCATAATGTAAGTGTCGACGAATTTAGTGAGGGGAGGAGACAACCGGAACATAAAGGGTACAGTAGAAATAGGCTGGAGGATGACCATGCATTCGTAAGAATCGCCAATGCAACAGCCTATTTTGTAAAAAATCCTGATTCCTCGCACGGGCAAATAGGACCGCGCAAATTTTACAGACGACCTGCATGGAATCATAAGAAAAATTACAGCCGACGGCGATCTCAGTGGATCTTGCCGCAAAAAGGTAAAGTAAAGCTACAAAAAAATAGCTTGCAAACGGGTACGATAGCACCGGTGCGAAGTAGGACCGATATGAAGAATATCACGCCTAGCTTGGCCAGTCTATACAAGGTAGGTAACGGTTATGACCCAGGAATCGGGGAGCTTAACCACAGAAATGTCAAAAAAATTCCCTCCAATTTCAGAAGAAATTCGATGAGCGGAGTTTGGTAGTCAATGGCCATAAGGATGTGAAAGAAATAATACAGATAACCCAGTGCATCCAGGTAAATTTCTAGGTTAAAAGGTAAGAAGGTAAAGGTAAGAAAATGTTTTAAAAAAAAATATAGAGAAATTAAACGAAAGAGAAATTTGCGAAAGAAATAAGAGATTTTAAAGAAAATAAAGAGATCTAAAAGAAAGAGGATATATAAAAAAAATACAAAAACAAAAATATTACTTGACAAGAAATAGAAAGAAAAAGTTAAAGAATAAGAAATGTATAAAGATAATAAATAAATGTTTATAGTTAGAGATGGAAAACTAAAAAGTAGGCTCAAGAAAGATAAAAACCAAAAGAGCATAAAAAGGAAAACAATAGGTTAACAATGTTGAAAAACGAACGAAAAGGTTGTTAATAATAAGAGTTAAAGAAATAAAGTTGCAAAAGAAACAAGGGATAGAAGAAAAAGATTGAAAATGTACATAGCATAGAGAAAAATAAAAGGGTTGCCATAGGTTAAATAAGTATAGATAAGATCGATAAATCTGTATATACAACACTTCCAGAGCACAGGCGGCAGCAGAAGGAGAGGATCTATGAAACGAAGATCGGAGTACGAGCAAAGTACAAGAAATTTGTAAGATGCAGCGGATAAGGATAACTACGCTGATGTCTTTGAGCCTCGTATATTTACATCCACGGATAATTTACGCCCGGAAGATGAGTGAAATAATCATTTGAACATGCGCAGATATACACTATTCCTGTAATATTGAAGCCCACATATATGATGTACATAGATGCCGAGCAGCAGTGAGAAGGCAAAAAACAATAGCTACATCTTAGAGGAACGATTATTGGACAGCTACAATTGGGAAACCTGACGGAACTACTAGCGCATAATTTCATGTTGAGAGGTCTGTAATATGGTATACCTACTAATATGCATATATATGTACATGATATATACAAAAAAAAAGACAAATCTTTAAGTACGCGTGGACTCTCAATATAATTGAGAGAACTCCATCGTGCACAAAAGAAATTATTTTTTTTAAATTCTCTCTTTTTTTTAATGATCTTTTCCTTCCAATATTAAATTTCCTCTACAAATGTATATGTTTATGCCTTGCCGGCTCTTCTGGGCTTCTTTTAGCGTCCGTCTCCTGAACGGACTCCGAATCGGGCCACTAGGTCTCTTCTTTCGTCCGTTCTTGTACGATTCTGCTGCTTTACCTGTAAGGTAAAATAAAAACAAAATTTACTAAATAACAGTATCATTCAAATTTTTTTAACCGATTCACGTGAACCCGTTTGAGCTTTCTCCCGATAAGGATTGTTACATTCTCTGGGCTATGAACGTAAATTACTTCATAAGGACCCTTGAAGATTGACGACAGTTTTCCCGCCCGAGCCGGGTCCCTAACCAGAACCTTTTCACCGACATGCACCTCTATCGCCCTCGCGGATCTATCATAGTACTTCTTGGCGGACAATTTACTTTTGATCAAGTTTTGCTTTGCTAGTTCGAGGTTTTTCTGTTAAATTATTTGATGTGAAGATAAAGCAAAAAGTGTGTGAGTCAGTGAATGGCGTATAATTGTGAAATATCATGTGCGATTTTATATTATAAGAAACTAAGTATTGAATGTTTCTTATAAAAAATAAACCAAACTTAATTCGCTAAATCCATGGATGTAGGTAAACAAAGTGCACTCTCCTTCCTGTTATCAAAAAACACAATTCAATAAAGGAAAAAATAAATATATATATATATATATAAATATATAAATATATATATATATTTATGGTAATAAATTTAGATAAAGGGCTTCTCTCGTTTCCACTTCATTTTGATAGGTTTGGTTCCTCTTTCTTGGTGTGCTAAGTAGTGTTGCAAGACAATGCTGCTAGTCTTACCATATTTCAGCTAAAAAAAAAAAAATTACACTTACACATGTTGCTACAATCCCTGAGACAGAGTATATATCATTATTAATTTTCTACAACATTAAGGCAAGTGGTTCAAAATCTTTTGAACCATTTAGAGGTTCTTTTTGTGTATTGTATGGTAATAATAAGTATTTCTGTTTCGTGCCGGTTTTGCGAGGTATCGTTGGGGTTTGTTGAATTCCTATAGCTCTAACGTGATTCCACTAAGTGGATCTAAAAAATTTTCTTTTAAAGTTGTCGGTAAAGTACGGCCACCGTGCCAAAATGCAGTTAGTTACACTCTGTTTTAAAATTTTATGCGCTTTTACTTAAATTGGGAATACATTTAATAAGTATTCGAGTACTCGCGAAGAATCTTTCTGGATTAAAAGTCTTTGTCAGATTTATGTTGGAGCATATGTACGTACGTTTTAGGTAATTCAGTAAGATACAAAAGCGCTGATAGGTATGATCAATGAGAGGCGGTAAGAAGTATATTTCGCGTACCTGTTAATATCGGTGTTAAGAGTGCTAAGTGATAAGTGACAAGTGTAGTGTTTATAATGGAAATATGTGCGTGAGGTATAACAGTCTCACAGTCCTAAATGTCAACAGGAAGAAGCAATATTTTAACTAAGGAGGAATTGGCACGCTTTCAGGCCCAGGAAAGGGAGTTAGAGATAAAAGCACAGGAACTGAAGGAAGGCCAAGCAATATTGCGGAATTACGAGCAGGACTGGGAATATATTGGGGAGCATATAACGGCAGAGTTACAGAAACGGTGGACAAGAGAGGAAGAGAAGGAATTGTTAAAGAAACTGAATGAGAGTGCTAAAAGCAGTACAAAGGGCGAAGCTTTAGACCTATTGGTAACAGCAGCATTCGAAATTATCCAGAGCCGTGAAGTAGAAGCAGAGCAAGTATTGGAAGAAATCCAAAAAGAGAAGAAAGGGCTGATAAAGAAAATAGATTCACTAAAGGCACAGTTAAGAGAGGCTGAGGAAACTACAGCGGGGTTAGAGGAAGAGTTGGGGCTCGAGCGATCTTCACAGAGAAAACCGATTCAAGAGGGTAATAAGGTGAGTACGAGTAAAGGGTTCAGGCCGAGGAAATTGTTATTTTGGGAACAGCATAAAGAACCAGAAGAAAATTTAGAAAGAGAGCTAATCAGCAAAATAACCGACAGTTGCAGAACAGTACAATGCGACGTTACTGTTTAGCAATTGCTAATTATTTCACTAAAATGCGCCCTTGGCTGCTGGAAGAATCTTCCGTATATTGGGCCATCACATCCCTCCCCCCTTGGAAAAACTAGTTTCCGCAGGGAACTAGATCTGGAGAGTGAAACAGTCTTAATTAACAACTGAGAATATTTTGTTTCTCGTTCGGTTTAGATTGTTTACATTTTCTTTACATACCTACTATCTAAATTGTCTTATCTTCCTTTTTCATTCCTTACATTTTTTATTTTTACAGCATTTCTCTTTTTATTTTCTTCTTACATTTAACTTCAATACTTCCTTTACATATTTAATTTCTTTCTTACTTTTATCTCATTTCTTTTTTATTGTGTTCTTACAACATCTCTATTTTCTCTTTTAGTTTATTTACTGTTTTTTTTTTTTACTAATTAACAACAATATAAATAACTGCATACTTGTGTTTTGTTTACATTCTTCTATTATATTTCTTTATTCTATTTTTTTTACTTCACATGTCTTTTACTTTGAAACTTTTCCCACTTATCGTAATAAGTTATTTATTTCTATTACATTAAAATTGTATGTACCTATTGGACAAGAATTCATTAATTCATTTACACGTATTATCCCGTTAGAAAACATTGCTTACTACCTATAGGTATAATGACAAAATAACAAAAAGTTCTTTTTACAGCCCGAATACTTACAAAAATACTATCCAAACCATAACAACAAAATTTTTCTCTCACTAATTACAATTTTTACACTCCTCTAGCCTTAAAGTTATTCTTCCTATGGGTGCCCAAAACAATTACATTATTACAATAAGACTACTTTACTATTCTAATTGCACCAGCTGCTTCTCGAAGGCGGTTGGTAAATTTGCGGTTTGTAGGGTTGCTGTTGTTGGGATGGCCTTTTTTATACTGGATTGCACTTTTTTGGATAGCCTCGCTTGGGTTTAGCCCGTCAATGGTTTGCTGATAATGGTTCGAGTTTGTTCACTTTTCTGAGGCTTCAAGTGGTACACTAATCCTGCTAATACTGCTGGCATTTGATTACCTTTGAATTTCGAATGAACTAATGAAATCTTCAATAGGCTAATTGATCCTATTAATTATATGGATAGATAAATAAAATGTTTTCATCTAGACTGTATTACTGGGAGCCCTTAAATCAGTTTGTAACTAGAATGTATGACAATTTCTTGTTAGAAACGCTTCTTTAATTTCAGTTGGAACGACTGAGCGAGCAAAGATTAATAAGTTAAGTAATCTGAATCGATTGAGATAGTGCGTAGGATATACTATAAATAAATATTTGTTGTTGCATAGCACATCTTGAGGAATTGGCGTAGATGAGGCTTGCAGGTCCCATCTAACCAAGCTTTTAAATAGTCCTATTAGAATTATCAGGTATTAGGTATTAAGATCGAATGAAGCTCAGCATACAAATTTTAGTGTACATACTTGGACGTATTGAATTTTGTTTTATCAACGAATTCGCGATAGCATTTTTCGTAGTTTTCAGTAAGCTTGTGAATGAAGAACAATCACAAAGTCTCGCTATAGCCATATTGTCTTTTTTTCTCTAAATACGCTCGTGATTATTGAGTAAGAGGGGTCATTAAAGGTAACTAATTGGAAACGAATAAGTTGTTCGAGTCGGATACCGCTCCTCTTGTTTTATAACCTTACGATAGAGGCTGCTATAAGTTGCTTCTATAAATTTAAATTTCGTAATCTACTCTTGGGACTAAGAATGATCTATTGTTTCGCATTGAGAGCCTAAATAATTATTTATCCCATACCTAAAGTGTTTACCGTCTCAACTTAATATAGTAATTCTTTTGAGGTCGACCGATCTCTAGGTGGAATTTACCAATTTGTTTTTTAAATGGAGGTGAACCGTCTTACGCAAGATGAGTTAAGCTTTCAGCTACTCGTACGAGGCTTAGAAACGGGTTCAGTTGATGAGATGCGCAAGAGCTTGAGAGGGGCCTTGAAAGCAGAAAAATCGGGGGATAATTTAAAAGCCGATAAATACCCTTTTTCTTTCGAGCAAGATGTAGAATCAGTAAAGGGCAAGATAGTGGAACTCAATACACTTATCGAGAATTTTTCCGGGGACGCTTCCAGTGGTGGCTATGCCAAGATAGTATCAAAGATTAACTGGGCATTGCATTAGATATGATTAAGCGAGTGAGAGTGAAAAAACAGTAACAAGTAGCTACCAGGAATAAGTTAAAGAACGAATTGATTTCTGCCCTAGGGGCAATACAAACTAAGGTAGAGGCGGACGTGTCCGGCGAGTCAGCCAGTGAAAGCGAGGATAGTCAGAACTGTACGATTACTGGGAAAGCAGTTACTTACATCCCGGTTCACAAGTGGCACCTGAAGTTTACAGGGGACCAGGGTCAGACTCTCAGCTCGTTTCGGGAGAGAGTTACCGAGCTACGCGAAGCCAGAGGCATCTCCGAGGCTCAATTGTTTCGTTCTGCCTTGGACTTGTTTAATGGTAGAGCTCTAATTTGGTATAGGGCAAATAAAGTCAATTTCAAATCCTGGTCTGATTTAGTGAGAGACTTTCGTAACGAGTTGCTGCCAATCGATTACGATGACCGTTTAACTGAGGAGATTAAAAAGCGTACACAAGGTAAAGATGGGTCCATCGGGATATACTTAGCGATAATGAGTAGTTTGTTCTCACGTTTAACGGAACCAATGAGTGAAGAGTAACAGCTGAGAATTCTAAAATGGAACATAAGTCCTTTCTACCAAAGTCATCTAGGCTTGAGTGAAATCAGTAGTGTAGCGGAATTGGTCAGCATGGGAAGGAGGCTTGAAGCGCTGCGTGCTTCGATCGAGGCCTTTGTCCCCCTCCTTCTAGGCGAGACACAAACCTGTTAGAACCCGATCTTGGCAATATTTCATACACAAATCCACATGTATCAGCTATATCAAACCAACCCAGGACGGACCCCATTTATAAATGTTATAATTGCAAAAGGGAGGGTCATACATCTCGGTTTTGTAGGCAGCCTCGGCGCTGTTTGTAGTTGTAGTAGACCACAAACTAATAACAATAATAGTCGCCAAAATTCGGGAAACGTGTCAAGAGCTCAGCAGTAGGCGGGATTCTGAGCTCCGGTAGTCTCAACAGAGCCGCAGCGGTAAAAAGAGTATTTAAGTTTGGCGGAGTGGATCGAAACAATCCTTTCAAATCAGCTATGCTGGATTTTATCTTCACTCGGGTGAAGCATGATGAAAGGCCGTATTTAGAAATTTCCATTTTTAATGTACCGATGACTGGACTGCTCGACACAGGTGCTTCCAGAACGGTAGTCGGAAAGATCGGTTGGCACAAATTACAGGCCATGAATATAAAGTGGAGTATATTAGTCGACACTTCGGCGACGCTCGCGAACGGAGATCTTGGGTGCAGCAAATTTACCTATTGAACGGAAGGGCGTAATAAAGGTACTGGAAGTGTTAATAATCCCCTCGTTGCCTCATGAAATCATACTAGGCTCCGACTTTTGGAAAAAATGAACATAACTGCTAATTTAAATGAAGATATATGGGAGCTCACAAGTTTTCCTAGGCAAATTAGTAATGTTCCTTAGAAAGCCAATCTACACTTACAGGGGAGCAGAAGAGTAGGCTTGAAGATCTAGTGGGTAAAACGAAAGAGAAAATGGGAAAGGGATTAGGAAAGACTAATGTGGCAGAGCACATAATAAGGACAAACTCTCCACCAATCAAGCAGAGGTACTACCCAGTGTCTCCTGCAACTCAAAAAGGTATCAATACCGAGCTGGATAAAATGCTTGAAGATGGTATAGTTGAACCCTCGAACAGTGCGTGGGCCTCGCCGATAGTAATGGTGGAAAAAGGGACGGTAGCTATCGATTTTGTGTCGATTACGGGAAATTAAATAAGGTAACAGTCCGATCCCATACGTACATCAACCCTAGACAAACTGAGGGACGCAAAATATATATCCTCCCTTGACATTAGATCGGCTTTCTGGCAGCTCCCCATGGCAGAAGAATCCAAACAGTATACAGCCTTTACGGTGCAAGGGAAAGGACTGTTCCAGGTTTGCCGCATGCCGTTTGGTCTCACTAATTCTCCTGCGACCTGGCAGAGACTTATCAATTGCGTTCTCTCCAGTGCACTAGATAATCACGTATTTGTATACTTAGACGATGTAATCATTGTTACCCAAACTTTCGAGAAACACTTGGTAATTTTGACAGAAATATTTCAACGCTTACAACAAGCTGATCTAATAATTAACTACGACAAGTGTGAATTTTGTCGATCCGAACTTAAGTATTTGGGATATGTCGTAGGTGCAAACGGATTACAGGGCGATCCGGAAAAAGTAAAGTGCATACTAGATATCCCACGTCCAAAAACTGTTAGTGAAGTTCGTCGTCTAATAGGAATGATCTCTTGGTATAGGAGATTTGTTCCGTCCTTCTTCTTAAAGAAAAATTAGTAAGTGCTCCAATCCTATCGTGCCCTAACTTCGATCTTCCCTTCATCGTGCATACAGATGCTTCGGGTTTTGGAAAAGGCGCGGTCCTAACACAAAAGGAAGAAGATGAAGAAAGAGTCATCGTGTACCTAAGCCGATCCTTGAATCGCTGTGCAAGGAACTACTCGACGACAGAGCGAGAATGCCTCGCCGTCCTATGGGCAGTAGAGAAACTGGAGGCCGTATTTGGAAGGGTCTCATTTCGTAGTCGTCACGGACCATGCATCGCTGGTTTGTCTAAACAATTTAAAGGACCCGAACGGACGCCTCGCCAGATGGCCTGTTAAAATGCCTGACTTTGAAATCGTACATCGAAAAGGCAAGGAACCCGCTCTCCTGGACTTCCTCTCAAGGGCAGTCCTTATAATTGATTTAGTCCATACAACACCAAGTATCAGCCCTACCGACAAGTGGTATATCAAAATGCTACACAAGATAGGAGTGAGTCCATCTTCATTTCCAGACTGGCGAGTCGAGCAGGGAAAATTTTGGAAACATGTTAGAGTAAAATATCCTTCCTTATCCGTCGAATTCGATTACTGGAAAGAGGTAATCCCCAAAGAAAGCCGGAGAGACATTTTATATGAGGCACACGAAAGCCGACGGCGGGTCACTGTGGTATAGGGATTGCAATACCGGTAAACGGTTTACCGGTTTATCGGTAATTGAAATGAAAAAACATAATTTTATTACCGGTAATTTTACCGCTCAGTACCGGTAAATTCGGTAAAAAAAATTTATAGTAAGGCATGAAACTACTCCTATTATATGAATACATTAAATTTTATAGTTATTTAAAAGTGTTTTCTTTTAAATTAATGAGCCAAATATATATAAATGTGGATAATTATTAAAAGTAAAAAAAAATCTTTTTTAGTAAGCCATGAAAATACTCCAATATATTTGGAAAAAAATGTATGTTCTTAGTAGGCTATGAATAATTTAATTTTCTTAGTATAGTACGTATAGTATAGTGAATATAGTTCGTGTCGTTGGTTTTCTTTGTTAGTGATATTCCGTACAAACAAATTTTCAACAATAAACTTAAGTTTCTAAAAATAAGTCAACAATAAGAGGTGAGAATTTTGATTTTATTATTATTAATATAATTATATTTATATTGCGTTATTTTAAAATTTAGATTTTTTACACAGCCATGGATAAAAATTCCGCATGGAATTATTTTTTACGCATACAAAATGGAAGTGCAGGTGAGTGCAAGCAGTGTTCAAAAACAATTATAACTTCTGGCGGTAGCACAAGTGGCTTGCATGCACACCTTCGAACCCAGCACAAAATTAATCTTTTAAAAAGAAATAAAGCAGATGAGCCAGGTACAGGTGCAACATCTACAAATGTGAATAATTTGCCAACAATTTCAAACTACTTTTTAAAATCAGTTAATGATTCATTTTTTGTACATCTTATGATTTAAGAAAACTGTTACATGCTAAGGGTTATACCGATATTCCAAAGTCACCAAATACAATTCGAAAAATTGTGACTGAATATGCAGCGAAAATGCGGCAAAGAGTCTTCGCTGACCTAAAATTCGTAGTAATCAAGGTAAGACGTTTAGTCTCACATTGGATGAGTGGACGTCGGTCAAAAATCGCCGCTACATGAATGTGAATGTACATACATTTAACAAATTTTGGAATCTTGGTCTTGCTAGAGATAAAAATTTAATCGGACGACGATGATGATGACGATGGCTTAGAACTAATATCTGAAACGAACGTGGATCCTGTTATTCAATATGCAAATATACGTCCTCTGATAGAAAAGATTTGAAAAGTCGTTAACATTTTTCGCCAATCACCAACGAAAAATGATACAATACTCCAAAAAAATATACAAGATGAATTATGTAAGAATCTTTCATTAATTTTGGACACTCGAACCAGGTGGAGTAGCCTACTAGCGATGTTTGAGCGTTTTTATGAAATTAGAAATGCTATACGAAAAAGTCTTATAGATATAGAGTCTGCTATCACTTTCGACGAAAAAGATATTAGCTTGTTATCTAACAGCCTTTAAAAGTTGCTGTAGAAGCATTATGTTGCGAAGATGTTAATCTTTTTACAGCTGATATATCATTTGAATTTATGTTGAACGAAATTAAGCAACAAAACACCTTATTAAGCAACGAACTTATGGATGAATTAGTTTTACGAATAAAGGAAAGACAAACTATTAATCCAGATGTTCTACACTTTCTTCATGATCCGAATAAATTGAATGACAAGAACAATAGCGATTATGGAATATTTAATAGAACCAGTAAAGCTGCCATAACTAAAACAATAATTGAGCTAATTGAACGTGTTTCCAACAAGCAAGATGCAAATATTGTCAGTGATGATGATGATCACGAGAACGATGTAGTTGAAGTTGTAGAAGTCGATGTACCTTCAGCTTCATCAACATTGACTGCTGTGTCAAAAAAAAAAAGTAATTTACAAAAAAAAAAGATAATAAGAAGAAGAATAATAAAGATCTTGGAATAACTGTCAAAAAAGAAATATCCTATTTCCAAGACGAAAATATTCGCAATAAATATTTAAATTTTGCATTCGACCATCTTATGATTATTCGCCCAACGAGCGTAGAGTCAGAACGTGCTTTCTCTGCTGCTGGGCTCATCAGCAGAAAAATAAGATCAAACTTAAATGACAAGAGCATTGACGATTTATGCTTTTTGCGGACATATTTTAAAAATGATAATTCTTTAAAAATTAATTAAAAATAATTAACACTATTTTATTTTTATTTTTATTTTCTTAGCAATATATTGTTGTGAATTTTTTTGGTTTTATTTTTTCGTAATTTTATATTTTCGTTTATATTTAGAAAATAAATAAAGGGTATTTTGAAATACAATTTTTTTATTTTTTAACTTTTTTATCATATAATATTGTGCATTTCAGAATTATTTTAGAAAATATTCAAATTTACCGGTAAACCGGTAATAGTAAATTTTTTACCGAGTTACCGGTAATGACAAAATTCGGTAATTTGCAATCCGTACTGTGGTATACAAAGGACATACGACCGTCTTCAACGTTTCTTTTGGCCAGGTATGCGGGTACGTAAATGGTTGACGTGCCAAGTGGTTAAGCCGGAGTTGCGTAAGCCTGCAGGATTAATTTCTATACGCAGGCATGCAAGTCGTCCCTGGGAAACTTTATGTATCGATTTAATAGGCCCGCTTCCTAAGTCTAGCCAAGGTTACTCGTTTATACTGACGGTGGTCAATCAGTTCAGTAAGTTCGTTCTCCTCTTTTCTTTGAGATCAGCTACGGCAAAGCTAGTAATACGGAATATCGAGGATCACGTGATTTTGGTTCGGCGCACCCAAAGAAATAATATCCGATAATGGCGTTCAATTCAGGAGCAAAGAATTTAGAAAACTTTGTTTAAGTTTACTAACTACTTGTTTGATTTAGCTTTTTTACATATTTGATTGCAAGGAGACAACAACTAATTGACAGCTGACAATTCTTTTTATGGGAATGTTGTTCAATTGTTCGTATGACATTCCTCAAAACAAAAAGTTAGAATGGTTAAAGTTGGGTTGCAAATAAGTTCCACTTTTGAAAATATCGAGAAATTAAAAACCTGTTATCCGAATTACTCGTTCTTTGTGAAAATAAAGTGCACAAACTCTGGGGAATCAACTGATAAATGGCACGATATAATGGAAAGGAAAAAAATTCAGCAAAACACTAAGAATCGGGACTTCTATATAAAATGCAAAACGTGTAGCCGAGAAAATACCGTAGGCATTTTAAAGAATGCGCATGCTTCTTATCTGGATGAGGATTCGGGCAAATTTAAAACAATTGTTGCTTTTGATTGTAGAGGAGCAGAAGCAATTGATCTCTCTCCACGAACCGGATGGATAGTCGGAGCCCCTACAATCAGAGGTAAGTTCATGAGCATTTCAATCGCCGTCGAGCACTTCTTCACGTATAAATAAATTTAAGCATGAATCCAATTTATATCGTGAATCTGAAGGTAAGGGTACGCTAAGATCCCAAAACGGATCAAATGTGACACTTGTATTACCGCAGGTCGTACATTTTAATGTACTTTTTAATTGATCCACAAATAGATCAGAGTTCTCAATTTTTGAATACCATTCCCATGTTAAATCTGCCTTTCTATTATCACTTAAACTATCATCTATTTTAAGATGTTCTCCCTTTACACCATTGTTTAATGCACAATGTAATGATTTCTAAAAGAATCTAAGAAATTCTTGAGAATCTTGCCGGTTGTATCCACTGTATATTCTGTGTTTGCTAGAAAATGCACTCTTTAATTCAAGAGGAGTAACACTACGAATATTTGGTGTCCAGATTCCACGTATCAATTTTGCAAACTCGCACCAAATTTGCTGATCTTTTGTTGAGATCTGACACTAGTCTGAGTTTTTAGGAATTTGGTCAATTCACGCGTATGACTGAGGCATTGTATAACTGAGTTCATGAAGCATGTCCCTCTGTAGAAACTTTTCCATTAGATGCAGATGAGTTTAAGACTGGTTTGGTTGATGAATAATCATGTAATTCATTAAAACGACTGGAAAGTCCAGGTGTTTGCGATCACAATAGCGGGAAGGCGTTGTGACGAAGGAGGGAAGTGCACGGAGGCATTACGGACACTTTCATCAATATCACTTTTTTTTATTGGACAATTTTTGATCATTTGAAATAGAAGAAGGCTATGATGTCGGCGACGACGACTACAAAGATTGAGAGTTGTCTGGAATGTGCTGCTCATAATGTTGTTGTTGATAGTGATCCTTGGATTATTGTGATTGATGTGTAAAATTATCGCTATTAAGCAGATTATTTCGTCTAATCATCTGAGTTGAACTAGATGATGTAGATTCCCGACTTGTAAATGATGTAGTGATATTATTAATAACAGGAGTAAAAGAAGCGATTTTTGTGTTGTTTTCTTTTTTTACTGATAATAATGAACTACTCCTATTTGAAATATTATTTGACGCTGAAGGTGATAATGATAACTTATTGCTAGTAAGATAATTACTTACACTTCTAACACTAGTTGGTATTCTCTTAAAATGGTTAAGTGTATTAAATTTATTAGTAGCTGGTGTCTTAGAACTACTATCATTGTTTATAAGATCACGTTACTTTGATGTTACTGGTATAGTTGAAGTTGATGAAGTGACAAGCTTTGTATGATTGAATTTCATTTTATCATAATTCGGCACTGATGATGAAGAATTATTGGATAACGACGATTTATTTTGATTATTGTGTTGTCGTTCCGAATCATCACTATCGATATATTTCATACCGTCTAGAAATTCTGAGTTAGTATTTTGTAAGCAATTCAGATTGCTGTTTGATATTATTTTGGCCAACCGTGATGTTGTTCTATTCTTTGAAGTTTTATGTACCAGAGGCTTTATATCTTTTCTGCTGCTAGTGCTATATTTATTGTTTAGCAATTCAGAACTATTGTTGATTGCAATTTTGTAACAATATACACACATTTATTGCAGATTTCCTCGCGACTTTATGAGGTACTGCTTAAGGCGAGTTACCCATTTATTTCCGATGGCTGGTTTCTCCAAGAGGCATATCCACCACTTAGAATTAGATGAAACGACGGCACCAAGGTTAGGAGATCAGTTTTAAGACGCGGCATCTGCAGCCGTAGTAAATAATAAAAAGTTCATTCCCAAAAAATAATTGTCTACTTTCTAGCATTTATTGAAGTTTTTCGGTGGTTATGCTTATGAAGAAGTGCAAAAAACGCAGAAATGGTTACATTTTGGGTACAGACTGTGATAAGTCATTTTAAAGCGAAGCTTTAGGGTTTCTTAAATCTTAAATTGGTTCAGACGACGTGTTTTTTTTATATGAATAATTGTTAAATAAAAACAAAAGAGTAAAAATTAGGAAATTTTATTCATGTTGAGCCATAGCTTCAAAACGGAGAAAGGAACGGAAAAATTTATAGACCATTGGAATGGTCCAACGATTATCAATATAAAAAATTTTAAGTAATCATCATAGGGTGTCAGGAATGCGTCTCAGGAATGGTACTAAACTATGCTTGAAACGTAATGTCTGAAATAAATAAGATGCCGTGGCACAAAAGAGTTTTTAGCTTTTGTTGCAAATTGTCCATACTCTCACTTCATAAAATATTTATCTGTAGCTCATATATTCTTTCCTGTATATAGATATGTATATATACATACTTATATCAGCGTTGCCAATCTTTTTTTTTGCCAAGTCGGGATTTTGGAACTTTTTGAGTGAAAAAAGCGGGATTCTTTCGTCGAAAGCGGGACATAGTAAAAAAACGTATATAATCAGAAGTTTTTAAATATTTATCTTTTCATTTGAGTTCAAATTACGTTTACGTTACAAGAGATAGCTATTTTTGCAAAATGTATTTTAATAAAATATATATTTTAAATCAGATTTACACTATCGTTGAATAGTTGAGTCTTATTTGTATTCTGAATAAAAGAAATAAAAAAACAGAAATCAAAATCAAAATTTTTATTCTTCAGAAAAATATGCTTCACAAACCATAGAAGCTTTTAATTCAATAACAGTTCAAGATTGGAAAAACTGCTGTGAGCATGTAAAAAAAAATTGAGAATTACTTATTCATGATATTTCTGTGAAGATTTAAATTCTTTTAAAGTTTCCTTTTTCTCTTTAATAAAGACGAAGAACTCTTCACAGAATAGCTGTAGATAAAACTGGATGAGTAATTCTGCTTTCATTAAATGTACGGAGCATTTATTTCTGGCATCCGACCATTTTAAATTCATCTGGGAAAAAACGCGTTCAGAAAAGCAGTTTGATGTTGGGATACTTAATATGAAAGACACTAATTTAAACATATTCCTGGTATCTTTTTTTGGAAACTGTTGAAAAAGCTGGTGCCATTTCTGTGTGGTGGTGGCAGTGGTGTCTTTGCAATTTCCCACTAATACGTCCAAGGATGATTTCAACGAGTGAAATTCTTCATATAAGTTATCTACCGAAATATCGCCTGTCAATTTTATTAAAGATACAGCATTTTCAATCATGTCAAAACTAATTTCACTTCCCAGGTTTATCAATTTAAGTCTAGAAAAAATATTTTCATCTGCAAAATTATAACGTTTGTCTTATTGTTGGCAATTTGTGTAAAAAAATTTGAAGTCCTCGACGGCTTTGGTCCGTTCAGATTCAACCAATTTATTTAAAATCTGTTTCGTCTGGCACCCGAAAAAACCATCCTTTAGCATTTGAGTCGACCTTGACCGGAAGTGGCATAATGTTTCATGCATTTCTGTTATGGCAATATCATTTCACTGAGACTCTTTCATTAATGTACCAAAACCACTCATCACATTATGAACAAAATGCAAATAGGCTAGAGTTTTTGTTTCCTCTGCTTCAGAGTAAAAAATCGTTTGAATGGCTTTCGCACATGATTCTTGCTGATCAAAGTAGCTTTTCAAAGCAGGCCAAAACTTGATTACTCTCTCAACAGCAGGACAGAGCGACAGAAATCTTGTATTTACGTGACGTAATAATTCGACCCATTCCATTTCCGTTATTTCAAATATCTTCATCAATTCCGCACGACGTTTAGCTGAATGTGAGAAATGGCCGTATATTTTTAAGATGATAGCTTCTACATCGACGTCTAATCTATCACATGCAAATTTGCTCACGTTATACAAGATCAGAAGTGAACAGTTAGGTTTTAAAGTTTTTTCGTTTTTTGCAACGAGATTCATGAAAGAATGATTTGAACCAAAGTTTACATTTGCATAGTCCATATGATGTTACTTGCGATAATTTTAAGTTATGGTTATCCAATGTTTCACAAAGTACCTTTGTTAATTGGTCGGCAG
The DNA here is from genome assembly GCA_963930735.1 of Dioctria linearis. Lineage (NCBI taxonomy): Eukaryota > Metazoa > Arthropoda > Insecta > Diptera > Asilidae > Dioctria > Dioctria linearis. The sequence goes on from OZ005740.1 coordinate 210,301,784, forward strand.
TTTCGTCATTACTTTCCACAAAATCTATTAATTTGTTTTGTATTCCTTTGCCCAAACTGAAATATCGCACACATATTGGAAACATTTTCCGGTTTTCTTTTTGCTGGCATCCGTAGATATCGAAAAAAATAAGTCTTCTTTTAAATTTTGAATAACGTCCTTCAAAGCTTCTTTTGCCAATACTTCACAAACTATTGCTTCATTGTTTGTCCTACAACATTTAACATTCTTAGCTATCTTAGAATCGGCGTACATGAGAGGTAATAACTTTTGAAAACAATCCATACTATTGTAGCTTAACGAATGTTTAACGGTGTGATATATAGAAGTAATTTCTGCAGCTGACGTTTTGTACATAATATAATCGCGATCACGATCAGATGTGGAAGTACCTGGTGTCTGGAAATAGCTAGTTATGTTTCTTGTACCGCGAGAGCTCATGATCTTCGAGTGACTACTTGTTTTTGAATGCTTCACTACGTCGTTTAATCCACCATGAGAAATAGTAAACTCTTTTTTACACAGTTTACAATAAGCTTTATACTCATCCGACGTCACAATACACAACCAATTATAATCATTCTGCCAAATTGTACTGTATTTCGTAAGGCGATGTTTTCCTAGTTTGACTTTCTTCTTGGGTGCAATGGTTTCCGGTTCCGAGCAATCCGAAACATCACTATCGTTTTCATTCATCTTTAAATGATTCTAATAAGTAAACTCCAGTAATTTACGAACAAAAACACGTAAAAAACTTAAACTTTTCTTTGCTTAATGTAATTAAACTAAATTATGCACGCAACGCAACTCACTACTTGACTTGCTCACTGCTTTCCAAGCACTAACACCGTGATCCCCATTGTTTCATTCTAAAAAACACCAGAAATTTTCCAATTTTGCTCTGCAGCTTCTTAACTTGTTATTAGGTTAATTTTGCCTACGCCCGTGGGCAAATGAGCTTTTGACCTTTAAATATGTATTTATCCCCGTTCTCAACAAAAATTTCTTCAGTCTCTCTTGAAATATCTTGTAAGCGGGTACCAGGTACGTACTTGGCTTCAATCTATCAGTGGTAGACTGCAAATTTGATATGTGAATAAAAAATTAAAAAGTTCTTAGAAGGTCGCGTTATCCCCGAAAAGCGGGACTGAGCCTGCCCCGCGCGGGACGTTTAATTTTGATTTAAAAATCGGGACGTCTGGCAACGCTGATATATATATATATACGATATATTTGGATCTATGTCCTCGTCTTCGTCAGCTAGTGACATAATACGTAAATACTTTTAATAAAATAAAAAAGCGCTAAGCTATCCTTTTTTGGAATCTGAGTTGTGTTGGCTGTTGTGGCTTTATCTGTTATTATGAGCACTCTTAGCTAAGAATGAGAGCTGCAGTTTTGATAATTTCGGAGTTCGAAACGAGTGTTTTTCTCTAATTTCATACTGGGTACTGGAAGTTCAATGCATTCAATGTTTATGTGTTTTTATCAGCCATTCAGAAGTTGTCGTAGAATACAGTCTTCAAAAAAAAAAAAAGGTTTTGGAATAGAACAAATTTTGAGAACTTTTATTTTAAAAATTCTAATTGAATTATTAAGTACAAGAGGAAAAAGCAACCGTCTCGTCAGGTTTTTGAAGCCGAGACCTTTTGCTTTGCGGCGACTCTTACAACTGAGCTTACGATACAGATGCCTTTACATCTTTTATTTCTTGATTTATTTGGCATATTAAACCATATTTGCTTCCAACTGGCATTAACCAATAGCGGGGAAAAGTAGATAACAAGAAATAAATATTTAAACTCCGTATGGTAATTAACCAGCCGTTCAGGCATTTTATTGTGGAAGTTACATCTTTTCGATTTTTATGAATACATTTTGTAGAGGCTAAAGTAGCTGACATTTCATTAAGGAAGTTCAACTCCAATTCATCACCTACAAAAGGTTTCCTTGAATATGTTTGCTCGAAGGGAGAGGTTGATTTAAAAATATCAAACAGCTTATCTAGTCTACCTATTAATTCTGCAGTGCTCACAGCCGTTGAGCTGGATCCACTCGTTTTCACTTCCGATTGATTACCAGCGGATACAGTCTGACTAAATAACTGTGTGGCGAACGTAACTTTTGTTTTTTGAAAGTTGCTTGGATAGATATTAACATCAGTCAATTTGAGTGCTGTCCGAATTTGCCTTTCCTTATCCCGTTCAGAGAACGCTCTCCCATCTCTTCAGGTTAATCTCTTATTACCATAACAAACAATACCGTATTTCAGACAATTGTTCCGTAAGCTTTTTATTAGATAGCAGAGATCAGACATGAAGTAGACTGGTTTATAGTCTACTAAAACTGCTGTATTAGCAGTTCTTACACCTAACAGACTTGCCAAAGCTTGAAAGTTAGTCCCTTGATCGCACATAACGGCAACCTTTAGAAAATTAATTTCGCGTAGACGAATCACTGCGTCAAAAAATAAACTTTCAACATTAAGAGCAGAACACCTAGAATGCACAATTATATAACCCAACGAATGTTTCCAATTCTCCGTTATTTCATGGGCCAATAATACCAAGGAACCCTTGCTTATAACGTTCATCCTCTCGGTACCGTCGTCCTCTATTCCGATAATAACACTATTTCATCATAAAATAAGTTACTCTTTAAGGAACTTTCGTTGAAATAAATTGTACAATATTTTGCATCGTCTGACATGTGTTCTGTTTTCAATTTAAGTGCTTGTAACAGACGTTGCCGTTACGAGTGAAAATCATCAGGTATAGTACCTCCATTTGATCCTGTGTGTAGATTCAACATATTCCTCATTCTCAAAGAATGTGTGAAGAAAGCAAAATAAAACTCTCCTAAAAAAAAAATTATGTAAATGAAACTAAATCAAAATATAACATTTAAAAAAAATGTGTGAAAATGTAAATAAAGAAGTCAAATAATGATGCCACGCACGGTCCAAATACGCAGGCAGAATGAAGAAGCTTTTGATAACAATACTCGAAGAGATCTCCATGCTCACATAGGCTCATGCTTACAGTATCCACAAATAAATATTTTAAACGTAAATGATTAAAAGAAAGCAATAGTATCGAAGTGCAGAAGCAAAGAGCAGTCCATGTGTCCTCAGGCTCAGTATTAAATAGACAGTTTTGATCCTAGTATATCGAAATTCCGTGAAATATTAATAAATATCTTTGGCAATATCCATGCGTGAATACACTTTTCAACTTTTATTTCAACAAATTAACACTAAGTTTGAAAACTACACATTGATTGGCACTAGATAACACTTCATCTATGGGTTGCTTCATTCACGGCATACAAATTAAACGCATATTAATACTAATTTTACAGAAATTAAAATAAAATCTAAGCACTGTTTCGAATTTATATTATTAAAAGTAGAACTGTCACAAAGAATTGTCAGAAGAAATGTGAAGTGAATCAGTAATAGGCCAGATGTTATTTCGTAATAAATTAAATGAACTCGAAGGTAGTAGGTATGCACATTATATACATATATTATGAACATAGGCGTAGTTGCAGAATCGGATAAGTAGTTTAATCGTAAGTTCGAGTAAATAAGAAATTGTGAAATGAAAAACGGATTTATCAGGGTTAGCTAATAAGCTTCTTTTATGTAATTTAGACCTTAGTGTAAAAGTATTAGGTTTAGGTACGGATAGTAAGAATCAAAAGTATGGATTCCGCTAGGTGGCCGGTGTAAGCACAGCTTTAGGCGAAATACTTTGGTATTTGACCACATGGTCAAGTTAATTCGAACTTCGAAAGTAGGAGTATTAATTAAGCAAGGAGACTTCCGGAGGACATTTTGGAAAATCTTAGAGTCAAGGTGACTTCAGGACGGCGTTAAATTAAAAAGGCAAAGATAAGGCAGAAACTAATAAAGCGTGATGAAAAGCAAAAGTTAATTGTTGTATTGTGTAACTCACAAAAAAGGTGGAAACTGAAAGTAGACGAATAAATAATAGTGAAAGAGAAAGAAAAAAAATACAGGAATTGAGAAAGAGACAGTTGTTCGGAGACAATTAAAAAATAAGAAAAAAGAGGGAAATAAAGGGAAGCATATATAGATAGAGGAAAGGGATCGAGGAAGTCCGGAATCCAGAATTCCCTAAGGATCCTGCGTGCTCATAGCATTAAAAGTACTGAAGGTGCAATAGCAGAAGCATCGAGAAAGGAGACCAGCTCGACTTGTTTCTACATATGCAAGTAGTCGAGCATTATTGGCCAATCGCAGGTATCATAGTTGCGGAATTTAGGTTAAGTTAGAGCACCCATTATCAGGTTTGTAAATTTAAGATAGTATTAAAAAGTTTTTTTAAAAAAATATTTGGAATGAGTGAATTTCAATTCAAGCCTTGCTCCTCCGAACGAAATATGATGAACTAATTGTTATATGCTGATACATGCGTAGCACTAATACCAGGGCACGTTTATATACATTTTCCAAGAGAAGTTTTGCAAGGCAGATCCATTGACACTGATATCCGTTTGTATACTTCGGAGCCAGGCAAAATAACTCACGAACAAACAATTTTATCTCCTTTGTATATTTTCTTCCTGGTTTACTTCTATCTTTGTTTTTTAAATGATTTTCTACTATAAGTACTATTTCTTTTGGTAAATCTCTAACTATCTGTTGTATTACACATTTAGAGTACCGCCCAGATTTAAGTGCTCCATTTTCATTCTTAAGCCTTTTAAATTCCATGCGCAACGATAAATTTACGTCGCGCATTTTTCGTTTTCTTGGCATATCAGATGAAAGAGCCTTCTCCGTCTGTATGGATATATTGCTCCGAAATCCTGTACAATATTTGCGAGGTATTTTATACGGGGATTTATTTTTGGTGTACTTTGGGTGTACTGGACCATTTCCAGTGAAGATTGGTCCTCTTCAGAGTGATTGCCCTCAAAAATTTCGTCAAAGACTTGATAACGATTTGGAGCAGACGATAGAAGCAGATTATCAGACTGATTGGAGTTCAATCTAGTTCAATCCATCGTTCTGGACACATCCTACCACTACAGGCTCTTGAGAGTTTCCACCTCTTGAAAGTGAAATCCCCCCCAAAGTCTATAACGCTAGTACATCCATCATTCTGGACGCATCCTATCTCTACGAGCTCTTGAGGGGTTTCACCTCTTGAAAGTGAATCACCCTCAGAGTCTATAAAGCTAATAGCTCCATCGCTCTGGACATATCCCACCTCTACAGACTTTTCAGAGTTTCCACCTCTTGAAAGTGAAACTCCTCCAGAGTCTGTAAGGCTAATATATCCATCGCTTTGGGCACATCTTACCACTACAGACGACTGTAAGACAACTCTGATTTCACTTTCTGAATGCTATGCAATTGGCTCCTAGATTTATTGACAACAAAAATAAGGAAAGAAGAAAATTAGGAATAAGAAAAACTGTTGAAATACAATTAGAAATAATAAAAGAAAACAAAGGAAAAAGTTATAACTGGTCAAAACCGATTATGTCATACCCTAGATGAAAAAAAAGAAATAAAGTGAAAAACCAAGGTTAGTATGGCGGCACCAGGAAAGGATTGCTCGATTTGGTCAATTTTATTAAATTGTATTATTTTTTAAAACACAAAACTTCAGATCTCTTGAGAAAACGCGCTCTCGAGTTATCGTGTGGACTATTTCACGTCGTTAGTCTTTACGTCAGCCGCACATAAGGAAGCCTTAGCGTGTAGTGTGGCATGCAATTTACCTCACTTTGTTAAAATTAATCTGTTCTTAACTATTATTAATATGTTTTGTAATTTACATGCTGAAATACTTTAAGTTTTCTCAATGCTAGTCTGTAATTGCTATATTACCTGCTTCTACGAAGGTATTTTTCATATTTGATAGCATAGTTGTTCTGTCCTCAATGTCAAGGAAATATAAAGCTTTATTTGGGGCACATGTAGGACAGTTAATACTGTACTATTTTTACTCATTATTTAATAATTAAGTAACTATTAGACACCAACGTATATTTCAAACTTTATGTTAGTTATCAGTGTCAACCAACTGAATTATAGTCTATTAACTAGATCTTATATTTTATATGTTATATTTCAAACTTGCTTAGTTTTTCTGATCTAATTGTGCATAAATTATATAAGTATATTTGGGGCACATGCAGGGCAACGCACATTAATTTATGCAAGGTTAGCTTAGATCTTTCATTTTATTGATGCTCTTTCTTCTCAGAGTCTCCTAGACATAAGTAAAAGGTCATAATGTTTGCAATCGCTTAATCACACCTTTTGTTTTGAATTTTTCTAAAAAATTAAAAATCCACCATTTTAAACGTTATAATATTGAGATATCCGACGTCCCAGGATGTGCATTGTGGCCGGGGTTGAAAATAAATTAGTTTTCAATTCTACGCTACTTTAATCTACTACTGTTGATCTATTTTAAGAACTACCTTAACTCCACTATGTACTCGTTATCTTACTACTTATTGTCTTAATATTCCAATCGTTGTAGCCAACGTTTATTTATGTGGCGCCTCTGCCGGGGTTTGTAATAAAGAAATTTTGAATTGAATTCACTTGAAAGCTTATACCTTTCTTGATTTTTCGGAAAAGTAAACAGCTTCGAAAATGTCCCTTCTGGGCACCGTTTTATGGATTTTGTTCTGTAGCTAGAGTACACTAAAAATAAAGAATATTTAATACAATTATAAAAAAATTTTATAACAACTTACTGTTTTTATCCTTTCCTTATATTTGACACTTGTTCAATTAATTGCGCCAAATTATAAAGGGTGGCAATACACCCACTGCATTGCGGTAACTTCTTAAAACTTCCAATTATGCCACATGAATCAATAAGTTCCTATAAATATTTAAGGGAAAACTTAAAACTTGCTTGGCATATATATTAATACACAATCTTTTTAATTTGCATCGATGATACAGATTAGCAAGTAAATAAAAACCTAATCCAACTTTGTTAATAATATACAAGCTACCAATGGATTTTCACCTAACCACCAATCAAAACATTAATTTTAAAAATTTATTTATTAAATTAGTTCTGTATCCCGGAACAAGACAGAACTTTGGTCTCACAGTTTAACCTTATTTTATTGAGATGAAAAGCAACACTTTCTAAGGAATTACTATTATTAGAATTAAATCCGAAAGAAAGACTAAATTTATATACAGCTCTAAATTTTAATAAAACATTTATATACACAGCACTAAATTTTAATTAATTATTGCATATCTTATCACAATTGGTTCCTTAAATTACAACGTTTTGTCATTTTATTTTGACATATGTCGAAATGTCATTTTTTTCCTTCCAATAATTGTTTTATTTGTCATTTTTGCCTCTTTGCCTCTATTACAAGTTTTTGCATGCCACCAGATCTCTTTCTTCCGCTCTTGATTTACATGGGAACCTTTGTATTAAAAATTGACTAGTGTGTTAGTTAAAAACAGTTGAAAGAGAAAGTATGGTCACATTATAGAGGCATCCTACTCAACTGACAGTTTTGAGAGAGCCGATCTACTCTATAAATATACTCTTCTGAACCTGGAAACCAATTACTCGAACAGAAATTAAAAAAAATTTTCTACGCAATACAGTTACTGAAATATCGATACACTGATATTTATAGTATAAAAATACCGATACGAATAACCTGTATCGTAGGGGAATAAATATCGATATATCGAATATCGTGTCGATATCGACCATCCCTAGTCGAGGCATCGTTGATTTTATATTCGAGACAAGATGTTTATGGCACAACGCTCTGCTTATACATATATGCATGCAGACCGCTAAAATTTATATATATTTTTTTCATTTCGTAGGCCCTGGATATCTGTTATTGGGCCCTATTCTGTAATTTTTCATAAAATAATATTTTATGTTATTTTATGGCGAAAAAATCCCTTCTTCATAAAATGAAAATAAAATATTTTAAATATTCGTATTCTGTCGTGGTTTCATAAAATTATTTTATGAATTCTTTAAGAACACGTAACATAAAATATTTAGTACATTCCGCTATGTTTTCTATTACTTTTTGAACAGCTGGTCAATTAACATTTGCGTGATACTCTATCAAATCACCCACTAAATAATCATTTATGAAAGTAGCTGCTTTCTTAATAGCTCTTGAGATACTTTGGGTGTAAGAGTGCTAAAATATTACAAATCCTGACTGGAGTTTATTACGAACCATGTCGGTAGAAATACAAAGCAGCAGAAAGACATCCATACCGTTCTATTTTAGATTCCTAACTCAAAGTGAGCGGAAAGATGTCTTTCCGGTATGAGGTTATAGTTACTCTATAAGTATTTGAATTTGTTTTCTTAAAACGAAACATTTTGGGTATAAATTAGAATTATTCAAAAGTTTGCAAAATAAGTTTACAAATCACAATATAAGAAGTTTATTAATTATCCACCCGGAAGAACTTTTGAAACCTAAGGTTGGGCAACTCACATGGATCGTAGGAATCGCGAAGATATCGTATCCTATGATCTCTTATGCATAAAATTGCAACCTAGGCAAATATAATTAACTTTTTATATATACTTTACCGCACCGGTGCACATTTCTACAATTTCTGATAAAATTGTAATTTTTATGTATGGCGGTGGACATTTTAGTTTTTAATTAAAACAATTTTCTCACAACAAATGTTAATTGACTCATGTCATTTTCATAAAATGTGTCAAAATACCTTTAAAATGTGCTGCTTAGGATCTTTTATGTTATCCTCCATAACAGGAAATATTTTATGTTATGAAGAATAAAATAAAATGAAATTTCTGGTACAGAATAGGATTTTAGGGAAATATTTTATTTTAAGGCATAAATTAACATAAAATGATAAAATTTTACCAACAGAATAGGGCCAATTACTTGCCTGTGCTATTTGTATCTGAACATAACTCCAATCGGCTGCCAGATTGAATAAAAATTCTGCCGAAATATTTTATGTAAATTTCTAGCCGCCCAAGACCCGTTGTCGGCCATAATGCATTACAAATAGTAAGAAAAGTATCCAGCGAATTTGTTTGAAAAAATTGAGGCCTTTCATCCAGCGTTGCCAATTGAGCCGAAAATCGGATAAATTGTCCAATTTTCAACTTCATTAACCGAAAAAAATTTCCCAGTTTCACAGTCGAGTTTAAACCAAGGTTTAGTTTATACCATCCTCCAAGTTTAAACGTAGTTTAAACCAAATCGGGTTTCACAGTGTATTCTTTTAGTAACGTTGGTGGTACTGATTAAATTGTAAATGTTGCGACGCAGAAGACCACGAACTGGACATCACCTAAAAACAAAAATAACAACAAAGAACAGTGCTTAGGTATGTGATTGATAAATCACTTATCTGATTACGAACTCATTATTGTATCCATTAGATCAAGTAGCCCAGGTGTTGTATGTAATTAACTGTAATTGAAAACAAGTATGTTAACATAACCTATAACTATCATTGTCCCCACACTGACCTGATATTATAATATTACAAGTTAGAGATATATGATAATAATATAGCAAGTTTTGGTTCACATGCAAAGCAATCTGATGCAGAATAGTTAAAATCTAGACTTACTTACATGAAATATCTTGATGTCGAGACAGATCCCACTGAATTTCGATAACAAAATACATATTTGTCTGTCAAGTTGACATGTCACATAATTTTAGAAGAATACTTGACAAGATATCTTTTCTGCTGGCAAGTAGATGGCATGAGGAGAGATTAGAGGTAGATTTGAATCAAACTGTTTTGCATTATTAAATTGAAGGGGAAAAATTATTGATAAAACAAAAGACTTTACGGGTTCACACAAGAGATGAAGGAAGGTAGAAGATAATAGAACAACTGGTCGGTGTGATAGGGTAATGGAGAATTTTTTGTAAGGAAGAAAATCGGAATAAATTGGAGAATTAGAAACTTCTGTGTTATTCTTAAATCAAATACCTGGAATACAACCGAAACCTAACATATATAAGTTGAAAACTTTACAGTAAATTAAATTAGTTATCGCCACCATTGTGAAGCAATTTTTCTATCAATCAATCTGTCAATCGGAAAAAGTAAACAGATCAGAAATGAAAAATAAAAAATACATATGTAGTTAAATTTGCTAATTTTAAATATGCCAACACTCAAAAAGTATGCAAATTTTAGCATAAGTGAAGCTGACCTTCCCTAGTGCATAAAAAAAGATATATAATAGAGCACAAGAAAACGGACAAGAATAGATTCGAAGACAAAGTGACAAAGTTCTTTACTTAAACGGAACCTAGCATAAAAATCAACGTCGTCCCGCTCATTAAAATAATTTTGCCGATTTCCAATTACTCTCAGTCGTCGACAGAGTTGTAAATTTAACTCAAAAAATCTTCTTCATCGCTAGAAATGTCTAAATCAAAATCCATGATGAAATTATTTTCTTCATACAAACAAACAATGCTACTGTTAAAATAAAATTATCTTGAGTTTAAACCGAGGGATGACACGGTTTAAACCGGTGTTTAAACCAAACTACAAAACTCATTCGTCGAGTTTAAACTAAATATTTGGTTTAAACTCAGACTGTGAAACTGGCCATTAGCCGACCCGACAGCCGCGTTTTAGCCGATTTTGATACTGATCCAAGGCTAGATAAGGATACAGATCCCAAACAAAAAAACCTTTGAGTGGGGTTGTAGAATGCGGTGACAGCACTGACATATAACAATGGACACAAATATTGTGTTTTTCTATATATCCGTTAGAGCACCCTTTAAAACGTTTACTCCATAAAAAACATATAAAACTTAAATTTTACACATGTAAATCGAATTAAATTAAAAAAAAATTATTTTGTTGTACTCAAGTGATATTGTAATCGCTTATAAGAAACTAAACTCATTCCGACTTTAATTTTCAAAAGTTGTTCTTACCTGAATCCTGCGAATGGGCAAGAGAGACGCAGCATTGTAAAAACTATCTTTACCTGATTCTTTCTGCGGTGATTGCATTTGTAGCTAAAATAAAAACATCAAATGGCATAAGAAAACGTTCAGTAAGCAGTATTTTGTGTTAGTAGCTCCAACTCTGCCATAGGGTGAAAGAGAAGACTATAAAACTAGTGACATTCTTTCCTATAGGAAAATGGCAATATGCTCAGTCCATTGTTATAAGTCAGTGGGTGGCAGCTCCAGTCATTTTTTTTAGATATAAAAGGAAATATTAAAAAAATAAATACTTTTTTTTTATTCAATGCTCTTACCAAAATTTGCTCTTCTCGAAGCAATCAAATTAACAACAACACATTTTTCTATTTTTCTCCGAAGTTCACTTTAGGCATTAATAATTGATAATAAACAAGCGGTAACGTTTCACACAAAATTCAATTCATCAAACCTCAAACAACAGAAATATATACATATATGTATTATTTAAATAAATTTATAAATTTATATATATTTCTCATATATTATATATATATATATTACTGATTGGCGGTATATGGTCTTGCTTTAGGCTGGAGTTGAATTTTAATTTGTGTGAAAGTGTACCGCTTGTTTACTAGCATTTATTAACTATAACATGTGATGGAGATGAAAAAAAAAGTGGAAATTTTTGATTTCGGAAAAGAAGAATGGCACTTCGGACCACAAATGCGGTGGTAACCCATTCTTGGTGTTGCCATATACAAATTTAGCCTTTTTACGGATACTGTGAACACGATCAGTCCTAAACATTTCTATTGTGTGATGTGTATTTGCACATATAAAAAAAACCAACAAATTACAAACCAATTGAAAATGTAAGAATGGACATTCTGCATTATTGCAATATTCAATTGACCCGAAATCCTTTGCCCAATTAGTTGATCACAATAAATGCGATCGCTAACATGATTGCAATTAAGCAAAGCATACGTTAAACCAAATGTATGTCACAACCATAAGAAGTGACTACAATTGTTTACATGCGTTTGTTTATATGTTTTGCAGCCAGCGTAATAAGGGTCAAGCTAGTTGCGTCACATCTTTCTGCACTTAAGTGCAAATAAGCGATTTGGTTTAACGTGCCCCAAATCACGGGCATCCATGTAGGTACCTATCATATAAATAAGCTAGTAATTAATCAATAAACAAGAAGTTGTGACTTAGTCTTATGAAAGTAAGATATTTTATTTCGAGTGTCTGCTAGCCTAAGCTGCACTCCCCTTTTCTTAGGCATCTGCTACTATAGCTGCTGCTACAAAGAGATATGCTCACTGAGCTTCTCTTAGGAGATCTGCCTTATGGCTGCCTCCCATCATCGCTTCATCAGTGCACGATAATTTTAATTATTACAATTGTAGTAAACAAAAAGAGAACGTATAGTCTCATTATAAAAGCATTCTAATCAACTGACAGTTTTAACAGAGCTGGCCTTTCTACCAACGTTGCCAATTGAGCCGAAAATTGGTTAATTTGACCGATTTTCAACTTCGTTAGCCGAAAAATATTTACCTTAGCCGATTTTGGGATTGACGCAAACATCACTTGGCTTGGTGTGGTGCTTTAGTGATCGGATGTATTTTGAGCAACTTTATTGAATGGAAATGTAGATTTTTCCGCTCGGGATTGTGCGAAACTGGTGACTTTTTATGAGAGAATTGTTCACAATAGAGCACTAATGTCCCTGAAAGAAAAAAGGAAAAAATATATGCGAAATGTAGTAACTGGGAAGAGTACACCACTTGATAGTACTCTCAGAGAGACCACATCGTGCGAAATTGGTACGTCGTGTAAAATGAATTTCTAAGAGACATATGTTCACAACATTTAATGTCCCTGAAAGAAAGAACGGAAAAAATATATGCGAAATGTAGTAACTAGGAAGAGTATATCACTCGATAGCACACTCGGCGAGACCACTTTTTCTGCTTGTGATTTTGCGAAATTGGTGCGTCGTGGAATATGACCTTCTACGAGAAAAATCTTCACAACAGAGCATTAATGTCCCTGAAAGAAAGAATGGAAAAAATATATGCGAAATGTAGTAACTGCGAAGAGTACACCACTCGATAGCACGCTCGATTTTCCCCCTCTTGATTTTGCGAAATTGGTGCGTCGTGGAATATGACTTTCTATTAAAAAAAAAATTTCAAAACAGAGCATTAATGTACCTGAAAGAAAGAACGGAAAAATATATGAGAAATGTAGTAACTGGGTAGAGTACACCGCTCGATAGTACTCTCGGCGAGACAACTGCTTTCCGCTCATGATTGTGCGAAATTGGTGCGTCGTGGAAAATGACTTTCTATGAGAAAATTGTTCACAAGGGGGCACTAATATCCCTGAAAGAAAGAACGGAAAATATATGCGAAATGTAGTAACTGGGGTGTATGTGACCCGAGTGCATGAACATGGGTTCTCTTACGACAAAAACTTATCGGTTAATATGAACTAACTGGCATCAAGTTTGACTATGGCTCTTGCATATCTATATTATATACGTCTATCTCCTTCAAGCTCAATGAAGTTTGACATCAAATCTCCACCAATACATCCAAATTAATGAAGTGACCAGCAATATTGAAAACAAAGATTGTTTAAGATTAAAACAAAAGAAAAAAAATTATTTCTCTCCATTAATTACTTAATTATTAATAACAGATACTATGGCAGTTGATGTTCTCTCAGAAAATTCAATTTTTTTGAAAGATTTACAAGTTTTCACTTTGGTTCCATACAGTATATGCTCAACGAGATTCAGCAGATATTTCATAGTAGGACGACCAGGAATTTCCTGGTAACCGAAGCCATAAAACTACCGCCAAGATATTTAAGTCCAAATGAAAGTATTTATATTTATAAACAATTTTATCGCTAAGTACGCTAACACGTATTTCAGATCTGAATCAGTTATCATAAGTATAGCAATAATCTCTGAATTTATTCCAACACAGTGAACGATCGCTTTATGCCTTTACCACGTCCACGTTTTCAGTCTTTCCTCCAACGGCATATAATGCCCCATTTATACACAATAGGCAAACATTTGCTCTTTTTTCACTTATTTCTGGACCCAAGTGCCATTCTTCTATTCCAAAATCTGAAACTTGTAAGGTGTAACTACTACTTTAAGTTCTGTGGAGTCACATCCACCGCATTCATAGACTTTGTTTCCAAAATTTATGCACTGATGGCAATAACTCTCTGTTATCATTTCTGGTAGCTTTTTCCATCGATGGCTGTATGCCGCTAATAATTCACAAGACGTGGTAAGAGATTTGTACTCTAGCTTTCCTCAACAAATTAACAATTTGTTGTTAATTGTTGCATAACCAAAGGAATCTGGAAGTGTTCTGTTGATGATGTTTGAAAAGCTGGAATTCTCTCCAAGGCTAGAGTTGTCATGTCCCAATGCAATCGCATCATTAAAACTCTCAATTAATAATCTGAAAATAATTAAAACTTTCGAATAAATAATAACGCTCGAAATAATTTATAAAACTCTTTACACTTTATTAACTTTCCCTGACCTATCTTAACACATTTGGGTATTCCGAACCGAACTCACTTATAACAAAACAATATGCGACTGATCCCTGAAGACACTGAATAACTAACGGGCAGTCGGCAGACCAGTCATTGATTTTTAATGCCCCCATCTTCGGAAGCAAACTTTGCTCACAACGCGAATATGAAAACAAACGACACAACCTTGTCGTTTGCTCTACCGGTTGCCGCACCTGAGTTGCTAAGTTGTAAACAATCGCTTTACATAATAATTACCATGCGAGGTAAAATACTATCGTAATCGTCGATTGCTCCACTAAGCGCTCATCGCCACGCGCTGTTGGGCTAATCAGCAAAATAATCGACGGTTGCAGGTTGCAGATCAAGTCCATGCGAGGTAATTGTTAGCAATCGCCGATTATTTTACCAGAATATGCCCCTGGCTGCTGGAAGAATCCCCCGTGTATTGGGCCACCCCTCCCGCCTCGGAAAAACTCGATTCCGCATGGAACTAGGTCTAGGAGAGCAAAAGACTTAAAAATTTAAAATGTTTTAATCCTCGTTCGGTTCAGATTACACTGTTCCTTACATATTCGTATTGGCTCTCTAAATCTTATCATTTTGTTGTTTTTATTTTACATTTTTTCATCTTACATCATTTTCATTATACTGTTCGTAAATACATTTTCATTACTTCCTAATTTAATTTTGTTATTTTCTTAGTTCTACTACTTTTTCTTCTGTGCTTTCTAACATTTTATATCTTCATATCTTTTTTATTTATACCCTAGATGAAATCTATAGGGGTATACTAAGTTTGTCATTCCGTTTGTAACACCTCGAAATAATGATGATTCATTTGAATTGGACACCCACGCATAATATTAAAAGTTATTTTGATTTTTGCATGTCCGCCCGTCCGTCCGTCCGTGCGCACGATAACTCGAGAACGCATTCACTTAGAAAGCTGAAGTTTTGTACACGGACATAAAAAAAAAGTAAAATTAAGTTCAAAACTGAGACAAATCGGGCAACTCCTTCGTGGGGTTGCCAGCCAAAAATTTCGTTTTCCACGATATATTTGGACACTACCTGAGAACACGTCGACATAGTAATCTGAAATTTGGTATACTGTGTTTTCATACTAATAGCAAATAAAATTTCAAAAATGGCCTAAATCGGGCAACCCCTTCTTTGTGTTGCCATATAATAATTTTGGTTTTTTACATATACTTTGAAAACGATCAGTCCTAGACATTTTTATTGTATTATAAACTTCTTCAGAATAAGAAATCGTATAAAATTGGTTATAATCATTTTTTCTGTCCGAGGAGCCGTTCTAGAAATATATGCGAGAAACCAATGCAAAAAATAAAAATTGCTCAAATGGGTGACCATACGAAATTTCATACGTTCATTCATCTATGGTATCATAAGAATTGGTCTTAGACCAATTCTAGCTTTTACACTTCTTTAACATTATCTTTACCTTTTTCCATTGTCATAACAAACAAAAATTTTCTGTATTACATTTCTCACGCTTGTTATTCATTTTCAATTCGCCTTTTTATGGTATGTTATAAAATGAAGTGGACGCAAATTGGGTAGTGGACCCGAATAGGTGTATGTACCCTATATACTTTACTTCAAAATTGATTAAAAATAAAAATACTCTATTCTTTAAGAATTAGACGATAAAATCAAAATCTAAAAAAAGGTTTTTATATTTGTTTTCAATTTAAAATTTGTTCTAAAAGAAGATGTTGTGGCCCAATATACGAAAGATTCTTCCAACAGCCAAAGGCACATCTGGTAAAATAATCAGCGATTGCTAAACAATTACCTCGCACGGAATTGCTCTGCAACCGTAGAATGTTTTGCTGATTAGGCCAACAGCTGGTGGCGATGAGCGCTTAGTGGGGCAATCAACGATTACAATAATAATTAACCTCACATGGTAATTATTATGTAAGGCGATTGTTTACCACTAAGCAACTCAGGTGCTGCAACCGGTAGAGCAAACGACAAGGTTGTGTCGTTTGTTTACATCCGCGTTGTGAGCAAAGAAAGCTTACTTCCGAATATTGGGGCATAAAAGACCAATGACTGGTCTGGCGAGTGCCTTTTTTCGTTCAGTCAAGTTTTAGCTGCTTTTGGAGCGGTTCAAGTTTCGTGTGTCGGTTTAGATTACCTAAGCGCCAGGTAGTCTACGTAACGTAAGATAGGGAAAGTTGCGGTGTACATAAATAAAGAATTGTTCCAGTATAATTCGTAAAGTGTTTTTTTTAATTAATTGGGTAATTTCTTTGGTTGATTGCTATTGGGACACGACAATTGGCGCAGCCGGTAAACTTAGGTAAGAAATTTGAGAATTTCTTGCTGTTGTGTTGTTTCTTTTTGCATGGTTCATTTCCTTTTTTTTTTAAATTCTTTTAAGATTGTTGAAATTTTTTTTGATAAATTTATTTTTCAGTTATTACAATAAATTAATTTTTTTACTTTTCAGGCTTAATTTAAGAAGTGCTAGATTAAGTATTGAGTGCGATTTTAATTTTATAATAATACTGAGCTGAGTGTGAGTTTTAATATGAAGGGTTGATCATTATAGGCGTTAGAAAATTTTCAGTGAGCTCTAGGGGCAAAAAGTAAGGTATAAGAAGTTGATTAATCGGGGGCTTTAAGAGTTTTGTTGGGTTTTATTGTTTTTATTTGATCAATTTTGAATTTTTTTTTTAGATGAGCTGTGGGTACATTATTTTTACTTGGCGATGTGAATTAAGAAAAATTATCGAAATTTCAGTAGAGTATAATTAAGTTTTCAACGTCTCGTTTTCGTGGTATACCGGGTAAGGTCGTAATTCAGTCACACCAACACACACAAGGAGCAAAGCTATATTAGCTACTCCAGCACACACACAAGGAGCAAAGCTATATTAGCTACTCCAGCACACACAAGGAGCAAAGCTATATTAGCTACTCTAGCACACACTAGGAGCAAAGCTATATTAGCTACTCCAATCATCCGTTATACATACACGTACATACAACAAACGTGCCGTGCCCTGAACTATCTTCAAGTAAGGTGCCCATAGGAGAGTACTCGTTACACGGTAAAGTTAAAAAAAAATTCAAATGTTTTGCGGTTCGTGTTTAAAGTAATTGGTTCGGTCTGCGAGAAGTGACGTTGAAGTGTAAGGTGACAGTAGATTAGGAAATCTTGTGACTAATTAGTGTAGATGTCAGTAGGGAGAAGCAACGTCAAGACGAGAGAGGAACTTTTGCGATTTCGAGAGCAAGAAGAAAAATTGGAAAATAAATCACAAGAGCTGAAAGAGTTCCAACATAAATTAAAAGGGTTTGAACAAGACTGGCAGTATATCGGAGAACGCCTAACAACCGAACTTAAGAAGCGATTGCCAAGTGAGGAATTATAAGCTGTACTTGAAGAACTAAATACTTGCATCCGGACAAGTACTAAGGGGGAGGCACTTGATTTATTGGTTACAGCTACTTTCGACATTATCCACAAAAGAGAGAATGCGTTGGAACAAGCAGTAGAAGAAGGCCAAATAGAAAACCAGGCTGTAATAAAGAAAGTAAAAGTTCTGAAACAGCAGTTGCTAGAGGCAGAGAGCTTAACAGAGGAATTAGAGAAGGAAATAGGACTTGATCGAAATACACAGGAAAAGGAAAAAGGCGCAGAGTTACAGAAAAGTGGTGGACGAAGAAGGTTGTTGTTCTGGGAGGCAAAACAAAGTGGAAATGTTAAAACAGCTAAAAGCCAGTGTTCAACACACAAGTCAGTGTAGATCAAAGGCCGAATAAGGACATAGAGAGTCGTATAGAGAAATCAACATCACAGAAACAACAAAACAACATGGTTGATGCACATGACAAAATCATGGATATGGTGTCCAAATATATCCCAATGTTTTCGGGGGAAAGGTCCCCAAAGCTAGCAAAGGAAGTGCACCGCTTCCTAAACTGCTGCAAAGATCTTTACGATCGTCTTAAGGCCGAAGAACAAGATATCTTCATGAAATGTGTAAGATATCGGTTAATGGACGATGCGTACTATCTGGTGAGTTCAGAGGAGCCAAAATATTTTGCGGCATTGCAGCAGACCATTAAAACTGCTTATATGCCTAAAAAGTCCTACAGCGAATTAAGAACCGAAATGATAGCGTGCAGACAAAGACCCGGAGACGACATTAGGGAAAATGCGGACAGATTGAAGGATTTGTTGAATCAAATTAAAACGGCAGTTTCAGCTAAGTATCCAGGTAAGGACGGGGGTTTGATTTCAGAGTTGGAGGGAGATGCAGTAGCCACATTCAAAGCAGGCGTGATGAACCGGACTACGCAAGTATACCTAACAGGCCTAAAATTCCAATCTTTGGACGAGGCACGTGAGGAGGCAGATTACCTCGAGCGAGACGCCAGGCCACTACAGGTAAGAGAACCAAGAATGCCTGGGAAAGCATATGAACATAGACCCAAACATTGCTTCAAGTGCGGTCAGCCTGGAGACTTTGTGAGAGAGTACCAACCATTACCTTTCTGTACGGAATGAGAGGAATATGGCCACGAGGTATCCAATTGCCAAATTCATCACGTCAGAGTGGCAAACTATGCAACTGAAATTCAAGATGAATTCCATTCAGGAAGGGAGGGGCTTTATTGCCAATTCTGCCAAACACGAGACCATTATACGGATATCTGCGTAAAGAAGTATTTAGCAGAGAAATAAAGGGAAAGTTAGAAGCTCAGAGTAAATTTATCATCACAGTTCCATCGGACATAGCTTTAGGCTTTTTGTAGATACCGGTTCAACATGTAACATAATTAAGGTCAATAGCATAAAAAGAAATACGCCCATACAGACACAACAGAAAATAAGAATCGGAGGGCTGTTTGGATTTGCTAGGAGCTCCATAGGGACTTGTGAAGCGAAGCTGCAAATAGATAATAGTCAGCAGGCTTGCTAATTTAATGCCATTGGTGATACTGACTCAATTCCAGCCGATGGTATCCTTGGAATGAATTTCCTCAGTGAAAGAGCTGTTATTGACTGTGGTAATAGGAAATTGTGGTTACAAAACGCCGGTGAGGTAAAGAAAGAAAAGGTAGTTTTTGAGAATGTCGCAGCTAGTGGACAAGTTGTGCCAAACACTCTGCATATGTCCAGTCAAAGAAACCCTTTGCATGCCAGAATAGAGGAGGTTGAAATGAACATGGCAAAAATCATCGGGCAAGGTGTTAGTAACAAGGACGATGAATGGAAATCTAACACGGGCAGGGTAGAGACAGCTCACGACAGTGCGAGACTTCACGAGGTAAGAGTCGAAGAATTTGGGGAGGAGAGGAGGAGGCGAGATGAATATTATGGCCACAGCGGAAATGATCTGGAGGTTGGATGTGCATTTGTAAGAGTTGCTAATGCAAGAGCCTATCCTGTAAAACCCGTGAACTCTTCGTATGAACAACTCGGTCCTCGAAAGTATTCTGAACGAGCTGCATGGAGCTATAAGCGTGCTAACAATTTCTATCCTCAGCTACGGAAATCCCAGCGGAGTCTGCAAGATGATAAGTCTAAATTTCAGCGACATAATAGTATGCCGGATAGGATAGAAGCACATCAAGGCAGAAGGAAAGTAGGGGAACGGAACTTCAGTCAGACTTCTACTGCAAATTCAATAACCCATTACAATGTATGTAACGGTTATGACCCGGGAATCGGGGGACGTAAACAAAGAGATATCCAACAAATTCCCTCTAATTTCAGAAGAAATTCGGTGAGCGGAGTTTGGTAGTCTATGGACGGAGAAAGATATGGAAAGGAGGTATAAAGGTAACCCAGTGGATCCAATGAAAGGAAAATTTATAGATTAAAAGGTAAAACAATGTTATTAAAAGGATATTTGGAGATTTAAAAAAAATAAATATTTGAACAGGTCAAAAAAAATGTCTAAATGAAAACAATTTTTAATGTGTATATGGTATTATTAGAAAAGTCTATTATAAAATCATTGGCGAAATACTAAGCGCGATTAAGTCATGTAATAAATGTGTAAAGTTTAAAATTATATAATAATGGGAATAAGAAGTTATTTAAAACACAGACAAGTTTGAAAAAAAGAGAAAAAGAAATAAGAAAAAAGTGAGTTCTTTTCGTTTACCTAAATAATGAAAATTACAAAAAAAAAGAAACAAAAAGAAATAACAGATTTAAAAGAAAGACAAGTTGAAAAAATGAGAAATATAAAAACAAAAGAGTAATGGAAATAAATATGAGAAAAATATAATGTTAAAATTTGGAATTTATAAGCATACAGCTACTTTAGTACTAAATTATAGAGGTTAAGAGGTTAGTTAGAAACGTAGTGTGTGTATAAGCTCAAAGATGGAGATAAATAGGGTACTGATATGGCACACCAACGAAAGCAACACTTACAACTATGCAGCTGAAATGGGGAAATGAGATACTAAATATGGATATGCGGAGGTCGGGACTATTTATTTAACTTGCGTACATATTAACACAAATTTGGTAGTTAGCCCAAATTTGGTAGTTAGCCCAGTAAAGTACGGATGGACTCTAGGTATAATTGAGAGCACTCCATCGTACCCATAAAAGAAGATAAGTAATATTTTTACAAATATTACCATCCATTGCTCCAATCACCGACACTCAGAGAAACGATTTCCTTTGAGATGTTTATTGTAGCGTATACCCCCTTACGCTACTTTTGTTTGGCTTCTCTACGTCTGTAGAGAAAACCCCATGATTTCCCAGAGTACATAATTTCATAAAATTTAGCTATTTCCGAGAAGTAGCCCTATGCTACTTCTCCATATGAGAAAATTCCTGAAAATTTAAAATCTATATATTTGCAAGAAGCAGCCCTATGCTACTTCTTCATATTAAGAAAGTCGTGAAAAATGTAAAATTTATATTTGCAAGAAGTAGCCCTATGCTACTTCTTCATATTTTAAAAAAAATCCCGAAAAGATGAAATTTATATTTTCAAGAAGTGCCCTATGCTACTTCTTCATATTAACAAATTCCTGAAAAGATAAAGACATATTCATACATACCCGCATACAAGTCCAGATCTAAAAGAAGCAACAACAACAGCATAATATTTTTTCAGTCGAAAAATTATAAATGTGCAAAATGAGCACAAAATACAATTTTTCGGGCAAAAACTTACCACTAGTCACCCACATCGAGACGACGAAAACGGTAATTCGCCTAGCTGTAATACATCGCATGATACCATCATGCAATGTATTGCAGCAGGCCCGCAAAATGCAAAAAAAATTCCAAGAAAACTGTGCTCGAAAACAAAATATTCGTTCTACCTAGCAGGGATACACACACAACCGCTCATATAGCTAGCAGTACGGTCGCCAGTAGAAATTTTCGGATTCCGACCGACGACGAACGGTTCGGCTGTCGGTTGGGTGTCGTAGCGGCTGTGATGTAGGGAGCGACGAGGGCATACTACAAGAGAAATTTCTTGAGCAGCTGTTCAATACACCCTTATTCGCCAGTGTGTAAAAAACAACAGTGAACCACTACATCCTTATTCACCAGTGTGTAAAAAACAACGTGCCTGGTTATTGAAAAATGTAAACATTTCTACTTCACATAAAACAAGTATATTTCTCTTTGGCACACACATGCTCAATTTCCTTAAAGCTACATGCAATTCTTTCTTTCAAATATTATAATCATTTTTTTATTTTATTCTTTCAAATGATGTCCTATTCTCGTGGGTAATCTCTTTCTATCGATCAGCTGTTCAAGAAATTTCTCTTGTAGTATGCCCTCGTCGGTAGGGAGACGGCGTGAACTCGGAGAGTCGATTTGGTACCTTGGTCGAGTACGGTGATCGTTAGAAAAAGTTTTTATAAAAGTTTCTTGGAGTAATTTTTGAAATATTACCTGCGTGGCAGTGACTCTTCTCCGAATGTATTAATACGATTTCCTGTAATTAGACCAATAAAAGTGTGAAGGTTTTTGATTTCCTTTGTGAAAATATTTTACCCGCGTGGCGGTAAATTTAAAAGCATTTGTGCTTCAGTTTCTTTGTGAAAATATTTTTTACCTGCGTGGCAGTGAATTTCCTCCAAATGGATTGTTAAGATTTTCTCCAATAAGAAGGAAAATCGTGTAAATGTAAAAGCATTTGTGCTTCAGTTTTTTTTTTGAAATATTACCTGCGTGGCAATGACTCTTCTCCGAATGTATTAATACGATTTCCTGTAATTAGACAAATAAAAGTGTGAAGATTTTTGATTTCCTTTGTGAAAATATTTTACCTGCGTGGCGGTAAATTTAAAAGCATTTGTGCTTCAGTTTCTTTGTGAAAATATTTTTTACCTGCGTGGCAGTGAATTTCCTCCAAATGGATTGATAAGTTTTTCTGCAATAAGAAGGAAAATCGTGTAAATGTAAAAGCATTTGTGCTTCAGTTAATTTTTGAAATATTACCTGCCTGGCAGTGACTCTTCTCCGAATGTATTAATACGATTTCCTGTAATTAGACAAATAAAAGTGTGAAGATTTTTGATTTCCTTTGTGTAAATATTTTACCTGCGTGGCGGTAAAACTAAAAGCATTTGTGCTTCAGTTTCTTTGTGAAAATATTTTTTACCTGCGTGGCAGCGAATTTCCTCCAAATGGATTGTTAAGATTTTCTGCAATAAGAAGGAAAATCGTGTAAATGTAAAAGCATTTGTGCTTCAGTTTTTTTTGAAATATTACCTGCGTGGCAGTGACTCTTCTCCGAATGTATTAATACGATTTCCTGTAATTAGACAAATAAAAGTGTGGAGAGTTTTTATTTCCTTTGTGAAAATATTTTACCTGCGTGGCGGTAAATTTAAAAGCATTTGTGCTTCAGTTTCTTTGTGAAAATATTTTTTTCCTGCGTGGCAGTGAATTTCCTCCAAATGGATTGTTAAGTTTTTCTGCAATAAGAAGGAAAATCGTGTAAATGTAAAAGCATTTGTGCTTCAGTTTTTGTTTCAAATATTACCTGTGTGGCAGGGACCTTTCCCCAAATGAATTCTTATGATTTCCTGCAAATAGAAAAAATAAAAGTGTAAAATTTTGGATTTTTTTTCTGTGAAAATCTTACCTGTGTGGCAGTGACCTTTCCCGAAATGAATTCTTATGATTTCCTGCAAATAGAAAAAAATAAAAGTGTAAAATTTTGTATTTTTTCTCTGTGAAAATCTTACCTGTGTGGCAGTGACTTTTCCCCAAATGAATTCTTATGATTTCCTGCAAATAGAAAAAAAATAAAAGTGTTAAATTTTGGATTTTTTCTCTTTGAAAATCTTACCTGCGTGGCAGTGAGTTTTCTCCAAATGAATTAATATAATTTCCTGCCAATTGAAAAATAAAAAGTGGGAAACATTTAGATTTCCTTCGTGAAGATCTTACCTGCGTGGCAGAGACTTTCTTTCGGGTAAAGCGATATGAGTTTCGGCAATGAGGATAAAAGTGTGAGGATTTTAGATTTTCTTTTTCAATATCTTACCTGCGCGGTAGTGACTTTTCCTGTAAGTCTACTGACACGACTCAGTGTTTGTTGCGAGCAGTTGCTCTATTATTTACCTGTGTGAGTTGGAAGTTTAACTCGTCCAAACAGTCGTTCAAATCTTGATTTACCTGTGTATGACCGCGTTTTAGGAAAACAGAAAAACCAAAAAAAAAAAATTAAATCTAGTTTGAAGCACGTGATTAATTTGTAAGTGGCGTTGTCCACAAGTTACTCTAATAATTTTGTAATAATTAGTGCTAATACGTAACCTTAATAACGCTGAAAGAAACCTTTACGATATATAATAACATATAATGTCTAATAAATATCTGAAAGCACTCTAAAGAGGTGACAAGAAAAAAAAAGAGGCCAATGAGCCCACACAGTGCATAAGCAGCAGCAGTTTCATCGTAGGATTCACCCTTCCAGCAGTCCGGAACGTGTCAGCGAGGGAAGTATTTGAATATTTACTACGACCTGCCCCGAGGTATCCAGAAAGGGTTCCAGGTTCATTTTGAAGTATTTTTTTTTTGTGTGTTATAATTAAATTGTTTCTTCCTTTGTTCCTACATAATTAAGATAGTAGTACTATATTAGGTAAACTTATTTCTTTTCTTTTTTTTATTATTATTTACTTTACATTTAGTAACATTCCACGGTCCTGCAGTTATAAGCCTAGCTAGTAGGGACTAGGGTTGGGTTAGTGTTCGTAACTAAGACAAGACTGTCAAAGAATAGTATGAGCAGCCTCACGTGGCCGCCTTCAAGGCATTAAAGCCAGGGTCCGTGATCAAGATTTGAAAGCATTTTTTTCCTTGTATATATACATGTTCATAAATCCCCTTCTTTTTCTCTGGGATCTCCAGCATTTATAGGAACAGTCCGCCTCGTGGATTCTAGCCGATACATATATAATCGTCATTGCACTTTTCTCTCATCGCCTGCGGTGTCGTCGCCACACTAGTTGGTCATCATACATTGGTCTAACCACAGCATGACTGAATAAGTTTTCGCCTTGTGGAAGGGTGTTGGGATGACGGGGCGGTAAGCGACCATCTAGCACAAGCACAAGTATTTGAGGGCTGAGCGTTTCGATACGGCTTTGGAGGCTTAGCCAGGGTGGATGGGGGCGATTAGGCCCAACATTACCCAAAGCCGGGGTCTCAACAACATCAGAGACCCCTCTCAACTCTCTCACTATCTCTCAATCGTCCATTGGCCAGCGTTGTAATCTCTCCGGGTGAATTAGCACTTGGTCGGCGTTGCTCAGGTCTTCTATTCTCCTTCTTTTTGCAGCATATAAATAAAATCAATTTTCTTCTTTTTAGGCTTTCAGGTTCCACCATGAGAAGGAAGCCTGCAATAGATGCTTGTTTTTATTGTCCGTCTGTCCGTCTGCAGTCACACCTTTAAGTCCTTTTTTTTATTGTCATATAAATATAGGTATGTTTACTAAGTGATAAAGTCAGGGATTGTACATGCAATTTACAATAATAAATTCTAAAAGTTACCATACATTACGTGTCGGACGACTGGGACAGGTTGCGGTGAAATCCGTCTTCTTCTTTCACTTGAGTTACTTAATTTGGGCCTCGTACGCAGGCTCCGCGTTCTTACTCTCTCAAACCACCGGTCACGTGCCATGTAATTTCATAATTAAAGCATCTCCAAAGAAATCACCAATATGTCGCTTCGAAACTAGCATGTATATACTGCTCTATTCGGGGAATTTAATTCGCCGCCTTAATAATGCAAATCGCATTTTCATTCGTTGATACAACAAGACAAGATATGACGCTGCACATGCAGGTTTGAAAAGATTAACGCAGGTAAATATCCAATTAAACACAATTCTGAATTTTCTTATTCGTAGCACTATTGATTCAAATTGTATTTTCTTTTACAGATTCAACGCAAAAATTCACGCTGCTGATGCAGACTTGAACAAAAGGAAAATTTTAAACTGCTTTGAATTTTCTTATAACACTATTAATTCAAATTGTGTTTCTCCTTTACAGATTCAACGAAAAAAAATCGCGCTGCCAATGCAGGCTTGAAAACGCAGGTAAATATCCAATTATACACAATTCTGAACTTTCTTATTCGTAGCACTATTAATTCTAATTGTATTTTCCTTTACAGATGCCACACAAAAATTCGCGCTGCTGATGCAGACTTGCACAAAGGAAAGTTTTAACGCAGGTAAATATCCAATTAAACTGCTTTGAATTTTCTTATAACACAATTAATTCAAATTGTGTTTCTCCTTTACAGATTCAACAAAAAAATCGCGCTGCTAATGCAGGCTTGAAAACGCAGGTAAATATCCCATTAAACTGCTTTGAATTTTCTTATAACACTATTAACTCCAATTGTATTTTCTTTTACACATTCAACACAAAAATTCAGTCTCCCTACATTTCTTCGTTCTTCACTCAGCCACCGGCAAGCGAGCGCCTTTTTCTTCTCAGAATTTTTTTTTGTTCTTTTTCAAGCCTGCTGCAACACATTGCATGATGGGCGATGGCATCACGCGATCTGTTACAGCTAGGCGAATTGCCGTTTTCGTCGCTTTGATGTGGTTGACTAGCGGTAAGTTTTAAACGAAAAAATGTATTTTGTGCTAATTTTGCACATTTTACAATTTTTCGACTGAAAAATATTCTGCTGTTGTTGTTGTTTCTTTTAGATCTGGACTTGTATGCGGGTGTGTAAAAATATGGCTTTATCTTTCAAGTAATTTCTTTAATATGAAGAAGTAGCATAGGGCTACTTCTTGAAAATATATAAATTTTAACTTTTCAGGAATTTTCTAGTATGAAAATAAATAAATTTTAACTTTTCAGGAATTTTCTAATATGAAGAAGTAGCATAGGGCTACTCCTTGAAAATAAATAAATTTTAACTTTTCAGGAATTTTCTAGTATGAAGAAGTAGCATAGGGCTACTTCTTGAAAATAAATAAATTTTAACTTTTCAGGAATTTTCTAGTATGAAAATAAATAAATTTTAACTTTTCAGGAATTTTCTAATATGAAGAAGTAGCATAGGGCTACTTCTTGAAAATAAATAAATTTTAACTTTTCAGGAATTTTCTAGTATGAAGAAGTAGCATAGGGCTACTTCTTGAAAATAAATAAATTTTAACTTTTCAGGAATTTTCTCATATGGAGAAGTAGCAAAGGGCTACTTCTCGGAAATAGCTAAATTTGATTAAACTGTATACTCTGGAAAATCATGTTGTTTGTCGCTACAGACGTAGAGAAGCCAAACAAAAGTAGCGTAAGGGGGTATACGCTACAAGTGCAATTACCTTTTTTTTTCAATAATTTTTGATTTTTTTTCTGGTCGTCCATTTGTCGCTACATATGGCTCCCAAACATTAGGTTTTTTTCGCATTAAGTCAAGCCTCTCTTGACTAGAATGCAATTACTATTTCAATGATATTTTCTCAATTTTTGTGTGTGTTATTATCACTATTAGATCTTTTTTTTGTGTTTTCTGTATTGTAATACCTCAGTATGTCTTAATCCGACGCAGGTGGGTTGCCTGGCGGATACAAGGTGTTGGGTCCACGTAGAGCTCTTCTTGCTTCTGTGATGTGCGTTACTTCCATGATAGCTCCCTTTAGGCCCAACATTTGTATCGCGGCTGGGTCACTCGACCATGGTTCTGGCTGTGTATGTGCGATCGTAAACTGCCTTCTGTCGAGTCTAAGTCAATTTCTACCTTAAATTAAACAGTTTCCTTTTTGTTTAAGTGCTCATCTGCTCGGCAGCAAGCGAGTCTTGTGCGCGAGGCGTACCACTTTCGAAGCCAAGCTTCGGCTCGTGGACGCCGGGATGACGACCACTTGTCAGTTTTACTTGCATGACCAGCTGGTCAGCTGATCCAAACCTGGCAAGTTGTTGAACGACATTCTTCTTTCGATTCTGTCCTTGTCTGGGCATTGGTGTCAGCTTACCGGTTCTAGTGTGCAACCTCGTACCAGATTTTTTTTTTGTTCAAACCCTTCTTCCCTTATTCTTAAAATTCTGTAGTCCCTATTGATACTCCCTAGTAGAAGTGTGAGTTATGTAGTTTGCAGTGGTCAGTCGGCGTTGTATGCAATGCATACACTGTTGAAATTAGTTCCGCTGACATCTGCTAGTTCCAGGGAGAAGCCAATATTTTATTAAGTTACTATGTTGTTCCGGGCTGTGAGCCATTTTAGTTTTGGGTTTTGTAAGGTTGTTTTGAGACCTGTATTGTCGCAATTGGCATGAGCTTTCATTTTCGTTGCTTCTTGGTACTTATTTTGAGTTATTAATACATACATCGGCTACTGCTTCTCTCCTGAGTACTGGCAGTCACTGAATTCCTGACAGCTCACATCCACCTTTGATCTCAATTTCACTCCCCTGTCAAGTTGATGGACGTTGTCCATCTTCTCTGATTTTTAGCCTTGGTAAGGGAGTGTTCGTTCTGATCATCCTAACATGGGACGGCAGCCCTTCAGGCTCCGGTTTCACAACTTTAGTTTCCTACCTTGCTAATATGGACTGAACGAAGTGCATCGATGAGCAATATTCTGCGGGGAGAGAGAGAGAGGGAGTTTTTTTTTTAAATCCAGCTGGGCTAGAGAAGAAGAAGTTTTTGTGTGTGTCGAACGGGCGTACTGTCCTCGCCGAACCGTCGTGCCAACACCCCTCCTTACAAATGATAAACGTATAGTATAAAAGCATTTTCTTTTATATATAGATATTTGGCACAGTTTTGCTTGGAATTAATGGTGGCATTGGTATAAACGCAAATTTTTTTTTTATATATATGTGGCACAATTGTCGGGGGAATTATCTTCAGCATCAGCATAAACGCATTTATATATTCTTTTCTTTAGTTTTTTTTTTTCTTCTCGCATACATACTTGGCACAGTTTTCAGGTGATTATTCTCTTTCATTAGTATAGACACGTTTTTTTTTTATTATCAGTTTTACCTGGCACAATTTTCGTCGGAATTATCGCGACATTAGTATAAACGCATTGTTTTCTTACACATTTGGCACCACTATCGGTTGAACTTCTTCTGATTTTGGCATCCAAGCATTGGTTATTGAGCTAATTCGGCACCATTTTTGCCTGAACGGAAGAATTGTCTTTTAGATATTAACACCAGAGTATTTCTTCGCGTTTTTTTTTGTCATTGAGTTTCATACCAAGATGGACTTCTCCTTTTTATCACCGGACGAGCCTGAGGTTGAATTCGTCGTGCGCAATCTTAGATCTGCTGACGCTAACGCTCACGATAAGCTCACGGAAATGTACGAGGCCGAGAAGTTGGAATCCGGTGGAGCACCCTTTAAGTCTCACGCCCATAAAAATCCAGCACGCGATTTAGAATATATTATCAGTCGAGTCGACGCTCTGAATCGTGACCTGAGTTCGGACCCCATGCGAACCGTCGAAGATCGTACGCGTTTTACCAGTCAGGTGCTCCATGTACTCTATAGAGCCCAGCGGCTGCGTAATACATCTCCCTCTGTCCCGTCTGAGGCGCGAGCTTATGTCCAGACCTTGGAGGATATCCTGAGCCGTGTCGAATCTTCCCAGCCTACGACAGAGTCCGTGGCTGAGGGCGCTGGAGGCGTAACGCTCACAGTTCCTGTGATTGGCATAGACAGTCAGGGATCCAACCCATTGACAGGTCCTACGCGAAACCAGTTTCGACCACGGAAGGCGCTGCGCCGAGTCGTACCTGGACTTTTCAATATTCGAAGAGCAGGTGGCTCAAGCAGCTCCCACTGACATACCACACACGTTTGTTGACCCAATTTCAGCAAGGTCTTGTATTCCGTCGATCAACGATCGGTTGGAAATTTTGAATAGAGGTCCAGCCACTGGAGCACCTCCGCTGCCGAGACAAAGAAATACTGGATATCGCGTACCACCTTTATCGGGCTCGTTCGTTTCTCCGCTTAACATTCCACTCATACTCGACAGCCAGCAGCGAGGGACCGTAACAGCGTATCTCACAGTCCTGTCTTCCGCTGGAAGTTAAATTTTGAGGGCACATCCAGCTTGGATGTGACAGAGATCATATTTCGAGTAGAATCTCTGGCGGTACTGAAACAAGTATCCGCTTCCGAATTGTGTGCTGGGTTTCATACACTCGTTACCGGGAAGCTGCCAATTGGTGGTTATGGGCCGATATAGGCTCACCGCGAGGGGTCGCACCGCGACGAGCAGTGCATGAAATCTATTCAGACATATCGTATCCTTGTCCAATCAAATAGACGCCATCGAAGTTCCACCGCGAGGCGCTCAAATTAATGCTCCGAGAGGCATTCACCGACCCGCGAGATCTCGAGTGACCTGTTGGAATTGCTCGGCGGAAGGCCATGTCTACGTCAACTGTCCACTAGGGCCACAGAGGGTCTTCTGCTATGGATGCGGTGCAGTGGGGGTAATCAAAACAAAATGTAGAGCTTGCTTGTCGGGAAACCAAGGTGTGTCAGCGCCGTTTGACTCCAAGCCAACCTTCAGGCGCACGACAGAAGAAGCGGCTACCAACACCGAGCCCGATCGCTACCCTTAACTCCACGGCGTAGAGCTGTCAGCGATGCTGCAGCGCTCCTAAAACTCAAAACTCATGGACCCAGATTGGATTTTAAGGCTGCCAACAGTCTTAAAGTAAACACGTCTAACTCTTCCACTCAGACGGAGAATTCCAGCACGCTAGGCACATCAAATTTTACCACCTACTTGGAACCTGGTCCTTCCGAAAAATGTAGTTGCACCTTATCAGATGAAAACACTTCAATCTACACCTCAGATATAGAAGACGCATCGTTTTGGGGCAGCGAGTTCCCACCGGCTTCGGGGTTCATCTCCTCCAGGACTGTCCCACGCACACAGAGGTACCTCAGCCTGCGCAGAGTCATAAAGGCTGCCATTGCCGAAACAGTAGTAGCTGATGTAGAGGATCCTTGGGATCCTCGTCCTTATGCCGATGTCTACATTCAGGGACAAAAGATACGAGGTTTATTGGATAGCGGTGCAAATGTGAGCGTGCTGGAGCAGAGGGCTTCCTATGCAAGATGGGGATTTCGTTCCACTCGATGCCGTCTTCAGTTTCCACCGCTGATGGGCGGCAGCAAAAGGTCTTGGGTCACATACGGGTCCTCGTAAAATATTAAGAAAAGAAGCGTATGATGAGACTGCACATAGTTCCCTCTCTTCAGCAACACCTGTACCTGGGAATCGATTTTTGGAAAGCATTCGGTTTAAGACCTGTTATGGTAAGTGAGCTGCGTTCCTTGCCTCAAGCCTCACCTTCTTGTTCGCAACAGCACGATCTGTCAGAATACGATTCGCAACTTTTGCAGGAGGTGATTACCTCCTTTCCATCATTCAGCCAGCAAGGCTTGGGTCTCACCACGTTGGTAGAACATGAAATAGACATTGGTCTGGCGAAACCCATTAAGTAGCATTTCTATTCAATGTCTTCGGCAGTGCAGAGATCCCTATATGACCAAGGCCAAGGCCAACAACTGTCAAGAAAATACGTAGCTTCCTCGGAGTATGCGGTGGGTACAGGAGGTTCATCCCACATTTCGCTACTATCGCTAGTCCTCTGACGGATCTTCTGAAGAAGAACGTCAAGTTCGAGTGGAACGAACAAGCGGAACTGGCATTCCAACAGCTGAAACAGTGTTTGATGACCGCACCAGTGCTCGCGAATCCGGACTTCTCCAAGCCCTTTTTCATTCAGTTCGTCGCTAGCACTACAGGGGTTGGAGGCGTCTTATTTCAGCGCTCTGTAGACGGGGAGGAGCATCCCATCGCTATATGTCGCAGAAGCTGAACGCGGCGCAACGCAACTACAGCATAACTGAGTTAGTGTGTCTGGCCACCGTACTGAGGACTGGAGTTCACGGTTATTACTGACCACGCTAGCCTCAAATGGCTCATGGACCAACGGGATCTATGTGGTAGTCCGGCTCGTTGGATCCTCAAACTCCAGGCCTTCAAATTTCACATTGAATACCGTAAAGGTAAGGACAATGTGATGACGGATGCTCTTTCAAGGTCATTTGCTGATGAGGCAGTAGAACACCACACTGACGAGCTAGTTTATCCGGCTCAAATCAACTCGCTCGATCTGAGTTCACCTGCATTCCAAGAAAAAACGCAAAAAATCCAGCGCATCACATCGAATCCCAGCAGTTTCCGAAACCTACGAATTAGCGGTGGTAAAATATTTATCTCATTTTCGCTTCCAAATAACAACGTCTCAGGGGAGCAGGTTCAGTGGAAGCTATGGGTTCCTGATAATCTCACGGGCGATTTAATCAAATCAGAGCATAGCCCTCCTATGGCAGCACAGTTCGGATTCGCAAAAACTCTAGAAAAGCTACGTCGTCAGTTCATCAACGCCTGCGAAACGTGTAAACTGATCAAGCCGACCAATGTGTCTTCAAGACCTCCCCTGGGCACGATACGGACTACCGAGCTGCCATGGCAACGCATCTTCTGTGATTTTTTAGGTCCATACCCGCGTAGTCGAGGTGATAATAGGTATATCTTCATTGTACTGGACCACTTATCTAAGTTCGTGCTGTTGAAAGCAATGCCAGAGGCCACAGCCTCGCGGGTCGTCAAATTTCTGGAGCAAGAAGTCTTCTTAGTGTTTGGGGTTCCGGAAATGGTACATTCAGACAATGGTAGCCAGTTCATTGAAAAAATATTCGCTCAACTGCTAGACCGTTACGGGGTGAAACACATCGTTTCACCAGCCTACTCTCCTCAGTCAAACGCCTCAGAGCGTGTCAACCAGTCGGTCCTGGCAGCGATTCGCGCATATGTCGGGACGGAGCATCGGAATTGGGACGAACATCTGAGCGAGATCGGCTTCGCCATCCGCAACGTCGTGCATGAGTCGTCTAAGTGCTCACCATATTTCCTGCTCTTCGGTCGACATCCGGTAATTGAACGAACGGATTGCATCATCAATTTTTGTTGATATCCGAGACTCCACTTGTTCAGTCCTCACACACAAATATAATCCTTATCCCTCGATGTACTCCCAGCTTCACGTTCAATCTACCTAAAATATACAAAAAAAGAACACAAAGTATCATTCAAATCAAATTACATAAAAATAATAGAATACTTATCTAATTAAAGCGTCTGGTATATCAATTCCTAGTTAAAATGAACTAGGCAGATGCCTCCTAAACAAGGTGTTCAATCCAACCTGCATAAAAAGTGGCCACCATTTGATCTAAAAAAGAAAGTAATCAAAAATCCACTTAGAAACAATCAAAATTGATTAATAAATATAAAAAATACAGCAAAGCATACTTACCTCCTAATATTTACATTTGTGATGACAACAAATGACATTACGTCAGCCAGCTGTCTGTGGTACATTCAGACATCGCATCAATCGTTGCTAGGGCAACACCAAGAGGCGAGAATTCGTAACTGGTTCCAGCGGCTATATAAAGCCGATGAAAATCAGTAGATGGCACCATTCTTTTGGCAGAGTTGATCTGCATCAGAGCTAATCTGAGTAAAAAGAATTGTGTTTCCTACCTTATTACAGAAGATAATTCTGATCAGGGATAACCTGAGTGCTAGAATTCTCTAGAAGTTTTTTACTTCCGTGTGTAGAATTCTTTAGAAGTTTTTTACTTCCGTGTGTAGAATTCTCTAGAAGTTTTTTACTTCCGCGTGCTTAGACGTAACACCCCTTTGAAATTTATTTCAGAAAATTTTAATTTGTCCATAGAAGGTTGACATTTTGCTTCTTCTTCTTTTTCAGAATAAATAAATCAAGGGTGGCGAACTGCGGAGTTGTTATGAACTATTGGATTTATTTTTATATTTTGAAGTTTTAATATTGAATTTGACATTAGTTTGTAGGGTAGTTTAGATTGATTGAATTATTTGAATTATTGTGATATTTAGGTTAAGCAAATTTAAGTTTTAATAAAAATTTTATATATTGAATTTTAAAACTGAGTTGTCCATCAAAACCGGCACTCCCTTCCTTACGTTCGAGACTAGATCTCACACCATTTGTTGCATAAGGCCATCGATTTTGCTTAAAAGACGAGATTCCAGGGATTCCACCAGTTAATCGAGAGTGTCAAACGTTGAACCAATATTAGCTGATTGCGCTTTACTGCTGCGGGTTATTACATTAAGAGCGTCATCAGAGGCAGAGGTTGATGGTAACTTCTCTTTTCTTCCTCCCTTAGTTGACATAATCAAATTTTTAAATTGAAGAGAAGAACCACACTAACACTTAGGAGCCAAGACAGTTATTCAGTCTATTAGTGCAACACCCGCTAACTCAAATTCACTTTTAGCAATTACGATATTTAAAAATAAATTTTCAAAAAAATATCACCAAGGCACTATGTTGCAATAAAATACGGCTAAGAAAACAATATGGAAATTATTTACTATAGGAGATAATATTCGGAGGCACTTAACATTAATTATTAATAAAGAAGGAAAACGCGGGAGCCGATTAGAAAACACGTCTACTCTCTAGCTATCATACTCAACTATGAGATGGACCCCGAAGCCGGTGGGAACTCGCTGCCCCAAAACGATGCGTCTTCTATATCTGAGGTGTAGATTGAAGTGTTTTCATCTGATAAGTTGCAACTACATTTTTCGGAAGGACCGGGTTCCAAGTAGGTGGTAAAATTTGATGTGTCTAGCGTGCTGGAATTCTCCGTCTGAGTGGAAGAGTTAGACGTGTTTACCTTAAGACTGTTGGCCGCCTTAAAATCCGATCTGGGTCCATGAGTTTTGAGTTTTGGGAGCGCTGCAGCATCGCTGATAGCTCTACGCCGTGGAGTTAAGGGTAGCGATCGGGCTCGGTGTTGGTAGCCGCTTCTTCTGTCGAGCGCCTGAAGGTTGGCTTGGAGTCAAACGGCGCTGACCACCTACAAAATTTTGACCCCTTTGGTTTCCCGACAAGCAAGCTCTACATTTCGTTTTGATTACCCCCACTGCACCGCATCCATAGCAGAAGACCCTCTGTGGCCCTAGTGGACAGTTGACGTAGACATGGCCTTCCGCCGAGCAATTCCAACAGGTCACTGGAGATCTCGCGAGTCGGTGAATGCCTCTCGGAGCATTAATTTGAGCGCATCGCGGTGGAACTTCGATGGCGTCTATTTGATTGGACAAGGTGTGATTCAGATACGATGTGTCTGAGTAGATTTCATACACTGCTCGTCGCGGTGCGACCCCTCGCGGTGAGCCTATATCGGACCATAACTTTTCAAATCGGTTACACAGGTCCCTCAAATCTAGCACGTTATCAGTCTGATGCAGGAGTAACGCCTCCTGTAAGGCAGCTTTCATGTTTCGTCGCAGTATTTCCACCAGCTCTGCTTCTGGGACCGGTATGCTCATTTTGGACACTAACGCGTGAACCGCCAACCGCAAATCGCTGAAGGACTCGTTCACTCCTTGCCTCCTTGACTCAACTAGCTGGCGAATTTCGTAGTCAGTTTCCTGCTGCGGAATTCGCGTAGGAGTGCTGAAAGTAACTCTTGCCACGAGTGCGTACGCTGATTTCGCAGATATAGCCAATACCAATTGGCAGCTTTCCCGGTAACGAATGTATGAAACCCAGCACACAATTCGGAAGCGGATACTTTTTTCAGTACCGCCAGAGATTTTACTCGAAATATGAATTCTGTCACATCCAAGCTGGATGTGCCATCAAATTTTAACTTCCAGCGGAAGACAGGACTGTGAGATACGCTGCTACTGTCCCTCGCTTCTGGCTGTCGAGTATGAGTGGAATGTTAAGCGGAGAAACGAACGAGCCCGATAAAGGTGGTACACGAGATCCAGTATTTCTTTGTCTCGGCAGCGGAGGTGCTCCAGTGGCTGGACCTCTATTCAAACTTTCCAACCGATCGTTGATCGACGGAATACGAGACCATGCCGAAATTGGGTCAACAAACGTGTGTGGTATGTCAGTGGGAGCTGCTTGAGCCACCTGCTCTTCGAATATTGAAAAGTCCAGGTACGACTCGGCGCAGCGCCTTCCGTGGTCAAAACTGGTTTCGCGTAGGACCTGTCAATGGGTTGGACCCCTGACTGTCTGTGCAAATCAGAGGAACTGTGAGCGTTACGCCTCCAGCGCCCTCAGCCACGGAATCTGTCGTAGGCTGGGAAGATTCGACACGGCTCAGGATATCCTCCAAGGTCTGGACATAAGCTCGCGCCTCAGACTGGACAGAGGGAGATGTATTACGCAGCCGCTGGGCTCTATAGAGTACATGGAGCACCTGACTGGTAAAACGCGTACGATCTTCGACGGTTCGGATGGTGTCCGAACTCAGGTCACGATTCAGAGCGTCGACTCGACTGATAATATATTCTAATTCGCGTGCTGGATTTTTATGGGCGTGAGACTTAAAGGGTGCTCTACCGGATTCCAACTTCTCGGCCTCGTACATTTCCGTGAGCTTACCGTGAGCGTGAGCGTTAGCAGATCTAAGATTGCGCACGACGAATTCAACTTCAAGCTCGTCCGGTGATAAAAAGGAGAAGTCCATCTTGGTATGAAACTCAATGACAAAAAAAAACGCGAAGAAATACTCTGGTGTTAATATCTAAAAGACAATTCTTCCGTTCAGGCAAAAATGGTGCCGAATTAGCTCAATAACCAATGCTTGGATGCCAAAATCAGAAGAAGTCCAACCGATAGTGGTGCCAAATGTGTAAGAAAACAACGCTATACTAATGTCGCGATAATTCCGACGAAAATTGTGGCAGGTAAAACTAATAATAAAAAAAACGTGTCTATACTAATGAAAGAGAATAATCACCTGAAAACTGTGCCAAGTATGTATGCGAGAAGAAAAAAAAACAAAGAAAAGAATATATAAATGCGTTTATGCTGATACTGAAGATAATTCCCCCGACAATTGTGCCACATATATATAAAAAAAAAATTTGCGTTTATACCAATGCCACCATTAATTCCAAGCAAAACTGTGCCAAATATCTATATATATAAGAAAATGCTTTTATACTATACGTTTATCATTTGTAAGGAGGGGTGTTGGCACGACGGTTCGGCGAGGACAGTACGCCCGTTCAACACACACAAAAACTTCTTCTTCTGCAGCCCAGCTGGATTTAAAAAAAAACTCTCTCTCTCTCTCTCATCGCAGAATATTGCTCATCGATGCACTTCGGTCAGTCCATATTAGCAAGAAGCAACGAAAATGAAAGCTCATGCCTGCCAATTGCGACAATACAGGTCTCAAAACAAGCTTACAAAACCCAAAACTAAAATGGCTCACAGCCCGGAACAACATAGTAACTTAATAAAATATTGGCTTCTCCCTGGAACTAGCAGATGTCAGCGGAACTAATTTCAACAGTGTATGCATTGCATACAACGCCGACTGACCACTGCAAACTACACTACTCACACTTCTACTAGGGAGTATCAATAGGGATTACAGAATTTTAAGAATAAAGGAAGAAGGGTTTGAACAAAAAAAACAAAAAGAAAATCTGGTACGAGGTTGCACACTAGAACCGGTAAGCTGACACCAATGCCCAGACAAGGACAGAATCGAAAGAAGAGTGTCGTTCAACAACTTGCCAGGTTTGGAGCAGCTGACCAGCTGGTCATGCAAGTAAAACTGACAAGTGGTCGTCATCCCGGCGTCCACGAGCCGAAGCTTGGCTTCGAAAGTGGTACGCCTCGCGCACAAGACTCGCTTGCTGCCGAGGAGATGCGCACTTAAACAAAAAGGAAACTGTTTAATTTAAGGTAGAAATTGACTTAGACTCGACCGAAGGCAGTTTACGATCGCACATACACAGCCAGAACCATGGTCTTCTTCTCTCTCTTTTCTCTCCCTTTCTGGTTTTGCCCGGCATGAGACTCTATTCTCGGTGGGTCGTCCCCACGCTGTAGCGTATACCCCCTTACGCTACTTTTGTTTGGCCCCATGATTTCCCAGAGTACATAATTTCAAAAAAATTAGCTATTTCCGAAAAGTAGCCCTATGCTACTTCTCCATATGAGAAAATTCCTGAAAATTTAATATCTATATATTTGCAAGAAGCAGCCCTATGCTACTTCTTCATATTAAGAAAGTCCTGAAAAATGTAAAATTTATATTTGCAAGAAGTAGCCCTATGCTACTTCTTCATATTTTAAAAAACTTCCTGAAAAGATGAAATTTATATTTTCAAGAAGTAGCCCTGTGCTTCTTCTTCATATTAACAAATTCCTGAAAAGATAAAGACATATTCATACATACCCGCATACAAGTCCAGATCGAAAAGAACCAACAACAACAGCAGAATATTTTTTCAGTCGAAAAATTATAAATGTGCAAAATGAGCACAAAATATAATTTTTCGGGCAAAAACTTACCACTAGTCACCCACATCGAGACGACAAAAACGGTAATTCGCCTAGCTGTAATACATCGCATGATGCCATCATGCAATGATACATCGCATGATACCATCATGCAATGTATTGCTGCAGGCCCGCAAAATGCAAAAAAAAAATTCCAAGAAAACTTTGCTCGAAAACAAAATATTCGTTCTACCTAGCAGGGATACACACACAACCGCTCATATAGCTAGCAGTACGGTCGCCAGTAGAAAGTTTCGGATTCCGACCGACGACGAACGGTTCGGCTGTCGCTTGGGTGTCGTAGCGGCTGTGATGTAGGGAGACGGAGACGGCGTGAACTCGGAGAGTCGATTTGGTACCTTGGTCGAGTACGGTGATCGTTAGACGCGTGCCCTGCAAGATAAATTTGAGTTTTAGATAAGTTTTGTAAAAGTTTCTTGGAGTAATTTTTGAAATATTACCTGCGTGGCAGTGACTCTTCTCCGAATGTATTAATACGATTTCCTGTAATTAGACAAATAAAAGTGTGAAGATTTTTGATTTCCTTTGTGAAAATATTTTACCTGCGTGGCGGTAAATTTAAAAGCATTTGTGCTTTAGTTTCTTTGTGAAAATATTTTTTACCTGCGTGGCAGTGAATTTCCTCCAAATGGATTGTTAAGATTTTCTGCAATAAGAAGGAAAATAGTGTAAATGTAAAAGCATTTGTGCTTCAGTTAATTTTTGAAATATCACCTGCGTGGCAGTGAATTTCCTCCAAATGGATTGTTAAGATTTTCCGCAATAAGAAGGAAAATCGTGTAAATGTAAAAGCATTTGTGCTTCAGTTTTTTTTTTAAATATTACCTGCATGGCAGTGACTCTTCTCCGAATGTATTAATACGATTTCCTGTAATTAGACGAATAAAAGTGTGAAGATTTTTGATTTCCCTTGTGAAAATATTTTACCTGCGTGGCGGTAAATTTAAAAGCATTTGTGCTTTAGTTTCTTTGTGAAAATATTTTTTACCTGCGTGGCAGTGAATTTCCTCCAAATGGATTGTTAAGATTTTCTGCAATAAGAAGGAAAATCGTGTAAATGTAAAAGCATTTGTGCTTCAGTTAATTTTTGAAATATCACCTGCGTGGCAGTGACTCTTCTCCGAATGTATTAATACGATTTCCTGTAATTAGACAAATAAAAGTTTGAAGATTTTTGATTTCGTTTGTGAAAATATTTTACCTGCGTGGCGGTAAATTTAAAAGCATTTGTGCTTCAGTTTCTTTGTGAAAATATTTTTTACCTGCGTGGCAGTGAATTTCCTCCAAATGGATTGTTAAGATTTTCTGCAATAAGAAGGAAAATCGTGTAAATGTCAAAGCATTTGTGCTTTAGTTTTTTTTTAAATATTACCTGCGTGGCAGTGACTCTTCTCCGAATGTATTAATACGATTTCCTGTAATTAGACAAATAAAAGTGTGAAGATTTTTGATTTCCTTTGTGAAAATATTTTACCTGCGTGGCGGTAAATTTAAAAGCATTTGTGCTTCAGTTTCTTTGTGAAAATATTTTTCACCTGCGTGGCAGTGAATTTCCTCCAAATGGATTGTTAAGATTTTCTGCAATAAGAAGGAAAATCGTATAAATGTAAAAGCATTTGTACTTCAGTTTTTTTTTAAATATTACCTGTGTGGTAGGGACCTTTCCCCAAATTTGGATTTTTTCCCTGTGAAAATCCTACCTGTGTGGCAGTGACATTTCCCCAAATGAATTCTTATGATTTCCTGCAAATAGAAAAAAATAAAATTGTAAAATTTTGGATTTTTTCTCTGTGAAAATCTTACCGGCAGTGAGTTTTCTCCAAATGAATTAATATAATTTCCTGCCAATAGAAAAATAAAAAGTGGGAAAAATTTTGGATTTCCCTCGTGAAGATCTTACCTGCGTGGCAGAGACTTTCCTTCGGGTAAAGCGATATAAGTTTCGGCAATGAGGATAAAAGTGTGAGGATTTAGATTTTCTTTTTCAATATCTTACCTGCGCGGTAGTGACTTTTCCTGTAAGTGTACTGGCACGACTCAGTGTTTGTTGCGAGCAGTTGCTCTTGTTACATACGTAAATTATACTTGCCTAAAAAAGCCTAAAACAAATACCTAATAATAAATAAATCAAATTTAAAAAATATTAAAATATTTCATCATAAAATTTTCACATAAGCTAACCATGCCTCAAACATGGTTAGCTTATCTATTTAATCAGTGAAGAAAATTGCGTCAGCAATTTTCTTCACATTCCATAAATTAAAATAAAATTATTCCCATGGCAAAATTTGCCAGTAGAAATATTTACTTTAAAAAAATAAAGCAAAAGACAAATCGTACCTTCAGTACGATTTGTCGTGAAAATTGCAATATGTATGTACGAACGTACATCCATATCACAAAAAAGCTTTCGCGATAAGAAGAGCGCGCCGCAAAAATACATTGTATGTATACGCGCGCGGCATCGTGACGGTGGCTGATGTTTATAAAAGCATCAAATTTCAGGCCTCCGTCCAACGAAAAATATTCTGGACTTGTTTAACAAGTCCAGAATAAATGAAAATTTTCTCAGGGTGAAAATGCAACTATGCATTTTCTACCCTGAACGAAGGCTCTTGGTCGCGACAAAAGTGATCAAGAGCCGAGTTCTGATTTAAACTTTCTACGCGGCGGTTAAGCATTAAAATTTGAAAAAAGAGTTTGGATTTTAAAAATTGGTTCGGCGCGGTCGTGGTGAGGTAAAATATTAAAAAAAAACAAATAAATAATAAAGAAAAAGATATATTTTCAATTGAGAAAAGTTATAGAAATAAATAATAAAGAAAAGATATAATTTCACTTGAGAAAAGTTGTAAAAACCGAGATGAGAAGGAAAATTGTTTTGTGATTGTAAAAATAGTGAAAAGATTGTGACAAAAAAAAAAAAAAATAAAAAGTGTTGTGTTTAATTTTGCACACAGAAAAGCTAGGTTGTTTTGATTCCCGCAACACAAGGTAGCAAAGGAGCACTGGATACGGCTCCCGCTTGCCCCCACGAGCAGGTACTTAGCAAGTTGGTACAAAAATATAACAATTGGCGCAGCCGGTAGGGTAGAGGAAGCCTATTTTAAACAAACAAAAGTATAAGCGCTCGAAAACCCTCTATCCTACGAATCAAAAGGAGTTGAGGACGAAATCGAATACTGGGCAAGACACCATACCCTTCGCCTGAAGTTGAGTCTGGCTTCAGGAGTATTTCGATCTAGTCGGCTCCCAACGCTCGGGGTCGGACAGCTTTAACTGCCTCTGTTTGAAAAACACGCAGCCACCCCCTCATCAAAGCACAAAGTGCCAACGTGGGACAATAGCGGGCTTCATCCCAGCCCAGGAACATAAGACGTCCATAGCCGAAAATTCCAACGCGAAACTTGAAGGAAGAATCCTCAACCGACAATCTGCGATCCGGAGCTGAAAGGGACTTCGAAGTAGGCAACGCGCCCCCCTTTCAGCTTTTATCCAG
The DNA here is from genome assembly GCA_963930735.1 of Dioctria linearis. Classification (NCBI taxonomy): domain Eukaryota; kingdom Metazoa; phylum Arthropoda; class Insecta; order Diptera; family Asilidae; genus Dioctria; species Dioctria linearis. The sequence goes on from OZ005740.1 coordinate 210,343,795, forward strand.
GGGAATTTAAGAAGGCCACGGGCCCCCCGGCAGCAAAAGAACTTCACTCACAAAAACCAGCTATCCTGAATTGAGAGGGACCTCGAAGAAGGCATTAAGCCCCCTCTCAATTTGAACCAAGGAAACTAAGACGGCAGAAGCCCCCCTAGCTGCAAATTCTACATACGATGGTCCATGAGCGAGGGAAGCTCCCACCAGGAGACGCTGCCGGAAATCTCACCAATTCCACCAACTCCACAACAATCTTCCTCACCTGGCGACGCATAGGAAGATCCGTCCCGGTACGAAGGAGGCAACGAGGGAGCAACATCTGCAACTGAGGGTGCTAATCAAACACCCCCAACAAATTCAACAGCACCAGGAGTGGGACAATCCTTACAGGTCCCCAACAAGTAAGACCTTCTAATTTAAATTTAGAAAATTATTTAAAATATCTAGAGGGGAAAGTGCGAGACTCCTCCGAACTTTCTGTTCTACAGTGCGATTCTATCGATAAACAGCTCAAAAAGTCCCGTGAACGGCGGCTTGAGCAAATCGCGCAATTCAAAGAAAGTACGGAAAAATTTAAAGAAAGCTTAAAGCAGTTTGGGGAACTCTCGCACTCTCTCGAAACAGAAATTACAAATAATAGTGTAGAATTAAGAGAAGGTGCCATTGAAGACAGTGTCAGTGATTCCACCGTGAGTGAAATCCTATTGAATTGGCTGGGCGACTCCCTTTTGGAAACCAGCATAGAAGAAACTAGCTCCCCAAAAGTGTCAAACTTTAGCTTCAGAATCCCCAATATAAACATGGCAGATTACTCGAAAATCGCTAAGCTAACTGCCCAGCTCATTCCCCTATTCTCGGGAGAGCAGCACACAAAATTGAGCCTTGAGCTCCAAACTTTCCTAGGATGCTGCAGGCAGGCAATCCAGTGCATTTCGGTGGAGGAACTATCAGCATTTTTGCAAATCTTCCCCACCAGACTTCGAGGTGAAGCTTACCAGCTTTTTGCCTCAAATCTGCCTACTACTTTCAAAGAGGTAGAAGAACGGCTAAATCGTACCTACCTGCCTAGGGAAACTTACCAGGAACTGGTAAATAAATTAATCACTACAAGGCAGTATCCTTTGGAAAATCTCACAGCCTTCACGGCACGAGTAAAACAAATGCTGGCACTCTGTAATGAAGCAGCAGAGTCCAAATATGGCGCTACAGCAGCCCCCGCTGTGAAAACACAGCTAGAAGACTTCGCTAAAAACGCACTTAAAATAGGAGTCAATAACCCGTATATGTGCCAATACCTTCTGACCATGACAGACGGCACCGTGGATGACCTCGTACAAAGAGCGCTTGACATGGAGCGTCTCCAGCAAAGTGCTCTATTTCTGCAACCTCCAGGGCACTTTCAATTCAGTACAGTGCAGAACACAATACCACAGTCAATAAATGCACCTGTTATAAGTAATCCGCAAGGGATTCCGAATAATTCGCCTGCAAATTACCCCATATATAATCCAGGCATAATACCATTCGTACAGGATACCTGGCAAAACAGTTTGCCCACAAATGCAAGCATCAGTACATTTCCATCACAGTTCACACAGGCAAATATAAAACAGGAGCCAAAATCACCAAATAGAAATTTTAATGTAAACAATAAAAATAATTATTTAAATAAAATCAGTTGTAGTTTTTGTAATCTAAGAGGCCACACATATGCTGAATGCCTCAAAAGGAGAAATACGCCATATTGTGTGAACTGTAAAATGTATAACCATGACGTGCGTGACTGCAGAAAAAACAATAATAGTTTCCAGAGACCACACAACAATAGTGGACCAGGAAACCAACGTCCTAGAGAGCCGCCCCACCCGAATAACAACTCAAGAGTCTATAACATGCGTAAAAAGTGCGAATTTTGTGGTCGTTCTGGACATGCAGTAAATAAGTGTCAACAAAAACGTAAATGGGAAGCTCGGAGTCAGGGAAACGACGTACAGTCGACCCAAAACTCTCAGGCTCGACTATAAATCTCCCGTCTAATAGAATAGGGTCTCCTCAGCGGCCCGATTCCAGTGTCGCTACAGTAAAACTTCCCTTAGACATAGGGCTGAACGGCCAAACTAAACTAGTAGTAGACACAGGCGCTGAGGTTAGTATAATAAAGAAAAGGTCATTAACAGATCTCAAAGAAATTAAGCACAATGAGGCATGTACACTTCAGACCCCATTTGGTACCGGAAAGACGCTGGGAAATTGCCAGGGAAATTTCGTTTTCAAAAACAAAATTTCCTGCGAGTTTCAAGTCGTAAAGAACTTGCCTGGCCTTTCCGATGATGGACTTCTAGGAAATGATTTCCTAGCAAAAAACTGTAACGTTGAGGGTCCTAATAAGGCACTAAGGTTTCCTCGCACGGAAACTAATCCAGACGAATTTGCTTTGCCATTACAGTTTGAAACGGACAAGCTACATTCTGAAAAAGCAGTCGAAGTAAGAACACTTGCAGAAGAGGTAGAGTCTAAACAGGCTGGACTATCCACCTGTAGTGTCTTCAAGGCTTCTCAAATGAGAAAAGCTGGCTGCCAAGCTCCAAAAAGGCCCAAAGAATGTGAAAAAGGCTGTCTGGGCGAACAAGAGACCGATGAAATCAGGCGGCAATTGGTTACCTTTAAGGAACCAATCTGCATACCTGCGCGCTCTCAAATTGTTGCCCCAGTCCCGTTACAAACTCAAGAAGAAATGCTCTGTTTATCACAAGAGATAAGCGATGGAAATTGACAAACAGTTTACTGTCATCTGGAGAAGAATTAGTGCTGGTCAGTATTCTCAACGCTAACAGTTATCAAGTAGTCATACATAGCTTAAAGTTACAGCTATTTCCAATAAACGACTACACACTAGTCCCATTGACTCACACAAAAGACCACAACCAACGCACATTCCCATACCAACCATTATTTACCTGTGTGAGTTGGAAGTTTAACTCGTCGAAACAGTCGTTCAAATCTTGATTTGCTGTGTATGACCGAGTTTTAGGAAAAAGAAATTCCAAAAGAAAAAAAAATTAAATCTAGTTTGAAGCACGTGATTAATTTGTAAGTGGCGTTGTCCACAAGTTACTCTAATAATTCTGTAATAATTAGTGCTAATACGTAACCTTAATAACGCTGAAAGAAACCTTTATGATATATAATAACATATAATGTCTAATAAATATCCGAAAGCACCCTAAAGAGGTGATAAGAAAAAAAAAAGAGGCCAATGAGCCCACACAGTGCATAACCAGCAGCAGTTTCATCGTAGGGTGCACCCTTCCAGCAGTCCGGAACGTGTCAGCGAGGGAAGTATTTGAATATTTACTAGGACCCGCCCCGAGGTATCCAGAAGGGGTTCCAGGTTCATTTTGAAGTATTTTTTTTTTGTGTTATAATTAAATTGTTTCTTCCTTTGTTCCTACATAATTAAGATAGTAGTACTATATTAGGTAAACTTATTTCTTTTCTTTTTTTTATTATTATTTACTTTACATTTAGTAACATTCCACGATCCTGCAGTTATAAACCTAGCTAGTAGGGACTAGGGTTGGGTTAGTGTTCGTAACTAAGACAGGACTGTCAAAGAATTGTAAGAGAAGCCTCACGTGGCCGCCTTCAAGGCATTAAGCACCAGGGTCCGTAATCAAGATTTGAAAGCATTTTTTTTCCTTGTATATATACATGTTCATAAATCCCCTTCTTTTTCTCTGGGATCTCCAGCATTTATAGGAACAGTCCGCCTCGTGGATTCTGGCCGATACATATATAATCGTCATTACACTTTTCTCTCATCGCCTGCGGTGACGTCGCCACACTAGTTGGTCATCATACATTGGTCTAACCACAGCATGATTGAATAAGTTTTCGCCTTGCGGAGGAGTGACGGGATGACGGGGCGGTAAGCGACCATCTAGCACAAGCACAAGTATTTGGGGGCTGAGCGTTTCGATACGGCTTTGGAGGCTTAGCCAGGGTGGATGGGGGCGATTGGGCCCAACATTACCCAAAGCCGGGATCTCAACAACATCAGAGACCCCTCTCAACTCTCTCACTCTCTCTCAATCGTCCATTGGCCAGCGTTGTAATCTCTCCGGGTGAATTAGCACTTGTTGGGCGTTGCTGAGGTCTTCTATTCTCCTTCTTTTTGCAGCATATAAATAAAATCAATTTTCTTCATTTTAGGCTTTCAGGTTCCACCATGAGAAGGAAGCCTGCAATAGATGCTTGTTTTTATTGTCCGTCTGTCCGTCTGCAGTCACACCTTTAAGTCCTTTTTTTTATTGTCCGTCCGTCTGTCCGGTCAAACATTGTACGTCTCTATGCACAGCCTTACAGGCATTGAAGGGATGTGGGTGGCAAGAACCACCCCAAGCCGGCTGATCGCTTGCGGAATACTCGCTGTGCAGCCAGCCACACATATCCTGGATATGATTTTGTAACAAAGAGGTGTCGGATGCGGTATGTATTTACATTCAAGTATAAGTGAATGTAGGTATATCTGTCGGCTGACAAGCTCTTCGTTACATTATTGAAAGGAAATTAAAGAACCGCCTGTAACAAGAAATGGTCATACGTTCTATTATGATCACATCTTAAAAGCCATAGACTCGTTCAAGGTTTTAAGAAATGTACTGCACATGAAAAGATTATATCGAAATAATTAATGGAATAAATGAGCGTTCAATTTCATATAAATTTCAAAGATGATAAAAGACAGCAGTATCGATAATTCCTATTGATAAATGGAAACAGATCTTGAACTTGAACGTTTGGAATTCAATAATAATCGATCACTACAAGACGTAAATATTGTGCAGGAAATACTCCAGCAAAGGAAACAATAGCTGAAAGTTGAATAAGAGCAGTACAAAAACGCTTGATGTAAATATTGTTAAAGTCCTGAATCAAACAGTCCAGACCCCGAAGAAAACAGTCCAGACCCCGAAGGAAAAACAACCCAGCGAAAATTCGGAGGATATACAGGTGATAGTGCCAACAACAGCCTCCATGCCGACTGTAAACTTACCCACGATCGTAGGGAAACAGCTGGTGCTGCTGGAATAACTGTAGGATTAGTTTTCGAATTATGTATGTATAAGTAATGTGTATTTCTTTTTGATAACAAGTTAAAGTAGAGTTGACTATTAAGTTTTTTCTTCTTCTCAACGTAGTATTATGCAGTTAGCGTTTTCTTAAGTTAATGGTATTTATGTACATGAAAAAATAAAATTTGTAAATTAAAACTGTAAATAAATAGCATGTTAGTGAATAGGAGGGAAAATTTATAAGAAAATTGATGAAAGAAGTAGTGATGGGAAAAATCGTTTCTTTTCGGTACCTGTAACGATTCGTTACATGGGAAGCATTTACTTGTTACTTTGAAATCGGTACTCGGTACTTTCGTTAATTTCGGTACTGGTCACAGAATTTTGATAATAATTTCTGTTCCGCAGCGCCTTAGCTTTTTATGTATTTTTACGCTGGCAGCTTTTATGAAATAGGTAGTACCTAATACCTATCTATCGGTTAGGTACTTAGACGTTACTAATTCTGTTGTGATTCCATTATCTTGCGTTTCAGAATTCGATTTTTCATGAACGCTATCTTAATAATTTTTTTTAAATATAAAATAGAAAAATAAGGTGTATCCAAGAAATACAAAAGAGAAAATTATTCTTAATAAGAATAAAAGGAAAAAAATATTGGGTTATATATACATATGTATGTATTTGCACATAAATAAACATACAAATTCAAAGGCAGAAAAAAAAACGAGATGTTCATACATAAATAATTAAAATATTGAAATAATATACATAAATTTAAACGTTATCAAAAGAGATTAATTAAAAAATCCTTATTGGCATTAAGGAAAACTATCATTTGAACATTTTTCGGTTTTAATCGGCTTCTTCTTTCCGATATTATGAGCCCAGTTTTTGAAAATAAACGCTCACTAGGGACTGAAGTTGCCACAATCCCAAGATTTTTCCTTGCTAATTTAGCTAACCTGGGATAGGTGAGCGCTCGTGTTTTCCACCACAATAATGGATCATTTTTGCGGTCCATATTTGGCTCTTCAGAAAACTGACAAACCTCAATATGTGCGGCGGATGACGGCGTACTAGCACTTTTTGCAAAGGATGCTCTATTATCAAAGTCCATCCAAATGTCCTCCTCCATATTCTCAACAGAGTTTCTTGTGGTAGACGAGGTGCTCGTTGGTATTTCATTTAATGAATTATCAAGAGGTCCAATCCGAATTCGCAGTGCATCTTGAATAATGCCTTCCTTGACTTTATTTAAGGCAGTAGTGCCATTAATCATATTAAATTCAATTTTTTTGAAGCGGGGATCCAAAAACGTTGCCCGGGAGAATGTAGAATGCAGCTCAACATTATGAAAACGAGTCGAAAGTGACTTCAGCAAGTCATTTATTAGTCCCAATGAAATTTCCGAAGTTAGTGAATGTTGAATTTTACTTAATGTACTACCAAGCCCTCGTGCAAGTAAAATAATATAGTAACATCTTTTTCAGCACTTATCTCATTAGTAACTTGCTCAAACGGCTTTAAAACTTTTATCAGTTCCCTTAATGTTTTCCATTCCAACAAAGATAAACTTTGGACAGGATTATGGAGAACTCCTATTGCTGCTTCCACTGCCTCTTGAATTTCACATATTCGCTGAAACATGTAATATGTTGAATTCCAACGGGTTATAACATCGTTTTTTAATTTTATGGGCTGACCATCAGGGTTCATTCGGTGTTGCAATGCCTTTAGTTTTGCGGAAGCTACAGTGCTTCGATGAAAATATTCTACAATTCACTTCACTTTTTGTTGTATAGTTTTTAGCGGTCCGATAGCGCTTTGTACCACTAACTTGAGGGTATGCGCGAAACAAGGGAGGTGTGTCCAGCCGGTCAAACGCACTGCAGCTGTAATATTTGCAGCATTGTCAGATACAACGCAATGCACTTTATTTCTTACTCTGTTTTGCTGATTAGCCCAACAGCTGGTGGCGATGAGCGCTTAGTGGAGCAATCAACGATTACAATAATAATTAACCTCACATGGTAATTATTATGTAAGGCGATTGTTTACCACTAAGCAACTCAGGTGCTGCAACCGGTAGAGCAAACGACAAGGTTGTGTCGTTTGTTTACATCCGCGTTGTGAGCAAAGAAAGCTTACTTCCGAATATTGGGGCATAAAAGACAAATGACTGGTCTGGCGAGTGCCTTTTTTCGTTCAGTCAAGTTTTAGCTGCTTTTGGAGCGCATCAGGTTTCGTGTGTCGGTTCAGATTACCTAAGCGCCAGGTAGTCTACTTAACGTAAGATAGGGAAAGTCGCGGTGTACAAAAATAAAGAATTTTTCCAGTATAAATCGAGAAGTGTTTTTTTAAGTAATTCGGTAATTTCTTTGGTTGATTGCTAGTGGGACACGACAAAGACATCGCTATAGCAAAGTTTTGAAAACCTTGTTTAACCCTTTTGCTAAGAAACAAACTTCTTTCAATGCCTTTTTTTAAAAAACAGTGATGTGATGCGAAAATTTCGGCATTATATTTATAAAAAAGTGCATATTTTTGAAGCCACAAGAATGCAAAATTTGCCATATAAAATGCTATCGTGGCAACACTCATAAGCTACCTTGGCTCTGCGCCCTATAAGTTGTGGAATATTTCGGAGTGTTTTTAAATCATAGCACATCTCCCATCGCAGTCGCAACATTCATCTAAAGTACATGGTAAGTACATGTGTTCATGATTAACGCGGGGAACACCGGCCCATCTGACTAGCGCCCGATCGCCCGTCTCGTCAGCCCGGCTCTGCTTTCTATTTATAAATAAATCTTAGAGTACCTACGCTACGCGCTCATTTGGCCTTGCTTAAAACCTATAGGCGTTTGCAACGAAAAAAGGGGAAAACGCTTCGGACGGGACGCGCACATTGGGCCTTCGCCTTTAAGGAGCGTTTACATTGGCAGAGTAGAGTGGAGTCACCAGATTGCATTGCCTCTCCTTTTCTCAAGCATGCACTCTAATATAAGTTCTTCGCGCTTCCCACCAGAATGGATTTCACAGAGTAGTGTCACATTTGAAACATTCCTAATCGCACGTTGATGAGATGATGAGAGAAAATGCAATCTGATGAATCCACTAAAGATAACGTAATACAAGAAGATAGGACACAGCCGAACAAAATTGGAAATTTTTCATGTTTTTTAGACCGAAACAGGTAATGGCATATGTATCCTTTCGTCTTTTGCATGAATGGGGGAAAAGAAATTGGCTACATTTTTGTAGTGAAGTGTAATCGAGAGAACGTAGGATTACCCGAATGACAAAATCTTATTGAATCCCTCAAAGTCCTATCAAAGTATTCATAATAATGTACATCAGATCACACTACCTCCCTTTATTAAGAAAAATATAAGTTTCGCGTGGCCAAGGTGCTGAAAGGAGGTGTAAAATTTCTGTCAAATAAAATTCTCATTTTTCCCGAAAATATCAGAGAATCCAGCATGAGTTTCTCCCACTTAATCTCTAAAGAGCAAAACGAATGCAAACAGAAGCACGTGCTGTTCAAATAGTATATAAATTACACTAACATACATTGCCTATGCTATAAAAAATATTGGATGTTTCTTAGAAGATTTCAGAGAAAACCGGTTTTCACAAAATGAAATGAAAATGAACATTCTGTTTCGTTGTATGCAATTTGCGCTGTCACATTTTTTTTCTTTATTTATAAAAGTTTTAAAGAGAGTTTGATTTTTTTTTCTTCTTTCTTCTTTGTCTTGCATTTTAAATGTAAAACAATCGGACCACTCCTCTGTGTCCTAACTTGTCATTAAGTTAACTTTGACTCCACTCTACTCTGCCTTTGTAAACGCTCCCTTAGTGGTATAAATGGGGCCTTATGCCCTTGGCGGTAAAACCGAAGACGTAGACGTGATCGAGCGCGAACCTCCTTAAGTCGAGTAGAAAATCGTGCAAGTGGTAAAAAATTAAAATAAATAATTAATAATGATGATGACAACACCGACATACATACTAGATAAATTACTTTTGGTATAACCACAGACAAGTAATTACAAATAATTATTACTACCGATAAGATTAAAGGCTGAACTGCAATAGACTTATACGTAAGTACATTTACTTACGTAAAGTGAACGCGCCCTTTAATTGAACAGACGTACACAAATTAACTTTAATCCATCTGAGGGGAACTTTCGTTAAGTTTAAAACTCAAATTGCAGTTGGTAAAGGTGCGGTAAGTATTGCTCATTCCGCTCATTCCGTAAGAACGCTATAGGCCTAACCATAATGTGCATAAACATGCATATGCAAGCGTTGCAAATATCTGGAATGCTTCCTTATGCATCACTACCGTGTGTATAGTATTTCCACAACCCGTCAAATTTGCTTATGCAAAGTACGATCATGAGCGTACAGACAGAAGTTGACGAAAGGAATTAAACCTTTTTCCTATTGTGGGCTGTTATTATGAAAAGCATTTGCTCGTGTCTTTGCATATGCTAGCATATGCACATTGTGGTTAGGCCTTACGTGTCATAAAATTAGGTTATTATTTGTAATGGCGGAAAGTCAACAAGTCCATGTGTCAATTTTTTATGTGCAATATTGTTATTACATTTTTTTTATAAAAGAAGAAATAGACGAGGATTTATTATTATTATTACTATTGATTCCGCGGGATGCACACAGGATTTCTGCATCTCATCTTGTCACTGCGACCTATAAGATCTATTGTGACATTACCCCTTGATGCCCTAGGGCGCCCATTCGAATTTAAGGTCTTTGATGAAGCCTATAATATTCTTTAGGGCCATTTTTTCGACATCCTCTGGCAGTGGAAATGCCTTTCCTAGATGTCTTAGCCTTATGCGGCTCATCATTGACCTTATCCATCTTCTTAAGGTGGTATTTAAGTGGGCAATGCCCAGTAAGTAGACCCGCTATCAGCCTTAGTTCCTTCCTGCTGAGTGTGAGGAATGGTCCTCTGTTGCGAGTACTTTATAAACTTCTTCGCTTGTATCAGCCCCGGGGTATTTTCCCAGTATTCCTTCTTAGTTCTGTCCTCCCAAAGCCTGATCTGAGCTGAGAGGTGACTTTTTGAGTGTCCAAAGACAGGCTCAGGGCCAATAAACGGACACTAGGCTCCTTCCTTTGCAAGGCGGTCCGCAATCTCGTTTTCCATAATGCCTTTGTTTTGTAATATAGCTGCAATCGATAACTACAGCTATATTACGGCATTTAGGTGGACAGTGTAGCGGTATGAAAAAAAGATATGTGTGCTTATGTTTAATGCTGGATTTATTGAATAATTCTAATGTGACACTTCAATTTATAAATTCACTACAATTTAATTTTTTCACTAATTTAATTCTGTTTATTAATTGTTCGATTGCATATATAGTTATTATGCCGTATTTTGGCATATATTTAACTAAATGCAATTTGTAGCCTTTTCTAATTTTACGCGTTATACACTTATTTTAATTCACTTTGCGCTTAATTTAACTTAATTACTTAACTAATTTGTTTCTTTGCATGTATAATCAAAATGCCGAAAGCTGGCATGTATTTAATTTTTATGCACGAAACTTATTTACTAAATTAATTGACACAATACTTATCTGTAGAACAAAACTCAAAAACTTCCTGTCCGTTGCCAACACCCACTGCACACAACCTTTTATGCTTATTGCTGAAAACTAAAAAAATTATTATTTGCTAAGAAAAACTTGTTAGATATTTCACTTGTGATCGCTGTCAAAAAACTGAGAGAGATCTTAGGAATTGCCCCCTTTTTATAGGCTCTGAGCGGCCATTTTGACATACGTTGCACACGAAAAATGCAAATTAAGCATATTTTTTCGACTTTGCTTGACTTGTATACTTATGTCAAAATGTGCCAATTTCCTTTAACTAAGTTATTCAAAATTATCCATGAATTTTCGTAATTTATTTTATCAAATATTTTAACTTTTCTGAAATCTATCAAGATGGCGGCTTCCTGCCATATTATGACAATTTCCAATGTGGAACGCAAAAATTTCTCATTTTTCTTGCATATCGTTTTCGCATCTTTCTCTTTCCCACTTATTATGGGAATTAGTTTTACCTTTTTTCGCGAATATTTATTTACCTGGTAACTTTCGCGATTTTTAAGCATTACCAACAGGTAGCGTGTAGCCAACTTCGTATAATCAGCTTTTCACCGTGTCAAGTTGACAGTCGCGATCGCGGTGCTTTCATTCGAAAGTGTCGTGTTGTTTTTCGTGTGTTTCATGGCAAATTGTGGATTAATTGTCCAGGTAAGTGTCTTTTATCACTATTTAAGTGTTTAGTTTTAATTCTGTGTCAGTTCCGGCATAAATAATTTGCAGGAAATATGTAAATTCTTCTAAATTATTTCTGCTGGAAACTGATTTGTGACATGTCAACAATGAGGTAAATTGTTGATTTTTGTTTATTATACGCTTTGTGCCTAATGCAAATTCATGTAATTTGCATATGTAAACCTATTTGCATAATTTGCAAATGTTTATTATGCAGAGAATATGAATTTTTTCAAGAATTGGCAATGTTTACGTTTGCATGCAATTGTTGTTGTACTGCCACGAAATTGGTTTCTTGGCAGTTTTGCATGTATGTCCTTAAATTTTTATTGTAATGCATAATAGTTACTTCAATTAGTTCTATTAAACTAATATCTATATATTTTTTCCATTTCAGATACTTCTTGAAGATACAGGAGGCAAGTGATGACTGGACCAGGATCTTGGAATTCTAGGGAAGTATTAAGTACTTTATATATTGTATTTTAATTATTTTCTTCTTATTTTTCAGCTGTGTTCAACATACTCCCCCCCCCCCCCCGTTGAATAGTTTGTTCAACCAATGATTGCTTTAATTGGCGTATACCCCTTTTATGATAATGATGAAAGATCATTGTCCCATTCTTTAGCACTCGTAGTCGAACCTGGTATTTGTCGGGTAGATTAATAACCTTTTCCCGATTTCTTCGCTGTTGTATTGCCCTGACGTCAATGCGCTGCAAAACGTATCGAGGCAAATATATATCTTCGCGTTCTCGAGTTAGGAATCTTTGAAAGCTGCTATTTGCTCTCATTTCGAATTCCTTGATGGTTGTAGTCAGCAGAAGCTTTGTCAAAGCAGTAATGCGGCTACCATTGACTACTGCTGTTTGTTGTGGATGTGGATCCGTGTAGGGAGTCGGACCCTCAAACCGTTGAGTTGTCACCCTGGTCGCTTGAGTCGTGGTTGCTTGGCTTGTTGATGCTCTGCTCGTTGATACTCGGCTTGTTGATGCTCGGCTTGTTGATGCTCGGCTCGTTGATGGTTTTCTTCTGTCCCGTGGTATCAATTCATGAGCCAATTCTGGTCGAGGCATGCCGAAGACATCGCACCCTGGGTCACGAAGCATCCTGCGTTCTGGACATCCCGGTGGGCTAAACTGGATATCCTCTAAAATGTATAGCATATCCTCTAGCTCATATGTGGATGACATCTGAAATAATAGCTTGTTAGTATGGTGTATCAAAATGATGATGACCCTCAGCCAACAATGTGACACTTTTGGACAGACACATGACGACACTAATAACAGGCAGTTAGTCTTATGCTAATCGTAGAGGACTAATTTTAGCGATTGGTCGTAAGAAACTACCATTTCGCGTTTTGACTCGTACTACCCGCACTAGCTCATCGGCACCTGGATGTATTTGCTCTATTATACCCATTGCCCAGCTAGTGGGTGGCATGTTTTCGCTTTTAACAAGGACAACATCTCCAACGTGCATGTTCGGTTGCCTTGTGTACCATTTGCGTCTGTTCTGCAATTGGTTAAGGTAGTCCTTTGACCACTTATCCCAAAATTGTTTATTCAATTGTTGAATGTACTGCCATCTTTTGGACAATACTACAGGTTCATTTGTATAATCAGGTTGTGGAATCGCATTTAGTGCTTGGCCAATCAAGAAATGTCCAGTTGTAAGGATAAATAAATCCGCTGGATCATTTCTAACATAGCATAGTGGCCTAGAGTTTAAGCATGCTTCGACCTGAGCTAATAGGGTTGCATACTCTTCAAACGTAGATTTGGAGTATTGTAGTGTTCTTCGAAAATGATACTTTACTGTATTTACTCCCGCTTCCCAGATTCCTCCGAAATGTGGAGAGGCTGGAGGGTTAAAGTGCCAGTTGACTTGCTTGTAGGACAAATATTTTGCTGCTTCTGGTGTTGAGGCATGAATGGCTTGTCGTAAATCCTTTTCCAGAAGAGATTTTCCACCAATGAAGTTGGTGCCACAATCTGAATATATGTCAGTACACAATCCTCTTCTAGCTACAAACCTCTTTAATGCGGCGAGGAATGCTTCAGATGTGAGATCTGACACCAATTCTAAATGTACAGCCTTTGTAGCCATACAAACGAAAATACAGAAAGATGCCTTTTGTAACTTGGCGTTGCGTAACTTCGAGCTTCTTATCGTTACAGGTCCGGCATAATCAATTCCCACTTTAGTAAATGGTTTCGTTTCATTTACTCGTGGGGTCGGTAAATTTCCCATCAACTGGCTTCTAGTCGTAGTGCGATATTTGAAACATGTAATGCACTTATGTAATCGACTGGTAATGCAACGTCTAGCATCTAATATCCAGAATTTATTTCGACTAGTGCTAAGAACCAATGAGGGACCGCCATGTAGAGTTTCTACATGTAGTTTGTCGCTTAAAATTAATGTGATATGATGATCACGTGGTAATATGACTGGGTGTTTCCTATTGTAGGGAATGGAAGCATTGTCGAGTCTACCACCCACTCGTAACAAGCCATTGTCGTCCATAAAAGGATTAAGTTTAATCAACTTGCTATTTTGCGACAACGGATTCTTGTTCAATATACTTTTGTACTCATCTGCGAACGCAGTTTGTTGTACCAGTTTAAATATTGTTAGTTCTGCCTGGCTCCATTCGAGCGAATCGATGTACTGTGAGCGTTTAATCTGAAGATTCCGACAATTGTGTATGAATCGCTGCATCATAGCTACTATGCGAACAAGGCGAATATATGATGAATATCGTAGAAGTAACTGGTTATCTACTTTTGCTAAAAGATTTATCGCAATAGGTTCTTCAGCTTCTAGATTGGTTTGTTCTGATATATCCTTAAATTTTGGCCATGCATCTTGTTCCGCCGATAGCCATGATGGGCCGTGCCACCATAGCTGATTATTTATTAAATCTGCATCAGGCACTCCTCTTGAGGCCACATCCGCAGGATTATGATTCGTTGACACATGACGCCATTGCTCAAAGCGTACGATGTCCTGAATCTCTACTACACGATTTGCAACGTACGTTTTCCATCGTGAGGGATGTTCCTTTATCCATTGCAGGACAATTGTAGAATCTGTCCAAGCAAAAACTGGAACCTGATGTAAGCGCATGTCCTTCATTGTAGCTTGAAGAAGTCTTCCTAATAATAGAGCTCCATTTAGCTCCAAACGTGGTATAGTCGTTGGCTTTATGGGAGCTACCCTGGTTTTGGCAGTAAGCAAAGTAGTCGTAAACATGCCATTCTTATCTCCTACACATAGGTAAACCGCTGCAGCGAATGCCTTTGTTGATGCATCGCAGAAGCCATGTATTTGGATATGGGCATTTGATGAATAGTTAATCCATCTAGGAATTTGTAAGTTGTCGATAGACTTCAAATTATTTTTGAAACTATCCCATTGATGTTCAATGGCTTCGGAAACCTTATTGTCCCATGTGCATCCCGTGACCCACAATGATTGCATAAGCACCTTTGCTGGTTCGTTTAGTTACCTTGGCATGCGTTTTCCAAGATTTGGTCAAGAACGAAAATTTATCTGATTTAGGATGCCAACGAATTCCTAACGTTTTTACAGATTCCGTGTCCGAAATCATCAACGTATCCTTGAATTCGCGCTGTTCTGGGGGAAGATGTTTCAACAAGTACGAATTGATTGAATCCTCCTGCTTTCAACATGCTAATTAGGTCATCTAATAGATCCTTCGCGTCTTCTATGCTCTCAGCTCCAGTGAATAGGTCGTCCACAAGAAATCTGTGGCTGTGACCTTTGAAGCTAGAGGCCATCTTTGTTGTTCATCACATGCTAGTTGTTGAAGCGTCTGAATGGCTAAGTATGGCGCAGAAGACGTTCCAAAGGTCACCGTATTCAGCTGAAAATCTTGGATCTCCTTGGTTTTAGGATGTCTCCAAATTATTCGCTGAAAGGTACGATGATCCGGATGTATGGTTATCATACGGTACATCTTTTCAATGTCCGCGTTCATAGCAATCTTGTATTTACGCCAGTTGAGCAACGTGGCGAATAATTTGGGTTGTAAAACTGGTCCCTTTAATAGGAACTCATTGAGTGAGTTGCCATTTGACGTTTTCGCTGAAGCGTCAAATACTACTCTCACCTTTGTTGTCGTGCTTTCCTTGACAACTGCATGGTGAGGTATGTAGTAGTGTGGCTCGTTGTTGTTGGGTGGAGGTATTTCCTCCATGTGACCCAACTGGAGATATTCATCTAAACATCTCTCATACTCGAACTTCAAAGCTTGATTCCTTTCAAGTTGGCGTTGTATTCCTTGAAAGCGTTTAATTGCTTGTGGTCTTGATTGCCCTAGGTCAGGCACTTCATCATTCACAAATGCTAATTTCACTTGATAAGTCCCATTGTGAAGACGTTGATGGGTGAGCTGATATCTCTGCTGACATTCTCTGCCTTTTTTGTTTTGAATCGGATTTGTGGGAAACTCTTCTATTTCCCAAAACATTTTAAGTTGTTCAGCCAAGTCGTCAGTTGTGACGGTAAACGCTGATGTATTGCTTTCTACAACATTTGCTGTTGACCATAGTAGAATCCAACCAAATATTGTCTTAATGGCTGTATGGGGTAGTAGTAGATCCTTGTTTAATGCCGTTTAAGACTATCTGAGCATAAACTCTTGCTCTTAGTAATGCATCTACCTTTCCAGGCTTCCAAAATGTGGGATCAGCTAGTGGCAGTTTATTGAGATGTAAACATTCCCTTTTAGAGATTATTCTGGAAGGTATAGGATCTGTGATTTTGTTCAATATTAGAAAATTTTCTTCTAATATTCTTGTAGACTTCGCTTTTCGTGATCGAAGTGTAAGTGTAGTTTGCTGCTTGGAGATTGCTGTATGGCTAGTGTTTAAGCCAGTAATTGATACTGTGGCTGGGCTGCGACATGCTCCCAGTTTCCTGCAGGCTTCCTCTGTAATAAAGGATGATTTCGAGCCACTATCTATGAGACATCGTAGAATATGTGAGTTCCCGCTTTTTGTTTGTGCCACTACTAACGCTGTTGATAGCAGGGCATTATGGTCCTCTCTAGTTACAAAGTTTTGACTAGCGTTTAAGTCGTTAGTGTTGTTCACTGACTGTAATCGTGGAGAGCGTTTATGAATAGTATTGCTAGCTTGATTGACTTGATTTGAGTTCGAGCTAACGTTGTTAGTATTTGGCCTATGCTCAGTTCCGACAGTTGCATGATTGGGTTTGTCCCGGTTGTATTCTTCATGCAAGGTGCTATGATGCTTTTTGTTGCATCTTTGACAGCTATATTTGCCAGTGCAATTGTTGACATGATGCAAGCTTAAACAATTGGTACAACGGCTTGATGCCTTGATATCTGATATCTGGCTGGTATGTTCATCCTATGATAGTTCGGGCATCTTTGTAAAAAGTGACTTGCATTGCATGCTGGGCATTTAATTCCCTTTGTAATATGGTTTGATTTGGTTGTATCAGGTGTGCAGCTTGATTTGGGTTGTGTGGACTTAACTAGACTATCTGCTAATGATTCTAAAATTCTTAAACGCGTACTTGAAAACTGCTTAAATGACTTGAATGTTGGGAGTTCTTGTGTACCTCCCTGCTCTTTTTCCCACAGTTTGAGGGTAATGAAGGGTAATTTCTGTACTAACAGATGTATTAGAAGTACATCCCACGAAGTTGTATCAACTTCTAAACTTTGTAATTGTTAGATACATTCGTCTGTTGTGTCAATTATTGATTTGAGTCCTTTAGCAGACTCTGAATTTAGTTTGGCTTGGTTTACTAAAACCTTTAATTGATGATTAACTAAAATTCTCTTGTTCTCATATCTAGCCTTCAACTTGTTCCATCTGGCATGTAATCTTCATTTGTTACTGGAGTGTGCCGCAACAATTTCTCAGCATCACCCACTAAACAAGATTTAAGATGAGGCAGCTTCTGAACTGGTGTTAGCTTTGTATTGTCATGAACAAGAGAAATGAATAGATCATGAAATGATCGCCATAAATCGTAGTTGCCGTTATACTTGGGCAACTGAATGCGCGGAAGGAACGATTCCTGTTGAACAACAGTTGTCGAATGAATTGGTACTTGTCCCGAGCTTGATGCTTCAGTAGCTGGGACGAATTTCCGCAATCCTTCTACTAATTCTCCCATATATTCGGAATATTTTAACTCTGTTGAGCTATGATTATCTTGGGCTAAATACTCAAGTTGCTTTTCATCAGAACTTTCTAATAAAGCCTGATTTATTGCCATATCTGTGTCACTATATACTTCCCATAGTTTCTTCAACTCTGTCATTTTCGTCTCATAAAAGCCTTGTGTTCGTTTAACAAGGTTCGTTTTCTTTCCATTTTCGATTAACCTTTCAATTCGCGAACGCAATATGCATTCCGTGAGGATTAGTTTATCTACTGAATCCATGTTGCTTTATATTCTATTATTATAGTTAATTAACCGTATGGGTTAAATGAGGAAAATAATTGAAGGAAGCAATTTAATACCACGTGTGGGATAAATGGAAAATTTAGTCGAAGAACGTAAATTGATGCCGTGTATGACAAATTGACGTGAAAAATCTTTAAATAAATTTTTGTTGCTACTTCTAATTAATTTAATTAACTAATTATTTATTAAGAGTTACTGACATGTAAGTTCAGCAATTAACTATTTATCACGATTTACGGACATGTAAGTTCGGCAATTATAACAAAAATTTCGATAATATTCGAGCTGCCTCGTCTGGGCACCCTGAAGTTTTACGTCTAAGCACGTTTATAAATTAATTTTGTAGTTTTAATGAGAACTGCCACGTCTAAGCACAGTTATAACTTAATTTTCGATGTTTTTTAATTCGAAGATAATTTTTTTTAAAAAAATGTTTATCACTAAATTGAGTGTACTAGAATTATTTGCAATCACAACAGTAAACAGGCACACATTCCTGGATGGAACCACCAATAAATGTTTTGTAATGTAGCTGCAATCGATAACTACAGCTATATTACGGCATTTAGGTGGACAGTGTAGCGGTATGAAAAAAAAGATATGTGTGCTTATGTTTAATGCTGGATTTATTGAATAATTCTAATGTGACACTTCAATTGATAAATTCACTACAATTTAATTTTTTCACTAATTTAATTCTGTTTATTAATTGTTCGATTGCATATATAGTTATTATACCGTATTTTAGCATATATTTAACTAAATGCAATTTGTAGCCTTTTCTAATTTTACGCGTTATACACTTATTTTAATTCACTTTGCGCTTAATTTAACTTAATTACTTAACTAATTTGTTTCTTTGCATGTATAATCAAAATGCCGAAAGCTGGCATGTATTTAATTTTTATGAACGAAACTTATTTACTAAATTAATTGACACAATACTTATCTGTAGAACAAAACTCAAAAACGTCCTGTCCTTTGCCAACACCCACTGCACACAACCTTTTAGCATGTAAAAATATTGTACCTTTAATGGCACGTTATATTTTATGCTTATTGCTGAAAAATAAAAAAAATATTATTTGCTAAGAAAAACTTGTTAGATATTTCACTTGTGATCGCTGTCAAAAAACTGAGAGAGATCTTAGGAATTGCCCCCTTTTTATAGGCTCTGAGCGGCCATTTTGACATACGTTGCACACGAAAAATGCAAATTAAGCATATTTTTTCGACTTTGCTTGACTTGTATACTTATGTCAAAATGTGCCAATTTCCTTTAACTAAGTTATTCAAAATTATCCATGAATTTTCGTAATTTATTTTATCAAATATTTTAACTTTTCTGAAATCTATCAAGATGGCGGCTTCCTGCCATATTATGACAATTTCCAATGTGGAACGCAAATATTTCTCATTTTTCTTGCATCTCGTTTTCGCATCTTTCTCTTTCCCACTTATTATGGGAATTAATTTTACCTTTTTTCGCGAATATTTATTTACCTGGTAACTTTCGCGGTTTTTAAGCATTACCAACAGGTAGCGCGTAGCCAACTTCGTATAATCAGCTTTTCACCGTGTCACGTTGACAGTCGCGATCGCGGTGTTTTCATTCGAAAGTGTCGTGTTGTTTTTCGTGTGTTTCATGGCAAATTGTGGATTAATTGTCCAGGTAAGTGTCTTTTATCACTATTTAAGTGTTTAGTTTTAATTCTGTGTCAGTTCCGGCATAAATAATTTGCAGGAAATATGTAAATTCTTCTAAATTATTTCTGCTGGAAACTGATTTGTGACATGTCAACAATGAGGTAAATTGTTGATTTTTGTTTGCTTTGTGCCTAATGCAAATTCATGTAATTTGCATATGTAAACCTATTTGCATAATTTGCAAATGTTTATTATGCAGAGAATATGAATTTTGCAAGAATTGGCAATGTTTACGTTTGCATGCAATTGTTGTTGTACTGCCAAGAAATTGGTTTCTTGTCAGTTTTGCATGTATGTACTTAAATTTTTATTGTACTGTATAATAGTTACTTCAATTAGTTCTATTAAACTAATATCTATATATTTTTTCCATTTCAGATACTTCTTGAAGATACAGGAGGCAAGTGATGACTGGACCAGGATCTTGGAATTATAGGGAAGTATTAAGTACTTTATATAATGTATTTTAATTATTATCTTTTTATTTTTCAGCTGTGTTCAACAGCCTTCATATCCTGGTGCCCAGATCAGTGTCACCCTATTTGTCTCGGCCAGTTGCTTTAAGACAGTTAGACAGTCCCAAACCAGCTTTGGCTCAAAGGTAAACGAGTTTAACGCTTTAAGTGCTGCTTGGCTGTCTGATATTATGTATATTTTTGCTCCACGCATATTTTTATGGATTATTTCACGAGCGCAGAGTTCTATGGCGTGTATTTCTGCTTGAAAAATGGTTGGTGAGGCCCCAGTGCCTTTGCGAGATGGCAACTTGGCCCATATATACCCACGCCTGCTTTACCCTCCATTTTGGATCCATCCGTGTACCATTTAAGAGATCCCTTTTCAAAGGAAAGGTCTCCAGCGTGCCACTGTTGACGGTTCCCCACGATCACCTTAAATGGTGTTTCAAAGTTATGGCGTTTCGACGTAACGTCTGAAATTGGGTTAGCCATCGGGTCCTCTATGAAATCCTGGAGGACTTTCAGGTGGCCAACCAGATTATTTGTACTTAGGAGGTTTGCCCTTTGTAGCCTAATTGCACTAAGTATGGCCTCCTCCCTAACATGCAAATGATAGGGTAGCAGGTCCAACATAGCCTCTAGAGCCGCAGTTGGGCAGGTACGCATGGCACCGGCTACTGCTAGACATGCAAGCCGTTGTGGTTTTTGCAAACTAGCGTGAGCTGTCTTTTGTTTTGTTTTTGGCCACCAAACGAGAGAGGCGTATGTGACCATGGGTCTTATAATGGATGTGTATGACCACAGAGTCATTTTTGGTTTAAGACCCCAAGTTTTGGCAAAAAGCCTGCGGCATGTCCATGTTCCATGTTAGTCTGTTATCCAAGGTAATACCACAGATACCTAAATACAGATAAATAATGGCCTAACTAAAAATTGACCCCACTTACAATCAGCAGCCAACTACTCATAGCCAAGTAAAGCTTTTGTCAAGAGCCAAGTACCTAAAGCTTTGTAGTACAGACAACAATACTTCGCTTTTTGTAGCATAGTTTTCAAAACAGGCTTTTATAACTTATATAAAAAGCACTCGTATGCGGCGTGTTTTGTATGCACACTGTTAACAAAAGCAATACTGTAACTCATACATATACAATACCAATAGTCTAGAAATCTGTGGTAGAACAAATAACTATGGCCTTTGCATAAAATTTTGTTCAAGAGGATTTTTAGTTGCAACGTTGCAAGCAATAGAACAGAGGGGGAATAACAAGACGACTTGTGGGAATTGATGGCCGATATTAGGCAACGGTGCCGGTGTAAGCTCCAGACAAGTGATTTAACTCAAGCCGCGCGCCTGGGCCATTTAAAATATAACGAGCCTCAGACAAACCTAAATTTTTTTCTAGGGAATTAAATTGAACATTTTTCTTTAGAATTTATATGTGTTAATCGTTGTTGTGGCTGGCAACGGTCTAAAGAATTGGAATTTTAGATTATTCGGGTACGTGGGTCGCTAAATCAATGCTTATGAATGTAGACAAGCATTTCATTTTCGGTAGGTACACAATGTGAATACTGGAGCTAGCCAAAGATGTTTGCTTCTGTTTCTTGGTGGCGTAATGTGTTACGTTGCCTTCAAGACGTAACAGGCCTGTTAGTGTTAAGTAGTTCATAGGAGAAGGGAGGGTTAATTTTTTTATTGATTTTAGTATGAGCGCCACATGTTTTTTTTTCCAATTGGGAGGCTCAATAATTACATAAGCAATCCAACCACAGTTTTATTTAAATAAAAATTAATTACACCCGACAGCCAATAATATCTTGCAAAAAAACATTACAGAAATGAGCGAATACTTGGGAGGAAGCAATACTGCCAATAACATTCAAATTAGAATACATATATGTACATTTCATGGAACCACGACATTAACTAAATCACCTGATTTTATTTTATTTTAACTTTTGATCTGTCCCGCTATGGTAGAACAACCCAGAACAACCGAAACTATTTTGATTACTCGATGTCGTTATATTTTTGAGCCAACCGGCTTACTTCAGGAAACTATTAAAGAAATTTAACATGTCGGATTGTAATCCAGTTGGAACACCGATGGAAGTTAAGCTCGAGATTGATGTAACGATAAATGTTGAAATAGGCTAACCATATCGGGAATTGATAGGATGTTTGATGTACGCAATGTTAGGAACGAGACTGGATCTTAGCGCAGCAGTAAACTTTTTTAGTCGATACCAAAATTCTCAGACTGAGTTACTGTGGAAAGTTTTGAAAAGAATACTAAGGTATATTAAAGGAACGCTTGACATGAGTCTTTGCTCCAAAAAGGGGAACAACGTACCCTTAACTTGCTACACGGATGCAGATTGGGGAAGTGAAAATGACCGAAAGTCAACAACAGGATATGTCATCAAAATATATGGAAACTGCGTAAGCTGGGCAACAAAAAGACAGACCTGTGTTTCTTTATCTTCTACTGAAGCTGAATACGTAGCGCTGGCGACAGGAATCACGGAATTGATATGGGTGAAAAACCTTTTGACAGACATGAAGGTGGAAGCTCATAAACCTATCAAAGTATATGAAGATAATCAATCCTGCATACATCTTCTTAAAAGATGGGAGCATCGACGTTTTAAGCATATAGACGGAAATATAATTTCATCAGAGACTTATACAACAAGAAGGAAATAGATTTCGAATACATCGAATCTTCGGAACAAACAGCAGACGTGCTTACGAAAGCATTGAACAAACATCAGTTCATCAAGCTGCGAACACATCTCGGAATAAGTTGAAATGGATGAATGGAAAGTAAGCACAAATATGAATTTATTTTTTGTTTGTTAATTTTTCATAATAATTAAATTTTGGAGGAGTGTTGGAATATGGAATGTACAATTTAAGTTATTTTGAATAACGCGCCAAACTTGGAATGTATTACTGTTAAGTTTGTAGCATTGCTTGTATTAAATCATTTTGAATTTAGGAACGCACTCTTATAGTGTTCACGTAAAATTTTGGTAGCACGCTGTTCTTTTTCATTGTATCTTATCATAGTAAAACTTATGTTAATATATATAGTCATATTTGTTAAACAATTCAACGGTTTTTTTATTTGCTCTATTGAACTTTTATTTACTCTGCCAATATATATAAATGCAATGACGCTCCAGCATATTATTCCGTCGGAAGTACTAATCTCACCCATAAGCAATCTGTTCCTAAAAGTTTTGAATAAATGTGGAATGTAATAAAAGGCGTATATGGCTTTAGTATTGTGTTGAAAAAAGGACTTATCTTCAGATATGAGCAATTCACGGAACAACTCCCTATTTATGGGAACCTGATCACACGTAATTTCTCGAATGTTAAGCCCAAGTTGGATACAAAATTCCAAGCATCTAATTTATTCATCATTTAAAATATTTCCAGTCAAAGAAGATGAGCAGGCTATATAGTGAAGGCCATGTTTAAAATTTCAGCAGATACTTCTTGCCATAAACACAAGCACATGTTTTGCCAAATTTTTATGTCTCGCTCCATCTCCATATACTTCGTATCCATCAATCCTGCTCGACTTATATTATATACAAGATTTTCTTGAATAGACATTTCATCAAACATAATAATAACTTCTTTATCTTTTTTCGGAAGGCTATCAACTTGTGTTTTTACCTCATGCAATATATTTTTATTGACACCTGGGGATAAACGTCTTGAAGGCAACGTAACACATTACGCCACCAAGAAACAGAAGCAAACATCTTTGGCTAGCTCCAGTATTCACATTGTCTACCTACCGAAAATGAAATGCCTGTCTACATTCATATGCATTGATTTATAGCCCCACGTACCCGAATAATCTAAAATTCCAATTCTTTAGACCGTTGCCAGCCACAACAACGATTAACGCATATAAATTCTAAAGAAAAATGCTCAATTTAATTCCCTAGAAAAAAATTTAGGTTTGTCTGAGGCTCGTTATATTTTAAATGGCCCAGGCGCGCGGCTTGAGTTAAATCACTCGTCTGGAGCTTACACCGGCACCTAATGCCTAATATCGGCCACCAATTCCCACATGTCGTCTTGTTATTCCTCCTCTGTTCTATTGCTTGCAACGTTGCAACTAAAAATCATCTTGAACAAAATTTTATGCAAAGGCCATAGTTATTTGTTCTACCACAGTTTTCTAGACTATTGGTATTGTATATGTATGAATTACAGTACTGCTTTTGCTAACAGTGTGCATACAAAACACGCCGCATACGCGTGCTTTTTATATAAGTTATAAAAGCCTGTTTTGAAAACTATGCTACAAAAAGCAAAGTGTTGTTGTCTGTACTACAAAGCTTTAGGTACTTGGCTGTTGACAAAAGCTTTACTTGGCTATGAGTAGTTGGCTGCTGATTGTAAGTGGGGTCAATTTTTAGTTAGGCCATTCTTTATCTGTATTTAGCTGTGGTAATACCTAGATATTTGACTTCCTTTGAGAATTCCACTACTGTTCCCGCAAGGGATGGTGCTTTTTAGGTAAAGCTTCATTTTTTCTCGTGAAGGGAACAACTTTTGTCTTACCAGGATTGGCTCGAAGTCCAATTATTTGGCACCAGTTGCAAACTATGTTTAGGGCATTTTGCAATAGATCAGAGATTATCCGATCATGTTTGCCCCTAATTGTAATGACCAGGTCATCCGCATATCCCTGATTGTCATAGCCGGAGTTTGTTAGCTTCTGTAGGAGATCATCTACAACCAGAGGACCATAGTAGAGAGGACAGTACCCCACCTTGGGGACATCGCTTGGCAGCCACTACTGTAATAAGGTCCTCCCCCAGGTTAGCTGTGATTCTCCGGCTTTCAAGCATAGCTTTTATCCATTTTATCAAGGAAGGCTCAATTCCTGTTTTGGTAGCTGCATTCTCAATGGCTACAAAGGAGGTATTGTCAAATGCTCCTTCGATGCCTAGGAATGCGCATAGGGCAGTCTCTTTATCCTCTACTGTCGTTTCTCTATAAAAATTCATTTTCCAAAAAAATTCTGCGTGTATCAAATATAACCCTAAAAGTAGCTTTAGCTGATCAATCCCTTCAGGATGTATGTATTTTAAAGAATATTAGATACCGCTAAATAAAAATTTTCAACGCAAGTATAATATTGTCGTGACCAAATATTCAATTGGTGAAATTAAATTGTGACATCACGACTCAAGCTGGCAGCAAATGTACAAGTAATTAAATGATTTGCAATAAGTAAGCATTTTACTTCGCACAGTAAAATGCCTGGCGATTGCGAATTGCTTACTTGTAAACTGTCGCATCCACTGCTGTATGTAACTGGGCAGTCATGGTTAAGTAATTCACTTCGCATAGTAAAGTACTCAGCTGGGCTCACTGTTTGTTTACCTGCAGTATTGGGGGCTCCCGCTGTCAGCAGTGATTAACGTAATACTTTGTAATTATGATTGCAAGGTATTGCGCTGGTCACTGGGTCAAAGTCGCTTCCGCCTGGTTGAATGGAGGTGAGCACGGTCGTTTCGATAGATCGGGTTGCGTAGTAGAAGTTAGTTTTGATAAAAGATAACGGTTCGGTGTGCATTCAGTTCAGTTGTAATTCGAGTGGTTAACAAGTATCGGCTAGTATCGGTAGCTCCATTTAGTAAATTTATAGTGGTAATTAGAGAATTTAATGAGAAGTATCGATCGCGAGTAACTGTTTTTTTTAGTAACACTAAGTCAGTAAACAAAGTATTATTTTAGAATTACGCGAGTCTTTTTATTGGATTTAACTGATTTATTTACGGCATTGCTTTGGGACACGACAATATACATAACTAGGAGGTAAGTTTAAAAGTAACTTGGAGGTACTGTAGAATAATATGACGAAAAACCTATAACTAAGAAGCTAACACTTATATAAGCCTTTCTACTCATCTTCACACCATTTGGAGTTATTCTATAATTAGAGAGCTTAGATAATGATATGTTAAAGTAAGAAATTTGTAAACTAATCATAATAAAGTTATCTATATGGAAAAAAATAGAAGCAAAATTAAATCAAATATAGTTCCTGAAATAGTGTATCGCAGAGTTAGTATACCCTGGCGTACAAACACACGGCTCGGGTGTATCCACTCAGCTGAATGACGGAGCACATATTTAGTATGGTTTACTTATAAAGTTATCTCAATTTTGTGGATTTAAATCTAGGGTTATCTTACAACAAAAGCGTTTGTGAATAACAAAGTTTAAAATAGCCTATTTCTCAAATTACTAATACATAATATAAGAATATAGCGAACCTTATATTGGTTGAAACTTTGAGTAGGAAAGCAGGATTAATATTTGTGTCAGTTCAAACGTAAGGTGCCATAGCCTAGCTATACAATGATAACTCTGAGTTTTGCCGGCTTTGAATGCCTTTCCCTTTTTTCTTAGTCAACTCCCCCTTCTATCTGAACAAATTCAAGCAATGCAGGATAGTAGTGCTTCCGAACCTTAAAAGCTACGTTAAAATTGATTCCCTATAACGAACAAACCTTCCACCTTTTTTCAAGTCAGCCAATGCAGCTATCAACTTTCGTAAGGTCAGCAAACTTTTATTTCTCGCCAATATAGTTAATCGCAGCGTAGAAGCGGCGACTTTGCTGCTGCCGGAATATCGATGCTTTTTCTCTCCGGATTTTCTCGTGCTAATGAGAAGAATATTCTTACCAATTGAAAATATGTTATTAGCTGGAATAAATATTCTTTTAAACTTACGTGAGGGGTTGATTTACTCGCCGATGTCGATGAAAAATTTTGATTTCGTTTTGGCTCCACTTTTGACGTCTTTACGTTTGCAAGGTTTGACAAGACAGATGTCGATTGTATTCTTCTTCTCAATCACTAAGTAAGAGCTCGTCGATTTTGGGTGCGTTTGGTTTGACAGCAGGCCGGCATACATGCTGCAGCACGTCTCAGTGTAGCATTCTCCTATATGCATTCCGCTACGACCATAGCACTTAAGTACATTTAGCAAAAGCTAAAAAATGTTCTAATTTGTTATTTCATCACACAACTCATTAATTTTTGGTGACAAGTTTCAAGTCTTGGTTTGACTCATCAACAATTAGAACATTTTTTAGCTTTTGCTATATATCGGAGAATCCCAAAAAATTCTTTCTTGAACAAAATTAAGTTTAACCCGGTAAAAAGTCCAAAATAGTAATCTTTTTATTTATTTTTCCTACTGGGCTCGTATAGGAGTGTTTTCTCCTCATATAATTCACACCCAGAATTTATGCTGAGTTTATATGAGAAGAGATCAGTTTGATCTATTTTCAAGCGTCTGCAGCAGGCAGAAAGCCAAGCTGCACCGATGAGTGGAAGGTTTTCTGCTGACACGAAACGCTTCTTCTTCTTCCTTTTTCTTCTTTACTTTTCAGCCCACTGCGTGGCGTATACAGGTTCGATTCGCTTCGAATGGATCTGCTTCTTTAAAATTTTTTTTTACATTTTTTTAATAAATAAAAAAATTGGTTTTTCTATTTTTCTCAAACTTTTCATTTCATTCTTCTTTTTTTCAGTTTTTCATTTCTTTTTCAAATCACCCAATTTCGCTATTTGGGACATGTTGATGAGTCAAACCAAGACTTGAAACTTGTCACCAAAAATTAATGAGTTGTGTGATGAAATAACAAATTAGAACATTTTTTAACTTATGCTATATACCGGAGAATCCAAAAAAATTCTTTCTTGAACAAAATTATATGTTAAACTCAAAACAATAATAGAAAATTACTTAAGCTGGAGTAACGTTGTTATCCGAAGAACATTTCTCATGGTATATTTGAAACATATATCCCTCGCACCGGAATAATTGCTTTCGTGTTCGACAAGAGTGCCTGATTCGTAGATTGGGTGATTAAGTTGGGATAAGACAGCGCCAGTAGTTAGAGTGAATTTCTTTGAAAAGTCTAGCTAAGCTAGGATTGGATCTGTAGTGATTAGTATTATATTTCGGATCATTTACGCGTTTATTTTTTTTTTGTAGCGAAATCCTTACTAAACGTACGATAGTACCCGACCAGACTCAAGACATATTTGATTTCTTTCGGAGAAGTAGGATTCGGAGTTTTGTTGATCGCTTCAACCTTGTTATGATTTGGTTTTAAACCGCCATGCCAACTGTAACTATGTATCCAAGAAATTCGGTTTGTTATTTCATAAATTGGCTTTTATCCAGTGGACGGGAGATCTAATGACGCAAACAAAATGTCATGGTCGCAAATGCCTGGGCATTGGCCACTCGAATCTGGGCGTAAGTGAGGAAGTGTGATTAGGAGGTCAATGACGTACGCCGAGCTCGTGCAATGTCGGGTGGGCATATTGTTAAGGATGATCAGTCCATTTTCGCATAAGAAATAATTTAGTGCACTCGAGAGTGTGGTATCCGAGCCGATGGCTATGTTGAGATCACTTCCAATTAATAGTCGACAAGATTGACTCAGCATCATGACCAGGAAGTCAGACAGATCGGACAGGTCATTATCAGAAAAAGTTGAAACACATCTATATATTACTGCAAGAGTGATAGGTTCGATATTAGCACCGAACCCTGAGTCCCAGTTCAATGCAATTTTGAAATGATGAGTCAAGACCCAGCCTCGCTCATAAGTCAAGTAGGAGTTTCTCCTTTAATAATCGCACTCGGCAAACATCTAACGAAATTGCATGTTTTTGTTTACTATATTTCATTATATTGTGCTATGTTCTAAGTATGCATATACTTATACTTTTACTGTTTATTTTGCTACAATATTAATCTACCATGTAATCTAAGATGGTCCCAGCGCTATGCGTGCCTTTGGCACGGGTATTCAAATAAATGTATATGTTTATATGATTCCAATAACTTTCATGGTGTATTTCTTATGTGGATTTCTTTATTTTTCTGTTAAGTCAAGATCCAATGCACAAGGCGAGGAAAATCTGCTTCGAGAGCGAGAAGCGAGTTTTATTGTACAGGAAGACTCCGATTTGTCGTCTTGCACATAGCTTGAAAGCGGGGAATCAAGCGGAACCATGAGGAAAAAAAAGCCTTCCGAAATTGAAACCGAAATTAAAGGTGTCTTGAAACAAACGAAAAGTAAATACCAAAAGGAGAATTCAGATGAAATTTTCTTCAAGACTATTTTAAATTTAATGAAAGATTTCGGGCCAGAACAAAAGGATGAATTGCGAAAAAAATTATTCGGTTTAGTAATGGAGGACAGAACCAAGCTATTTACGTGGTAGCATTGGATTAGACTTAGGCTGGCTGGAAAGTTAAGTAAACTGCATTGGAGTAGTCTTAAGGCACTTTCACATAATATAAGCCGAAAAACTCAATTTACTCCACTTTAAAACAATATTTTTGCTACAATGAATAGTAAAATCATGGGAAATAGGATAAACTAATGATTTTGCTGAGAAAATGGTATATTTATTTCAGATTTTTAACAAAAACACAGCTTTTATGTTTTATTGGGCGAAACATTTTTCGGCCAAAGAATTCGGTCGATAAAACATAATAGTTGTTTTTTTGTTAAAAATTTGAAATAATTATACTATTTTCTCAGCAAAAGCAATAGTTTATCCTATTTCCCATGATTTTATTAATCATTGGAGAAAAAACTTGTTTTAAAGTGGAATAAATTGAGTTTTTCGGCTGACATTTTTTAATTCTTGTTTTTAATGTGAAAGGGCCTTTAGGGTGTGTATTATACGAGTATAAAGATAAAAAAAATGAAGTAAGTTTTTTTTTACTGATATCTTTTAAGTTGATTAAGTTTTGTTTTACAAGGAAAGTCAAGTGAACTGCGTAGTAGCATTGGAGCACACTAAGGTTGTGAATTTGTACCCAAAATGTAACCCTTTTTGATAATAAAATGAAGTATTTTTTTGTTACTGATATATTTTAAATTGATTAAGTTTTTTATTACAAGGAAAATAAAGTAAACTGAATTGCAATATTTTTTCATTGATATATTGTTGTTATATAATAGGTCTGTTCAGGTATTTTTTCAAGTAAAAACATGAAAATCGTCAAAATGTATGATAGAAAGAGAAATTGAGAGTGTCACTCACAAAGTACGCGAACTGCTTCGAGTAAAATCTTGTGTAACGTGAAAGAATTAAATTGGATTACTTGATTTAATTATTTAAATTATTGAATTATTCTGCACTTATTTGGAATAATAAAAATGCATGACGGGGAAATACTATCTGTTTTATTAACGAGTGATTCTAGTAGCGAAAGTGATTTTGACGAGTAGAAAATGCTTCTTAATGACGGAGATAGCAAAGAAGAAGTTTTGTTGAATGTACTGCTTGAAAGTGGAACAAAACGAAAAAGTCAATGCGTTCGGAATTATTTAGAAGAGTTGTGCCTTCCTGCAATGAAGAGGAATTCAGGCGTGATTTCAGAATTAACAAAACCCTGCATGAAGAGCTCTGCACAAAATATGAATCATCTGAACAATACCAGAAACTACGTTCTGATAAAAGGTGCTCTGCAAGAAAACATCTGGCAGTATTTCTGTATTTTTCTGGTCATGATGCTTGCAGTTTTAGGGACATGGCAGACCGCTTTGATTTATCTTTGTCAACGATCAGCTGCATCATATATAGAACGACAATATTTCTAAGCTATCTTGCCCCCTGTGTAATAAAGTGGCCAAATGAAGTAAGAAAAAAAAGAAACAAGCTCACTTTTCCGAAATAAAACTGGTTTCCTAAGAGTAATAGGTAATGAAAAACAAACTTTCAATTCAATTGCAATTTTTTATAGATATAACTGAAGCGCAAGTGAGTTATGTAAGTATGTGCCTACTCTAACTATTTAACAGAATAAAAAAAATAAATTAAGTCTCTTACATTCTAAGCGAGAGTATTAATTTAAAGAAGAAAATACAACTTTCATTAAACGAAGAGAGAGAAAAAAAGCATATGTATATGTATAAAAAAGATATAAGAATGCAGACAAAAATAGCTAAGTAAGTATTATAATATTAAAGATACACAAAATAAGTACAAGAACAAGAAAGCATTGTTACTAAAAAAAAAGATAATAATAAAAAAAAATTACTTAATTTGTTAAACTACAGAAATTTTTAAAACATTCAGACTTGAAGCTGCCAATGACTCGAAGTGAACGTATGGTTAGAGGAAGTGAGTTCCAAAGTCTGACACTATAAACGAAGAAAGATCGAGAACTAATCGAGAGTCTATGATGGAGAGTTTTCAACAAAAGCGTTCTTTCAAATTGCAAAAACTTAAGTCGACTGCCAAGGTAATCCGGGTACTGCAAGTTAAGGATCTTAAATATCACAAAGCAAATACGGAATTTCAGATAGTTATCCAAAGTGCAACCAAGAATTTTTATCGAGTACTGCGAAATATGTTCAAATCTTCAAACGTTAAAGACATACAGAGCACATGAGTTAAATGCGACATTTAATTTTCTACGACTGGAGTAATCTATCAGCATAGTTGATAATCGGTAGTAGTAAGCATTTCACAGGTCGAACACGTATAGTTTGTGGCGTATATGCTGAGTGACGCCAGAATGCCATCGATATGGTCACTCCAAGATAACCGATTATTGAAGATTAAGCCAAGATTCCGAGCATTAGTTGAAAACGGTATAATGATATTATTTATAATAACTGGTGGAAGGTCAGTATAGGTTAAATTGAGATAATAAATGAGCATAGCCTGAGATTTGGATGGGTTGAGTCTGAGCTTGTTAAGTTCAGCCCACCTACTTATGCATAGAAGGTCTTTGTTTAATTCAGTAATTGCGCGTAGGATATCATTGATGGGAGCAGATATATAAAGTTGTACATCATCGGCATATAACTGCAGTGAACAATTATTAATGTGATTTTCCAGATCATTTACGTATAGACTGAAGAGAAGAGGACTTAAGATAGATCCTTGTGGCACTCCTGAATAGAGAGAACAGAGCTTAGAAGATTTCGAGTTACAAACAACTAATTGCTTCCTATTAGTTAAGTAATCATAGACGAGTTTAGCCGCAGGACCAGCAAAACCAAATTCTACAACCAGCTTATTATATAATAATTTAAAATCGACAGAATCAAACGCTTTCGAAAAATCAAGTAGGGTAAGGAGAGTTACTTCTTTGTTTTCCATACTACATCTTATCGTATCTGTGAGGAGTAGTAACGATGAAGTTGTGCTGTGTTTGGCTCTGAAACCAGACTGGATAGAACTGATCAAGTTATTAATATTAACGTGGTAGATGCTTTGTTTGTATAAGACTTTTTCAAATACTTTGGACAATATAGGAAGAATGGTAATAGGTCTATAATCTTCAGGGGACGATGATTTGGACTTCTTTCTAATAGGAGAACAACAAGCCCTATTTTCCAAGCTGAAGGGAAAGAAGCAGTAGTGATACCAGTATTAAATATATGTCTAAAAATGATTAATTAAGGATGGCAATAATAGTTTCAGGAACCGCATTTCAATACCATCAGAGCCTGTGGCATTTGATTTAATAGATATAAAGGCATTCAGAAACTCAGTGGTACAAATATTCCAAAAAGAGAAAATTTTTGTAGTATTAGGAATAGGGAGATCGGAAGTATCTACTACCACTGAGGTTGAGCCCGGGGTAAAGTATTTATTAAGCAAGTCAAGATCAGCTACACATTTCTCGCTGCCTCTAATGATATTAAGCTTAGGAATGTTATTCCAAAGTTCGCGAGAAGGTAAACTTGGATCAAGCCTTTTAGAGTAGAAATTAATTTTAGCCTTCCTAATTAAAG
This sequence comes from Dioctria linearis, assembly GCA_963930735.1. Classification (NCBI taxonomy): domain Eukaryota; kingdom Metazoa; phylum Arthropoda; class Insecta; order Diptera; family Asilidae; genus Dioctria; species Dioctria linearis. The sequence continues at coordinate 210,376,669 of OZ005740.1, forward strand.
CACAAGTCTTATTTCTAAGGGTCCGATAATTGTTCCATAGGAATTCAAAACGGAACCTTTTCCATAGTTTATAAACAAAATTTCGTTCACGAATAGAAATTTTTATTTCATCGTTGATCCAATTGCACTCAGAACGGCATTTTATCCTTTTCAGTGGAACAAACTCATAAATGTCCTATTAAAGAAAGCTACTTGAATGTCGATATCACTTGTACCATAAAGACATGACCAATCGATCAGAGAGGCAGCAGACGTTAAAGCATCTAAGTCAATGGCATTATATGCGCGGTAAAAAAATTTTTAAGGACTCCTATATTTAACAACATCGATATTAAAAGAAACAATAACTCCAGAATGATCCGAAATTCCGGGGACGTCGAACGTTAGCTGATCGCCTTTCGCCTCTATCAGTGATGAAAAGATCCAGAGGGGATTCACTACTACGAAAAACACGAGTTGGCAAAGAATTTACTACACTGAGATTAACAGCTTCTAGAAAAGTTACAAAGTTGCGCCTTGAACAATCATATCATATCATATCTAAATACATTATCTAATATTATGTATATATCATCCAGGTGCTATAGATGGTACCCACATAATCATAGATCCACCAAGCAGCGGAAAAGACGACTACATTGATATGAACGCAGATGTTAGTCTGTGCTTATAAGCCATATGTGATGAAAGAAGAAAGTTTGTAGACAGCTTTGTAGGTTTTCCTGGCTCCGCTCACGACAGTTGGGTTTTCCAAAATTCTTTCATACACCCTAAAATAAAAGGGCTTAGTGGAGGTGAAGTATATTTAGAAATAAGAAAAGTGCTTTACTGACACAAACTTTTTGATTTTTCATTACAGATCTTTATATATTAGGTGACTCTGCTTATCCCTGCATGGAGCATTTGGTGACTCCGTGTAGAGACAATGGCCATCTTACAAGATCTCAGAAAAGATACAATACGACTGTTAGCTCAATCAGAGTTATAGTAGAACATTCGTTCGGAATATTGAAGCAAAGATTCCGACTGTTGTACTATTGCAAACTAAGGGGGATTAAAAAGCTTTGTCATTTTATTAGGGCTTGCTGTGTGTTACATAATATAGCGAATGAAAATGATTTGGATTTCACAATGGAAGATACTTCTCAAGAAGACGCGGACAACATACCAGATACACAAGCTGAAGATAGTTCTACAGGAGAAACTGTTCGAGACCGAGATTGTCGAGAATTAGAAGTCACTGAATTAAAAGTTTACCTTTACTGAAATAAATATTACCAATTCTGCTATCTGTGTTGTGAAGTCTAATATGAGATCAATGTAGGTTTCAGACTTCACAACAATCCAACAACCCAAACAAGCGCCATAAATTATCGTCATTGTTTTGCCTACTCAATAACTTTTATACATTTCCGTACTGCAGTAAATTGAGTTTAGGCGATCGATTAATTAAGTAACTGGGTAAGTTAATTTGCTAATCGGAAGTGTGTGAAAGTTGTTGAAATGACAAAACAAATAATTTTTGAGGTCGATTTGACGATTGAGCAGAGTAAAAATATAAAATTAAGTAGTTGAGTTCTAGACGCAGAATAAAAAAGTCTACTAGAAATTAAAACCGTTTGACTTTTACAAACCTATTTTTGAGTCTTGTATGGGCGTCACGCAATTTTCGATGTTATCTCTACGGAAGAAAATTTACCGTATACACGGATCATAAACCTCTGAAGGGAATATTCAATTTGAAAGATCCTACTTCGCGTCTTGTAAGATTTCATCATAAATTATCAGACTTTGACTACCAAATTGAGTATAAGCCTGGTAAGTACAATGTAAATGCCGACACACTAAGTCGAATTCCAAAAGCTGTAAACGAGGTATGGTAAAATGCAAAGAATCCATCGAAAAGTAAAAGAAAATCTAATTTCCAGTAAAAAGGCAGCGAAGAAATATTACGATCAGAGCTTAAGAGTAGAAAGATTTCACATAGGAGATAAAGTGTTATTGCGGAATGCCGCGAAGAAGCACAAAATTTCCCCAATATGGACAGGACCATTTAAGGTGAAACGAGTAGACAGCGATGTAAACTGCACTATTCACATAGGTAGAACACTTAAAAGAGTACACAACAACAGACTTAAAAAGTTTTAACTATACCTTTTTCTTATTAAATTTTTTTTATAACTTATTCTATATAAAAACTTAAAAATCTATATATGTATATAATTATTTAAAAGTCTTCGTATTTTGAATAAATTCTCCCTATATAGGAATTATGTTTGCATTAGTGGTGCTCATTATAGCCGTACAAAGATTGACAACTGGTGGCCAGGTCACAATCAACCGGCTCAATCCATCTGGGATCCTCTTTGAGCCAATAAGTCCCAGTTTCTTTTACCAGTCCAATTGGAATATGTTTACAAAAATACCATTCGTGAACGAAGACGATACCCTGGCGTTTGTAATAAATTGCGAGGAAGCCGTGGAGAAATTGTGTAAAATTCAAGAAAAGGACACCAAATATTGCCTTGATTGGTACGATGAAATAAAACATATTACATCCAAAATAAGAGCCCAACTAGAAAGCATAGGTTTTTATCTCCATAGCGTGCGTGAAAAGAGGGAACTATTTGATACAGTTGGAAAAATTTCAAAATACTTATTTGGGACCATGGATAGTGAAGACGCAAAACACGTATACTCAAGGTTGTAAAGATTGGAGGACCACGACAAAGATTCATTTAATGCAGAAACAGGTAACAATGAAAACTAGCTTCGACACCTATAGTAAGCAGCTACACAATTTGTCTAATTACCAAGAACAAATAGAAATAAAGATGAGTGACTTTTCAGAGAAACTTATTAGCGAATTAAACAAAACTAATTTCGATTTACGTCCAGTACAAATACAGGCAGATCTTAATCAGTTATTCATATATATTTTAACTGCTCTACAATCTGTCAATAACCATATTACGGAATACTTTACCAACATCAACTCATTACAGCAACATCGCCTGCACCCTCTAATTATTTCTCCTAGGAAATTACTTGAGGCGTATGCAGAAATTACTACGGGTTCCCATCTGAGCGTCATTGATTTTCACTTGCTGAACCAATGAAGTATATTTCGTTCAGCATAATAGAGACATGCTCATACGTATTAAGCTCCCCCTTTTAGAAGAAGAAGAATATATTCTAAATAAAGTGCATTTACTACCAACACGCATCCTGGAACATATTATAGATTTAGAAGCGAGTTTTCTTTTAAATGGAACACATGAAACACATCTCATCGCACTAATGAGGAGTTTCGTGAAGGCTGTATTAAATGCAATTCTAAACTATACCCCCACCGTACACATATGCGCCCAAGAGCAAGTTAAGTCTATTGGTGCCGAACGCGAAAATTGGCTTTTCAATTTGTTACATAACGCTCCACAAGTACCCAAATCATGCGGTTACAGAATCATAGAAAGATCCCTGGAATTTCTGGTAAAGCTTCAGTTTTCAAAGTCCGCACTCCTTGTTATCTCATTGCGAAAAAATTTCCTCACATAAGGAAATTAATGGCACTGGAATATTACTATAAAATAAAAATTGCAAATATACCCTAGGAACTGTTGAAATCCCTTCTGAAGGTAATGAGGAAATTACCTTACCCATTCATCAGCCGGAACCAATACCTATTGGAAATTCAAAACTTCTTCACAAAATTCTCAACAACAAGCTGTTCTCTAACAAGCTTATAACCAAACAAAATATGACCGCACCATTGGTTAAGACGCACCACAGTTATGACAACGTCTTAAGAGCGAACAGCAAGACTTTAGAAGATTTCGAAGCAGTACTATCTCAAATAGAAAGACGTAGGGATGCCGAACACAATAACACTCAAACTCACATAAACAGTGGTATCCTAGTATTACTAGGTGTAATATTAATAATTGTTTTTATATGTTTCTTTCGAAGACAGTCATGTTTTCAAACTAGCCCACCTAGTACAAATAAGGATTCCAAACACGCAAATGCCAACCCAGTACCTTTAGAAACCCCGAAAAATTCTGCATCAAGTTCGAAATTAAAAGTCGACACTTCTACACTTAATCCAATCAATCCAATTCCGCCACCTTTACCACAAAACCTTGTTAAAACCCAAAATGTTCTCAAAGAAGATATCGGAAAGAAAACTAGAGATATCACGCCATTAGAACGCAGATTTAATAAATCATTCAGCATTAAAATTAAAAAAAAAAAAGAGCAGATTCAATAACTGCACGCTGATTAGAACTAACTATATTTGCTTTTAAAGCTTTTTATATTTTAAAATCGCTGATATTGTAGAATTTGACACCGAAAATTTATTTATCTTTTTCACAGATAGCTTGAAAATTATCTAATCTATTAATTTTTACTTTTGTGAACTGTGATGTACGGCAGTATAATTGCGCGTTGATGGTATGTTAAAATCGATGATCTATTACTGCATCACTATGTACTTATCCATGCAGTTTTAAATTTTTTTTTTCGACACTGCAAATATTTTTATCTGGTAAATAATTTCCACCCATTATCAAGCTAAGAAAAAAAAAATATATATATATATATATATATATAGATTTATAACGTTCTTTCTTAAAATTCGAATATATCATTTAGATATATATATAATATTTTTAATTGGCGAAATGTAATTAGTATAAATGTCATGACTAAGTATTTTAATGCAACCTTGAAATGTAGCTTAAACGGAGGTAATTAATAAATATATCGCGGGAGTATAATGTAAAGTTTTATATAAAAAAAAACTAATTGTCAATTAAAAAACTTGAGATATAAGAGAATAAAACTCGATAAAAAATATCATTATTAGAAAACTACAAATATGTAAAATTATGTATTGTATGAAAGTAAGTTTTCAATCCTAATTTTTCTGCCTTTCCTAGATTTTTGAATTTTTTTTCCTATTTGCATTTTTTGTCGATGATAGTAAAACCTTAGCAACCTATCTTTTTAGTCGTAAGACATTATTAAGATAAAATGGATAAACCTTTTTCTATTTTGATAAAATTCTTTAATAAAAAAAATATATATATATATATGTATATAATCAATCTTGCGAAGGGGGAAGAAATGTTGTGAAGTCTAATATGAGATCAATGTAGGTTTCAGACTTCACAACAATCCAACAACCCAAGCAAGCGCCATAAATTATCGTCATTGTTTTGCTTACTCAGTAACTTTTACACATTTCCGTACTGCAGTAAACTGAGTTTAGACGATCGATTAATTAAGTAACTGGGCCAGTAAACTTGCTAATCGGAAGTGTTTGAAAGTTGTTGAAATGACAAAACAAATAATTTTTGAGGTCGATTTGACGATTGAGCAGAGTAAAAATATAAAATTAAGTAGTTGAGTTCTAGACGCAGAATAAAAAAGTCTACTAGAAATTAAAACCGTTTTTCTTTTACAAACCTATTTCTGAGTTCTTAACATTTTAATTTAATGTCACTATCAGTCACAAATCACATAAAAGGAACATGGAAATATCAAACTTAATACAAACTAATTTTTCTAAAATTTCGCACCTTCTTTCTGCCAGCTGCTCTTTACGCTTCCCCCGCTCTTCCTTTTCCTGGAGAAGTCTAAGAATCTTAGCATTGAACTGTTTTTTCTCTTGCCTGATTTCTCGCAGCTCTTGCAGAATATCGGTATTTGTCGAACCTATTCTCTTACAGTTTCGAGCAGGGCTTGCATAGCTTCCTTCCTTGTCAACAACTGTTCCTAGTAAATAGATACCTAAACCTTAAAAACTTTTTACTATATAAGTAATGCCTGAGGTTGATGGCTGTGGTTCCTGTGAACTTACACCTGCTCTCTGCATAAGCTCACGTCTGCTAACACCATCTCGCTCTTCATTGCCCAATATGTACTCTGGAAACACTCCCATTTTTTTCTCCATTATATTATTCATTTCACAGAGGAATAAATGTAGTTATACACAAATAACTGAAAAAATATTAAATATGTATCATTACTTTTCAAAAGCACAGGTCATTCTATTCATTCCAGTCTGACCATTGTGGACCTTCGTTCTTTTATACTGCCGCTCTACACCGCGATATTTGGCCTCAATTTGAGTTACGGAAAAATAATAACCCTTTTCTGCTAGTCAATCTTTTATCGCTTGCCACATTTTTTTTTGCGTTTTAAGCTTCATGCTCTTCCCTACTTTTGGGGTCATTTGTTTAATGAGCACAATCAGCAATTTAGTCGCTGCCTCCAGCCCTACCTGCTTTGGAGCTCCATCATACGTATCCTCTTCTAACTCCTCAATTGGTACAAAATCTTCAATGGCTGAAGAGGATTTTGGTACAAAATCCTCATCAATCGTTCAGGCGTGTGCCAGGTGCTGTGCAACAACCTCTTGCAAATATTCGGAATCTGTAATAATGACGTAAAATTTTTCTAGCGCATAGTACAATAAACAAATTTAATATATCACTTTGAATACGGTGAAATGTTCTTGGAGAACATTCTACTTCTAATGGAGGAGGAATAACAGGTTATTCCATTTTTTAAAGCTAAAAATTTTAAAAATAACTGAAACCGGCGACCAGCTGTCAAAACTGACACTTTCGAAGTTTTTACTCGACGATTTTTCTCGAGTTAAATCAAGTAATAAATTGCACGGAGGGGAAAGTGACGTAAACAATTTCTCTCTCAATTTTCGAGTACGCGAACGCCTTCGACTAAAAACTTACAAAAACTTTTACAAGCTAGAACGCGAACAGTCCAAATATATATTGTATGTGCACTACAACAGAGAAAGAGAAACACCAAGAATATTTGAATATGTACAAAGTAAAATTACTTGTAATTGCTGGTGGACTAGTGAAACTTTCTAAAATGGCAGCATGCAATGTACTTATCTTGGGTTCTGAACGAAAAGTTCTATCAGGTTTCCCAACCGTTTTTGTGCTATGTTCCACCTAACCCTTTCTAAAAATTTTATGCTCACCCTGTAACATATACATAATTGTTAATATTCAAAAATTTAAATGTTTACTAAAGAAACTTGAATAACAGATTTTAGGAAGAAACCACCAGGAAACACATTAAGTATATTTAAAAAATATATAGTGGAGAACTGAAATTCAATTACAAAATAATTTCAATGAAAGATTTTTTTGTATTATTTTAATTAGTAATGAGATCCTTGCGCTTGGTGTTTGCTGCAAAGATTTTCCGAAAAGGGCTAGATCACAGGCTCACTCTCAATTTATATTTTGGATAGTGCAATGGAGCGGAGCGTTTATTTACCGAGCGCCCTCAGCTACGTATATAAGTTTCAGATTGACATAATTTTCGATTAAATTATTCTAATTCTATTCTATTCTGTAACTCATATGAAGAGTCTTTTACCTCTAAAAATGTTGGTGAAGCATTAATTATGGATCATACCGAAAAGGGGCTAAAATGCTTTACTAATAGTAGAGAGATAGAAAAGGTCGTTAATTGTAAAAAATGGGAAAAAATAAATGAAATCACCATTGGGGCTAGATCTAGAATTACTGTTAAATAGCTAATTATCCCAAGTGGAGAATTAATTACTTCGAACGGTAAAATTGCATTCGTATTAAATGAGCACTTTGTTAATGGTGGTAAGCAAATTTCGGACTCTGTGATTTCTTTAGACTCCGGGGATGCGTCATCATTTCAATTTTATTATATATGTAGCTTCCAGAAGAAGTGGGATTTCGAATCAAGAATTTAAAATTGAGTAAATTACCTAGTTTTAATTGGATTACAGTGAAAATGTTAAAGGTCGGAGTTGAATATGTTATTCGAACCATCTTTCCCACATTTTGAACGTGGCTATGCTAATGGTGTCTTTCCACAGAATTTTAAAAGAGTAAAAGTTGTCCAATTACACAAAGTTGACTGATTATAGGTAGTAGGAATTAAGACAATTATAGACTGATTTCTCTTCTGTCTAGTATTGCTAATTATTATTTTAAAATAAGCGCGTTAAAAATAGATTGGCTGCTTACGTTAATGCATATAATATTAATCAATATGGATTTAGAAATAAAATGAAGCCTACATTTTACTTGTAATGGAGCTGGTCAAGAATGCTGCGAATCTTCTCCCTGTTAATGTTCTCTATTCCCTTTGAAATCTCAAACTGACTACCAGTCGAGATGGTGCTATCGTACGACTTATACCCATTGAAGCTGGAGAGGCCAGTCTCATCAAATCGGGTCAGTTGCTAGCCTGACAGCTCCTCTGAGTGGGGCCGTTTTGGGGTGCTGGCTTTGCTGGCTCTGGAGGAGGTACCATCGCCCGGTCAACCTTGCTCTTCCTTCTCGTTCTCTTTTGTTTTTAATTAACAGGTCACTCGAGATAATCTCGTACACTAGGTCCAATATTTTATTACTTTCGTTTCCTAATTTCCTGCTGTGGAAACTACGGAGTCATTATTGTGGAAAGACCCATGTTTTCACATACTGACACGGCACCGATGACAGCCGTAATAAGTTTTTTACATCCTTTACCTAAGACTGAGGCAATCGTCCACAATTTTAATGAGACCCATGAAAACACAACCTTCGTGAACACAAGGTGTCTATCCTCCCCCTCGATGAAACATAAGCTTGTAGCGCTCACGATTGTGGTGGTATATACCTGTACCACTCCCGTAGCTATTATTCGCATCAAAAATAACTGCTCACAGAAGATTCGTTGTATGATGTTATTTCCTATATTAATAGCGCTTTAGATAAAAGAATAAAATTATTTTGGATTTTTATTGATTTGAAACTGTAGATCATGAAATATTATTAAAAAAATTAAATATAATCGAAATAAAGGATAAAGAGGTATCATTATTTCTTTTCTACTTATATGAAATCTGTTAAGGCTGACAGGATTGCTTTTGTTAGTAAAACAATACAGGCTGTATAAAGAGCACCGTAAGGAACAGTTCTAGTTTCTTTATTATTCCTGATGTATATATAAATAGCATCGGCCAATTTGAGAGAGAAAACTGCAATGGAGTTATCATCTAACGTTGTAACGTAGCGTAAGCTGATGTTCTTTAATAAACACTTTTCTATGTTAGTTTATATCTGAGACTGAAGTCCACTCTTAAGTAAATTAATTCATTTTGTGATAGTGATAAAAATGAAATTTTCAATTACTATGTATTTGAGTGCTTAATTTTCCTAAGAAATAGTATGGTGAGAAACTGATAAGTGCACTAAAAGCCAGAATTCCTTGAACATTAACCGTTGCAGGATTTCTACGTCCACTGGACCGCAGTTTTACAAATTAAGGTTGTCTGCTAGTACGACCACAACATTTATTTTTTAGTGAACCGAAAATTCAAGTTTTTTGGATTATTTAGCTCGAAATAACGATGAAATTTAATAATTAAACAATAAAATATGATCCGTTAATCAAATATGTATTTTATTTATAAGAGAAATTTAAAAAAAGGAACTGGAAACTCAGTTCGTCACCCAAGTTGAAAGTGAAGGAAATTCAAGCGTGTTTTTGTGAGATTATATAATCTTTCAACGTGTCTCTGAAATTGGAGGCTGTATGTGGAGCATTGAAACTTGTGTAAAGTTTGCTTTGCTCTAAAATTACTCCGTCACGACGCCTGAACCCTTTGAATAAGTTTCCCCCTTCGAAGTGATCGACATAATCTGCATGGCAATATCGGCCATCGTGCATTTTTACAAAGTTATGCAAAAGAACTACTGTCTTTATTATTTTGTCCCCATTCTGCGGGAAATAGTTGATTGTTATGAATAACACCCCCCGCTTCGAAGCTAATATCCCAAAGGTGTTTTCTATCATCCTACGTGCACTGTAAGGGGTTTATTAAAAACCTATCTACCAAGATAAGGCCTCGTTATATCTTTTTTGTAGGGAAGGGGGTATCAGCTACAAAATAATATCGGATTTTTATGTTCGAATTTGGCAATAGGACTCTACTAGCAAGTGAAAACTTCTACCCAAACAATTTTTTGCCAAATATACTTCTGGCAAATATTCCGATATCGCTCTGGCTGCCATAAGCACCGACATCAGCAACAGTGAAGCAGTAGTTCCTGTCACATACTGCAAGAAGAACGATGCTTTGATAGTGCTTATAATAATGATAACACGATCCTGAATTCGGTGGACACACAATTTTCACATGCTTTCCATCAATAGCTCCGGCAAAATTTGGCATCCCCGACATAAGGTCGAAATCTGTGGCAATTTTTCGCCATCCATTTTCCCTGCGAGTCCTTCCCAAATGGCATCGCATGTTTCCAAAATATTCGCCGCACCAACAAGCCCAAAATAGCATTTGTTTGGATGATCCTTCTGATAAATACCTAATGTTTGTAATAAAATTGTTTATGCAGCATAATAGTAGCGTTCTGTACTTACACAAATGTCAATACTAGTCGGCATTCAGCGCTAATTGGTTTCCCTTGGTGAAATTTTCGTGAGCCGTACTTTTAGAATAGCTGCAAGCAGTTCAATCAAACTCGGAGATACCCATTCTGGTAAATTTTCGAAATTGTTTTTCATCCCTTTTCTTTATTTTCCTGTAAAGTAGGGTATAAAATCCATGTAACTCCCGCTCAGACTATTCAAAGATCTTCCAAGTCCAAATTCTTTTTCTCCTCGATGCCGATTCGACAAAGTTAACTAAACCAATATAAGCAATAAAAATTGATAAAACTTGTTCCATGAAATTATAAGGAACCAGCTTTTTTCAATTATAAAATTTAAATTAATATTCACAAACAAACAAAATTAGCATAAACTTTTTAAAAACTGTAACACCTGACATGTGTTATTGACAAGCAACTGTCACTGTTTTCTGCTTCTGCTTTTAAGATGGTTGCCAAAGCAGAAATGTCGGATTTCTGCTTTTGCCTCTGTCGCTGCTTTCTGATTTTAATATGTCACGGCCTTTATAATTATTGCTCATTTCGCGTAATTCAAGCGTTCTTTGAATCTTTGTATTCAACTTATCTGAACAATTAGTGGAAAGTGGAAATGAGTTTTTTACTCTTTCGAGAGCCGTAAAAAATATATGAGTCTACAGGCAATTCACAACCTACTGCATATGAGCAGAGAAAATTAAAAGACAAATACCGAAGTACTGTCAGTTTCTGGCCTAAAGCCGAAGATCAAATATTCCATAAAGAAATTTTTGAGAGTATAGGTACTGTGTGTAAGTGTTTCGATCAATAGTAACAGGCGATCTCATCAGGACAGCAATGAACCCTGAAACTGCCTGCTGTCTGAGTTCACTCAGATGCCCATTAAGTTGCTGATAGATTTATTTAAAAATCTATATGTGAATCATTTTAAGGAAAACTGGTTGTCTTCACAATTAAAATAATTTTTGGGCGTCCCATTTTTAACTAAGAAGTGGAAAGTGGAAATCAGTTTTTTACTCCGGGGACCACACGATAAGGCACCTCGCTCAGTCCACAATTCCCTTACAGGAAAGCTTCACAGAGAAGCGACGCCCGAAACAAAGCTCAGGTACCATCGCATCCCGTGGCATACCGACCAGACAGTTTTCCAAGTCCAGCCGATATGCCAGAGAGCAATGAGAATAGCCAGTCCAGCCGTCCTCCCAACATCCCCATCGGCGCAATCTGCACACAGCCCTGTTGGCCTCTGCCTGAATGACAAGATTCAGGGGTGGCAGATTGAGAAGACTCTCATAGCCGCATTAACTTTTTCCTCTACGTGCAATCTCTATGTCAGCATCGAGTCAAGGAAGACTCCAAGGTGCTTGACATGAGGAGAGAGTTGCAGAGTGTGTCCAAAACGCTTTGGAAGTACAAAGTACCCAAGCTTACATCTTCTGGAGAAGAGCACTATTACATTACATCTGGAACGAGAATTTTCTCAGAAAAAAGGAATAAAAAAAAGGAAGGTGCCACGATGAGGCATGAGCTTAAGCACGAGGCATTGCCTAGGCTGAATGAGACAATGGCTAACTTAGACGCAAAGAAATGTTAGAGGCAGTTCAATAGCGCAAGGGCTTTCCGTTTAATTGCGTAATTTTTAGTTGTCAGACTCTCATACATATATATGGGGCAGCTGGTGTCAGATTAGCAACCCAATATCAGACAACGAGAAGGTTTTCATTATCCATCGTCTGCTGGAATTTTGTTCATTAACTCTAGAAGCCTAATCATATTTGTACCCACATAAAGCCTAATCGTACATAGATTCGACGTATACGTTAATATTTATCTTATTTCTTAATAATTTCATATAAAAATCTTAATTTTTACAGTAACTTCATACTTAATTCTATTAATAAACCAAAAAAATAATGAGAAATTATTTATTAAAATAACAAAATTATAACTTTTTCTTAAACCTTCAAAAATGTGAACAAAAATACCACAACTACGTTTATAATATATTAAAAAAATTTAATCCAATAATTGACTGTGTGAGATCTAGTTTATGATAAAATCTAAACTAAATCCAAATAGAAGATGCTTAACTGTAATATCATAATTCAGGTACTGAAAAGAATTTAAAACTACTAATAAAACAAATAAAAAGGTTAGAATTTGTCTAAGACCACTTCTTATGAATCCCTAGGTGAATATTCGTTTGTAATTTGGTATAGTCTGTGTAAGTATGATTTGCGAATACATCTCTAGAACGGTTCGTCGAACAGCAATTTTATAGGGGTCATAAAATAAAGAGCCACTGTGTTATGGGTCATATGGTGAGGGGTCATAAAATAAAGAGCCACTGATGCTGCCGTACTTTAATTTTTGCAGATAATTACACAGCATAGTCAATATGGAGTTAGAAGTCAATACGACACACGACGAGGGAAGGAAACGAAGCATATATGTAAATGCCTAATGATCTGGACGTTTGGGGATTGACAAGGAAAATACGTATACACAGTATTCCACTTACTAAATATAATATAAGCTAAATGTCCTTAGCAAGCTTAATCTTCTTAATTAGATGATAATTTCTTTGAGTTAGAATTGTTTTTTTTGTAGTTCTTGTCCAACGTAATTAGGCGCCAGGTTTTATGTTATCACATATACACATAATAGGTCCGTCCAGACCCCTTCCAGGGAAAATTTGAATTTGTACTGACGTTAAAGTGAAGGAGATACTGGAGAAGTTTTCAAAGCAAAATAAATAGCAAAAAAAACAAAAATCTAAATCAAACCCTCAAAACGCATAGCAATTTTAAAGTAGTCATTATGAGATTTAAAATGGTATATCACTAGTAACATAAAACAAGAGGTTGAGTCTTAAACATTACCTAGGCGCTCAAAGCTCACCAAGGTGAGATTGAGACCTAAACAAAATGTACTCAAATTATATAACGTGAGGTTGAGACTTAAGCACTTATAGGCGTTCAAAAACTCACCGCAGACCATTAATTAAAATCCAATGACTAAGGGCCGACAGGCTAAGCATCGATCACTTCTTCAGAGTAGTTAATGGAGCACAGAATTCAAGTAAAGAGCTCAATTTTTAGTTTTTATACCCTAGATGAAATCTAAAGGGGTATACTAAGTTTGTCATTCCGTTTGTAACACCTCGAAATAATGATGGTAGAGCAAAATGGATTGGACACAATGGATTGGACACCCACGCATAATATTAAAAGTTATTTTGATTTTTGCATGTCCGTCCGTCTGTCCGTCCGTCCGTCCGTCTGTCCGTCCGTGCGCACGATAACTCGAGAACGCGTACACTTAGAGAGCTGAAATTTTGTACACAGACTTTAAAAAGCAAAGTGAAATTAAGTTCGAAAATGAGACAAATCGGGCAACTCCTTCGTGGGGTTGCCATACAAAAATTTCGTTTTCCGTTATATATTTGAACACTGCCTGAGAACGAGTCGCCCTAGAGAGCTGAAATTTGGTACGTGGTGTTTTCATTGTACTAGCAAACAAAATTTCAAAAATGGACTAAATCGGGCAACCCATTCTTGGTGTTGCCATATAAAAAATTAGGTTTTTTATGTATACTGTGAAAACGATCAGTCCAAGACATTTTTTTGTACGAAAAACTTCTTCAGAATATGAAATCCTATAAAATTGGTTTTAATTATTTTTTCTGTCCGACGAACCGTTCTAGAAATATATGCGAAAAAACACTGCAAAAATCAAAATTGCTCAAATGGGTACCCATACGAAATTTCATACGGACATTCATCTAGGGTATCATAAGAATTGGTCTTAGACCAATTCTAGCTTTTTCACTTGTTTTTTTTTTAGTTTTCTAACCTCGAGTTGTAAGAACAAAATCGGATCTTGTTTGGAAGTGAATTGGACGAATTTTTGTTGTTGTTGGAAATCGGACTGGGTCTCCACACCACCAGATAAGTGTTACTACTTATTTTCAATTCATTATATAGGAATCTGCATATGGGTAGATAAGGGTAATTTCTTTTATGTACATATATATTAAGTGGTAGAACGGTAAATCACTGTTACCGAATTTTTGTGAAGGCTCTGGTGAAATGTGAAATATACTAGCAGGAAGTAAAATTTGAAACGTTGTTATCTATATTTTCCTTTGATATTCGTAGTTTGATGCACTAAAAAAAAGAAAAAAAAATTAAATTAAAAGAAAACTACGTGGCGCCCAACATTTTCCAACCTCAGGAATATGTGTATCAGAGGACCTCGCCCTCACCTGTATGAGCCAGCCTACGCGTTAGGGCTGCGCAACAGAATTTGGCGCCCAACGTTAAAAAAAAATCGCTTCCTCTATTATTCCTGCAAGAAAAAAAAACTCAGCCAAACCATACTTTCACAAGCTGGACAAAGTTCCCACTTACGTAGGTAGAACTTGTTATTATGTGGTAGAATTGTGTCATGTAGTGGCATTGTTTTTTTTAATAAAGTGTCGTGGCCCGAAGTTGTATGCGAAAGCGGAACTGCATGGACTCGTAACTGGCAGGTGCATTGTGTGGACTAGCAGTAGGTAATCGCAGAACGTATAGCTTCATATAGCAAAATGCTGGGCTATTGCGTGCTGTTTACCACTGACTGCCTAATTACTCACGGCACAGCTGTGTGCCTAATTACTTCACTGAAACAGCTGTGTGATCGTTTGTTTACTATAGCCCAGCTGCTGACTAGAATGACAGTGACCGGCAGTTTCGTCAACGGCAGTAGAATATTACCACATCACAGGTTTGTGAGGGTCATGCTCTACTTGCTAGTTTCGCATCTAAGTTAGCGAGGTGCGCGACTGACTGGAGGTAGGCAGTTGCATTTTTAATCAAGTGATCGCCGGACGCGAGATAGTTTTGGATATTGTAAATAGGCGGTAAGAGCATATGACTGCTCACGGTTAGGTTTAGGTTGTTCTAAATTTAAAATACTGATTGGGTTAAAATGTGTAAAACCGGCGGAAGAAAAGTTATCGATGCTGATGTTGTAGAGAGTTGAAGTGAATTTTTTTCAAAACTACAAGAGTATACGCAACTGTTCTTGAAGCGTTTTTTTTTTCAATTTTCTATTTCTAACGATAGTTAGAAAGGGTTGATTAAGGGTAGTTTTTTTCGTTATTTTCGTGTAGTGTATGGGGTGTTGAAAAAAATCGGAGCACATAGCGGTCATGATAGAGTGGGAAATTGGTTTGGTTGTGGGTGACGGTGAAAATGCGAGGGGAAAGTAGGAAATTTTTCGAGAAAACATGTGATTTTTTCAAAACTACCAAAACATTCCATTTAGGATTTCAGCTTTTAGACATGGGATCGAAAAACTGAGAATTCGTTTTTCACAGAGGTATCTGTGTGTGCTACTGGCTATCTAATTTTTCGATTAACTGTCATTTACGAATTTGACGGGGATTAACGGGAAATTTTTTTTTAACGATTTTTGCAGGTCTGTGGATTTGCGTAGAGTGATCGTAGAGGGATACGGTTTCTTCCGTTCGATTTTTTGAAGAGGGGAGAAACGAAGTTGGGAGAAATGTATTTAGTTTAGTGGTTGCGGGGGCAGGGGTAAAAGTACCCCCTCTAGGGATTGTATCGAATACGTCATAAGGGTTATCAAAATAAACAGGATGAAAAATGCGGCAGAGCAGTGGTGTTAGTTTTTTAATTAGATGATCTTAATAACGGTTTTTTACCGTTCATTTTTATCGACAATATTCGTGGGGTTGTAATTTCACGGGGAATGGTAGTAAAGTAATGCGGTTAATTTTGTTGTATTTATTGGATTCGGGGCAAAAAATAGGCGAGAAAACATTTTTGGTGTAGTGTGCATGGTGGAGGGGTAGTACCACCCCCATAGGGGTTGTCTAAATTTGAGTGTGTGTGTTGTATCAAATGAAGGAGGGAGGAGAGTGGTGGAGTTTTGTTTAATCCTGAAAACCTTATCGTTACGTTTTTACCGTTAAACTTTTTGTTTTTTACCCTTGGGTCATATACACCACCATTCATATGATTTGCATGTGGTTCATCCGTTCTTTCTTTTATACGCATTAGGCAACTGTTGTGAACATTTTTTATTGAAGTGAAAAAATTCTCAGAACTAAAGCCCGGTATGCTAGAGCCAAGGAATTTTTGTTCCTATACAAAAACTATGTAAAAAAAAGTCATGGAATGCTCAAGGATATTTTTTCTTTGCCGATTCCTTGAAGTTGTATGCTAGAGACAAGAAATTCGAACAGAAAAACTCTATTTCTCGATTGACAAAAAGTTGTCGCTCTTGTAAAAATCCATTTATGTCAATATTTCTTGAAGAAATAAGTACCGATACACTTATTTCTGTAAGGAATTTCGAAGTTGGTGGAATGATTGAAAAATTGAACGAAGGTTCGGCGATTTTGCACTAGATTATTATTATCAATTGCAGTTTTCCGAAATAATTTATTCCGCAATGAGCAAATTATATACAATTGGGAATTATCCACGTCTTTATTTTCTTTATTATTTTTATATTTATTTTGAGATATCGACACACAGTTGTCAAAAGTTTCTTGACCAAATGTCAATTTTTTTTTCTTCAAGAAATAAGTGCATAAATTCCTTGACCTAATTCCTTGGCTCTAGCATACCGCCCTTTACGGTTCTTCACAATTGTGAAATTAAAATAATGCCATTTTTTTACTCAAAAAACGCCGATTTTGTATCATCAAAAAGGACCGTTTCCTTTCATTTCGCGAAAGTTATTAACGGATTAAAAAACTAATTAGATATAAGTTTATGGGACAAAATGTAGATTCGATTTCATACTATAAACATCTTTTACCGTTTATATTTAAAGAAAAAATTTTATAGCATCTCATCTGTGGTTGAAGACGACCAAATTTAACATTTCTCGGGTAATTTAAAAAAATTTAAAATTTTTTTCACACACCAAAGTCGATAGTATTCTTTAAGTGTTGGTTTGATTTCAATCAGTTCTTCTTCTCAACATAGCTATGATATATGGCATTCTGAGGGACGTAAATTAAAGGGTTGGCTTCAGCTGAGTGAGAGGGGGTGGATATAAAAAGGGTAACATTTTCGGATCTTTGGAAAAAAAAATTTTTCAAATAAATTTTTTAGTAATGAAATTTTCAATAAGGGCTGAAGAGGGGTAGTTAGTTACAAGCCCTATTCGTTCTAAAAATAAATCTTTTAACTAAACCCCGATGTGATTGTAATTACTGAATCGCCGATGATTTTTGTAAGATACTACTTTTCATCGGCAATTACATTACATTCAGTGCCCTCTATTTGTATATCCTGCAACAATTAAGCCACTTTTTTCTCTTAAAATTAATTGCTTATCTGCAATCACTTAGTTTTCATTTAAAAAGAACTACAAGTCATTATTTTGAGTTTCGTAGGAATAACTAAAAAATAAGTTTAATTGGTTCGCTAAATTAGATTCTAATTAATCCGTATCTCGTTTATGTATGTGGAGAATTTTTCGAATGGTTGAAGTGATTTAATTTTAACGGTACTTATAGTAATCTTGTAAGTGTTGTCATAAATGCAAAATTAGTATGTTACTGTTCCTAATTTACTGTATTTTTTTTCAAAGACGCCCGACTAATGACTTAAAATATAGCCATATCTAGATTTCATAATGTGATTTAATTTGCATACTTATATAAGTGGATTAATTAAAAATTCCGTTATAATTAACTAATGTTAAATTTTTTTTAGCTCTATTTTTGTTATGATTTTTTCTGAAATATTGAGCATATTTGCAAGCTCCTCCGATGTACGTGGCGTAATCAGATATTCTTGAACGCCAAATTTCCGCCCTGATTTGGAAATTTCGTTATATGAAATAACAGTTATTCCAACTTCTAATTTTTTTCTACAAAGAGGATCATAAAAGGATTGTCTATACAAAATTTCAGCATTGTCAGATTTCATTTTCCTATTAACAAAAAAATAAAATGTGAAAAAATGTACACTCCCAATGGACGGACGGCACCTGGTAGCGGCCACTGAAACCGTACGGACCTGGTGTTCCGAGGGCAGCTTTCCACATGCCCGCTTTATCGTCCAAAATTTATTTGAACTGATTCGGTTATTTCCTTGGGGTACGCCACATACATACTGTAGTAGTGGTAAAACATCAATTTCTTCCAATCCTAGCATATGAACACTCATTGGAAAGGTACTGGTGATTACATTACGAATATGTAAAAATATTTCACCCCAATCATATAATTTAGTGAAAAAGATGGGGGGAAAGGAATTATTTGTACTACGCGTACAGTTTAAGCAGGTGTGGTGTATCTCCTACAATTATTAATTGATTTCAGAAATTTTCTGATTTTCGGTTATTGTGGTGTTTTTCTGATTTTTTGAGCATCTTTGCAAACTCCTCCGACGTACGTGGCGAAATCAGAAAAATTTTGAGCCCCAAATTTCCGTCCTGAAAATTGATTTGGAAATTTCGTTATATAACATAACAGTTATTCCAATTTTTTTCTATAAAGAGGATCATAAAAGGATTGTCTGTACCGAATTTCAACATTCTCAGATTTTATTTTCCTATTTAAAAAAAATTAAAATGTACTGGAAGTGTAATTGTCTATTTGACGCCTCCTGGTGGAGGCCACTGAAACCGCACGGACCTGGTATTCCAAAAGTGGCTTACTGCATGCCTTCCTTTTAGTTAAAAATTTATTTGAGCCAATTCGGTGACCTCCTTCAAATTCTACAAGCATGTTAGTTCGACAAGTCCAGCCAAGATTGCCAAAATCGAGCATTTTCAAAAAAAAAGTGTACTGCCCATAGTTAGAGCGTACATGCAATAAATGAAAGGTGTGGTGAAAATTGATGCCACTAGTATAAAGTTAGTGGTTTTAATTGTTTGTTTACAAATTATACACTTCACTGTTAAACTAGAGCTTTAATACTCGATAAAATTAAAATACTAATAGCTCACTTTATCACATTTCAATAAACGGAAAATATAAGATATATAATAAATATAATAATATTGTTGCAATAAACTTTGTACTCACCTGATCTATGTTTGGCAGTTGATTGACTTGATTTCAATAAATTGAGGTTGGGATTGGGATATTCTTTATTCTGGTCGATACCCAGAATAAAGTGAGGTGAGTAGTTCTTACTGCAGTCGAAACCCACAGAATCTTTATTGCAGTCGTTACCCACAACAAAGCGTTTTATTAGTAATTTTATTATTACAGTCGTTACTTGTCATAAGAATCTTTATTGTAGTCGTTACCCACAATAAAGTGTTTTGTTAGTAATTTTCTTATTACAGTCGTTACCCGTAATAAGAATCTTTATTGTAGTCGTTACCCACAATAAAGTGTTTTGTTAGTAATTTTCTTATTACAGTCGTTACCCGTAATAAGAATCTTTATTGTAGTCGTTACTCACAATAAAGTATTTTGTTAGTAATTTTCTTATTACAGTCGTTACCCGTAATAAGAATCTTTATTGTAGTCGTTACCTACAATAAAGTGTTTTGTTAGTAGTTTTCTTATTACAGTCGTTATCCGTAATAAGAATCTTTATTGTAGTCGTTACCCACAATAAAGTGTGTAGTATTAGTAAAATTTCTTATTACAGTCGTTTCCCGTAATAAAAATCTTTATTGTAGTCGTTACCCACAATAAAGTGTTTAGTTTTAGTAAAATTTCTTACTACAGTCGTTACCCCTAATAAGAATCTTTATTGTAGTCGTTACCCACAATAAAGTGTTTAATGTTAGTAAAATTTCTTATTACAGTCGTTACCCGTAATAAGAATCTTTATTTAGTCGCTATCAAAATAAATCTCCTAATCTAGTCGCAACCCAGAATAAGAAAAATTTATTTCAATTCTCAACCAAACAAAGTGTTAGACTGTTAATAAAAATTCACAACACTAGGAAATACCACTAAGAAAAAATTATCAAGTCACTCACTGCACTGCCAAACTGAAAAAGAGATCGAGTCAAGTTAAATTGCTGTTTATATAGCCCTTGCTTGCACACGACACCAATGATGGATTAGCAGAGGCGCATGATCACAAGAATTGGCCGTGCATCTGTAATTTTACGGTACTAGAGATAAAATATGCATAGCAACGAACAAAAATGCATAGCAACAAGAAATTTAAAGCAATCCATGCTGATGTGTTAAATTGAATTCTGTGTATTTGCAAAGAATGTTATCGATATCACGTAGAGAAGAAGTTCCCGTTCGATAGTACTTATAATGATGATAGAGTTGCAAATTGATCTGCTTGATCTGATTGTATTTATGCCATGCATTATATGCTACATGACAACACATGCTTTGGTTAGATGTTGTACCTATTTTTGGGAAAATTTGTTATTAGATTGAATTTGTTTTGCTTTTTTCAGCAATTGCTTTTAGCACGAATCTAATTGCTTCAATCATATGATAAAAATTTAAATTTGATCTGCTCAATGAGGCTATATTGTTGTATTGTGTTTGTGCAATGTGCTATGTAGATGATAATTACATGGCTTTGTTAGGTTGTGTACCTGTTTTTTGATTAAGAGGAATCAAATTAGATTTAGTTTTCCTAACAATTTGATGCTTTGTTTTCAGGATGTTTTCCCTTTAAAAGTAATCGGTAAAAACAAAAATATATTCGAACCGATCTGGTTCGAACAAAAAGCGATTTCATTTTTCGAACATATCCCAACATGTAGGTAGTCACTGGAAAGGTCTTGCTGAGTATGTAGATTACAGAAATAAAAAAATTGTCCTCCTCCCCAATTTTTCGGGTGATTTAGAACAAAAAACCGTTATTTTTGCAGTCTGCGATTCCTAGCGCGCCCCCTTGAACCACAGGGACTTCCAATGCAGATGGCCATTATAGCTACTTATGTCCTTTAATTTTTTTAATTTATTTGAAGTCATTACCACTTATCGTTCAGCAGATATCGAATTTCAAATTATTTAAATACCAACATAATTAGGGAATTCTTTGATGTACGTTCCAAACATTATGTATGTAGTGGTACAATGTCCTTTTCGAAATTGTTTTAGTAACTTGATTGAATAAACATTTCCACACTATCAAGGACTAGGAAAAGTGTCAACTGCCTATTCTATTTAGTTTGTGCTCTTTCTATGTCCATCTATAGATTACGTTTTTTTCAAATATTTCTTACTTAGCACTTGAAAAACATGGTAAATTGACCATTGTGGGATTACAATGTCCTTATCGAAATTGTTTCTGCAACTTGATTGAATAAACATCTCTACACTATTAAGGACTAGGAAAAGTGTCAACTGCCTATCCTATATAGTATCTGCTAGTTTCTACAGATTACGTTTTTTTTCAAATATTTCTTACTTAGCACTTGAAAAACATGCTAAATTGAACACTGTGGGATTACAATGTCTTTTTCGAAATTGTTTCAGCAGCTTGATTGAATAAACATCTCTACACTACTAAGGACTAGGAAAAGTGTCAACTGCCTATCTTATTTAGTTTCTGCTCTTTCTCTGTCCATCTATTTATAAATCACGTTTTTTTCAAATATTTCTTACTTAGCACTTGAAAAAGATGGTAAATTGAACATTGTGGGATTACAATGTCCTTATCGAAATTGTTTCAGCAACTTGATTGAATAAACATCTCTACAATATTAAGGACTAGGAAAAGTGTTAACTGCCTATCGTATTTAGTTTCTGCTCTTTCTATGTCCATCTATCGATTACACTTTTTTCAAATATTTCTTACTTAACACTTGAAAGACATGGTAAATTGAACATTGTGGGATTACAATGTCCTTATCAAAATTGTTTCAGCAACTTGATTGAATAAACATCTCTACAATATTAAGGACTAGGAAAAGTGTTAACTGCCTATCCTATTTAGTTTCTGCTCTTTCTATGTCCATCTATAGATTACACTTTTTTCAAATATTTCTTACTTAACACTTGAAAGACATGGTAAATTGAACATTGTGGGATTACAATGTCCTTATCAAAATTGTTTCAGCAACTTGATTGAATAAACATCTCTACAATATTAAGGACTAGGAAAAGTGTTAACTGTCTATCCTATTTAGTTTCTGCTCTTTCTATGTCCATCTATATATTACGTTTTTTTCAAATATTTCTTACTTAGCACTTGAAAAACATGCTAAATTGAACATTGTGGGATCTCAATATCTTTATCGAAATTGTTTAGATAATTTGATTGAATAAACATGTCTACAATATTATGGACTAGGAAAAAGGTCAACTGCCCATCCTATCCAGTTTCTGTTCTAACTATAAATCTCACGTCTGCCAAGAAAGTATTTTATTCAGCAAACCAAACTAATCAGCCACCCTGGTAAGGTTCGCATTGAAAAATATTCTCTTGGTACAAGAAAAAAAAATTATGGGCCCAATTGGACTTGATAGTAACGTTGGCCCTTCATTGAGGACGATAAGCCCTTTTGTAAATGATGTTGAATAAATTACAATTCTCTTTTAATTGTCGACCATAAAGAGATTGCAAAAATACTACGATGGCTATACATCACAAGAATCCAAAGCGTACTCATTTTAAAATATATATATAAACTTTTTGAATTTAAATCGTATTCCAATTTTAGATAGTCAAGTCAAAGAATTCACAAAGAAAGTCATATGCTATCTTCGACCGGAGAGAGGGACAACTTGGACGCTGAACCAGGTGCTGCGAACGAGTTAAATTGGTGAACACATCAAAGCTTCGAAAACATTCTCATTGGAATTCAAGGCAACAATGGAATCACCGTATAACTAATCCAGTCACGTTATACACATCCCAACAAATCATCTTATTAAACGTTTCAGTAACAATTACGGCTAGTCATGACACTCATACATCTATCAACAGTGAACAAACTACTAATCAATTGACTGTGTGGTCTTGATATATGTTGCCTTATTTAAGAGTTAAGAAATAAATGCACTTATATTATTAAAATCATTTTATTTTTATATATCATTTATTCATGTTTTACATTATTCTTTATTTAATTAAGTTAATAAGATCTGAAACACGTATTCGCACTATTATTTAGAGAAACCACCTAGAAATGCAGCTTCTGGAAGAACCATTTATTTTTACCAGCCTTCTACTTCTCTTGAAATTTTACTCTGGTCTTGAAAAATTGTTTTCTTCTTAACTGGATTCATCAGGTCCTTGATAGAGACCTTTTCAAATGTAATACCTTGAACTGTGTAACGTGTAGGCATCAAGTGATTATAGTTGAGAACGTTTAAGAATGGCTTAATCTTATACTTCTTCTTCAATTTCGCCTTGCCCATTTCCTTGGATAGCTGCCAATCTCATCTATGAGAACGTGTCTGAATTGGTTTTCTGATGTTCCATCTTTAAAAGTCTTTACGATAAAAACTGTACGTCCTGCATAATGTCCACTAAGGACGATTACGATTTTCCTGGTATTCACTTATCCCCATTTTGACCCTAAAAACAAAATAGAAAATAAAAGTATAACTTTATTTTGGTTTAGAGTTATATATATATACATATAAGAATAAATATTTCAGTATTTTTTTTAAATAATTTCCATTTCAAAATCCTTAAACAAAAATAATTATCACAGGTTTACCTTGAGCGATAAATAAAATCAAGGACAATTAAGGATATAAATGACTCGGCCTCGGTAGCTCAGTTGGTAAGCGCGCTGACTGTCAACCCAGGGGTCGTGGGTTCGATTCCCACCTCGTCTTGGTCCTGTGCTTCATCTACTAATTTTCCCTTCTAACAATTTTTCCTTCCTTTCGCTATAAATGACATGTATCTACATATCTCTATAATTTCTTTAAGTTGGTTTGCTAATGTATAAATGCTATAAAATATATATCTAAAAATTACTTTTGTAGGTGCCCACCGTATATACGGTTAAGTTCAATGCTTGCGGTTACTATTAATTAAAATTAAAAAAAAAAAATAGCAGGCCTGTTTAAAAAGCAAATAATCTTCAAGAACCAAATAAAATATTTCCAATTAGTTATAGTATAAAATTGTTTCCAATTTCATCAAATTCTTTCATGTTTACAGCAATTTGTATTATTTTAATTCAAAATTAATTTGAGAACCGGGGCACTCGATAGTTAAAATATATTAAAATTCACTAAAAACGTTTAAAAAGCTGTTAATTTAATAGAAAATACTCTGTATTGTCACTGTCATATTTTTGCTTGACCTACGAATTACTTTTATTGTTTGCTTGCAACTTGGATACATCTGACGTTCCAGCTGCTGATGATAGGGCCAACGTACATCACGCAGTACGTACAAATTGTTGAACTGGTGCCTATACAGACACCATTATGTTCTGTGAATTTTTGATACAGTTATTGTTTATATAAAAAACTGTAACTTGTTTGAGCACGTACAAAATTAAACTCGGTAATTATATAAGGAACTACCGCAGAGTAAAATTATTGTGCTGGCACGCTTAGACACATGATCATCGGTTGACGTGTGTGACAAAAACGGTTACAAATATACAACACTACATTTAGAGGACAAGAACTTCAAAGCTTGAATTAAATTTATTGTTCCAATTAAAATAATGGCAACAATCGGATATTTTATAAAACCAAAATAATATTTTAATTTGAAGTAAAGTAACAAACAAAAATAAAAGTTAACATAAGTTTTTATTCCGTATTATTATTAAAACTGTTAATATTATTTGAGCCTTTTGCAAATATTACGTTGACTGTTGTCATTTTTTCCCTTTTTGTTATTCAATTGTTCTTCTTTGTCATTTGAGCTTTTTTATTTCTGAAAAATTATAAACAATTATAAATAATGCTTTTTAGTTTCTTAAATTTACTTACACTTTTCCTTTGGTTTTTCCGAAAAATTTTCCCTTTACTAGCTTTTTTATTCATGTTGGCTTTCCTTTATTTATTGGATTTTCACTGACTGTTTTTGTCGGATTTTCTGATCCTATTTCATTTTCGGGCTTCTCCTTATTGTTTTCTTTTGCGACCCTAAAAATTATTACAATAAAATTAATTTAATTTTTTTTATTTACAATTGAAAATACATGCTGAATTTCATTTTCTATCTATTTTCATATCGATCACTATATGCGCCATTTTCAAAATAAATGATCATTTTAATATTATTGCAACTGTAAGTTTGAAGGGGAATCTGTAAAAGGACCTATTTTATAGATATGTTTTTTTGAAGTATGGTTTATAGAACGATGTACCTATACTTTGCCAAATTGAAAAAATATAACCAAATATCCAATATTAATTATTTTAGGACCATTGTATTGTATTAATTAGTTTTAAATTTGCGAACATATTTTATTAATTTATGATAAATAAATCGAATTCTAAAAATTCAAATTTGTTTATTTCACTGGGGCCTTCCCACACGAGAAGTTTTTAGAGAGAGACGGAATTCTTAACCCTTGTGCTGAGATGTGCTAGCACAATAATGTTGCTACACGTATGTATGTAGTTCCTTATATGATTACTTTTATTATGTATATGTTGATAGGCAGTATCAATATAGTCAGGATTTTCGATGGCATGTACATCTGATGGAACCTAAATATCATCGATAAGGACGACACGAAAACACACAGGATGCCCCAACCTTACCTGGTGGTGAACTGTGAAAAGCAAGAAATCTGAAGAACACGCCCAATCCCAAAAAGCTGTGTGCAATAAAGAAAAATGCAGTAAAATGCAGTGCAGTGAAGTTAAAGGCAATGAAATAAAGTTGTGTGAAAATATGTGTGAAATGTGTGCAGTGAAGTTGTGTGAAAAATATGAGATGTGTGTGAAATTATGTGAGAAAGCTCATAGAAAACATGTGAGAAAAGGAGCGAAAAAGGGACATCTGAGAAAGGTGTGAGAAAGGGACGAGAAAAGGGAGCGAGAATGTTGAGAGGATCCGAAACAAGTGAATGTTAAGAAGATCCAAAATAAGTAAATGTTCATGGAAGTGAAAGTTCATGGAGGTGAATGAGTATTGATGGAGGTGAATGAGTATTCATGGTGCTCCTAATACGAAAGTACAAAAATCCAAAACAAGTGAATGTTCATGGAGGTGAATGTTCATGGAGGTGAATGAGTATTCATGGTGCTCCTAATACGAAAGCACAAAAATCCATCTCAAGTGAATGTTCATGGAGGTGAATGTTCATGGAGGTGAATGTTCATGGAGGTGAATGAGTATTCATGGTGCTCCTAATACGAAAGTACAAAAATCCAACCCAATCTCTAAAAATCCAAAGCCAAGTGCCAGCTAAGTGCAAGCTGAAAGGATCCAAAGGAAATCAGAAGAATCCATTAAAATCAGGAGATCGTAAAAATCAGGAGATCCCAAGGGAAATCAGGAGAATCCATAAAAATCAGGAAATCCCAAAGAAAATCAAGAAACGGTCCGAGAAATTACCTAGAAAAA
The DNA here is from genome assembly GCA_963930735.1 of Dioctria linearis. Lineage (NCBI taxonomy): Eukaryota > Metazoa > Arthropoda > Insecta > Diptera > Asilidae > Dioctria > Dioctria linearis. Next base: position 210,403,589 of record OZ005740.1, read on the forward strand.
ACTGAGAACATACTGAGAACATATCTGAGAAAAAATCTGACAGCCCAGGAAATCAAGAAAAATCAGGAGATTCCAGGAAGATCAGAGAAAAACATGAGAGAATACCTGGAAAAAATATGAGAAAATATCTGGAAAAAATATATATATATATGTGTATCAAGAATCCCACGGTACGAGAACGCACGAGCGTCCACGGCACGGGAAAAAATATATATTTGGTGTGTGTGTGTGTATGTGTGGGCGTATGTGTGTGTGAAGCCCTATGGAAAACTTGTGTACCCGTAGGTAAAAATATCTGTGTGTCTAATAAGGCCGTATAGGCACCTTAAAGGCTATGCTCTACGCGTTTCACCCGAGCCCTCGGGATCATCAGGAGTATTCATAAGTATTTTATATATTTTATATATTTGTTTTGTATTGTGTGTATTGTTTGTATTGTTGTGTGTGTATCAATGTGAGTGCAACTCACAAGAAACAAACTATTCTTAATGTGAATATGATTCAATAAGCGATAAGATAAAAATAAAATAAAAATACATACAAATCAAGAATAAGATAAACACAATAAAAGGATGCTTCCCAAAGAAAAACACAATTAAATCATGATTCCCAAAGAAAAACACAATTCCCAATAAAAGGATGATTCCCAAAGAAAAACACAATTAAAGCATGATTCCCAAAGAAAAACACAATTCCCAATGTGAGCCTTACCCCAATAAAAACATGATTCCCAAAGAAAAATATGATTCTCAAAGAAAAACACACAATTCCCAATGTGAGCCTGACCCCAAAGTATGCATGACCCCTAATGTGAATCCCAATGTGAGAATGACAATGTGAGAATGACCCTTAAAAAACATAGTTCAAGAAAAACTCTCAAGACAACACAATTCTCCATGTGTGAGCATGAACCCATGAGAAATGTGATCCAAATTTAACTGCGATCCAAACTTAACTGCGATCCAAACATGGGGAATAATGAAAGAAATAACCTATAAATAAAAGAAATAACCTATAAATAAAAGAAATAACCTATAAATAAAAGAAATAACCCATAAATAAAAGAAATAACCTATAAATAAAATGCTAGCCAAAAATTAGGGAATAATGAAAGAAATAACCTATAAATAAAAGAAGTTACCTATAAATAAATAAGATAAGATGAGCTCTCAGTCCAAATAAGATAAGATGAGCTCTACTATGTCTAATTGTGATTTAGTGGGAAATACTACTGGGAAGTTCTAAGACTAATGGGAAGTTCTAAGACTAACCGTGAATGTGTGAAGGGTGTGAAGGCCATATCATGGTGAATAAATAATTGTGGATGCAGGACTAAGAGAGAGTGATGAATAAATGTGGATGAAGGACTAAGAAAGAGTAATGGAAGAATGACTAACTGTATGGGACTAAGAAGGAATGGACAAAGAGGAAATGGACTAAGAGGGAATGGAATGGGAAAGTAAATATGAGCAAAATGATGGAATGGGAATGTATATCCATAAACATCCCTGTGCAAAACCTACAACAATTCCTAATATTCATGAAACATAAGGGTTCTAAATTGTGTAGAAATGAGGGTTCTAAGAAACATATAAGGGTTCTAAACATCATCCTAGTGTATAGAAATGGGGGTTCTAAAAATCATCCTAGTGTATAAAAAAACCTAGTGTATGTAGTACATAAGGGTTCTAAACATCTTCCTAGTGTATAGAAATGAGGGTTCTAAAAATCATCCTAGTGTATGAAAACATCCTAGTGTATGTGGTACATGAAACCATGGGGTCTTTTTTTAAAAATAAGGGTTCTAAAGCAATCATCCTAGTGTATAAAAACAAGGTGATCGCATGAAAAATCACTTATAAAAAATGGGATCTAAAAATTATCCTAAAGTGAATTTGTACACGCAAACTATGAACCATAAGGGTTCTAAAATTCATCCCCGTGTAAAACTAAAGAGTAATCACAAAAAACAACAAGAGGGTTCCAAGTTCATCCCAGAGTAAAGCTCAAGGTAAAGTTCGAAGTAACACATGGACGAGTCTTATTATATGTGAAAGAATCTTATCACATATGGAAGTCCCAATGTTAAACTCAAGGTAATCACATAAAAAATCATGTATAAAACAAAAGTAATCACATGAACAAATCATGTATAAAAACAAGAAGGTTCTAAACTCATCCCAGAGTAAAGCAAGAAGGTTCTAAATTCATCCCAAAATAACCATATGGACGAAAATAATCGCACGAATAAATCATGTACAAGAAATACGTAAATAGTCACATAAATAGTGCCAAAGAATCACAGATGGTCACAAGAACCGGTCAAAAATTGCCAAAAAAAATGCCAAAAAACAACACACAGACGGTCACAGGGGACGGCCAAATGTAACCAGGCAATAATTTTGAAAACTTGAATGACTGTAGGACTATAAACTTGAATACCTGTAAAAGCTTGAATAACTGTATATCTGTGAAGCCCACAATCTATGAGCTTGAATGACTGTAAGACTATAAACTTGAAAACTTGAATGACTGTAAGACTATAAAATTGAAAACTTGAATGACTATAAGACTACAACATATAGATTTGAATACCTGTAAAAGCTTGAATAACTGTATATCTGTAAAGCCCATAATCTATGAGCTTGAATAAACGTGTGAAACATAATCCATGAGCCTAAATAAACATGTGAAACATAATCCATACATCTGTAAAGCCCATAATCTATGAGCTTGAATAAACGTGTGAAACATAATCCACCACTTTGATGTACGTGACGTCCATCTATGAGCCTCATATGAAGCTTAATCTATGAATAACCTGTGGTACACATCTATAAGCACTAAAAAGTTTGTGGCGCACATCTATGAGTTTGAATGATTGTAAGACTATAGACTTGAAAACTTGAATGACTGTAAGACTACGATATATAGATTTGAATACCTGCAAAAGCTTGAATAACTGTATATCTGTAAAACCCACAATCTATGAGCTTGAATGACTGTAAGATTATAAACTTGAAAACTTGAATGACTGTAAGACTATAGCTTGGAACTTGAAAACTTAAATGACTGTAAGACATATATTGTGATTTGGATACCTGTAAAAGCTTGAATGACTGTAAGACTATAACTTTGAACTTGAAAACTTAAATGACTGTAAGACTACATAATATAGATTTGAATACCTGTAAAAGCTTGAATAACTGTGGATCTGTAAAGCCCATGATCTATGAGCGTGAACGACCGTGTGAAACATAATCCACCACTTTGATGTAAGTGACGTCCGTCTATGAGCCTCATGCGCAGCTCAATCTATGAATAACCTGTGGTACACATCTATGAGCACCAAAAAGTCTGTGGCGCACATCTATGAGCCTCATATGCAGTTCGAGCAGCAAAAACTAATAAAGACCATACAACCAAAAAATATATGTAGATCAAAACGCAACAATGTAGTATAAATGTGGTTAAAAATGTACCAATTGTATGTGGTCAAAACATGCTCTAATTTATGTGGTGCAAACAATGTAGTGCAAAAAAGTGGTTCAAATATATGCTCAAATTCCAATAAATGCTCCAATCAACAAGAGAGGAACAGGAACATATATCGGAAAATAATATCCAAAAGCTCTCACAGGAGCTATGAATTATGTGCGCCGCTCACCCTTTCTACTATGCCCTACATGTGGCCCCATGATTACTGTGGCACCAGTATCTGTATCCAGCTTGAATATGTTGCCCAAATTTGATGTCCAATTATATGATAATAGATCAGGTACACTCCCGATATGTACGGATGTAAAAACAATTGTTCAAATTAATTTAAAATGATTAAAAATGACTCAACCCAATCTGAACAAGTCGAGAAACTTTGAAAAACGTGGAAGAAGCAATGGTTCAGGTATGCTCCACTCGTGGTTCCCGTGGTTGGTGTCAAAACCCTCGAGAATACTTCCCAAGCCATGAAACAGAGATCTATATGTGTGCGTTCGGAGTCCGTTCTCTAAAATGTTCTATATTGATGCTTATGGAAAAGCGCCAAACATTGACTTTATATATGCCATAGAGCCTAAACTACTATCCATACAGGAAAATAGTGTTCTAGTCATTTAAAGCTTGGTTACTTACCTTTCCAAAGGCTACACTTCCTATATACCTTACTTAACAAAATAATAAAATAGTTTTGATTACAAAGTAACCTTACCATTTTACGCTCTCAGCTGAGTAATAAATCCATGTGTGTGTGCAGCCGTAGTCCGAATCTGTAGGCAGCTACATTCGATATCATCAGCCCACGGCATCCCATGACGGCACAGCGGCATTGCAATGAATACTCAGCTGAGAATTTTTGTTTGAGGAATCGTAGTCATTTGGTTAAGATAAATTTTTTTAAATAATTTTGTTAGGAAAGGTATGAAAATTTTATTACGGTTCGGAAGATAAGAAAGCAATCATAAGATTATCGGAACACCATTTTTCTGAATGATTAGTAGTTTAGAGCGGGGGAGATATTCAAATCAAACTTTTGTCAGTTTTACATAAGAGCACGGCAAATATTTTAGAATGTAAGGACTACGTTGGGCCTCGCATGTGGTAGGGAGGTGGTCTGTTTCATGGCTTGTGAAGTATTCTCGAGGGTTTTGTTGGTGTGCATGAAATGTTAATTGTCATTGTGTGCTATTGCATGGCTACGGGCTGTGCAGTGCAGTATACATTCGATAGATGGCGTCTCCATGATAGATGGCGCCTCGATGATAGGTGGCGTATTGTCACAGCTGGTGTAGATAGAAGGCGTATTATCATAGAAGATGTAGACAGATGGCGTATTGTCACCGATGGTGTGTCTCTACTGGTGTGGATGGAGTAGATATATGGCGCCGTGAATATTGTAGATAGATGGCGCCGTGAAATGTATGAGAAAGTATGAGGTAGAGGCGCGTAATTGCTAAATGGCGTTGTGAATTGATTGTGTGGTGAAACCCAGATGATGGTGGTGTTATTGGGTATGTTTTGGGTGTTATTGGGTATTCTTTGGGTGTTGTTATAGTGTTGTGCAATGTGCAATGTGTGCAGTGTGTATGGGTATGGGTATGTTTTGGGTGTTATTGGGTATTCTTTGTGTGTTGTTGTAGTGCAATGTGCAGTGTGTGCAGTGTGTTGTTCAATACGTTGTTATCCTCGTGATAACAATGTGTATGTTCGTACACATCAACGAAAGGAAAATATGCTATAGAAATTTGTTGCAAAAAAATCAACAAGGGAAATATGTTATAAGAATGTTTTGCAGAACTAATTATGCAGAGGTAAAGTTACTAAGAATTTTGCAGAAATAATGATGCAGAGGTAAAGTTACAAATGAAAGATGTGAGTGGACATCATGAGGAAAGATATGAGTGGACATCACAAAGAATGTAAAATATGAGAAAGGAAGAAAACGAATAAATTCAAAAAATGTAAGATATGTGAAATATGAGAAAGGAAGAGCACGAATAAATTCAAAAAATGTAAGATATGAAATATGAGAAAAGAAGAGAACGAATAAATTCAAAAAATGTAAGATATGAGAAGTTGTCACATCAATATGGGAGGGTTGTCACATCAATATGGACAGGTTGTCACATCAATGGGGTAGGTTATCACATCAACGGGGTGGGTTATCATGTCAATGTGGAAAGGTTGTCATATCAATACGGAAAAAATGCGTAGATCCTGAATAGATCATGAGTGGAACGTAACGGATCATACGCGCACTGTGAGTTTAGCCAACAACATATATTCACTGTATACAACATGCATACACAAAACCCAATTCTCCAATCTTTAATCCTTAATTTCGAACTTGGGACTCTAAAAGTACTCACATGCGTACACAAATACCAATTCTTCGAACCTCAATTCTCAATCATGAATTTAGAATTTCCAATTTATACTTTCTCATTTTTATATATATTTTATATATAAACTATAATTCAATTTTCATTATTATTTATATAAACTATAATTCAATTTTAATTTCTAATTTCAATATTAGTTTATGAACTTAGGATTTAGAAGTACTCTAAGTGTGTAATTTGTTACAATTAAAAACTGGATGTGCTCTCTGTGAACAACTGTTAACAATTCAAATTCCAGATGCACTCTCTGTGAACCTCTGTTAAATATCTGTTACAAATTTAAAAATCCAAAAAACACAGACGCATACACTGTGTATGTATGTCTGTTGCAATGTTTGAAACGTTAGTATTGCTATATAACGGAGATGTTTGTATGAAACGTGAATTGTGTGTTGACTGTGCAATGAAACATGAAACATGAATGTTTAAGGTGTAAGGAATAGAGAAGATGTGTGTGAAATGTGAAAGTGTTAAGTGTTGAAGATGTGAAAATGTTGAAGGTGTGAAAAATGTAAAAATTGTTGAGGATGTGTGTGAATGTGTGTAAAAGGAATGAGGATGGTTCTGTGTGAAGATATCTATTTGAAGACTATAAGAAAAAACCGTAAAAAATGTCTAATTTAAAACTATGAGAAAATCTTATGTGAAAATATGAAGTGAGAAAATGTCTAATCTAAAATTATATGTGAGAATGTGAAGTGAAGTGAAAAAATGTCTAGTCTAAAATTATCTAATCTATGAGAAAGATTTTAAGTGACAATGTGAAATTATCTAATGTATGAGAAGTCTCGTGGGAGTGCCAAAATGTGGGTGACATAATGTGAGTGCCCTAATGTGTACCAAATTTTGAAGTGCTTGAACTGGAATGTCTGATCTGGAAGGCCTGAGAGGCCTAACTGTTATGACTGTTATGACTGTTACATCTGTTGTATCTGTTGCGACTGTTGCATCTGTTGCGATCGTCGTGACTGTCGTGACCGCTGTGACCGCTGCGATGACCGCTGCAACCGTGACCGTGACCGTTATGACGCGGTGGTCAATAAGCCTTAATCAAAGTAATTATTTCCTAACTAATTGTTTGGATGCGTTGAGTCTGGTTAAACAATTTAATGGTGGATTGTTCAAGGGTATAATGTGGTTATGGTTAATGTTGTGGTGTGTGTTCCTGTAAGCGGCTATGATATCCCAAGGATCGTTATATATTGGTTCTCTCGCTATTACTCTCGCTATTACTTTGTGAAGTCTGTTTGTGCTATGTTTATGTAGAAAGTTATGTCTTTTCAGGGTACTGTTGCGAGTGATGTTGTGTTGTGCGTTGTGAATACTGCATTTGTCAGTATGTGTGATGTAAGTGGTATTATAGTTGCCGCAATTGAATGTGATGATGTTGTACCATTGGTCCGGAAAACGAGTGTTATCTAAAGTAGAAATGTAATGATGTTTAGCTGTGTTAGGTTTCATCATGAGCCTGGAAGTGTGTGACCGTTTGTTGAACGGAATGAGGATGATGTTACGGGATAATCTTCGGATGTGTGTCATATAATTGTTGGTATGTCTATTGTGAAATGGAATCTTGACTAAATGTTGCTGTTGGGATGCAAATGTGTCCCTTGGATAAAAAGGATTAAGTCTGGTAGAACTATGATTATGAGTGTGACTGTCAGAAGAAATGAGCTCTCGTGTGTCACTTAGAGTGAGGTTGAAAGTCTGGGTCAAGATATCATCTATGCTAGAAATGGCTTCTCCCTGTAAGTCTTCTCTATCCAGGGCCTCATGGATGATCATTATGATGATAGGTTCTGGGTAATTATTATCAATCATTTCTTCTATGACTGTGTTTATGCCTTCTGTGATGTATTCCTGATCAGTGAGCTGTAGGATCTGTTGTGTCCTGTGTATCAAGGTGTTTCTTTTGTACTGTGACGGTTAGATGCTATGGGGGTTTTTTTTTTTTTTGTTTATACCATTTCGTTTTGTAACAAGTCGAATTATCCACAATGGTGATGTCCAGAAAATTTACTGAGTTTGCTGAATTTGTTTCATCTATTTTAATGGGGATGTTGAGGTTGTGTTGTAATAGGCTTATTATCATTTCAGTGTTTCTATTTCTGTTGTAAATTAAAATGTCATCTACATATATTTTACAAAATGTTACCCACATTCCTATTAAACTATTGTATATTTTATTCATTTGGAAATCTATGTATAATTGCGCATATTTCCCTGAGGTGATACCTCCCATAGGGACTCCTCTCGCTTGTTTGTACGTTTTGTTATTAATCGAGAAGTAATTCGTGGCATGTATGTCGAAATCAATTAGGCTCAAAAGTGTGTTGACATTGTAATCGTTGTGCATGTGTACACATAACTTGGATTTCATGAGCTTCAGTAGTAGCTTGGTGTCTATGTTGTTGTACATGTCCTCCATGTCTAGGGTGTGCCAAGAGTAGTCTTCCCTTTTAGTAATGCCTCTTATGTCTCTAATTAGGGTTTGTTTATCATGAACATTGAAGTCGTGCTTAAGATATTTGGATTTCTTCATCTCATCTAGGGCTCTCAATATGTATTTCCCTAGGTTCGCATTTATGGCTTTCGTTCTTGAAACAACAGGTCTCATTTTGGGGGTTGCTTTATGTATCTTGATGAGAGGATGCATGGGACTTATGTTATTATCATGTCTCATCATGGATTTCAATAATTTGGAATCTCCTTTGTGGTCTTTCTTATAAAAGCCACCACATGCATTGAGAGATACATGGTTTTTATAATTCTAATTTGTCCTTCTGTACTGATTTCGTTGTAAAGTTTACTTTTGATTCCGTCATTTATCATATTATCTACCAATCTGTCGTAAGCATCTTTGTAAATGGCTTTGGGTATTCTTTGGGTGTTGTTGTAGTGCAATGTGCAATGTGTGCAGTATGTTTTGGGTGTTATTGGGTATTCTTTGGGTGTTGTTGTAGTGCAATGTGCAATGTGTGCAGTGTGTTGTTCAATACGTTGTTATCCTCGTGATAACAATGTGTATGTCCTTACACATCAACGAAAGGAAAATATGCTATTTTTATTGGGGTCAGGCTCACTTTGGGAATTGTGTTTTTCTTTGGGAATCATGCTTTAATTGTGTTTTTCTTTGGGAATCATGCTTTAATTGTGTTTTTCTTTGGGAATCATGCTTTAATTGTGTTTTTCTTTGGGAAGCATACTTTTATTGTGTTTATCTTATTCTTATTTTGTATATATTTTTATTTATTTTTATTTTTATTTTTATTTTATTTTATCGCTTATTGAATCACATTCACATTAAGAATAGTTTGTTTCTTGTGAGTTGCACTCACATCGATACACACAATACACACAATACAAAACAAATATATAAAATATATAAAATACTTATGAATACTCCTGATGATCCCGAGGGCTCGGGTGAAACGCGTAGAGCATAGCCTTTAAGATGCCTATACGGCCTTATTAGACACACAGATATTTTACCTACGGGTACACAAGTTTTCCATAGGGCTTCACACACACATACGCACACACATACACACACTCCAAATATTTTTTTTTCTCGTGGCGTGGACGCTCGTGCGTTCTCGTACCGTGGGATTCTTGATACACATATATATATATTTTTTCCAGATATTTTCTCATATTTTTTCCAGGTATTCTCTCATGTTTTTTCTGATCTTCCTGGGATTTCCTGATTTTTCTTGATTTCCTGGGTTCTCAGATTTTATCTCAGATAATTTCACGGAACGTTTCTTGATTTTCTATGGGATTTCCTTATTTTTATGATTCTCCTGATTTTCCCTTGGGATCTCCTGATTTTTACGATCTCCTGATTTTTAAGGTTTCCTGATTTTTACGATTTCCTGATTTTTATGGATTCTTCTGATTTCCTTTGGATCCTTTCAGCTTGCACTTAGCTGGCACTTGGCCTTGGATTTTTAGAGATTGTCTTGCACTTGGGTTGGATTCTTGTACTTTCGTATTAGGAGCACCATGAATACTCATTCACCTACATTCACCTCCATGAATACTCATTCACCTCCATGAACATTCACTTGTTTTGGATTTTTGTGCTTTCGTATTAGGAGCACCATGAATACTCATTCACCTCCATGAACATTCACCTCCAGGAACATTCACTTGTTTTGGACTTTGTACTTTCGTATTAGGAGCACCATGAATACTCATTCACCTCCATGAATACTCATTCACCTCCATGAATACTCATTCACCTCCATGAACATTTACTTGTTTTGGATCTTCTTAACATTCACTTGTTTCGGACCCTCTCAACATTCTCGCTCCCTTTTCTTGTCCCTTTCTCACACCTTTCTAACATGTCCCTTTCGCGCTCCTTTTCTCACATGTTTTCTATGAGCTTTCTCACATAATTCCACACACATCTCATACTTTTTCACACAACTTCACTGCACACATTTCACACATATTTTCACACAACTTTATTTCATTGCCTTTAACTACACTTCACTGCATTTTACTGCATTTTTCTTTATTGCACACAGCTTTTTGGGGTTGGGCGTGTTCTTCAGATTTCCTGCTTTTCACAGTTCACCACCATGTAAGGTTGGGGCATCCTGTGTGTGTTCGTGTCGTCCTTATCGATGATGTTTAGGTTCCATCAGATGTATATGCCATCGAAAATCCTGACTATATTGATACTGCCTATCAATATATACATAATAAATGTTTGGCTCCTTAAAGATGATGCGCCTCTTGACTCGTGTTGGTTCGGGGGGATATGCCGATTTGTATATCATGGTACACTTTTTTGGCGTGCCCTTGCGGCAGGCATGATTGACAGGGATGACATCGGGAGGGTAAATAACAACTATTTCCACCATTTCTGGCTGTGACCAGGTGGGACTGATGAAGATCTACGTTGTGACCCTGATTTTGCTTCCTTAGCGTTTAGCGTGACTTCTTTTGATCAACGTTCAGCGTGACAGTCGTTTTTTCTATACATACACACAGTTTTTGCTCTACACACACACAGAATATGCTCTTCCATCGTCAAGCGCTCTTTCCAGCGCCCAACGTGACATCTTTTGATTAACGTTTCGGTGTGACATCCTTGATTGACACACATAATATGCTCTTCCAGCGTCCAGTGTGACATCTTTTGAGTAACGTTTTCAGTGTGATTTCTTCTTTTGATTAACGTTTTCTACACACAGAACTTACAACAACACACACTTACAAGCCTACATTTCAAGACTTTCAAGACTTCTTCCCAGATATTCCCATAGATTTTCTCCTAAAATTTCCCTTGTAGATTTTTTCCTTTGAAGATTTTCCTCTCAAAGAGGCCTTATTGACACTCATTCTCATTTTCACATTCTTCCTGAAGATGTATTCCTTGAAACTAGTGACTTTCATTTCCCTGAGGATGTTTCTTCCTTGAAATTAGTGGATTATTCCTTGAAACTAGCGAACTTTTTTACTTCCCTGCAGATGTTCCATGCGATTTCCATAGGATTTTCTATGTGACTGTCACATTCCATATGACTTCCATGTGACTTCCATGTGACTTTCACTATCTGATGATTCCATGTGACTGTCATTTTCTGATGATTCCATCTTACTTCATTTTCCATATGATTTCCATGTAATCTTCATTTTATTTTTCTTACAGATGTTCCATGTAACCTTCATTTTCAATTTCTATTTCTTGCAGATGTTCCATACGACATTACATATCTTTAACTTCACAATTCTTTTCGATTCATGGAAGGCGGTGGTTTTTCTTCATAAGGTTCCGTGCGACATTATATATATTTTTTCTTCATCTGCGACATTATATATCTTTAACTTCATGTTTTTTCATAATTCTGTTCATTTTATGAGATGGGGGTCCTTCTTCATTGATGCTATGTCCTTCTCTTCATTGATGCTATATATTTTTCTTCTTGGAAGAAAGGGCTTTTTTCTTCGTTGATGATATATACACATTTTTCGAATACTGGCTTTCGAGAATAAAAGTATTTTTCGAATACTGGCTTTCGAGAATAAAAATATTTTTCGAATACTGGCTTTCGAGAATAAAAATATTTTTTCCCAAACCTTATTTCTTCACTGATACATATATTTTTTCCCAATTCTTATTTCTTCATTGATGTTGTATATTTTCTTCCTAAAAAAGGGGTTTTTTCTTCATTGATTTTGTATATTTTCTTCATTGATTTTGTATACTTTCTTCTTCTTGGAAGAGGGGGTTTTTCTTCATTGATGTTATATACACATATTTCTCGAATAACTGGTTTTCGAGAAAAAAAAATAAAAATAATTTTTGCATTCATTTTTAACGCTTATCCCGTTCAATGCTTATTCCACATAACGCTTATCCCATTCAACGTTCATTTTTAACGCTCATCCCGTTCAATGCTAATTCCACATAACGCTCATTCAACGCTCATTTCATTCAACGCTCATCCCATTCAACTCTCATTCCATACAACGCTCATTCCATATAACATTTTTTCCCAATTCTTATTCCTTATTCAATTTTTATTTCCAGATCCCCAAATATTTCCTAGTTCTTACCTCTGGAGTCCAACCGGATTCCCCACATGTAGCTACATATAGCTCTCATTCTGCTGAGCTCTCATTCCGCCGTGCTCTCATTTTCAACCTTTTATCTCCAACCTTTCCTGTTACTCCTCGGGGCTGCCCTGAGATTACTCTTCGAGCGGACATGTCTAGCCTTAACATAATAAAAGGTGGGTTCCAAAACCTCACACAATTCCAATTTGACGAGGACTGCCAAGCCATTCTTTCATATGGCCCTAACTTCATCCCTGCAATCATTAAATCCAACAACACGGACACTGTCCTTATGACCAACAAGTTAGCAGATATCGTGGAAACCAGACATCCTGAAGAATTCAACAGCAAACTAGCGAGTTTAATAACACACACCAATGAATACCTAAAGAAGATCAAGAACACTAAATTAACGAACATCGAATAAAGAAATTTACACACTACATTAAAAATCAAGAATATTTTGGACATCAGGAAAGACATCATTATTATGGATTCGGACAAAGGAAAGATTACGGTGGCCATTCATAAAGATGCTTACGACAGATTGGTAGATAATATGATAAATGATGGAATCAAAAGTAAACTATACAACGAAATCAGTACAGAAGGACAAATTAGAATTATAAAAACCATGTATCTCTCAATGCAAAAAAAGATAGAATATATCCTATGTGGTGGCTTTTATAAGAAAGACCACAAAGGAGATTCCAAATTATTGAAATCCATGATGAGACATGATAACAACATAAGTCCCATGCATCCTCTCAACAAGATACATAAGGCAACCCCCAAAATGAGACCTGTTGTTTCAAGAACGAAAGCCATAAATGCGAACCTAGGGAAATACATATTGAGAGCCCTAGATGAGATGAAGAAATCCAAATATCTTAAGCACGACTTCAATGTTCATGATAAACAAACCCTAATTAGAGACATAAGAGGCATTACTAAAAGGGAAGACTACTCTTGGCACACCCTAGACATGGAGGACATGTACAACAACATAGACACCAAGCTACTACTGAAGCTCATGAAATCCAAGTTATGTGTACACATGCACAACGATTACAATGTCAACACACTTTTGAGCCTAACTGATTTCGACATGCATGCCACGAATTACTCCTCGATTAATAACAAAACGTACAAACAAGCGAGAGGAGTCCCTATGGGAGGTGTCACCTCAGGGAAATATGCGCAATTATACATAGATTTCCAAATGAATAAAATATACAATAGTTTAATAGGAATGGGGGTAACATTTTGTAAATTATATGTAGATGACATTTTAATTTACAACAGAAATAGAAACACTGAAATGATAATAAACCTATTACAACACAACCTCAACATCCCCATTAAAATAGATGAAACAAATTCAGCAAACTCAGTAAATTTTCTGGACATCACCATTGTGGATGATTCGACTTGTTACAAAACGAAATGGTATACAAAAAAAAAAAAAAAACCCATAGCATCTAACCGTCACAGTACAAAAGGAACACCTTGATACACAGGACACAACAGATCCTACAGCTCACTGATCAAGAATACATCACAGAAGGCATAAACACAGTCATAGAAGAAATGATTGATAATAATTACCCAGAACCTATCATCATAATGATCATCCATGAGGTCATGGATAGAGAAGACTTACAGGGAGAAGCCATTTCTAGCATAGATGATATCTTGACCCAGGCTTTCAACCTCACTCTAAGTGACCGACGAGAGCTCATTTCTTCTGACAGTCACACTCATAGTCATAGTTCTACCAGACTTAATCCTTTTTATCCAAGGGACACATTTGCATCCCAACAGCAACATTTAGTCAAGATTCCATTTCACAATAGACATACCAACAATTATATGACACACATCCGAAGATTATCCCGTAACATCATCCTCATTCCGTTCAACAAACGGTCACACACTTCCAGGCTCATGATGAAACCTAACACAGCTAAACATCATTACATTTCTACTTTAGATAACACTCGTTCTCCGGACCAATGGTACAACATCATCACATTCAATTGCGGCAACTGTAATACCACTTACATCACATATACTGACAAATGCAGTATTCACAACACTATCTTACACAACATCACTCGCAACAGTACCCTGAAAAGACATAACTTTCTACATAAACATAGCACAAACAGACTTCACAAAGAAATAGCGAGAGTAATAGCGAGAGAACCAATATATAAGGATGCTTGGGATATCATAGCCGCTTACAGGAACACACACCACAACATTAACCATAACCACATTATACCCTTGAACAATCCACCATTAAATTGTTTAACCAGACTCAACGCATCCAAACAATTAGTTAGGAAATAATTACTTTGATTAAGGCTTATTGACCACCGCGTTCATAACGGTCACGGTTGCAGCGGTCATTGCAGCGGTCACAGCGGTCACGACAGTCACGACGATCGCAACAGATGCAACAGATGCAACAGTCATAACAGTCATAACAGTTAGGCCTCTCAGGCCTTCCAGATCAGACATTCCAGTTCAAGCACTTCAAAATTTGGTACACATTAGGGCACTCACATTATGTCACCCACATTTTGGCACTCCCACGAGACTTCTCATACATTAGATAATTTCACATTGTCACTTAAAATCTTTCTCATAGATTAGATAAATTTAGACTAGACATTTTTTCACTACACTTCACATTCTCACATATAATTTTAGATTAGACGTTTTCTCACTTCATATTTTCACATAAGATTTTCTCATAGTTTTAAATTAGACATTTTTTACGGTTTTTTCTTATAGTCTTCAAATAGATATCTTCACACAGAACCATCCTCATTCCTTTTACACACATTCACACACATCCTCAACAATTTTTACATTTTTCACACCTTCAATATTATTACATCTTCAACACTTAACACTTTCACATTTCACACACATCTTCTCTATTCCTTACACCTTAAACATTCATGTTTCATGTTTCATTGCACAGTCAACACACAATTCACGTTTCATACAAACATCTACGTTATATAGCAATACTAACGTTTCAAACATTGCCACAGACATACATACACAGTGTATGCGTCTGTGTTTTTTGGATTTTTAAATTTGTAACAGATATTTAACAGAGGTTCACAGAGAGTGCATCTGGAATTTGAATTGTTAACAGTTGTTCACAGAGAGCACATCCAGTTTTTAATTGTAACAAATTACACACTTAGAGTACTTCTAAATCCTAAGTTCATAAACTAATATTGAAATTAGAAATTAAAATTGAATTATAGTTTATATAAATAATAATGAAAATTGAATTATAGTTTATATATAAAAAATATATAAAAATGAGAAAGTATAAATTGGAAATTCTAAATTCATGATTGAGAATTGAGGTTCGAAGAATTGGTATTTGTGTACGCATGTGAGTACTTCTAGAGTCCCAAGTTCGAAATTAACGATTAAAGATTGGAGAATTGGGTTTTGTGTATGCATGTTGTATACAGTGAATATGTGTTGTTGGCTAAACTCACAGTGCGCGTATGTTCCATAACGTTCCACTCATGATCTATTCAGGATCTACGCATGTTCTCCTTATTTTTTCCGTATTGGTATGACAACCTTTCCACATTGACATGATAACCCACCCCATTGATGTGATAACCTACCCCATTGATGTGACAACCTGTCCATATTGATGTGACAACCCTCCCATATTGATGTGACAACTTCTCATATCTTACATTTTTTGAATTTATTCGTTCTCTTCTTTTCTCATATCTCATATCTTACATTTTTTGAATTTATTCGTGCTCTTCCTTTCTCATATTTCACATATCTTACATTTTTTGAATTTATTCGTTTTCTTCCTTTCTCATATTTTACATTCTTTGTGATGTCCACTCATATCTTTCCTCATGATGTCCACTCACATCTTTCATTTGTAACTTTACCTCTGCATCATTATTTCTGCAAAACATTCTTATAACATATTTCCCTTGTTGATTTTTTTGCAACAAATTTCTATAGCATATTTTCGTTTCGTTGATGTGTAAGGACATACATATTGTTATCACGAGAATAACAACGTATTGAACAACTGCACACACTGCACATTGCACTACAACAACACACAAAGAATACCCAATAACACCCAAAACATACCCATTGAACAACACACTGCACACATTGCACATTGCACTACACTACAACAACACCCAAAGAATACCCAATAACACCCAAAACATACCCAATAACACCACCATCATCTGGGTTTCACCACACAATCAATTCACAACGCCATTTAGCAATTACGCGCCTCTACCTCATACTTTCTCATACATTTCACGGCGCCATCTATCTACAATATTCACGGCGCCATATATCTACTCCATCCACACCAGTAGAGACACACCATCGGTGACAATACGCCATCTGTCTACACCTTCTGTGATAATACGCCATCTATCTACACCATCTGTGACAATACGCCACCTATCATCGAGGCGCCATCTATCATGGAGATGCCATCTATCGCATGTATACTGCACTGCACAGCCCGTAGCCATGCAATAGCACACAATGACAATTAACATTTCATGCACACCAACCACGGGAACCACGAGTGGAGCATACCTGAACCATTGTTTCTTCCACGTTTTTCAAAGTTTCTCGACTTGTTCAGATTGGGTTGAGTCATTTTTAATCATTTTAAATTAATTTGAACAATTGTTTTTACATCCGTACATATCGGGAGTGTACCTGATCTATTATCATATAATTGGACATCAAATTTGGGCAACATATTCAAGTTGGATACAGATACTGGTGCCACAGTAATCATGGGGCCACATGTAGGGCATAGTAGAAAGGGTGAGCGGCGCACATAATTCATAGCTCCTGTGAGAGCTTTTGGATATTATTTTCCGATATATGTTCCTGTTCCTGTCTTGTTGATTGGAGCATTTATTGGAATTTGAGCATATATTTGAACCACTTTTTTGCACTACATTGTATGCACCACGTAAATTAGAGCATGTTTTGACCACATACAATTGGTACATTTTTAACCACATTTATACTACATTGTTGCGTTTTGATCTACATATATTTTGTGGTTGTATGGTCTTTATTAGTTTTTGCTGCTCGAACTGCATATGAGGCTCATAGATGTGCGTCACAGACATTTTGGTGCTTATAGATTGAGCTGCACATGAGTCTCATAGACGGACGTCACGTACATCAAAGTGTTGGATTATGTTTCACACGGTCATTCAAGCTCATAGATCATGGGCTTTACAGATCACAGTTATTCAAGCTTTTACAGGTATTCAAATCTATATATTGTAGTCTTACAGTCATTTAAGTTTTCAAGTTCAAAGTTATAGTCTTACCGTCATTCAAGTTTTCAAGTTTATAGTCTTACAGTCATTCAAGCTCATAGATTGTGGGTTTTACAGATATACAGGTATTCAAATCTATATATCGTAGTCTTACAGTCATTCAAGTTTTCAAGTCTATAGTCTTACAATCATTCAAACTCATAGATGTGCGCCACAAACTTTTTAGTGCTTATAGATGTGTACCACAGGTTATTCATAGATTGAGCTGCATATGAGGCTCATGGACGTCACGTACATCAAAGTGGTGGATTATGTTTCACACGTTTATTCAAGCTCATAGATTATGGGCTTTACAGATATATGGATTATGTTTCACATGTTTATTTAGGCTCATGGATTATGTTTCACACGTTTATTCAAGCTCATAGATTATGGGCTTTACAGATATACAGTTATTCAAGCTTTTACAGGTATTCAAATCTATATGTCGTAGTCTTATAGTCATTCAAGTTTTCAATTTTATAGTCTTACAGTCATTCAAGTTTTCAAGTTTATAGTCTTACAGTCATTCAAGCTCATAGATTGTGGGCTTCACAGATATACAGTTATTCAAGCTTTTACAGGTATTCAAGTTTATAGTCCTACAGTCATTCAAGTTTTCAAAATTATTGCCTGGTTACATTTGGCCGTCCCCTGTGACCGTCTGTGTGTTGTTTTTTGGCATTTTTTTTGGCAATTTTTGACCGGTTCTTGTGACCATCTGTGATTCTTTGGCACTATTTATGTGACCATTTACGTATTTCTTGTACATGATTTATTCGTGTGATTATTTTCGTCCATGTGATTACTTTGGGATGAATTTAGAACCTTCTTGCTTTACTCTGGGATGAATTTAGAACCTTCTTGTTTTTATACATGATTTGTTCATGTGATTACTTTTGTTTTATACATGTTTTATACATGATTTTTTATGTGATTACCTTGAGTTTAACATTGGGACTTCCATATGTGATAAGATTCTTTCACATATAATAAGACTCGTCCATGTGTTACTTCGAACTTTACCTTGAGCTTTACTCTGGGATGAATTAGGAACCCTCTTGTTGTTTTTTGTGATTACTCTTTAGTTTTACACGGCGATGAATTTTAGAACCCTTATGGTTCATAGTTTGCGTGTACAATTTCACACTAGGATAATTTTTAGATCCCATTTTTTATACGTGATTTTTCATGTGATCACCTTGTTTTTATACACTAGGATGATTGGTTTAGAACGCTTATTTTTAAAAAAAGACCCCATGGTTTCATGTACCACATACACTAGGATGTTTTTATACACTAGGATGATTTTAGAACCCTCATTTCTATACACTAGGATGATGTTTAGAACCCTTATGTACTACATACACTAGGATGATTTTTAGAACCCCCATTTCTATACACTAGGATGATGTTTAGAACCCTTATATGTTTCTTAGACCCCCCATTTTTACACAATTTAGAACCCTTATGTTTCATGAATATTAGGAATTGTTGTAGGTTTTGCACAGGGATGTTTATGGATATACATTCCCATTCCATCATTTTGCTCATATTTACTTTCCCATTCCATTCCCTCTTAGTCCATTTCCTCTTTGTCCATTCCCTCTTAGTCCCATACAGTTAGTCCTTCATTAATCCCTCTATACAGTCATTCTTCCATTACTCTTTCTTAGTCCTTCATCCACATTTATTCATCACTCTCTCTTAGTCCTGCATCCACAATTATTTATTCACCATGATATGGCCTTCACATCCTTCACACATTCACGGTTAGTCTTAGAACTTCCCAGTAGTAATTCCCACTAAATCACAATTAGACATAGTAGAACTCATCTTATCTTATTTGGACTGAGAGCTCAGCTTATCTTATTTATTTATAGGTTACTTCTTTTATTTATAGGTTATTTCTTTCATTATTCCCTAATTTTTGGCTAGCATTTTATTTATAGGTTATCTCTTTTATTTATGGGTCATTTCTTTTATTTATAGGTTATTTCTTTCATTATTCCCTAATTTTTGGCTAGCATTTTATTTATAGGTTATTTCTTTCATTATTCCCCATGTTTGGATCGCAGTTAAGTTTGCATCGCAGTTAAATTTGGACCACATTTCTCATGGGTTCATGCCCACACATGGAGAATTGTGTTGTCTTGAGAGTCTTTCTTGAACTATGTTTTCTTGAGGGTCATTCTCACATTAGGATTCACATTAGGGGCATGCATACTTTGGGGTCAGGCTCACATTGGGAATTGTGTGTTTTTCTTTGGGAATCATATTTTTCTTTGGGAATCATGTTTTTATTGGGGTCAGGCTCACATTGGGAATTGTGTTTTTCTTTGGGAAGCATCCTTTTATTGTGTTTATCTTATTCTTGATTTGTATATATTTTTATTTTATTTTTATCTTATCGCTTATTGAATCACATTCACATTAAGAATAGTTTGTTTCTTGTGAGTTGCACTCACATTGATACACACAAAACAATACACACAATACACACAATACAAAACAAATATATAAAATATATAAAATACTTATGAATACTCCTGATGATCCCGAGGGCTCGGGCGTAAACCCCGCAAGATACAAGCCATGAACAAAGTCGAATAAAGAGAGCAGCGGGCCGGTCAGCAGGCGACATCCACAGTCTTCTTGCCTTGTCTACTGAAGGGGTTTTTCATATAAAAGTTGCTTGAATTTTGTTCAAACGCTATAATTTCCGTAAATTTGTTCTACATGCTATTTTTTTTTAAACTATTAGAAAGAAAACATATTTGGCTGCAATTTGTTTTAACTTCGTTTTGCTGTGGGAGCGACAGTTTTGGGATTTAGGACCTGTTTAAAATGAAATTTTATTTTTTCCTCCATGACGAGTATACAAAATGCCGTGAGAGTGAGCCCTTACTGCGTGCTGTACCCGGCACGTTAAGGCCTTTCAATCTGTCGGTGCCTTCGGAGACTTCATGGCTTGTATTAGATTCCGGGGGTTACGGCTCGCGTAGAGCATAGCCTTTAAGGTACCTATACGGCCTTATTAGACACACATATATTTTTACCGACGGGTACACAAGTTTTCCATAGGGCTTCACACACACATACGCACACACATACACATACACACACACCAAATATATATTTTTCTCGTGCCGTGGACGCTCGTGCGTTCTCGTACCGTGGGATTCTTGCTTGATACACATATATATATATTTTTTCCAGATATTTTCTCATATTTTTTCCAGGTATTCTCTCATGTTTTTCTCTGATCTTCCTGGGATCTCCTGATTTTTCTTGATTTCCTGGGTTCTCAGATTTTTTCTCAGATATGTTCTCAGTATGTTCTCAGTTTTTTCTAGGTAATTTCTCGGACCGTTTCTTGATTTTCTTTGGGATTTCCTGATTTTTATGGATTCTCCTGATTTCCCTTGGGATCTCCTGATTTTACGATCTCCTGATTTTTACGATCTCCTGATTTTTATGGATTCTTCTGATTTCCTTTAGATCCTTTCAGCTTGCACTTAGCTCGCACTTGGCTTTGGATTTTTAGAGATTGTCTTGCACTTGGGTTGGATTTTTGTACTTTCGTATTAGGAGCACCATAAATACTCATTCACCTCCATGAACATTCACTTCCATGAACATTCACTTGGGTTGGATTTTTGTGCTTTCGTATTAGGAGCACCATGAATACTCATTCACCTCCATGAACATTCACCTCCATGAACATTCACCTCCATGAACTTTCACGTCCATGAACATTTACTTGTTTTGGATCTTCTTAACATTCACTTGTTTCGGATCCTCTCAACATTCTCGCTCCCTTTTCTCGTCCCCTTCTCACACCTTCTCAGATGTCCCTTTCTCGCTCCTTTTCTCACATGTTTTCTACGAGCTTTCTTACATAATTTCACACACATCTCATATTTTTTCACACAACTTCACTGCACACATTTCACACATATTTTCACACAACTTTATTTCACAAATTTATTTCATTGCCTTTAACTTCACTGCACTGCATTTTACTGCATTTTTCTTTATTGCACACAGCTTTTTGGGGTTGGGCGTGTTCTTCAGATTTCTTGCTTTTCACAGTTCACCACCAGGTAAGGTTGGGGCATCCTGTGTGTTTTCGTGTCGTCCTTATCGATGATGTTTAGGTTCCATCAGATGTATATGCCATCGAAAATCCTGACTAAATTGATACTGCCTATCAATATATACATAATAAGAAACAAAGAGATTAGAGAGAATATTGTGTTCTCTATACCATACTTTCCTATACATTCGGACACAAATAGCGGAACGTGGTTTTTAATGAGAATACCTTGTATCTCTGGGTCAGCAGCATTTTAAGGCTGAAACAGATAAGTGTGCCGCGCGGCAAAATGTTAGAAAAGTGTTTCGTTAATTAATTTAACGAACAATGATAGCCGTTATTCTATCAGCACTGACAATCAATTTGGATGTTAGCTAATTTTCTAGCATACAGTTTGCGGTACGGGAAATATCCTTAAAATTTTGACGGTTAAAGAAAATAAATGATTTGAGACAACATAAAGTGTTAAAGTGTAATTAAAGAATCTTATTCTACGCTTTTTTATTAACTTTAATTAAAGTGAACGGAAATCTTGTTTACCGTTATTAAAAGTTGTTAAATAACGAACTTTGAAGATAACATAAGTGGAAGTTAAAGTTTAAAATCAAAAGATTTCATATATAATATATATCTACATATATATAAATATTTATAAAAAATTTATACAAATTTATGCCAAATTATTATTTGTGGAATACTACAGTCACAATATTTATTATAAATTATTATTTGTGGAATACCGCAGTTACAAGTAAGTAAATCAAGTAGAATAGAATAAAATAGAATAGAAAAACATTAATTAAAGAACCTACTCTTATGTTTCGTTAAGAACCATTTATTTTTACCAGCCTTCTACTTCTCTTGAAATTTTACTCTAGTCTTGAAACATTGTTTTCTTCTTAACTGGATTCATCAGGTCCTTGATAGAGACCTTTTCAAATGCAATACCTTGAACTGTGTAACGTGTAGGCATCAAGTGATTATAGTTGAGAACGTTTAAGAATGGCTTAATCTTATACTTCTTCTTCAATTTCGCCTTGCCCATTTCCTTGGATAGCTGCCAATCTCATCTATGAGAACGTGTCTGAATTGGTTTTCTGATGTTCCATCTTTAAAAGTCTTCACGATAAAAACTGTACGTCCTGCATAATGTCCACTAAGGACGATTACGATTTTCCTGGTATTCACTTATCCTCATTTTGACCCTAAAAACAAAATAGAAAATAAAAGTATAACTTTATTTTGGTTTAGAGTTATATATACATATATACATATAAGAATATACATATATTTCAGTATTTTTTTTTAATAATTTCCATTTCAAAATCCTTAAACAACAATAATTATTACAGGTTTACCTTGAGCGATAAACAAAATCAAGGACAATTAAGGATATAAATGACTCGGCCTCGGTAGCTCAGTTGGTAAGCGCGCTGACTGTCAACCCAGGGGTCGTGGGTTCGATTCCCACCTCGTCTTGGTCCTGTGCTATTAATTTTCCCTTCTAACAATTTTTCCTTCCTTTCGCTATAAATGACATGTATCTACATATCTCTATAATTTCTTTAAGTTGGTTTGCTAATGTATAAATGCTATAAAATATATATCTAAAAATTACTTTTGTAGGTGCCCACCGTATGTACGGTTAAGCTCAATGCTTGGGGTTACCATTAATTAAAATTAAAAAAAAAATAGCAGGCCTGTTTAAAAAGCAAATAATCTTCAAGAACCAAATAAAATATTTCCAATTAGTTATAGTATCAAATTGTAGGTGCCCACCGTATGTACGGTTAAGCTCAATGCTTGGGATTACCATTAATTAAAATTAAAAAAAAAAAATAGCAGGCCTGTTTAAAAAGCAAATAATCTTCAAGAACCAAATAAAATATTTCCAATTAGTTATAGTATAAAACTGTTTCCAATTTCATCAAATTCTTTCATGTTTACAGCAATTTGTATTATTTTAATTCAAAATTAATTTGAGAACCGGGGCACTCGATAGTTAAAATATATTAAAATTCACTAGAAACGTTTAAAAAGCTGTTAATTTAATAGAAAATACTCTGTATTGTCACTGTCATATTTTTGCTTGACCTACGAATTACTTTTATTGTTTGCTTGCAACTTGGATACATCTGACGTTCCAGCTGCTGATGATAGGGCCAACGTACATCACGCAGTACGTACAAATTGTTGAACTGGTGCCTATACAGACACCATTATGTTCTGTGAATTTTTGATACAGTTATTGTTTATATAAAAAACTGTAACTTGTTTGCACACGTACAAAATTAAACTCGGTAATTATATAAGGAACTACCGCAGAGTAAAATTATTGTGCTGGCACGCTTAGACACATGATCATCGGTTGACGTGTGTGACAAAAACGGTTACAAATATACAACACTACATTTAGAGGACAAGAACTTCAAAGCTTGAATTAAATTTATTGTTCCATTTAAAATAATGGCAACAATCGGATATTTTATAAAACCAAAATAATATTTTAATTTGAAGTAAAGTAACAAACAAAAATAAAAGTTAACATAAGTTTTTATTCCGTATTATTATTAAAACTGTTAATATTATTTGAGCCTTTTGCAAATATTACGTTGACTGTTGTCATTTTTTCCCTTTTTGTTATTCAATTGTTCTTCTTTGTCATTTGAGCTTTTTTATTTCTGAAAAATTATAAACAATTATAAATAATGCTTTTTAGTTTCTTAAATTTACTTACACTTTTCCTTTGGTTTTTCCGAAAAATTTTCCCTTTACTAGCTTTTTTATTCCTGTTGGCTTTCCTTTATTTATTGGATTTTCACTGACTGTTTTTGTCGGATTTTCTGATCCTATTTCATTTTCGGGCTTCTCCTTATTGTTTTCTTTTGCGACCCTAAAAATTATTACAATAAAATTAATTTAATTTTTTTTATTTACAATTGAAAATACATGCTGAATTTCATTTTCTAGCTCCATATCGATCACTATATGCGCCATTTTCAAAATAAATGATCATTTTAATATTATTGCAACTGTAAGTTTGAAGGGGAATCTGTAAAAGGACCTATTTTATAGATATGTTTTTTTGAAGTATGGTTTATAGAACGATGTACCTATACTTTGCCAAATTGAAAAAATATAACCAAATATCCAATATTAATTATTTTAGGACCATTGTATTGTATTAATTAGTTTTAAATTTGCGAACATATTTTATTAATTTATGATAAATAAATCGAGTTCTAAAAATTCAAATTTGTTTATTTCACTGGGGCCTTCCCACACGAGAAGTTTTTAGAGAAATTAGGAATTCTTTACCCTTGTACTGAGATGTGCTAGCACAATAATGTTGCTACACGTATGTAGTTCCTTATATGATTACCGAAATTCATTGTGTACATGTTCAATTAAGTCACAGTTTTTGATATAAACAACAACTTTATGACAAATTCACAACACTTTATGATTATTAAATTATTATATTACCACCTCAAATCGCAGATAAACATCTCTACAGCCTGAAATACAATGAATGCGACACGAAAATGTCGACGCCGATTGTCGTCGTCGTTTGTCGCAGACGTAATACAATGAATGCGACATTTCGGCGTCATTTCAATACAGTTGAGTATTTTTTTCCGCTTTGTGATGTCGATGGAATTGTTTTTACATTATTTAAGATCAAATATATGTTACATTAAAGTTTATATGCAATTATGCCTGATTTAAAAAAAATATAGTGTTGTCTGTAGCGTACTTTCCTAAACATTCGGACACAAATGGCGGAATGTGGTTCGTAATGAGAATAACTTGTATCTCTGTACCGTGGGTCAGCAGTAAAGTATATAGAAGACAAGTATTCCCATTAAAATTTTAACACATTGCAGCTAATAGTCTGTAACGTGTTTCGTCCTATAACGTATATACATTTCAATTGAAAAAACAAAGAGATTAGAGAGAATATTGTGATCTCTGTACCGTACTTTCCTATACATTCGGACACAAATAGCGGAACGTGGTTTGTAATGAGAATACCTTGTATCTCTGGGTCAGCAGCATTTTAAGGCTGAAACAGATAAGTGTGCCGCGCGACAACGCGGCAAAATGTTAGAAAACATGTGTTTCGTTAATTAATTTAACGAACAATGATAGCCGTTATTCTATCAGCTCTGACAATCAATTTTTTGTTATCATTTGGATGTTAGCTAATTTGCTAACATACAGTATTCGGTACGGGAAATGTCCTTAAAATTTTGACGGTTAAAGAAAATAAATAATTTGAGACAACATAAAGTGTTAAAGCGTAATTAAAGAATCTTATTCTACGCTTTTTTTTTAACTTTAATTAAAGTGAACGGAAATCGTGTTTAGGGTTGGGAATCCTGGGATCCCGGGATCCCGAAACCCCGGGATCCCGCAGTTTTTAACAATTTCAAAATCCCGGTATCGAACACTTAATCCCGGGATTCGATTATTTAAGCTTAAATAAAAAATTGCTTACGGTTTCCTGAAAAAATCTTGAAAAAATCGTATTTGGTTGAACATTTTCAAATTTAAATTCTTGGAATATTTTTAATACAAATTCTTAAAATTTAAAAATTTAAAAATTTCAAGTTCTAGGCAGGGTTTGAAAGCAATAGCAGACAGCAAACACAGCACATAAAATCATGCTTATACTTGCTATGCTACCGCAAAAAATTATTTTGGAACTCTATGCTTGCTGCTGGTATTCGAAATTTCACTGCTGGGTATGCTGTGCTATTTCAAGTTCATTTTGCCTTTGCTGTTGCTACAGCATGCTGTGGAAGCGGTGATATCACTGTCGATTGCTGTTATACAACGAAACTCGAAATTTGAAAGCACCAACGGGTGCTTGGGTCGCTAACTATTTTTATTAGCGTAGACGCGTATATGCGCATTTAATTCTTCAAAAATTTACAGAAAATGTTTCGACAGAATTTTTAACACTTCAGTGGCCAACTGGAGTAATTTTCAGATAAATTCTAAATAAAAAATTTCCAGTAAATTTCTAGGAAAAATTGAGGCCTTCCCTACATCAAGGTGAGGCATCGTTGATGTTTTATTTCGTTATATTACAGCAATCGGCAGTGCTATCATTGCTTTCCACAGCATACTGTAGCAACAAAAATGGCAAACAGAACTTGCAATAGCACACCATGCATGATGAAATTCTTCTAGGATTTTTTTTTGCATTGAAATTCTTAAGATTTACAAATTTTAAAATTCGAAATTCTTGGAATTTTGTTTCCAATATTGCAATTACATTCTGAAAATTTGTTGGCGCTGAGCCGCATTTAATCTAGTTTGCTTTTAATTTTTATCTCGAACAGACGTTATTTGTTTTTGGTTATTTTAAAGTGCTAATTTGAATTAAATTGTCATTCGTTCTGGAACTGAAAATTTTCTAAAAAGTATAATAACATCTTACATGGACTATGACAATAAAAGTAATTCTGTTGTTTGGAAATATTTCTTACGAGAAGAAAAAGGGCAGACAGCGATGTGTAAGTATACCGACTGCAAAACGATTTTAAAAATTGGAGGTGGCTCAACGAAAGGTCTCCATACGCACCTACTGTCGGTCCATAAAATTAACCTCACAACAGCTAGTACTTCGGCAATAACACCAGGACCAGATGAACCACAAAAAAAAAAAAATTGAAAACGTTAACGAAGTATTTTCCTATGCTGGAGCGAGAAGAAAAAACACTTCCTGCTACACTTGCACGATTAACAGCCCTTGATGGGATTTCATTCAACGTTGTATGCCGTTCTTGTGATTTACGTGCAGGTCTTATGGCAACAGGATTCAAAAGTTTACCTACAACAGTCAACACAGTGCGCAAAATGGTTGTAGATTACAGCAAAAAAATAAGGAATTCTTTAATCACTGAAATAACTGACAGAAAGAACCCTGAATTCGGTATATGAGAAAGATATTCCTTATCTTTTGATGAATGGACATCACTACGTAACCGTCGATACATGAATATTAATTTACATGCACAAAACTGTCAGTTTTGGAGCTTAGGCTTAGTTCGAATAACAGGATCAATGCCTGCAAGTACATGTATTGAGCTATTAGAGCAAAAGCTTGCAGAATATGGACTTAATTTGCGAAAAGATATCGTCGGTATTATGACCGACGGAGCAAGTGTGATAAAAAAAGCTGGCAGATTATTACCTGTAAATCAACAGTTATGCTTTGCCCACGGTGTCCAACTGTCGGTAATTGAAGTACTATATCAAAAGCAGGATTTAGAAAGAGAAACAGATGAGCAATTCGAAGAAGATGAACAATCAGAATTAGAAGACGATTTTTCAGAGAGAAACGAAGATGAGGATTTTTCTGGCAACGAAGAATTGGTAGACCTGGATTCTGGTCATAGGCATCGAGGAAACCAATGTGATGTTACTGAGGTCAATTGTGGTCCAGTGATCAAGAAGGTGCGAAAATTGATGGTAATGTTCAGACGATCGCCAACAAAAAACGATGTTTTGCAGAAGTATGTTGCTGCCGAATTTGGGAAGCAAATAACTCCAATAAAAGACTGCAAGACTAGGTGGAACAGCCTTTTGTCAATGCTGGAACGCGTCTATTTATTAAAAAATTGTATACAAAAGGCATTGATAGACATATGTCCACCTGAAGATGAATCTTTTGCTTTATCCAATGATGAGATCAAAATGGTATCCGCCATCATTAGTGCTCTAGTCACAGTAAAAGCAACAGTTGACGCCCTTTGCCGTCGGGATGCTAATCTGTTCACAGCCGATGTTGCCATAACTTTTATGTTAATAAAACTTAAAGATGCTAACAACGTTATAAGTCAAAAATTGCATTCAGCTCTTATTCTTCGCATGCAACAAAGACGAACAGATATCAGTGGGGTACTTCAGTATCTGCACAATGGTAGAACAAACGTTCAGCCCGAATCCGAAATAGAGCTTGTAACAGTTCCTTCTTCCATAAAATGCCGCAAATTAAAAGTTGAGTTACTCGAAAGACTGGACGCTTCAAATCCAGCTATATCACTAACATTTCAAGAGTCCGAAATTATACCTACTGTTTCAAATGAGGCACATCTCGCAATTGTTTCAGATTCTTCTGAGCTTCCATCTGAATCTCTTTCTTGTTCTCTTGAAGAACCTTTAAGTATTTCAGACAAGCTCAATAAAGCTATAAAAAAAGCACATTTGCCGAGGATAGCAATTCGATGTGAGACGCTGTCAGTGAAAATTTAAAGAGAAATGCTCTTATTTGAGAATGGAGGAACACGTGGTGACTTTTTGCAAAGAGCATACGATTTTTTAATGACTATTAAGCCAACCAGTGTAGAATCTGAACGTGCTTTTTCTGCGGCCGGATTTTTTGCAACTAAAATAAGAAGTCGTTTGGACGATGAAACTTTGGATGTGCTGTGCTTCCTCAAAACGTATTTTAAAAATAATAAAAAATAATTAGGTATGAATGTTATATCTATAAAAACAATGAAATTTTTATAATTTAATTAAGAATGCATATAATATTATAAAAACAATGAATTTCCTTATAATTTAATAAATTACTTTTTATTAACCTATTTTTGAATGTGTCATGTCATTAATATTGTTGAAATAATATGTTAATATCTTTCAAGACCAAATATTCGAAAATCCCGGGATCCCGGGACTAGGTAAATGCAATCCCGAAATCTCGGGATTGAAAATATAGCACGGGATTGCCAACCCTAATCGTGTTTACCGTTATTAAAAGTTGTTAAATAACGAACTTTGAAGATAACATAAGTGGAAGTTAAAGTTTAAAATCAAAAGATTTCATATATAATATATATCTACATATATATACTATATATGTATATATATAATTTATAAAAAAATTATACAAATTTATGCCAAATTATTATTTGTGGAATACTACGGTCACAATATTTATTATAAATTATTATTTGTGGAATACCGCAATTACAAGTAAGTACATCAAGTAGAATAGAATAAAATAGAATAGAAAAACATTAATTAAAGAACCTACTCTTATGTTACGTTACAGCGTTAGTTAAATTGTGTAGGAACCCACGTTTAAGACACTTTCTGAAGCATTTCCCTGGAAGCTCGCAACGCTTCTTTTTCATATCGTAGTTCATTGCTTAACATAGGTATGTCCGCAGAGGCAAGCGTTACAATGCAGCTCTTAAGGAGCGCTGAATTATGGGCGAAGAAGTTTTTTTGAATAGGTCTTTTTAAACGTTTTAACGAGCATTTTGAATAATCATCGCAGTACCTACTACCATCTCATAAGAGGCCTACAAGAATTCTGAGAGTAATGAAATTTTGCTTGCTCATGATTATTTGTGATAATCAATTTTTTTAAGTAGACATGATCCCTTTTATTCTTACTTTTATTAACCGAACTTCATTAAATAATTCTAACCACTTTAAATTTCACAAAAATTAGAAATGCGTTACTTGACACAATAGTGGAAAAATCCGCAGTTTATATTTGTGTTTATATAAAATCAGCCCTTGTTACATTTCTGCTGGTATTCATCATATAATCCTCTGAAGAGCTTCCAAGTGATGGCTCTAGAACTACTTCAATTACTTACTTGCGCCTTTGCTTATTTTCTGGATAGATCACTGAATATTCTTCTAAAGAGCTGCGAAAAAATTTCTGCGTGTGTACTATGGCTTAGTCGTTAAGACGTGCAGGCGTAAGGGGAAGAATATCCTTACGCTTTGAACAACAACAATGCGTGATCCACTGTTTTGTTTTATGTACATAAAATTCAACCGGATCAGATCAGAAAGACAAAAAAAGCACTATATAATTTTTTAAGAAAATTTTGTTTCATGAAAGTGATTCTCCCTTTTGTTTTACTTTTTATTTTATCATTAATTTAAAATAAATTATTAATATAATAGAACGTAATATCAGTTATTAAAGAACCTCAGCTTAGACTACGAAGCGGCCAACAATACATGCTTGTGTTTTAGTTTGTTAAACCATAACCCAGGAATATAATACAAACCATGAAGTCGGCGATGACTGATGCATATTTAACTAATGTGGTAAAAGAACCAACGGACTTATGTTTTAAACTTTCATAAAACAGTTTTAATCATATTTTATACTTTTAGTTCAGTGATAAGAGTTATCATATACTTTCATTACTAAAAGTCTCTTCATAATAATTTCATAAGACTTTTAGTTTTAATTGGCTTAGTAGACTTCTATAAATGTTAGTCAGTCCATTACAAGAGACTTTTATTCATTTAAGTCTTATGATAAAAGTCTCATAAGACTTTTATCTTTTCAATATTTCGATAACAGTCTGATCGGGACTTTTATATTTTACAGTCAGTTTTAATAGTTATAGAAGATTTTATTTATTTAAGTCTCATAATGCATCTATCACAGATCTTTTATTGTTGCATATCTTGGTATTTGATTTTGAACTTCTGGAATCGAATAGTCCGCAGATGTGAGTATTCGGATATCCGCATATAAGCAAAATCAAATATTAAGATCGGCAACAATAAAAGATTTGTGATAGATCTAAAAGTCTTCTATAACTATTATAACTGACTGTAAAATATAAAAGTCCCGATTAGACTGTGATCAAAAAATTGAAAAGATAAAAGTCTTATGACACTTTTATCATAGGACTTAAATATTTAAAAGTCTCTGCTAATAATTAAATCTGTAAGAGTCTTCTAAGACAGTTATTTTGAAACTGAAAAATTAAATTACTTTAAAATAAATAAATTAATTGAAACGCTTATTATGAGACTTAAAATTTTTTAGCTATTATTAATTATATACGAGTACGTCTCAAATATACCATTCAGTTTTGAATGAACTTTGTTATTTGACTGCCAAAAATAACAGTTATTTACAGTCTCTGCAGAAATACGTTATTTCGCACAATAGCGCAAAAATACACAGATTTGTGGAAAATTATATGAAATAAGCCTTTGTTTCACTTCTGCTGGAGTTCATCAAATAATCTTCTATAGAGTGATGGCTATGGAAGGTCTTAAGTAACTTACTTTTGTCTTGGCTTACTTTTTTGTATACATTAGTGAATAATCTTCTAAAGAGCTGACAAATAATGGCTAGGGAGGCACTTAAATTGTGATTCTTTCAGAAGCGCTGGTTTTTTGTCCCAATCGGACTAAACATATATAAAACACCGAATGAAATGACATATAATCCGATATATTAACAGAAAACTATGTATTACATATCGAGGTTTTTAATAATATGCTTAGAATATAATGAGAAAATGCTCTGCCAATATTAACAGCAATGTACATGCGATTAATGGGTTCGTACGTATATGTTAAAGTTACACCTTGCAGATTTAACATGAAACAGAGGTAACCTTCTCAAATTGTGCCAAATATCACGAAAAGAAACTTTGTTAAGTAGCAGCGGACAGTTAAAATTCGCGTTTAAGAGATGCTGCACCAAATTTACATCGGTAACAATTTAACGTTTATCAAGCGATTGCATAAGTACTTAAAAGCTTCATGCTACCCTCATAAGCTGGAAAAAATCAATGAAATATTCGACGGTAAGTGCCTAGGAGCAAAGTGTGAGAAGCACAGCAATAACAATATATATAGTAGCATAGAGCTATAATTTATAACTACTGAGTGAAATAATTATAAAATTAAGTATTAAACACAAAAATTAAAGACTACAACTATAAAGCATTGAGTGTGTATAGAATAAAGTAAGGCTAATTACAATTAATTAATTATCATTAATTAACAAGAGTATAAGATAAATTAAAATAGTAGCACTTGGAAATAATGTGTGTCACGTTTTAAATAATACTATTGTCCCTCACTAACATTCCAAATATTCTACTGCATATAGTCTGGTAAAATCGTCTGTTGTGTTCATTTCGGCTTTTTCAGTCAGTTTTAGAAGAAAGCTGGCTGAAAACTCCAATTGTGTTTCAGGCTTCAATGGAATGATTTCAGTGTAACATTGCAAGAAAAGTGTAACACTTCTTCTAGAAAACGGGATCAATGGAAATCGGTATAAGTCTGTGTTTTATATTCATCCATCGAAGTATTTCAACTCTCAACCATAAATAAATATATTAGGAATTTGACATTTTAGAATAATAGCCTTATTCTAAAAACGCAGAAGTCTTCCTTTCAGTTCTTCAGAATCAGTCGAGTCATAATTAAAGTGAGGAAGGATCAATGTATTGTGTAGCATAACTGTGTTGTTAAGAATCAGATAACGTATGATCCTTGATAAAAAACACTATCAAATTTCAAATTATTATCTAATACTACTTCAAGATATTTAAAGTTATTCAAACATTCCATCCTATCATCATTTATATAAAGCTGTGCATTGTTGACTACGTTCAATTTCATGTAATCGTTCCGATCGTATTGTGCTTCGTCTTCTAATACCAATCTCAATCGGCAAGTTATGTTTTGTCATGGTAGCTTCTGAAAATATCTTTCAAATGTTTAAATATTTTAGAGTTTCCTTTAATAAGGTATTTTCAAAAATATTTTAGTGGGGCCCGGACCCTGTGGGCTCTTTAGATACCCTTGACGATTACGTATTAAAGCGTAATTTGTTTAATGTTTAAACTGTCATTCATATGCAAAAATTCTCTTACAGTCATTTAATTTATTAGGTCTGTTTAATGAGTTCCTCGAAATTATTTTAGGTTACTCTAGAGGCAGAACAGGACAGAAAAGAGCAGAAATCGTGTTTGATGAATCTAAAGCACTGCTTTAAGATACTTTAATTTTAACTGAACTGTGTTTTATGAAGGTGCAACTTAGAGCAGGCAGTGGAGATAACTGACGTAAGGAAAAAAAAACTTTAGTTTATTGACATTTTCTATAAAATAAAATTTAGTTTTCTTAAGTTAGCGATGCTCTACTAATAGTTGCGTTTTTTTTATCTCTGTGATCTGATCCGGATCAAAGTAGATTATCGATTGACGTCGGTGTCAAAAACGTTTATATATTTACATGGTTTTCTAAATTCATAAGAAATCTTCACATTGCCATGCTTTTGTAGGGTAAAAACTTCAAAAGTTGAACCAAATTTTATTCAAGTTCTATTTTGATGTTTTGTGAAGATTGAAATCATGGCAATTTGATAATTTGCCTCATATGTAAAATTATAGCTACATACAGACATTTTTTAGAACCAAATCAACTTGAAATTTCCAATTAACTGGATCAATATAAAAAAAAACGCAGCTAATATTGGGATAATCTGAATCACTTTAGATAATTTAGATTACTTTGTGGTACTTTTGTAGTAAAACACAAGTACAATATTCGTGGTGTAATAGGTGGTGTCGTACTTTAATGGCAAAATGAAATACACTTTTATTCTACTACTTTCGCTCTTTTATTTAGAACACCAAGTCAGAAATGATGTTGAGAATTTACAAATAAAAGTATATCTTTTATTAACCCTAAGCTTAACACTACATTACAAGGTTAGGTATATCGAGTGTTAAATAGATTAATGATAATTAACGATTAAATGCGAAATTGCTTAGATAATTAACAAAAGAACAATGAAGATTCCAACACATTAACTAAACGTTAGAGGGTCTGAAGCAAAATAACATAATCTTGAATGATTACGAGATATGCAATAAGCATTAAGATATTATAGCAATAAAAATACTTAACAATAAATAGAATGAAATGAAATGAAGTAAAAACAAATGAAATAACTATGAAAACAGTACTAGAAAACAAAACAAACCTTATGAAAGTACACATTTTTCAACTACAAAATAGGGACTACAAATATAGATTCAACATGCAACATATTTATTTTAGAAAAGCTTAAATTAATATAGTAACATATCAATGGTATTTAACTATTAAATACAGAATTCCTTAGACAACTAACAAAATAGCAATGAATATGCTAATTGTGGTAGAATCTATTTTAGTATGGGGTCATTCCACATAAAATCGAAAAATATCGTATAAATTTGTGCATCGATTATCTCATATTTTAATTGTTAATAGTACTATCTGGAAATATTTTTCATTTTTGTCTATTTTTAACGGAGATACGGTATTTTGGAATTTGTAAAAAGTGGCAAATTTTGCTTGGTAGCTGTAACTTCAAAAATTTATATATTGGAACGTACACATCGCAAGCTCATGAAACGAACGCTATTTGTTTAAGGAAGCTTTAGAGTTGCTGCTAAAATTAGTGGAGGTCCTTTTTCTGAAAATTTGATTGCTATCTGGTGTGACAATTGCTCAAGGTGGTGTCTTGCCAAATATCCAAAAATGATTTTTTGGAGTGTCCTGATCATATTTTTGTTGAGACCGTCCTTCCTAAGATTACTCCTTCCCCGTTCAAATTTATGTTT
This sequence comes from Dioctria linearis, assembly GCA_963930735.1. Taxonomy (NCBI): domain Eukaryota; kingdom Metazoa; phylum Arthropoda; class Insecta; order Diptera; family Asilidae; genus Dioctria; species Dioctria linearis. Next base: position 210,438,954 of record OZ005740.1, read on the forward strand.
AAGAAATTTCCGTTTTTCGAAACAAGTGTAGTCACTTAACTAAAATATTGAGAAGCCCTTTCACGAATATCAGCGGATCAGACTTGGCCCCTGGTTACAAATGGACCTTTCATCCTTTACGACATGCAATGTGTTAGGATTCATGATTAAATGCCTCAATTATCGAGCCTTGAAAAGCTATAAATATTTTTATATTTTGGGGAAACTCTTTCCATGTTGTAAAGGACTGCCAATGATTCATATTATAGAAGGGAAAAATATATGTCTGTGATGTAATAAAAGATTGAATTTAGCGAACTAAGAAAAGGTTATAATATTACAAATTATAAATATACAGGGTCTTTCAAATTGAGTTTTCAAAAGTACGCGCCTGTGTAACACACTTCAAACATCGAACGCACCCATATTTTATGTCATTTTGACAGCTGAAGGTTTGCCATTTATAAAAAACGAGTCATATACATTATAACAACCTATTGAGAGTGAGAATTGCTGCCACAAGATCATTCCATGCGTCGGGATTTTGCCAACTGGATACTGGAACAAAACTAGGATTTTAAAAAAACAAATCATCTTTTCGGACGAAGCACATTTCGAGATCGGTGGCTACGTTAATAAACAAAACTGCCGTAATTGGTCTAAGACCAATTCCTATGATTCCGTAAAAGAATCTCCGTATGTAATTCCGTATGATCATCTATCTGTGCAACTTTGATTTTCGCAGTAGATTTTTGCATATATTTTTAGAACGGTTTATCGGACAGTACAAATGATTATAACCCATTTCCTAGGATTTCATATTCTGAAGATATTTTCAGTACAATAAAAACTTCTAGAACTGATCGTGTTCACAGTATATGTAAAAGTCGTAAATTATTATATGGCCACACCAAGAAGGGGTAGCGCCATTTATCCGATTTTTGAAATTGTTTTTACTATTCTTATAAAAACATTATGTACAAAAATATCAGCTCTCTACGTTGGCGCGTTCCCAGGCAGTGTCGAAATTTTTTATTGATTGATTGATTGATTTGATTTAAAAATATTTCTTTCTGTTTTAGCATTTGATGGTAACATGTTAAATAACCGAACACCTCTATACACTAAACTATTTTGGGCTAATCTATTCCTAAATAATGCCAATCGTAAGTCATTTGCATTTCTTAACAAGTATGGCTGCATGTCTCTAACATAATTAATTAGGCATGCTAAGTATTTAGGTATACATCCTCTTCTAATTTTTGTTAACAAACAATAAAACATTCATACCTACATGCTGTTTGACACTTAACCAACACAATGCACATAACATATCTGAAATTCTTGTGTACCTACTGCACTTCAATATAGCTCTTAGAGCTTTGTTTTGCAACCTTTGTAGCTTCGTGAACGCACTTTCATCACACATATACAACACAGTTGAATAATATTCAAAATGGGGCTTTATAATTACATTGTTACATTTATTGCTTGTAATGTATCTAATTCTACGCAGGAGTTACCAGATTTCTGTGATATGAATTGCAAGGCTAATATCCTACACTAACTTTCTATTCCACTCACATTCATATCTGATTAACTTAACTTACTAACGGGATAAAATCAATATCTTCTAATACGGCCCCCCATTTCCATTTCCAACATACCTTAATAGCCTTAATCGATGCACTATTAAGTTATTGGATTCAAACATCATAAAATCGCACATGATCCAGCGATACTAATACTGTATGAACCTTGTGTGCCTCTCTGTTTGGTACCTGGTAATGTACCTACAGCCATTTTCATATCGTTTCAAACGAAGCTGCTACTTCCGATAAATAAACGCGCATTTTAATGGCTCCAACAAATTCACTTCGTAGAATATGTTCATTTGCAATTGAAACACCATTTCTTACATCAGTATACACGGATCAATTTCTAATTTATGTTCCTCCTGTATTATATGTATACTCTTGCAGGATGGTTACTATCTGTTGTTTCCAGATAGGCAAAATCAATCAAATTCATCTGGAAATTTTTAATATGCAATTAAATTATGGCGCATACGAATACTAGAGGATTTTTCTGGTTGTAGAAACCAAGTACAAGTTGTTTGTTTTTATGTAGGCAAAATTAGACTCTGCTGTTTGCAGAATCAACCTTTCCTGCTTTATTTTCCATTAAATGTGGGATCAATTTCTCTAGCACGGACATATCTATATCACCACGACAATTTCGAGAAATCAACACCTGAAAATGTACCCGGTATCAACACCTGAAAATGTACCCGGAAGAATGTTATTCTCTTTTATCACCAGAAAAATATTTTATAGAAAGGATTGTCTTCTACGATGGAACCAGCAGGTTTATCATCTTATAATAATAATTTAAAACCTAATAAAAGTTGAGAAATAATAAATAAAGGTAAAACATAAAACATTTCTCTCATTATATTAACATTTTAAACTATTTTTATTTGAACAATAATTTAATAATTCAATTCAATTCAATAATCTGGTACGTACCAATATTTTTACACTGTTTGCAGTTGATCGGCTTTTGAATTGTGATGTCTTTCATCATGTACTCGACAGGATTATGAGCGTCGCGTTTAATTGCTGATCCAATCCAGAATAAAGCTAGGCGCAGACTGACGCGGTGGTGAATGCGGTAGCGGTGGCGGTGGTAAGGCGGTTAATCGCTGCATGTGTTCTCAAATGTGTCAGCATACATTGTTGCGATTTACTGAACAGCGATGAGCGGTGGTGCGGTGATTAAAAATCGGCACCGCCACCAACCGCTGCATGCACCATTTCACCGCGTGATCGCAAGTAGATAATAATAATTTATTCATGGTTATGTACAAAAGACTACATCTTTTTTAGTACAATACAAAGGGAAAATATAAAATTTAGTGAAAGAGAAAAAAAAAATTAAATTTAAGACCACTCACACTCGAGCAAAGAGTGTGCTTACACAAAAAACAAAAGCGCGGCAGTGACAAACAAGGAAAAATTTACAGGAGCAATTGAAGAAACGTCTACTCGATATCGCACATCACGCTGAACTTGATAAGATAAGTAGCAGGTGCAGAATGGAGTGTGAACAAGTGATTGAAATTGTGAGAAAATATCCAATTTTGTATGATTTGCGTCATGAAGACTATAAAAATTTAAAAAAAAAAGAATAAAATATGGGACGAAATTGGAAAGGAAACGGGAAAAACTGGTAAGTACATTACATTCAATTTATATTTAGTGTATAAAATGTATTTATCTTTTTTCTATATTAAAATATTTTACAAAGTTTTGGCGTATCTCAAAAGCCTCATTTCTTGATCTTTTTGCATCTTGTTTAAAATTTGAAAAAGCTTTCATTTGAGGTTCAGGAGGTTCTAAAACTGCAAAATAATTGTCTTCATAAGTTTTAGATCTTAAAAAATTATGCAATACACAAGCTACTTGAACTATTTTTATTGTTGTTGTTACATTGGTTTCTAACGGCCTGAAAAAAATTCTCCATTTTTGAGAAAGAATGCCAAATGCATTCTCCACCACACGTCTAGACGTACTGAGACAAGTATTAAATTTCTCTTTTTCTGGATTATATCTCGACACTCTGTAAGGAAATGGCCGCATAAGGTATGTTTTCAAAGGGAAACCTTCGTCACCAATCAATACATAAGGAGTAGTTGTTGTTTGATTCGGTAATAATTTTGCTGATGGAAGGGCAAACTGTTCATTTTCAAATTTTCTACCCATAACTGATTCATCCCAAATGCCAGAATCACTGTTTTTCCCGTACCCGCCTACATCTATACATATAAATTTGTAATCAGGTCCAACAATAGCCAGTGATACTGATGTAGAACACGTCATTCCAAGCAAAAAGAAGAAACTTATAAAAGAAGCTGAAAGTAGTTGTACATCAGGAGTCGATAAGGTCATATCGTTTTTAAAAGAAAGGAAATCAGAAACAGAAAGCATGGATGCAACAGAGCTGATTGGGATATGCGAAACAAATAAAAACGTTTTCAGCGAGAATGGAGCAAAATTTGTTGCAAATGGAAGAGGACGAAGAAAACTCGATAGCGAGCTTAGGAAATCGTAATTTTCAAAATTTTTCAAAAACTACTACCTCTGCTTCTGCTGCTTCTTGGTATGAAAATTTCAATGCTGATATGGATGAATTTAACAATTCAATTTAAAAGTGAAAATAAATAAAATGTAATACATATACGCGTTTGCTGAAATACATATGAATTCAAACATTAAAATATATAGTTTTTTTTACCGTAGAATAATTGCCAGACGTTGTACTGCAGGTATGGCACAACGAAAATTTGTATCATTTTTTCGAATATCCTGTTCTATATAACCCAGTATTTCATTAAAACTGGGCTCCGTCATTCTAAAGTATTGATAGAACCGCTTTTCGTCTTTCTTCAAATCTGCGAACAAGGTGTAAAATTCTCCTTTGATTTCTCGGCTCAAGTTGATGTCACAGCTCCATTTCCTTTTTTTAACTTCGTTTCTATAATGGAAAATAATTTAAAAATTTACATACATAAAGCTGAACTATAATATAATCACAAATACTTACTTTTCTTCATCTTCGCATAATGCAAACATAAATAACAAAAGTTCTTCTTCAGTATTTCCACTCATTTCAGTAGTACCTACTGATTCCTTTCAGAAATCTTATTAAAATGAAGCAAATTAAAAAATAAAAATCGCAATCGCCACCGCACCAGTGTGAGAGGTTACCACCGCTACCGCTTCGTTACTCCAACCGCCTTACCACCGCCACCGCCTCCGCCATCGCCACCGCGTCAGTCTGCGCCTAGCTTAAAGGTTTTTCCTTGAAAAAAAGAAATTGTAATTGAATACAGTTACAGATTAAAGTGTAATAACTTACATGTTTATTTATGCGATAAGACATCAACTTAAACTCTCTATACGGTTGTATAAATGATATCGCCAAATTTTATGGGTAAAAAGTTGACAATAAATGACTAAACGCTTCTTAAAATAGGACTGTGACATAAGAACAGAAACATCGGACTGAAATTGTATTAAACTCAACGGAACTTAGTCTTCCTCTGCATTCTATCGTTGATTTAACTGACTAAACTTGTATAGGCTGTCGTTAACAGTTCCTTCACAAATTGTCTCCATATTTGGTGGAGATTTGTACTAAAAGATTACTGAATTTGAGATGACATAACCATCATAGGCAACTTGTAGCGTATCCAAATCAACTTCGTCAGCTAATTGATAAATTAAACAATTTTATAGAAATGACTTTAATAAGTTTATACGAAATTATCTAATTATACCTGGACAATAGCACCTTAGAACACCATCTTGAACGACAGTTGTAAGTACTGAGAATGAATCAATTAAAACTGTGTAAGATGATGTTTCAATTTCATGGTCCAGTAATAACAACTTTAACACCGCCCCCAGGATAGGCCGATTCAAGACTACCAGTTATATTAAACATTTTCTGATGTAAAACTTCATTTCTAAGTAAATTATCTCCATCGTTACGTTGATTAGGCTGGTTATGCACAGCACAGCCAGAAAACAAAATGACATTTAACCCAACAAATGCTCGTTGAACCCTTAGAATATATAGCAACAGGAATGGTTGAATCGTGAAAAAATTCGTGTACATGCCGAAATTTGTCGAGAAGGACATTATACATAGGAGTAAGTGAGATGAAGGAAGGAACGTTTGTTAAAGCAGAGCGACAAGTTGTCAAATGTGCTTTTGTTTTTGTGAGCAGGTTTAGTCAATTTAAGATTCTTTTGTGAAATTTAACAAAAGTTCCGAATCGATTCTTTTCAAAACTATCTACCTTTGAAGTTTATTTAGTACATAGTTTTATAGTGCCACTAGAAGCTGTTAAAACCTTCATATTAATTAAAAAATATAAATGAAGTGTTCGGTCAGTTCTTGCAAATATAAATCGGATTATAAACTAGAGAAATTGTGTTTCAGGCAAGTGTACTATCTAAATTATCTTTTTTGTTAATAGAAGCAAAGATTTATATAAATTAAATATGTGAATTATTTTCAAATAAAGTCGCTCCGCTCAAAACCTTTGTTTACTTTTTGCAAATTGACAAGTTGCTTAGAATAAGGATGGCGTGTAAGTACATGTACAACATGGACTACCAACACAACCAGAAATTCATTACGCAAAATCTGGCTTATAACGATTCCTGTTTGCTATATATTCTAAGGTAGAGCCAAAAATGCATGAAAGCAAATGGCGCCACTTTCATATTCCTGTCTCTTTCCGTAAGACCATACTTTCCCACTGAACTGTAACGATTGGGAGCGAGAAATTGCTTGAAGTATTTCCAGAACTGGCAGCTTGGTAAACAAAGCTTTCTTACCAAAACAGCCTTGAAAAACAGTTCCTTCGGCTAATAATTAAAATTAAACAATACAAATAGTCCTAAATACTTTTGTGGTAAATTCGACAAAATCCCACCGACAGGCATATTAGTAAATTCACAATTAATTTAATATAGCGCCAGCTTGCGACAATTGGTAGCACTGATAGTGAGAGCATACTTTCCGAAATCAAAACGGGTGCCTCATGAAACAGCAGATCAGTCAATCCATATTTATATATATATATGTCAATGGGGTACACCAGTGAATTCGAGAACATTTCTTGGCATATGGGATCGCCATGCTAATTAAAGGCGGCAAATTTTCAATATTATATATAAGTGGAAGTATGATACAAGGCGCAATCTACTACGTATTCGCGTGGTTATATATATATATATAAATAACTAACATTTATATGTTTTCACTGAACAAACTCTTTAGGAATTGCTTTTGGGCAGAAACTGATGGAAAATAAATTTTTATATCCGTTGAAAGTCTGCAAAATATAAATATTCAAGTTGATTGGGCGATTTGCATTTTTCCTGTATCGTGATATGTTTATGCGTCAGGTTCCAAACAAGAAAAATACCCAACCCAGACAAAAACTTTTAGGAAGGAAAGAATTTCCTTGCCTTGGCATAGGACGTGCCAAACAATAATGCTGCTTCGCGTAGTTCCTTATGTGATTACCGAAATTAATTGTGTGCATGTTCAATTAAGTCACAGTTGTTAATATAAACAATTACTGTATCACAAATTCAGAATACGTAATGATTATTAAATTATTATATTATCACCTCAAATCACAAATAAACATCTGTACAGCCGTCAGATGAGAATTTTCAGAATTTCGCGATTTCAAAACGACAATTGCATATAGTATTGGTATGCTGCCCGTACTCTGGATCGAAACTTGGTAGTACGGACTTATTCCTACCCCCGAATACTTCTCACCAGTAAAAAGTAACAAGCAGGGTCTATAAGGCCGAACTTCACGCACAGATAAAGCGGCATGTTGGTTACGCTTAAGGTATTCCCAATAGAATTTTGCCATATTGCAGCTGATGCCTGTGATTCTGCGATACACCGATATTTCCATTTTTTTTCTTCAAAATATCGATACACCAATCAATCTATTGGCTCTTAAAATATCGATATCCTTAATATTGTTGTATACAACCACCAATTTTGTTATATATATACAATCAAAAAGTGGTACTCACTGTCACTTAGCATGTGTAATGGATGTATGTATCCCGTGGTGTTTTCATTTGATAATACATTTAGTACGTAAATACTTTTCTTCTTTTTCAGATTTTCGTTAACACAAACTTTCTGTGACAACCACTTTTCTTGTTATTTAGATTTTATACTTTTCTTCCTTTTCAGATTTTCTTTTACACAACATTTTTGTAACAGCCACTTTTCTTGTTATTTAGATTTTCTTTTCTTTGCCAAAAACTACCGTGACCGCGCCGCTGCAAGTACCGTAATTCGCTCCTAAAAACCGACTGGGTCGAGATTTTTCAATCTCAAATTTCTTCGTTCAGGATAGGAAAATGCTTAATTAGCATTCCTATCCTGAGAAAATTGTTTGCCGCTGGACATGTTTAAACATTCGACGGAAGATGGTTGAAATGAAATTTGATATTTTCATAAATATCAAACTATCGTCTTGCTAACGTGCATATATTGTTCCGATCACAATGTATGCAGCTCGCGACAATTTGCTGATAAGAGCTTTTTCGGTGAAGACTTGATCGTTTCAGTCTTCACCGACGAAAAATTTCATGCGCCCGATATGTATGTATATACAGGGTGTTTCCCCTTAGGAGGTCCATAGAGCGGGAGGTGATAGTACTCACCTAGACGAACCAAAAATTGTATGGCAGGGGGGGGGCAATATCAACCGTTTAGGAGTTACAGGGTGATTCATAAAAAAAGCTAGGTTTTCACAAAACACCCTGTATATTAAAAACTATAGGGCATATGGTCACAGTTAAGGGCTCACTGTATGCAGAACTTCATGGCCTTTCCAACGACAGCTCAAATAGTCCCATACCCCTCTCCCCTCAGAAGTTATGAAAGTCTAAACTAAAAATTTCGGATTTTCTTTCCTTTTTTTTACTTTCACCTCTATTATTTTTGCAAAATGGTCGTTAACATAACTTTTTTTTATAAAAACTGTAAGCTGCAGTCTCTCCTCTGTAATATGACCTATTACACCCAATGTGTTATCTGAAGCCCTTTAAGAGTTATTAGCTCTAAACCTATTCTCAAACCTATTTTCAAACCTATTATCAATGATAATTTGTTCCCTTAGCACGTCATTTAAAAAAATATCGTCTTTTTTCGGTGTGACCTGAATAGGTTATGAGTTAATAACTGTTTCACAGCTACAGTTAACACATAGGATGTAATAGGTCAACTTAAAGAGGAGAGTCTGCAGTTTACAGTTTTTATAAAAAAAAGTTATGTTAACGACCTTTTTGCAAAAATAATAGAGGTCAAAGTAAAAAAAAAGGAAATAAAATCCGAAATTTTTAGTTTAGACTTCATAACTTCTTAGGGGAGAGGGGTACGGGGCTGGTTGAGCTGTCGTTGGAAAGGCCATGAAGTTCTGCGTACAGTGAGCCCTTAAATGTGACCATACGCCCTGTAGTTTTTAATATACAGGGTGTTTTGTGAAAACCTAGCTTTTTTTATGAATCACCCTGTAACTCCTGAACGGTTGATATTGCCCTCCCCCCTGCCATACAATTTTTGGTTCGTCTAAGTGAGTACTATCACCTCCCGCTCTATGGACCTCCTAAGGGGAAACACCCTGTATATGTACATACATATCGTATTTACGACAAATCTTACTATCGAAACGATTTGGGATGAAACTTAATATTTTTATTTTTCCCAAGTCGTTTTGTGGGAAAATATTTTGATTTTATGCAAAGGAATTTGAAAAAATTGCTGATGGCAATTTCTTCGCCTTGTTAGGAGATAAGCTAACTATGTTTTTAGCATGATTAGCTTATATACATATATAGCTTATAGGTATGAATAATTAAATTAAATAAATTATAATTATTTTTGAATTACCTCTTTTAGGCAATTTAGGTATGTAACAGTATCGTCGATACGATATTTGCTATTATATGTATAAATATAGTGCTATGCAATGCATACTATGTTGTTGCATATCAAATTAAAGGTCTCGCAGAGTACCATCGAGTGGTGTACTCTTTTCCTCTCTGATTCAGAAAACTTTCTCGGGACGCTTTTGTCGCCAAAAACCCCACTTTCATGCACTTGTGTAACATACACCCCACTTACTACATTTCACATATATTTTATCCGTTCTTTCTTTCAGGGAAATTAGCGATCTCTTAGGAACATTTTTCTCATAGAAACTCATTTTCCACGACGCACCAATTTTGCACAATCAATAGTGCAGAAAATGGGCTCGCCGAGTAGTATCAGCACTTGGGTAACATACACTCCAGTTACCATATTTCGCATATATTTCTTCCGTTCTTTCTTTCAGGGACATTAGTGCTCTGCTGTGAACATTTTTCTCATAGGAAATCATTTTACACGATGCACCGATTTCGCATAATCACGAGCGAAAAAAAATCCACTTTTTCATCCAAGAAAGTCGCTCTCAAAATGCATCCGATCGACAAAGCTTTCCGCCGGTTAATAGCAAAAATTGTGTTAAAAAATATGTTCAAAGTATCATAATCCGACGCTTAAGGCATCTCTCATGTCTGTTCATGTCGGACCTAAAATTGTATGAAAAGTGGGCATTCGAACGGACATTTTTTGCGATATTTAAAGTATAAAAATATCGATACGAATTACCGGTATCGTAGGGGGATAAATATCGATATATCGAATATCGTATCAGTATCGACCAACCCTTGTGATTAATGTATTTACATGTTTATAGGAAAGACAGAGCGGGCAGAGAGTGTATTGTGCTCTCTGTACCGTACCTTCCTATACATTTCACAATATTACGTCACCTAATGGTGGATCATGGTTCGTAATGGGAATATCTTGGGTTACGCTCTTGTATACATATTTTATACACAATGCCTACCCCATTAGTTTACAGCTCGAAGTTTCTTCTCGGTGAATACGTAACTGAAATTTTGCATACAGGCTTCTTGTAGCCCCCGGTATATACAAACCATGAACAAAGTAGAAAAAAGAGGGCAGCGGGCCGATCAGCAGGGGACATTGACAGTCTTTTTCTTTTGCATACTGCACACACACACACACACACACATTATTCTGACAATTCTTGGGAATTTCTTTTATAATTTTACGAAAAATTGTAGCATTTGAAAAAAATCGCAGAAATAGCAAAAAATGTTTCTTTTCGAACCTTTCGCAATTTTAATGATTTTTTTTAAATTTTTATGATTTATTTCTCGATCTTTTTGAAATTTTTTTACAATCTTAACGAGTTTCTGCAATCCTTACGATTTTTGTTTTGCAATTTTCACGATGTTTTTTACTATCTTTACTATTTTTTTGCGAACCTTTTTGTAATTTTTACTACTTTCCGAACTTTTACAATTTCTATGATTTTTCTTACAATTTTTTTAATTTTCACGAATTTTTCGAAATTTTTTTAACTTTTCCAATTTTTTTTTTAATTTTCCCGACTTTTTTTTTGCAATCTTCCCGACATGTTTTTGCAATTTTCCCGACATTGGTTTATAATTTTTAAGACATGTTTTTGCAATTTTTCCATTTTTTATTTTTTTATTTTTTTTCTATAAGAGTGGAAGAATAATTTCTGAGTGAAGAAACTGTCAATGGGGGAGGTATCTAACAAAAAACATTGCGGTATGCCACTTGCATCGACCCAACCAAATCATCTTTTTTACCTATTATTATTGTGTCTTATTCAAAAACTAATAGACACATGACTAGATGACAAAATGTTGATACTATATTTTTCCGAACTTCATCAATATCGGTTTATAAATATTTTTATTTACTCATTAACTGTATGTACATACATATCTTTAATTCGTATATATCCGGCAACTCTTGCGTATGGATGCCATTCAAAATTTTATCGTTTTTATCTGTATATTTGGCACTGCCTGAGAACGCGCCGACAGAGCGCTAAGCTCACACACACACACACACACAGTGAACAACTTCATTACGGAGTCGCACGATCGTATCATCTGATAACTTTGATATTATGCATCTCTAACCACCCCAACTCTTTCAAACCCCATCCGCACACACCGAGGAACCTACACTGACGCCAGGCAGTGGCGGCGGGCTCCCCCCAGTCAACAAGTAAAGATAGCACCTCATCGATAGTCAAATCGCGAACTAATGGGCTCTCGAAAAGATGATCAGCTTTTCTAGTGATATAAGCCAAACACTTATCCTCCAAACTATAGAATAGATTGCATTTAGCGAACCGCCAATATTTCAGGAAGCTAATGACCCGTAATTGATTCGCTCATAACTAGCGAACAGATTTCAACTAATTGCTTAAGCTGAAAAATAACCGCATATTTGATAATTTAAAGATTTTATTATTTATTATTATTATTAACAGTAATACACATGTGATTAACAGGTTCATATTTGCTAAAGTTAGACCTTGTGGAGTTAACATGCAACAAAGGTCTTCTCAAATACTATCACGGAAAGAGATTTTGTTAAGTAAAAATGGAGAATCAGGTTTCCCATTTAAGAGTTGATGCACAAACATTACATCGGCAACCATACGACGTTTCTCAAGCGAGTGCATATTTAAAAGCTTCAAGCGATCCTCATAGGGTGAAAGAATTAATGAATTATTCCAGGGTAGGTGCCTGAGAGCAAATCGTAAGAGGTTCCGCTGAACAGACTCGATACGGTCGCTGTATATACAGTAAAATGGAGACCAGACCTGGCTAGCGTATTCAAGAAGGGGTCTTACAAAGCAAGTGTAATGTAATGGTGGGATTCGAGAATTCTCGAGACTAATGTTTTATAAAGCCCAGCATAGAACTACTCTTTGATACCACGAAGTTTATATGGGACACGAAATTCAATCTTTGGTCACATTTGACACCCAAGTCGCAGACAGAACTAACTCGGCGAATCGAGGAATTCGAGAATTCATAATCATAAGTTATTGGTTTCTGATACCTGTGGAAAGTCATAACCTCACATTTGTCAATATTGAGTACCAAATTATTGCTTTTGCACCAGTCGTGAAATTTGTGGAGGTCACCCTGCACATGTTCACAATCGTTAAAAGATTTAATCTGAGCGAAAAGTTTAATATCGTCAACATAAGGTGACTTCCTTGAGGTACGCCGGACGTAGCTTTCAAGACTCTAGAGATGGAATGGCGGAAATAGATTTGGTATGGTCTGTTATCTAAATATGACTCCGTCCATTTTAGGAATGTTAGGGGAAACCCATACTTTTCCATTTTAAACAATATCACGGAGTGAGATAACTTGCCGAAAGCTTTACCAAAGTCAGTATAAATACAATCTGTCTGGAAGCCTTTTGCAAACCCGCCATTAGTATCCGAGATGAATTCTATTAAGTTGATGGTTGCAGACCTGCCCGAAATAAACCCATGTTGATTTGAAGAAAGGAAAATGATAGCTGAGAGTAAATGATTGATTCAAATAATTTGGGCATGCAAGATAATTTCGCAAAGGCCTATAGTTAGAAATATCATTTTTACTACCTGTTTTGTGGATAGGTATGATGAAAGAATTTTTCCGCAGCTGCGGAAAATAAACACTATCGAGCGAATTTTAGAAAATAATTCTCAGCGGGGCTGCTAGGGAGACGCAACATGACTTCAGAAAGGCTGGAGGAATACCATCGGGACCCGTTGTGAAGTAATTTGAAAGCCCATTAATATGATCAAGTATATCTTCATGTGTAATTGTAGGGATAGTGAATGAAACGTTATGAGAGTCGTTCATATAACTAAAGTTGCTATTACGAGGTTGGAAATTTGAAGAGGATAATGCATTTTCAAAAATTAAGCAAACATATTGCAAATTTCATACGAACCGTCACTAGCAGAATCTGTGTACCTCATGGTATTGGGGTAGTTGTCGGTTTTTTTTTCATATTAATAAACCTAAAAAAGTTACGTGGGTCACTAAATAATTTCGTACTCATACTTTGAATATACTCATCAAAGAGTGAAGAGGAAAGTTCGTTGAACTCATTATAGTTCCCTCTGACTTATAATGTCCTTGTCCTCGCAAATATCCTTTCCACAGTTTATTCTTTCTATTGTTAATGCGTTGCAGCTCTTTATTGAACCATGGCGGTGATGTTTTAGGGATTCACTGGCGCTCACGGGGAACATGAGAAGCGAATAAATCGAAAAGAATTATGTAAAACTTATAAACATCTTCCTCAACACTATTTCAAGACAGCAATGTGTTGAAATCAATAGAGATAACTCTACTAGAAAGTTCCGAAAAGTCAGCTTTTCTAAAATTGAAAAGGTATTGTGTTTCGTCACAATTGGCGAGATTTTCGGTTTCATGGCAATTACGTAATTAGTAGAGGGGTCTGATAGTTGTGTATTATAACTGAGCTAGGTTAAACTAATAAGTTCCCCGCGTCAGTACAAAATAGCTGCCTACCCATGTCATTCTTAACATTACTGATTTGGCTGAGACCAAGAGATGATATAGTGTAAAGGGAAACTTGATTCCCTTGTTGTCAAGTTATTAAGTGGAAGATAGTCCCTAGATGACTAGGTGTCATCTTCGTTAAGTACCCATTGAATATTGGGTAAGTTAAAATCACCAATAAGTAGTAATTTGTCAATAGGTTCCATCTTACCATGGATAAAATTAGATGTTAAAGTAAGTAGGTCGTAAATATTTTGACCTTTGTCATCGACAGTATTTATGGAGTCTGGAGGAATATAGCAACAAATTATGTATAAGTCATATTTTAGGAGAGACAGCTTAAGCGCTATGAGCTCAATATCGGGGATGTTGGAGAAACAAGGAAGTTCAATTCTGCTGCAATTGAACTTATTTTTTCAGGCGAAAAGTACGCCACTGCCACGAGCTTTCGAAACAGTTTGTCTATATGTTCTTAAAGTTTGATGAGAATTGTCAAGGATTTTAGCATCGCGAATACCGTGATGCAGCCAAGTTGGAGTGAAAACAATTGTATCGAAGCAAGCTGCGACAGAGGATTTGAAGATATGTGCTGTTTTTGTCCGAATCCCCCCTACATTTTGATAGTACAGGGAAAGCGACTTCAGTTTTTTGGAACAACGTTGTTTATTTTAGCTTTGCTTCTAGGTAGGCGCTCAGACGGTTACAAATTACTTAGTAAAAGTGCCAGTAGGCCCCAGTAAGGGATCTAATAACTTGTTCTGCATATCTGCTGAAACAATTAGGAGAAGGGATGCAACCAGTTTAGAGCTTTTGCTGATTTTCGACAAGAAATACCATCAGTCGCAATATTTTTGGACTTCATATACTTCGATATGTCCTCGCACATCCTTTCTGGACAGAGACGGGTGACGAAAACATTCGAAGGTTAAGGTACCGTTCTCATAGAGGCACCAATACCATTTCCTAAAGAGGACTGAGATGAAGTACCATTCGCTACTGTGGAAGGCTCCCTGTTTTCAGTCGCAATTGCACGTTTCCGGGATCGGTTATTACGGATGCTTTGTTACGGATTGGCTTGGAACACTCCATAGGAATAGGGGTATTCCTACTCAAACCCAAGTCAAGTGGTACGGAAGAAGCGGATGCGGCAACGTCAGAAAACAGAGCAGATATGTTAGTTTGCGGGCACTTATTGTTTTTGTACAAAGTGTCGAGAGATTTGGCCAACGGAAGCGGCACGTGCGGACAACATTCTTACCTACAGATAACTCCGACTGACCACCTGCAGAAGTCGTTGTAGGAAGGGGACTTTTGGCTAAGATTAGTGTCTATTAGCCGTAGCCCTTGTGGGAAGATGAGATTGTGTTCTGATTTCGTCTGCAATATCACCCATTATCACCCTTGTAGTAGCGAGATCGTCGGAAATAGTGGTAAGTTTCAAATGTAGTAGGAAGGAAGCGGATTCCTGACCAAACAGTTTTCAATAGAGCTAGGAATACCATATATATATGTCTTAATGTCGCTCAACTGATGGTTTAAACACAACGACAACTGTTTGTAGTGTCTCGAATGTGTGGAGACGGTCCATGAAGTTCCTGCTGAATGATTCCGCAAACTTACGCAGATCTGAGACTGAAGACTTTGATTTGCCATCCTTTAAACGGTCGCGTAAACAATCCAAATTGGATTCAAATGCATCAAACCTATGATGTAGAGAGGCAGAATTGTTGGAATTGCAAGACAGCTCATCAAGAGCCTGAGAAATAGATGAAAAGTCGGAGGATTGTTCTGTTTACATCACTTTTAGAGAATTTAGATTATTGGTCAGGTTGTCAGTGTTGTTTAGTAATTCCTGCAATTGACCATTATTACATTTTACTGCCATTAAAATATGCGATAACGAAATTTCCCAACATTCAGAGCAAAAGTAGGAGAATATATTTGAAAACTCAAGCAGTGACTTAGCAGAGAGGGGGCTAAAATTGGAGAAATCCACACAAGCATAATGAAAAGATCTGCCACAAATTGCTTGGCACTTGATTAGAACAAGATTACTATCAGTTATTTGAAATTTATTATACTAGCAAATAAATAAAAAATCGAGAAAGGTTCCGGTACAAGATATGTGTAAAGCAAAGCTTAATAATGTAAAAATAATTGCGCGTGGCGCGTGGCTGAAGTGCGATGATGATTGTCCAGAAATTTTAGAACAACAATACTGATTGATTCTTCGTGACGAGGGGGGTTGCGACAAGACTAAGCTGATAGCATTAAAACATAAAATAGATGGCGTGGACATATTCCTGAAACTGTTGTTGTCTGGGATTAGTTTAGAATCTTTCGCAGATAGGTGGCATGAAGAGTCAGATTTTGTAAATATGTACCTAATCAAGGTAACGTTAGCCCTTCAAAGACAATTCAAGATAAAAGAAAACAGCGAAAAAATTATTAAAAGAAAAACATTTGCAGATTTACAGCATGCACCCATATGCAGAAACTACACAGAGAAAAAAAAATAATAAGGAGAAATTACCCCAGAAAGTCTTTAACCACTCCCGTCGAACAAATCGAGGAGACAAAAACGGCGTAATCCGAAGATAAACAACACCAATGAAAATTAGTCGGAACGGACAAAAACACGGAGAAACCGTTCAAAATAAGATAAACGAACAAAATAAACACAAAAGAAATACACAGAGCGACGAATAAATAAAGAAATTAAAAGCGGGCACGAACGAAAGCTCGACTTGACAGCACAACAATAATATTCTTCATATTAATATTCATATTGAAAGCCTCAATACAGATTTTTCGATGCTTCTGCTGTCTCCATTATAAATAAAAAATCTGTTGAAGGAAAATAGTAAAAATTTAGGTACCTGGAGTGTAATTTTTATTTTGTTTCTTCTCTTACCTTTGTTAATAATTTTTCAAGCAGTTAGCGCATTTCTTGAAGAGTCTTGCCATCAGGCTCACTTTTAGTCAAATTTAGTTTTGTAAAAACAAAAAACACTTCTTCAACAGATTGTGTGAAATACCCGAACGAACAACGATGGAAACAGATACATAGACACTAAATTTGACTCAAAACGGTGCACTTTTAAGTTTGAGAAGATTTGATTTAAGGAGGGAGGTAAACAGGTATAGAAGAATACTGTCTAGATATGATCTCTTAAGGTGAAAACCCAATGAACGCGGTAGGCGTCGCCTCGCTTTGACAGTTTCTCTTATACCCTAGATGAAATCTATAGGGGTATACTAAGTTTGTCATTCCGTTTGTAACACCTTGAAATAATGATGGCAGAGCAAAATGGATTGTACACCCACTCATAATATTAAAAGTTATTTTAATTTTTGCATGTCCGTCCGTCCGTCCGTCCGTCTGTGCGCACGATAACTCGAGAACGCGTATACTTAGAGAGCTGAAATTTTGTATACGGACCTTAAAAAAAAAAGTAAAATTAAGTTCGAAAATGAGACAAATCGGGCAACTCCTTCGTGGGCTTGCCATATAAAAATTTCGTGTTCCGCTATATATTTGGACACTACCTGAGAACGCGTCGATATAGAGTGCTGAAATTTCGTACATAATGTTTTTACTACATTACCAAATAAAATGTAAAAAATGAACTAAATCGGGCAACTTCTTCTTGGTGTGGCCATATAAAAATTTAAGTTTTTTACGTATACTTTGAAACCGATCGGTCCAAGACATTTTTGTTGTATCAAAAACTTCTTCAGAATACGAAGTCCTATAAAATTGGTTATAATCATTTTTTCTGTGCGACAAACAAACCCTTCTAGAAATATATGCCAAAAACAACTTCAAAAATCAAACTTGAATAGATCGGTGACCATACGAAATTTAATACGGGCATTCATCTAGGGTATCATAAGAATTGGTCTGAGAACAATTCTAGCTTTTTCACTTGTTTCTTAGAATTTTCTTCTCCGAAATTGCTCTTAATTACATTGCTGCACAATTTATGAGTAAACTTGTAATGGCTATCGTTAACAGTTCCTTCACAAATTGTCTCCATATTTGGTGGAGATTTGTACTCAAAGATTACTGAATTTGAGATGACATAACCATCATAGGCAACTTGTAGCGTATCCAAATCAACTTCGTCAGCTAATTGATAAATTAAACAATTTTATAGAAATGACTTTAATAAGTTTATACGAAATTTCTAATTATACCTGGCCAATAGCACCTTAGAACACCATCTTGAACGACAGTTGTAAGTACTGGGAATGAATCAAATAAAACTGTGTAAGATGATGTTTCAATTTCATGGTCCAGTAATAACAACTTTAACACCGCCCCCAGGATAGGCCAATTCAAGGCTACCAGTTATATTAAACATTTGCTGATGTAAAACTTCATTTCTAAGGATATTATCTCCATCGTTACGTTGATTAGGCTGGTTATGCACAGCACAGCCAGAAAACAAAATGACATTTAACCCAACAAATGCTCGTTGAACCCTTAGAATATATAGCAACAGGAATGGTTGAATTGTGAAAAAATGCGTGTACATACCGAAATTTGTCAAGAGAAGGACATTATACATAGGAGTAAGTGAGATGAAGGAAGGAACGTTTGTTAAAGCAGAGCGACAAGTTGTCAAATGTGCTTTTGTTTTTGTGAGCAGGTTTAGTCAATTTAAGATTCTTTTGTGAAATTTAACAAAAGTTCCGAATCGATTCTTTTCAAAACTATCTACATTTGAAGTTTATTTAGTACATTGTTTTATAGTGCCACTAGAAGCTGTTAAAACCTTCATATTAATTAAAAAATATAAATGAAGTGTTCGGTCAGTTCTTGCAAATATAAATCGGATTATAAACTAGAGAAATCGTGTTTCAGGCAAGTGTACTATCTAAATTATCTCTTTTGTTAATAAGCAAAGATTTATATAAATTAAATATGTGAATTATTTTCAAATAAAGTCGCTCCGCTCAAAACCTTTGTTTACTTTTTGCAAATTGACAAGTTGCTTAGAATAAGGATGGCGTGTAAGTACATGTTCAGCATGGACTACCAACACAACCAGAAATTCATTACGCAAAATCTGGCTTATAACGATTCCTGTTTGCTATATATTCTAAGGTAGAACCAAAAATGCATGAAAGCAAATGGCGCCACTTTCATATTCCTGTCTCTTTCCGTAAGACCATACTTTCCCACTGAACTGTAACGATTGGGAGCGAGAAATTGCTTGAAGTATTTCCAGAACTGGCAGCTTGGTAAACAAAGCTTTCTTACCAAAACAGCCTTGAAAAACAGTTCCTTCGGCTAATAATTAAAATTAAACAATACAAATAGTCCTAAATACTTTTGTGGTAAATTCGACAAAATCCCACCGACAGGCATATATGTAAATTCGCAATTAATTTAAATATAGCGCCAGCTGACGACAGTTGGTAGCACTGATAGTGAGAGCATACTTTCTGAAATCAAAACGAGTGCCTCATGAAACAGGAGATCAGTCAGTCCATATTTATATATATATGTCAGTGGGGTACACCAGTGAAGTCGAGAACATTTCTTGGCATATGGAATCGCCATGCTAATTAAAGGCGGCAAATTTTTAATATTATATTTAAGTGGAAATATGATACAAGGCGCAATCTACTACGTATTCGCGTAGTTATAAATATATATATAACTAACATTTATATGTTTTCATTGAACAAACTCTTTAGGAATTGCTTTTGGGCAGAAACTGTTGGAAAAATAAATTTTTATATCCGCTGAAAGTCTGTAAAATATAAACATTCAAGTTGATTGGGCGATTTGCATTTTTCCTGTATCGTAATAAGTTTATGCATCAGGTTTCAAACAAGAAAAATACCCAACCCAGACAAAAACTTTTAGGAAGGAAGGAATTTCCTTGCCTTGGCATAGACGTTCCAAACAATAATGCTGCTTCGCGTAGTTCCTTATGTGATTACCGAAATTAATTGTGTGCATGTTCAATTAAGTTACAGTAGTTTATATAAACAATTACTATATCACAAATTCAGAATACGTAATGATTATTAAATTATTATATACCACCTCAAATCGCAAATAAACATCTGTACAGCCGTCAGATGAGAATTTTCAGAAATTTCGCGATTTCAAAATGACAATTCCTGTAGTATTGGTATGCTGCCCGTACTCTGGATCGAAACTTGGTAGTACGGACTTATTCCTACCCCCGCATACTTCTCACCAGCAAAAAGTACCAATCAGGGTCTATAAGGACGTGGAGTCCAGACTGCCAGCATGAGCTGACAGATCACCCGATGGACAGCGTTGACTGCAGAGCGGCACGCTAGTTCGCCTCAACTATTGGCGAAGAGTGTGGGGGGTTCCACAAAAAGACCACCCGCTGCCGTCTGCCATATACAAAAAATTCTTCGTGCCTACAACGGACAAAAGCCGGCACACATTCGGTCCTGAAGGGACCCTTACGTCACTTACCTGTATTTTGGGTGGAAGGCGTAGGTGTTATACCTTCCTTTGCAAGCCCCATCCTCCCAATTGACATTGGGTGGCACAGTTTTCCAAAGTCCTTAATTGACCTGTAAAAGAGAGAGAGACTAGGCGAGCCTAGACAACCTTCATCCTATGTGAGGGCTCCAGGATAGTAAGGGAAGAATTAAAAAGCTCAATACATGTCCATTACGTTATAAAATTCATTTACAAAAAAAAATTCTTTACAAATTCGTTATACATTGCGCATCGTACAAGACTGTATAGCTGCAACTACTGAACTAACGTTTTAAGAGGTGAACTACAAGGTAAGTCTCTACTACAACACAAAAACCGTCGCGAGATAACTCTGCCCCAATGATCGCTGCCAAACAATCAATGACGCCAAGCCGTTTCCCTTTTTAGAATTTCATATTCGGATTTCATTATATTTCATTATTAATTTTTCTTGTTGTTTCTTTATACATATATATATTTTTGCTTTTATTTTATGTCACAGGGTACTATTATAACTATTGGGTCTACTTTTGCGTCACCGGATGAAGAACCAGCTAACGCTCTTAATAAACTTTCTTTCTTTGGACTAAGTCAAAAGAATTCACCTTGTTTGTTTGTTTTTTCTTTTTATAATTTTTTTGAAAATATATATAATATGTGAGAAAAATGTCTGCAATACTCTGCAGGATTTACTATGTATGTACTACTAATAAAGATGCAATATGTAAAACAGCAAAGATAAAATCACTTACATTTGGTATATGGTCCATCGTAGAGGCGCCTCCTTGAATGTTCCATTGTATCTGTGTTTAGAAATGCCAATTGTTATGCAAGAATTAACAAGATAACCCGCTGTCCAACTAGTGATAAGCAAAATTTAGGTACGCAAGAATTAACAAGATAACCCGCTGTCCAACTAGTGATAAGCAAAATTTAGATACGCAAGAATTAACAAGATAACCAGCTGTCCAACTAGTGATAAGCAAAATTTAGATACGCAAGAATTAACAAGTTAACCCGCTGTCCAACTAGTGATAAGCAAAATTTAGATACGCAAGAATTAACAAGATAACCCGCTGTCCAACTAGTGATAAGCAAAATTTAGATACTGGGCTGCTTGGGCCAGCAATCTTATATACGTTGAGTCAGTGGACTCGAGAAAGTTTCCGTGTGTGCAACGTTACTCCGCGAATCTATCTATGTAAATTTCTGGTGAGAACTATATTGCTAGTAATGTGTAAAAAAATGAGCATTTACAAGGTTGTACACAATCAGATTGAACTTATCATACATTTTAATTCAAGTCTAACCTAATGAATCTAATCTAACGATGCGGTTATTTTCATTAATCCATTGAACTATTTAAGCCTTTTCCAATAGGCATATTATATATACAGATAAGCTACTATCTGACTCGAGTGATGTGTCCGGAGACATAAACAAATGTTTTGAGCATTGAAGAGCAACATGACAACTCTAAAGCATTCACTTTTCCTTAACAAAGCTACTTTAAGTTATGACTGGATACTTATTCTAATAAATCTAGTTAGTCGAAGCACTCACTTTCTTCGATCGTTTACGTTAAGCTAGTTTTTATGCTCCTTTTGTTTATATGTACATATAGATATAAGCGCCAACATAGCCACATGACGTGCTCGGAAGCACCTAAACAAATATTTTTAAATATTCTGAACGACGGGGAGCAACATAACACAAAAATATTCCCCTGTTACTATTGATTCTACAGAAAATCTATACTAGATATTAATTCAACATTAATTTAAACCTATTCGCAATTTTAGTCCGGCAGATTGTTCTTGATTAAAATTTTTCAAACCATTTGCTCTAGTGCTACATTGTTGTCGTGTCAAACCCTCTTGGGAAGTTTGCTCCATATGCTCAGCGGTAGTCATTCCAATACAAGATCTTAGTATCTTTCTTGAAAACTTCCTGACAACTTGCTATTATATAAGACTGGTCGATATCCTTACATCTCCAAGTGCTCGGATGCTCGCCTTATTTTCAGCTCGTCAGAACCTTGATTTCCAGCGCCGGGCTTTTTAATATTCTTATCTCCTTATTCGGGGGTTTAAATTACCTAATAATTTGAACTCTTGTGTCCCCAATAACTACTGATTACACGAATACTTCCTGATATAATTTCTATCCACCACGTTACTTCTTGGGACCACAGCAAAAAAAATTTTCTTCCTCCTCAAAATCACACGTACAGAAAAAGTGACAACCTTGTCCAAAAACTTCTTCTTCCTTGTCATTACCAGCATGTCATATCGAGCTTGGGGAAACGCATCTCTCTCGGTCGGGGTGCGTTTTAATTTTCTTCTAGACGCGGCCGCTTACACGCTTGCTTCAGTACTTTGTGTAGCATATTGCTATATGCAATATGCTACGACCATAACAGGGCAGAGTGGTCTACGCCACGCGTGGTTCAGACAACGCTGAAAAATGGTCGACTGAGCTAGCCGGTCTTAAACATAGGCCTCATCGCTGCGGGCGCTCAATGTGTGTCTCGACCCACGACCCAATGCGTATTCCTCATCACTCGTGCTATATTCACGTTGCTCTACTTGACCGAGGACGCATCGAGGACACATCGCTGAAGTCTCGTCAGTCTTTGATCAGACCTCGACATCCCTCTCTGTGTGGGAAGCCAAAGCCACATCGACAAGCTGGTAACCTAAAAAATCCAGCCGGTCGATGTCTCTATGCCTTTCCTCACCGAGAT
This sequence comes from Dioctria linearis, assembly GCA_963930735.1. Classification (NCBI taxonomy): domain Eukaryota; kingdom Metazoa; phylum Arthropoda; class Insecta; order Diptera; family Asilidae; genus Dioctria; species Dioctria linearis. The sequence goes on from OZ005740.1 coordinate 210,462,208, forward strand.
CCTGAGGAAGCCTTGCGATCAGCAACCCAAAGAACTGATCGCCAAGCTTTCCCGGCGCAATATCTCACCCTGATCTCCGACTGGCGATTGTTCAGGTTTGTGTCTCCAAGGCGTCGTCGCAGTAGTGACATGCTGACAGCCTTATACAGGAATGGATTCCAACAGGTATATCACCCACCATTGACGGGGCAATAGGAGGGCTTCGCGATATCCTATAGTTTACCAGTGAAGCTGGCTGGATGCCTTCTTAGGGCTACCAGGATCTGACGTGACAATAGAGAGTCGACGTTTCTAGACTGATGATCACTGCCTGATGTCTTTGGCGTGATAGACTCCTAACAGTTTCCCCTGCAGATCTTCAAGCTCGTATAGGGAGTTTCCTTTCTTGGCTCGAACCCGACATTTGAAAAATGTTCGTCCCAGTTTAGCACTAGTCTGCTGTTCGAAGTTGCTTTGGGCAAAATTCCGTCTAAATACCTCTTAACCCACTTTGAAATCAACAGGTTTCGCCCTGAGATTATATGCTCGTGAACCCTGTTCGAACGCATGGTGTAAATTTTCCTGCACTCTCGCACGGATCAATCTCAGTTTGTCCTAAGCATTTACTCTTAACGGCTCATTAAGAGTTCCAAGGCTCCTCAAGATGGAATAGGAGCTGCCATGTTCAATCATTTGTTGACCGAAAAGTGTTCGATAAGGAGAGAAACCAGTAGCTTGATGGAAAGAGCTCCTGAGGGAACTAGCTATTTGGCTCAGTTTCTCATCCCATTTCGTATGTTCCTTCCGAATATACACTCTAATCCCTGACAATAGAGACCTGTTCACTCGCTCTGAGGCGTTTGCTTGCGGCGAGTAAACTGCCGTTCGCAAGTGCTTCACCCCATACTTATCCAGCAATCTGGTAAACTGAGTCGAGCAAAACTGGACTCCATTGTCAGAGACGATCAATATACAGCTTCTGCCATGGTCGTTCTGTCACAGACTTGACTTTCATAGGTGGTCTAAAAATGGTATTGGGAGCCTTCGTTTCCTTCCACACGTCACAGGCGCCTACGTAGTTCCTGACATCAACTGTCATTCGTGGCCAGTACAAGTGTCTTCGCAGACGTTCCAGTGTTTTCCCTATACCTCCGTGTGAAGCCAGTGGCGGATCATGAGCCCTTGAAATGACATCGGTGACAAGCCCTCGTGGAATCCAAAGCTTCCAAGCTTCTTTTTCCTGAATCGGATCGCCTGCTCTCGGAACAGTCCGAATGTAAACGAAGCCATCCTTGACGCAAAGATCTAGTAGTTTACCAGAAGTCGTTTTAACCTTATGCCTCAGTTCCTCATATTCCAACGAGTTTAAATATGGCGAACTAAGGTCAACTTCCGGGCCAGGATCTTCGTTTGTGGACAGGCTGTCACAATGGATGCGTGACTGCGCATCAGGGACGACGTTCAGGCTTCCTTTTCTGTGCTCAATAGTGAAGTCGAAGCCCTGAAGCTTCAAACTCCACCGGGCATGTCTACCGCTGAGGTCCTTTTGAGACATCAGCCATTTCAAGCTCGCATGATCAGTCACTATCTTAAAAGGCATGAGTTCTATGAAGGGCCGGAATTTTTGTACGCTCAAGATTGCAGCTAAGCATTCTTGCTCTGTGACGGTGTAATTTCTTTGTGCTGAGTTCAATTTTTTCGAGACGTAGGCTATTAGCTTCTCGTGGGCATCGTCATCTAGTTGAATCAGCACTCCTCCAATACATTGTTGGCTGGCGTCGCACTGTATAACGAATGGTTTGGTGAAGTCTGGATTCACCAACAACGGAGCAGAAGTAAGTTTTTGTTTGAGAACATCAAGAAACGACTGGGCTTCAGGTGTCCATTTGAACTGACTAGGGTTTTTCAAGGTGTCTGTAATGGAGGCAGTCAAGTCAACATAGTTCGGGATGAACCGTCTATACCATCCTGCAATACCTAGTAGGCGTCGGGCCTGCCGAACAGTTTTAGGTGACGGATAGTCAACTATAGCTGAAATTTTGTCAGGGTGAGTTCTCATAACTCCCTTTCCGACAATAAAACCCAAGTATTTTGTCTCTTTGATACAAAACTTGCTCTTCTCGACGTTCATAGTGAGGCCAGCTTTCCTCAAACAATCCGCTACACGGGATAGTAACGTGAGATGCGAGCCAAAGTCTGATGACAGAATTAATAAATCGATAGACGAAAACGTTCTCACGAAGATCGAAAGGAATGACTTTATCCATGAGGCGGCACATCGTTTGTGGAGTGTTGCATAGGCCGAATGGCATTACCGTGTACTGATAGAGAGGATGACCAGACATTGTAAAAGCGGTCTTCTCTCTGGAATCAGTGTCTAGTGGGATCTGCCAGAATGCGTCTTTCAGGTCCAGGCTCGTTTTGAAGTTTGCCGGAGGAAGTCGACTGAGAAGTGCGTCTATCTGCGGTAGCGGATAGGCATCCTTCTTCGTAACAGAGTTGACCTTCCTGGCGTCAAAACAAAGCCTAACTTTTCCAGGACTCCAAGGACTCTGGCTCTCCTCTATCACCCCCAGCGATAGCATTCGCTCTAATTCGGTATTCATCAAACTTTGTACTGCCGGTGAAATCGGATAAAACCTCTGTTTTATCGGGGTCGCGTCATTCGTTTCAATCTTGTGAGTGACCAACGCTGTTTTTCCCAGGCCTAAAGAGGGGAAAATCTGTTTAGAGGCTTCTAAGCGTTGTTGCTCAAGACTAGAAAGAATATGGCAGTCGGTGTCAGAGGTAGCTATTACACTTGGATTCACTTCTGCGACTATACCCAGGATATCTGGAGCCAACCCAAATAGACGCCAGAAGTCTATTCCCAGATATATTGCATGTGTGAGCCCAGGAACCACGTAAAAACGCACGTTTTGGGTCTTATCACGGAAAGTGACATCCAAGTCCACATGACCATGCACAGTCGTTGTTTACGCTACTTAAACTATTTATAATATAATTTGAACTTTGAAATCTGTAAAGTAACTTAAATCTAATTGTAAAAAATCACGAATTGTTGAATTATAAATTGATTGAAATGTAAAAATTTGTAACCCACTTTAATCTGCACAACTGATAACATATGTACATACATACACAGCTAAAATTCCTTGTCATAAGGTCAGTTAGTTTTTCTTTGTTTTGCTTATCAGAGCTGTAGCCCAGTCACAGCTGCAAGAATTTTATTCATTCAGTTTGAGTAATCAGCCGTGTTCACTAGTTTGAGTCTAGTCAATAAACTTGTTAGTTAGTGAAAGTTTTCTTTTTATTTCTGCACCCACATCTTGACCTAAAGCATAGAACATCCTACGAGCTGGAAATCTACGTATCCTACGAGCTGGATAAAACACACAATAATTTCCTTCGAGCTGGAAATACAAATTCTTTGCGGCACAATCAACACCTGCTCTACTCACCCGTCAATCATTACATGGTCCTTCACAGCCGGATATTTCTATCAACATTACATAATCAACCAGATAAGTACAATTTCTTAAATTTTGCTAACATACATGCCTATATAAATAAAATCAAAAAAGATATTCTATAATTGCCTCAATCAAATTTTTGGACAATACTACATACAAGTTTTCATTGTGCAGTGCAGTGCTATTCGGTAAACGGGAATGAAAATTTTATTGTATATATATATATATTTTTTTTTTTTCTGGCAAATATTTCATGCATAAAAGTTTTAGAAGTGAAAGCAACATTCACGGCTGCAAAAATAAAACAGTTAGAATCATTATTGAACTTTAAAGGGCAAACAAAGACGAACGCTTTCTGTTCTTTTCGAATATCATACAAATATTTCAACAACTGATGAACTTGAATAAGAATCTCAGACAAACCTTTTGTGAAAAGATAGTTTGATAATTAAAATTAATTTGTGGTGCACTCTTCTAAGATACATATGTACATTTTTGCATACAGTGTTGTATATTAAACTCTGAACGATAACGATATATAGTGACTCTCTCACATAAATATTTGTTTTAATATATTGGTTGAAGCACACGCATTTGCAATTGAATTATTTCGGTTTTTCTTTCACGGACATTATATCTAAGGCAATTTAATAGGCGATTAGCGAAATGTCTTAGGCCCACAAGCTCAATCTAGAGATCCATGGCTGATTTTCATAGCCTTAGGAAAACTAGACTCTGAAACGAAGCAGCTTTGGTTTAAAGAGAGTTCAGAAAAGGATTACCCGACTTTCGATGACTTGCTTGCCTTTCTCAACAGACGCTGTGATGCTCTGGAGACATGCAATAGTGCTGTTAAAAGGACAACTTCAGCAAAGGCCATGCACGCTACTTCAGTAGTACAATCTGTCTGCCTCATGTGCAAGGCAAATCACACCTTATATCAATGCCCACAGTTCAAGACGAAATCAATAAACTAGCGTAAATCATTTGTCACATCTAACCTGTTATGCTTCAACTGCTTGCAAGCAGGACACTCTGTACATACTTGTCGATCAAAACATCGGTGTTTCTATTGTAAAAAGGGACACCATTCACTTTTACATGAGACGACAAGGCCTCAATCGGAAGTAATGCATTCTCGCGAGCTTCATCACAGCTCAGCAGGTGCTGATATCAATCAACATAAGACTTCAAGGTACCCTATAGCATCAGCTTCGAGCAACCAATCCAACACTCCAATCAACTCAAATTCTTCAACATCCAACAATCAACCACTCTCTTCATTCAACACTTATACAAACGAGCAAGTGATTACTACTAACACCGTTTCACTTCTTCCCACGGGCAATTTCATTTATGTCGAGTGCTCCTTGATTCTGGATCTCAGATCTCGTTCATATCAGAATCATGTGTCCAAAGACTTGCTCTCAAAAGACAACATGCTCGCCTTGCAATTAACGGGCTCAGCGCAACTAATGCAGGATTCACAAGGGGAAAGGTCCTCATCAATGTATCATCACGATTCAATAATTCTGAGGCCATAACTGTTGAAGCATTTATCATGACCCATTTAAGCTCATCAATTCCTTCGACTGCATTTAGTATCAACAATTGGAGCTACATCAACCAATGCCAGCTAGCCGATCCTAAATTCAATCAGTCGGGCTCTATTGATATTATTATTGGAGCAGAAAAATTCTTTGATGTTAGCAAGGAGTCACAAATCAGAGGACCTAGATCTTATCCTATTGCACAGAAAACAATATTTGGTTGGGTTCTGTGCGGATCTCATTCAGCTCCCAATGACTCAGCAGCAACCTTCCATTCAAGTGCAATGACGGACCTTGACATTATTTTAAAACGTTTTTGGGAAATAGAAGAAGTGAGTTCAGTGGAAACCTCATTAACGCAAGAAGAGCTTCTCTGTGAAGAGCACTTTAAATCCTCGTTTTCTCGCAGCGAGGGCGGACGATATATTGTGTCCCTACCTTTCAAGAGTTCATTACCTCAACTAGGTTCTTCGGAGTCTAATGCAGTTAAGCGTCTCTACTCTATTGAAAATCGATTTCGAAGGGATCCTATTTATAAAGAGCAATACACCAAGTTCATGCGAGAGTACCTTAAACTTGGGCACATGGAATTAGTTCCCGAAAGTGAGCAAAGGGCGGATACTTGCAAGCATTTCTACTTACCCCATCATGCGGTATTCAAGGCCTCACCTTCTACCAAAATTCGAGTAGTGTTCGACGGATCTCATAAAAGTACCAACGGGTTGTCCTTAAATGATAATTTAATGATTGGACCAACGGTTCAGAGGGATCTAGTCTCTATACTACTTAGTTTTCGAAAGCATCGAGTTGCCTTTTCGGCGGATATAGAAAAGATGTACCGCCAGGTACAAGTAACTCAGAACCTGAGAGACTTTCAAAGAATAATTTGGAGAGAAGATGCATCAGATCCAATGAAACATTTTCGCCTAACAACCGTAACTTATGGCACTTCTTCTGCTCCCTTCTTAGCCACCAGGGTATTAAAACAAGTGGCTCTTGACAACCTAGAGTTGTTTCCTGAAGCTGCTGCTGTAATTCAGAAGGATTTCTATGTCGACGACGTATTATCTGGAACTGACTCTATTCAAAAGGCAATAAAATTGCAGAATGAATTAAAGAAAATTCTTGAAATTAGTGGATTTAATTTGACTAAATGGCGGTCGAATTATGATTCTTTGACTTCTGTTGACTGCGCATCTCAACTCGAACAACCTTTGACAATTAATGTTAACGATGAAGTTAGTAAGGTCCTAGGAATACAATGGAACCCACAACAAGATGTTTTTTCATTCAATGTGTCGTTACAATTCAACGAACAGCCGACCAAACGGCGTCTTCTATCAGAGTCTTCTCGAATTTTCGATCCTCTTGGCTGGTTATCACCGGTTGTTATATCCATTAAGATACTATTCCAACAATATCAAAGGTCGATTGGGATGATGCGTTACCTACAAATATCCTCGAAAAATGGGAAAGGATCAAAAACAACCTCACACATCTATCTCACATTGAGATTCCACGATTGATATGTCACTCTTCTACGAATATTCATCTTCACGGATTTTCAGACGCTTCGGAACTCGCGTATGGTGCTGTTATTTACTGCAGAACAGTTAAAGACGACGGGACTATTTCTATTAATCTAGTTGCGGCAAAATCAATGGTGGCACCCTTAAAGCAAATATCATTGCCCCGATTAGAATTGTGTGCAGCGCTTTTACTTACCAGATTAATCTGTAAGGTATTATCGGCGTTAGAATTTCAAAATGTGAAAACGTACGCCTGGACAGATTCATGCATCGTTCTATCCTGGCTGGCTGATACACCACGTCGTTGGAAAACATACATCGCGAACCGAACCACAGAAATCCTCAGTACAATTCCTCGAAGCTCTTGGAGTTATGTTCCATCTGCAGACAACCCAGCGGACATTGTTTCCAGAGGCATTTCTCCCATCAAACTAACCAGTTGCAACTTATGGTGGCAAGGACCATCATGGCTATGTCAAGACATGACGGCATGGCCCAGCGATCCAAAACTGAGCGACTCCGTACAAGTTAGAAAGGAAGAGAGAAGCCATCTTACTGCAGCAAACCACATAGAAGTAACTGAAGATGTTTTGCTTAAACTGTCTTCACGTTGCTCATCTTGGACGAAAATAGTACGTATCCTTGGGTATTGTCAACGGTTTATTTTCAATTGTAAACAAGCGAAGTTTATTCGAGGAAAGGCGGTTCTAAAAACAGAAAATCTACAAGAGGCTTCAAGAACAATAATTAAATGGATACAATCAGAAGCATTTTCCAATGAAATCAAATACTTATCGAGTAAAAAGTCACTGCCGGCTAAGAGTTCCATAATTAGTTTACATCCATTTCTTGACAAGGAAGGAGTATTGAGAGTAGGCGGCCGACTGCAGAACTCCAGTCTAAGTTTCAATGTTAAGCATCCCAAAATCCTACCAAAGGATCATCCACTTACATTACTTATTGTAAGGGAAATGCATCTTCGACATCTACATCCAGGAGCTTCATTGTTGGTTTCAATTATTAGACAGGACTTTTGGATTATAAGATTGAAGCAACTTGTGAAAAAAGTCACCCACAACTGTATAGCATGTTACCGACAAAGAGCAATTAAACCATGCCAACTCATGGGAAATTTACCTGAATCCCGTGTAACCATTAGTCGACCTTTTTCACGTATTGGAGTTGATTATGCTGGTCCCATTTTAGTGTCTACAAAGCTTGGAAGATCAGCAAAATTGTCAAAGGCATACATTGCTCTTTTTGTGTGCATGTCAACGAAGGCTCTTCACTTAGAATTAGTGAGCAGTCTGTCAACAGAAGCCTTTGTAGCTGCTCTACGTCGCTTTGTATCTCGTAGAGGCATACCGATAGATATTTACTCCGACAATGGTACAAATTTTGTTGGAGCCAGTCGCCATATTTCCGAACTACATAAATTATCATTGCAATCTCATAAGAGTGACTCATTAATTGCTAATTTTCTTTCACAGAATAGTATTAATTGGCATTTTATTCCTCCTGCCGCTCCTCACTTTGGAGGTCTATGGGAGGCTGGCGTTCGGTCCGTCAAATCACATCTACGACGGGTCATTGGAGAAACAAGACTTACGTTCGAGGAGATGGCAACCCTGTTAACGCAGATCGAATCAATATTGAATTCCCGACCATTATCAGATGCCCACTATCAGATGAGGTTAATTCACTAGATGCTCTAACGCCTTCACACTTTCTTGTAGGTCACGCTTTAACCACTATACCGGAACCGAACTTGACTGAAGCGAAGGTATCACGATTGGGTCGCTGGCAGCACTTGCAGGCTCTAATGCAAGGCTTCTGGAAGCGCTGGAGCAGAGATTATTTGACATCACTGCAGCAACGACCGAAATGGAAACAACCTCAAAGTTATCTTCAAATAAATGATATGGTCATCCTTAGCGAAGACAACATACCTCCAACTAAATGGGCATTAGGACGAATTGAAGAAGTTCATCCAGGCAAGGATGGTCTGGTCCGAGTCGCCACGGTGCGTACAGCAAAGGGACTTTTCAAGCGTGCGATAAATAGACTCCATAGATTGCCAATAGAATCCTGAAGAACTCAATTTCTTCAGCGGGGGGAAAATGTTTACGCTACTTAAACTATGTATAATATAATTTGAACTTTGAAATCTGTAAAGTAACTTAAATCTAATTGTAAAAAATCACGAATTGTTGAATTATAAATTGATTGAAATGTAAAAATTTGTAATCCACTTTAATCTGCACAACTGATAACATATGTACATACATACACAGCTAAAATTCCTTGTCATAGGGTCAGTTAGTTTTTCTTTGTTTTGCTTATCAGAGCTGTAGCCCAGTCACAGCTGCAAGAATTTTATTCATTCAGTTTGAGTAATCAGCCGTGTTCACTAGTTTGAGTCTAGTCAATAAACTTGTTAGTTAGTGAAAGTTTTCTTTTTATTTCTGCACCCACATCTTGACCTAAAGCATAGAACATCCTACGAGCTGGAAATCTACGTATCCTACGAGCTGGATAAAACACACAATAATTTCCTTCGAGCTGGAAATACAAATTCTTTGCGGCACAATCAACACCTGCTCTACTCACCTATCAATCATTACAGTCGTCATGGTACCATTTGCTACTTGGACCTGTGTCCTATACTTCTTCCATTCGACATCTGCTTCTGCAGGCTTCTCTAGAGCTCCCTGACCTATAATACTAACACTGGCACCACTATCAAGTAATCCAGTCCCAGTTCGCCCGAGCAGCTTTACTTCGGCGTACGGTCGAATGTCGTCTGGCATCGACATGGAAATCTGTGCCAAATTTTTCCTTTCCAGCCTCATCCGTCGACAGTATTCCCGCCAACAAATGGTTGTTCGTTTCATTTTCGGTCTAATATCCAAGTCAGGAAACACGATTTCAGCTAACTCTGCCACTGAGGAGAAGATTCGGTCTCTTACTGCGTTCTATTTCTCCAGACGCGTATGATACGGCGTCAGCGGATGTAAAGCAGGCTCACGCCCACTCATCATAACAGAGCTTGGTGGCCGTTTTAATATAGAAATGCCATGAGGCCAAACCTCCTGCTCAATAACTTTGTCAGCTAAAAGTGCTGTCGGTCTTATCAGGACATCGAAAATTAAAAACTCTTCCAAAGAAGTGTCTAATAATGTCATAGGTTCCCCAGAAGTGGAAATGGGAGCTTGAGGATCCGCGGAGAAGTCTATCAGGCTCTCCGTCTCCATCAGTGAAATGTTCGTACTATCAGGTGTTTTACTGACATCATCAGAATCACTGAATGATATCAGTGGACAATTCAGGGATTCGTCACGGTCTGCTGATGGAGCGGACCTTCATTCTTGTTAAAGGCTTGAACTGGAAGGTTCGTTGCAGTTCTTGCTTGCGACGTTGACGCTGGACGGAAAGAGCTGGTGGTATTCCCGACCCGTCTCAAGTTTTCCTGTCGACAGTGGCTGCAATCGGGCTTGAAAATGCTCTTGCGTCCGCATCCATAGCAGAACACAACTTGTCTCTCCTGCCGGCAGTCTTGGTAGAAGTGACCGGACTGGTCACAATTCCAGCAGGTTACATTCTGAGGGGTTGTAATAGCAGATAGCAGGACTTCCTCACTGCGTTCAGACGATGTGTACAATTCAGTCTCAGTCTGACGAAATTCATCCACCTCGCTGACTCTTTGGCCGCGATAAGCATTCCAGCTGCTCGCTGACGCCATTCGCTGCTGCGTCGCCTATACTTGAGTCACGAGACTCCGTAGTTGATGTGTATTATTACTGGGATGTAGGCAGATCTTTTGCTGAATGTCGGGAAGCAGGTTAGACTTTACGATCTCTAAAAGTTCCCCGTCCGCCAAGGGACTTTGCAGTTGATCGCGCAACTGTACCAGATGTGGATGTGGATGGTACGTAGAAAATGACTCCCCGGCTTTCTGTTTGCGCAACATCAGCTGAACTTTGCCTTAAGGTCATCTTCCGGTACTCCCCACTCAGCTAATAGAGCTGTCTTCACACATGAAGGCATGGAATTTTGCCTCAGGAGAGACCAGTACCAGTCCATATATATATTCCACCTGCGGATAGGACTGCCAGAACGTCGCTGTCCTACGCCTGCAGGGTTACGAATAGGTGGTGGGAAAAAATCTGGTCTAGGCTGATTACTAGGCTGACCAAAAGCTGAATGCGGTCTATTTGACGACTGCCTACGGGAGTCGTGAAATCCTTGAGGTGGTCTTGGGTCACCCATGGACGGAGGTGGTCGTGAAAAATCCATGGGGGGCATTGCTGCTGAGATCTGTTGTCGGACACTAGTTGTTAACTCAGGCCGCAAAACATCGAGGCTCTGTTCGAGGCCTTCGCGTACTAGGTCTTGCATTTTCATGCGTAAGCCTGCCATCAAAGCATCCGTAGCAGCTGAGGTATGTCCACTGCCAGAAGGCAGTGGGCTATTTCGTCGCGAGTTAGGATTGGTAAAAGTCCTTGAATGTAGATCTGGTATTCCAGGAGAGAGTGATCGTCGACTACGGGTGGAACTGTCAAAGGTAGTAAGTCAATTGTTGGCATGGAAGGTAATGGATCGTGACTGACAGTCTTTGCGGGCTTTGTCATTTTCGGGACCGCACCTGTATACTCAGTAAGGTCATACTGCGTGAGATGAAACCTGCAGTTGGGGCAGTTTGATTGCTGCCCAATCCGCGTTTTCAGACATGCCTTGTGAAACACATTTCTACAGACCGTCTTCACTGGCTTCCTCTGCCCTGACCAGTCGCCCTCCTGACAGATGGAGCACTGGTCTGGCAACGGTATCGGTACCCCAGTTGCTCGCGGTGGTGTTCGCGCTGTAGCCATTGTAGAATCAGTCGTATTTCAAACCAAAAAAAATCTTCAAACCAAGGGTTTGGGATAGATGTCAGAAAAATTTTAAAGAATTCGAAATTCGGAAACTAACAGGCTCTTCATAAATGAAGAACGAAATACTGGTTTAAAAATTTGAATGTTTGGAACGATATACTACAATTCCAAAAAAATTTCTTCCCAACCGTTCAAAGATTAAGACTAAAATTTCCGCAAAAAAAATTTTTTTATTATCGAAAATTCGTCCTATCAACAGTTCGGAGAGATTATCAAAAATTTCAAACAAAAAAAATCAACTATTCGAAGACATTAGCAGAATGTTACTACTCAAGCTACGAGAAATATTGATCGAGCAACAATTTTCGTTCCAAAGTTCGCTTAATACGTTTCAAAAGAAAATTTCCAAATCATAAAATTTCTCCCTCACCTCCCGAAGCCAACTCCCAACACAAGAGGTCTTCAGATCGCTCTCCCTCTTTTCAGGTCAGAAAATCTATACAAGCAAGTGACGCGAATGTGTGCATTGGAAAAATATGTGGAGTTCCCACAGAAATCTGGGAAGAATCGGGTTGGAGAAGCTAGAGACTGAAAATGATACTAGAGATTATTCAGCCAGGCAGTTAGCAGTATGCCAACTCCTGATTACTGAAGGACTCCAGCATCACTTCCATCCTCCAACAACTCTTTCCTTTCTCTGCACCTGATTGTCGTGGCCAGCTGACCTTCCAACCGGGCAGAGTCATGAATCTGGTCAACTAGTTAGCTGGAAGCCAAAAAGTCGTCTCACAGATTCGGGACTCTGTCCAGCCAGTTGGCCAACTGAGATATGTCTCCGTGAGAGCTCACACAAAAAAATTTTGTGAAGCCACCTACCATTTCCATGACAGAAGGCCAGCGGGAAAGACCAATTTCAAAAAAATTCAAAAAAATTCACTTGTTCAGACTTGAGGGTTGACCGAAGTCAATGCTAAACTCGAACTTACAATTCAAAACTTCCAAAACGTTACTTTAATCATCCAAATCAAAAATATATCAAAATCTCAAAAACTTTACTTTACTTTCAAACGTTCAAAAACTTTCAAAACTTTAACAACTTTAACTTTACTTTACAGAAAATTTTCACATACCAAACAATTAGACTCAGGTCCACATGCAACTTCCACTGGATATGAGACTTAAGGTCAGTCAATTAGCAAAGTGCCAAATGACCATCTCACTCCAAGTCCCAGTCCCCAGTAAAATTTACACTTAGACTACTGAAGTCTAACTGAGGTGCCCCCCATTGGGCGCCATTTTGTTATGAAATTATAACAATGGACGCGGCGCGGCGCACAACGTATCATACTAGAAGAGTGGATAACCCTTTCGAACAGAAGGTTCACGTGAAGCCGAGTACTGAAGTTATCCATTCTCCACTGGATGTGAGAATACCGAGTCAGACAATCATCTGAAAGCCAAATGTCCATATCTGCAAAGTAATCTCAGTCCCCAGTAAAGAGGTCTGACTTACTCAAAGTGTTAGGGCCCCACGTTGGGCGCCCTTTTTGTTATGGGATTATGATGAGCGATTGGCATTGGGTGGCACAATTTTCCAGAGTCCCAAATTGACCTGTAAAAGAGAGACAGACTAGGCGAGCCTAGACGACCATTATCCTATGTGAGAGGGCTCCAGGATAGTAAGGGAAGAATTAAAAAGCTCAATACATCTCCATTACGTTATAAAATTCATTTACAAAAAAAAATTCGTTATACATTGCGCATCGTACAAGATTGTATAGCTGCAACTACTGAACTAAGGTTTTATGAGGTTAACTACAAGGTAAGTCTCTACTACATGTCACAACACAAAAACCGTCGCGAGATAACTCTGCCCCAATGAACGCTGCCAAACAATCAATGACGCCAAGCCGTTTCCCTTTTTAGAATTTCATATTCGGATTTCATTATATTTCATTATTAATTTTTCTTGTTGTTTCTTTATATAAATATTTTTGCTTTTATTTTATGTCACAGGGTACTATTCTAACTATTGGGTCTACTTTTGCGTCACCGGATGAAGAACCAGCTAACGCTCTTAATAAACTTTCTTTCTTTCGACTAAGTCAAAAGAATTCACCTTGTTTGTTTTTTTTTCTTTTTATAATTTTTTTGAAAATATATATAATATGTGAGAAAAATATCTGCAATACTCTGCAGGATTTACTGCAGGTACTACTAATAAAAATGCAATATGTAAAACAGCAAAGATAAAATCACTTACATTTGGTATATGGTCCATCGTAGAGGTGCCTCCTTGAATGTTCCATTGTATCTGTGTTTACAAATGCCAATTGTTATGCAAGAATTAACAAGATAACCCGCTGTCCTACTAGTGACTAGCAAAATTTAGATACGCAAGAATTAACAAGATAACCCGCTGTCCAACTAGTGATAAGCAAAATTTAGATACGCAAGAATTAACAAGATAACCCGCTGTCCAACTAGTGATAAGCAAAATTTAGATACGCAAGAATTAACAAGATAACCCGCTGTCCAACTAGTGATAAGCAAAATTTAAATACTGGGCTGCTTGGGCTAGCAATCTTATATACGTTGAGTCAGTGGACTCGAGAAAGTTTCCGTGTGTGCAACGTTACTAACCGCGAATCTATCTATGTAAATTTCTGGTGAGAACTATATTGCTAGTAATGTGTAACAAAAATGAGCATTTACAAGGTTGTACACAATCAGTTTGAACTTATCGTACATTTTAATTCAAGTCTAACCTAATAAATCTAATCTAACGATGCGGTTATTTTCATTAATCCATTGAACTATTTAAGCCTTTTCCAATAGGCATATTATATATACAGGTAAGCTACTATCTGACTCGAGTGATGTGTCCGGAGACATAAACAAATGTTTTGAACATTGAAGAGCAGCATGCCAACCCTAAAGCATTCACTTTTCCTTAACAAAGCTACTTTAAATTATGACAGGATACTTATTCTAATAAATCTAGTTAGTCGAAGAACTCACTTCCTTCGATCGTTTACGTTAAGCTAGTTTTTATGCTCCTTTTGTTTATATGTACATATAGATATAAGCGCCAACATAGCCACATGACGTGCGCGGAAGCACCTAAACAAATATTTTTAAATATTCTGAACGACGGGGAGCAACATAACACAAAAATATTCCCCTGTTACTATTGATTCTACAGAAAATCTATACTAGATATTAATTCAACATTAATTTAAACCTATTCGCAATTTTAGTCGGGCAGATTGTTCTTGATTAAAATTTTTCAAACCGTTTGCTCTAGTGCTACATTGTTGTCGTGTCAAACCCTCTTGGGAAGTTTACTCCATATGCTCAGCGGTAGTCATTCCAATACAAGATCTTAGTATCTTTCATGAAAACGTCCTGACAACTTGCTATTATATAAGACTGGACGATATCCTTACATCTCCAAGTGCTTGGATGCTCGCCTTATTTTCAGCTCGTCAGAACCTTGATTTCCAGCGCCGGGCTTTTTAATATTCTTATCTCCTTACTCGGGGTTTAAATTACCTAATAATTTGAACTCTTGTGTCCCCAATAACTACTGATTACACGATTACTTCCTGATATAATTTCAATCCACCACGTTACTTCTTGGGACCACAGCAAAAAAAAATTTCTTCCTCCTCAAAATCACACTTACAGAAAAAGTGACAACCTTGTCCAAAAACTTCTTCTTCCTTGTCATTACCAGCATGTCATATCGAGCTTGGGGACACGCATCTCTCTCCGTCGGGGTGCGTCTTAATTTTCTGCTTGACGCGGCCGCTTACACGCTTGATTCAGTACTTTGTGTAGCATATTGCTATATGCAATATGCTACGACCATAACAAATTCACGCACAGATAAAGCGGCATGTTGGTTACGCTTAAAGGGTATATAGCAGAAAAGGTATTCCCATTAAAATTTTGCCATATTGCAGCTGATGCCTGTGACGTAATTCTGCGAGTAATAGGGATGCCCAATAGTTGGAAAATATCGATACACCGATATTTTCCAATTTTTTTTTTTTTCAAAATATCGATACACCAATCTATTGGCTCTTAAAATATCTACATATATCCTTAATGTTGTTGTATACAACCACCAATTTTGTTACATATATACAATCAAAAAAGGGTACTCACTGTCACTTAGCATGTGTAATGGATGTATGTATCCCGTGGTGTTTTCATTTGATAATACATTTGGTACGTAAATACTTTTCTTCTTTTCTCAGATTTTCGTTAACACAAACTTTCTGTAACAACCACTTTTCTTGTTATTTAGATTTTATACTTTTCTTTGGCAAAAAACTTTTCTTTCTTTTCAGACTTTCTTTTACACAACATTTTTGTAACAGCCACTTTTCTTGTTATTTAGATTTTCTTTTCTTTGCCAAAAACTACCGTGACCGCGCCGCTGCAAGTACCGTAATTCGCTCCTATAAACCGACTGGGTCGAGATTTTTCAATCAGAAGTTTCTTCGTTCAGGATAGGAAAAATGCTTAATTAGCATTCCTATCCTGAGAAAATTGTTTGCCGCTGGACATGTTTAAACATGTGACGGACGATGGTTGAAATGTAATTTGATATTTTCATAAATATCAAACCATCGTCTTGCTAACGTGCATATATTGCTCCGATCACAATGTATGCAGCTCGCGACAGATTGCTCATAAGGGCTTTTTCGGTGAAGACTTGATTGATTCAGTCTTCACCGACGAAAAATTTCATGCGCCCGATATGTATTTATGTATATATGTACATACATATCGAATTTACGACAAATCTTACTATCGAAACAATTTGGGATGAAACTTAAAACTTTTATTTTTCCCAAGTCGTTTTGTGGGAAAATATTTTGATTTTATGCAAAGGAATTTGAAAATATTGCTGATGGCAATTTCTTCGCCTTGTTAGAAGATAAGCTAACTATGTTTTAAGCATGATTAGCTTATATACATATATAGCTTATAGGTATGAATAATTAAATTAAATAAATTATAATTATTTTTGAATTACCTCTTTTAGGCAATTTAGGTATGTAACAGTATCGTCGATACGATATTTGCTATTATATGTATAAATATAGTGCTATGCAATGCACACTATGTTGTTGCATAACAAATTAAAGGTCTCGCAGAATACCATCGAGTGGTGTACTTTTTTCCTGATTCAGAAAACTTTCTCGGGACGCTTTTGTCGCCAAAAGGCCCACTTTCATGCACTTGGGTAACATACACCCCACTTACTACATTTCACATATGTATATTTTATCCGTTCTTTCTTTCAGGGAAATTAGCGATCTCTTATGAACATTTTTCTCATAGAAAGGCATTTTCCATGACGCACCAATTTTGCACAATCAATAGTGCAGAAAATGGTCTCGCCGAGTAGTATCAGCACTTGGGTAACATACACCCCAGTTACCATATTTCGCATATATTTCTTCCGTTCTTTCTTTCAGGGACATTAGTGCTCTGCTGTGAACATTTTTCTCATAGGAAATCATTTTCCACGATGCACCGTTTTCGCATAATCACGAGCGAAAAAAATCCACTTTTTCATCCAAGAAAGTCGCTCTCAAAATACACCCGATCGACAAAGCCTTCCGCCGGTTAATGGTAAAAATTGTATTAAAAAATATGCTCAAAGTATCATAATCCGACGCTTAAGGCATCTCTCATGTCTGTTCATGTCGGACCTAAAATTGTATGAAAAGTGGGCATTCGAACAGACATTTTTTGCGATATTTAAAGTATAAAACTATCGATACGAATTACCGGTATCGTATGGGGATAAATATGGATATATCGAATATCGTATCAGTTTCGGCCAACCCTAGTGATTAATGTATTTACATGTTTATAGGAAAGACAGAGCGGGCAGAGAGTGTATTGTGCACCTCTGTACCGTACTTTTCGTATACATTTCACAATATTACGTCACCTAATGGTGGATCATGGTTCGTAATGGGAATATCTTGGGTTACGCTCTTGTATACATATTTTATACACAATGCCATTAGTTTCCAGCTTGAAGTTTCTTCCATACCCGGGCATGTGGAAACCTTTTAGAAAGGTCTCGGTGAATACGTAACTGAAATTTTGCATATAGGCTTTTTGTAGCCCCCGGAATATACAAACCATGAACAAAGTAGAAAAAAGAGGGCATACGGCCGATCAGCAGGGGACATCCACAGTCTTTTTCTTTTGCATACTGCGCGCACACACACACACACTTTTTTTGGCAATTCTTTCGAATTTTCTTTTATAATTTTACGAAAAATTGTAGCATTTGAAAAAAATCGCAGAAATAGCAAAAACACTCGGCAACACACACACAAAAAAAAATTCTGAATCCTTACGATTTTCGTTCCAATTTTTACGATTATTTTCCGTTGGTTTTATCGATCTTAACGATTTTTTGCAATTTATACGATTTATTCTTCGGAGTTTTAGCAATCTGGAAGATTTTTTTACAATATTAACGAATCCTTACGATTTTCGTTCCAATTTTTACGATTATTTTCCGTTGTTTTTATCGATCTTAACGATTTTTTGCAATTTATACGATTTATTTTTCGGAGTTTTAGCAATCTGGAAGATTTTTTTACAATATTAACGATTTTTTTACAATCTTAATGATTTATTTTTCGTACTTTTTGCAACCTTAACGTTTTTTGCGCAATTTTTACCATTTGGTTTTCAAACTATTGCAATCCCAACGATTTTTTTACAACATTCGCGCTTTTTTACAATATTAACTGTTTATTTTTCGAACCTTTCGCAATTTTAATGATTTTTTTTGCAATCTTTATGACTTATTTCTCGATGTTTTTGAAATTTTTTTACAATCTTAACGAGTTTCTGCAATCCTTACAATTTTTGTTTTGCAATTTTCACGATGTTTTTTCCTATCTTTACTATTTTTTTGCGAACCTTTGTGTAATTTTTACTACTTTCCGAACTTTTACAATTTCTATGATTTTGCTTACAATTTTTTAAATTTGCACGAATTTTTCGAAATTTTTTTAACTTTTCCGATTTTTTTTCTAATATTCCCGACATTTTTTTTGCAATCTTCCCGACATGTTTTTTGCAATTTTCCCGACATTGGTTTACAATTTTTAAGACATGTTTTTGCAATTTTTCCATTTTTTATTTTTTTATTTTTTTTCTATAAGAGTGGAAGAATAATTTCTGAGTGAAGAAACTGTCAATGGGGGAGGTATCTAACAAAAAACATTGCGGTATGCCACTTGCATCGACCCAACCAAATCATCTTTCTTACCTATTATTATTGTGTCTTATTCAAAAACTAATAGACACATGACTAGATGACAAAATGTTGATACTATTTTTTTCCGAACTTCATCAATATCCATTTATAAATATTTTTATATATTCATTAACTGTATTGTATGTACATACATATCTTTAATTTGTATATATCCGGCAACTCTTGCGTAGGGATGCCATTCAAAATTTTGTCGTTTTTATCTGTATATTTGGCACTGCCTGAGAACGCGCCGACAGAGCGCTAAGCTCACACACACACACACACACACACACACACAGTGAACAACTTCATTACGGAGTCGCACGATCGTATCATATGATAACTTTGATATTATGCATCTCTAACCACCCCAACTCTATCAAACCCCATCCGCACACACCAAGGAATCTACACTGTAGAGTTGGCAGTATATTCCGATTATCGATATTTTTGCATAAAATCCTGGAAATGTTGTATCGATATTTACTTTAACAAAATATCTCTGTATCGATATTTCCTTACGATATATCGGAAAGGTATAATTTTTGTTTGTGTTCCTTGTCTAGATCTGAAGCAGCTCTTTCATTCCGAAAGAACAAATCCAGATCAGACTACG
Source organism: Dioctria linearis (assembly GCA_963930735.1). NCBI lineage: Eukaryota > Metazoa > Arthropoda > Insecta > Diptera > Asilidae > Dioctria > Dioctria linearis. The sequence continues at coordinate 210,481,538 of OZ005740.1, forward strand.
TTGGTTCAGAAGCAGAAGCAGCAAAAAACATCCCACACTCCAGCCTTAAACATAGTTTTCACAAGCGAAGTCACTGGGCGCGTTTAGGCGGAGACCAAACCAGTTTGGAAGAATTGGTAGCGTTTGGTCACAACCATGTAAAAATACCAACCATTCCGGTATGGTTTGTAATTATGCGGAGGAGAAATCGATAATTTTGACCGGTTTGGTTTCCGCCTAAACGCGCTCACTGTCTCAAGTAACCTAGTTTTCAGTCCCTTACCTCGTCTTGACATACCCACCAATTTACTTGCGCCAGTACGAAAACGAGTTCCACGCACTTCAACTTTTCAGCAAAGTGGAACCTGAGAAATAGTCAAGCGGAGAGCATTTTCTGCAGTTGATGCTTTTTTTGTTTTAGTATGGTGTGGAACTTGTGAGATGTCAACACATTTGTGTTTTGGCTTGTGTACAGCTTTTTAATTTTCCGTTAATAAATTTTATTTTTGTTCAAGAAAGAATTTTTTTGGGATTCTCCGGTATATAGCAAAAGCTAAAAAATGTTCTAATTTGTTATTTCATCACACAACTGATTAATTTTTGGTGACAAGTTTCAAGTCTTGGTTTGACTCATCAACAGGTCCCAAATAGCGAAATTGGGTGATTTGAAAAACAAAAAAAATGAAAAAAAGAAAAAGTTTGAGAAAAATAGAAAAAACAATTTTTTTATTTATTAAAAAAATGTAAATTTTTTTTTAAAGAAACAGATTCATTCGAAGCGAATCGAACCTGTATACGCCACGCAGTGGGCTGAAAAGTAAAGAAGAAAAAGGAAGAAGAAGAAGCGTTTCGTGTCAGCAGAAAACCTTCCACTCATCGGTGCAGCTTGGTTTTCTGCCTGCTGCAGACGCTTGAAAATAGATCAAACTGATCTCTTCTCATATAAACTCAGAATAAATTCTGGGTGTGAATTATATGAGGAAAAAACACTCCTATACGAGCCCACTGCGTGGCGTATACAGGTTCGATTCGCTTCGAATGAATCTGCTTCTTTAAAAAGAAAAAAATTTACATTTTTTTAATAAATAAAAAAATTGTTTTTTCTATTTTTCTCAAACTTTTTCTTTCTTCTTTTTTAATTTTTTCATTTGTTTTTCAAATCACCCAATTTCGCTATTTGGGACCTGTTGATGAGTCAAACCAAGACTTGAAACTTGTCACCAAAAATTAATGAGTTGTGTGATGAAATAACAAATTAGAACATTTTTTAGCTTTTGCTATATACCGGAGAGAGAATCCCAAAAAAATTCTTTCTTGAACAAAATTAAGTTTAACCCGGTAAAAAGTCCAAAAGAGTAATCTTTTTATTTATTTTGTTAATAAATTTTATAAATTTAAAAGATAATTATATAAGCAAAAAATATTATTCCTTAGCAATCAATATGCCAGGAACGTACTCGCACTTTCTTTTTTCTTAGAATTTTATTTTCCGAAATTGCTCTTAATTGAAATGCTGCACAATTTATGACTTTTTCAATATTGATTTTTTGACTTGAAACCATAATTAAGCACACAATTTTGAATCTGATTATCGATAATTTTTGATCCGATATATCGCTGTATCGATATTTTTTGTTGGTGAGGCGTCCGATACAGTATATCGATATTTTTGAAAAAACGCCCATCTCTACTACACTGACGCCAGGCAGCGGCGGCGGGCTCCCCCAGTCAACAAGTAAAGATAGCATCTCATCGATAGTCAAATCGCTCACTAATGGGCTCTCGAAAAGATGATCAGCTTTTCTAGCGATATAAGCCAAACACCTATCCTCCAAACTATAGAATAGATTGCATTTAGCGAGCCGCCAATATTTCAGGAAGCTATCATCCGTAATTGATTCGCTCAGAACTAGCGAACAGATTTCAACTCATTGCTTAAGCTGAAAAATAACCGCATATTTGATAATTTAAAGATTTTAAAGTCAAATTACAAACTCATTTCCCTTGCGCAATTCATTCAGCTGCTTTGCCTAATTATGACTATCATAACCTGCTCAACACAAGCTCGCTGCATGGACACGTTTAATAAATGAACGGTCAACAATACACGCGTTTCATCACTTAGTCGGTGTTAGTATGAGTATGTTACACTAAACATAAACCAAACACCAGATGAAATTACATGCATAAAACATTAAAAAAAAATTGATTAAATATTATATAGACTTTTTTAAGAATATGCCTAGAAACGTCGAGAACAAAAGCTCAGCCGTATTATTAACAGTAATACACATGTGATTAACAGGTTCATACTTGCTAAAGTTAGATTTTGAGGAGTTAACATGCAACAAAGGTCTTCTCAAATACTATCACGGAAAGAGATTTTGGTAAGTAAAAATGGAGAATCAATATTACCATTTAAGAGTTGATGCACAAACATTACATCGGCAACCATACGACGTTCCTCAAGCGAGTGCATATTTAAAAGCTTCAAGTGATCCTCATAGGGTCAAAGAATTAATGAATTATTCCAGGGTAGGTGCCTGAGAGCAAATCGTAAGGAGTTCCGCTGAACAAACACGATACGGTCGATGTGTATACAGTAAAATGGAGACCAGACCTGGCTAGCGTATTCAAGAAGGGGTCTTACAAAGCAAGTGTACAAATGAAATGTAATGGTTGGATTCGAGAACTCTCGAGACTAATGTTTTATAAAGCCCAGCATAGAACTACTCTTTGATACCACGAAGTTTATATGGGACACGAAATTCAATCTTTGGTCACATTTGACACCCAAGTCGCAGACAGAACTAACTCGGCGTATCGAGGAATTCGAGAATTCATAATTATAAGTTATTGGATTCTGATTCCTGTGGAAAGTCATAACCTCACATTTGTCAATATTGAGTACCAAATTATTGCTTTTGCACCAGTCGTGAAATTTGTGGAGGTCACCCTGCACATGTTCACAATCGTTAAAAGTTTTAATCTGAGCGAAAAGTTCCTTGAGGTACGCCGGACGTAGCTTTCAAGACTCTAGCGATGGAATGGCGGAAATAGATTTGGTATGGTCTGTTATCTAAATATGACTCCGTCCATTTTAGGAATGTTAGGGGAAACCCATACTTTTCCATTTTAAACAATATCACGTATATTTTAGTAAATACTTGTAAGATATTTTCTGATTATATCTAATACATAATAGCTGCGTTTTTTTATCTCTATCTTTTCCGGTTTATTTTTTTGTGTGTAAAACAACAACAATGGATCACGCATTGTTGTTGTTTGACGTACATAAAAATGAGCCAGATCAGATTAAAGAGAGTTAAAAATGCATCTACGTACGTTTGCTAAAATAAAGAATGTAGAACTAAGATTTTACTTATTTAACAAGTAAAGCAATAAAGTGATTAAAAAGGCTTTACGTCGTAGAGATAATAAAAATCCGAAGCATTAATACTGCAATGAAGATATTTAAAAAGAACAAGTAAAAAAGCTAATATTGGTCTAAGACCAATTCTTATGATACCCTAGATGAATGTCCGTATGAAATTTCGTATGGGCACCCACTTGAGCAATTTTGATTTTTGCAGTGGTTTTTCGCATATATTTCTAGAACGGTTCGTCGGACAGAAAAAATGATTATAACCAATTTTATAGGATGTCATATTCTGACGAAGTTTTTAGTACAATAGAAATGATTAGGACTGATCGTATTCACACATTCGTAAAAAAACGAAATTTTTATATGGCAACACTAAGAATGGGTTCCCCGATTTATTCTATTTTTTAAATATTATTTGTTATTACTATGAAAACACTATGTATCAAATTTCAGCTCTCTATGTCAATGCGTTCTCAGGTAGTGTCCAAATATATAGTGGAAAACGAAATTTCAGTATGGCAACCCCACGAAGGATTTGCCCGATTTGTCTCATTTTCGAAATCAATTTTACTTTTTTTTTAAGTCCGCATACAAACCTTCAGCTCTCTAAGTACACGCGTTTTCGAGTTATCGTGCGCACGGGCATAGAGAAAAAGCGTAAACTTAGGTCATGACGTGTCAAAAATAAAGATTTCGGGATTTACATGTATTTAATTAGCTTTAGAAAACTCTAGAATTCATGAAATTTGCAAAGTTTGGTACATCGAAACGTAATAATGGTACATCAAATAAATAAATTTGTACTTGAGTATGGAAGATCTTGGGCTGGAAGAGGCAGTGACGGAAAGAAAACCAGTAAAAAAGTTTTGGTTACTAATGTATTTTCGTTTGAAAGCTGCTATTTTCAGAGACGAATAACTACCAAAATTATGATATTATTTCAAAGAAAGTTCAATTTGTAGCAAAGATCGAACCTTTTTCTGTTTATTTTGAAAAACTCAATTTTTTAGTGCAATGATAAAGGAAATAAAGTCAATAATGTTAACGACAAAAATTTGTTGTTTTTATATATTTGCACACAATTTGACGTTTTCATTTCATTTTATCATGGTTAGATGGAGTAATGTGCTTTTGGAAGGCTTTCATTTGTTTTGAAATCTTAGCGGCCTGTGGTTATATGCTCGGAGAGTGTGTGAAGCCATTTTCTGCATTAGGTATATGTATGTGTGTAGATTTCCCGGAATATTTGATTTTTTATCATTGGTAATTCGTTATTTTTGCTTTTGAGGCGAGACATTTTTTGGCAGTTCTATTCTGGTAACAAATTGTGAGTAACTACAGGGTTTTCCAATAAGAGGTGTTATTTTGATATTCAAAGAAAAACGCCATTTTTTGAGATAAATGATCGGATCTTTATTTCATTATAAAGAGGAAGGTATGCCGTTAATAATGGAAAATAACATCAGCCAAATGACCACCACGACCACGCCTACAGGACCATATCCTTTTCATGAAATTTTCCATAACCAAATCGTGAAGTGGCTGCCCTGTGTCCTCGATAGCCTCACGAACTCCATCTTTGAGGTCTTGAATCGACGCTGGGCTGTTGGCGTAGACCTTCTCTTTCACGTGGCCCCAAAGGAAGAAGTCGCAAGGTGTTAAGTCACAAGATCTCGGTGGCCAATTGTTATCACCTCTTCGAGAGATAACACGGTCAGGAAACGTTTCCCGTAAAAGATCAATGGTTTCGTTGCTTGTGGCCGTCTTGTTGAAAGTAAACGTTGTCCAGATCAATACCATGCAAATCCGGCCATAAAAAATCATTAATCATCTGTCGACAGCGCAATCCATTCACCGTAACTGTTGCTCCAGCCTCATTTTCGAAAAAGTAAGGTCCAATGACCCCGCGGGACCATAAACCGCACCAAACAGTCACACGTTGAGGATAGAGAGGCTTTTCAACAATAACTCTTGGGTTTTCCGAGCCCCAGATGCGACAATTTTGCTTGTTGACGAAGGAAATGGGCCTCATCACTCAAGATGAGTTTTCGATGGAATTCCGGATCATTTTCATTCATTTCAAGGACCCAATCAGCAAAGACTCGACGTTGTTGATGATCGGCCGGCTTGAGTTCTTGCGTTAACTGAACTTTATAAGCCTTAAGACCCAAATCGTTATGTAAAATACGGTGTAATGACGTGTGTGGAATGCCTAATTCCAAAGAACGACGAGGAATGGACAAACCTGGGTTTTCTTCAACACTTTCGGCTACAGCAGCAATATTCTCGGCTGTTCTTGAGCGACGTGCACGGGTTTTAGTTTTCATATCACTATCTTGTTCCGACAGCTCGAATTTTTCTACCAATTTCTGTATTGCGGTCCGACAAGGTGCTTCACGACGACCCAAAAATGTTCGGGTTTTACGAACCGTCTCTGCCACATTTTCACCATTTTTATAGTGAATTTTAATCATTTCAATGCATTGTTGAATCGTGTATCGTACCATTTTTATTAATGGCGTAGTTTCTTCTTGTCAAATGTCAAAAAATGACAGCTCCAAAAGTGACATCTACCGATATAGCGGGCTAATAAAAAAAAAAAACCTCTTATTGGAAAACCCTTTATTATTTAATCATGGGACGCATTTGTAGAATTCGGGCCAATAATTACAGAATAAAGAAGAGAAAACTGAATATTGTTAAGTATGTAAATTTGTGTATATGAAAAGGAAATAATCCTATAAATGTGCATATTTGTGAAATGTGAATGATTTTGATGAAATTTTGGAGGAAGGTTGAATATTATAAATAGTAATTTTTTGTTGCGTTTCATTTATAACCGCGTTTTAGTCAAGCTGTAGAAAGGACAAAATGGAACTTCTTAAAGTTTTGAAGAGTTGTTTTTTGAATATATGTAAGTAATTTAGGAAACTGAACGAAAAGTGATGCGGTGTAGTGAGTTGTCAGACTAAATACAGTGTGTACCAATTTTTTGAATTTGATTCAATTTCTTTGTAAGGAAAAGTGGCGCGCGAGTATATTGTTTCTACTATAAGGTAATCTACAATCGATTATCTTTCTAGCGACAATAATTACTACTACTATTAATTTATGAATGCATTGTTTTCAAAATGCGATTTTCGAAGGTGTAGCATTTACACAAATAACAAAGAACTTGTGTGGACCCATAAAAGTAAATTTTGCTATAAATAAAGAAACATATGAAGCCGGTAAAATGAATGCCAGCCCAAATATTGCGGATTATAGCGAAATGGATTCGTTCACAATTCTGATAGAAAAAGAAAATCAGGATAAAGATATGAACGGAAATAGCTTGGAGGGATTTCGATTGGTAGATTTAATTAGATAGAGATAAAATTGTATACATATATGTATGTATATACTAAAATTGGATTAGAAATTCTACCAGACATAGCTCAACCTGAAAACTGTGTTGTTGGTAAATTCATATCTAATTCTCTAAAGCAGTTCTTTGGTTATCTAGTTAATAAAATGGTAATCTGACAAAGTGTGAACTTTGCAAAAATTATATGGTATATTACAATTCAGAATTCTCGGAAGAGTTTTATTTGATGACCGGCTTCAGTAAAATTAAATTTGCCCGAGCAATAGATAGTGCCAGACATATTACACGGAAAAGTGTCTGATTCTGGTCAGTAGCATAGAGCGCATACATTTCGTTCGCCCCTTGCCAGCTCCTCAATTCTAAGAAAAAACCGATGGCAAATCTCGCCACTCCTATGCAATTCTACCGTACTGCTGTGCAGATGCGCGGCATGCTTTCGAGTTACAATACAGACGAATATCACACCACCATTCTGCTTTGCATGTAGGTACTAAATGTAGTGATTTGTTTCAATTTTCAAATTGCATACTTTTATGCGTTTATGTTCACTAAGTTTTTGGGAACAGAAATCGTGAGCTTTTTTTCGTGGTAACCCCCCTTAATGAAAATGATTTAACCTTTCGTTCTGCAGAGAATATTTTTAAATTGCTTTTTCTTGCATTGACTGGAAAAGACTGCATCGACATCAGAGGACTATAACAGCAATAATATTAAAAATTGTTGTTGTGAATTTGTACTTCTCAGTGTAGTAAAAATTAGATTTAATTTTTTTTTTGGTAACATGATTGTGTTTAAGAAGGCTTTATTGATGCCTAATACTGAGGGGCAAATTTGTTTTGTCATATTTTTTTGTTATTTTCTTATTAGATTTCCAGATTTTGAGCAGAGTTCTTGGCAAAGTGGTTTATATCCAAATTTCAATATAATAATTAAATCATTTTGTTGTTATATAAACTTTCTAACAGTTTTTTGTGTGTAGCGTTATAGTGTAAAGCATAAAGCTAAAGCATTAAACCATTTAGTATCTATTTTTTGTTAAACTTTTACAAGGGAAAAGGTATGTAAAAACTTTAAAGGCTCGAACAATTCACATAAAGGCACTGCTATTTAGATAATATAAATTATTCTTATATTTTATTTTAATAAAGCATGATATATGTGGCCGTAAGTCTTAACCGATAAAACTTTCCTTTGAGAGATGAATAAGTTTCATCATAATTTTTTGGAACACTTAATCGCAACACCTGTAAGACTCAGGAGATTTTGTTAATCCTGGTTTTAAATAAAAGCGTATGGTCTACGCATCCCAGCAACCTATCCATGACGTACAAGGCAAATTTAAAAATTTAACATTAGTAAAACTCTCATGTACAAACCACGGTTGATGGACTTGTTTTTCATTCGACTTTTGGTTCGAAAATTTTGACTACAATTGTTGAGTTTTCTTTTCGAAAATTTAACTCTGGACGTTTTAAATAAAATGCTATCAGCAATATTAATTAGTTAGTCCCGCCCCGCAGAAATGATAGGAGATGAAGTAAAGGGAAACAAATTTACCACGTTAATTGCCTCAAGAATGCAAGTAGGTACTACACTATTACCTCAGTTGTTGCTGTGTGTCTTTTTTTTATAACGAAGTATTTTCAAAATAAGAGAAAACCTTTCTGGAGTTACATGGTGATAAGAAAATATGCTAGTCTTTCACAAAACACCCTCTATCTGCAAAAGTGCAAGGTGTAACGTCGTTTACAGAGCTGATTGTATGTAGATCTTCATGGCCTTTCCAACGAGTAATCCTCTCTTAGGAGTTATTGTCGTTATGTCGTCTATACAAAAAAGAAGAATTTAGTCTTCTGAAAATTTATAATTTTACATTTTTGTCGTAAGATCAACCGTTGATATATTATTTTGGAAAAAGCTATTTTTGGCACCTTTAATCCAAGATGAGGGAGCCCCCCCCACACATTTTTAATTGCATTGGAATGATAACTACCTTTGTAGGAGAAATAATTCAAATTATTGTTTTATCAAAATAATTTTGACAAACAGCCTAGCTGAGCAACTTGAATGAGTTATTAAACAAATGAAACTATCTTTGATTTTAATTAAACATTAACTGACGTCTTTGAAATAACGCGAAATAAGCTTGTTATATTTAAGGATAGCTTCCTCGTCCTCTGACAACCATACTCGACATTTAATTGTGTTTTTAAATACATTTTTAATTTAATACAATATTTTATTGACCTACTTGATTTGGTCTTTTCGAAATGCGCAAAGTATTTCGAAGTTAATTTATGCGTTAAAGAGATATAGCGACACATTCCCTATTTTCCTTATTACATTCTGTGAATCATCAAGTATACCTCATTTTACACGTAAATAGAGAAAATTTAATAAAATTATGACTCATAAAAACAGATTTAGGTACACGTGGAAATTCAAATCAAAGGTAACATTCTGAGGTTTGCAAATCTTGCAAGAACGTGCTATCGTGGTCATGCATTTTGGTGGGAAAATCGTTAAAATTTAATAAATGAACTTCTTCCAATTTTTTCCTTTATCGAGGTAATTATACATCCATTGGAAATCTTAAGCGATCTGCTATCTTTCATAAGCCATCTTTACATAATGTATAGCAAACAAAGTTACAGGTTATTAATGAAGAAAGTACCCAAAATCACAAAACCCCCTACCGACCAAACTACGTATCTTAGTGCCACTTTTTTCTCCATGATTCTTCTAGATCTCAGCTATCAAACTTAAATATAGTGCATTACTTTTACTTACGGAACACCCAGTGTATATTTCAGTCTAATTTTTATCGTGGAGAAAAAAAACGTTATTATAAATGTGCTTTAGTGTGTCATCACCAAAATGCGATCCGCATATTAAATTATTTGTTGGCCTTTATATGGGTCTGAAAGTTTCAACGAATGGTGTAATATTACAGGACTATCTTTGGAAAAGGCACATTTTATTTGCCAAAAGCATTTCAAAAAGCAGATTTTGCTACAAGTCGGTTATCTCGTCCAGCTTATCCTTCCCTATTTTTAACGGACCATATTGAAATTACGGATACTACCTTAGACGTAAACTAATCAGGAAATCGCACTTATGAAAAATGTGTTCCACATAATAAAAACGCTGAAACGGGAATTGTGGCTGGAATTGTCCATAATTTTGAGGATTGTATAATATTTAAAACGCCTGAACGAACAAGGATAGTTATAGTGGAAAAATTATATTCTCCTGCAACCGTTGAAAGAATTTGCGAATCCTGTATAAAAAAGACAATGATTAATCTTTGGAAAGCAAGGTATTTCAAATTATTACAAGTCCGAAAAAATCATGTTCTTTTAAACAAAAATGCAAATACATGGAGAAGGTGAATTACAAGAAGACTGATATAATACAGCACGTTGAAAGTTTAAGGTGTGTTTCAAGTAGACCGACAACTTTTTTGCAATATGTTACTAAGAAAAAAGCACAAAACATCCCGATGGCCGAGAAAAGAGCGCTTACTGGCCCATTCATCTTATTATAAGTCCTCAAAATTACACAAATATGTGCCAAGTTTAAAGTTTAATTTACCGTGTCTAGATACGTTAAACGCCTATTTCACCTGGGATTTATGTAGAGCTACTACAAAAATTTTGCCCGATATTTGAAAATTCTGATGACTTATTTAAAAAGGCTGTTATCGTTTTCGATGAAATTCGTATTCGATCTGACCTCCAGTACCATATCAGAAAAATTTAGGTGAAGGCGTTTGTGACAATGGGCTGAATACGAAGCCTGACTGTGGAAAAGAAATTTGTACTTTTTTAATAAGAGGTTTATCTTCCAAGTGGGCGTTGTTATTGCGCATTTAATAATTTAATTTATCTTAATAATTATATCTGAATGTAAAAAGCACAACAAACATGTGCTAGCCACAGTATGCGATCAACACTCTAATAATAGAAATTGTTATAAATCACTTGGAGTCAGAGCCGGACTGGCAGTACGGGCGATCGGACGCTAGCCCGATGGGCCAGGCGGTCGTTGGGTTGATGGTCTCCACGTTAATCACACGTATTTACCACGTACTCTGGACAAATGTTTAGGCTGCGGTGAAATTGAATTGAAATTGACAAAGTACTTAGTTGCGTTACCTAAAAGCCGAATACGATAAAGTTAATTGGCCCACGGCAACGAGGCCATATTCAGAAATGTCCCACAACTTATCAACACTGCCCGGGACGCGGAGCCAAGTGGGTGTCGCCAAGATAGCATTATATATGGTAATTTTGGCATTCACGTGGCTTGAAAAACATTTTGGTCAAGCAGTTTACATTATTTTTTGTATCATATCATTTTTATTTCGAAAAACGCACGGAAAATGTGTTTTTATCAGAAGCGTTCAACAAGTCTTTCCAAGGTTTGCTATACTTATGTGTACTTTTAAAACAAATTCGAAAATGAAGTGCAATTATAAAAACGGTTTTTAAATTATGTTTTTATTTTCTAAGTGTAAAAACAGTAATTTCTCTCATGTAAATCAATTTTAAAGTAGAGTATATACATGGTCATGGTATATTACAGTCAGCTTTTACTTATGACAAATTTCCAGTGTTACAAAGTAATCAAATATTAGAAATAGTCTCAATTTTTCCATATTTTGGTGAAGCAGTGGCATTGTTTTTGTTACTATATTGGGCCATATATGTAAGTAAGTGAAGGAGCGATTGAATTTCTAAACGGTTCCAAAAGATTCCAAAAGCAAAGAGTAGGGGAAAGGGGTAATGAGTTCACTTGTTTCCTCAGTTCTTTGTATAAATTTGCGCCCCTTATCCATACAATTCTCAACATAACCTTATATAATTTTAACTATTCTGACGTTTATCAACTGACTGCACAAAATTGAGCAACTATTGATCATGAGAAGAATAGTACCTAAATAATACTTTTTGCACAAAAAATTATTAGTTTATATAATTTTTTGCGAGTAAAGTACATTTAAAAATATTGAGGTGAATTAATTTGATAGAAATATTTGTAAGATTTTATAAATGGACTATTCTAGCTCTTTTCGCCTCGAATTAGAAGGATTCCTGTCATTTCTTTTTCGATTTACATAACAGCCAGATTTGACATACTTTCATGATCCATTGAAGATCACAGGTAATTTTTTATGAACTTCAATTTTCTGGAAAAACTCTGACAATTTCGACATTTAGATAGGATTCTTGGAGGCTATAGTCGTGAATTGATTGAAGGAAATCCAAAACCGGCTTTTCTCAGATTATGGGCTAAGAAGATCACTAGATAGGAATCCAAAATCTTATGAAACTTGTTCCAACATTTCGTACCTCCTCGTCAGTCAGAATAAAAGAACATCAATCGATTCAAAAATTGGTAAATAACCTCTTGTTTTGTGGCAATATTGGGATCACTCATAATTTTGTGATTCAAAAAGCTCGAGTCGCTTCTTTTTTCTTGTTTCTTTAACGTTTGCTGGTATAACCATATCTTCAGCAAATTCTGTGCATACATATTTCCTGTATAAAATTCTTCTTGCTTTCTTCTTATTTAGGACAGAATTTAATATTCATTGAAAACGTTGTCTTGCTCTCCTTGTGCTCGGTTCAGTAGGAGATCAGTTGAATAATTTGGGTTGTTTGCCTCTTATAAAAAAAGACGCTTGGGGGCTGGTTTATCATTATTTGCCCATGCCGATTTGAAAACCCAGTCCGGACCTGCTTGGAATTACTAAGAATCACCCAACATTTCAATGTGATTCTGGTTTAGTAAAAGCATTATATGATTTTCTTCATTTAGAAAAATCTGTGCGAAACACAATGATTAAATTTGATCATTACAGTTCTGATGGTATTGTTGCATGGGATATTATTAAAGCACTGTATGAAGCTGATGTTAACAAAACTACGAAAATGTGCCCAAACCTTAAGAAAGAATACATAGAACCCAACAACTTTCAAAAAATGAAAGCACAGCCTGCTATACAAATATTAAGTTGTTTTGTAGCATCAGCCATCAGTGTTTTAAATTAGTTGAAGAAATTTTATGATAATATAACTCATAAGGCTGAATCAGCAGCAAATTTCATTGAAACATTCAACATCTTATTCGAAATTTTTAATATTAAATATGTATGTGTCCTTTTACAGGCCATATAAAAAACGACTATCATTTGATAATAAATTTGCAGTGAAATTTTTAAATGAAATGAAATTCTACGAAGAGAAAATAACTTTAATTCAAATAGGAAGAAAATCGAAACTATATGCTTTTGACGGAATCATACAGAGCATTAATGGAATTTTCGTTTTACTAGACCAGATAAAGACAACACCAAATGCCAAATATATATTAACTGCAAAATTACAGCAGGATATTGTAGAAAATTTATTTTCTCTCTTACGTTCAAAAGGAGGCTTCAAAAGGTACCTATCGGCTGCGGATTTCCATAACCACATAAGACACATGTTGTCAAAAAATATGGTTTTAGCAGATATGATTTCAGAGAGATTCAACTGCATTCCTGACACCAGATATTAGATGAAAATAATGAAAACGGAAAAGAACCCAAAATCGATAGTAGAGACAAAAAATTTACCTATCTTGCGGAGGAAGGAAATGAAGTGACTGATAGACCAGAAGAATTTGTCCAGGACACCGAAAATGATTTAGACTTTTTCAATCTAGATTTCATTGAACAAAATTCGGTTAAGTACTTTTCGGGATATATTGCCTTCAAAATGATGTAAAAATTATCTTGCAACAAATGTCGTGAGAATATAATAGACGACACGAGGGAAATGAAAATGCCAGCAGACTATTTAATATTTTTTAAAACTTTTAGTTCCGTAAAGGGAACTGTTTTAAATAGTCCAACTGATAAGTTTTTCGAAATATGTTTATTACATTTTAAATGTTTTCATACAAATTTTAAAAAGAATTTTCACGTAAAAAACATAAAGTAACGAATTTCAGAGCTTTCCATTAGGTAACTAACCAACATTAACCCGATTGGTTCAGATTTACGATGCTGTCAGTGGATGATAGAAAACGAAAGAAATTCCTATCTTTTTACGAAAAATTATGATTTATCCAAAATCATTCCTTTTGAAAAGACACAACAAATTCTATTTATAGAAGGCAAATACGTACGTCATAAGCTAAGACATTGTAAAATTTCAAAGTAAGTCATAAATGAGTAGTTTATTAATAGTTTTGACAGATTAATAAAACAATAAATGATTTTAGTGGAACAGGCCTACAGGGGAAACCACTAAGACCAAATGGTTTACCTCATAGGTGGTGCGGAAACGAGCCCTCCCCCAAAGTTTTATGAAGAATTTCCAATAGAAAGGCATGTAGCCCACTGTCATAGTTTTTACCTCTTAAGGAGGACATTAATTATTGTCCTATGTTTCATATACGACATGCTGTGTTATAGTACATAGGTACAATGTATATTTTTTCACGAATATTCGATTATATTACATAATACCTACATACGTAGTATGTAAGGTTTGGGATATTTTTTTAAGGAAACTCCGATCTTTGGATTAAACTTTTTTATTGTTCACTCAACGTTTCGGGTCTTATTTAGTACCCTTCTTCAGGAGTTAGCTAAATTAGAGTATAAGATAGTATTGTGTACAATTAAAATATTTGATGTTCTCACCTCTGTTTTTGGTATGATGAAAAATTGTTTTAAAAAATGTTATTGAGACATATTTCACAGAAAAATACACATTAAAAATATGATAAAAACGTTAACTAACCATATAAACAAATAAATAATTTAAACAAAATGAATAAATAAATAAATAAATAAATAATTTAAACAAATAAATAAGTGAAAAGTAAATGACTGTTTTATTTAAGGGATCATATATGAATGATGTGCGGAGTTCTTTGTCATGTTGTGATGTCAAGTTTCAGTTTTCTAAGTATGTGTTAGTAATCTTTATTTATTAGATCTTTATTTATTAGATCGGAGTTTCCTTAAAAAAATATCCCAAACCTTACATCATAGACCCGATCAAAAGCATAACCAGCTGGAAAACTCCAATCAGCTGTAAACCATCATACGTAGTATGAAAATTGTTTAAGGGTAGTTTCCCATAAATATGGGCTGTTGTTGCGAAAAAATGTATTTTTAATTATTAGTGACCAGCAATATTTAGTTTTCATTTCAGTGAAATCGACCGCCGGATATATTACTATGTTTCCATGCAGAGTTCAATCCGAATTGGATACGAATTATTGCTAATGGAAACTAGAATTGAATTGAATTTCGTTCAATCTTAACTCCACGAAAATAGTCGAGTTGAGTTGGGTTTTGTGTATGTACATATTATCACAAATAAGAAATATACAGATAACGAATCGAATAGGAAAATTAAAAAACAGAAGTCAGATACATGTTGCGGGTCAATTAAAGGAATTTGCAACGTCTCGCTCGAATATAAAAACGACGATGTCTCGACCTAATGTAAAGCCTCGTTTCTACTAATAAAAATTGTACCAACTTGTTCGGCAGCATGTTGTGTACTTGTTGGAAGCCGATATGTTAGGTTAAACTTACAAGTGTTTCCATTTAAATAAATTCTCGCCAACTTGTTAGCTTAACTTCTTACGTTCTTTAATTGAGAATCGGATCGCAATGGACAAGTAGGTGGTATTAGCATCTTCAGCGTTTGTTATTTGCGCCAAAAGTTATTTCCACACAAGGCGAAACAAATCCTAATAGCTCAAGTCAATACCAACAAGGTTTGTAAATATTATCTGCTGCAGTTCCACTACTCTTCCACTTACTCTTCTTTAGTTTTGCCAATTCTCGGAAATATTGAGAACACAATAGTTTTCAACGGAAATTAAATCCGAATTCAACTCTGAAGCAATTTCATTCAACGTCATTTCGATTATTTGTATTTTTATACTCACTACTCTCAACATCCCACAAGACCGAATATTTGTCATATTCCTTAATTAATTTTATTGAAGCAGCTTTTATCTACTCCATTGTCTTGCACTAGTTTAGCCAACAAAACAAATGAGCGTTTCCACTTAAATGAAAAAATCCACCCAACATATTCTGCGAGTTTTTACAGCCGACATCGAACAAGTTGCCAACATGTATCTGCATTTTCATATAGCGTTTCCACTTATACAGAATGCTGCCAACTTGTTTCAAAACTTGTCGGGTAAGAAAATTTGTATTAGTGGAAACGAGGCTTAAGAAGGCCTCCGCACTTTATTAGATATTTACTGGAAATTTGTTTCTTAGAAGTTCTATGCATTATTGGAGGCTAACAAGGGCAGAAGAAATGAATGCTTATTGGCAATTGGAGGCCGCCATTGTACGAAGTATTCAATCAACTCAAGCCGTTCTTGGAAACTCAGCCTGCAAAACTTAACACTAACTCAATCTTAACTCAATTCTGGCTCGGAATCATAGTGTATTATGTATGTGAAACTGCAACAATTCTATTTTTCTGCCCTAGCTTAAGCCAACTTTGAGCCAAAAAAGTAGTCCTGTGCTTTGTGGCATTAAATTAATCAGTGGTTCGATGCAGTGGTTTCCAGTCAATAACTAACCGACTAACACAACTTTTATGTCAAGTACGACAATGTGAGTGTATCTTATGTGGTCGTACGACAACTGAATTTTTTACTGAGCGCCTCGATGAGTTTCTTCCCAACTCATCTATCAGCTCATCACTAAATTGGGATGGATACTGATCTGTAGGTATAATGAACGCGTGAAAGAGAGATAAATGGGTTTGCGCTACATATTTATTTCCTTTGGCTTTTGTTATGCGCCTGCAAAAGTGCGGACTGAATGCTATCTTTAAAGAAATTTGCTGATGATATGTATAATGGGCATATATATATTAACCTCATTGCAATAAAAATATGTTGTACATAATTAGGGTACAGGCGGAGGACTTACTGATGCACCTTCAGGTTTTATGATTTTATTACCCATTGAGACGAGTAATAACATCGTTTGAAGTTTGAAGTACGTCAACAAATATTATTTTAATTAAATCACCCTTACACTTTAACATTCCCTGTTTAGAAACTTATGGGAAGAATTTATCCAGAAAGGTATATGAGGCTGAACTACGCAAGGATATTTTATTGGCAAACAATCGCTATAATCGGGCCACATGCACAGCAAGGTATTACTTTTTTATCTGTCCAGTTCTACATACGTACTTGTAAGACTAAATGATTGATTTTTACAAAAAAAAGAGCAACGAGTACCGCAGATAGTCTCGACAAGCTACTATAATCAACAAGACATATTTTTTGTTTCTTTTTCAAACATAAATTTCAATTTGCTTTTTGTTTTTTTTTTATTAATACATTCATTTGAATTTTTGTTTTTGTTTTTAATGATAATCTGAATTTTTGTTTTTTGTGTTTTTTTCTATTAAATAATACGTACGTATAGCTTATTTTTCTGGATTTTATTTTCTAAATGTGGAAACTTTTCACCCTTGATAATCATGATTACCCTCAGCGATGTGGTATTTCATTAACTCACCCCTGATAATCATGATTACGCTCAGCAATGACGTATTTGATTTACTCACCAATGAGAATTATGATTACGCTCATCAATGGAGTATTTGATTTATTCAGAAGGGCAATCATTAAATTGCTTATTATATGAAAGCGAAGTATATAAATGAGTTTAGTCCCGGTGCTAGAACAAATATCATAATCATTAATATTCATAAAACCAATCATCATGAGCTCAGCAGTGCGATCATGATGATTGGGCTACCCGGGCAGATGGCAGTAATAATAATAATTAACAAATACATTTTCTAGTGTATAGTAAGAAAAATGCGGCGCTGTTAGATTCGGCAATTGGCGACAATATATGTGAGAATTTCTGCCATACATTTTCGGTCTCTTTAGATTTCTTTACTCTATGGCGTGGTTATCCAATCCATTTTTCTCTACTAGCATTATTTCTGTGCGTTACAAACGGAATGACAAACTTAGTATACCCTTTAGATTTCATCTAGGGTATAAAAAGCTCATCTCTGAACCAATGCATAAAGTTCTGAACGCAATTTCTGGAGCAAATAATTATTATATTTGAAAGGCAACTCTTTGTACATCAATATAAAAAGCATAGTAAAACATATAACCCTCAAAAATTCCTGCGTTTGCTTGAACTTTAAACATTTTGTCTCCAAGAGCTTATGAGTATGTAAGGGAAACATTTAGTTTCTGTGTGACACATAACAGGACTCGTCGCAAGTGGAGAAAACTTTGTCTACAACTTATTTTCTATAAAATACACAACCGTCAACATATTTATTGGGACGAGACCTTAAGACGCCACCCTTTTTAAAAATAGACAATAGTGATGAGAAATACATTTTACATCCTGATCCTTGCCTATTCAAATTAGTCCATAAGTTATTGTTATACTGGGTATTTTATATGACATCGATGCCAATGTAGTAAGATGGGGCTATTTAGACAAACTTGTTGATCTCCAAGAAAAAGAAAGGCTTCACTTAGAAATAAATTAAGAAATGCGCATATATATTTCTAAGATCAGAAAATGAAAGTGAATTTGGCAATGCAACCTCTAAGTAAATCTGTTGCAGATGAGTTCGAATTTTGTCGAGAGGTTTTGAATCTCGAGACTTTTGCTGGCAGCAAACCAACTGTGAACCTTATCCGGTTACTGGAAGATGTCTTCGAAATATTGAATAGTAGGAAGGTTTCAGAATACGAATATAAAAAAAGATACTCTTTGCAAAAACATCTTTTCGCATAAAAATGATTTCATGTGTTATGCTTTTAAATACATCTCCCAGCACACAGTGCTATCAGAGGCACGTATTGTAAAGACTTGCCAAGAATTCAGCATTTCTCGGATTAATACGCTGCCTCGAAAACGTTAAAATAATTTGCGAAAGGTTTGTTGAAAGTGGAATTTAATCATTTTTTTCCATTATATAAAATAAGTCAAGATCATATTGAGCTATTCATTTCTTCTACATATTTGAATGGGTCTTGGCATAATACTTCCGTTAAATAGTTTATCTACACTTATAAAAAACTGATTGTAAATTGGAAGGTATAAATAAACCCTTACAAAATCAAAGATTCTTCGAAGCAGTTTGAAATAAGAAGAAAACGTGCTATTGTCGAAACACGGATGTGCAAAAAATATACCAGGAAAAATCTACACTGGATTCACGGAATGACGGATGACGGAACGCATATTCCCGAATACGTTGCCGAGTACATTGTATTTGTAATAAATAAAAAATTACTTTGTTGAAAGTATTTGATTACTCTTCACCGTCTTAATTAATAACCTATAAAAGCAACAGTTTTCTGAAAATACCATCGAAAAGTTTATACGAAATATGCGAGAATATGGAGAAGGAAATACAGCGAACAGCAAGATTATGGATAGTTTTCACGAATCGTTAAGTCCCAATGAAAGCAAAATTTTATTAATAAGAGTATACAACAAGCATTCATTGCAAAGAAATTATTTCCCGATCAAACTCAGCATACGATAGAAAATGGCCATTATGCATGGCTTTTGAAGCTTATAGCAGAGAAATATTTAAAAGACCGCTATAATTTTAATGCTTAGACAACTAATGATAACACATCTATAAGACAAAAGTACACTAAGTTGGGGTTGGGTACGATTGACCGCATTTAAAATGTCACAATATCTAAATCGGGCTTCTTAAAAATCTCACATATAAAAATCTTGTTGCTATGATCAAAACTCGCACACAGGAAAAAGTAAATTGTGAATAGTACATTTTCCAGATGTTTCTGGACATTTGTTAGATAAATATAATAGGTGTATTCAAAATTCTCGAAATTGTAGCTCCAACATTGCTCCTCACATACTCAATGTTTTGGCAATATATTTTAAATGTATTAAAAATAATGAAAATGTTATCACAACACTCAATTATGTCTTATTTGTTATACATATATTTAATGTGATTTTACAACAAATTTGTATATTGCATACAGTTTTGGTAAATTGTACTGAATATGACAGAAATAATAAAAAACTTTAATTTGAATTTGCAAATTATATTTTATTACTACCTACACAAAATTACCTCATTGTCTCATTTAATAGAATAATAATAATAAGGATTCCAGTAGAGATTATGTTAAAAATGACATACTATATATCACTTTTGATCGGCAATTCAGCAATAAAAAAGCCCACTTAAAGGTATTTTTCAAAATAGGTTAAATCTTATACAGAATAACTATAACTGAATTCATATGAATTCATATAGTTTGACATTTAAATTTTTTTAGTTATCAACATCATTTATTTATTAGTATGCTGAGAGCCTTTTTCAATTTTTATTGTTCGTGAGTTATGTCATTAACTATGGATATGCTTTTTTAACATATCAGTTTTCGATTGATTTACACTATGGATGTATTCCAGGGCGACGAGGGCATACTATTCAAGAGAAATTTCTTGAACAGCTGATCGATAGAAAGAGCATACCCACGAGAATAATAGGACGTCATTTGAAAAAATAAAATAAAAAAACTATTGTAAAATTTGAAAGAAAGAATTGCATGTAGCTTTAAGGAAATTGAGCATGGGTGTGACAGAGAGAAATATACTTGGTTTTGCTGAAGGGGAAATGTTTACATTTTTGAATAGGTAATCAAGCACGTTGTTTTTCACGCACTGGTGAATAAGGGTGTAGTGGTTCATTTTACACACTGCGATTTTTGCATGCATTTATGGAAAAATCGGAATTGCATACTTTTGTTTTGTTTTTCATTACAAAAGACGTTACAAATTTAATTTCAATCTGTCGTTTTATTGATAAATTTGTAATCAATTGTGAATGCGTGTTAATTGTGTTGTGAGAATTAATTAAATTAATTGATCTGCACTTATGAGTGCTACTTATAAACTGTGTAGTGAATTATTGTGTGTTTAGTAGGCATTGATCTGCCCTTATAAGTGCTAGTTATAAACTTAATTATAGTTATAACCAGAAAAAAAAATAATAATTTGGTGTGCAGTGAAATACTGTAAATGGGAACGCGGCCAATCGCTTTTCCGTTTCCCAAAGGAAAAATATGGGTAAGTTATGTATTGTTTTTCATTTTGAAGGTTCCATTACATCTATAGTAGAAAAATTCGCACGATATAAAAATCTCGAGCAATAAGCAGCATGCAAGGTGATACGCGGATTTCTTATGTTATTCTAATTAATCTTTTTACTACACATCAGTTTAAGTTCTTTAATTCCATCACTTCGCTATTACCACTATTATTTGTTTGTTTTCTACTGCAATGAGTCTGTTCGTTGCGCCTTTGTTATTTTTCTAAACTATTTTACTCAAATTTAATGATATTATCTATTTTATAACCTACCTAACGTTGTAACGTAGCGTAGGTTGTGGTTGCTTAATAAATGGTTTTCTTATTCTTATGATTCGCACATTTCGGGCGAAGATAAATTTTATCGCGGAAGATTATCTATCAACTATATGGTTTGTAAGATATTTAATCCAGAATACCTTGCACATTTGGTGTTCTCCTTAGAATACATTTTTTTTATCATCGGTCACATTTATTGTGATTGATTTGTTGAGAAACGATTTCAGGTCAATTGATTGGAATTGTTTTTATGCTAAATGTGCATTCTTTCATTTTCGTTAATTAGTTAATTGTTCCTAGTTTTGGGTAATCACATCACAGTATGCAAAACGTGTTTTTAGACAGTTTTCCTCTAAATGCTATCCTTTCCGCACTGTTTAACATTTGAAGGATGCACGGAAAGAATGTGCGAAATCACATTTTATACACTTTGTATAGATTTTTAGTTTGAATGTCAAAGAATTCATATTGTTGAACGTCTAAATTATCATTAGTCCTGAAAAAAAAGTATCTACAATGGATTTGAATTGCTGACATTTTTTCGAAATATAACTAGGAAGGAAAATATAAAATAATGAAAACTATTATTACTGCGACATAACTGCACGGGTAAAGAGATTATCTAGTATTTGATTTTACTGGCTGTTATCCTTACTCCTATTTGACTGCAGAATCCATCCTGTCATTCGCAATATACTATGTCTTGGCATTCGTACATACATTCCGTACTGCAACAGTCTGCTTTTTCGTGCCTATAAATTGCATTCATTTCTGAACTGCAGCATGTCTACAAGACTGTACAACGTTGAAGAGGGTGTTGACTCCTTAGATAAAGCTAATATTTTGGTTGCTGGATTCGCTTCAAATTCCTATCTTCCACTCAGCTCACATTTGCCATATGGGTGCGTACAGAAGCCAATTCACATCCGCACAAGATGTGTTTAAGGTCTTTAAACGACTCATCGCTTCAAAGCTGCAGGTCCTGTAGACTGTTAATTAAAAACTGTGCCTCATCCATGGCTAAACTATTCTACATGTCTTATTCGACAGTGTGGTGTTTGCTTTTGTACACCGCTAGTAAAGGGGATGTGGGGGCTTTATCTACGATTCCCGAATCACAATTCAACTTTTTTTTTATTTGTTTCCTATACAAAATCCAACTTCACAGTTTTACAGAGTTGTATATAGTTTATTTTTAAAACAGTATTCTGAAAACTTAACTTAACTTATAATACTGTTTACACTTTAGAACTTTTAACTTTTGAACTTTTCTCAATTGCTACTAATTCGGCTCACTCTAATACTAAATTCGGTTTATTATACTGCATTTGAAATTAATTAGGTCATTTAAAAAAATGCAGAATTGGCTGCGCGTAATTTCTGTGCCAGAATTTTAGTTGTTTTCAAACAAGATTTCTGTTTATTTCCTACTTCGCCCTGTTTACCTGCGAAGTAGGTCATCATTGCGACGTTAAATCACTCTGCAATAAATTCTGATCAGCCATTAGGTCATTCTTTATTTATGCTGACCGGACATTGATTAGTGCACGTAAAATGTTTTTAGTTTATTTATCGATGCAATTGTTACGATTGCAAAGAAACTTACATATGAGTTAAGCCTCGGTTTCCAAGAGATTTTGCCAGCGCAAGTGCGTGGACGCTAATGCGCCAGCGCAAGTGCGGTGTAAGCAAACACAAAGGAATTTATATGAACGGTTAAAGACAACGTAAGGGATATTATTTCAAAAAAGTAAATAATAATATATTTAGTATTATATTTAATTAACTTAACTTAATCTGGCATATTTACTTTGCCACGGTAGAGAGCCTTTCCTACTACTAAAATTCGTTTTAAGAGTTTCACGCATTTGTTTTGACAAATAATTTGTTTGTCGATGTTGAGCAGCCTTAAATGTTATTAGATTTTTTTCCGGTAGAGATGCTCTTCTACCACTCAGTGAATAACAATGACGATTTTTATTGATTTATTATTAAAATTCTTTTTATGTTGTGTGTTTATTAAATTTGAAATTTTAATGTAATGCTTAGTTTTTCTGCTGGAGTAATAGGACTGCTATTTGTGTTGCATGGAACTTTCGCAATATCACTATTTATATGATTTAACACTGTTTGAAACAACGCTGATGATAAACGGAAGTATTTCGTAATTATAATTTCAAAGGCTCCTTCTTCTCTTCTTTTCTGAAATGTTAAATTTACGGAATTTCCTTTAATTAGACTCAACAATAACAGATCCATCTATATCTCCTCTTGCAGCAAAAAAAATTCACTTTCAAAGTTCATTTTACTAATGAAATTTATATTTTGGATGTATCCACTAGAAATTTCACACACGTCTGGATTATTATTTCTTTGGAAACCACACGGGACGGCGTTGAACGCAAACGCATTTGCGCTGGTGCGTTTGCGTCGGCGGAGTCTCTTGGAAACCGTAGCTTTAATATGTAACATGAAAACGTTTAGAAAAACGTATTGAAATTAATCATCGATAAATAATGAAGTAATTATACAACAACAGTAAAATTTCCAACTGTTGGGAAACTAGCGATCACTCACGTTATGGGCTAATTGCAATCACTTCGATTCTTTCGGAAGTTTTTAATCTAATTTCTTTTGAAAGTTTTTAATCTAATCGCCTAATACGAATTGTATTAGATTCAGAACTGGGCAAGTACCAAAGAAAAAGTACTGAAGTATAACTACATGTACCAAAGGCCTGAGTATTTCAGCGTAAGTACAGGTATCGCATGTATGAAAAGTACTTCTAACTAAGTTCTAAGTCTAAGTTGTGTATCCACAACAAGGTGTCCCTTCTATGGGTTCCTGGTCCATGGGGATCATGGGGAATGGAAGGGCTGGTTCTGATTCCCCGTTCCTTGGGCCAGAACTCGCCGTAGGCGTTGCCACCTCGAGTATCGAGTCTATCACCAAATCGGATGTTCATAGAAAGTTTTTGTTCTACTAGCCCAATCTTGTTTGCATGTTATTCGTTTGCCTAAGGTTCTGCTTGACGCGTGAGTGCGGTACATGCTTTGACAGTTCTTTCCGCGCTCTAAAACTCAACAAAAAAGGAGTTGCGCTAGAGACTGTTGTTAATCTCAGTAGTTTCTGGGATATGAAACAAATTACTAGGTGAACTCAATAAATGAAACGATTCTGTTGTAATGCACCTCGAGTACTTTGTGTTTCACGGAAGTAACAGAAGAGCCGATACCAGAAACAGTTATGTTGGCCCTTTCCCTTTCCCTTTGTAAGCGAAGTTGCTGAGCTAGACGCTCTGAAACATATTGCAACGATGATCCTGAGTCCAAAAGAGCGCTATAGGGATGTAGTTCTCCCATGTTATTTTTTATATGAACAATCGCGGTAGTCAATACAACGTCGGCGATATCTACACTAGGATCCTTGCAATGTTTAGATTCCTTCAAATTGGATGTTAACGCAGTTGTGTTAGGCGACATATTATTATTGTTTGAACTCGACGTATCACTCAGAGCAGATGCAACAGCTGAGCCAGACGACTGATTAGGAGGGTATGTCTATGCAACAAGGTATTATGTTTGAAGTTACAATAGCGACAACGTCCCGCCTTGCAATGTTTCGTGATGTGTCCCGCTCTCAAGCAGTTAATGCACAAATTTGCCGTTTTTACCTCATTGAATCTCTCAATAGGGTTCAATCTAAGGAAGGTAGTGCACGATGTGATTTCATGATCAGAACCTTTACAATATTTGCAAACTAAAGCTGTCTTAGTTACAGTGAAAGAAGTTTTACGACGATTTGGTTTGACGGTTTTATGAGAATTGAAATTCAGGGTTTCCACTTTAGCCAACCGAAACGAAATATGTTGTCCATGCTCTGAATTCTCTAGAGCCTGGCAGCTTTTATCCAAAAAAGATGAAAATTCATCCCAAGAGGGTAAAACATCAAGAGGAGCTTCTTCTTCCCATTTCATCAGATTTATGTTATCAATTTTATTTCTAACTAATTGAAGAAGTAGACCATCTGTAATTTGCTCAGGACTAGCAATAGCATTTAATGCTCGAATGTGCGATTTTATTGTGTCACTTAACGTTCTTAGCTGGGAAACGGAATTCTTTTCAGCTGGTTTCAAATCAAACAAGTCCTCTATGTGACTTTGAATTATGAGGCGTTTGCTTTCATAACGAGTTTTTAAGAGATCAAGCGGATTTTTAAAACCATCTAAATCTAAGCTTATATTATTTATAGTTTGCAAAGGACCGTCATCTAATGCTCCCCGTAAATATGCCAACTTTTCAACATTACTGAATCCTTCATTCTCTTCTACTAGGGCTTTGAAAGTGGCGTAAAAATCAGGCCAATCTATGTAATTTCCAGAAAACTTCTTAATTACGATTTTAGGTAAACTGGCATTAGTCCTTTGAGGGAGAAAGGAAGCACCCATATCTACAGCGGGCAACGATGGCCGAGGGCGTTTTTGTTCAATCAGAGATAAGATATTACTTTTTACCGAAATGTAAGATTCTCCATACACCTGACGCTTATCACTGTTTATTTCTTCGGGATCTTCACACTCTAATTGCGTTTGAATGTCATTAAAACGAGTTAAATAATTTTCGAGCAAACCTAACCTCGTTTCTAGTTCAGATAGCGGCACCGATCTACCGGGGGTTTCTAGACAGTTTTTCATCTTCGTTTGTTGCATGGTTACTGTACCACGTAATACCCGCAAGTCCTGTTATTACTGTTCGCGACACTTTCATTGTCATCATTTGCACCCATTATCTTTTTGATATAAGTATAAGTGCAGATATATACTGAAAAGTCTATCTAGAATTACACTACAAATATAGCTAAATACAGTACGAGGATATTGTCAATTCCAAGCGATTGTGATTTAAACAATAAAACCGCTATTACACTACAAAAATTTCGAATAATTTTGTGCTCAAAGTTAGTATTTTCCCAGCTAAATTAATTTCCAAAATAATGTATTCGCAATTTCCACAATATTCATTGCACATATAATATCAACCATGATTCCTTTTGTTTTTATTTCATCAAACCAATAGAATAGTACTTACAGCGAATCATCTAAATTTTACTAATAATTACCGCTGCGTTGTAAATCCAAAAAATTCCAGCAAATTCCTCAAGATTGCGCACAAAGAAAAACCGCTAATCCGTTAAATGCAATGATGATATTTTTTCCTATTTCACCGCACAAAATTCCTCTTGTTATTTTTGTCCAGCGTGAACCAATAACTCGTTATATGTAAGTCCTTGCTCGGGCGCCAATGTTAATCTCAGTAGTTTCTGGGATATGAAAAAAATGACTAGGTGAAATCAATAAATGAAACGATTCTGTTATAGTGGACCTCGAGTTATTATTATCTTCGAAAATGTACAATGTTTTGATCACGCTGCGAGTACTCTAATGCGACTGACTGACAGATTACAAAAAAGGGCAGAAAAATATAACAATGAAGTTGCAAGCGATTGATTACATTTAGAATTAGAGATTTTTTTTTTAATTCAAATTTAATTTAAAGCTAATAGAAATTCTGAATTCATATAAACATACGTACTAAGCTAATAGCAAAATTAACATTAATTCAAACAATTGTTTTTGTTAATTTAAAAAATTACGAAATTCTCCTCAACAACTGTGTTTGTTTTTCTACGAAGAGTTAGATATTTGTTGTAGCTACTTAATAGACTCAGATATACTTAATTAAAAATCTTGGTACAAAACTAAGTCTTAAGTACAAGTAAATAGAAGCAAGTATTTAAGTTCAAGCACTAAGTAGGGCATTTCAAAAATTGAGTAATAAGTCTTAAGTATCGAAAATGTACTTTAACCGCTGCAGTAAATGACAATTCTTCAGAATTGGACCTGTTTTGGAATTTCATTTCAAAAGTTAATGTAAAATTAAATCTATCTTTGAGTGTATTCATGTAGTAATATATATTTCTTTTACTTTCTTCTCCTTCTTACTTTTATGGTTTTTGTCTGCATTTTTGAATTTGTTGCTGTATTATACAAATCAGGAACAATATATTAGCTCATTTATTTTCAATGATGACCAAGTGGGGAATTTGCCACAGAGCACATCAACTTTCGACAGTCAAATGAAAGAAGAAAATTATCAACAGGAAGCTGAAGTAATGGTATCCCCCATTGCGTTCACCGCACCGGAAAGTAATATCGGGAAAGGTAAGGTAAACATTCTATCGGTAGAATATCTGCCTAATAGGAATAGAAGTAATGTTACAAGGAAGCTGGGCAAACGAAAACTGGAATTAGAAATGGGAAACGGTAATGAAGATATCCCTCTTGCCCTTAAAAAGCGTAAAACTGTAACAAGTACTCAGACAGAAAAGATGTTATCTGAAAGTACGCCGCGAAAGAATAAATTGCAACAGTCGTTGCAATTGAAGTTAGAGCAGTTACCTGAAAAGGCAAAAAAATGTATGCTTTGTATTGACGAGATGGCATTGAAAGCAAATTTATATTATGATAAAATGAAAGGCGAGATTATTGGCCTTAAAGATAATGGTGTCAAGAAAATTAATTTGGTAGCAAAAATGCATTTGTGATAATGGCAAAGGGCATCACGCATAATTATAAACACTTTTTAGTATATGTCCTTTTCAATTCAACTTCTCCCGCCTTACAAGTCAAAGGGTAATTGTTAGAGGCCGTAGATAAGTTGCAGAAGATTGGTTTACAGCCTCAGGGTACAGTATGTGATCATGGTGCAAATTTTGTGGGATTGGCGAAATTATTTAGTATTACACCTGGAAAGCCCTCATTTAAAGCAAATGATGGAAGTGATATATTTTTTGTTTTGTTTGATCCTCCATATTTAATTAAATCTCTAAGATATAACCTAATGCAAAACATATTGTATTTGATGAAAACAAAATTGCTAAATGGGAACATATTCGCCTATTTGCATGAGATAGTAAAAAGCGATTAGCTCCTAAACTAAGTGAGATGCATATAAATCCTAATATTTTTCAGGAAATGAAAATAAAATTAGCTACTCAGGTGATCAGTCATACAATGGCTTGTGGTATATATACTCTAGTAAGTAATAACGAAGGATCATCGTCAGCAATCTACACTGCAGAATTCCTGGAAAAGTTTGACAACATATTTGATATGTTTAATTCTACTCAATTCTCTGAAGGTAAAGAGCTAAAAAGACCTTTCAACGGATCAGAAAAACAGTTAGCATTCTTGGAAGAAATGCCAAATTTACTGGAAGGAATGAGGATTATAGATAAAGATGGCAAAGGTGTTACAAATGGTGTGAGGTTTGTAACAGGATGGACAATTTTTATAGCTAGCCTTAAAAAATTGCAACAAAAGCTTAAACCAGAAGGAATAAGTTATATTTGACCAAGACGTTTAAATCAAGACACTCTCGAGCACAGGTTCGCAATGTTACGTCGACGTGGAGGCAGCAACCATAATCCTACCTGTTACCAGTTTTCATGTGCCTTTAAAAAAATATTTAGCTTAAAGTTCCTTGAAGTTTCGAAATCGACCAATTGTAAACCAGAAAAAGGAATTCATTTACCTCCAATTAATAGACAACTGATTGAATTGCCACATCAACCTGCAAAGGTCACTGCTGATAGTTTGACGATAAGAGCAGACTACCATAATATGGATTTTGGAGAAGAAAATGCAATGTGTTATTTCACTGGATGGCTTCTTAAAAAACACAAAGAAACCCATAATTACAATGGCAGTGAGATCCCCGATGAAAGATCTAACAATGTGTTCATAACATTTAAAATGTATGAAAATGGCAATTTGATAATTCCTTCAGCTAATTTTATGAATGCGTTAGAAAGTATGGAAGAACAATTCTTGGAGTATTTCTCACATTTCATCGAGGGAAATAACATAGAGAAAAATATATATGAAGTTTTAAAAGCAAACTTTACATATAAATGTTGCGAGGCTTCAAATAACGAATACTTTCGGAGACTTTTTATAAGAGCCTGCATTTATTATATCATAAAATTTTTCAACAAGGATCTGGTAAAGCACAATAGTAGCAGCAGACGAAAAATTTTAACATTAAGTCATTTATAAGAACATACGTATGTCTACAAATATTTGTAGGAGGATAGGCCACATAATAATAATTTAAGCGTTCTTTAAGAATAATGCTTTAGACAAACTGCATAATAGTCCAGTCATTTAGTTGTTCTACCTGGAAAGTTTTCCGGGAGTTTTGAAAATAGAATTAATTTTTGCACTGTTGGTTCTACCACTTACGATTTACTGTGCGACGTGCTAGCACCAGAGGAGCCGGAGAAAACATCAGTTAGTGCGTACATGAGGAAACCACCGTCTAAAAATCACAAACATACCATAAATCCCACTACAAGCGTTAAACAGCATGGAAAAATTACATCTGGTAAGCAATATACAACACAAGGAGATTCAGTGGAATGTTGTCGATGCGGAGGCACACATTTTGCTTCAAAATGTCAGCATACGGAGACGATTTGCAGTTATTGTAAAAAAAGAGGTCACTTGAAGCGAGTCTGTCGAAGAGCAAAGAAGCAGGTGAATGCTGTGAAGTCATTTGAAGCGGAATTACAAGGAGACATGAACAGTGTGGTATATATTAACACGCTCGACAACAGGCAGGTTTACATGGGGAAGTTTTGGTGTAAAGTGGCAGTCATTAATACTAAGATAAGTATGGAATTAGATAGCGGATCAGTTGTATGCATAAGAGAACCAGAGAACCGTCATGCGTTATTCGGAAGAGAATGGATACGAGCTTTTGGTGGATTGTCCAGTATTGTGAAGATTTGCGAAGAGATGAATGTTTGCGCCATTAACGAGCATAGTCAGACAGCAAATAGGGAATTTGGAAGTAAGGTAGGAAACCCTTTATTAATTCATAGTAATTATAGTGGAAGTAGTGATATTAAGAGTCTGTTACATAAACATAAGGAGTTGTTTAATGAAAATTGCGGTGAGGTCAAATGTGAACCAGTGGCAATTAGGGTAAAACAAAATGTCGTTCCGAAACATTTCAAACCGCGACCAATACCATTCGCTTTGAAGGACGGTGTGAAAAGGAATTGACTGAGTTGATTAAAAAGGGTATTTTAGTACCGGTAGAACAGAGTGAATGGGCTACGCCGATCGTGTCTATAGTCAAGTCAAACGGTGAGGTGCGCTTGTGTGGTGATTTTAAAATAACACTAAACCCCAATCTATTGATGAAATGTTTTAAGTGTTAAGTGGGGGACAAAAATATTCGAAAATTGATTTAAGCCGGGGGTATCTTCAGTGCAAGGTTCGAAGTGAAGACCAAAGTAAACTCACTTTAACTACACATAAGGGCCTTTTCAAATGTACACGACTTCTTTATGGTCTTAGCTGTGCTCCTGCAATATGGCAGCGGAAGGTTGAAGACCTTCTTAAAGGCATTCCAGGTATTCCAGGTATTCCATTTGGAACGGTTAGAGCAGGTTTTCGATAAACTGTTTCAATACGGATTAAAAGTTAATCTTGCTAAGACAAAATTGTTTCAAGAAAGCATTGAATATTGTGGTTTTAGGATAGATAAAAGAGGTATTCATAAAACCCAAAACAAAAAAGAAGCTAGCAAGGCATTTCCCAGGCCAAAGAATATTTCAGAATTAAAATCCTTTCTCGGTCTCGTTAATTATTATGGCCGCTTTTTGTCAAATCTTAGTAATTAGAATCCCTGCATAAATTGTTACGGGCGAGTACAAAGTGGCACTGAAACAAAGAATGTGAACAAACTTTTGAGAAGTTGAAAGATTCTGTGCAATCGGATAATTTTTTAGTACACTATTCTTCTAAACTACCGGTCGTACTTGCTACCGATGCTTCTCCTTATGGAGTAGGGACTGTTTTATCACACGTGTTTCAAGATGGTGCGGAGAGACCAATTAAATTTGCTTCTCAAACGTTTAATGACACGCAGCGTAAGTGGTTGCAAATAGACAAAGAAGCATATGCCATAATCTTTGGGGTTAAGAAAATTTATCAGTATCTTTTCGGTCGTGAGTTCACTCTGTATACGGACCATAAGCCCTTGCAACAAATTTTCGCACCAGAAAAAGCTCTCCCTCACATGTCTACAACCCGAATGCAACATTATGCATTTTATTTGCAGGCATTTAACTATAAGATCAAGTACAGGAATTCAAAGGCTAATGCGAACGCAGACGCCTTGTCGCGATTGCCAGTCGAATCAAGGGATAAGGTGGAAATAGAAAAAGTGGGCATAGTTGAGATAAACCAAATTAATGCAATGCCTGTGTCGGCTGTAAACATTGCATTAGCTACAGAAAAAGATCCACAATTACAGCCTCTTTTACAAGCTCTCGGTACTGGAAGTGAAATACAGAAAGAGAAGAGGTTTCATGTAAACCAGTTCGAATTTTCTTTGCAAAGTGGATGTATTATGAGAGGTATGCGGGTGGTAATACCAACAAACGCTAAGAGACCCAGTACTAAGGGATCTACATTCTGTTCACTTTGGGGTGAATCGGAGGTGGGCTTTTGCTTGAAGCTACTGCTGCTGGCCAGGTATAGATAAAGATATAGAAAGTATCTCAAAGAATTGCACTAGTTGCCGCAAAGTGGCAAATAATTCTATCAAAATGTATCGTCAGTGGATACGACCCGAAGCGCCTTTTTCTCGTATTCACATAGACTTCGCAGGTTCATTTTTAAATTCTTACTTCATGATAGTAGTAGATGCGTATTCGAAATGGCCGGAGATCCTCACAATAGGAAAAATAACCAGTGAAGATACAATAGAGATCTTAGCAAAAATATTTTCTACATTCGGTATTCCGCGCATTATTGTTCCAGATAATGGATCACAATTCGTGAATCCCAAATTTCACAATTTCCTTAAGTCACAAGTGATAGTACATAAGCGCTCTGCTCCATTCCATCCACCAACAAATGGGAAAGCTGAGAGATTTGTGCAAATACTGAAAAATAAACTACGGGCACTTAAGGCAAGTTATGGGAGTTTGGACTCAAAAATATCAGAAATAGTTACGTTCTACCGAATTACACCACACTCAAACACAAGCTTAGGTCCTTCAGAAGTTGTTCTGAAATATCCAGTTCGGACAAGATTTCATCTCTTGTTACCAAAGGAAGATAACGATAGTATAGTAGATCGTCAATTTGTAGGCCCTCTGAAATTTCGGGAAAATGATCGTGTAGCAGTGAGGAATTATTATGGATCAAATAAATGGAAATTCGGTCGAATTAAAGAACCAAAAGGCAAATTGCACTTTAATGTTAATTTAGACGATGGTAGGACATGGCGCAGACATTGTGATCAAATTCGTAAAATTGGGCCAGAAGTTAAAGACGATCGATCCCTTCCTTCACATACGCCTACTTTGCAATCCAATACAGATACCAATGTCACTAACCCATATACGTCAAATACCGCTACTTCAGATTGTAGTACAGATGTAGTTAGCTCAGGGAATAAAAATTGTAAACAAGTGGAAGAGAATAGAAATACTCAAAATATACCTGTAGTAAGAAGAAGTCACAGAGTAAGAAAACCAATTTTAAGATTGCAATTGTAATACATATTATTGTGTAAACTAGCAAAACACTTACTATTATCAATTATTATTATTATTATTAATGAATTATGTTATATTAATAATTGCTTGTTCTGTAAATGGTGATATAACCCGGATGAGCTCCAATGTGTAAAAGATCAATTACTTAGGAGGGGAAGAATGTTAAAGCCCACAAAAAGAGTGCGCTATTTGCTATTGATGCACGGACCCAGTGAAATTAACATACGTCAAAAAGGGCCAGCTGTCCTTCTTCCTGTCTGAACAGCCGCCCAGATTGTATGCCATACAAGACACTACATTTATACTTATATTTAATAAAGTAAGTAATCGATCATCATTGCGTGTTATTCTTTCAGTTTGTAACAGTATCATTGCCACTCGCGCCGCCATTTTGAAATAATGGCGTCCAAAAACAGTTTTTTGGCAATATCTCCTTTTCGACCCATTTTACGATGAAAATATTTATATAATGAATTAAACTAAAGAAAATATCCTATAATTTATGTACTAACCTTTTTTTTGTAAAATGAATGATTTCAATGTACGAGCGCTGCAAAGTCTACTCCAACACATGTATTTCGTATATTAACGAAAAATATTTTACTACGCGTTGAAAGGCGTGTTGGAGTAGAACTTGCCGCGCTTGTACATGGAAATCATTCATTTTACAAAAAAAGGTTAGTACATAAATTTTAGGAAATTTTCTCTAGTTTAATTCATTATATAAATATTTTCATCGCAAAATGAGTTGAAAAGGAGATATTGCCAAAAAACTGTTCTTGGACACCATGTCTTCAAAATGGCGGCGCGAGCGGCAATGATACGAGGTGGCAAAGAAAGAGCACGTCGAAATCTATCAAAATACGTATTTTCAAAACTCCCGGAAAACTTTCCAGGTAACCCCTTTTTGAGCACCAAATGACTAGACTATAAGTAAAAGTTAAGTTAGTGTTATATACCTAAAATAAATACCATTCTCATATAAAACAGGGTAATAAGTAAAAAGTAAAAAGTAATGAGTATTCTCATATAAAACCTGAAAAAGGGTAATAAGAAAAAATTATATTTTATAAAATTCATACATAGGCTACTCATGCTTAAAACATGATTAGCTATCTACTAAATGAATAAAGAAAATTGCATCAGCAATTTTCTTTACATTCCATGTAGCTTATAAAAAATTTTCTCATAAAACGACTTGGGAAAAACAAAAGTGTCAACTTTCAACCAGGTCGTTTTAACAGAAAAATTTCCACGACAAATTTTTTCCTTCAGCAAAATTTGCCATTTCAACAATTTAATTAAAAAATAAATCAAAAAGCAAATCGTACCTTCAGTAGGATTTGCCGCGAAAAATTCAATATGTATGTACATATTACGATAGAAACTTTCGTAATAAGAAACGCGCGCAGCACAAATGCACTGTATGTATATGCGCGTCGCGATTTCAAACGTCGGGAGGGTGGCTGATGTTTTAAAAAGTGTAAGATTACATTTGTGAAGCCATCGTTCAACGCGAATAATTCTGGACATGTTTGAAGAAGTCCAGAATTAAAAAGTAAAATTTTCTCAGGATAAGAAAATGCAATTTAGCATTGCCGATCCTGAACAACGGCTCTTGATCACGATGAATGTGACCAAGAGTTGAGTTCAGTTTTTAGTTTTTTGGAAGACGGTCACCTCGTGTGGTGCAGCTTAAATAACATTCGGAAAAAAGTTTTTGGTAGAAGGCGTATTTTTCGAGCGGTTCGGTTAACAAAAAGATACCCAAGAGATAATAGTTCCCGATCTAGTTTTTAAAGAGTGATATTGTTTTTGAATGGAATTAGTTAGTTTTATGTGGTTGAATAACACCCAAGAACAATAGTCCTAGTCTTTAAAGAGTGAAATTGTTTTTGAATATATTTAATAAATTTTTGTGATGCGAATAAATACCCTAGTCTAGAATATATTTAATAAGTTTTTGTGATGCGAATAAATACCCTAGAGAGAATAGCTCTAGTCTTAAAAGAGTGAAGTTGTTTTGAATGCACCTAATAAGTATTTGAGAAACAAAAAGGGAACGCGTAATCAGACCAAGATTGGATTAGCAGAATAACCACCGAGGACAGAAACCAAAAGTGAGTTTAGATTTATAACAAAATTGGCGC
Source organism: Dioctria linearis (assembly GCA_963930735.1). Lineage (NCBI taxonomy): Eukaryota > Metazoa > Arthropoda > Insecta > Diptera > Asilidae > Dioctria > Dioctria linearis. The sequence continues at coordinate 210,516,508 of OZ005740.1, forward strand.
AGCCGGTAGGATCAAGGAAGCTTGATCAATACAAGAGATCGTAAACGCTTGAAAAGCCTTGATCCTGCAAGAATCTACGGGGAACCTTTGACTAAGCCACACTATACGGCCACGTCACCCCCAACGCCCGGGGAAGATATCATCTGTAGGCGCCTGTGCTCCAGGCGAGCAAGCGTTCACCCCAGTGAGTGAGAAAAGAAACACCAACAAGGGCCTTTACAAGAATCTCTTTCCCAGCATCAAGGAGGACAAGAGATAACGGACACCTACTCGCAACCAAATCCAGAAGGAAGATATCATCGTTCCTGGGTTGAAGGGGGTTTCGAAGAAGGCTTTAAGCCCCCCCTTTCAACCTTATCCAGGGTAAATAAGTAGGCCTAGGGCCCCCCCCCCCCGGCAGAAAACCGAAGATATAAAAGAAAAAAAACATTCCAGAAGGGAATACTCCAAGAAGGCTGGAAACCCCCCTTTTGGACAACGCGGGGCGCATATGTCAAAAGGAAACTCGACACTGGCACCTGAGGCAGGCACGAAATTAGACTCCATACCTTCATCCGACGCGGAGAAATCCCCAGGTGAAAATCTTCATCACCTCCGGGAAGGTACAGCAAACGCCCCAGAAGACAACCCGACACAATCAAGTAGCCAGCACAACTCAGCTTTACCCCAACAGCAAGAAACAACAGGAGTTCGCCTTCGAAGTGGTACCATCTTAACTGATCCCACCGTAGCAAATAAAGTAAGTCTAGATAAGTTTTTAGAGAAGGCACGTGAATCCGATATGCTCACTGTCACGCACTGCGACGCTCTTGACCACAGATTAAGTCAAGGCAGAGATCAGAGACTGACAAAAATCGAAAAATTTAAAAAAGATACAGAGCGATTCAAACAGGAGCTTATCGAATTCGCCGGGCTTTCACGATCACTAGGTTTAGATAAGAGCTCAGTGAGTGTAGTCGCAAGCGCTGAAAGTGACAGTGATAATAGTGGTGACGCATCTGACCAAACAACCGCGGAAAATCTCCTTAGTGGCTGGCTAGAAGTATCCTTCACGGAATCAAGTCCAGAAACCAGCCCGGAAACTCGACAAGGCACGAGCAGACTACCATACCAGCCTATAAATAAAAAGATAATCACAATGGTAGATTATGCAAAGGTGGCCAAGCTCACGGCACAACTAGTTCCTCTGTTTTCGGGTGAAAATACCCCACAGTTAGGTCGTGAGCTACAAACATTTGTTAGCTGTTGCAAACAGGCCTTACACTGTTTAAGTGAGGATGAAAAAGCAGCCTTCCTAAATATCTTGCCCACAAGACTTCGTGGCGATGCCTATCAGCTGTTTGCGTCGGACGTTCCAACTACTTTTAGTGAGGTGGAGGAACATCTGAACAGAACCTATCTACCACGAGAGTCCTACCAAGAATTGGTAAGCAAACTGATAACAATGAGGCAAAACCCGTTGGAAACTCTCACTGCCTTCACAACAAGAGTGAAGCAGTTGTTGATGCTTTGCAACGAGGCAGCGGTACTGAAGTACGGAGCAACGGCAGCCCCAGCTGTGAAGACACAGTTGGCGGACTTCGCCAAGAATGCCCTCAAAAGTGGAGTGAACAATCTCCACCTATGCCAGGACCTCCTCACTCTGGTAGAAAATGATCTAGAGCAGCTGATACAAAAGGCTCTAGACATGGAAAAGCTGCAAGCAGGCATAGTTTTCGTACAAACGCCATTAACGCAACAACCATATCCAATGGCACCAATAGATCCAGGCCTTCGAGTTCGAGCTCTTAGCCGAACTCCTTACAATCAAGCCCCACAGCCACCCATGTATGCATCACCACGAGCACAAGAGCCCGGACAGTTTAACAATCCCCCATACGTAGCTGCTCCACCACTACGCCTGCCATTTCCACGAAGGGATTCTAGACAACTGGATACACAAAATCTGGTACAAAACATCACTTGCAAATTCTGCCAGAAGCGGGGACATACACGAACTGTCTAAAACGCAAGACACCCCCTTCTGCTCTAACTGTAGAAGTTACGGGCATGACATTCGCGACTGTCGAAACAACCAAGCACAGTCTGCAACTCGTTTCACACGAGGACCGCCTAACAATCCACAACAGTCAGACCCGAATAATACCAAAGGTCCGAGAGTCTTTAACATAAGACAAAAATGTTGTTTTTGTGGGCGCCGTGGACACAAGATCGACGAATGTCGACAAAAGCAATAATGGGAGGATAAAAAGCAGGGAAACGACAAAGAGTCGACCCAAAACTCTCCGGCTCGACTATAAACCCTACCACCAATAAACAGGGGTCTCCTCAACCGCCCGACTTCAGTGTGTCCACCGCCAGACTTCCTCTAGACATAGGTCTAAATGGTCAGGCCCAGTTAATAGTGGACACCGGCGCTGAGACCAGTATAATTAAGAAAAAGCTCTCAAAGCTCGCAAGATAATAAATCCCAACAAGAAATTAAAGCTTCAAAGCCCCTTTGGCACCGGAAAAACCTTAGTAAGTTGCCAAGGAAACTTCATGCTAGAAAGCAAATTACCTTGCAACTTTCATGTTGTAAAAAACATCCCAGGTATTTCCGACGACGGCTTGCTAGGAAATAATTTCCTAGCCAAAAACTGTAATGTGGAGGGACCCAACAACGTTCTGAGATTTCCTCGCACGGAAGTCAATCCAGAAGAGTTTGCCGTTCCATGAGAAACCGCATCGGACCACCCGTGTTCACAAAACACAGTCAACAAAGAGACACTGGTGGAAGATATTAAACCCAACGGAGATACACCCACTACCCGAAGTGTTCTCAGAGCTTCTCAGTCAGAAGAAGTCGGCTGAGATTTACAAGGCGCTGGCCAGCACACAAACGGTCTGCCGGTAGCAACTCTCGCAGATCCATCTGGCCCAGCGCCACTCATATATCAAAGAAATAGGTTAAGAGGTAAAATGAATATGGATAATAATAATAGATCTAGATTTAAGAACAATACAAACAGGGCAATAAGCGCCGATAAGACGGCCACCCTACAACATATAAGGTACTTGTTCCCAAACGATGTCGAACAAGAAGACACCAGTATTCAGCCCCGCCCCACCAGATTAGCGCAAGAACTCAGTCTGGATGAAACTTTAAATACTGAGGAAAAAGCCTCAATAACAAACCTCTGTTACGCATATGATGACATATTCTTTTTAAAGGGTGACAGGCTTACACATACCAATGCCACCATCCACGACATCCCTCTGGTGCAAGACCCAGCACCTATTAACCAAAAGATGTACCGGTTACCAGAGACACAGCGAAATGTCATAAATGAGCAACTCAGAGAAATGCGGGACAACGACATTGTCCAGCCCAGCAAAAGCCCATGGAACACTCCACTGCTAGTCGTCCCCAAAAAAGCGGGACCAGATGGTGAGAAAAGGTGGCGCGTCGTCGTTGAATTCCGAAAGTTGAACGAAAAAACGATTGGCGACGCCTTTCCTCTACCACGGATTGAGGATATCCTCGATCAACTGGGCCATTCAAGATACTTCACCACCCTAGAACTAGCCAATGGCTATCATCAGGTACTCGTCGATCCGAAAGATCGACCAAAAACGGCTTTTAGTATCAACTACGGGCATTACGAATTCAAACGAATGCCGTTCGGGATCAAAGCAGCCCGGCCACATTTCAGCGTTTAATGAATTTCATATTAACCGGCCTACAAGGCCTAAAATGCTTCGTCTACTTAGATGACATCGTCATCTATGGAAAAAATCTGGCAGACCATAACGAAAAGCTTCGCAAAGTCTTTGACAGGTTAAGAGAAAATAACTTGAAACTTCAACCTGAGAAATGTCAATTTCTCAGGCGCGAGGTAGTATATCTCAGACACAAATGTTCTAACCAAGGAGCACTACCTGACCCTAGCAAAACGGCATGCGTCCAAACTTTCCCCATTCCTAAGACAGTAAGGCAAGTGCAATCATTTTTGGGCCTTGCCAATTACTACAGAAAATTCATACCCGACTTTTTGAAAAGAGTACGTCCACTAACAAACTTACTCCAAAACGATGTAAAGTTTAAATGGACTAAGAAATGCCAAGAGGCATTCCAAAGCATAAAAAATGCTTTAATTTCCCCTCCACTCTTAATATATCCCGATTTTTCAAAACCCTTTAACCTGACCACAGACGCCAGCAGCGAGGCTCTTGGGGCAGTCCTATCTCAAGGAGAGGTAGGAAGTGACCAGCCCATTGCCTACGCCAGCCGTACCCTAAACAAAGCCGAACGTAACTATTCCACTATTGAGAAAGAGTTACTGGCTATAGTTTGGGCGACTAAAAATTTCAGGTGTTATCTGCAAGGCCGAGCGTTCACGGTCTATACAGATCACAAACCACTCAAGGGAGTCTTCAATGTTAAGGACCCCACAATCCCGTCTGGTGAGATTTCACCATAAACGTTCAATTATAAAATTGAATATAAGCCCGGAAAGTACAATACGAATGCCGACGCTTTAAGCCGCATTCCACGGGATAATGACAGAGACAAAGAAACTACAACCTTCACGGTAGAGGCTATAGTCCACCACCAAATGGACTCGGATATAGAGGAGGAAAAACACTCATCGGACCAAAAGGAGTGTCTGCAATGCCATGCAGTAAACAGAGCCCAGACACGAAATATTCAGGTAAGTGGAACAAATCAAGACAGCCAGGCCAAACAAAAAGAACAAACTCATCATCCAGAAGAGGCCGCAGACTGTGACAGTCCACCTAGTGCCAATCCACAAATTATAGACGAAACACGTCCCCCTGAAATAATCACGAGCCCAGAGGAGATTCAATTAATCTTAAAAGATTATCATGATTCTCCCTTTAACGGCCATCAGGGAGCGATAAAAACCTATAAACGGATTCGAAGAAAGTACTGGTGGAGGCACATGCTTAGTGACATCAAAAAGCACATTAAGCGGTGTGACAAATGTCTAACAATGAATGCCTCACCACAGTATAAAACGCCAATGGTGATTACAGACGTAGCGGAACAACCATTCGACAAAATCTATCTAGATATAGTCGGCCCACTAGAGGAGACTGAATCCGGAAACAAATACATATTAACGTTTCAGGATAACTTCACGAAGTTGGTAGATTGGTATGCCATACCGAATGGGGAAGCTATAACGGTAGCGCAAATTTTCTTCGACGAAATCGTCACGCGCTACCGCATTCCCAAAAGAATTAATTTCCTGAGTGACCTATTCAAAAAGGTATGCAAACTCCTTAGGATAAATAAGCTGGAGACTTCAGCTTATCATCCCCAATCAAATGGAGCACTTGAACACGCTCATAGACCATTGATTGAATATCTACGAACTATAGTAGACGAAAATTCCAGGTCATGGAATAATTATCTGCGAACCGCAGCATTCGTGTACAATAACAGTGTACACGAAGGGACAAAATTAACTCCCATGGACTGCCTCTACGGCTTTACAGCGGACATTCCGTCCAACTTAAGGCGAGAGCCCGAACCCGTGTATAACCGGGAGAGCTGCTACCATATTCTCAGATATAAGCTTCAGAAGTCTTACGCCATGGCACGAAAAAATCTTCTGATGAGTAAACAACGCTAGAAAAACTACTATGACAAAGCTGTTCGTCCCCTGATATTCCACAGGGGAGGCAAGGTTCTACTCAAGAGCGAGAGTCGTAAACATAAGCTCTCCCAGAATTGGGTAGGACCCTATACGGTAACCGGCATCCCCAACTCAGTTAGCACAACAATTAAAATTCGTAAACGAGAGGTGACGGTACACAACAATCGCCTAAAACCTTTCTACGAATAACATGGTGTCAATATAATTTAAGTAATTCAAAGATACATATATAATAGCATGTAAGCTACAAAGTGAACAAAAAACCCATTTTAATACCCTATCCTATTCTCTCCTAGATAATAATGCAGCCAATAATTTTCTACGGACTGCTCCTGACCACGATAGGAGTCCGCGGTGAGGAACCTTATTCAATAGCTCCCCTAAATAATACGGGAGTACTATTTGAGGATCTTGGAAGCTTATCGGTTTACCACGACACTTGGAGCATCATCACTGAGTTAGACCTAGCTGAGTTAGAAAATCAGACGCGACTATCAGAACGAGCGGAACACTATATACACCAATTGTGTGGAAATGGGTCTTCTATACAGGACCTTTGTACGCTACAGACAAAACATATACACCCCCTGATGGAAAATATCAACAGGCGTACCAGTGTTATTAGGGAAGCTGTGCCCAATCACGCAAGCCCCGATCCACCTTCGACGGAATGGGAAATGCGATGCTTTATCTTTTCGGTACCATGGATAGCGGAAACGAGCAAGGGGTGTACAGCCGACTAAGCGAATTAGAGTTAAATACTCAAACCTTAGCTGATCTGGAAAAACAACAGTGTAATAAAAAGCACGTTTGAACAATTCAGAAACCCCTATCTTCCCTATCTGAACGACAGCGTCAGATAACCAACCAGATTAACAATTTGCGGAGCACAACAGACAAGTTGACAGCACATAAAATAAGGCAAGAAATCGTCTCTAGTCTGACACTACAAATGATTAAGTTGGAATTTAGACAACAAGCTCTACTGGACATAATAGTGTCCAGCAGAAATAATCAAATTTACCCACTTTTAATTTCCCCAAATCATTTGCTAGAGATTTATCACAAATATCACTCCACTTGCCCCAATCTGCAGGACTGCTTATCAGTTCTGTATCAATCAGCAGCACTCAAGACACATTTATTACAGGAAAAATTGGTGATTCGAATCACACTTCCCATTTTTAATATACCCAAGATGAAAATCCAACAGATTAGATGTTTCCCCATACGGGTGGATTCAGACCACTCATTAATACTTGTTGTCGAATTTTCCCATGTGGCAAGTCAAATCCAGACCCTGGAATTTCTGTTGCTGAAGCCAGAAAACCTGAGATCTTTCACAAAAATTTCAAAGGGAATCGATGAGAATACGTGGGTTGGTAAGCTGAATACACCAATCACCAAGGCTACAAAAAGAGATGAATGTGTTATTAAACTTTTATTCAATCCACTGGGCGAACACCCACAATGTAGCATCAGAGCTCAAATTCCCCCTAGAGACACAATAATTAAACTCAAAAGACCAAATTCGTGGCTGTACTCCTTAACCGAAACCACTATAGTACAAATAACCTGTACACAAAAGTTGCTCACTCATCGTCTCACAGGACAAGGAATCATGACAGTCAACGAGCCATGTTCCTTGCAAATAAGGCCTCACACTCTATATTACGAAGCAGAAAATCTACATCCGCTAAAAGTTTTCCAACCAACTTACTTCCCAGGCACAAACGAAACTCAAGAGGTATTGGCAGTATATATGTCCAAGAAATCCGCTCCTAAAAACTTTGAGAAACAACCAACATTACTCCTAGGAGATGATACAAACCAACGTATCCACCTAGATACAAAATCTCTAGACGAAATCCGTACCAAAGTGAACAACATTCACTTTGGACCAAAGGCCAAGATTCCTCATATACTCTCAATTACATCCCTATCAATGACCGGACTCTTGTTGCTAATTGCATCTGTGGTGGCATTCATGGCATGGATTGCTAAACGCAGACAACAGCCCACAGCTGAAAACGTTCCTATGGAACCGGTTTACGCAACACCCCAAGAAAAATTAAAATGTACTCAAAGTCTCCACAGAGCGGGATCTATACAAGTAGTATAATCAAAAAGATCTATACTCGTTGGTTGGCCCCGTCTCATTCTTTTATTACTGACACAATACTCTATCCTTTCAATGCACTGGTTTTAGTAAATAAGTTCAAAGTACAGTAGCGAATAAGAGATAAAGCGACCACATAAAATTAATAAAACATAAGAGTAAAATTTTTTTAGTATTACTTAAGAATAGAATTGATAACATCACATAGGACATAACCAAGTAGTAAAAATAAACTAAATAAGGAAAAAATTAAGATAATAAATAGAAGAAAGAAAGGCATAAGATAATAGAACTAAAACATAAAAAATAACCGGAATTTATTTACATAGAATAATAATAATGAAAGTAATAAGTAAATAATATTTAGTAACATTAAGTATTACATAGAAATAGTTAGCGAACTAGTAAAATATAGACATAAATACAGAAAATAGAAATGTAACGACCTAAGGTTATAAATAGGAAATAGCACCTTACATTAGTAGAAAAATAGAATAAGACGTTAACTAGAATAACAACAACCAAATTAGAACAAACTAATAATTAAATTAAAAAACCTAGATTAGACAACTCATTCTTAACTAACCCCTAATATAGATGAAAAACGAAATATAACTCCCTAGAATTTGAGACATTAACTAGAATAAATAAACGACGTAAAATAAGGAAACAGCGTAGAAATAATTAGGCAACGTAGAGTAAGTGAATATTTAGTCTCTATTATAAGTTAAGTCGAACCACAAAAAAAATTTTTTTTTATTAATAAATGAAAAACGATATCTCGCCATTTAGCAAAGAATTTTTTTTATTTTTTTATAAGAAATACAAAAAGGGAGTATAAAAGTTAATTTAAAATTTTGATAAAATAAAACGTACAAATTTGTGAAAAAAAGAAATTAAAGCTAATTACAAAAAGTCAAGGAGAAAAATTTAAGAACTATGGTGGTGCGGGAAGCTAAGTAACAACCAAGTTCTAAAAGAAACAAAAACAAGAGGGTAATTAGAAAATGAGGTCCAAATAAAAAGTGAAAATAAATTACCATGAGGCGGGGAGCGTCCTCGACTTAATCCTGGGCGGGACCAAACGACTCATCGGGGAGGTCCCACTTTTCCTCAGCCTAACCAGACGCCTCATTGGGAAGGTCTCAATCCCCCTGGATGGAGCCGGATGACACGACCCAGTTCTCCGCACTCGAAACTGGACTAGGCGCCGCCCCCGGATGATCCCATTCGAAGCCAGGAGGATTGTTGGCCCAAGCAGACACGTCATCCTCGTGGATCATATAGCTCGGGTGGGTCCTGCACACCAAAAAGGCACACCAGCCGACCTCCCCAGATAATGCCAGCGTAGCTCCTAAAAAGGAATATTATTTTGAGTTGGAAAAATTATGGTTAACCACAAAATAAACTTACCTAAAACCACCCATGAGCTCTCGCTATGGGGAGACAAGCAGAGCTCCACCCGGTGGAAGCTGTCCACCTCCGCAGGAGCAGACCAGATGCAGATATCGGGGTGGGTGCTCCTCCGTAACAACAACCGAATTAGTCCCCTCCACCGGGGAGCCACACTCTGCACAGATATGGCCAGCACCCTAACGCAATGGGGCCTGGAACACACGTACGGGGAACGCGGACTAATTACTTCGCCAAATTGCATGATGAAACTATGAAGTTACATTACTCGCACGAATCAATTTAAAGGGCAAAACAGATAACGTTAACGAAAATTAGCTAAGATGCACCTAGTATGTGTCGTGCCCTTATCTCGGAGAATCCCACGCAATCTCAGTAGCAAAGGTAGTTCTTTTTCCATCCTTTAAAGCACATAAAATAAGCTTCATATCACACAAGTTGCAATTTGTGCATTATGTATGTAGCTACAAAAACACAAATCCCAAACATTTTTTTTTATTTATTTTCAAGCCGATGCAAGATGCATTTCAATATCTCACACCGACCCCTTAAAAAACAAACAAAAACACAATTGCACTTACAATGTGGAAACGGTCTCTCTACGGTAGAAAAAATAAGTCCGTGTCTTTTCGTTCGCTTATCAGCGACACGAGATATTAAATTACGAGCACAGAAGCCGGTCGAACGGAATTCATTTAGACATGTAGGTGGGAATGCCCAAATGAAATGACATTTTCCCTTAACAAACAGAATTTTTTTTACTAAATAATTGGGCCGGCAAAGAGATTCTTGGGATAAAATAATCGATAAAAATGCACTAAAAACAAAAAATTTCTTTTTCTCTATTTTTAACAAACATTAACATAAACTCATAAGGACCATAGAAAATAGAATAAGTAAAATATAGCTAAGACTAGAATAATTTAATTTTGCAAAAAAAAAAGAGGATGTCAAAACTTAACCGATAACCGCCCAAGGCCCAGCCACCAGAACGCACCCACATCAACTTCCCCTGAGAATTATTCCTCTTCAAAGAATAATTCTCTTTTTCTCAGGGGGAAGGATTGTTATATACCTAATATAAATAACATTCTCATATAAAACCTGAAAAAGCGTAATAAGTAAAAAGTAATGAGAATTCTCATATAAAACCTACAAAAGGGTAATAAGAAAAAATTATATTTTATAAAATTCATACATAGGCTACTCATGCTTAAAACATGATTAGCTTATCTACTAAATGAATAAAGAACATTGCATCAGCAATTTTCTTTACATTCATGTAGCTTATAAAAAATTTTCTCATAAAACGACTTGGGAAAAACAAAAGTGTCAACTTTCCACCACGTCGTTTTAACAGAAAAATTTCCACGACACATTTTTGCCTTCAGCATAATTTGCCCTTTCAACAATTTAATTAAAAAATAAATCAAAAAGCAAATCGTACGTTCAGTACGATTTGCCGCGAAAAATTCAATATGTATGTACATATGTACATACATATTACGATCGAAACTTTCGTAATAAGAAACGCGCGCCGCACAAATGCACTGTATGTATATGCGCGTCGCGATTTCAAACGTCGGGACGGTGGCTGATGTTTTAAAAAGTGTAAGATTACATTTTTGATGCCATCGTTCAACGCGAATAATTCTGGACATGTTTGAAGAAGTCCAGAATTAAAAAGTAAAATTTTCTCAGGATAAGAAAATGCAATTTAGCATTTTCGATCCTGAACAACGGCTCTTGATCACGATGAATGTGATCAAGAGTTGAGTTGAGTTTTTAGTTTTTTGGAAGACGGTCACCTCGTGTGGTGCAGCTTAAACAACAATCGGAAAAAAGTTGTTGGTAGAAGGCGAATTTTTCGAGCGGTTCGGGTAACAAAAAGATACCCAAGAGATAATAGTTCCCGATCTAGTTTTTAAAGAGTGATATTGTTTTTGGAGTAGAATTAGTAAGTTTTATGTGGTTGAATAACACCCAAGAACAATAGTCCTAGTCTTTAAAGAGTGAAATTGTTTTTGAATATATTTAATAAGTTTTTGTGATGCGAATAAATACCCTAGAGAGAATAGCTCTAGTCTTAAAAGAGTGAAGTTGTTTTGAATGCACCTAATAAGTATTTGAGAAACAAAAAGGAACGCGTAATCAGACCAAGATTGGATTAGCAGTATTACCACCGAGGACAGAAACCAAAAGTGAGTTTAGATTTATAACATTAGTATACATTATACCAAGAATTCCTCTTTTGAATTTAGAATTTGAAGCTTTTAGATATGAGTTCACAGTTAGATCCTATAAATATTCTTAAATTATTTTTTAAATGAATTTAAACTCAAATATTTTAATATTCCGTCTTAAAAAAAATGGACTTAAACCACTTTCAAAATAAGCGGCTCGTTATTTCCTATTTCCACGCGTAATTTTTAATATTTTTGCTATAAAGTCTACATAAGCTATATAAGTCTATCATTACATATTATATATATTATAAATATATCATTACGTAACTGTGTAGTGTATTGTTCTTTTTTGGTAGTATTTTATTTTCAGGTCCATACAGTGAGTGTGTACCTTGTCGTGATTGAAGGGCTTAAAGGCATTTTTCTTCTTCATATTATTTTTTTACTCTTTTCATTACTTTTTATTATTTTTTTTCCGATCACTAAGCTTATTTCTTTTATATATTACTATGAAGTAGAAAGATACTGAACTAACATGCGCTCAAGTATAGATTTATTTATCATGTATTTAATGCTTATAGCTTTTTCTATAATATAAACATAACCCTTGAAAATAATCAAGTTAAAACGTTAAAATGGGTTTTCGCGTTTATTTCTAGAAGGGTTCGTCTGACAGTAAAAAACGATATAACCATTTTCATAAGTTTTATCATTCATAAAAATTCGTCAGTACATTGAAACTATTTAGGAAAGAGCCCAATCAAGGAATTTCCTAATTTCGTCCACTTTGGAAACAATTATTACAAGAATGCCGCAAACAAAATTGCAGCTCACTAGCTCAGAGCCTTCCCAAGCAGTGTCTAAATATATAGTAAACCTGAAGCTAGTTCTCAACCGTACCCAAAAACAGAATCACTGAGCCATCTAATTCACACCCACAACCATCCAAACACATACGCAAATCAAACACATCCTAACGTTCAAGTACGCTTAAAAATTTTTATATGGCAACACCAAGAAGGGGTTGCCTGATCTAGCCCATTTTTGTAATTGTATTTAGTATTTTTACGAAAACAAAGTGTACAAAAGTTCACCTCTCTAAGTAGACACCTTCTCAAGCAGCGTCTAAATATATAGCGTAAAACGAAATTTTTGTATGGCAACCCTACGAAAGCAGTTGCCCGATTGGTCCCATTTTCGAACTTAAATTTGCTATTTTTTTAGAAAGCCTGTGTACAAATTTCCAGCTCTCTAAGTAAGGACGGATAGACGGACATGCAAAAATCAAAATAACTTTCAATATTATGCGTAGGTGTCCATCCCATTTTGCTCTACCAGCTCTAATATAAATATAGCTGATTACAAAATCGTGCAATACTTTGTGGATCAAGTCACAAATAGCAAGAATATGTAAAATATCATTCGATTTATGCAAGTGTGGTCAACGACACTCTGCTTTGGTAAACAAAGTATAGATATGGGTCACATATTTCCTCAAGAAGTGAAAATGCAAGATCGGGCGTATTACAACACAAATATCAGAAACCTGGCTAATGGAAAAGGACAAACTCTCTTCTGTCGACTTTATGATATACATATATGGGGTAGGAATAACTAGAGATGCGGAGTCGCTATTATCATCAGAAAAGGTATCGCGCATGCTCCGCTCCCCACTTTACCCATAAAAACAATTAAAACTATTGCTCTTAAAATAAATGCCAGCTTCTTCGACTGCACATTAAGTGCTGCTACTTCCCTGGAGATAATAATAACCAAGCCATTTTCAAACAAGATCTTGATGTGTTTAATAGAATTCATGGCAAGGAATTCAAGTATCGCAAAAATAGTCCAGACAACCACATCAACAAATTGACATCTATTATCATGGATGCAGCGCAACTATGCTCCCCAAGACTAAAAACTAACCATTCTCCAAACAGCTCCATAAAATATGCGATCAAATTGAGAAATCTACCGAGGCAACTATGGCATCAAAGACGAGACGTCACCCTTAAATATCGCATAAATAGACCACAATCTAGTATAATAAATTGACTCTCAGAACCAGCTTAACACAAGCTCGCTGCATGGACACGTTTAATAAATAAACGGTCAACAATACATGCGTTTCATCACTTAGTCGGTGTTAGTATTAGTATGTTACCCTAAACATAGACCAAACACCAGATGAAATGTCATGCAATGCGACATAGGACAAAAAGTTAAAAAATTAAAATAAATTTAACAAAAGATTAAATATTATATAGACGTTTTTTAAAACATGCTTAGAAACGTCGAGAACAAACTGCTCAGCCGTATTATTAACAGTAATACACATGCGATTAACAGGTTCATGCTTGCTAAAGTTAGACCTTGAGGAGTTAACGTGCAACAAAGGTAGCCTTCTAAATTGTGGCTACTATCACGGAAAGAGATTTTGTTAAGTAAAAATGGAGAATCAATATTCCCGTTTAAGAGTTGATGCACAAAAGTTATATCGGCAACCATACGACGTTTCTCTAGCGAGTACATATTTAAAAGCTTCAAGTGATCCTCATAGGGTGAAAGAATTAATGAATTATTCCAGGGTAGGTGCCTGAGAGCAAATCGTAAGAAGTTCCGCTGAACAGACTCGATACGGTCGATGTGTATACCGTAAAATGGAGACCAGATCTGGCTAGCGTATTCAAGAAGGGGTCTCACAAAGCAAGTGTACAAATGCAATGTAATGGTGGGATTCGAGAACTCTCGAGACCAACGTTTTATAAAGCCCAGAATAGAACTACTCTATGATACCATGAAGTTCGAATCGAGGAATGCCAGAATTCATAATCATAAGTGATTGGTTTCAGATTCCTGTGGAAAGTCATAACCTCACATTTGTCGATATTGAGTACCAAATTATTGCTTTTGCACCAGTCGTAAAATTTGTGGAGGTAACCCTGTACAAGTTCACAATCGTTAAAAGATTTAATCTGAGCGAAAATTTTAATATCTTCAGCATAAATCAAGACTTTGCACTGCTTCACAACAGATTCAATGTCGTCAATAGATAGAGTAAAGAGCAACGGGCCCAGGTGACTCCCTTGAGGTACACCGGACGAAGCCTTCAAGACTCTAGAGAAGGAATGGCGGAAATTGAATTGGTATGTTCTTTATCTAAATATGAACTCCGTCCATTTTAGGAATGTTAGGCGAAACCCATACTTTCCCATTTTAAACAATAAGTGAGATAACTTGTCGAAAGCTTTACTAAAGTCAGTGTAGATACAATCTGTCTGGAAACCTTTTGCAAACCCGCCAATAGTATCCGTGATGAATTCTAATAAGTTGGTGGTTGTAGACCTACCAGAAATAAACCCATGTTGGTTTGAAGAAAGCAAATTCTTACAGGAAAATGATAGCTGAGAGTAAATGATCGATTCAAATAATTTGGGCATGCAAGATAATTTCGCAGTAGGCCTATAGTTAGCAATATCATTTTTACTACCTGTTTTGCGGATAGGTAAGATGAATATATTTTTCCACAGCTGCGGAAAACAACCACTATCGAGCGATTTTTGGAAAATAATTCTCAGCGGGGCTACTAGGGAGAGGCAACATGACTTCAGAAAGGCTGGAGGAATCCCATCAGGACCCGTTGTGAAGTCATTTGGAAGCCCATTAATATGATCAAGTATATGCTCATGTGTAATTGTAGGGATAGTGAATGAAACGTTATGAGAGTCGTTCATATAATTAAAGTTGCTGTTACTAGGTTGGAAATTTGAAGAGGAAAATGCTTTTTCAAAAAATGAAGCAAACACATTGCAAATTTCAGACGAAACATCACTAGAAGAATCTTTGTACCTCATGGTATTGGGGTAGTTGTCGGTTTTTTTTTTCATATTAATAAACCTAAAAAAGTTACGTGGGTCAGTAAATAATTTCACATTCATACTTTGAATATACTTATCATTTATTGATTTATGAGGTTTGGGACCCCTTTCAGGTCCCCCGAACGAAGGCCAAGTCAAGGCCCATTGTTCACATAGAGTGAAGAGGAAAGTTCGTTGAACTCATTATAGGATATGAGGAAGTTCCTGTGACTTATAATGTCCTTGTCCCGCAAATATCCTTTCCACAGTTTATTCTTTCTATTTTTAATGCGTTTCAGCTCTTTATTGAACCATGGCGGTGATGTTTTAGAGATCCGCTGGCGCTCACGGGGAACATGAGAAGCGAATAAATCGAAAAGAATTATCTAAAACTTAGAAACATCTTCATCAACACTATTGCAAGACAGTGTTGTAACCCCAATTGCCGCCGTGCTTTCCAAAGCGGCGAAGAACGACTTAGGGGGAAAGCTCAGGTAGGGGTTTCCTTCAATGATTCTCAAACACTCACTCTTTTCGTTAACACATTTATTTCTCGTATTTTCTCGTTAACACATTTAATTCTCGTACTTTAATTATTTTATTAAAAAAAAGGGTTTCACACTATACGCAGTATTTCAAGGAAAGAAAAGGGTTAACACGTTTGCAAGATTTGAAAAGATTTAAAACATTTAATAATTTTGTAAGATTTGGAAAAAGACTTCCCCGACTCGCGTGTGCACCTGATGAGTGCCTATCCTGAACTTCGACTTCTTTTCAGATAGATATTATTATCATCCAAATAGCTGATGCCCTTGCGTCAGCAAAAAGTATATAATACTTTCTATGATTGGTTCGCTTAACTGACCAATCAGACGAAAAAGGTAAAAACAAACCGGAAAGATAACAAACAGGCAAGACATTTGCCTTTGATAATTTCTTGGCGTGGAGCTTGAAATACGATCGTGTACTTGAAATTTCGACCAAAGTGCAATATGCAGTACATTAACTCGGTGAGTTATGTGTATACAAAAATGTCGAGCAGGCGTTTTTGTTTATTTTTGTAAGTGGGCAATTTATGCTAGCAGAAATTTATGGCGGTAGATAATTTGAGCATTTATGCATTTTGTTAGGAAATCTATGGAAATTTATGGGGTAAGAAATTTATATATGCATGGTATGGTATTTTGTGCATGTTACAGAGATCTATGTGGGGTAAGTAATTATGCATATTGCTGTTATTTTAGGTATAGGAAAATCTGTTGGAAATGCACGGTGTGGTATTTTGGGACCACAATATGAATATTTATGGATTTTAGGAAAATCCATAGGAGGAAAGTAATTGTAAATGAGGTTGTGATTTTGATATCACAACATCAGCAATGTGTTGAAATCAATAGAGGTAAGTCTACTAGAAAGTTCCGAAAAGTCAGCTTTTCTAAAATTGAAAAAGTATTGTGTTTCGTCCCAATTTGCGAGATTTTCGGTTTCATGGCAATATGTAATTAGTAGGGGGGGGGGGGGTGATATTAATCAAGAGTAGACATTATAACTGAGCTAGGTTCAACTAATAAGTTCCCCGCGTCAGTAGAAAATACCAGGTCTAGCTGCCTACCCATGTCATTCTTAACATTACTGATTTGGCTGAGACCAAGAGATCAAATACTGTCAAGGAAACGTGATACCCTTGTTGTCAAGTTATTAAGTGGAAGATAGTCATCATCATGGGTACTTAATGAAGCCATTGTATATTGGGTTAGTTAAAATCACCAATAAGTAGTAATTCGTCAATAGGTACCATCTTACCATGGATAAAATTAGATATTAAAGTAAGTAGGTCGTAAATATTTTGACCTTTGTCATCGACAATATTTATGGAGTCTGGAGGAATGTAGCAACAAATTATGTATAAGTCATATGTTAAGAGAGATAGTTTAAGAGCTATGAGTTCAATATCGAGGGTGTTGGAGAAACAAGGAAGCTAAATTTTGCTGCAATTGAACTTATTTTTACACGCGAGAAGTACGCCGCCGCCTCGAGCTTCCGAAACAGTACGTCTATCTTTTCTAAAAGTTTGATAAGAATTATCAAGGATTTCAGCATCGCGAATACCATGAGGCAGCCAAGTTTCACTGAAAGCAACTATATCGAAGCAAGCCGCGACAGAGAATTTGAAGATATGTGCTGTTTTTGTCCGAATCCCCCTTACATTTTGATAGTAAAGGGAAAGTGACTTCAGTTTTTTGGAACAATGGTATTTATTTTAGCTTTATTTCGAGGTAGGCGCTCAGAAGGTACATATAATTAGATAGAAGAGCCAGGAGGCCAAAGTAAGGGGTCTAACAACTTGTCCTGCATATCTGGTGAAACAGTTAGGAGAAAGGATGCAACCGGTTTAGAACTTTAACTGATTTTTCGACAAGAAATACCATCAGTCGCAATATTTTTGGCCTTTAAATACTTCGATATGTCCTCGCACGTCGTTTCTGGACAGAGGCGGGTGACGAAAACATTCGAAGGTTTAGGTACCGTTCTCAAAGAGGCACCAATACCATTTCCTAAAGAGGACTGAGATGAAGTACCATTCGCTACTGTGGAAGGCTCCCTCCTTTCCGCGATCGGTTTTTACGGATGCTTTGTTTTAGGATTGGCTTGGAATACTCCACAGGATTTGGAGCATTCCTATTCAAACCCAAGTCAAGTTCGGAAGATTTGACCAACGGAAACGGCACGTACGAAGCCCGGACAGCATTCTTACCTACAGATAACTCCGTCTGACCACCTGCAGAGGTCGTGTTGGAAGGGATTTTTGGCTACTAGGATTAGTGTCCGAGATAGCGATTGCATTTTGAGCCGCTATGAGTTCACTTCTTAAGCTTGAAGCGGAAGAAGGAAGATTAAAACTATTAGCTGGAACACTTGTGCGAAGATCAGATTGTGTTCTGATTTCATCTGCGATATCACCCATTATCACTCTTGTAGCAGCGAGATCGTCGGAAATAGTGGTAAGTTTCGTTTGTAGTGGGGAGGGAAGGGATTCCTGACCAAACAAGTTCTCAATAGAGCTAGGGATATCATTAATATATGTCTTAAGGTCGTTGAAGTGATTGTTTAAACTTAACGACAACTCTTTGTAGTGTCTCGAATGTGTGGAAACATCCATGAAGCTCCTGCCGAATGATTCTGCAAACTTACGCAGATCAGAATCTGAAGACTTTGATTTGCCATCCTTTAAACAGTCGAGTAAACAATCCAATTTGGATTCAAGTGCATCAAGTGCCTATGATGTAGAAAGGCAGAGTTGTTCGAATTGTTTGAAGCCGTAGTTAGTTTATCGACTTTAAAAGACACCTCATCAAGAACCTGAGAAATAGATGAAAAGTTGGAGGATTGTACTGTTTGCATCACTTTTAGAGAATTTAGATTATTGGTCAGGTTATCAGTGTTGTTTAGTAATTCCTGCAACTGACCATTATTACATTTTACTGCCATTAAAATATGAGATAACGAAATTTCCTTACATTCAGAGCAAAAGAAGGAGAATATATTAGAAAACTCAAGCAGTGACTTAGCAGAGAGGCGGCTAAAATTGGAGAAGCCCACGCAAGCATAATGAAAAGATCTGCCACAAATTCCTTGGCACTTGATTAGAGCAAGATTACTATCAGTTAGTTGGCAATTATTATAACAGCAACTATCCATGCTTCAAATCAACATACAAGAAATAAATAAACAATGGAGAAAGGTTCCGGTAGAAGATTTGTGTAAAGCAAGCTTAATAAATTGCAGTCCAAGATGTAAAAATAATTGTGCGTGGCGCGTGGCTGAAGTGTGATGGTTGTCCAGGGATTTTAGAACACCAATACTGATTGAGGTCTTCATGACGAGGGGGGTTGCGACAAGACTAAGCTAATAGCATTAAAAAATAAGATAGATGGCGTGGCTTAGTTTTGAATCTTAAAGAGTCACATCTTGTATATATGTACCTAATCGAGGCAACGTCAGCCCTTCAAACCCAATTCAAGGTAAAAGAACAACAGCGAAAAGGGGAAAAAAATTTAAAAAGAATTCTGCATATGCACAGCATGCACCCATATGCAGAAACTACACAGAGTGGAAAAAAACAAATAAATTACCCCAGAAAGTCTTTAACCACTCCCGTCGAACAAATCGAGGAGACAAACACGGCGTAATACGAAGATAAAACATACCACTGAAAATTAGTCCGGAACGGACAAAAGCACGGAGAAACGGCTCAAAATAAGAAAAACGAATAGAACAAACACAAAACAAATGCCGAGAATACCGAATAAATAAAGAAATTAAAAATTAAAAGCGGACACCAACGAAAACTCGACTTGACAACACAACAATTCACAATCAAAAAAAGAAAGCAATTTTAAGCCATGTAAACCTACTTTGAAAAAATTATCCACTCTTGACAAAAGCTCCACTCCCTTCTGGAGAATAAACAGAATGCTCAAAAATAAAATCCAAATCATCCCACCTTTAAGGATCATTGGGCATTACAGTATGCAGGTGAGAAGAAAAGAGGTATCCCTTTGTTTCCTCTCACCTCTTCCCTAGAAACCCGGTATGCAAGAATACTCGTGTGGGATAGCCCATTAAATATTAATGATGATTAAACATAGCCTAGCTTAGCCTGCAAATGTCAAGAAAAGGAAAAGAGAACTTCTTAATGGCAAACCAAATACCAGATGTATCATGAGATTCCCATAAACAAACCTGGCGGTGGGTATGAGAAATGACAAACAAGTTTTGATAAGCCATCAATTAAAAGGCCTCTAAGAGTCACAGAATGCCCCACCGTGGACAACCTGAGGAGTACCTAGATATGTATATAGGTATAGCGGTATAAGCGAAAACAGGATTCCAAATCTGAGCAAGGATAAGATAATGACCGTCTCATAATATTATATTACGTCCGTTTCAGTTTAATTGCGAGAGAACGTAGAATTCTTGTTTTTATTTTAGGATTCTGGCGAATGAGTGGGGTATACCTATGTAATATGTATGGAATATGCATGGTAATTAGTAAGAATGAATTAGATGTTTAGATTTTTTACGTACGCTTCTTACGTTGTGGAAGGAGATATTTAGTGAAATTCTTGTGTTTACTTAAGTATTCCAGGATTGTAGTGTATTGCAAGCAGAGCCGGCCTGGCAGTACGGGCGATCGGGTGCTAGTCCGATGGGCCAGGCGTTCGTTGGGCCGATGGTCTCCACGTTAATCACACGTATTTACCACGTACTCTGGACGAATGTTTAGACTGCGGTGGGTGGCGAGCTATGAAATTGAATTGAAATTGAAAAAGTACTTGATTGCGTTACCTAAAAGCCGAATACAATAAAGTTAATTGGCCCACGGCAACGACGCCATATTCAGAAATGTCCCATAGCTTATCACCACTGCCCAGGACGCGGAGCCAAGTGGGTGTTGCCAAGATAGCATTATATATGGTAAGTTTGGCATTCTCGTGGCTTGAAAAACATTCATAATTTTGTCAAGCAGTTTATATTATTTTTTGTATCATATCATTTTTATTTCGGAAAACGCACGGAAAATGTGTTTTTATCAGAAGGGTTCAGCAAGTCTTTCCAAGGTTTGCTATACTTATGTGTACTTTTAAAACAAATTCGAAATTGAAGAACAAATATAAAAACGGTGTTTAAATTATGTTTTTATTTTCAAAGTGTATAAAAAAAAGTAATTTCTCTCATATAAATCAATTTTGAAGTAGAGTATATACATGGTCATGGTATATTACAGTCAGCTGTGACTTATGACAAATTTCCAGTGTTAGACCAAATATTAGAAATAGTCTGAATTTTTCCACATTTGTTGAAGCAGTGGCATTGTTTTTATACCCTAGATGAAATCTATAGGGGTATACTAAGTCTGTCATTCCGTTTGTAACACCTCGTAGAGCAAAATGGATTGGACACCCACGCATATAATTAAAAGTTATTTTGATTTTTGCATGTCCGTCCGTCCGTCCCTACGTCCGTCTGTGCGCACGATAACTCGAGAACGCGTATACTTAGAGAGCTGAAATTTTGTACATGGGCTTTAAAAAAAAAGTAAAATTAAGCTCGAAAATGAGACAAATCGGGCAACTCCTTCGTGGGGTTGCCATACAAAACTTTCGTTTTCGACTATATATTTGGACACTGCCTGAGAACGCATCGATATAGAGAGCTGAAATTTGGTGCATGGTGTTTTCTTTGTACTAGCAAAAAAAAAATTTAAAAATGGATTAAATCGGGCAACTCCTTCTTGGTGTTGCCATATAAAAAATTAGGATTTTATCGTATACTGTGAAAACGATCAGTCCGAGACAATTTTATTGTACTAAAAACTTCTTCAGAATACAAAATCCTATAAAATTGGTTATAATCATTTTTTATGTCCGACAAACCGTTCTAGAAATATATGCGAAAAACCACTTCAAAAATAAAACTTGCATAGATCGGTGATCATACGAAATTTTATACGGGCATTCATCTAGGGTATCATAAGAATTGGTCTTAGACCAATTCTAGCTTTTTTACTTGTTGTTACTATATTGGGTCATATAAGTAAGTGAAGGAGCGATTGAATTTCTAAGCGGTTCCAACAGATTCCAAAAACAAAGAGTAGGGGAAAGGGGTTATGAGTTCACTTGTTTCCTCAGTTCTTTCTATGAATTTGCGCCCCTGATCCATAAAATTCTCAACATAACTGCCTATACAAAATTGAGTAAGTATTGATCATGAGAAGAATAGTACCTAAATAATACTTTTTGCACAAACAATTATTAGTTGATATAATTTTTTGCGAGTAAAGTACATTTAAAAATATTGAGGTGAATTAATTTGATAGAAATATTTGTAAGATATTATAAATGGACTTTTCTAGCTCTTTTCGCCTCGAATTAGAAGGATTCCTGTCATTTCTTTTTCGATTTACAAAACAGCCAGATTTTACAATCTTTCATGACCCATTGAAGATCACAGGTAATTTTTTATGATCTTCAATTTTCTGAAAAAACTCTGACAATTTCGACATTTAGATAAGATTCTTGAAGGCTATAGTCGTGAATTGATTGACGGAAATCCAAAACCGGCTTTTCTCAGATTATGGGCGTACATTTTGCTAAGAAGATCACTAGAAAGGTATCCAAAATCTTTTGAAACATGTTCCAACATTGCGTACCTCCTCGTCAGTCAGAATAAAAGAACATCAATCGATTCAAAAATTGGTAAATAAGCTTTTGTTTTGTGGCAATATTGGGATCACTCATCATTTTGTGATTCAAAAAGTTCGAGTGGCTTCTTTTTTCTTGGTTCTTTAACGTTCGCTGGTATAATCATATCTTCATCAAATTTTGCAACATTGGAAAAGCGGGTAAATACAAATCGAAAACAAAACCTTTATTTAACAGTGAAAACTCAAAAATAATTTATATTTAGCAAAGGCAAATGTTGTTAATATTTTTTTTTTAACGGGCAGTGCCCTTCTAATTCAACGTCTGCCTCACTTGCCTTACTCTTGTTACAGCTGCCTAAGTAAAATTTTTAGTTTCTCGGATACTGTGCCCACAGAGAAACCCTGTTTTAGTTTTAATTTTAAGTGTCAAAGGGCCAACCGCTCTCAGACATATTCTGTGCGTACATATTTCCTGTATAAAATTCTTCTTGCTTTCTTCTTATTTAGCATAGAATTCAATATTCACTGAAATCGTTGTCATGCTCTCCTTCTGCGCGGTTCGGTAGGAAATCAGTCTAATAATTTGGGTTGTTTGCCTCTTATAAAAATAGACCCTTGGGGGCTGGTTTGTCATTACTTGCCCGTGCCGATTTGAAAACCCAGTCCGGCCCTGATTGCAAGGGCTCGTTTTGAAAGAAAAACAGTAGTTACAAGAGGCTTGTAAAGCGCGTATTGTGCATATGAATGCTAATGTTTTCGAATTTCGTGTTTTAAAAGTGAGAGTAGTTAGAAGAGGCTTGTAAAGTGCGTATTGTGCATGTGAATGTCAATCTTTTTTTAATTTCGTTTTTAAAAGTGAAAGTAATCACAATACGCTTATAAAGTGCGTATTGCGTGTGCATGTTTCCAAATTAAATATCTTTTGAATTTCATTTTTATAGTAGCAGTAGTGATAAGATGCTCGTAAAGTGAATATTGCATGTGAAAGATCATCTTTTTGAGTACTGATATAAAAAGTAAAAGAAGTAGGACGTTTGGAATGACATTGTGCCAGTTTTGGATACTTATAATGCTTCTACAATTCTGTCAGTAAGTAGTTTTACTGTTTATTTTTCGTTTTTTTTTTTAGTTTATATAATTTTTCCCAAATTGAACAAGGACAAACGAAAATAATGGTGCATGTATCATTATGACAAACGTAAATAACTGTGCATGTATCATAGAGGAGCTTCTTAGGCAATCTTTCGCATCAAGACCTTTTGAAAAGAAAAAGGAAATTATAAATAATGGCCGACCAATACCACTCCTGTCTTTAACTCAGCAGTCAACAACAAAAAATTTTACCAGACATTTTTCAAATAAATTGTACGATGAAAATGAATGGCTGAGCGGTTGCAAGTTCATTAATAAACTCTATTGTTGGCCTTGTTTATTGTTTTCCTCTGAAAGCAATGTGTGGGGAAGTTCAGGATTTTCCGATCTGAGCCATCTCCACAAAGCCATCAAACTGCATGCGAAAACTTCGCTAAACCATTTACGGTGTATCTTAGCTTTGAAAAAGTTTGGCAGTTTGTCAAGTATCGAAGCAATGCTTGACACTCAACACTCTCGTAGTATTTAAGCTCATAATGAGCAAGTAAAAAAAAAATCGAGAGATTCTTAAATGTCTCCTCGATGTTGTATCTCAGTTAGGATGTCAAGAACTGGCTTCCCGTGGTCATAATGAAAGAATTCATTCCGATAATACAGGATATTATATTGAAACGGTTATTTTATTAGCAAAGTACAACCCCATTTTAAAAAATCATTTAGAAAATTTGAAGAATTTTTCAGGATTATCGAAAGATATTCAAAATGATTTACTTACGTTAATTGCTCATACAATTTCAAAATTCATTAATAAAGAAATTGAGAACGCTTGTTTCGTCTCAATCATTTTGGATGAAACTACAGATATCTCTGTCAAGTCGCAGCTATCTAAAATATTACGATATGTAGATAAGCAGGGAATTATGCACGAACGTTTTATGGGTTTCCGTGATATTTCGAAAGATAGGACAGCTTCATTTTTGCATGGCCATGTAACTGATATCACAAATAAATTAAGAATTGAGGAGAAATTAATTTCTCAGAGGTATGATGGTGCAGCTGTCATGTCCGGTGAAATTACAGGCTTACAAAAAAGGGTAAGAGATACTTTTTCCAGCACGAGTTTTGTTCATTGCTTCGCACATAGGCTTAACCTGATTTTAACTAAATCTTGCGACAGAATAAATGAGTGTCGTATATTCTTTTCCTCCATATCAGGATTTTCAACCTTCTTCAGCCATTCCACTAAGCGAAGTTCCGCTTTTGATGAAATAGTTCGGAAGAGAATGCCTAAGGTTGCACCTACTAGATGGAATTATAACGGTAGGATTGAACTCACAATTTTAGAAAATAGGTGTGATTTAGAGGAATTACTCTATAGTATTACCAATAGTGGTTCATGGGCAATGAGACCTTCAATGCTGCAAAAGGCTTATCATCTATCCTTACAGATTTTCAATTTAATATTCTGTTGAATATATTTTCTTCAATTTTCCAATTTAGTGATCAGCTTTTCAACATCTTCCTAACAAAACAAAATGACATCACTTACAGCATTAAAAAAATTAAGATTTTAAAAAAAGTTGGAAGAAATTCGAAGCCACTTTCAATTATATTTTAATCGAACAAAGGAAACTTGTGAAATACCAAGTATGCGAAAAAGAGCTAGACTTTCTGTAGACGGTGAAATAGATATAGAAGCTAGTTTCAGGCAACTTTTTTTTCGAAATAATAGATAATTTACTTCAGGAAGTCACTTCTAGATTCCAGTCGCTCCAGCAGATAAATTATCTCAAACTTCTTGATACATCATTGTATTCAACGTTTTCTAAATATTTCCCCAGTGATTTGTTTAAAAATTTAAAAGCAGTTTATCCGGATAAGCTTGATTATAATTGCTTACATACGGAGTTGTCAGTTCTTTTTTCCGATAATGACTTAAAAGATAAAAATTTTAAGGAGTTACAAGACTATTTTATAAACAATAAATTACAAAGATGCTTCCCAGAGTTTTTTAAATTAATTTAATTAGTTTTGACAATTCCTGTCACAAGTGCGTCTGTGGAGCGCAGTTTTTCAACTCTTAAGAGAGTTAAAACTTATTTAAGAAATTCCACTGGGATGATCGCTTAAGTAGCTTAGCACTTCTATCTATTGAAAAAAAATTATTGAAATATCTTCTTAGTAATGAAGAATATTATAATCAAATAATAAGTCATTTTACGTTGCAAAAAGATAGAAGGATTGAGTTAAAATACAAACAATAACTTCTATTATTGTAGTTTTGATTAAATTAGCGCTTTGTTTTGTATTTTGTGCCCGCAGTTTATTATTTGCATGCCTTTTCTTGTTTTTTAATTTTATGTTGTCTATTGCATGATAGGGGTCAGGATGAGGAGCAACGGGGAAAGTATTGATGGGATGCGTTTTTACACTGAAGTGTCCCAGTGCTGTAACTATTGTTGACTTCATCAAGTACTCGACATGCCTCTACGTGGCGGCCCCTGGTAACCAACTTCTATAGTTGGGCGAAATGTCGTAGGCGTAGGGTTTGCGCTGAGAGGTAGAGACCTTCTACCATAAAAACCCATATTTGTCGATTCGGAAAGCTGCTTCGGAAACCTGACTTATTTAAAGATGGCAATGGCTTCCTTTTATTTCAACAACAACAAGAAAATGATGAATATTTATATTGGGTATTATTAACATCATTGACTTTGATACTTGTGTAATTGCTTGTACATAGTAGCAATATAATAGTCTGAATAGTCTTCTGAATTCCACGAACCGCCACTGCTTAAAATTGCCATGAACCCAGATGCGGTGAGCGTAAGTGGTGTAGAACATCCTCCTAAGTGGGCAAGTGAGGTACAAAATTTGGCATTGTATCTCTCAAATATGAGTAATGCTTGATAGTTGCATCCGGAAAGAAACTTGGCATTGGTGCCATGTTCTCCAGCATTAAACAGCACAAGAAAACAAGTATCTAAAAAAAAAAGAAGACTAATGTAACTAAATGATATGTGAAATAATAAATAAGAAATTACAAGATGGATCTTCGGAATCTTTTTCTGCACTATCGAAAGTCGGATGATCCTGCAATAGTTGCGGCGTTAGAGACATACAAAGTTCTGGGGATGCTTTTGATTAATTTTCTGCATATAACCATATGCCGAAAGCTTATCTTGAGGGTATTTTCATAAGACATCAAGAACTTTTTGTATAACCATCAAGAGATAGTTTGCGTGCTCCAAGCATTAAATGAACACCTTCTCTAACCATTAGAGTAATTTTCTAATCAGCTCAACATAATTTCTAGTTTAGTTGATCTTCTCCAAGAACTATATGCCGGTAAATAGCTTTAAGCTGGACTCCTTCTATTTCATCATTGAATATTTCAACAAGAAAATCAAGGGATGTAATGGCAAACGTTGAATTTGTTACAGGAAGTCGAGACATTGAATCCACTGCTGTTGTCCAGACTTCTAAAAATTCATCTTCAAGTCCACGGACAAGAGCACCGCAAGCACCTGATGCAATCGGTGAAACAACTAGATTCTAGTTTTTCTTTTGGCGCATCATCTGCCCATTTTTTCCCTGTAGACCGCTGCCAAAATGCTCTAAATTCCTTTCATGAAGACTCTTCTTTTTCTGTGTGCAATGAATGCTTAGTGCAACTTTAACTCAATTACCAAAATATAATTTACACTTCAATTACTCATTAGTTTTTTGTCAAGACTCTGGTCAAATTAGATCAATCCTCAAAAGTCAGCTGCCTGAGTTCGAACTTGCATTGAAAGATCACAGAGAGTAGAACACGCTTTTCCAAATGCGGCATAGATTAAACGAATTTCAGATTCAACACTTATCACACTTTTGTAAGACTTACAATTCTTCACCTTGAATACCCAGCTGGTAAACCTATTGTAGCGCTTTTCTCCGTGGTCGCCAAGTGTTAAAATCGAAAGAAACACCTCTTGAATCCTGAGAATCTGTATAACGGCCGACGAACTCTAAAGTTTCCTTTTCAGATTCGATTAAACTTGAAAAGGCGCCAAAAGTAATAGTGCATGTCATGACTTGGAGGAGATAATTGATTTTTAACGTACGAAACAATTTTTGCTATATTTTGCTATGCTATATGCCCCGTAGCCAATGTCTGTATTACTCCAATTTGATACAAGCTATAAGGCCCTGTGAATAACCTTAGCTGATTTTTCAATTTTCAACAAACTAAGAATCTTATCTACCAATAATGTTCCGTCAAAATTTATCCATGTCCCAAACTCAGCGTATAATGTAAAACTTTTACTCGTTCTGGTTCCTTTTTGAAATGTTCAACAAGTTTTCGGACTGCCTCAGTTATATTGCTTTCATCATTTTTCAAATTGTCCGATATTCGTATCAAATTCTGTAGATCTTCATTGCTTGTAGAAGTTTTTTCAAATAATGAATGTTAGACAGTTTGCGATGGAGGCACACTTTCTGGAGTCAAAATCTGTAGATCTGTAGATACAAGCTATGATGCTTGTAGAAGTTTTTTCAAGTCATGAATGTTTGAACTGGAGGCATACTTTCTGGAGTTTCTGCAGTACTACGGAGTACACGAATCGCACTTCACTGACATGATATGATATGATGATATGAAACATGTGATTTTTTGCGATTCCTACAGACTTAAGGTACTCCGGAATGACTTTGTTTAACAAAAGGAATTAAATAAAATCTCCCACAAAAAATATTGCAAACGGGATTTCAATATAATTAACACAAAACCTTTCGAACAACAAACAACTTTCGCAAAACAATTTCTCATTTCTATTCCACGCGGCAAAATATTTCAATTGTGAATTGAGACTGTCAAATCCATTTCAGGTTGTGTTTAATTTCAAGCGGAGAAAATTTTGTTCAATTATCGAGGCATATATGTAATCACTTTAAATAATTTAAAATCGTGAAAAAAGTTAACTTAATTATAAATATATATCAATTTCGTGGAGTTTGTGTAATTGAGACCAGTAGTAAGAAATTCTCGTAATTTTCGTTTTGCGGGGAGACTGACGCCGCTCCAGTAATCGGTCGCCATCTTGAAAATTCCTACCAAAGCGTATAATCTGGCGAAAATATCAAGGAAAACTCTGGATAATGCTGGAAATCCAAATCAACTTTATATTCACCAGGGAGCTTTTTACTAGGGAATAACCTGTTCACAAATCCATACCAATTTCTGGGACTTACGCAATATGGAATATGCATAAGCAATGTTAATTCAGTAGCTTAATCTCTGGATCTGATTTTAACCAAACTGGGATTTACGGATACTCCCAGCTCGTCCATAGAATGGGTGGCAGGGTATCACGGACAATATCATCATTGGAAATTCATCTTCATTTGCAAATCATCTCATCTTGACTGACTACTTCAGCACCAGCGTATATAGCTTCTTGATCAAACACATTGAGCATCAGCTTGGAAAGTTGAAGCCTGAATCAGAATTCAGCTGATCCCCTCTCAGGATAGGGTTTACTACGAACTCTCAGGGAAGCCAGGTACACTGAACCTAACAAAGCGTAAATTTATGTCAGGTTTGGCTGTAACTTATACAGGATTTTCCAATAAGAGGTGTTATTTTGATATGCAAAGAAAAATGCCATTTTTTGAGATAAATGACAGGATCTTTATTTCAATATAAAGAGGAAGGTATGCCGTTAATAATGGAAAATAACATCAGCCAAATGACCACCACGACCACGCCTACAGGACCATATCCTTTTCATGAAATTTTCCATAACCAAATCGCAAAGTGGCTGCCCTATGTCCTCGATAGCCTCACGAATTCCATCTTTGAGGTCTTGAATCGACGCTGGGCTGTTGGCGCAGACCTTCTCTTTCACGTGGCCCCAAAGGAAGAAGTCGCAAGATGTTAAGTCACAAGATCTCGGTGGCCAATTGTGATCACCTCTTCGAGAGATAACACAGTCCGGTAACTTTTCCCGTAAAAGATCAATGGTTTCGTTGCTTTTATGGCACGTAGCGCCGTCTTGTTGAAAGTAAACGTTGTCCAGATCAATACCATGCAATTCTGGCCATAAAAAGTCATTAATCATCTGTCGATAGCGCAATCCATTCACCGTAACTGTTGCTCCAGCCTCATTTTCGAAAAAATAAGGTCCAATGACCCCGCGGGACCATAAACCGCACCAAACAGTCACACGTTGAGGATAGAGAGGCTTTTCAAGACTAACTCTTGGGTTTTCCGAGCCCCAGATGCGAAAATTTTGCTTGTTGACGAAGCCATCGAGGTGGAAATGGGCCTCATCACTCAAGATGAGTTTTCGATGGAATTCCGGATCATTCTCATGCATTTCAAGGACCCAATCAGCAAAGACTCGACGTGGTTGATGATCGGCCGGCTTGAGTTCTTGTGTTAACTGAACTTTATAAGCCTTTATGCAAAATACGGCGTAATGACGTTTTTGGAATGCCTAATTCCAAAGAACGACGAGAAATGGACAAACCTGGGTTTTCTGCAACACTTTCGGCTACAGCAGCAATATTCTCGGCTGTTCTTGAGCGACATACACGGGTTTTATTCTTCACATCACTAACTTGTCCCGACAGCTCGAATTTTTCTACCAGTTTCTGTATTGCGGTCCGACAAGGTGCTTCACGACGACCCAAAAATGTTCGAGTTTTACGAACCGTCTCTGCCACATTTTCACCATTTTTATAGTGAATTTTAATAATTTCAGTGCATTGTTGATGTTGTTAATGGCGTAGTTTCTACTTGTGAAATGTCAAAAAATGACAGCTCCAAAAGTGACATCTACCGAAATAGCGGGCTAATTAAAATAACACCTCTTATTGGAAAACCCTTTATAATATTTCGAAAATTTTGATTTTTTTACACCCAAAAGTTTTTGAAATAAATAACGGTATTTATGAAATTTGCGTGTAAAAAAAATCAATGTTTTGGAAATATTTGAGAATAATTTAAAGATGCTTAATTAAAAAATACAGAGCAATACACTTTTTGACAGCTACTATTCTTAGCTATTTAATAAGCTAACAATAACCAAAATCTATAGTGTGGTTCAAAAGTTATACTCATTTATTCCCATCAGGGTTTGGCGAAATCTTCAACTGGCCACCACTCCTAAAGGATGGTTTCTAAGGGGGTGGGGGGGGGGGGTGGTGGTATGTGGAACAATTTTTTGATCAGACTACCTCAAGGAATCGCGTGGTATACCGGAAGGTATCTTGATCAGAATCACCCGTATATATTTGTTATTTATTTTTTTTCTTTTGTTTTTTTTTTCAGCAAACCACTTTTTGGTTTTTCTTCTTTTTTTTATTTCTTTCTTATTTGCGTTATTTTATAAATTCTAATGAGAAAGAAAATTTAATCTTTATTACCAGAAATGGTTTTCAAAAAAAAATCCAGGTTATTTCTTCATTCCAA
The DNA here is from genome assembly GCA_963930735.1 of Dioctria linearis. Lineage (NCBI taxonomy): Eukaryota > Metazoa > Arthropoda > Insecta > Diptera > Asilidae > Dioctria > Dioctria linearis. Next base: position 210,547,507 of record OZ005740.1, read on the forward strand.
TCTTATCCAATGTTACACGTATATATATATATATATTTTTCCTTCTATTAATACTATACTTCGTACTATTTTGAATACTTATTACATAATTTCGTTTTTAATTTTTTTGTTGGTTAGAGGGTTTTTTTTTTTGGTTTTTTGGGAGATGTAGGTATTGAAAATTTAGAGGATAGAATTGGTTATTGTGTCAATTATTTGTACTTTATAGTTTCGGTATCTTGTACTGTTTGATTGGAAGCATGAGTCTACGGGATATATGCTAATACGCAGTACATATATTTAAATATATTAGAATTAGTTGGGGGAACTATCTGTAGTTCTTCTGTTGGGAGCAGGGGTTATGATGAAGTTAGACCCCCTTGGTGCCGCCGTGGGCACATCTGCTAGTATATGTTCCGGTTCCAGAGGTATATTTTTACCTATGCCGGTTTTTGATTTGTGTTTCATGTACACGTAGGTGATTAGAATAGCGATAACTAATGCTATTGTTAAATATGATAAAGCAAAGTGGTGAATGTGGTGATTGTTTATAGGATTTAGAGAATTTGATTCTTGTTCTTTTTGAAGATGGATGGATTTTAAAATTTCATCGACGTCCATGTTGTTTGTGATATTTAAGGAATTTGTTCTTCCGTACGTTTCCATAGAGGGAAGCGTCATATTTTTGATTATGTTGGAAATGTTTGTTGTTGGAATAAAATGGGAGTTAAATTTTGATATTTTTACGTTATGTCTGTGCAAGATGAATTCTTTGCTGCGGACATAACAACCTGGGTAGATAAATATTGTTCCTGTTCCCTGAAGGGTTTCTGAACTAATTGAATCTTCACAAACGATATCTATATGGAAAGGTTTTTTAAGGGAGAAAAGCCATGCATTTTGGTGCGATAATTGTGTCATATAGTAGTTCCGTTTTAAAGTCAAAATTTTACATTTTGATGTAATAGGTTCCTTTTTTATTAAATTGATTTCACATTGATTTACTCTATTGTTTGTATTTAAGATGGGTGAAGAAATTTTACAATAAAAGTGTGTATGGTTTTGTGAAAATAAATTGTCTCTGGGATTTATGGGCAGTATTATAGAATTTGGTAATTCCTGTCTAATCTTTGATAACATCTCTTCAATTTTGTTAGGCGATATTAGTGTAGGGTGAAATTTTCATTGTTTGGAATCAGTTAAGAGATCAATTAATTCTGACTGTGTATTTTAATATCTGAATGCCATTAATGAAACAAGAGAGATTAATGATTCTATTTCGATGGATATTTTATTATCCAGTGTTCTATTTTCCATTAACGACGTAGATATTTGTATTAAAATTAGTTTTTTATGCATATTGAGGAATTCCGTTTCAACTTCGGCCTTAGTTTTATTGAATATTTGAGCTGTTGCTTCGATTATTGCGGTCTGGCTTTTCATAAGGGAGAGGAGGCAGTTTTGGTTTAAAGTGAGATTTTGAAATTGTTCATCATACAATTTGGCATCATCTTCATCTAGTGTGCCAAAAAGAGCTTTGGAAATGGAGCCTATAGCATTGAATAAAGCTCTTTGTTTCCTACTTTGAGTTACTAGGAGCATATTTGTGTATTCTATATTTTCTATAATAAGGTTTATCTGTAGTAACGTACCGTTACAAGTATGCGCCATTGCGAAACTTCCGTCCAGTTTTTGACACGTAGTTGTAATTTCTTGCGTGATGAATTTGATGTTCCTGAACTCTGCTTTGAAGTTTTCTAAATCGTAGTAGGTTACGATTTTCCATTCGTTTGTGTAGAAATTGGCTCTGCCGATTTCCTCGAAATAAATGCCTGCGCTGGCATTTATTTGATTTATTTTTATCCCCGAGCCTGAGATGAACGGGATGCAGATTAGGAAAAATGCCGTTTGAATCATTGTGAGGACCTGGAAGATTATATTGTTTTATTCATTTGCGATTATTTTGTAGTAGATGAAATTTGGTATTAGTCCGGGAAAAGTTTTAAATCATTGTTATGGACTCTTTTATTTTCATTATTTATTTTCACCGTGGAGTTCTCAGGAGAATTGATTTCTTCAATTACATTTGGACCTGTCCAGAGTGGTGAGAATTTGTTATCTCTCACTCTGCTTTTTAACGAGACTTTGTCGCCAATATTGAAGGTTTTCGGGGTAGAATTCTTATCGTACTGAAGTTTTGATTTCTCTTTGTTAGCCACGGCTATGTCTTTCGCAATTTTATAGCTGTGTTGTAGACGTGCTTTTAACTCGTTTGCATAATTATCGTAATTATAGCAAACGGTCGGAGATGATTTTAGATTGTTTTAGATTTCGGCTGGGAATCCGTGCAGAAGTTCGCGGGGAGTATAATATGTACCCGAGTTAAGTGTGGTATTGTAGACAAACATGGAATGAATCCATGTATCCCAGTCTTGAGGATCTTTCCTACATAAGATCCGAGGTATTCTGCTAAAGTTCTATGACTTCTCTCCAATGCACCATTTGTTTGAGGGTGATATGGAGTAGTTTTGAGCCTTTTGATCTTTAGCAGTTTGGATACCTCGGCGAACATGCCACCTATGAGGTTAGATCCCTGATCTATTAGGATACTTTCTGGAATGCCGTGTCGACAAACTATTGTTGTCGTGAAGGCTTCCGCCAATGTCTTAGATTCAGTATTGACTATGGGAATAGCCTCAGAGAACTTGGAAAAATCGTCTTAAAAAGTAAGGATGTATTTCTTTCCATAATGGGAAATTGGGAGAGGTCTTAGAACATCTAGGTACACTCTTTCAAAAGGTTTTGAGCTTATGTTTGAGATTTTCATAGGAATCTTAGGATACCTGGATACTTTGTTCACTTGACAAAGTTTACGTTTCCTTACATATCTTACAACATCGTCTGACATGCCAGGCCAATAGAATTGTTTTTTAATTCTTTTAATTGTACGGGAGACACCTTGATGGCCTCCCGTTGGTAGAAAATGGAAATTTTTCAGAATTTGTTCAATATCACTGCTATTGGATAAATACTTTATGGAATCTTGATGAAGTATTATATTTATTTTTTGGTTAACGAAGACCTTGGTAAAAATGTTTTTAATAGTTGATAAATTTTGTTTGTCTAATACTGGGAAGGAGATATTTTTCTGACTTAACTGATTTGCTTCTGTATATGAGCAGATCTCAGTTAAAATCTTTTCAATGTCTAATCTATCTCTTTGAGATCGGCAAGGTAGATTGACTTTTGAAATGATTACTGGGGAGTCTTTCTTCTTAAAGAAGTTCAGTTCGTTTTCTAGTAGAGGTGGTTTGTCTAAGAGTTTTAGTTTAGATTTCAAAACTCTTTAAAAGTTCTGTATCTTGCATTGGCAAGATGAAAATTTTGGGGTTAGAATATTTAGCTAAAAGTAATGGGAAATTGGTCTCAGTTATTATCACTGAGGAACTGCTTACTACTGATAAATCTGGTTTTGGAGTAGTAATATTTGGTTTGGGTGTACCTAAATTCGCCTGCGCTTTGGCTTGGTTCCTGATTACCAAATTTACATGGGTGTTGGGTTCCGTTGATTTTACGGAATTTTCTGGGATAGCCCTACTGAGAGCGAGCGTCTGCATTTGTGTTGAGCTTTCCAGGTTTATGGACTATTTTATTGTCATATTCCTCAAGACGTATTCTCCATCTCATTAGCCTTGAGGAATGATCCTTTAGATTCATTAGCCATACTAATGGTTTATGGTCAGTTATGATGGTAAACTGGCTACCATAAACGTATGGCCTGAATTGCTCAACTGCGAAAACAATTGTCAAAAGCTCTTTTTCGATTGTTGAGTAACGAGTCTCTGCACCATTGAGAACTCGACTGACATAGGCGATTGGATGATCTCCTTGATCTTCTACTTGGAAAAGAACTGCTCCGATGGCGTAGTCGATGGCATCGGAGGTGACAAAAAATTCTTTGTCGAAATACGGATAGGATAAAATTGGTGCCGATATTAATTTTTTTCTTAATTCGCAAAATGCTTCATCGCAAGTTGCATCGAACTTGAAAGGTGTGTCCTTCTTCAGAAGGTTAGTAAGAGGTTTCGCGATTTTAGAAAAATTGGGAATAAAGCGGCGATAATAGTCGACGAAACCAAGGTAGGCTTTGATATCTTTTTCCTTCTTGGGTCTAGGATACGATTGAACTGGCTTGACTCTATTTTCAGTAATGATATGCCCTTGATACATTATTTCCTTTCTTAGGAAATGGCACTTGTCGGGTTGTAATTTTAAATTGAAATCCCGAAGGCGGCTATATACATTTGCGAGCCTAATATTATGGTCTTTAAGATTGTATCCATGGACTACAATATCGTCCATGTATACGAAACAGTAAATGCCTTGGAGTCCGGAAAGGACATTATTCATGGCACGTTGGAAGGTTGCGGGTGCACCTTTTAATCCAAATGGCATACGGTTAAACTCGTTGTGACCATAAGTAGTGCTAAACGCAGTTTTTGCTCTATCCTTCCCGTCCATGTGAATTTGGTGGAATCCGCTGGCGAGGTCTAGCGTCGTGAAATATTTGGACTTACCCAATTGATCTAATATGTCTGTAATATTAGGTAATGGGTAAGCGTCACCAATGGTAATGTCATTTACTCGGCGGAAATCCACAACGACTAGACATTTTTTGTTCCCATGCTCATCCGGCTTTTTGGGAACTAGAAGTAGGGGAGAATTCCACGGACTATTTGAAGGGCTTATTATCTCCGAATCCAACATTACATTTGCCGAGTAATTTCTTTCCGGCTTGTTTCTGGAAGTCTGTACGGATTAGTGTATATGTGAGGTTTATTTGGGACTGTTTCGATTTTGTGCTCGGATGCATTTGTAAACGTTAAGAAATCCCCTTCTAAGTACAAGAGATCGTTGAAATCCGTACAAATTTTCCGAATACTCTCGGCTTCTTCCAAATTACAGTGATCCAATTTAATCAGGGTGTGCAGTTTTTTTATTTTGCCCCTAATTGGATCTCTGTTGGAATCCGTAGAGATGCAATCGAAGTCGTTAAGGTCATGGCATTCTGGATTCATGTCATGAATTGCCATTTTGACGTCCTGCTCATTCGTGTTGAGAACTAGGACTTTTGCCATTCCGTGTGATGGGTTGACTATGATATTACCTATGAACAACCCTGGCTTTACCTCTTTTTTAAAATATACTGATTCCGTTGTTGACAAAGTTGGAATTTGAATTATGGATTCAGAGCGTGCGGGAATTGTAATAACTTTATTATGTAGTTTGTCGGATTTATTTCGGTTTTTATTGGGTTGGAAAATATATTCCGTTTTTTGTAGGATATTTGTGTTGGGATATTTTACACATTTGGTATTTAAATCCCGTGAAGTACTGGGTAACTTGCTTTTATTAGCACTTACATTGTTTGTTTCAGACTTCTTGTCATGGTTATCATATCTAAGATATGTATTTGGATAATCTGAGCGATATTGCTCTATGGGATAGGATGAATGACATTGCTTCACCTGTAAGGAAATGTAATTGTTTTTATAATTGATACGAGCGTTGTATCTGGACAAGAAGTCGTGGCCAATTAGGCCGTCATATGCCAAGGCTGAGTTTTCTCCTACTATTTGGAAGGGATGTTCTATTATAAATTCTTCGTTTTATATATCTGACATTTTTCCCAGTATTAATCCTTCTGTAGTCGCTGATTCCGTAAATAAAGTATCTTGCAGATTGCATCTGTATAGTAATTGCTACCTGCTTTCAGTGTATTGAACTTTATGAGGCTAATTTCTGCTCCTGTGTCTACGAGGAACTTTGTTTCTTTATTGGAGCACACATTGGTAGATAGAGAGATAGTAATGGAATTGGGCTTGATAATAATTGGTATTTTCAGCGTTATGTGCTCATTTATTAATTCTGTAGTATCTAATTTAAATTTGTATGGATGTCGACTTTTGTTTGGATTTGTGAGGGGCTGCCGACTAATTCCTCTCGCCTTGATTTGTTTTCCGAGTGTGTTAAGAATATTCTCGGATTTTGTATGTATGGTTTATTTGTCCTTGCTTCATTTTCGGGTTGTATTGTTGAAGAAGGGGGATTTTTTCTATAACTAAAATTTGGTTGACGTTGATCTGCTTTTGAGGTGGTGCATTTGTATTGGGAATTTCTGTTCGATTGCTGAAGTTTTGGGGAACCGGATTTGTATTTTCTCTGTACAAATTCCCATGGTTTGATATCCTTGCCCTGCATACTTCTATGGTATGTCCTAATTTCGTGACAATACCTGCATGTAGGTGTAGTGCTGTTGAAGGTGCTAGCCTGCTTAGGAGGATTGCTTTTATTTAGGGCATTCGAAAAATTGTTATTTGGGTTTGGGTTTGTACGAATGTTTTGTGGACAATTTAGGGCTAAATGACCCTGTGCTCTGCATTTATAGCAAAAGGAGTTTTGTACTTTTGCTGATTGGGCAGTGCGAGAAGAGTTAGCTGCTAATTTTGTTGCCTTTGATTCTAGGCGTAATGCTTGCTCACCAATATATGACGTAATGGGCTTTAATGCTCTATTTTCGTGGAGTTTGGCTAGAGTTTGGAGTTGCTCGCTTATTAACCTGAATTCAATCGCTCTAATACCCTGTTTTTCGTTATCCTTTATTAGAGAATTTATTAATATTTTATCAATTCCTTGACAGGCTCTCCTGTTCTTTGTTTTGTATTTTGGAGTTTCGATTGGAGTACTGATTTTTCTAATTTCTCTTCGAATATTTGGAGTAATATTTTCTTCAAATCTGACCACCTGCTTGTATCATTGTACTTGAGTACATTTTAGGTATTTCCAAATAGCTTACTTTTGATTATTGAAAACAGGGTTGTTGGGTCGGTGTTGGGATAAAGCCGTTCTATGTCATCGCAACATGACACGAATTTATGGAGGTCTTTTGGGTCGCCGTTAAAATTTGGTATTAAGGACTTAATTTCTGATAGGGAAATATGTGAAATTTTAATCCCTGTGCTTTCATTGTGAAAGTGTGATGAGTTATTTGGTGTGTCATGTTGGTGATTAGGGAAGCGCGTATCTAGCTGTTCTTGAATAGCAATTACAGTTTGTTCATATTCTGCTTCTGTTTTACAGAAAACATCTTCACTAAAGTATTGCTTTTCTAGGTCTTGTGGCGTAGATTGCATTTCGATTGTATTGTTGAGTTCTTCGAATTCAGCCCAATGTTTATATAGGATACCCAGTTTTTGTTCTAGGTATGTTTTACTCACTGTAGGTAAAGTATCAGGGATTAATGATTGTATAACTCTTGTAATTGAGTTAATTTTTGTATTTAGACTTCTGAAACTACTTTCATTTTGTTTCCTTATTAGCTTCTGTAAATTGTGATTTGCTTGGAATTCTCCACGAAGCTCTTGGTGATGGTATATGAAGGGGTTTTGCTTGTTCATAGTACTTTCTGAGATTGATTTCAATCTTTCGGAAAGTGTTGCTTTCGTCAACATGTACCAATCCTCAGTTTTGTCTGAGCACGATTCTTTGAAATAATCGTGATCGGTCGTGAAGTCTTTATGCTGAAGTATTTGTTCTTCTGTTTTCTCGAAGGCGCTCCATATTTCTTCGAGTTGTTGGTATTTACCTGTCACAAAGGCAGTGGTACGCTTCACTTTACCGGCTTGGTGATAAGCCCCTAGTATTAGCCTAATTTCCTTGTTTTTTCCTACTTGAGACGAGCATAGCTCATCGAAGGAAACGGTTCTTCAGTCATTGTAGTTATTTGAAGTAACAGATGATTACTACAAGTATAATGTAGAGTTTTTTAATATTAGGAATGTCCGTTTCGAACGTCGATTTGGGGTGAATTTGGGAATGGGCTTATAGAAGATGTGACAAAATTGTGTGTTTTTTTTTTTTTTTTAAAACACAGCCGAGTAGAAAATTAATTGTCAAATTTCCAAACAGTAACAAGTTCCGAATCAGTTTGTTATGTGTAATTAGTTTTGTTTTAAAGCAAAAAGTTTGTAAATTGTAGGAAGTGAGTAAAGTACAGTAATGGGGGTAATAATAATTTGTTGGATTTATTGGTATTACGAAATTTTCGATTTCTAATAAAAGGAATGCTAAGAATTTATGTATGTATGTATATAAAACTTATTTTTATTTATTTATTTTAAATATCTCTGTAATTTTTTGCGGGAGCGCTGGACTTGTAAGGAAAAAAAATATTTTATCAAAACACAAAAATGGAAATTATTATTAGATAATGACATCAAAAATATCTTAAATGAAGTGCGTATTTCCATTAAAATATATAAAAAATTTAGACATTATACACATATGTACAGGTAGCCCTCTTATAACACGGTACTTCTACAACACGATATTGGGGTTTTTGTTTAGCATTTATTACGTATTTAAATATGACGATCAGGTGGAGAGGAATGAAAGAGTTTTCAGAGGATGAAAGTGATGCTGGAGACCTTCAGTAATCAGGAGCTGGCATACTGCAAACTGCCTGGCTGGAGAATCTCTAGTAACATTTTCAGTCTTTGAGATCTCCAGCCCTACTTTTCCCAGATCTCTGTGGGAACGCAACTTCTTCCTCATGCACATATTCACGTCACTTACTTATATCATCCTATCCTGACCTGATTAGAGAGAGTGGACTTGGTAGACTTTTACTTTGGGAGTTAGTTCTTGGAGAGTGAGGGAGAAACTGTATGGCTTTCTTTTGTTTATTTTTTTTTACGCTTGAGTTGACTTTTTGGTAATTTTTCTTATTAGAATTAGCATTTATATCTTTGGACTGTACGATTGCGGTAGTACAAGTATTGAATTCTGAGTTGAGAGTACTGCCCATGTTGACATTCCGCTATCTTCTCGAATACTTTAGTAATTATGATAAGAATTTTTCTGAAGTTTTAGTAAAATTTCTTCGAAAATCTTCTGATCCTTTCTGACCTTTGGTGAATTTTTTCAAGTTTCAAATTGATTTCGGTTATCTCGATTTTTGAAGATTTTGCTATCTTCTCCGAACCTTTGATTTTTTTTTTAATTTTCTTGGCATTCCTTCCGAACTTTTGGTACATTTTTTTAAATTGACACTTCAATTGTCTCGAGTCCAGCTTGGACAGCACCCGCCTTTTCCTTGCCCGGACCGCATAAGCTTTTCACGAGTGTTAAGATTATCTAGCCTGTATTCCTGAGTTATTTGGAACATAAGTTATACAATGGATACAGTGCGAACACCACCGCAAGCAACTGATGCACCGATACAGGTGCCTGAGAAGTGCTCCATCTGCCAGGAGAGAGACTGGTCAGGCAAGAGGAAGCCAGTGAAGACGGTCTGTGGACATGTGTTTCACAAAGCATGTCTGAAAACCTGGATTGGACAGCAGTCAAACTGCCCGAACTGCAGATTCCATCTCACTCCGTACGATTTTACTGAGTACACAAGTGCTGTTCCGAGAAAGGCTTTTACGAGGCCTGTTAGTCAGGATCCTCGAACGGCAGCACCCGTGTTCGATTTGCCACCACCAACAAATCAGCAAGTAAACCACGAATCCTTGTCCCCAGGGAGACGAAACTTGCACTTCATGACCTTTTCGCACCCGAGTTCCCGAGTGAACAGCCCGCTACCTAATGCTCAGGATCACAGCTCAGCAGCGACCGAAGCCTTGCTGGCAGGTCTGTGCATACAGCTGCAGGCAGCAAATCTCAGCTGGAATGCCACCAGTTGACTTTTCACGGCAACCTCCTTCTGTTGGTGAACCGAGACCAACGCAAGGGTTTCACGACGTTCGTAGGCAGTCGTTGAAGAGACCGTCATCAGCTCTTGGGCAGCCTCCTGCTCAGCCTAGTGGTCAGCCTAGACCAAATCTTATCTAGCCTCCACCAGCTCCATCTCATCATATCCCGCCGAGCTTAGGACAACGACGATCTGGCTGTCCCCTCGACGAACTCGTGTTCAGAGTGGAAGCACTAACTTACTCGGCCTTAGACGAAGATTTTGATCTCCTAGTACGGCACATGACCACTTTGCTTTGTGGTCCAGCGATGGACTGGTAGTGGTCTCTCCTGAGCCAGAACTCCACGCCTTCGTGGGAGTATGTAAAGACAGCTCTGTTAGCTGAATGGGGAGTACCGAAGGTTGACCTCAAGGTCAAGGTCCACAAAGGTCCACAAGGTTGACAAAACAGCAAGCAGGGGAGTCATTTGCTACGTACCACCAACACCTGGTACATCTGCGTGACCAACTGCAAAGCCTACTAACACCATACACCAACTGCGGAGTCTCGTGACTCAAATACAGGCTGCACACCAGCAAATCGCGACAACGTGCAGCTGTAACACCTATCGCAGTCCAAAAGTCAACGAGGTGGATGAGTGTCGTTCGACAGATGCTGAACAGCACAGGTCACCTGAAAGCAGTGAGGAAGCCGCAATAGTATCTGCTCTTACAGCACCCCAGAACGTTAGCTGTTGGAACTGTGACCAGCCCGGTCACTGACCAAGACTGCCTGCAGGAAATACAAATCGTGTTATGCTATGGATGCGGACGTAAAAATGTCTTCAAGCCCAATTGCAGCCAGTGCCGACAGCAAAACCTGAGACGGGTCGGGACTACTACCACCTTTTCTCGACCAGTGTCAAAGTTACGCGCACAAACTGCAATGAACACTCCAGTGCAAGTCTTGAACAAGGAGGAAGGTCCGCTCCATTAGCAGACCTTAATGATGAGTCACTAAACTGTCCACTGATATCATTTAGTCACTTTGATGATATTAGCAAACCCCCTGATTGTACAAATATTTCACTGATAGAGACGGAGAGAGCCTAATGGACTTCGCCGCAGATCTTCAAGCTCCGATTTCCACCTCTGGGGAGCCCATGACACTATTAGACACTTCTTTGGGAGAGTCACTTTTAAAATTATTTGTGGGTGTCCAATCCATTTTGTGCTACTATTATTATTTCTGTGCGTTACAAACGGAATAACAAACATAAAGTACCCTATAGATTTCATCTAGGGTATAATAATCAAAAAATTACAACATAAATGCGTAATTAGATACACCAATTATCAAACACAGCAATCAGCATCAGCTCAGCAAGCAATGACATTGACAATTACAATGATCAAACAAAGCAAAACGTACTGCAAAGTGCAAATGCATTTGAAATAAAATATTCAAAATAATCACCAGAACACAAAACACAATTCCTCAATGGCTGAAATAAACACGCTAGCGCCACGCCAACTTCTGACACTTTTGTCTTGTCCAGCACAGCAAAAGAAAGGCAAAGGTATCGGCTTCGGCGCCGTTCACGCAAACACGATTCAAACCCATGCAACGTACGTAACGTACGCAAATAGAATCCGCGCGTTCTTTTCCACAATTCCTTTCCTTACCTCGTAGTAGTATTTTTCGGTAAATTAATAAAAAATCACAGAAAATCTGAAACATCAACATTCACAGTAGATTTAAAAAAATTTCGTTTTGTTACGATTAATGAGAACTAGCGAAAATGAAGCAAATTTAGATTTAAAGTAGCAAGGTTGCAAATATGCTTAAATGGTAGCAATTTTGCTACTATAGTAGCAAAGGCCGATCACTGGTCCACCGACCCCATTTCTTTTTTGTTTATGTAGTAAACATTTTAAATGGTGGTCAAACCCTGATATACAGAAACACAAAATATGTACCACATTAAATAGCAAATCGCTCAGTCTATGTTGTAAGTCAGTGCTACTGACTTCTAGTCTCATATAACATGGTTTCGCACAACACGGTACTTTCTAGGAACGTATATACCGTGTTATAGGAGGGTTACCTGTAGGTATATATATAATAAAAAAGAAAAGTGTTTCGTTATCTGATCTTCAAATTTTTAAATTGTTAACAGATGGCTCTTCTAATTAATATCTTTCTCCTGACCGATAGACTCACGAACTCGTACCGCAGGGGATTGATATTTGATTTTTGTCGAAGTCCTCTGACCAACAAGCTCACGAGGTCTTTCCGCAGATTTTAATTTTTCTGTGTTGAATTTAATTAATTTAATTAGCCGAGAATCGAAAGAAATTGTTTTCCATCTATTACACACATTTATATACATATGAAAATATGAAATAGTCAGAAAATAACCAAATAATTTTTTTCTTTTTAGCAAAGAAATTTGGGTTTTAAATTCTATGTATATATATGTATGTATATACGCAAAATTTCGGTAATAGGTTTAAGGATTATTTGTGGGATCATTTCTGTTAAGCCAAATCATTCCCTTGTGTATTCACCGGTACATGCAATGCGAAGCAAAAGATATATATGTATACATATATTTATTGTACATGAGGATAATATGTTTTATGGGTTAATATTGAGAAGATAAAAAAAAAAATATCCTTCATATGGGTGTAAAAACATGTTTTTCTTAAAAAAAAAACTAATTTAAGATTAAAAAAAGGCAACTTTCACTGTACCTGCAACTCTATCCAATGTATGGTATATTTGATGATGCGTTTATGTTGATAATTATGATGAGAATTGTGTTGTTTTTATTTGGTTCCTTGCTTGTTCCTGGTTGTTGTGTTTGTTATTGGTGGAGATGACGTTGAAGTTTGTACACAAGAGGTCTTCCTTCCTTTGTATATGCTGATTCTTTTTGTTATACACTATTCTCTTTTCTTTTCCACTTTTGTTTTATATTGCTGGTCACTTTATTATTGTTGTCACTAGAATGTTTTTAATTAGAATTTATTGAATTAATTTAAAATTTGGGGAATGGAGATAGATGGAAAAAAGGTTGTCTTCTACAGGGTTTTCTAATAAGAGGTGTTATTTTAATTAGCCCGCTATTTCGGTAGATGTCACTTAGGAGCTGTCATTTTTTGACATTTGACAAGTAGAAACTACGCCATTAATAAAAATGGAACGATACACGATTCAACAACGCATTGAAATTATTAAAATTCACTATAAAAATGATCCGGAATTCTATCGAAAACTCATCTTGAGTGATGAGGCCATTTCCATCTCGATGACTTCGTCAACAAGCAAAATTGTCGCATCTGGGGCTCGGAAAACCCAAAAGTTATTGTTGAAAAGCCTCTCTATCCTCAACGTGTGACTGTTTGGCGCGGTTTATGGTCCCGCGCGGTCATTGGACCTTAATTTTTCGAAAATGAGGCTGGAGCAACAGTTACGGTGAATGGATTGCGCTATCGACAGATGATTAATGATTTTTTATGGCCGGAATTGGATGGTATTGATCTAGACAACGTTTACTTTCAACAAGACGGCGACAAGCAACGAAACCATTGATCTTTTACGGGAAAAGTTTCCGGACCGTGTTATCTCTCGAAGAGGTGATCACAATTGGCCACCGAGATCTGGTGAATTAACACCTTGCGAGGCATTAGATTTTAGTTTTTCGGTAACAATCCGATCAGCCTTTTACACTTTACAGCCAGACGTAACAGTTGTAGAAGACAGTTATTTTTTTTATTAGCTTTGAAAATTAGGACACTACGAATAATTTATTTGCTCTTATGTTTTCTTTTAGTCAAAAGTGAATAACTTTGTCTCTTGAACAAAAGCGAATAACCTGCACTAGTTACAGTTTTTATGTCAATTATTGTCGAGAAATGGGTTAGGGTAATTATGATCTTTTGATCCAATAACAAGTCCCATGATTAAATTATAGTTACTCACAACTTGCTAAACGTAACCAGAATAGAACTGTCAAAAAAAATTCTAACCTCCCAAGAAAAATTAGGAAATTACCAATAATAAATATTAAAATATTCCGTGAATGCTATACACATATATACCTAATTAAGAAACTGGACAGTATACACTGTCTGAACATGCCTAAAAAGCCTGCAGAGTTTTAAAATAAGTGAAAGCTTTGCTTTGAAAGCACAACAATCCATCTGACGTTGACGAGACGAATTAAAAACGCCAAATTGTATGCAATATATATAAGAAGTTTTTGCCGTTACCATGGTTAGCATTATTGACTATCAGTACGTTTACATGAATACTTGAGGTATACTTAAAGTGGAGATCAAGTAATCAAAATATCATGTAAATGCGCGCAATGACTTCAAGTATACTTAAGTCAAGTAAATAACAAAAAAAATTTCGATTCACTTGAAAAAATTGGTGTAAACGAAACTTCAGTACTTGAGCATTTTTCATTTCTGCGAGTTATGAAAACGGCAAGGAAGAACAAGAAGATTATTGTTGATAATTCAGGTTGTGAGTTTTAGCACTTTTCTCAAAATATTTTTCGAAAAAGTCGCATCTACGTATTGAACCTAATGCAGAGTTGTCAAAGGTAAAATGTTACTTCAAGTAAATTTCAACAAAATTTCAAATCAAATAATTGGCATTAATTCAACCAAAAACCCTACTTGTTTCAAGTGCACTTCAAGTCAAGTACTTAAGAATTCATGTAAACGTACTGTACATTTCCTTTATCGTTACACTAGACAATTTGAGTTTTTCAGAATAAACAGGAAAAGGTTCGACCTTTCTTACAAATTAAACTTCCTTCGAAATGATATCATAATTTTGGTAGTTATTCTTCTCTGAAAATAGCAACATTCAAATGAAAATATATTAGTAAAGCTAGTGTATGTACATAGAAATTTCACATTTATGTACATAGAAATTTCACATTTGCAGTTTGGTGCTCAATTACACGAATATAATAATCCAACGCCACAGAATATGCAATAGCTAGATATAAGTATAATTTTTTACGTTCATGAAGGTGCATTCACATTTGTTCCATTCATTGGTCTATAAATTATTATTTATCTATGATATGGTTTAGTCTAATGAGTAGTTTTCTAATCAAGAAGCGATTATATATTTGTACGTTTTTTAGAGATATGAGCTGCCTCCAAAGTGCGAGAGCAATGCGTCCCATCTGACGTCCTTCCTTATTTTTTTGCGTTATTCACTTCTAATTATATGTATTAGACAGAAATTCATTTATTTACAATATATGAAATGTAAACGCTCAGAGTATTTTAACTTCGATTAGGCATGGTGGGAGGTCTGCACGTAAGAAACTATCCATTCTTTTGAGGAGTCCTCGGCCATCACAAATAGAACCTCTGAAGATAAATCTAAGCTTAAAGGGGTAGTGAAAATACTAATTGCAAACGTTGAGGCTTCGTTCTTTCATTTACATACCTCAGTCACCTAACTAAGGCCTGCAGCTATGTGCATGCACACAAAATTCATTTAGGGATTTGGTAATGTAGCAGTGATGAAAAGACTTTGCCAAATCTATGAACCACTTACTTGATTTCTCCATCTGCTTTATTTAAAGTCGGTTTCATAATATGTATGGAAACGTTGCGTCTTTGGCAATGTAAGTACTGCTAAAGATACCCTAAGAAATTCTGCATACTCTAGAATAGTACGACTCTCAATTATTAATTGTAATAAGTGAGAAATCTTTATAATGCCATTGAGGATTATTTTCAAAAATAGTTTTCAGAGCGACTTTACTTACAGTTTCCGATGGATCTGAAATTATTTGAGAGAAATTCCATTCATTTTCTACTTCTTTTGTTATTTCAAGGCACTGATATTTGGCTTCATTAATTTATGAAAGCATGGTGATAGAACTGTGTAAAGCTTCTCAAATATCTCAATGAAATGTTCTTATCGTGATTGAATCATTTTCTTCTTGAGCATTGTAAAGTCAGCAGAATAGGAGTTCCATTACAATAAAGTTGCGGATAAAGTTGCTTCTGTGAAGAATATCGATTACCATTGATAAAGAAATGTGAAGAAATTATTTCAATTAGCTTCAATAAGGGTTTTATTAAGTCTGAGCGTATAGATAATATTGCTTAGCCCAAGCACGAGTGACAGTTTTAGTTTATACAGTGTTATCTGTTCCCGTTCTAGGGTTAAATATCAATTTTTTTATTTCCCCGTGTCTCGGAGTAGGTCTTTGGCTCTTGTATCAAGAGCTTTCGATAGTGATAGACATAAACTTGTAGACTGAAAAACAATGTTTGATATCTGGAAAATGAAAGGGAAAACTCAAGGTATCTCTCAGCGACTTAAAATAAAACTGTCTTTATTTATGATGATTGACATAATATATATCAAAGTGACTTAGAAAAGACGGAAGCGAGTCTTATCGTTTGAAAATCTGAATAAGCAATTAGGTTAGCAATGTAGGAATGCTAACTGAGATTTATAATATGCTAACTTACCCCCGATTGTATATAAGAGACTTTTAACCTCTTAAAGTTAGCAAGTAAGAGATTTTTGCAGAATTAGTATTCTAGATAAATTGTTTTTTTAGAAACTTTAACTTTAAGAGGTTAAGGGGCTTTCGAGAGTCTGAGCACACCCTTTGCAGTCACCGCACCTGTTAAAGATAATTAATTCACTTTGCAGGAAACAAAAGGAAAAAAAAATTTTGGTCGGGCGATGATGGCAATGGGGCCAACCCACACGTAGCTATTCATGAAGCACGCGAGTTTTTCTACACTTGTGCCCAGCATGTCAGCACAATAATTTTGTTACGCTGTAGTTCCTTATATGATTATCGAGATTAATTGTATACGTCTTTAATCAAGTTACATTTACTGATTATTTTAGGGTAAATTCACTACATTTAATGATAATTGAATTATTATTTTATCACCTAAATCACATAAACCTGTAGCTCAAAAATTAATTGTTTCCAAAATTTTAAAGTGACGACATCATTGTCGAGTAATGTAGATTATCGTAACTATGTCATTTCAATCAGTTTAAAGGCAAAAATTTTAGGCATTCTTAAATTGTTTATGAATAGAGCCTCAGAAATAGCAAACGGATCCAAGTCGTTCCTCATATTGCTCAGAACTATCCTCTGTGCAAGGCTCATATTGTGTCATTATTTTATATTTCACAAGCTCGTACATTATTTATGATATATATATATTATATAAATATGTACTTACTTTACAGCATTTTAAACCAAAATTTCGGTATTAGAAACAAAACAATTTCTGCGACAATCACGATAAGAGATTTAAGCGTACCTCGATGAGGTTAAGGATTATATGACAGCTATTTTTGTTTGCTAGAATACCAAATCTCTTAAAAAATATTTCCACAAAAGTTAAGAGATCAGTTGACGTCTGACATCCTTTACTGTTTATGCAGAATACTTATTTCTGCTAACGCTATTTCTCTTACGTAGAATCAGGGGTTAATCTAATTAGAATAATTAATAGAAGCTTTATTTATTGACTGGGTCTGAATATCTTCCTTGAATACCTCGTTAAACCTACTTCTCATTCGACGTTACACGGCGTTGGTGTTGCCTTGGTAACGGAGCTTCGGTTTGGTGTGAATTCATTTTCGCAAGTCTTCTCGATGCGTGTAGAGTAATCCCAGCCTAATGTTGTTGGTTTAAATTACACCTGTGTATCCCATTGCCAGGCCATTGGTGGTATATGTATGTATGAGTCTTGTTGGGAAGATCGAACTTTTGCTTCTGGATCATTTATTCTAATTAGTGCTGAGCGATGTCACATTCCAACGTCGGGTGACATAGAATTAGAGAATTAGATGCTATACGGCATTGAGCTGGTTTTACCTTAGATTGTGCTATTTGGGACTAGCTTTACGTAAGTCGACTTACGTAGGAAGAACTAATATGAAGTGTTCTAAAAATTCAGCATTACGAAAAACCAGTGCTACTTTAGTTCGGAATCTGATGCGGTATTGAGCTGGTTTAGACCATGCCAGTATAGTATGAAGTGCTTCATTTTAAATTTCATGTAGGACCAATTTTTTTGGAAAGGGCTGTGACAATTAATTCCAAGTTTAATTTTCGCTTTAATATTAATATTACAAGTTCAAAAAGTTATAAATACATTCGAAACTATTATTTTAATAGGAAGAAAAGAAAATATTTAAGTATGTAAGTAAAAACTCGTACTTGCATTCTTTCAATATTTATGTTTAAATTCTTTCTTCAATTAAATTTGAAGTAACACACGTCTATAGTAGGTATTCAATTTATCTATTATATTTCCATCTATTTGTACTCTATATATTAATTTAGAAAATCTAACAAACAATGATGGATTTTGTATAGACCTTAAGTTCATAAACCACAAAAAAAACTATAGAAAAGCTATCTAATGCTATTGGAAGCAATTTCAGTAGTTTCAGCGGCTCAATTTATACATGCCACTCCTATTCGGATGCTTGGGGCCTGTCTGAATCCAAGTTTTCGTCTTTGTTATTACCAGGGATCGAAAATAACCATTATTTTAGATTTTCAATAAAAAAAATCACATAATCGGATGTTTAAATGATTAGGACCAATCTTATCATCATGAAATCCATTATTTCAAACATTCTTTTTTTTTGTTATAAGGGTATCGATTACTTTTTTAATTCTTCTCAATAAATAAGCGTTATTCTTCAATTCATTTTTATTGGATATCGGATAACCATTATATAAGGACTTCTTTTTTGGTTATGAAATAATAGTTATCGATAATATTTTTAATTTAAAAAATAAGAGTTATAATTCGATTTTTATTTTATTAGTTAACCCTTCCCTCACAATTTGAATTCAAATTCATTTTATTGGTTTATCCAGAAGGAACTCGTCGAGAGAGTTTCTATCACATATATTCTTTTAGGCTATTCTTTTAAATTTTTGCATATTAAAAACGACTCCGGTTTTAAAATTATCCTACCACTTTTAGCTCTAGTACCATCTAGATGCTTTAGATTTTTTTAATGAAGCTTAAACCCTTTAAGTAGTTATAAATCTACATTGCTTGCGTCGCTGCTACAATGTCTCCATCGCGATTGACTCGTGCTCGCAAAGTAACGAGCACACGGTATTTTACTGATGAACCCCAGTTAACGTAAAATCGCGCAGACTTAATATAATGTGAAACTATATACATAAATAACTCAAATATAATTTTAGCATGGCACCTTCATTGATACAATTTACATTACGTTTTCTTTCTTTCTCGTCTAGCTTTAGCTCTTCAATTATTAAAAATGTTCATACTGCTGTTTTTGAAAAATATTGCATCAATTTTTATATTCAAAACTGAATTTCTGTGTACTTTTAAAGATACACATCTGTACGTCTGTTCTTATTCCAAACCTTCGGCAGTTATTGCAAATCTCTCTGTTTTTTTAATAGTTGCAAAAACCGAACTCTTACTCATCTAATATATCTGATTTAGATCTGAGTTTATTTAAAATATCCTGAAAATGAATATTGAATTCATTTTGAGTATGGACAAATTTACAAAAATTATCTAAAAGAATTTGTGTGACAGAAAAAAGTGTCGTTTGTTTGAGCATTGATATCCACCGATTCTAAAATTATATTAATGGTGACAGTTATTCTTTTGCTTCTCTTTCAATGGCGCTTTGAAAATAAACCCCATACACAAAATATACTGATATATCCAAGTGCTCACTACTATCGCAAGAATTCAATTCTCTACGAATTTCAATAATGTTCGATCCATTTAGTTTTTGTCTGAATCTAATGCACAGTAGGTGCTGGTAAATATTTGGGTAATACAAACCTGTGCATAGATGATAGAAGTGCCTATATCAATTGTGTGGTAAATTAAGTTCGCGTAATTTTGTGCACTTTTATTGGTCTTAGACCAACTATAACTTTTTCTCTCGTTAATAATACCTATCGTTTCTGTGTTGAATGAAATCGGGTAAAGATAAACTATGTTCATAGTTTCGAAATTTTTTTTGACGCTTCACAGCATTGGGAAAAATAGGTGCTCTCATTTTTAAGCACTTCACAGTTTCAAGTCATTATGCTTTCTCGAGTCTATTATATTAATCTAATAGTGTATCACCCTAGAAACAACAATGTTTTTTCACTGCTTACTTAACAAAGCATAGGTTTGGATTACCCAAGCGTTTTCGTTGGTCTTATAAAACTTTAAAACTTTATATTTACTTTATTTAAAACTTTTATATTTATAAAATGTTATATATATTATTAATAGATTTTTCAGTGAAAAAAGTGGGTAAGTTTTAGATTTGTATGAACTATGAGTGTAATCTTAGTGCTGACATTTTGGTGTTTCCTTCTAATTTTTTTTTGTGTATTGCTTAATATCTGCAGATAATGACTTCTGCTCAAAGAGAAGAGTCTGCAGATTTTATAACCAGAAAAAAGAAAGTAATGAATAATGGTTAACCGATAACGAATAAAATAAAAATAGAAAATAACTGTTATTATTGAGAAGAATCAAAATGGTTATTGATAACCCTTATTTCATAACCAAAAAGAAGAAATTGTGAAAATGGTCGAAAGATAACTATTACAAAGCAATTTTTAACATATATCTTATAACAATTACGGTCCCTGGTTGACACAGCTACTGACATAACATCGAGTCAAACTCCGAATCCGTGTCTATGCCGCCAACCTTTGCTACTTGTATAACAGTTTACACATGTAGTTAGCTTGATCATCAAGTCAAGGTTTGAAGTGACGATTTCAAACAGATAACATATTGTGAGATTATGTTCATTCGCTGGCTATCCAGATCGAGCTAATCAAACAAATTCGGACAGGTTAGCTTCGTCTTGAGCTTGATGGAAAAATGGCGAACGCTGACAAAATGAAGCATAACTTTTAACTGTTTTAATTAAAAAACAAAAAACATCTTTTTAATGTATAGAGCATTCACAAAGTATTCATAATTTGTGCCTAATAAAATTAGTCTTTCTTCAGGACACACCGATTTTTCCAAATGACCCCTCGACGCTTTTCCTCTCCAACAACGTATTTCCTAAAAATACATAAAAGAAAACCAAACAAAGAATCCAACTGAAAAATTAACCTATAAAAACACTTATCCAGTGATATCCAAATCCCCTTCGAATTATATTCATACCTGAAATAGATTAACTTCATTCCTATTTTAATGAAAACATACAAAAACAAACAAATTCAACTAAAACACAGTGTTCCTCCATGTATTTATATTTTCGACATGTCAAAATGTCATAACATCACACCAGATGTTTTCGCCCTCGCCGCAATAAAAACTCTGAAACTACGAAGCCAAGGGTTTCCACAGAAACATATAATGGAGCAGAGATGCACAGCAGCAGCACAGATAGAAAACTTCATTCTGTCGCGCCTATGCGGCACACGCAAGCATAACCATTAATTTAGACCTTCTTTGACACTGCAGCCTTGCACAATGCAGCACACAAATTGTAGCTACACGCTGCAGCGCTTCCATTGTAGCTACAAGGTATTTTGATTAAGGTCCGGCTTGCAAACTACAGTGTTCACACTGAATGTCATGTAAAATATTAAATTCGGTTGTATTTCTATGCTGAAAACAAAAATAATTATATTGGTGACGTTATGAAAAACACAACAAAGTGTTTTTGACGACTTTCAATTTATTTGCAAACAATTACACCTCTTGATGTACTTCGTTGTTGTGAAAAGGGGGATATTGGAACAGTTTTAATCTTTCCAGTTTGCTGTGTATATTAGTACATTTACCCAATATCTGTGTTCAGATTCTTCGTGACGTATTGTAACATTCGAGGTACAATGCTGAGGTTCGCAAAATCTGAAAAAAAACTGGAAAGAATTCAACATACAAGATTTGTAAAGGTAGGGGAGGGAGCTAAAAAGCCCCACAAGCCAGAATCCAGTCGCATTGGGAAGGGTATTTCAACGTCCAACCAGGACAAGTTGAAGGACCCCAAGGGCATGACAACGGAATGATGCCTCTGACCGGAGCATCATTACCTAAGGACACTGACAGGACAGGACTTTCGACGGAGGAGATAGGAAACACCACTTCGCACTCACGGCAAAGATCAAGTAGGCCAAATCATTTAACTCTAGAGGAGTCCCCAATTTAGCCCCCCTCGGATAATGTTAAGCCTACAAGTATTAAATGTGTCCAGATTAACCTTCACAGCGCAAAATGCGCCTCTGCAGCTCTCTCTGAACGGTTTCTCAAATCTGGATGGGATATTGCCATAGTTCAGGAACCTTGGGCATAAAACGGCAAAATCTGTGGCCTCCCTTGCGGGAAGGAAACCAATAAATTTTACTGCCTTAATGGCGACAGACCCCGTACAGCAATTATGTGCGGTAGGGATGCCTACTGTCGGTTTTCCCTTGCACAGATTCATTACAAGGGATCTAACTGCAGTGTTAATAGAATTCAAAAATCTCCAAAATGG
The DNA here is from genome assembly GCA_963930735.1 of Dioctria linearis. Classification (NCBI taxonomy): domain Eukaryota; kingdom Metazoa; phylum Arthropoda; class Insecta; order Diptera; family Asilidae; genus Dioctria; species Dioctria linearis. Next base: position 210,569,757 of record OZ005740.1, read on the forward strand.
CACGAAGCAGCTTGTTCTAGCATCCACCTACTTCCCAGGAGATCAGGAACTACCACCACCACAGGAGGTTAAAGATCTTGTGGAGCACTGCAGTATAAATATTCTGAAACTGATTATAGGCTGCGATGCCAATGCTCATCATACAGCTTGGAATAGCAGCAATATCAACGAGAGAGGGGAGGAGGTTCTACACTATGTACTCTCAAAAGGTCTACGAATAGCCAACCGAGGGGTAGAGCCCACCTTCGTTAATGCAATCAGACAGGAAGTCCTTGACCTGACAATCACCAATAGGCAAGGTGTTGAACTGGTCACGAACTGGCATGTCTCGAACCAAGCCTCACTATCCGATCACAGGTACATAAGATTCAATATTGAGGCTCTACAAACAAGGAAGGAACACATAAGAATCCCAAAAAGGACAGATTGGGCAGTATACAAGGCCCTGGTCAAAGAAGAACTAATAGGCCTTCCAAAAAGGATCAAATCCATCGAAGAAGTGGATCTCATAGCAGATCAATTTCAAACAACGCTCATTCGAGCTTATGAAGAGAGCTGCCCTATCACCACCATGCAAAGGAAAAGAGCGTTCCTTGGTGGAACAGTCAGCTCGGTAAATTAAGGAAAAGCCTGAGGAAGCATTTCAACAGAGCTAAGGCCACTCAACAATGGGAGGCATATAAAACAGCTCTAACGGAATACAAAAAAGAGCTCAGGAGATCCAAAAAGGAGAGCTGGAAGAACTTTTGCGAAGAAATTGAGAGTACCTCAAAAGCTTCACGACTCCAAAGAGCCTTTTCCAAGGATTATAACAACGGCATTGGCTCCATCAAACACTGTGATTGAAGCCTTTCCGTCAATACCAAGGGAACCCTAGAGATTCTTCTCAAAACGCACTTCCCACTCTGCAACTTTGTGACCGAGGAGCCCAACGTAGACGCCAGATCCTCAGTGATACCAGTGGTGCTAAACAGGGATTACCGATCAGCAAAGAAAATTGTCACCGAAGCCAAGGTGAGATGGGCTGTCAAGTCCTTCAAACCTTTTAAAGCTGCTGGCGGCGATGGCATATTTCCGGCGTTACTGCAAGAATCGCTGGATCATATTAAGCCCCTTATCACTGAGATATTTAGGGCCAGTCTGTGCACGGCATACATCCCTAAGGCATGGAGACTAACCAAGGTTGTTTTTATTCCGAAATCGGGTAAAAAACCACCCAGCGAGGCAAAATCATACAGGCCTATCAGTCTGACTTCATTTCTCCTGAAAACTCTAGAGAAAATCATAGACAACTTTATTCGGACGACGTCCCTCAAAAGGTGTCCACTTAATGCCAATCAATATGCCCACCAACCCGGAAAATCCACCGAGGACGCTCTCAGCAGTCTGGTAGAGACTATCGAGAAAGCTTCACAGGAAAAGGAGGTCCTTATATGTTCCTTTATGGACATACAAGGCGCTTTCGATAATACTCTCTTTGACTCGATCAAGAGGGTATCCGAGGATAGGGGCATAGAAACCTGCATTGTCAGATGGATTGGCAACATGCTTGAGAAACGCTGCATAACAGCTACCATGAACGGTTAATCCACAACAATCATGGCCACTAGAGGATGCCCACTAGGCGGGGTGCTATCGCCCCTTCTATGGCTACTAGTTGTGGATGAGCTACTAAATTTACTCCAAGAGGCTGGCTTTAAGGCACAAGGATACGCTGATGATATTGTCATCTGTGTTAAAGGAAAGTTTGAATCAGCTTTACCCAGAGCTTATGCAAACTGCTTTTAACATAGTTACTAGATGGTGCCAGAACATGGGGCTATCAATAAACCCAGGTAAAACAGTGCTAGTTCCTTTTACTAGGAAAAGGAGGCTTCAGATTTCACCTCCTAAGTTAAATTGAATTGCAATAGAATATTCCAAAGAAGGAAAATATCTAGGAATAATCCTAGACAGCAAGCTTACCTGGAATCCACACCTGGAAATGATAACAAACAAAGCCATGTGGGCATTCTGCTCTTGCCATAGGCTTTTCGGGAAAAGTGGGGTCTGAACCCCAAAACCCATACTCTCTTATGGGGCAAATGTGTGGTGGCATGAAACATTGCAGGCAACCACCAGAAGAACCCTTGACAAGGTGCAAAGGATGGCATGCTTAGGCGCACTGGCGCCTTTACATCATGTCCTCAACGAGCACTTGAAGCCATTCTTGGGTAACAGCCTCTCTACGTCTTTATTCAGAGGGAAGCTGCAGCTAATATGCTTCGAAAGAAAAGGTCAGATGATTGCGCCTCCTCCAGGGTGGGTCAACTCAGTATCTTTGAGCAGGTCAACATTAACGACCTAGAAGCTCCAAAAGATACTATGGCCAAGAGACTTTCTTTTGAAAGAGGTTACAAGGTAACCATTAATGAAAGAAGCCAGATACTAGACAGAGGTCTCTAGCTCCCGCCACGGGCGGGTATACTGACGGATCCCGGAAGGACGGGAAAACAGGCGCAGGGGTGGATGGTCCAGAAGTGGAACTATCCATTCCGCTTGGTGTCTCACCTTCCATCTTTCAGGCGGAAGTCTATGCTATAGAGGTTGGAGCTCAGAAAAGCCTAAATAAGGGCTGTAAGAACTCCAACATCTACATCAGTTCAGACAGCCAAGCTGCGCTCCTAGCTCTTTCCTCTCAAGCCTTTGAGTCGAAATTAGTTTGGAGCTGCTACTCGAAACTCCAACTACTGTCTAGGGACAACCAAGTAACCTTGGTTTGGGTCCCTGGACACGCAGGAGTGGAGGGTAATGAAAAAGCGGATATCCGACATTTGGCCTACCAAATAGCCACTTTAGGGGGGAACTGCTTAAGTGGGAAAACAGGCAACTGGATCTCCTTCGGCGTAGCGCGCCCGGTATGAGGCAGGCCAAGAAATTCTTCAATCCTTCCCAGACAGTCGCTCAGGCTATTTGCTAACGCAGTCACTAGTCATGGCCCCTTCCGTCACTCCCTGAAGAAGATAGGCAAATTCGACAGTGAACTGTGTCGACTGTGCGAAGATGAAACCTCGATGCACGTTATATGCGAGTGCCCAGCACTTGCAGGTCTAAGGATGCAAATCACTGGAAGAGAACTTATCTCTCCAGATAATGTCTGCAATCTAACTCCGAAAGCAATAATCGAACTCGTTAGAAGAGTCGATTTTGCCTAATCACTATAGGGGAAGGCACAATAGATCAACTATGGTCGCGGTGTCCGCAAGGTCCTGGAGGGCTAGCCGCCCCTACTCTTAACATTAACATTCAACATATACCTGTTGATGCAACTTTGATGCATAATTGCTGGGGCCTTCTGATGTATGCACTTCGTGTTGCCTCCTATAGTCCTATCGCAAAACTGACATCTTTTTTTATTTGCAGCGCCTTTTTATAATACTTTTTTAGGTCAATATTTGCTGTGGTTTTGCCAGAGTCCACATGCCAAGTGAAACTGTTTATTCCTGTCACCCATCTAAAAGCCAATACAAGTGATGACTGGTATTTAACGTTAGTCGCGCTCCTCCGTGTAAAGTCTCGATATGTAGCTGCTGGATGATGAGATTTTTTATGTAATGATCCTTTGGAAGAATGATTGGATGCTTCCTAGCTTTGGGAATGTTGGCATGTTCTAAGCGACCTCCTACTCCTATGATTCCATGATCATCCACAAACGGGTCTATTGATAACAGGTGACATTTGTTTGATAGTACAACTCCTGTTTTAAAAGCAGCTTGCTCTTTTGGAAATGCAGTTCTTGTGTTAATAACACATTTATTCCAAAACTGTTGTGTCATATATTAAGGGTGCTTCCATCGTTGTGCTGGGGTTACTTGTTTTTCAAATAATTTGGGTTCAGGAACAGCATTAAGTGGTTTACTAATACAAGGTGATTAGTAAAACATAAAATTTAAGATTGGTTTGAGTTCTAGCATTAGCTGCTGAAACATACTCCCACCCGTTGAACGACTATGTTCAGCATCAGTTATTTATTGGTGGTCGCTTATTTTTCGCTACTTGCGCAAGCCTTTATAGCTTCTCAACGATTACTAAACTTGTAAAATGTTAATTGATGAAACAGTTAAAAGATTCTAAATGCACAGTATATATACATATTGTCAGATATATGTCCTCGCCTTCCCTAATGGTGAACTTCTGAATGGCGTTGTCCATTCGCATCTTTATCTCTTTGAATGTGTCTGAAGGACGCAAGATACTCCCTTTAGTGGCATATTGTTCATTAATGTTGACCGGATACTGGTTGGCTTGGGACACTGTTTGTTGTTGTCCGGAATCAGTCAGTTGCGCTTCACCGAGGACTTTAATTTCCGGATTTGTCCACGATGCTATAATGAGGCTTCCGGGTGGCAAAAATGAAAGATTTTCGTCCAAAATTGAAATATCCTCTTGCATTTTTCTTATCTGCAATTACACAACTAATTAAACATAACATCTGCTATAAATACAGACAAAACTGCTATGAGGAGGCAATGTATGACCATATTACTGTTCGTTACGTTTTTCTGAAGTCATTGGCAAGGGACATACTTTTATAATAGGACGCCGAGAACTATTTGTTTTGGTTCGTACTTGAACCACTCCAACAAGACCTCTTCTCCAGTAAAGACTTGCTCAATTCTACCTAGAGGCCAACATGTAAGTGGAGTACTTTCATCTTTGAGTAGTACTACTTCTCCAAGCTTTATGTTTGTTTGGATTTCACACCATTTAGACCTTTGTTGTAACTTATGCAAATAGTCGTGTGACCATTTATTCCAAAATTGTTGTGTCATATATTATCGTTGTGCTGGGTTACTTGTTTTTCAAATAATTTGGGTTCTGGAACAGCATTAAGTGGTTGCCCAATAATAAAATGTCCTGGCGTTAGTGCCGAAAGATCTTCAACATTATATCCAAGTGGACATAGTAGACGTGAGCTTCCACAAGCTTCAATTTGAGTCAGAAATGTAGAATATTCTTCATATGTATATATTTTCTGACCAATTATTTGACGTAAATGGTATTTGATGGACTTAACCCCTGCCTCCCTGAGGCCCCCAAAATAAGGTGATACTGGTGGGTTAAAATGCCATGTCAAGCAATGTCTTTATGTAAAGCTTTATCTGCACCTTTAAAAGTTCTACCGCAGTTGTAGTAAATATCCTTAGATAGTCTCCGTCTGGCAAAAAATCTTTTCAATGACGCAATAAACGCAGACGATGTCAAATCTGATACTAATTCTAAATGGATGGCTTATGTAGCCATGCAAACATATACAAAAATAGCCTTTGTATATTTTTGCAGTTCTATGTGGTGAGGTTGTTAGACTTATCGGTCCAGCATAATCTACACCTACATGAGAAAATGGTTTTGAAATGTTCACTTGAGCGGCAGGAAGATTTCCCATTAATTGTGTTCTCGTTTTCTAACGTTTTATTACACATGCTTTGCATCGATTTTTATGCGTTCAATCGTTCTTCACCCATCTAAAAGCCAATACAAGTGACGACTGGTATTTAACGCTAGTCGCACTCCTCCGTGTAAAGTCTCGATATGTAGCTGCTGGATGATGAGTTTTATTATGTGATGATCCTTTGGAAGAATGATTGGATGCTTCCTAGATTATTGAATGTTGACATATTGTCGGCGACCTCCTACTCCTATGATTCCATGATCATCCACAAACGGGTTTATTGATAACAGGTGACATTTGTTTGATAGTACAACTCCTGGTTTAAAAGCGGCTTGCTCTTTTGGAAATGCCGTTCTTTGAGCTAATTGTAAAATTGTAGTTCGTGACGCTTGCAGTTCTTGTGTTAATAACACGCTATACCTTTTATTTGTGTTTCTGCGTCATTTGTGTAAAAATCTTTTAACAATTGCTATAACTCGAGTTAACTTTAAAAAAGAAGGGTAGTTTATCTAGAATTCGGAATTTATGTAACTGTGGAAATTGGCTATGGACATTTTCTTTGTCTCTAGTTGTGGCTGGTTGGAAGGTTTACGTTATTTGGCCATTCCTCCTCCCCTTTTATAGGCCACTCTGGGCGCCGCCACCACAACTTGTTTTCTAACAACTCATTGGTACTTATACCTCGAAATGCGATATCGGCTGGATTGTGTTTTGTAGGCCCATGTCGCCGGTTTTCTGGATCTGCTGTGACTTGTATCTCAAAGACTCGATTGGCCACGTACGTTTTCCACTTCGATGGATGACTGTGAATCCATTGAAGAGTTATTATTGAATCTGACCAAGCGATTACTGGAACTTCTTCTAATTGTATATCTTGAATTGTTGTCTTGATTAGTCGAGCCAGTATTAGTGCTCGATTTATTTCAACTCGAGGCACAGTAAGTGGCAGAATTGGCGTTACATTGGTCGTAGATGTCAATGTGTAGGATGTAATTCTTTCATCTATATTATGCATGCGTATATACACTACGGCGGCGTATGCTTTATTCGAAGCGTCGCAGAATCTGGGTAGTTGAATTCTTGGGGATGTGTTCATTGTCCCTACCCATCGTGGTATCTTCAATTTCTCTAAATTCTTTAATTCATCTTGAAATTGCTGCCATTGGATGGCAGTGGGCAATGTTATTTTCGGCACAAAGCTTGAATCAATAGTTTCGCTACAATGATCACTTGTGCTATCGAACCCAACGGATCGTACAATGTTGGTACGTTAAACAGAATGGATCTCTTCGTCATTCTTTTATACTTATGTGTGGGTGCAATGGCGAAAGAAAAATAGTCACATGCAGGGTTCGACAGAATTCCCAAGGTTTTGGTGACTTCATTTTCAATTTAGGCTAGTCTTTAATTCCCTATGCTCAATCGGTATCAGCTCCAAAATCTTGATGTTATTACTGGTCCATTTCCTTAAGTTAAGTCCCCACTGTTTTTAACATGTTGATACTATTACAAAACCACTTACCCCGCATAAGCCTGTGAGCGACAGCCCATCTCTAGCGAGAAGTATTCAGCAGTTTTTGGGTCTCCAGGTCGTCTTTCTCTAATTCTGCAGCCCGTTTGGTCCATCAAGCAAACTTTCGCAGATTATAGCAGCAGCGAAATTAAAGAAATACCTAAAATTTTAAGAACTTCTCGAAGTTAATAGTACTAGCACGAATTGCTATAAGAACCTCTCTCCGCTGGTCTTCGTTGTTCCTTCGCTGCTAGAGAAGCAGGTCGTATAATGTATTTGGAAAGCACCTGAAAAAATTCAAGTAACCCAAGTTCCATTTTGCGTAGTTCCAGTTTGCGAATTGTATCTGCGGTTATAATCAACGCTCGGTGAATTGGCATCAACACACAAGCCAAGTTTGGTGCGATAAAAATTAAAACTAACGAAAAATAAATTGCCTAAACCCAACGCAAGAATCAGATTAGGTGCGACACAAAACAAAAGCAAACGTGACATTTCGATCTGTTAACTATTCCATGTCAAAAGACACACGTCGAAATATAGCCGATCCCCACACCATCCTTAAAATTTCACCCGAGATCTAGTACCTGCGGGACAGATCGCTCCAGTTGATATTAGAAAAGGCAAACCCACACGTAGCCGCACGAAGCGGACGCATTGTACTGAACTGGTGTTTAGACACCAATCACAATAATATTGCAAATGAACTGCTGTGACGTATTGGAACCGGGAAACGTATATCACTCACCAAGAAGGAAGAGTTAGTCACAATAACTTTTGACCTTTGTTAAAATAGAAATAATAGAAACGTTTAGAGGTCTGTCAAAGTAGAAAATTAGTGCAATGAAAATAACAGAAGCATTCTGACACCGATTAAAATAGAAATAATAGAAACATTTTGACATTTCGCAAGATAGGAGATTACTACAAGGAAAATAATAGAAGTACTTTGGCATCGATGAAAAAATAGAAATGCAAGAAACCTTTAGACATTTATCAGAATGAAAGTAATAATAATAATATCTTGACATTTATTAAAATAAAGAATTATTAAAATGGAAATAGTAGAAACATTTCGAGATTTATGGAAATAAAAATTTATTAAAGTAGAAATACAAGAAACCTTTAGACATTTATCAGAACGAAAGTAATAATAGCATTTTGACATTTATTAAAATAGAAAATAATTAAAATGGAAATTATAGAACATTTTGACCTTTACTACAATGAAGACAATAAAAACATTTGGATATATACTAAAATAGAAATACTAGAAGCATTTTTATCTTCGAGATAAAACACAATTTTACCTGTAAGAACAAAGAATTTAAAATGTAAATAATTAAATAAGTAGAATTGTAACTTGTAGAAAACAAATAAAGTCTAATGATAAGGTAAATGTGGCCTCACCACAGCAGGAATTGACACATAGAGGTCACTGCGTAGGATTAGCCGAGTTTTTAGTACGAGAGCTGCGAAAAAAGTTGTAGTAGAGTAATCTAGACAGGCCGCGAAAGAAAAAGTTTTTCTTTGGTAATCCGCCATTGTGAAGTCGAGTCTTTTCTAGAAGGAGCGAAAAAATTCTGTACAGAAGAAAAGCCCAGATGTTTAAAAATAAATTGGAGTAATAAAGTAAAACATTCTAGTTTACTGGCAGTGTTTGTTTTAACCGAATCCATCAAAAGAGAAAACCAGAACGTGGAAACGTTGTAGACCAAGAGGATAACAAACAACAGCATCCCAGTAAGCCCGAGCTCTCCTCCGCCGGGCCCCAGGTAGCAATTTCCTGATTTAGAGAGTCTGCTGGTGCGCTCCCCACGAAGGCCGCACCCCACCGCATAATCGCATTGCGCTGGTAACGCTCGGCCAAGTGGAAATACCTCAAAGCAGTCGTGGGGATACGACGGGAGAAGTCGTCGCAGTCCAATTAAGGAAGAGGTGAAAGTTGGTAACAATACATTACTTCTGAAGTTCTTTGCAAGCTGTTGTAGTGAACGTATTGCTAAATATGATGCTGATGATGTACCAAACGTAACTGTAGCCAATTGATAGTCTTGAATATATTTTGTTTGTGGATTCTGCCAAACAATTTTATGAAATACGCGATGCTTAGGATGTATTGAGATCATTCTATACATCGTTTCAACATCTGCTGTCATTGCTACTTTATATTCTCCTCATTTCAGCAGAGTTCAGAATAGTTGTACAGTAGGACCAGCATGTAGCTTGTAAACGAAGGGGCCTGTCCTTGAGACCCATTTGTTTATGTACACATTTTGTGAGTAACAAAAGTGGTATGTGAACCTGGATCCAGCAAGATCCAGATAAGCAACGCACCACTACACATCTTCCGTTTCAATCCTTTGCTTTTACTAACGCTGTGGCTAATAATGCGTTGTGGGTTTTTCTTGTAAAGAAACTTTTTGTTCCGTCCTCTATTTCAGCATAACGGTTGGATTGCGTCTTGTAACCTGTTATGCCTCTCTTATCTTCAAGAGACCTGTAGTTAAAGCTGGGCCATCTTTCTGAGTGCTTGTCTTTACTTGCTACTTCTTTTTGATCAGGTGTGTGTGCAACAAGGTAAGATGTAACTCATTGCAATTCTTGCATCTGCGGATGTTTGAACATAGCCTTTCTGAATGCTTGCTCGAAAAGCAGTTGTAGCATCTTCTTGTATCTTCAACGCACTTTCCTCATTTGATGTGCTCATCCTAATAAAATCTTTCCAAATTCCCGCGTAATGTGCATCATTGCATGCGTTACGTTTGGTTGTGTTACTTACGGGATATGTCTTTGCTACCTGGACTGGGGGGCTTGGCACTCACAGACTGCGACATTGATTCTAGGACTCTGAATCGAGCTAGCAGGAATTTTTGAAACTGTTCCAACGTTGGCAGTTTCAGCATATTACCCAATTCTTCTTCCTAAAACCATAGAGTTACGAATGGCAGCTTCTGTACCAATAAATGAATCAGCAATATATCCCATATTGAAACATCGACTTCCAATGGCTTTAATTGCTATAAACTTCCGTCATTTGTGTCCATGAGAGACCTGATGGTCTTAGCGTTTTCTCTCGTTAGCTTTGGTTGACTTGTGAGTACTTTTAATTGTGTGTTTACTAGAATTCTCTTGTTATCGTAACGAAGTTTGAGTTTTTCCAAAGCGGGCTTATAATCTTCTGTAGTTATGCGAATATGTTTTAACAGTCGCTCTGCTTCTCCTGTGAGATATCCTTTTAAGGAGCTTTTCTACTGCAGGTAGTTGTGTATTGTTATGCACTAATGACACTATAAGTCGCGAAATGACCTCTACGATAAATATTCGCCATTGAATTTTGGTAGGTTAATTCGAGGTAACTGATTGAGGTTGCTACTTGTATGAACAATTGTAGTTGCAACTGAGCTACTTGCTGCTGGTTTCACTGTACTCTCCTTTGGAGAATTCTGACGTACTTCTTCCGTTAAATCCCCTAAATATTCCATATATCTAACCTCCAATATCGAACGTGTCTCTGTTTCTACATATTGGTGCGTACATGTATCTTTTGAAATTATGACAGCTTCTCTAAAATTTGTATCATTTATATCAAAATCTGCCCATCATTTACTTAGACTTGTTAATTGCGTCTCATAAAAACTTGTGTTCTTTTTTCTAACCTAGTCTTTTTTTTCTTTTTGATGAACTGCTTTAATTTGTCTGCTAAAACGCATTGTTTACAGCATAATTCTTCGATTGTTACCATTTTTAATTATTGCGTGATCAATTATTATTATTTTTTACTCGAAATCAGTACTAATTTCTTTAAAAAACTTCTATGATTGTTTTGCGGGAAACTTTCGATCACTTTCTAACTGTAAAATCCAGAGCTAGTGAAATAAACATATCTTGTAAGATATTAACTTCGGTTGTATGCTGAAAACAAAGAAAATTATGTTGCTGGCAAAACACAACAAAGTTTTTATGACGACTTTCAGTTTATTTGCAAACGATTACACCTCTTGATGTACTTCATTCAATTTGATAAAACAAATAAAAATAAAAAAAAACATCTGTTGATGTCGACATTGTATTAATCTTTCCACATTGCTGTGTATATTAGAACAATTTCCCAATACTTGTGTTCAGATTCTTCGTGATACAATGCTACAGGTTCGCAAAATCTGGAAAAAAAACCCTAGAAAGTATTCAACATATACCCGTTGATGCAATTTTGATGAATAATTGCTGGGGGCTTCTGATCCACTTCGTGTTGTCTCCTATAGTCCTGTCGAAAAACTGACATTTTTTTTTGTTTGCAACGCCTTTTTATAATACTTTTTCACGTCCATGTTTCCTCTGATTTTGCCAGATTCCACATGCCTAATGCCATATTTCTGTCTACTATGTTATTTTACTAATTGCCACATGCAAGGTGATTAGTAAGCTGTGGAACTCAACCTTTACGAATTTACACATACGAAGTTCAAGATTCAAGTTCTAGCATTAGCTGCTGAAACACTGCAGCTGGCACACTGCATCTTTCACACTGTAGCATCCCCATTATGCTGCAAGTATGCCCCACACGTATCAGCATACTCCCAAAAATTCTACTATGTTTTAGCTTTAATTCATAAATTAATGGCAGATTCTCTTTTTCTTCTGTACGCTGATATTTTTATTGAATTCGTTTAACAATTGCATTTTAATTGAATTTTTAATTGTTGATTTGTTTTAGAAAATTTTGGGTCTTAATTTTTTAGTAGATTTAAGTGAAATGAATTATAACAATATGAATTGCATTATTTATGATATTAGTTGTAAGCAATATAACTGAAATAAAATAATATATTTTAATTTTTATATGCTGAGTTATCTATTTACCACCAGTCCCCCCCCCCCCCCCGCCCATCGCTAGATCGCTAGAGCTAATCTTTATTCTTTGTATTATAGCTTATGGTAGTAATTACAATATAATTCATGTCGTCAAAAGTTTATAATTTTTTGGTGAATTTGACTGCATCACTGAGGTCAAGAAATATAAGACTGTCTTGTAAATATAACCCTAACCAATTTTGCATTTCAACAACAAGTGAGCTTATTTTCAAGTCGATTTATTTATGGTGGGAGGTATACAAGCATCAAGCAAAACAGCACTAGCTCTTAATAAAACGTCCAATATCAAGCTCAGCGCACAAATGCGGACAGGCCAGCTTCGTCTTCGTCTAAATATTATAATAGCTGAACATGCTGTGTTACGTCACCAGCTGTAAAAAAAAGATGAAGACTGCGATTGGGAGAGGCCCTTAAGAATAGTGACAGTTGTATGTGAAGACTTTACACTTACAATATAGACATGGTATCCTAGTTCTGTTCATGATGACCGAATTTTTCGCAACTGTGAAACTGTTGAAAGAGCTTCTACAAACAGACGCCAATATTCTGGAAATACATAATTGGAAAATTTGGCTAACAAAGCTTATCAAATTCTCACAATATATCTTCTACCATATAAGCTAACAGGATGGCCAATTGATTTCCCGTAGTAATAGAGAACGGCACTAGTTCTTGTGGATTAACTATTTATTGAATTAAATAATAGCAAAGAAGCATATAAACTCATCAAAATTTTCAGTGCTTCCCAAGTGTCTACCGAGCGATGAATTGCAATTGTGTCTTTGACACTTCTTTCAATGAAGTAATAAAAAAAATCTCCTGATAGTCACAGTAGAAACCTTTGCAGTTTACGTTCAGAATCCTACATTATATATAATTCTTGACATTCACCCACCTAAATTAATGAAAACAACAATGAATAAATTCATCAACATTAAAACATATACAAAGATTTAAAACAAAATTAAAGTCATTCTACTTTTACAAATCTTGTTTAGGTGGGGCCCTAACTCTTCTACTACTTCTTGTGCATTTACTTCTAATTTCTACCTGGTCTTCTAAATCTTTATCTTTTCTGTGCGCATTTGGGGAATTACATCTCCTTCTTCTGCTGATTGCGTAAATTTAATTTCTAATGGAAATATTCGTTGAATTGGACGTAATAAAACTCCAGCTGCTGTTTTCAATTTAACTAATCGTACCTACTTCTATTTCTCGTACCGCTATCAATCCTTCCAAATTTGCTAACAGCCAGTCAACTGTCCCAGATATTCCTCTTGAAATCGTTGTCTAAGCACTTGTCGTAATTCTCTTCTGTATTTTAATCGTCGATTAAGACCAATTGGTTCTATTGCATCTAATTCAGCTACTCCTACTTTCCCTATTACTTTCAAGAACATATCCGGGATTAATGGTGTTAAGTCCAAAGGATCTTCCAATACATACGTCAACGTCCGCGCATTTATAACAGCTTCACATTCGCATAAAATAGTCTGCATTTCTTTAAAGTCTAAAGAAGTCTTGCCAAACACTCTACGCAACAGCTGCTTTAACATTCCTATTAAACGCTGTCACCAACCTCCTCACCAGGTGGCTGTAGGTGGATTGAACTTCCATCGAATCTGCTTCATTGAGCTGTATTGATTTACTTGACATCAGTTGAGACGTTATGCACGGAAAATTTTTTTTGGAAGCATTACCAAAATTTATCTACAAAATTTACAACATGCTTAGGAATACTCGTAGATGGCCCAATGCGTTTTATAGAAGAAATTTCAATAATAATTTAGGAAAAGTAGAACTGTAAAATTTGTCATAAATTTCCGGAGAAATCGCAATTAATTATGGAAGTAATACAAATGTATGAATTATAAAAATATTTCGTGCCATTTATTTTTGGAAAACTATTTTTTATTTTTAGGTTTATTTCCGAAATAATATGTACGTATTACACTGCAATATAGGAAAGCACCCATGAGCTTCTAGGAAGCAATACTATTATATATATATATCTATTATAGTAACACATACCAAAACCTAGCAAATATTAAAAGAATTACAGTAAACCTTTCATTGCATAAACAGAAAAATACCTTTAATTGTAATTAAAAATTCCTATCCAAAAGGTAAATACTAAATCACTGATAATTTGTTATACTATTGAGTTATGGAAATTTTACCGAATTACCAAAGAAAAATTCTAAATAATATTAGGAATTTTAATAGAAATTAGGGTATTGCAAATATAAATATTAATTAAGAAGCAATGCCAAATTGTTCGTAAACAATGAAGAACTTTGCTCCCTTTTTAATAAAATAAACATAATTTAACATCTCTTCTAATTCAAAAATAGATTGGAGTATGGGCTGTCCATTAAAAACTTTAAAAATTTATTTTATCTATAAAAATAAATTAAAAAAAATATATTTATATTCATGATTTTCTTTATTATAGATGTAATACTTAAATTAAGATATATGCAATACATGACAAGGCAAAATATATGTACGTAATTCATGAAAATCAAAACAACATAAAGAATAGTATTTATTTTATGTAATGCATGAATTCTAAAGTAAGAATCATGATTCACTTTCAATTCGGTTTCCAACTCAGTATTTTGAACAACATGTGCCTAAAACTTATAGTCAAAGTAAAGTATTTTTAATATTGTTAATTTTAATTAAATAATATTGCTAGAACTCCGAAAAGTAGTCTTAGTCAAGTTCAATGACAGAACCTGCTTTCATTTCAAAGGTACAACATTTAGTGTCAAAATGAAGCTGCTTTCAGATTTCAATTTTCCATAAGTATCGATTTTTGGCAAGAGTGGATTTACAATCACTTAGTAATAATCTATTGCGAATCGTTTGGTATATGTTTCTCCTTGAAGTTGTAGAAGAAGCAATACTTTTGAAAACTTTATGCTTTGCCTCACATCTCTTCGACCATAAATTTATCAGCCGACCAACTCGCGTCATAATAGAGAGTAAGAGTCATGAAGTTGTGCTTAGGTTTTAGAGGTATTTTATAAACTTTCTGATATAAGGAAAGATGACTATTAATTAAGTTTTCTAAACAAATAATTGCTTCGCTATCAACTTATTCAAGGAAAAGAATTTCAGTTATTTGTAATATGTAGAAGAATAAATACTTCCCACTCTTCCTCGTAATCATCAACTAAATCCCCGATTAGTAGCCCTAAATATTTAGACAACGATACTACTTCGGACGTTGAGTACTTTAATCTGTTATTTTTTTAATGTTCTTCAGCAATATCTTGGGGCCTGTTTATACGTTGATAAGATCCAAAATCAAAAAACCGAATTCTTTCATTTAGAAGCATTAAAGAAAATTTTGTCTTTGTTATCATGAAAGCAAATAAAAGTTGTGATATTTCAATGTTTAAGTCATCTTCCAGTAAATCATGCATCATATCTACAGAAAAATTTTCCGAAGAAAGAAAGGAAATGAGTTTATTAAAGATGCATTCTTTAGAAATTCCTGTTTCCGAAAGTGAGCTTAACGCCACATCAATTTTATAATTACTTTTATTTCGTAACAAATTTGAATTTTCCTTACAAGATTCTTTCATTTGATTTCGGTGCATTTTGCAATGGCGACAATAAAAATTTGCGACAAAACAATCCGTAAAACCTAGGGCAGAATTCACAGCTTTGTTGTCACCGATAAATAGAGTTAATAAAAAAAATATTTGTTTACCATTAACCTAGATACCGATTGTTTCTAAAAATATTATGCAATGAGGAAGACATAACGAATGAATCTGCTGATAATCATTTCAATGAAGACGAAAGACGGGGAATTCTCCGGCAGTTGGCTGAATTAAAAAGGAGTCTATTAGTAAGGACATTTTAAATCGAAAATGTTACAAAAACTTTTATGTAATTTCATAGTTCAAAAACTTGCAAACTTGTAAAATTATATATTGTTTAATTTTTTATAAAAAATAACAGCAGTCAGTCTTTTGGTTACTTGAACATGTAATAAATAAATAACGTTTTAAATTAAATTAATTAATACCTATTTTTTTGACGACCGCACTTGAATGAGGGTTGTTATTCCAACTGCAATGGAAGACTTAATTTTAGTCGTTTTGCTTCTTCTCAAACAATTCTTCCGTCTGCTTCAGAAATTTATCCAAAAGCTTTTCTTGGAGTAATTGTTTTCCGGCACGTTTTTTTTTTTTAAGTTCATTGGAGCTCGGTTTCTGTACTGTTGGTTACTCCGATTTTTTCCCGAAGTCTGCTTATTTATGATAGCCCCCGGTGTGACCAACACTTCTGGCAAGATGCTGTCATCAAGGCTAATAATTTTCTCTATCTCATCCTAGTATGAAGAATTTGTACACACAGCCCCGCTTATTTTATATGAGGGCAACATCTTCTTCGCCTCTCGAATTGTCGTTTTATAGCGATTTTCGACCTGTATGGCTGAAAACAAAACCCCAAATTTTGCTGCAATAGATGCAGCCAAATGCTTTCATAATTACGTTTTGTTTCTAAATGTTTTCATAAGCCCGACCATGTCCATCGTCGACCCAGCATATATATCTAACAAATACTATATTTGTTCTTCGGTCCAAATATCGGTTATCCTCTTCTATTCTTGCAGGTTCCGTGGGCCAGAAGGCCTTGGTGTTGGTTAATCGTTTTCTTTTGAATGATAGCCACAAGAAGATCCCCGCATCTCAAAATTTCAGACCTGTACTTCGGCAACAGTCCCAGAAACAGAACTAATTTTTGCCCCCTTCTCCACATAATTCAGGAAGACTTTTGGCATAACATTTGCTGTATTTTCAGATCTCGATGCAAGTATTTTTGAAGGGACGGATACAGCCGAATTCAATGGGATTGTTTCTGCTGAGATCTGAGTTATAACTTGTGGTCAAGTCTACCACATCTTCGTACCTCGCGTTTACTATTTCTTCATCTAAAATAAAATATAATAAAAGATATGCCCAATTGAAAAGTCCTTGACTTTTGCTTTCTTTTTATTGGGACTACATCACATATATTCTGACATAAATTAGAGTCGAGCATCACGTGTCCATCTTCAACTATTGTTCAGTCCAAATACATATTTATGTCGCGATGAACAACTCTACACAATAAATCACTCGTTGAATTCCTGCACATCAATTACATCCCTCGAAAAAAACTCTTTTCCTAAAAAATACAAAAAAAGGAAACACAAGGGATCAATGTACCATATTTTTTATGTGAAAAACTTCTAAAATCCTCAACGTCCTGAACAAATGTAGAATAAAAAGGTCATCCCAGTCCTTGCCTATAGCCGTCCTACATATTATTTAAGCTGAAATTAAATAAAAAACACATTAATGATATGTAAATTAACTAAAAATATCCTGAACTCACCTAATCATATACAACTTCAGAATTTTTACATTTTTTGTAATGTCATCTAGTAATATTACGTCAAACAGCTGTACCGAGATTCATCTAATTCTTCTTTCACTCACTTTTGAAAATAAAATGGTTCCTTTAGAAAAGTGAAGTGAGTATTTTCGAATATTAGCTTCGAATGTCAATTTCACAGCTGTTTGTTGATCTTATGTTCAAAAATGAATTATTATCACGCTAAACACATTATGCGGATAATAAGAAGGAATATAAGAGATGAGATGAGTGCTCTAATTATATACATTTTATCTTCTAGTTTTCGGGAACTGTATAGGTTTCCCCAACGCATCGCAATGGATTTCATTGAGGAATTAACACCATTTCTTATTGAAGCCACAAGAAGTGATGCTATTCGTTCCAGTATCAAAGTAACCTATGTCTTTTTATTGTTATAAAAGCTGTTGATAAGATCCTTTTTTAAATTTTGTCAGCAATGAGTTTCTTTATCAATGAAGTTGCAATGGCAATTAATCAGACATAAAAGAATGTGAAGTTTGTGAGAAATTTGAGATACATATTTATTATGTATATTCCAATTTATTTTCTTAATGTTCATAAATAAAAGTGTCAGTAATACAAAGGAAAAATAAATTTGTCTTTTTGAACTGTGGCGCTGTTTTCGCTGTACCACAAGAATTCATTTTTCTGCTACTTGCTCGCATATTTTATCCTTGTATTGGGGTCCTTGTGCACTGGCAAATCTTCCCTCTAAGACATCATAATGATGTCTTAGTTCTTCAATCAATCATTCAATCATTTATTTACAATTTATTAGTAGTAATTAATATTTATATCTGTATTCTTTTGGATCCAAATGTCAAAGTAGATCTTGATAAATTTCGAGACAAAGTTTGACAGGTTTAATGTATTCTTATAAAATCATGGCACTTTGATTATTTTCTCTATACTTTCAAAAAAAGTTAGTACTTATATGCACCCTACAAATAAATTCAATTCGCAATCTCTTGTGCTTTGTAGAACGCCGCACGGAACCAAAAAAACACATTTTGATTTACTTACCATTTCTAAAATAAAATCGCTGCTCGATGATTTCACTCCCACTCACCGCAAAATTGAATGTGAGAGAAGTGAGTGAGTGAATTTATTAGCAGAATCAAATTTTCAGAAAATTGACTCACTTCACTCACTTTTTGCCAATTTCGACTTAGCTGAATCTCGGTACTGGTGTCGCCACAATCAACGGTGGATCAAAACGAACCAAGCGTTACCAGGGCAACACATTATGGAGCTGGGACATAGCTTTTCACGACGGTTATAAAAAGGCGGCGAGCAGCAACAAAACCACCCATTCGGGTTACAGAGTCTAATCTGAAAGCATCCTGCACTAGAGTCTAATCTGTTTCCTCTCCTTTGAACAAAAGTATAATTTTGTTCTATCCTCATATAGAAGTTAAATTCTATTATTGTGTAAGTATGATTCTACTTATATCCAGCATCCAATTTTGCCGTATATTATAATTTCAGAGTTTAATCTGAAAATGTCCTCCGTCAGAGTCTAATCTGAATACCCGTCCTCTGAGAAAAAGTATAATTTTTTTCTATCCTTCATATAGATGTCTAATTCTCCAAAGTCCCAAAATCTAACACTTGATCCCCAATCGTGTTACAGAAGTTTAATTCTGCTTACACGCTACAGGTAGTTGCGACTAAAGTACAGCTCTGCGCATACGTTTTGACATTCGCTGTAACAGAAGTGTAATTCTGTTTACACGCCTCAGTACGTTGTAGCAGGAGTATAATTTTGCCTATGCGTTTCAATACTCGCTGTAACGGAAGTATTATTCTGCTTACACGCTTCAGCATGTTGCAGCCGAAGTCTAATTCTGCTACACCGTCGCCATCACCCTCAGAAAATCCTAGTCTGCGCCTAAATTTGTGGAAATCTAATTCCGAAGAAGTAACAACTTTCTTCTTCTTCTTTTCAGAAACAAATGTAAGGAAGGGAGTGTGGGCACAGCAGCGTGGATTTTTGAACCTACCACAACTGAAATTCTTTTACTTGAACTTTTAACTTGTTTTGTTTTCTATGTATTGTTGAATTTTTACTGGATTTTAATAGTATTAATAGTTTTTTTTTCTTTTTACTAGATTTTAAGTTATTATATAATTTGAATTTTGAATTAATTTAATGAACTGTGATATTTAGGTTAAGATATTGAATAAAATTTATATTTGAGTTAAAACCAAAAGCTGAGTAGTCCTTTCCAAAACCGGCGCCCTCCCTTACGCTGGAGACTAGATCTCAGATTGGTCCTTCAAAGCCGGATAACTCAGCTAGTCAAATATAAATTACCTAATATCACAAGTTACTCTATAAAAAAGGGCCAATAATGGCGAATCCATAATGTCTGACAATGGCGACGTGACCATCGACTGTATGTCAGAATTGATTGAATCTCAACTCGAGGTCAAAGAATTAATCATAGACCTATATAAAAGACATTCGAGAGAGGGAAAAAAGAAGAAAGTAAAATCAGAGAAACGCTTACAAACGTTTACCGAATATTGGTAAGAATTCCTAACGCGGCATAGGGCAAATAAGAAGAGTTCAACAAAAGAAGATCTCCATGATACTGCCGACAATATTAAAAGATTATTGGATAGCATAACCGAAGCATTATTGGCACTTCAAAACTTAGAAATAGACACTGAAAATTGGGATCAAATAATTATATATTTGGCTGTACAAAAGTTGCACCCAGACACGCACCAATTATGGGAGCAGAGCCTCCACAGTAGCACAGAATTGCCCGGATTAAAAACATTAACCAAATTCTTAGTCTCACTTCCGACCTCTAGAGCCGGTGGGAAACAAAAATACGTCATCAAATATGACAGTGAACAAAACTAAAAATGCAGCGCCAATAGACCCACCTACAAAAAAGACCTCTTGCAGCCATTGCCAAGGTAGCCATATAATTTTACATTGCCCCACATTTAGAAATTTCACCACCCGACAAAGGCACGAAGTTGTCACAAATAAGCACTAATGCAAAAATTGCTTATCACCCCACCATACAACTACTAGCTGCACTAGCAACGAAAAGTCTTGTCATTGTAACAAAAATTATAATACTCTGCTCCACTACGAGCAAAACTATTCAAAAATACCAAATCAGTCCACCCAAAATTCCGACATGGAAGCCAAGCAAATCACACCCGCCTGTAGAAATGATGAAGGACAAGTTCAAAATTGTCTAACATCAATATGAAAAGAGCTCTTCTTTCTACGGTTCTGATAAATATCACTCACCATCCGGAATCACAATGGTATTCCGAGCAGTAATAGGCTGTGGGTCTCAAGTATCCATCATGAACAACAAAACCTTTAAACGACTACAATTTAAAGGACTAATACAGCCTTAAAGAAGCCCACAGTCGCAATAAATTCGCTACATACAAATTTTAATATAACAAGCAACATGTTTGTAATTAAAAAGATCACCCAGCTATTGCCAGCCCAAACTATTGAAGTTTTCAAATGGAAACACATCGAAAATCTCCCTCTACCAGATTCTAAATTCGCTATTCCTGGAGAAATAGACATTCTTCTTGGAGCAGATATTTACGCCGCCATTCGCACAAATGGCATAAAAAGAGGACCTTGCAATGCACCTACTGCCCAAAATACAAAACTGGGCTGGATCTTAATAGGAGCAGTACCAAAAAGAACAAGCATGACGACAACCATACTATCCACCCACCCCATTGTAAATACTGATTTAGACAATCAGTTAACAAAATTTTGGGAACTAGAGGAATACTCCACTAGGCCCAAATTATTACCAGAAGATCAATTATGCGAGGATCAATATCATGAAACAACAAAACGATTACCCTGTGGAAAATATGAGGTAAATCTATTTTTCAAAGACTGTAATACACCACAGCTCGGCCAGTCTAGAAATATGGCTGTCAAACAATTCTTGCAGCTAGCGGAAAGACTATTCAATAATACAGAATTGTATAAACTATGCAAAACTTGTAATGATGAATACGTTATCTTGAACACATGAAGCTTATCCCACCGACACAACTACTACTAGAAAAGAAATCAAGTGATAACACTCCTTTCTACTACTTACCGCATCAGGCAGTGTTCAAAGAGAGCACTACCACTAAACTTCGAATTGTATTCAATGCATCAGCACGCACCTCAAATGGTAGATCATTGAATGAACAACTACTGATTGGACCAACAAAATAACCAACACTTTGGCACACCTAATTAAGATGGCGACTGTACAGATTTGCATTTACTGCAGATATTGAGAAAATGCACAGAATGATTCAGATGACACCTAAACACCAACATTACCAGAGAATAATATGGAGAAATACACCAAAGGAAGAAATAAAAGACTACTACAGTCATCTTTGGCAAGGCACCAGCACCAAATCTGGCCATTAAAACTTTGCAGCAGTTAGCAAAGGATAAAGCTAGTAGTTATCCACTATGTGGATGGCTTGGTTTCGGGAGCACACAGCTTAAGCGAAGCACAACAACTACAACAAGAACTTATTAAAGCTCCAGCCTCAGGCACATTCAACCTAAGGAAATGGACAGCCAACCATCATGATTTGCTAAAAAATATTCCATTAGAGCATCGAGAGTTAAAAACGAATCTGGAATTTTCCGAACACGAATCGATAAAACCTCTCACAAGGGCATTCATCTAGGGTATCATAAGAATTGGTCTTAGACCAATTCTAGCTTTTTTACTTGTTTTATGTTAAGAAATGTACTTATAAGATTGTTCAATGAAAACACAATTAACTTCGTTGCACTTCACTTAGATTTTAATTGAAATCATTTACTGAACAAAACAATTAATATTAGTGTAAAAAGCAGACCTACTCTAGATTGACTATTCTAATGTGAGTCCTGTAGCAAGATAAAACAAAATGAAATTCTGATTACAAGTTAAATTTTGGCTGATAAACTGATTCAAAACTAACTGTGGTATTATGTAAGTACATATAAAAATAGTATTTCTAGACTATTATAACATCTGTCTGGCTGTTTAATACAATGAAACTTTTATTTGTCTAGTCTTAATTTAATATAGTATAATGTTTTGTGTGTATGAATTCTATTGATGAGTGATTGCAAGAAGTGCTGCATATTTAGTGTGGTTGTTTGTGCAATGCCTTCTTTCTTTGTTGGGTTATCTTTATTCATTACTTGTAATGTCGGGAAATGAGGATATCGAACAATAAGTTTGTAAGTCCTACACAGATGCTTGCATAACATCCTGATTATATTTAAATTTTGTCTTTATCGTTTAGTTACATTTATATAATATTAATATCAATACAAACAAGGAGATGATTAGTGGCTGGAGTTGCTCCCTGGGATATTTTTTTTTCCTTGTCCTTTCATTGAATCGGTCTTGATTTAATTATCACCGAACTTTTCTTTGGAACTCATTTGTTATTGATTTGGCATAGACCATTAATATAACAGAGACTTGTAATCGACCTGTAACGACCTAGGAGTGCAAGCACGCCGCCTTGTTTTAAGTGAGATCTCATTACAATTCTTTTTCTGGGATTGTTTTTCGGCTTGTGTGCAGGTTTTATATGTTGTTTATATACTATTGCTTTTGATGAATAGAATCTTTAAATTGGGGGTGGGATTGGTGTTGCCTTACTTGTATACTTTCGGTGGGGCAGTAGCACATATCCCCATTTCGCCGTAAGGTAAGAACTGCTAGAAATAGAAGCAACAAATTGAAAACCCAGTCTTCGACTGTGAAGAATTCGAATCTTCGACTTAGTTTATGTAAACTACATTGAAGATAGTCAAGGGAAGACATCAGATAAAAAATTCGTACATGAAAATATTTAGATGTAGGTCGAATTAAAATTGACTTGCAGTTAACAGAGAAACTTATATTAAAGACTGGTTCCTGAAGTACTGCCGTTCGATTGACTCAAATTTGAAATCTTTTATATACACGAAATTTTATAACTGCCTCCAGATATAAAATACTTAAATCAGATCACAAAATTTTACTGACTGAACTGTAGTACAAATACTGCACCACCTAACGAACTAATATAATAAATTCACGCCCTATATTTTAAGGTGAACACTAAGGCTTTTGAGATTTTATTTAATAAAAATTTACATGAAGAGAAAAATTGGAAAGCAAAGTTGTTATTAAGTTGTTTACAGAAGTTCTTTTTTTGGAATATACGAACGTCGACTGTGACATTATTTAATGTCCTATAGTCAATGACTATGTGCCATTTCTGTTTCCCCGAAGCATCTTGTTTTTTGTGAACGACCCATATGAGAGCGGACTGGGAGGATTCGCTAGGCTTAATGCTCTAACATTTCCGTAATTTGTCTTTGAACTTCCTGACGGTGTACCTCAGGATATCGGTAGAGATTCGTGTAAATTGGTGAATGTAAGATCATCACGTTCCCCATAAGATGCTTTATGGAACTTCCTGAAAGCTTTCAGAAGTTCGTATCTTGGCTGATCTAGGTGGCCATACCCAATCTCATATTCCTTGAGAAATAGTTCGTATTGAATTCAATCAATTGTTCGAAAGGTATGGGAATATCATTACAATTCACTTTTTCAAGTTAATATCGGCTACGAAATCTATCATAATATTATTTCCTAATATTCAGTCGAATTTGTCATGGAATTACATTTCAAGGAATTCCATTTTTTCTTTTGAGACGAATTCAATGAAAGGGTCTATCGTCACTTTAGTATCACAAGGGATAATATTTTTTTTAACGTCTTTTTGTTGATTGGGGATATTTTATTCCTATATATAGGGTTACAAATTACTGTAACTATTTATTATACTCACCTTAAGGGGTCGTCCATTTGTATGTGACTATATATATGGAAGTGATTGTTGGTTGCCGACACCACCAATTTTCGACCACATTCTCGCTTTCTAATGCGTTAATTCTAGAGCTAATAGATCTGTCGACGTCCATAGGCTTTACTCTGTTGCTACTCGGATGCGGGACTGATTTTGTTTTGGGACCTTGCTGTTGTGAAATTTCTCGGGTTTGAATTTTGAGAAGTGTATCGGTAATTATTGTGATTTCTTTGATTAAATTTCCTAAAGTTATTAGAGTGGTGATTTTGATGGTTGTTATAAATGTTACCGTTATTGTTACCACTGATATCGTTGATATTATTATTGAAACGATTATTTTTAGGCTTATTATATTTTTGAAGGTCACTATTTCTATATACAGTTTTCTGTTCGTTACGGTTATTTTTAAATGGATTGAGGTATGCGTAATTGTCCTCAACCAAGATATCTAAGGCATCCTCCAGATTGACAGGATACCTGCTATATAAGATAGAACGCATTAGTTTTGGAAATTTCCTTTGAAAGTATTTAGAGCGGTTTTATTATTCGGTTCGACACCGAACTGTGAATTGGACTTATCTTTGGATTTTAACTTACAATCAGTTTGGGAGACACCACAATGGGACACGAATTTTGTTAGCGCGCATGTGGGACTGAATCAAATGTTCTGCTAAAGTCCAGCAGCACATGGATGTCCGAGAGATCCCTGTCACATATGTTCCGAATGTCTGCCGCCACTTCTAGAAGAGCAGTGCTGGTCAAGTGAAGGCGTCTGAAGCCAGACTGCTAGTTAGTAAGGATATTGTTTAGACTAACAAAGTCTCCTGTGTTTGAGAAAAGCTTTGTAGTTTGGACCCGTCTTATTCGCGTAGTTGACATGACGTGCCAGTAGAATCTCGGGGGCATTCAAGATTAGCTAACGTGTCGAGCAGATCTGCACTGTTTTAGTAGGAACATATCTGTGAAAAACAACAGTACAGACGGTATCGGTGAGTTTAATGGCTGCAGTTTCCGAATCGGTTGGATCGCGTTATAGTTGCGAAACGCCTTCAATGTGGACGGGAGAGTTAGTGGGAGATGTAATGCCGCAAACAAATTGACATGTTCTCAAATGCTTGCATTGGCCAGTCGAATCTGGACGGAAGTAAGGGAATGTGATTAGGAGGTCAATGACGGACACCAAGCTCGGGCAATGTCGGGTGGGAATATTGTTAAGGATGATCAGTTCTTTTTCACATAAGAGATAATTTAGTGCACTCGGGAGTGTGGTATCCGAGCCGATGGCTATGTGGAGATCACCTGCAATTAATAGTCGAGAAGATTGACTCAGCATATTGTCCAGGAAGTCAGAGATATCGAACAGGTCATTATCAGAAAAAGAAGGGTGTCCCATACGTACCGCATTTCCTTCATACCCAGGATTCCTCACTCAATTGCGAAAAATAAATTGTATGGGAGGAGAGCAGGAAAATGCACGGTGTGGGCGGTAGTGGAGTTTTGTGATTTTGGGTGGTTTTTATCCTAATACCATGTAACTTTCTTGTTATACACCCTATGAATGTGATTTCCATCTCAAGTGATAGTAAACCCTCTACCGTTTTCAACAAATGCCCAACCACCTCTCTACTCCCTTTCCATCGGCAGTTATAGGATGTCAAAGTCAAAAAATTAGATAATTCTGCAATGTCTTCTTCAATTTGAACGATTTTCCCGCCAAAATGCATGATAACTATACAGTTTTATGACAAGATTTAAAGACCCCGGAATGTGACCTATGCGCATGTACCTACCTAAATGCTACCGTTATTAAGGTGGATTTTATGGTGCATAATTTCATTAATTTTTCTAATAATAATAGAAATAGCGCCTAATTTTATGCAATTCCACGCAAAATAACAAAATTCATGAAATTATGCATCATAAAAACGGGAATATCTCAAAAACGGTAGCATTTAGGTAGGTGCATGTGCAGGATCAAATGAAAGGTAACATTCGGAGGTCTTGAAATCTTTCAAGAGAGTGCTATCCTTGTCTTGCCTTTTAGCGGGGAAATCGTTAAAATTGAAAAGAAATTGCAAAATTTCCCAATTTTTTTACTTTAAGGTCCTATAACTGCCGACGGAAACAGGGTAGAGAGGTGGTTGGGCATTTGCTGGAAACCGTAGAGGGTTTCCTATCACCTGAGATGGAAGTCACCTTCATAAGGTATATAACAAGAAAGTTGCATGGTATGAGGATAAAAAGCACCCAAAATCACAAAACCCCCCTACCGCCCACACCGTGAATTTTTCGGCTCTCCTCCCATAGAATTTATTTCTCGAAATTGAGTGAGGAATGCGTGGTATAAAGGAAATGCGGTACGTACGGGACACCCTGTATATTACTGCAAGTTTGATAGGTTCGCTATTAGCACCTTAGGCCTTATGTAGTAATTCGTGTACATCTGTGTCTCGATCTTCGTTAATATAAACTCCCGAATCTAGGCTTCCTGGTTAGATCTTAGGGTGACGTGCCTAGTTTTTAATGGATGATTGAAAGAATGATTTGCTCTCCTCTTCTTTGTAGAATTTAATGAATGATGTAGGAATTGGATTGCTTGGCTTGTGTCCCAGTCTTTGGTTTAAAAGATAAAGCCAGCTCAATGCGATTTTGAAATGATGAGTCAAGACCCAGACTCGCGCATAAGTCAGGTAGGAGTTTCTCCTTCAATTTGCCAGTCATCGTCCTACTTGGCAAATAGCTAACAAAACTGCATGCTTGTTTACTATATTTCACAGTATACTGTACTATGCTCTAAGTACGCATCCACTTATACTTTTACTGTTTATTTTGCTACAATATTACTCTATCATGAAACTTTCTAAGAAGTGCCCAGCGCTACGTGTGTCTTTGGCACGGGTACTCAAATAAATGGATATTTCTGTTTAAATGATTCCAATAATTTTCATGATGTATTTTTCTTGTAGAGTTCTTTATTTTCTGTTAGGACGAGATCCAATGCACAAGGCGAGGAAAATCTGCTTCGTGAGTGAGAAGCGAATTTTATTGTACAGGAAAACTCCGATTTGTCTTCTTCCACACAGATTGAAAGCGGGGTATCAAGCGGAACCATGAGGAAAAAAAGCCTACCGAAGTTGGAACCTAAACTAGAGGTGTTTTGAAACAAATGAAAAAAAATACCAAAAGGAGAATTCAGATGAAATCTTTTTCAAAACCATTTTAAATTTAATGAAGGGTTTCGGGCCAGAGCAAAAGGATGAATTACAAAAAAAGAAATGTCGGCTTGGTAATGGAGGAAAGAACCAAGCTGTATTACATAGTAGCATTGGATTAGACTAAAACTGACTATGACTTGTGTATTATATAAAGATAATAAAGTGAAGTAAGGTTTTTTGTTACTGATATCCTTTTAAGTTGATTAAGATTTTCTTACAAGGAAAATAAACTAAACTGAATATTTTTTCATTGATATATTGTTGTTATATAATATAAATTGCATGTGCACTACTAACAGAGAAAGAGAAACACCAAGAATATTGGAATATGTAGAAAGTAAAATGACTTCCAATTGCTCCTGGACCAACGAAACTTTCTAAAATGGCAGCATGCAATGTACTTGGCTTGGTATGCCCCACCTAACCCTTTCTAAAATTCTTATGCTCACCCTGTAACATATATATAATTGCTAATATTCAAAAATTCAAATGTTTACTAAAAAAACTTGAATAATAGATTTTAGGAAGAAATCACTAGGAAACACCGTAAGTAAATTTAAAAAATATGTAATGGAGAACTGGAATTCAAGTTCAAAATAATTTTAATGAAAGATTTTTTAAATTATTTTAATTATTAGTGAGATCCTTGCCGCAAGTTGTTAAATTGGGTCTCGAGCATTGTTGGTTCCAGCAAAACGGAGCAAGCGCTTACATAGCTCAGGCAACGATAGGGATTTTGAAATACCAAATTCCGGGACGTGTGTTCTCCCATTTTGGCGATTTGAACTACCCGGCCAGATTTGACGGCGCTAGCCTTCTTCATTTGGAGCTTTCTGAAATCTCGCGGTTACCATAATAAACCACAAATCTTGCAAGTGTTGAAAGCCGAAATTGAAGAAGAAATCATCAATTTGGAGCCAGATGTTTGTACAGAATAATTCAAAATGCCGTAAAACGAACACAAATGTGCATTAATTCAGGAGGTGGACATTTGACCGATATCATTTTTTTAACTTAAAGCCTAGTACTAAGGTCTGTTTGTATGAAAATTTAGTAAGCTAAAAGATATTGGCGTAAATTTGACCGGAACTTTAGCGAGAGCGGTACTAAGGTCAACGCGCTAAATTTGCCTTTGGGTTTTGATTAGAGATGCCACCACCAGTAAGTCTCCAAACAATTTAGCTTGAATTTATCCGTCCGGACCGTTCTTTAGGGCGCTAAAAATATTTATTGTCAGAGTTCTGATATTTGATAAATTGATTGACCAGATTTTTGTATTTAACGTAGTTTTGTACGTCCTTGCTATAAGTACGGATGAATTAGATTTCTTTTCGTGGCCATATTTTCAATATTATTTTTTTTTATTGTAAATTTTTTTTTTTATAGGTATATTAAGCATATTATTTTTATATTTTTAATATTTCCAAATAATTTTAACTACCTATTTTTTGAAATATTATGTCCGCCCGTTGTAAGTATTTCCGTAAAAAAATTGCAAAATTTTTCTTCTTGTCTTTAATATATCTTTCCTCTGAGTCTCCGCTGTCATATTTTAGCTGCTAAGCTTAATATTATAATTTTTACACCTTCAAATAAACTTTCTGTGAAAACAAAGCAATTTTTTTTTACATCTAACAAAATGGCAACCAACTTACATTATGACATTACTTTTGCCCCACCTTGCTTAGTAGGCTAGCGGCAAGCGGAAGGTCCCGGTTTCAAACCCCGGACGAGGCGGTTGTTTTTTTCTCTTGTATTTATGATTTGATTTAGTATCGTTAAAAATAAAAAGTTCTTAAAATTCGTCTGTTCTCCATCATTGACAGATTTTAACAAGTGTGGGTTCGATTCCTGTCCGTGAAAAAATAAATGAAAATAGTAGTTAAATAAAAAAAAACGAGTTAAAATTCGGAAATTTTAACTTTTTTTAACCACTTCAAAACGAAGAGGAGAAGGGGAAAAATTTACAGTCCTTTCGAAAGGTCCAACGATTATCTAGCTACCAAATTAAATTTTCATCATAGAGTGA
The DNA here is from genome assembly GCA_963930735.1 of Dioctria linearis. Classification (NCBI taxonomy): domain Eukaryota; kingdom Metazoa; phylum Arthropoda; class Insecta; order Diptera; family Asilidae; genus Dioctria; species Dioctria linearis. The sequence goes on from OZ005740.1 coordinate 210,599,138, forward strand.
AACGTGGAGAAGCTACGAGGTGATCTATGAAAGCATCCCCAAATATTTTTAAGTCCTGTTATCTCGGAAACTGTTACGACTTTCCTCCATGACAATATGGCTCTTCTAACTTGACAAACTGCTGACCTCTGCCCTAAATGAATGCACGTATGAAATTCATATTCTGTGCAATTTTGATTTTTGCAGTTTTTTTCGCATATATTTCTAGAACGGTTCGTCGGGCAGAAAAAATGATTATGACCAATTTTATAGGATTTCATATTCTGAAGAAGTTTTTAGTACAATAAAAATGTCCACTGTATACGTAAAAAACCCAAATTTTTATATGGTAACACCAAGAAGGAGTTGCCCAATGTAGTCCATTTCTGAACTTTTTTTTGCTATTACTATGAAAACACTATGTACCAAATTTCAGCTCTCCATGTTGATGCGTTCTCAGGCATGTAACATATGTACATATTTGGAATATAGGTACTTGTTAGTAAAACATCCCACATTAGCAGTTGTTTCTTTAAAGTAACGTTCTTATCAAATAATTTCATATAAATTCAAATTTTTATTTACAATTTTTAATACAATTTTTGTTACATTCTTTTTACCAATTTGGTTCAGAATACTTGTTGCAATGGAGTGTGTCTGCGCTGGCCATAACGTATATGGATCTTTCGAACGATTTATGTTCTATTGTTTCAAGTATTGTCAACATATTATCCATGAATAAGATTGACACTGTGCACATGTTTAGTTGTTGCAGGTACCATAAATCTAACGAATATTATGCTTGTCTGAAAAATTAGATAAAAATAAATAAATACAGAGTAAATATAAAACCATTTGAGCATTCATGTTAGAAAATATAATCGAACATTGTTTATACCGATAACCATGCTCCACTAAGAAACACTTTACTAGTTACGGGAAAGTAGTGTGACATATAATTTGACAACTTCACAATTCCAATATGATTGCAGTACTGGTTTGATTATCGCACGCGTTGTTATCCTTTCGAAGCATAGTAACAATTTACTAAGAATGGCACGGTGTTGTGGTGGTGTGATTGATGGCTGGTCATTGTCTGAGTTGGGTAGAAATAATAGAAATCTTTCATGGTATACTAATTTTTACGAAGTTAGCATCTAACAGCTCTAAAAAAAATCAACAATACTATGGAACACCTCCAACGTAAGAGTAATAATTAGTAACCTGATCAATTACGGGTTAGCTTTGAGATAATTAAGATAATTAAAAGATACGTACAATACAATAATATCCTAAGTCATTAATGAGAACTACTATTCTTATTGTTTTTGGTCCCTAATACTAGATACTACGTACGACACATTGAACCACTATCATAAAACAAGTTCATATGGAACAATCAATGACATAGTATGAAGTATTTTACAGTAAAACATTGTATAATTATACAGTATGGTATGAGACACATATCATATGAAGTCCAATATTCAGGTATAAAACCCCTTAGCGATCCATTCCTAACTAAGATATTTAAAGGATAGAATTGAACCATTATCACATAGCCAACCTATCAGGTAAGTTCTGTAATGCAAAACAGACCAATACCTTACATATAGCTGTACCGCAATATGTATTCTAAATTCATTATGAGAACTAATACCCTATCCACCACACTAAAGAGTTGAAATAGTTGAATACAAGGCTATTCACATGCCTGATTGAATCTAATAATACTGAACAAAACTACTTAGTATACTACCCAGGTTCTAAATATTGATGTTCTGACTATGAACCACAATTACAAAACAATCATTTGTAATGGGGTCAATGACGTGATGCTGACTAGTGACTACTATACCACATACAAGATTGATACAGCGTAATCAATACAAGGTGCTTCATACAAAACTTATATATATACTTATAAATACCAATACTGGACATGAATACAAATTAAAATTCGATCTCAACATTGAATAAACAACATTGAGCATCGTATTGTAACGGAGGCCATCACATGGTTTAAAGCATTACCGAGCACATAAATTGGACAATCTAAATGGTGTGGTTGAATACAATATAAAATACATCACTAACATGAATCCCGAAATAATCTAATCATAGAAATAATAACTAATAGCGGCCTCATCCTAGACAAGATTGTTAAAATAACCTGAAAAATAGAGAATGGCAGTAATAATTAAGAAATAAATTATACTCCCCACTTGCAAACACATAAGCTATAAGTTTAAGTTAGCAGCTAGAGGAAAACATTATATTCGAGAAATGAGCCTAGGATAGGATATTAGTCCAATTCAAAAATTCCACATATAATCTTTTCTATTAGCACTCAAACAGCAACTAACTCACTAATTTTTTAACAAAATCAACCATAGCACTAAAATATATATTTTAGGGTATTTTGTCATGATGCTTGATCATCCGCCAGCACATCATATATATATAGATGGACAGACGGACATTCAAAAATCAAAATAACTTTTAAAATTATGCGTAGGTATCCAATCCATTTTGCTCTAGCATCATAATTTCTGTGCGTTAGAAACGGAATAACAAACTTAGTATACACTTTAGATTTCATCCAGGGTGTAAAAAAAAGTAGCAACTGAAGCTGGGAACGTAACTTGGTTTTCTATTTGCCCTTTCTTGATTTTTAGTGCTGATGATGACCAGTATTTTGTCCATTTGAACGATATATTTATCACACCGCATACTTAAGCATAACAGGATGGTTGCATACTGGAGGTTACCTAGCTCGAGTGGCAGCTGAGAGTTGCTAGACGGATACCCTAAACTCTGGATGAGTCCATTTTGGAATTGCTACCTTTACATATACATCTATTCTACATCATGAAAAACATTATAAGAAGAGACAAAACCCTCGAGAATACTTCCCAAGCCATGAAACAGAAATCTATATGTGTGCGTGCTTAGTCCGTTTTCTAAAATGTTCTATATTGATACTTATGGAAAAGTGCTAAACATTGGCTTTATATATGCCATAGAGCCTAGACTACTATCCATACAGGAAAATAACCTTCTAGTAATTTAAAGCTTGGTTCCATACCTTCCCAAAGGATACACTTCTTATGTACCTTACTTAACAAAATAATAAAATAGTTTTGATTACAAAGTAACCTTACCATTTTACGCTCAATACCTCTCAGCTGAGTGATAATTGCATGTGTATATGTGCAGCCGTAGTCCGAATCTGTAGGCAGCTACATTCGACGATATCATCAGCCCACGGCATGCCATGACGGCACAGCGACATTACAATGATTACTCAGCTGAGAGTTTTTGTTTGAGGAATCGTAGTCATTTGGTTAAGATAATTTTTTTAAAATAATTTTGTTAGGAAAGGTATGAAAATTTTATTACGATTCGGAAGATGAGAAAGCAAGCTTAAGATTAGCAGAACGCCATTTTTCTGTATGAATAGGAGTTTAGGGCGGAGGAGCTATTCAAATCAAACTTTTGGCAGTTTTACATAAGAGCACTGCAAATATTTTAGAATGTAAGAACTACGTTGAGCCTCGCATGTGGTATGGAGGGAGTCTGTTTCATGGCTTGTGAAGTGTTCTCGAGGGTTTTGGAAGAGACTATTAATAGAAGCACTATACATTCAAAAAACTCCAAATACAATGAACAAAAAAACCGATACAGATAATATCAAAACGACTTACTGCGCTTACTTGGAGAGCTTTGGAAAACGTTAAAGGAACTCAATATTATTAGTTGAATTTGACGAGTGGTTGGATAACCTCCCACAACACTGTATAGTATCTTTGTTTTTATCTAAACATCAGTGTTATGTTATTTGTCTACTATTTATTTATATTGTGTTTTGTAATCAATGGTTTCCTATAGTTTTTATTTATTAATTATCTTGTTAATAGTTTTCTAATGTTTTCAATCCGTAAGTAGATCTTGGTTTTCTAATTTTTATTTTTATTCCAATAATAAACGAATGTTTCTTATAGACTGCGTCCTTCAGAACGGTTCGAGACATCGACCGAAACGTCGGAGAAATAATAAAATTCTCGAAAAATAAAAGAGGTGTTTTCCTCCTGATCTAACCTTAACAATCGAATTGATCCCCTGTGGGCATGAGCCCCACGTTGTGAAACACTGACATAGAGGATTCATCTGTTATTCTTAGATTGTACAAGACACTCCTTCAGATTTACGTTGCAAAGCTGCACGTTTAGTTGCATTCGAGATTGTTGTAGCTTGGCAAAACGTGATGTTCATTATTTGGGGGAGCTCTAAAGAACCTGTTTAGACCTACTGGACAAAATCACAATTAGACTTGTCATTACCGCAGACGTTTGCCTTTTTAAGTACTGCAAAAGAGTTTTGGTTGGGACTGAAACAAGAAAAACGTCAAGGAGAGATGGATGCAACGAATTAAAGAAGATGGGATGGGAATTGATTATGTTTAAATGAACACTGAATAACGGAAGAAAAATTGAATGATCGTAAATAAGCAGACAGAAAATTGCCATTAAAGTCATCAACAACCACGACATCATCATATCGTTGAGCCAAAGCAGAGAATACTATTTCAAATTTAGATATATTACTAGAGTTAAAATTATTGTGGAGAGTAAACTGCAGACACATCCAGTTTCTCGTGACTACAACTAATCTCCAAGTTGATAAATTCAAGATTTTTTTCTATAGATGGTGAGTGAACCCTGGCCTTCAGGAAATCCCTCACATACACAGCAACGCCTCCACCCACCCTTCGCAGGCGATCATTCCTAAACAGCCTAATAGCCAGTACGCAAACCATGGATGAAGGAATATGCTCCCGAAGCCAGGTTGCACATACCAGCAGCACATGTATGTCCCATCATGGAAAACCTCAAGAAATGCACCAATCATATTCCTTACGCTTCTGGCATTGACTGAACATATGTTCAATCCATTCCTCTGTTTACCCATGATACCCATCAGAGCCCTTACATCCTCCAGACTACCCGCCACTCTATCCGTAATCATATTAACTATCAAAACCCACGTCAGTACCTTCAAGAGACAAGTTAAAAAGCTTCACAAAGAATAGCCCAACAGCATCAAGAGCACGCAGAATAACAGGTTTAAAGTTACCAATTACAACGTAAAATTACCCCATAATCTATGAAATTGAACTAGAATCCGAAAAAAGGAGTGAAAATAATTGAAAATATTAATACAAAAATAAAATAATAAAGAAAAAAAAAAGATAAATAGACTAGTACAATATTAACACATTATGCCTTATGCTCCGGGGCTCGCAGACATGCATCTTTGCAGTTGCTCCATGCCGGTTACTTTGATAGCTAGATCGCTCTATTTCATTCTTGCATAAACAAAGCCGCTTCTCGTATTCACAGACTTGAAGACTCCAATTTTCAACACTCGACGAGCTTCTCTTAACAGCGCATTTGTTTTAGACATAAGGCTTTCATTGTCATGAATTTTGCTGTCCTGAGTGAAACCTTCAATGCGATTGAGACTTAATCCCCAGCCCCGCTGAATGCAGACAAAAATGTATGCTTTCAACGAGTGAATGCAAAACGCACGATTTTAGACATAGTATCATTGTGAGGCAATACATTACGCTGCGATGAATTGTAGGGCCATGATCCATAGGTCGATGATACCGGTTTCAAACGGAAGGCATCAACAGAAGGCGTAAGTGGACTATTGATGTTTCTTGCAATGTTTTGTATCAATAGCTGAACATGCTCAGTCTCACGCAGGCGTGTGTCTAGACCTGCAGCCTGGGGGCGGTCAGAACTAAAACATTCGAGGGGGAGGAAAAAGTCGGAAGAAGTCCCTTTTACATTTTTTCAAATCATATTTACGTTATATCACAAAATCCAATTTTCAGTTTCATTTGTAAAACCTGCCGATTATATTATCCACATCTGTGTCAATCTCAGGGTGAACATTAACGATTCATAACCAGATACGCCTTCTAGTGCAGAGATTGTAGAAATTGCTGCTGACGCAAGGGATTCTGTCACGGGTGAAGTAATTGACTGAGAGTGAGCTTGTTCCTTGCGTCATATTTAAAGAAATCGGAGTGCGAGTGCATGATATGTCACTGACTATTTCTTTTGATGGGAGCTTAACTGATCTCGCTTTTTTCTGAAAAAATTATCAATGGGTTATTCTGCTCCTATAAATTAAAAGGAAACGTGAAGTTGAATTATACAACACTACTTGAATTAATACGAAAGTACAAACAAAGCAGCGCCAACTACGGCAGACGAAAGCGAATGGATTTTATTTTTATAGTTTGCCGTAAAAATTCTGTATAAAAATTCTAAAGAAAAATTTTCAAGTAAATTTCCAACAAAAAATGTATGATAGCCAACGCTCATAAATAGCTTTCTCGACCAAGACCAGCCAAAACACCTGAATCAGTATAACTCCTTGGAACCATTGTCAGCCACCAGGGCCCGGACTCACTAACACGGAGAGTTGTGGAGTTGCGAAGATGAGAGTTCTTTTGGCACTTAACTCTCCACTCGGGATTTTGTAATTCGGGGAATTTGTATTGAGAAGTACCAAACTCTCTATTCAAATCGGCAAAACTCTCGGCTGTGTTAGTTGTGGAGATTTCTCAACTGACAGTAAACGCTGTTTTTGTTGTGTTTTGTGAAGGTATCTAGGTACCTAGGATTTTATAATTAAATTATGGACTCACTGCGTATCCTGGTTATATTTACAAAAGCAAATTATGGAAATCCTTGAAATAATTACAGAGAAATAATTTTGGTGTCTCAAGGTACCCGCTAAAAATTTTAAATTACGCGAAAATGATCAGTTTGATCGTCTTCCAGTACAAAAGAGATGTTATAAAAATTTTAAATATGCGCGTTAAAGCTTGTATGTAGGATTAAATCGCATCTACATGTTGTTCCCTAATTAGATATGTAGTTAGGTTTTGAGCCCGATAAATGGTTTTGGAAATAGCTGCAAAAGAAATGAATCAGTCAATTTTGAGATGAAAAAATGTGGCCGCTTTTTGCTACAAAAATGGACATATTTTCAACTCATAAATATGAAGAACTAGTCGTGGAAATTCATTTTCCATGAGAAAAATGTTCACAACAGAGTACTAATAGATGTGAAACAAAGAATGGAAGAAATATATGCACCAAATACTTGACCCAAGTGCACAAAATCCGTCTTTCGGCGGTAAAATTTTAGATATGAAGTTAAAATGATAAAAAAGACTACACCACTATATTACTCGCTTCTCCATCTTTAATTTGATACCAAAGATGACGTATTTTGGAGAGCCCCAATGAGGGGTTGTACGACCCCCATCCCCAAAAGCACCTCCCCCAAAATGTGTCACCTATATTTTTTTACTGTAGACCCTAAATCTGAAGCTAAAAGTTCCAGTACTCTACGACCCTCCCACACAGAGTTAGCCGTCCTTCAATATTGCGATACTTCCCACGTTTTCCCTAACTCTCCAAATATGTTAGAGAAGCGCGAATGGAGAGTTAGGGAGTTTTAATCGGGGAAAACGAACAATTTCATCTTCCAAACTCCCAAACTCCCAGAGATGGAGAATCCAGCTCCAGTAGTGCATGAAAAATCTAAAAAAAAATGTCAAATCTTTCTAAGAAAACTGAACGCTTGTGCACTTTCCCGAAAGAGTGAGCCACCAGAATCAATACACGAATTCTTTTGGACTGTTGTCGGTAAATAGTTACTCGTTAAAGCTCTTAGGGATAATTTGCAAGTATATTTCTAAGAAAACTTTAATGCTTCCCTACGAACGTAAAACGTTGATTGCATTGAACTAGGGTTCTACTTGAAGAACTCAAATTCAAAATTCCTTAAGTCAGTTTTTATGCTTCTGTTGCGAGCTCCCCTCCAAGTTGTCCTGTTATCGATTTTATGTCCGAAAATCAGATAGGTAAACAAAAATTTATGATCGCTGACCAATTTCTTAGAAATAATAAGATTTTCAAATCTCAAAATTGTGTTCTTTTCATCTATAGGAGTTGTTCACATGTGAACTAATAATATCAACCGAACCACCGTAACCCATTTCTGATGCAATCGTGAAATCATCAATTTCTACCTTTGACGCAATAATTAAATTATTTTAGGTGCATTTCCCCATAACACGATTGTAGGTCACTTGCCCAGCAATTTCTTTTTTATACAATGGAAATGAAATTGCTGAAATCGCTAAAAATGCTAATCGACATTCTTTTTACTGTTCATTGTTATGAGGAAATGCACTACGTAGAATAACTCTTCTTTGATAAGTAAAAAGTGTATATAAATAAGCTAGGGCTACAAATAAAGTTTCAGTGATATTTTAATAACCATTTCAAGTCGTTTACTTTCACTGAAGCAACTAATCTTGTTTTACCCCCTACCAAAGGTAAGGTGATCAAGATATATCTACCTTCTACAGCACATCAGTGTATGTTAATCAACACACCGTTGACTATCGTACATGGTCCTTCGAACAGAGAAAAAGAAAGCTAACACAGATTCAACACACTGTTGAATTTTAGCCATTCTTAGTAACCAGCGGAATTAAATCATCAACCACCATAAAGTCAGTTAACACAGATTTAACACACCGTTAAATCTAGCTGCATTTTTTTTTTGTTAAATCTAACTATTTTCAGCACACCTGTGAAAGTAATTCATCGCATCATCATTTCAATCAGCTCACAAAGATTTAACACACCGTTGAATCTAGCTGTTAATTGAATACCATTTTACTAATTGAGCCGCTCGAGTCAGCCAAATTCGGTTATCCAGACATTATTCTAAAGAGTATAAAAAGCACATATACTCATTATGAGTGAGAAAGATATTTCCACACAAAAATATCTGGCAGAGGAGGTCGCTCGCTTATTGAAAAATTTCAAGAAGGGCGGCGCCGAAAGAAAAACACCAGACAACATAAACAAAGGGCTGAAAGAGTTAGATTCGCTATGGACGCAATTTACAAAGCTTCACGTACATATAGAAACAAAAATAACTGAGGGGCATGCTTACCGTACTGAGAAGCTCTACGACAAAACTTTCGAGATCTATAAATCCGCCGTAGAACTCATTTCGCATTATCCGCTTGGATATACGCGCACGGCCGATGATACGCGTCCTTTAGGATCACCTGCAGCTTCTACGACTACTTTTGATATACCATCTTCGATAGCCATAACAACAAGCTCCACTCGACCAGCTTCAGTCCCGATTACAACTGCATCAAATATCAACAACATCTCGCCAGCCACAACATTGCACGGCAGTGAATTACCATTTGCCGGTATAAACATACAACCAACCACGGCCACCTCTTTGTGTTTTCGTCTTCAGCAGCAACAAGTCATGCCTCAGGTATAGAATTCTTCGCATCAGGAAGCAAATAGAGTATACAACCTCCCCAAGCTTCCGCCAGTAAAAATCGCCAAGTTCAATGGGGATTATAAGGAGTGGAAGCCCTTTATTGATATTTTTACTAACGTAATTGACAGAAATCATTATATCAGTAACGTGGAAAAAATGCAATATCTCCTATACCACTTAGACGGAGATGCCAAGAGAGTCATAAATCATCTACAATTATCTGACTCGAACTATGCAACAGCATTAAGGCTGATTAAAGGACGATTCAACAATAATAGGAAAATAATTACCGATTATGTCAACACTATTATTGATGCCAAAAAAACAGAGCATAGGGCACAAGAGGACATGATAAGACTATATGATCTCATAAAACAATGCCTAGAAGCTCTCAATATGTTAAATTGCAAGACAGGCGAGTGGGGTCCTATGATTGTGTGTATTGCGTTAAAGAAATTGGGCACTTGTAATGAATGAATCATTACCTGCATTCATCATTATCTCATTAGCGCCACAATATCCCGATCAGTACAACTAACGTACATACATCATACATATGTACATATGCATATATCTATAATAACGACTCGTTATCATGATAAGAATCTTGTTACGTACAAGATTACAAATATACATACGTACATACACGATAACGTACTTCTTGAAGCTAGCAAGCAAAACATACGCGCATACGTACATACATATAACGTACAAACATATAATAAATTGACAAACGCGAGTACGCGCATCAAATTGCATTCCAAGCAATTTCGCGTTGATTCCACCGTCAATTTATTTATGAATTTTTACGTCACATATGGTTCATATGGTTAACCAAATCTATTTTCGTTTTATGAAACAACTTTCTCTGTTGTTCTTTTAAAACGATAAATTCTTGGTTGCGTCAACCTTTTTGCGGCAAAACGCCGGCTCTTTGTATACAAAAATACAAACACGGCATGAGACCAATTTCATGCATTATAATGGCACTAGGTTAACCCTGACCTAACCCACAGTCATTACATGCCGTTTATTTTTTCCTCACACAAAATAAAGAAACTTCGTGTGTGACATTTTTACTTTTAACTTGTACATAATTGGGAAATCCCTTGTGTAAAGTGAAATGGAAACTGACCCACTTATTGGGCAATAGTGCTGAGTTTTTTGTAACATTGGTTTCTTCCGTATATATATGGTTGACCAATGGTTGCAGAGGAATTTTTGAATGAAGGGGAAATACTCTTGTGGAACTACAAAATATTGAGGAATATGCAAAATTGGCTATTACCAATATATTGAGAGGGCGTTCCCGATATATTCGATTTCTGGAATTCCTATATGGAATTTCCTAGATAGTTATCCCCATACCTATTTTTATCAATTTTGTTGAGCAATGCCAGAATCCAACTAAATAAAAAGCCGATGCATCTCAGGGACAAGGCAGAAGTTTTTCCAAAGTCTAAAGAATAAGGTTGACCCCCCACCAGAGGTAAGGCAACCTATTCTTATAAGTAAAAAATACTAATCTATTAAAGTACTAAAAGAAAAGATAAGAAAAGTGTACTAAGGAATGAATTAAAGTAATTATTGTCAAAGTAAAAAGTGTTTAAGTGTTTCGATTTTGTTCAATTGGGCTAGTGATCTTCGCAGTAGCAAGCACTCCTAGGTCCAAGTTACGGCAAAGACACACCCGTAACACACTGAAGGCTTACGGCTATTTGAAGAAGGCCTCTCAGATCCAAAAGAAATGCCATCCGTGGAAGAGTTATTAAGGTTCTTGGAAAAACGTCACCAGGTTCTGAATTGCAGTAAGAGCAATAATCATCACAAGTCTATGCTTCACACCAAAAAATCTTTTCACACCACTATAAATTCATCTTGCCTGGTCTGCAGTAAAGGCCACAGCATCTATCACTGTGGAGAATTTAAGCAAATGAATATTGATGAGCGACATGCTTTTATTAGAAAAATGAAACTCTGCTCAAACTGCCTCGCTCACAACAAGACAGATAATTGCAAATCGCACAAGACCTGCATACATTGCAAGAAAAGACATCATAGCTTGCTCCATAGGAACTTCGACATGGGTACAGCAAATACGAATAGCACAGCGGCGCTTGCTCAGATAGCCAGGAAAACATAAGTATCAAACATTGATAATAAGACCAAAAGCTCCATGACTTGTAACTTGAACAATACACTGATTCCTTGCATATTATTACCAACGGCTGTAGTAAGAGTATAAAGCGACGCTTTCGGGCAGATTGAGTCCTTCAGAGCATTAATCGACCCCGGCTCACAAGTCTCTCAGATCACTGAAGAAGCAGTTCAGATTTTAAAACTGCAGAAGCATAGGATAAAGGCCACCATACTAGGAGTTCGGGAGGCGGAATCAGCTAAATCTTCTACTAAGGTTAACTTACTCCTTGGCGCTGATGTTTATGGTGATATTATTCTGAAAGGTATCAAAAAAGAGCAGCCTGCTGCCCAGAACACAAATTTGGGTTGGATTATCATTGGTAGCATTCCAAACTATACCAAAGAAACAACCAAGCTCTCCAGCTTCCTCTCCCTCGCTGAAATAGACGAGAAGAGAAGCTAGAAAAGTTCTGGGGAATTGAAGAAACTGTAAAACCAAACCAGATTGATGACGCGTGCGACCTGCATTATCAAGAAACCCACATTCGAGACCAAGAAGGAAGATACATTGTCTGTCTACCTTTCAGATCAGAAATTGAACAATTAGGTGACTCAGGAAAGAAAGCAATGGCAAGATTCGTTCAAAATGAAAAAAAGTTACATAAGAACATAACTAATATGGCAGAATACAACAAATTTTCAGCCGAGTGTGCTGAGTTAGGCCACATGAGTCCTGCAAGGCCAAAGGAGAGGTTGCAAACGTTTATTATCTGCCACATCACGCTGTGTTTAAGAGAGACAGTACCACAACTAAATTGCGTGGGTATTTGATGGTTCATCCAGATCAGATGCTGGTCTGAGCCTAAATGACATGCTGTTTTCTGGGCCAAAGCTTCAGCAAGATCTCGCACAAATATTTTTGCGCTGGCGAAGATATAGATACGTTTATACTGCTGACATTGAGAAAATGTTCAGACAAATAAAGATTAACGTTAAAGATAAAAATTATGATAGAATACTTTGGCGGCAGCAAAGTAACGAACCAATTCAGGAATATATTTTGAACACTGTTACTTATGGGCCAGCGCCAGCCTCATACTTAGCCGTAAAAATGTTAAAGAAACTCGCCGAAGACGAAGGCTACCGGTTTCCAGTTTGTAAAACAGCACTCACCAACGAATTTTACGTCGACGACATGTTGACGGGAGCAGATTCCAAAGAAGAAGCTAGGATGTTACAACGCCAGATAATAGAACTTTTGAATAGAGGCAAATTCAATCTCAGAAAATGGACATCGAATAGTGAAGATTTACTCAGAGACATTCCTGAAGATATTCGAGAAAAGGGTATACTTGAAATAAAAGAAGACGACTCAATCAAGGCCATTGGTATACACTGGAATCCAAGAAAGGATGAGTTTAAGTTTAAGCTTAATTGGGGCCACTTGGACTCAACACTAACTAAAAGACAGTTGCTCTCTAAAATATCCACAATTTTCGATCCTCTGGGATGGCTTGCACCAGTAACCTTTGAAGCTAAACTCATCATGCAATCGCTTTGAAAAACTGGCACAGGATGGGATGAACAAGTGCCTGTTGAAATAACAAGCGCTTGGGAGAATCTTGAGAAAGATTTGATTGAGCTAGAGAAAATAAGAATACCCAGATGGATAAACTACAGAGCAAGCCGCGAACTTGAATTACACGGGTTCTGTGATGCATGAGAGAAAGGCTACGCAGCTGTTGTTTATTCTAGAACAACCGATTCATTTGGAAAGATTCACACAGCTCTATTAACTTCCAAAACTAAGGTAGTACCACTCAAACAAAAAGTTACACTACCACGCTTGGAACTCTGTGGCGCATTACTTTTAGCACAATTGCTCAAAGCAACAAGTGGCGTCCTAGATGCGTCCAAGTATCCGAAATACAAAGATTATGTTCTAAGGATTTATGGAGGCACATGTCGTCTAAAGGCAATCCAGCAGATGTTGCATCAAGAGTAATTAATCCTTTCAAAATCCCATCAAACAATACATGGTGGAAAGGACCGTCATGGTTACCACATGGTCCTCAAGCATGGCCCATAAACAAATTAAATATAATAACTCAAGAAGAGGCCAAAAAGAAAATAGTCTCACTAAATGCCACAGTTGCTGTTGCTTCTGCAGAAATATTAATCTGTTCAAACTATACCAAGCAGATTAGAATAATTGCATACTGCAGAAGGTTTATACACAAGTGCAGGTTTGCAAAAGAACGCCATATTGTGGGCTTCTTAACGTCCAGCCAGCTCCTAGAGGCAAGAAATTCCATTATCAAGGTAGTCCAGCTAGAGGCATATACCGAAGAAATAGAGACCCTATCAAAGGGTAGAGCATTAAAAAGATCGCGCAAGGTACTTTCGCTTCATCCATTCCTAGATTCAAGAGGTATCTTATGTGTAGGTGGGCGAACACAAAACTCGATCTTACCAACAGAGACCAAGCATCAAACACTCCTGCCTCAAAGGCACCACCTAACTAACCTAATCATCGACAGCGCGCACCGTCAGACCCTTTACGGAGGAACGCAGCTCACCTTAAGTTACATTAGAACTCAGTTCTGGATTATAAATGCAAAGAGTATTGTACAATCCAGAAATCAAAGATGTATAAGGTGTATCAGGCATAAGCAAACCTCTTCACATCAATTAATGGGAAAATTACCGGCAGTGTGCATGACACTACCTCCACCCTTTTCACATTGTGGAATTGATTATGCAGGCCCTTTTATCACAAAGCTGTCGAAAGGAAGAGTCACTAGAACATTAAAGGGCTACATAGCGCTCTTTGTCTGCATGGTCACCAAAGCAATCCACTTAGAGCTCGTCAGTGATCTGACCACTGATGCCTTTCTAGCTGCTTATAAGAGATTTGTTGCCCGCCGGGGAAATTGCAAGCAAATCTTTAGCGACAATGCAATCAATTTTGTCGGAGCCAAGATCCAGATGAATAAAGACTTGCAAGAAGCAATAAAAAGGTCAACCAAAATAGCTGCCGAAATAATAGCCAACGACGGCACAGACTGGAAATTCATTCCTCCAGCAAGTCCCCATATCGGAGGCCTTTGGGAAGCTGGAGTGAAGTTAGTCAAACGGCACCTGAAATGCATTTTGGGCGAAACTCTCTTAACATACGAGGAATTCACAACAGTACTCAATCAAGTGGAAGTATGTGTAAATTCCAGACCCATTTGCCACCAAACTAGCGATCCAACGGATTTCGAGCCTTTAACTCCAGGCCATTTTCTTATTGGACGTCCGTTATTGGCTCCTCCTGAGCCAGATCTCAGCGACACGGACGTGCATCAAAGATGGAAATTAGTCATTAAAATGCAAGAAGATATTTGGAAAAGGTGGTCAATGGAATATCTTCCCAACTGCAGCAACGCAGTAAATGGGTAGTAAAAAGGGAAAATCCTTCACAAGCTGAACTGGTATTAATAAAAAGCGACAGCTTACCACCACAAAAGTGGTCCCTGGGCCGTATTACAGCTCTTCATCCTGGAGATGACGGCATAGTGACAATCGTTTCTGTCCAAGACAAGGACAGCATCAAGAAACGACCACTTGTCAAGATTTGTCAACTTCAACTCAATGTAACCAACAATGAAGAAACATCCACGATTCAATTAAAAGCGATAACAAGGACAATAAGGCTGACTACAGAAAGGTCTAACGAACACTCGGAACTTAAACCTATAGCAGTCAAAAGTACATCAAAGAGAAAATTAGATCAGCCAGGAACACGTCACGCAGCAAAACTCCAAGAATAGCACCATGCACTTGGGCGTCAAAATTGTTCCAGCTCACTCTAATAATGTTATACTGGGTAACAATAGCTTTCACTAAGGACTACGAAATACTCCGAGCGAAATCTGGACTCTACGTGGAAGATTTGGGTTACGCACAAATCAAACGAGGAAATCTTCGCCTACAAATAACGTTTCCAATGAGCGAAGCCCTTGAAGATCAAAGGCTAGTTAACAATGCTTGGACACAAATTCAGACCATATGTGAAGAGACGAAAATATTAACACACCTGACTCATTGTGACTTACTGTTCAACCACATGTCATTGAAAAGAAGAGAGTTGCTTGCGAACATTGACGATGTTCTGGAGATTTTTCAGTCTAAGAGTTGACATAGAAGAGGCCTTCTGAGAAAATTCCTAACTAGTATATTTGGGGTTAATGAAGAAGTCTATAGGGATATAGAGACAATACATCATAACCAACAAGATTTGTTACAAATAGCAAACCAACAAGCGATATTATTGAACACAAGAATAAACCAGTCGAATAGTGTCATCTGGAATAAGCTGAAGCAATTCGACTCTCGTCTATCGCAAGTCATATCCTCAATTAATGAGATGAAAGGATGGTACTCCCAGGCAGATCACAATAGAATTAGCATTGAAGTAATATCTACTTAGTGCTACTCAGTGCTCAAGACTATTACAGCGAAATTCAAGCAAAATACAATAAATGGCTCAACGTTATACACCACCATGGACTGGATTTACTGGATTTTGTTTCTACACGCGTCGTCAATGAGATCATAAAAAACAGCACGAAATCAGTTGGTCCGAACTATCTCATACCAAAAACGCCACAAGCTAGGCTGGACTTAATTCTGGAAAACAGCACCTTATTGCTCCATGGATACCTGAACATCGTAGAAAATAATATTTACAGCCTGATACATGCTACGCCTATACCCGAGAAAATTAACAACAATTCATTTTCTATAATGGATCTAAAAATCTTTACGTATGCTGTTGACTACGACCAACAAACCTACTTCACTTTAGAAGATCAGGCGATGAAATCATGCTCATCCACCCGCAGGGATATCCATCTTTGTACTCCTGGCATCGTACATAACATAGAAGACAGCCCATCCTGCATTATCGACGCAATTTACAATCGGCATAGCAAGACCATATGCGATATGAAACAATTTCATTTAACAGGCACTATTTAGAAGGCGTTAAGAATGAAGAACAGCTGGTTATACGTAACATCAGAGCCCAAGGTAGTAGCTGTCATCTGCAGGGTGCAAGAACAGACGTTCTACTCAACAACACTGGAATTATACGTCTTCACTATGACTGTGTTCTCAAAACGAGAGAAATTATACTAAAAACAATGTTAGATCAATCAGTGAAAGTAGTGTCCAGCCACGTAGTAGAGACAGTACCATCTATAACTACTATACATTTCAATCAGCCCCCAGTAATTCTAAAAACAGGCACCTTAAATTTCGACTTACCTCATCTCGAGACTTTCAAGAGAAGAGTGACCACCTATTCTGTAATATCTACGGCGACCCAACTACATTCACTGGCGTTTGTGATGTTAGCATGCTACTACAGGAAGGAAATTAAAAAAATATTCACGCAATGCGGGAAGACCAAGAAGAACTACCACAAGACCCAGGAGAAGGCTGATCATCCAAAGATCTCTGAGGACTACAATCGAGTTCTAGCATCTGTCGCCCCCCAGCATGTTCACTGGCGTTTGTGATGTTAGCAGGCTACTACAGGAAGGAAATTAAAAAAATATTCACGCAATGCGGGAAGACCAAGAAGAACTACCACAAGACCCAGGAGAAGGCTGATCATCCAAAGATCTCTGAGGACTACAATCGAGTTCTAGCATCTGTCGCCCCCCAGCATGTTCACATGTGAACAAATAATATCAACCGAACCACCGTAGCCCAATTCTGGTGCAATGGTCAAATCATCAATTTCTACCTTTGACGCAATAATTAAATTATTTTAGGTGCATTTCCCCATAACACGATTGAAGGTCACTTGCCCAGCAATTTCTTTTTTATACAATGGAAATGAAATTGCTGAAATCTCTAAAAATGCTGATCGACATTCTTTTTACGGTTCATTGTTATGAGGAAATGCAGTACGTAGAATAACTCCTCTTTGATAAGTAAAAATTGTATATAAATATGCTAGGGCTACAAATAAAGTTTCAGTGATATTTTAATAACCATTTCAAGTCGTTTACTTTCACTCAAGCAACTAATCTTGTTTTACCCCCTACCAAAGGTAAGGTGATCAAGATATATCTACCTTCTACAGCACATCAGTATACCTTAATCAACACACTATCGTACAGGAGTAATTGGTGCAAAAAAATATAAAAGCATCATATTAACCGGGCTGCTAAGCATTGCGTATTTATTTCTAAACAATCACTAAATAAATATCTGATATTCCAAAATTACTTACCATCCTGTGATAAAATGACTTTTCGACACTACATAAAATACAAGAAAATTCTAAAAAAAATCGTACACGTTTCAAAGACGAAGTGCTACGACCAAACGACTATTAACCCACTCTACAGAATCCATTACTACTATTCAAAAGGAGATAAATAAACGCCCAACCCAGCGATAGCTGTCGCCGCAGATTGGTAAAGTGCGTTACAGCGCCAGCATTAATCGCTGGCGACAACTACACTTGTGTCCGTACCATACGAAAATCGTCCTGATAAACTTTTAAAGCTCACTCTATAGCTCAGCACCACTTCTATTCATTGCGAAGGTGAGGTGGCGCTTTGGGGGAGGTCGTGACCCCCGTGACGCTCCCCCTGTATACGCGCCTGGTCTCATGTCGGGGTATACCCTGATAATGGCATCAGAGATACGTTGAATATGCTGAAGGTCATCTATTACTGCAGCCATTTCTTTGTATTTTGTTTCGAATTCGGTAATACTTCCTTCAATAGCGCTGATGCTGGTGGATAGAGACACAATAACTTCCAACTTGGGGGAAAGCCTTTCTTCGAACACTTTAAGAGCACCATTGATAAATACCATCAGTCGGTTTTCCAGATGAGAATTACAGATGTCCGGTTCCTCGGTACATTTCAGCTCCTCTCTGGTGTTAATTTAAAGAGCGTTATGTGTTTGTATAACTGTGATACTCTCACAGTTGCTCCTCACTTTCTCCTCTTGTGCTTTTTTAGGGGCCATCGTAAATACTGACCAAATCCAAAATTTAGATTAATTTACCAGCGTAAATATTTAATAGAGGACCAAAAATAATCACAAATTAGTTGCAAGTATCACGTGGAGAAACTGAACTAACAAATTAAATTAAAAACCGCTTAAAATTGCGGGGAAAAAACAACTAGAAGACGGAGCGTAAAACACTGATATCTATTCTGTATCCATGTATGTATATATATTATTATTTGCATACTCCTAATCGAAGTAATTCAGCTTTCAGCATTTAATCTGGAAATTGTGTAACGCCACACATGTAAGAACTATTTTCTCGGAATTTTCAGGAAATATATGTAGCATTGTATGCAACACTCTCCATCGAGCCACAAGAATTCCAAAAGAAATACTCTATTACTCGTCTAGCGCGAGGTAACCTTTTATTATAAAATTCTTTCATCATTGGCAAACTACTTCCTGGAAAGAGTTTATGATATTTTTTTCCAGTGGGAAAGCTGCATCTGCAACAAAAAAATGTGGCAAAACCATCTGACTATTCGGAAGTTTTACCTGTTCTGGTATATGCAATTCCCTTTTTAATACTCGTCTACCAAAGGTGCTTGCTTGAAATATACCTGAGGAAAATAAAATTATGTAGCTTTATTTTTGATACATATTTTATAGGTGCTGTACCTCCATCATGTTGAGATCCGTATGCGCCAACATCAATATACGTGAACATGTACCTAGCGTCACATGCAGCTAACAGGACAATACTGTAAAACTTTTTTTTTGTAGTTGAAGAACTCTGCTCGTGTATTTGTTGGTCGTTTTACAGCAATATGCTTGGCGTCAATTGCCCCAATGCAATTTGGCATATTCCACATTTTCCAAAAATCTTTGCTAATAGTTTGCAGTTCATCAAAGTGTGGCTCTATCACATAAAATTGTGATAAAGCATTCCATATAGCACCGCATGTTTCATAGATGACTGTTCTGACCGTTTCCTATCCAACTTTCCGGCTCCATGCCAACGATGTAACAAGAAAGAAACATTCATGTTATGTTCTAAAAAATCCCCATTGAGCCTGAAATCATGGAATCATGAAATTGGATGATTGCAATGCGAGTAACCAGGCAAGAAAATTTACGAATTGTGCCTTCTTATAAGAAAAAGAAACATTTTCCGGAATCAATGTGTCCAAAAAGGATAGAAAATCCATAGAAAAATTTATATAAATCTTGCATATAATCATTTCACTCATTCTGTAATGAAGAATTAAGTCAAACAGAGATAGTAAAAACAGCCGAATGCTAAACATAGACGACCTTTAAGCCATATGAGTGCGAATTAAATGAACAGTAGTTGATTCCTGCTTCCATTTTTGCATGTGAGGGGAAATTTGGTAGTTCGCTGACAGCACTGACTTATAACACAATTCATGACGTGATTGTTTATAAAATAAGAGAAGATTATCAATTAGCTAATAAATGTGATATATCGTGCTGTTTAACGTGTTGCTATGATCCTCAGAGAGTAGTTTTAAAAATATATGTTGGTGAGTTTTCATACAAAAAAGTGAAAACGCGTTCATTGCAGCGATTATGGCGAATTCCTAAGTTTAGTGAATTTAATTACTGTTTCAAGGTTTTCAAATAATATTTAGTAAAAATAAGCTTTAAAACTGTTGTTAATATCTTCAATTTTTATCTTGACATTCATACGCCTAGAATTTTCTATAATCAATTAATATCTTTCTTTAATCAATTAAAGAAAAAAATCTTTGTTGATTTTATTATCCACAGTCCCATATTCTTCTTTTAAATTTAAGATTTCTATTATTCTAATAACTTCAGTTGAAAGTAAATTCTAGCAATCGTTTTGCACGATAAATCTGCACAAGAAGTGGTGAAACAGCAGAAACTGAAAATGCTCTTGTAGTTTTCAAGGTTTTTCTTCAAAACCTTCACAGCCCTCATTGAAACGGCTTAAGCTTTGGATCTGATTTTAACCAAACCGGGATTTACGGATACTCCCAGCTCGTCCATAGACTGCGTGGCAGGGTATCACGGACAATATCATCATTGGCAATTCACCTTCATTTGCAAATCATCTCATCTTGACTGACTACTTCGGCACCAGCGTGCATAGCTTCTTGGTCAAACACATTGAGCACCAGCTTGGAAAGTTGAAGCCTGAATCAGAATTCACCTGATCCCCTCGCAGGATAGGGTTTACTACGAACTCTCAGGGAAGACAGGAACACTGAACCTAACAAAGTGTAAATTTAAGTCAGGTTTGGCTGTAACTTATATATTAGTCATTTAATATAATTTAATAGATTTTGATAAAATTAGTTTAGTGTATCATCTTCTTGGAGATAACCTATATTCCCATATGAACACTGAACTCTGAACACTTGACCTAACAAAGTGAAATTTAAGTCAGGTTTGCTGTAACTTACATAATAGTAATTTAAAACTATTTAATAGATTTTGTTAAGGGTAGTTTAGTGTATTATCCTACTTCGGATATAGTCTACATTTCTATATTTCTATATTTATAACTCTATACTCTTTTTATATGATCATAATTATGTGTTTAGAGTTATCTAATAGTTATTCTATATAATTTAATAGACTTTAATAAAAGTAGTTTAGTGTATTATCTTCTTGGATATAATCTATATTCCTATATTTCTATATTTAAAGTTTTATATTTTTTTATGTGATCATAATTTTGTGTTTAGATTATATATTCGTATTTTTTTTTTGGCGAGTGAGCCGCATCTGATCACTGAACTCTGAACACTTGACCTAACAAAGTGAGATTTAAGTCAGGTTTGCTGTAACTTACATAATAGTAATTTTATGCTATTTAATAGATTTTGATAAGGGTAGTTTAGTGTTTTATCCTATTTCGGATATAGTCTACATTCCTATATTTCTATATTTATAACTCTATACTCTTTTCATATGATCATAATTTTGTGTTTAGAGTTATCTAATAGTTATTCTATATAATTTAATAGATTTTAATAAAAGTAGTTTAATGTATTATCTTCTTGGAGATAATCTATATTCCTATATTTCTATATTTAGAGTTCTATATTCTTTTATGTGATCATAATTTTGTGTTTAGATTATATATTCGTTTTTATATTTTATCGGCAAGTGAGCCGCATATGAACACTGAACTCTGAACACTTGACCTAACAAAGTGAAATTTAAGTCAGGTTTGCTGTAACTTACATAATAGTAATTTTAAACTATTTAATTGATTTTGATAAGGGTAGTTTAGTGTATTATCCTATTTCGGTTATAGTCTATATTCCTATATTTCCATATTTATAATTCTATACTCTTTTTATATGATTTTAATTTTGTGTTTAGACAACTATATACGTTTTGATATATGATCGACGAGAGGGCTGTGTATGATCATTTATACAATTTAGTGGATTTCGATAAAAGTAATTTAGTATATTATCTTCCTTCGGAGTTAGTCTATATTCCAATATTTTTATATATTTAGAGTTCTATATTGTTTTTTATATATTATCGGCAATAGAAACTTATGTGTTCATTGTATATGCCATAAACTTATTAGCATTTAGGTTTGTGATCCCTGGTGAACGGTCGACAGAAACATACTAGTGTATAGGAATACTATCAGTGTTAAATAAAATAAACTTATGGATACAATAGATTAGAAGATAAAGCAGAATAGTGTCTTATCTTCCTTCTGAGATTATCTTATATCCCGTACTCTTGTGTTCAGATTTCGATATGCTTTTTCATATATTATCGGCGAGAGAGCCTTATATGATCATATTACTGTGGTTAGATCTCTATATTCGTTTATATATATTATCGGCAGAGAGCCTTTTAAGATCAATGAAGATTTCACATAATCTGGTAGCATTCAGTTTAATAATTCCATGCACACGGTCGACAGAGTCATACCCCTGTGGATGAATTATTATCAGTGTGGAACAAAACAAAATTATCAACGTTGAATGAGATAAGCTTATGATACAAAAGCCTCGAAGATAAAAGTAGTATAGTGTCTTAACCTCTTTTGTGATAGTATTATACTCCTATATTTTGTTATTAAATTTCTATATTATTCTTTTTATATAATATTGGGAGAGAGCCTTATTTAAATATTAAAGATTTTATAAATTTTGTTGCAGCTAGATTTATAACTCCAGCTAAACAGTCGATAGAGTCTCACTCCAGCATAAGAATTGTTATCAGCGTTAAACAACATAAGCTTATTTATACCTAAAGCCATGTAGATTCGTACTTAACATTGGCCATAATCGTATACCTTAAAACAGAGCAAAATATTCTACCTCGTCTATTTTGCATATTCTCAATGTTCAATGTATGGAACTTAATTCATTTATTGGTAACCATAAGACTACTGCTAGCTGGAAGTTAACCTCGTCAGCGGTGTAGATTATACAACTACAAAGATCTGACAACCATAAATTCCAACCTACGATTTTTTAATCTTTAACCCCCGATGGTGGCTGGATTGGATCCAAGTGTGAATATCGGGATAGGATGTCAACTATCAATATTTATAAGAGTTCATCTTATTATATTAAAGCAATGGAACTAATCCATATGCACCTAGCTTGAGATTTTACAATCAACAAAAGAACATATTAATTCTATGCTTGAATAATCAGACAAGACTAATTTCTTACACCTGCATTCCTAACTAATTTGATGAAATTACCTTACAATTCTACATATAAAATTTCTTTATTCTCTCAATTCTCTAATAAATTGCTGACATCATTTGGTCACATTTTGGATGTATCATGCGGTTTAAACTTGGATCGCTCGTTCAGACTTGGTTAGATCTCAGAGTACCGTACATACAGAGACATACAGAATTTGTGAAGCCCTAATAGTTTTTACTACATTCTCACTACGTTGAGGATATGTCACCTAAGGGTGCGAAAAACAAAAAGAAAATAGTAAAACAGGAAATAACATTAAGAACATCATCTCGACATCGCACGGTGCCCAACATTTACTCGGGCATACAATCCACTTATGCAAAGAGGTATAGCCCGCCAATAAGTGCCCCGGAAGTAACTAATAAACAGATTTTAGATACAAAGCAATTGCATTGTGGAAAGGGAAAATTGAAGGGTGCAACACTTGATCTGAAAGCATCAACACCGAAATCCACACTCACGGTAAACAAATCATGCCCTCGAAATCAGACTGAATCAGATACACCTGTGGGAAAAAGTAGCGAAATCTATATTTGCATTAATTGCAAATCAGATGTTTATCCTCCAAAAAAATCTGACAATGAGGACAAGGTCATCTGGATAGATTGTTCAGGATGTAAGGATTGGGCATACCTTGCATGTACAGATATCACGACAGCAGAATATCTATCGTGCTATAAACAAAAATGGCTCAAAGGGATATGCACGTCATGTATTACATTTCTAAACAAAAAATTTAGAAATAAAAAACCACAACAAATCGCGCCTAAGTTTAACCCAACTCCACTGTCCAGTCCAATTGAATCTGTGGAAGTTCAAGCCAAACGCACTGTGGAAAACACGAAGATAGTGACAGACACTACTCCCAACATAACAAAGATCCATCACGTCGAGGAACGAACCCCGGAGTGGAAGCAAAACTCAACCACTTTGTCAATTAAAGAAAGGGGGCTAGCCCTGCAGGAAAACCTACTAGACGATCTACAGAAAAAAATCCTACATCTCACGGAAAATAAATAGACTCTCTAACCAGCGCGACGAAGGAGTCAACTAGCACCTTCACTGGAATTAATTGTGCAACACGGAACACGCAGAAAAAAAGAACACTCATTGTTAGTAATTTGCCAAGCGAATTGCTATCTAGCAATTTCAGAGAGAAATTTCTCCGGGACATATGCGAAAGCTTGCGATTGGGAGCTTCCTACTCAAAAAACATTGAGCTTGCCCTACGTTTTAAATCTAGAGCAAGCTCACATACCAAACAAATCCAATCACCCAAAGCACTCATCAGATTCTACAATGATGATGATTCTACAAGATTTTTTCAATCATATATTAGAAAATTGAGCAAATAAACCCTCACGCTCAGTAAAATTGCACCAGGAAGCCTTGATTCGAGAGTTTATATCAACGAAGGCTTGGATACAGCCGAATTGGAATTACTATATAAGGCACTTGACCCGAAAAGGAACAGCCGTGTATTAAGTGTCGCCACAACAAATAGGAAAATCTATATAACACACAAATCACAGGACAACTCAGTAAACGTGATATCATCTCGCTTTTCTTTAGAACTGGCTCTACATCTCTCAGGAGCCGCATCCTTCTCCAGTCACACAACGAACCATGGATAGGACTCACGTCATGCTTTTCTCACAAGAGGACCTAACATCAACTCTAAACCTATCGGCCTTCAACATATTGTCCTTCAATGCGCGATCAATGTCTAAAATTCTGCAAACAATAAGACATCTAGCTGATGTTCAGAAAATTGGGGCCATCATGGTATTTGGAACATGGACTAAAACACATCATAAATCAAAAATTGTAGAAACAAATCGGTACAGACTACATAGACTAGACAGGGCTAAGAAAAGAGGTGGCGGAATAGCCATTTATGTAACTACCACAATTTAATCCCGGGTAATTCATCAGGTAATATAACAATTGGGAAATGATGGCAGTTGCAATTTCCAACTTTGGTGCGGCCAAATTTACCGACATGGAAGTGTTAGGTCTAGCGGACTTCCTAGACATACTGCTAAGTCAATCATCGCGGGTGATAATCGGTGGAGATCTCAACATAAATATCGGATCTGCAACCGCACTCTCGGGAAAGTTAAATGATCTTATGGGAGAAGAAGTGCTGATCATCCTGAACAGCGAGCCGACGCGACACGGCCCAAGCTCGGCAACGGTCATTGATCTGCTAATTACACTACCACAGTTTTATCCAGTAAATCATGAAATAATGTTCGCATCACTGGATCTACCTATCGCTCGTACATCTGCACTAAAACCTTTTCGGAATTTTAATGCAATTCAATAAGAGGCCCTCCAAGCGGAACTCGCTAGTATCGACTGGGGGCCCATATGTAATAAACCCAACGCCGAGACTGCAGCCGCATACTTTATCGAAACAGTATATGAAGTTTTCGACAGGCAAGTGCCAGTTAAGACAGTGCGGACACGCTCAACAAGTGAATTTATATTCAAAGTACCAGAGATTCGTCTTGCATGCCAAATCCGCGATATAGCATAAAGGGAATGGAAGCGTAATAAGACAACTGTGAATTATAGATCTTTCCACAAGCACAGGAGACTAGCGGACTACATGATAAGGGCAAGATTGCGCTCGAGCACCCTCACGGGAATCAGAAACGGTAATGCCATTAACTGGAAAACCTAAACGAAATCGGCCTGGGCTCAAAAGCCAAAGAAAAATCAAACATAAATCCAGAAGAATTTGCAGACTACCTATGCAAATTGGCAGAACCAACAGCAGCAAGCATTTTAGGTGACGCGGCACAAAACAACATCTCAAAGTAAACTGGAACATGACCATATCACCATCCGAGAGGTACGATTAACGAACCTCCTAATCTGGCCAGGGGCCGGATTCTGTAGCACGGAGAATTTGGGAATTTGGGAGATTAGAATTTCGTTTTCTTAGAATTCCTAATTCCCTAATTCTCCATTCCCAACTCACTAACATGGTTGGAGAATTAGGGAGAACGTAAGATATGTGAAAAAGTGCAATTCGCCTGAGACGATTAAGGGTATCAATTTTTGTTGTAGAGGGTTAGATTTTTTTTTCATATTTGAGGTACATCCGTCTATTACCTTCTACTGTCGAAATAAATAGAAATTTCTGTTTCGTAGGGGTAGTTTTTGAGGGATTTAGGAGGATAGGTTTTCTCGAGTTTTTCCAGGATAACGAGAGAATGGAGAGAAGAAGGAGAATGTATGTGGTATCAAAAAAAAATGGGAGCTCAGGGCAAACAAGATAGGTTTAGGAAATGGGGTGGGAAGAGTGCGGGGTAGAAATGGGGGCTGATTAACGGAAATTTAAAAAAAAATTAAGACAATATCAGGAGCTGTAATAATTCGCTGGGGTAAGCTCAGGATCTGTAAGACCAATGAAAAAAAAATTAGAATTCGCTTTGGTAATTAGATATGCATGGGTATTATAGGCTATATTTTATTTCGATTAACGGTAATTCGCAGATTTGAGCGGCCTCGGCGGTAAGTTTTGCTATCGCAATATTCACGGGCGCCTAACTCTATGTGGGAGTGCTGTAGATTATTGGGGTTTTTTCTGATAGGTTACTGGTTTAGAGTACAAAAATATAGGTGAACAATTTTGAAGGGAAGGTGTTTTGGGGGTTGGGGGTCGTACCACCCCTCATAGGGGGTTGTCCAAACTACGTCATGTTTGGTACCAAATTAAAGAGGGAGTAGAGGGTAATCGGGTGGTGTAGTTTGTATTTGATCATTTAAACGTGATAGCTGAATTTTTACCCGCCGAAGATCGATTTTTTTGCACTACGGTCATATACACCCCAGTTTCCATATTTTGCATATATTTCTTCCGTTCTTTGTTTCTCATCCATTAGTACTCCGTTGTGAACATTTTTTTCATGGGAAGTAAATTTCCACAACTTACTAGTTCTTCGCAATGATGAGTTTAAAATATGGCAATTTTTGTACCAAAAACGGCCATTTTTTCACCTTAAAATGGACTGATATACTTCTTTTACAGTTATCTCCAAAACCGTTTATCGGACTCAAAAATTAATTACATATTTAATTAGAGGAGAAAATGTAGATGCGATTTCATCCTACACACAAGCATTATCGTGTATAATTAAAAATTTTACAGCATCTCTTCTGTAGTGGAAGACGACCAAATTGCTCATTTTCGCGAGATTTATAATTTTCAGCGGGTACCTTGAGAGACAAAATCCATGTTCCTCTGCAAGTATTGCATGGATTTCCATAATTAGTTTTTTTTTAATATAGCCAGGATATGCAGTGAATACATAGCTCAATTTGAAATTCCTAGATACCTAGATACGTTCATAAAACGCAACAAAAGCAGAAAATACAATTCTTCCACTCATTTTTCCACTAGGAAGACACCGGAGAATTAAGAAGTGGAATGGAGAATTCGGGAATTCTCTACTTACTTTTGGTCTTACTTTTCCACAAGCAAACACCGGAGAATTAACAAGTGGAATGGAGAATTTGGGAATTCCGTACTCACTTCTCAAATCCTCTCAGTTGAGAATTTTTGGTCATACTTTTCCACAAGCAAACACCGGAGAATTTGAGAAGTGGAAGTAAGACGAAAAATTCTCAACTGAGAGGATTTGAGAAGTGAGTACGGAATTCCCAAATTCTCCATTCCACTTGTTAATTCTCCGGTGTTTGCTTGTGGAAAAGTAAGTGGAAAAATTGTATTTTCTGCTTTTGTTGTGTTTTATGAAGGTATCTAGGTATCTAGGAATTTCAAATTGAGTAATGTATTCACTGCATATCCTGGCTATATTTAAAAAAAATAATTATGGATATCCATGCAATACTTACAGAGGAACATGGATTTTGTGTCTCAAGGTACCCGCTAAAAATTATAAATCACGCGAAAATGATCAATTTGGTCGTCGTCCAGTACAGAAGAGATGCTGTAAAATTTTTAATTATACACGGTAAAGCTTGTGTGTACCATGAAATCGCACCTATATTATGTCGTCTAATTAAATATGTAATTAATTTTTGCATCCGATATACGGTTTTGGAGAAAACTGTAAAAGAAGTGTATCAGTCGATTTTAAGGTGAAAAATGGCCGTTTTTGGTACAAAAACTTCCATATTTTCAACTCATCATTGCGAAGAACTAGTAAGTTGTGGAAATTTACTTCCCATGACAAAAATGTTCACAACGGAGTACTAATGGATGTAAAACAAAGAACGAAAAAATATATGCAAAATATAGGAACTGGGTGTATATGACCCTAGGGTAAAAAAACATTTTTTGGCGGTCAAAATTCAGCTATCACGTTAAAATGATCAAATACAAACTACACTACCCGATTACCCTCTACTCCCTCTTTAATTTGGTACCAAACAGGACGTAGTTTGGACAACCCCCTATGAGGGGTGGTACGACCCCCAACCCCCAAAACACCTTCCCAACAAAATTGTTCACCTATATTTTTGTACTCTAAACCAGTAATCTATCAGAAAAAGCCCCAATAATCTATAGCACTCCCACATAGAACTAGGCGCCCGTGAATATTGCGATAGCAAAATTTACCGCCGAGGCCGCTCAAATCTGCGAATTACCGTTAATCGAAATAAAATATAGCCTACAATGCATACCTAATTAACAAAGTGAATTCTTATTTTTTTTTTATTGGGCTTACAGATCCTGAGCTTACCCCAGCGAATTATTACAGCTCCTGATATTGTCTTTATTTTTTTTAATTTCCGTTAATCAGCCCCCATTTCTACCCCGCACTATCCCTGCCACATTTCCTAAACCTATCTTGTTTTCCCTGAGCTCCATTTTTTTTGATACCACATACATTCTCCTTCTTCTCTCCATTCTCTCGTTATCCTGGAAAAACTCGAGAAAGCCTACCCTCCTGCATCCCTCAAAAACTACCCCAACATAAAAGAAATTTATATTTATTTCGACAGTGGAAGGTAATAGGCAGATGTACCTCACATATGAAAAAAAGTCTAACCCTCTCCAACAAAAAGTGATACCCTTAATCGTCCCAGGCGATTCGCACTTTTTCACATTTCTTACGTTTTCCCTAATTCTCCAACCATGTTAGTGAATTGGGAATGGAGAATTAGGGAATTAAGAATTCTAAGAAAACGAAATTCTCATCTCCCTAATTCCCAAATTCTCCGTGCTACAGAATCCGGCCCCAGGACACCAAATGTGGAGGAGGAGAATAATCACGCCATCCACAACCGAACACCCAATCCCAGCCCTGGTAGCATGGATGCGAGACAGGATAGCTCACACTCAGCTAGGAATGAAAACGACAACCCAGAGCAGGCTAACGTCAGGCCAATCCTAATTTGAGGAACATAACGGAGGTATAGGTAGCAAGCGCCTTACTGCGGATCAAGTCTAACGCAATCGGATACATGGATGCTCATATAAAGTTCCACAAAATAATACTGCAATATAGTTTAGCAACCATAACTCATCTCATCAACAGGCTCCTGACCAGCTCGCACTTCCCAGACAACTGGAAAGTCGGTCTGATAACTCCCATACCGAAGACAGCTTTCCCGAAGGACATCACAGAATGGAGACCCATCACGATTCTACGAGCTATTTCAAAGGTGCTGGAAGTCATAATAGCAGACCAGATCACAGAGTTCATCAGTGTGAACAAGCTCATGGATAACATGCAATCTGCCTTCAGACGATTTCACTCTACAAGCACGGCACTCCTAAAAGTCACGTCAGACATTCGAGAAATGTGCGATAAGGTCAATCAGTAATCCATGTGCTCCTTGACCTTAGCAGAGCCTTTGACTCTGTGCCGCACGAGAGGATGATAAACTAAGATCTCATTTGGCTTTTCCCAAACTGCATGTAAGACGATTGAGAGCTACATGTCAGAAAGACTGTTTATGGTCAGGTCTGGGGGGAACCAATCATCGTTTAGAACACTGAGAGCGGGAGTACCACGGGGTGCTATCCTGGCTTCCCTTCTCTTCTCATTATACATCAGTGACGTCAACGTGCCCGTGAACGGCGTGGAGTTTCATATATATGCCGATGATATCAAAATTTATGCAGGTGCGCCGACAGAAGGACTGCACGAATTGATATCAACTGTTAATAGGGTCCTGGGAAGAGTGGTTGGATGGGCTACCTTGAATGGACTGGTGTTGAATCCATCCAAAACTCAAGCGATTGGATATGCAATAAGATCAGACAGAAGCTCTCAGCTATCGTCACAGATAACATCAATCAGCAGTGAAAAACAGTGAAAATCTGGGCCTCCTCATGGATCCCAACCTCACGTGGAGGGCACATATAAACCTGATGTGCTCGCGAGTGTATCACGGCCTGCGATCTCTCTATTCAGCATCACCGCATTATGATGAAACTATGAGACGAGCTGTTTAC
This sequence comes from Dioctria linearis, assembly GCA_963930735.1. Lineage (NCBI taxonomy): Eukaryota > Metazoa > Arthropoda > Insecta > Diptera > Asilidae > Dioctria > Dioctria linearis. Next base: position 210,629,870 of record OZ005740.1, read on the forward strand.
GGCCCTGATCCTACCACACTTTCTTTATGTGGATATCGCCATATACCCAGTATCTCATGCTGGTACAATTAAATTACTGCGGGCACTCAAAGCCTGTGCCAGATATGTATTCAATCTTCGACGAAGGGCACACGTAGACCCTTTGCTTGACCTCTTAATACCAGGGTCGCTGCAATGCTTATATAAAGTGAACGCTCTATCATTTATACACACGGCTAGAATGGGCCTTCTACCTGGGTGTGTGCAATATCGGTTGCTGTGGAGCACATGGGAAAACAAACGAATGAATTACCCGCGCGTTAGCACACAATTCGGCAGTAGGGATATTTTCTCACGTGGAGTAACAAGCTGGAACAGACTGCCGGGGGAAATTAGGGAAATCATCTTACCTAAGGATTTTGCAAAGAAAACCCTAAATTATCTTAATCCAGAGTGAGTGGCAATTTGGATACCGCTAATGGTCTGGCGGGTAAGCTTAATCGGTCAGCACATCAAATGCTCAAAAGCACCTCAGTTAGGTCAAGGCAACAACTACAATTATAGCTCAGCTACATTATATATTGAAACATTTACACTCAAAAATAAAATCACAATTCTGGAATAGAATCACTATTCCGTGATAGAATCACAATTCAGTGAAATCATATCTAACTTTGATGCTGGTAACAATTCCATGTTCCACATGTATGACTGTTATATTATTAATAAAAATGAACATCAGTTATATTAATAATAATAATTGTAGAGGAAAAGAAGAATAATTTGTACTATTCCTGCTTACTGCGAGAAAGGGAAAATAGATTTTGATGGAGAGGAAGAAAAAGAAAAAATAATTTTAATTAAATTATATATATATAATTATTTAAAAGCAAAAGACCAATTTTAATCATATGATCCTACATATATTATTTGTTATTTATTGATTTGGCATTTTCTGTTCTTTTTTTATACCCTAGATGAAGTCAATAGGGTATACTAAAATAGTCATTCCGTTTGAAACACCTCGAAATAATGATGGTAGAGTAAAATGGATTGGACACCCACGCATACATAATATTATAAGTTGAATATGAACTAAATATGAGTGTTGACTTCCCTTTCTTGCTCGTTGTAGTTACCGTTCCTTGACGTTCAAATATATCAAGAAAAAGAATCAGATTTGCAGTGCTGCAGCATCATACGCAACAACGCATCATGATGCTGTCTGATTCCAGGGTTCTGAGGTCGTTGAAGCCTCTGTTGCTCCTCAGCTAAACTAGCATTTCTTTGGGAAATATTGGAAAGAGAATTTAGTGAGGCTGTGCCTGCCATGGTTAGTGCAGCAGCTATTTGGTCACGGCTTATGCGTCTTAGTCTTGCCTGCTCTGATTGTGAGGCTCTCTTCCTCTAAACTAAAAGTGTGGTCAGAAAAAGTTTCATCGCCTAAAAATAAAGTATTAAGAATAATGCCATTCGTGAGCTGGAGAAAACTTACCCCCACAGATTCTTTCGTTTGTCGTTTTCACAAAAAATTCCTCAGCGTCACAAATAATGGGATAATTTTCAGCCACTTTTTTAACTACTGCCATTTTGTTTAGTTATGAAATAATATTGAATCTCTATAGATCTCTAATTAGGGCTTGAGCTCCGATATTCTTATGGAATTCTTGGAATTCCCCAATAATCTTGATGCGTGTGTTTACGTTTATTTGGCTGACTGATACCGAACCAAATAAATCAGAAATTTGCTGGCAATTTTCTTCAGAATATGCTTTACCAGACACTTAGGGTTGAGGATGCATAGTTTAAAAACATAGTTACAACCGTTGTTCATTGGCACGGTACAGAGAATACAATACTCTCTCCTCTCTCTCTGGCTTTGAGAAGGGCGGATCTTGTTTTTGTTTCTTAGAATTGCCGGAAACCCGTAAATGCGGTGAGTGTAAGTGGTCTAGAACATCCACCTATGGGTAAGTGAGGCACCAAATTGGGCATTGTATCTCTCAAATATGAGGAATGCTTGATAGTTGTATCCGAAAAGAGACTTAACATTGATGCCATATGTTCTCCAACATTAAACAGCATAATAAGAAGCCAAGTATCTAAAAAACCAAAAAACAAGCTACTGTAAATGAATGCTATGTCAAATAATTAGTAAGAACTAGCAAGATGGGTCGTCGACATCTTTTTCAGCACTATCGAAAAACGGATGATCCTGCAATAGTTGCGGCGTTAGAGACACACAAAGCTCTGGATGCTTTGACAAACTCTCTGCATGCAACCATATGCTACATGAAAGTTTATCTTGAGATATTTTTGATAAGACATCTAGAAATTTTTGTACAACCATCAATAAACATGCCTGGTTAGGTACTTGCTTGCGCCAAGCATTAATTGCAAACCTTCCCTAATTTCAACCGAGTAATCCTCCAATGAGCTCAACTTAATTTCTAGTCTGATCTTCTATTAGAATTATATGCCGGGAAATAGCTGTTAAACTATAAATAGCTTTGAGCCTGACACCTACGATTTCATCATTGAACATGTCAACAAGAAAATCAAGACTTGTAACGGCAAACGATGAATTTATTAAAACAAGCCGACACCAGGAAGGAATTCCAAAAGTTTTTTAATATCTTTCGAGGACATCTTAAACGAAAAGGACTAAAAGATTCTTTGGTAGTTACGAGATAGTGAAAGTTATTGTAAAACAAATCATGTGCATGTTAGTTAAGCATCTTCTACTGCTATAGCACATTTACACTTGGGATCATATGTATATGCTGTAGACACTTGATGTAATTTTGCAGAGTCTAAGCAGTAATTTTTTACATCATGAAGAGCCTAGCCATTTCGCGAAATGCAGTGTATCAACTTACGCTGAATGTGCTATTATTTCGCGAAATGGCTAGACTTTTCATGAAGCTCAAAATTACATTGTGTCCATGACATATATATAACTACGCATGACTTTTGAAGATACTATTAAGCCCTCCAACCACGGCAAGGTCTGCACAAATTGGAGAGACCTGAAAATAAAATTGACTACCCACAAGAAAATGAGTTACTACATAGTTTGCTAATTTTTCCGATTCTCACCGAAAGCTATTTAAAATATACAAATTTTTGGTTAAAAATATAACGACGGAATTGTGCTGTACTTTACTTCTTGTGAGTAGTATGTATTGAGAAAACACCTATGTTTATTAGTAATGTAATTAAATATATAAGAAGAAAAGAGTAAAGATTTTTTACCCACGAGGGCACTTATCAGGCCGTCAACCTCCTCGTTCGTATTTCCAATCGACGGTAACTTTATTCTCTCGTTTTCACGTTGACTTATCTTAACTCACTACTTTTTAAATATTATTTATCTTAACATATAACCCTATTTCTCCCTATATTAGCTATTTGTTAAGTTAGCTCTAACTGAGTAGGTTTTACTTCTTAATATCGTTTGCTTATTAATTCGTCCCTCGTTCGTTGAGTTATCTTAACTCACTTCTTATTGAATATTATTTATTTGCATTTATATTACTACCTACCTAGTTTTACTATTTCTCTGCATTTCCATTACTACCTACCTACTTTTACCTCATTATTATTATCCTATTTCTTTCTGCATTTCCATTACTACCTACCTACTTTTACCTCACTATTATAATCCTATTTCTCTCTATATTAGCCAGTATTCGATAATTTAGCTCTAACTGATTTGGTTTTACTTCTTAGTACCTTAGTATCGTTAGCTTATTAATACGTCCCTCGTCCTTTGAGTTATCTTAACTCACTACTTATTGAATATTATTTATTTGCATTTCTATTACTACCTACCTAGTTTTACCATTTCTCTGCATTTCCCTTACTACTGACCTACTTTTACCTCACTATTATACTACTATAACATTATAAGACTTACTATGTTCTAACTATGTACTTAATACCTTATGTTTATTTACGCTTATGCCTGGGTCTGTCATAAAAAATTGTGAAATTTTGAATTTAATCCAGCTCAGTTGAAGGAACAGAGACAACTTCACAGAAGCTTACAAGCAACGCATTAAGAATTAAATCTCCGTGACTACTTTAGGTTCGATTCACGATCTTCCAGTAGTTGTTGATTGTACTTCCAGACTCTCATGTGGTGTCCAATCCACCATTCTTTCTTTGGTTTCGTCATCGATCCTGTTCTGCCTCAAGCATCTCCATAATTTTTCTTTTGACATCCGATCCGTAAATTTTTATAGTGCGACATAGATGCCAGTGTTGTTAAAAACCTGCAATTTTTGCAAACCCAAGCAACGGAAGTTCTTATATTCCATATGTCGAGAGGTCAGCAAACAGATATAATCAACATATTATGTAATGTTAGATCTGCAAGACGTTCTACCAGCCTGACTTATAACGCCGGAGTTGTTGTCAAATCACCGTCGCTTATTGCAGAATAACTCTACTGAAAATAATTTACAGATGACGTATGTCAAAACTTACCTTCGGCTGTTATAGGTTCCCACTTCTTTATTGAAAAACTTTATTACATAATAAATTCGTGTCTTGAGGAATAATCTTAGCAAACACTCATTGTTTGACGCTTCGCAACACTTATATTTGAAATTAGCTTTAAGTGTGTCATATAACTTGTTTTCAATATCTTTATCTGCTATTAAAGTTTCGAAATGTAGCACAAATGCATTATCAAGTTCCTCATATTCCTTTACGCAACTCTTTGAAGGTGTTAACACTTGGGCATTCTTTCATGATCAAGATAATTCACAAGCAAAATAAATATTCTAAACAATTTCACTTTCACACGATGTTCATTTCCTTGGAATTCTTTTATTGCAAGCAAGCAGCATAAATGCAACACAAACACTTCTGACCAGTTGCAGTGCTTGATCAGCTTGATCACGTCTGGCCATTCAGCACCCTCAAGGTAAAATTTCTTGACTTCTATTTAGTAAATTCATGAAAAAAATATTTCCCAGGGAGGAAAATGTTGCATGCTAAGCTTTTTCAAAGGATTTAGCTAAGTTAGAATAAGATCGCAGGTAAGAGGTTTATGTTATAAAAAAAAGTGTATTGATTGAATAAAGTGAGTTGCGTTGAGTATTTTGGAAGAGAGAAGCCTTTTTTCTTGTCTCTTGGTGAGGCTGCCAAGAGCATAACAATCCAAAACAACTGGAGTATCAGTACAAGCACTGTTTGCTCCCACAGCAAAATCACGGTACAGCACCGTTGATTTGATTCATACCAAAATAAGCATTTTGGTAAACTTCGTCATCCCAACATAGCGAGTATTAGTACAAGCACTAATTACTCTATCAACAAGATCACGGTTCAAGCACCATTGGGCCTCTCCAAAGATCGACGCATACAAGTCGAAGGCAAAAGAGTCTTGGCTAATCATTTCGTGACCCCGACGTGATCTGTTCACGCCAAGTATCAGAATTCAGCAACATAGACAAGAAGATTCATTCAGCTTTCTCTTGATCAAGATGCACCTGGAAGAACTAGCGCTACGTCAAACAGAGACAGGTGGCGAAATTGAACGATTAATCACCCGCAAGAAGAAAAGGCTTATTATGCTACATGAATTATGGAAGGACTTCGAAGAGACGGACAACATTATCCGCGTAAGCCATGAGAACAGGCTTGATCACCCCTACTTCAAGCAGAATTATTACGACGCCATTTACCAGGGGTACGAAAAATTAAGACAAAAGATAGTGAGCATGCAAGAGGCAGGCGAACCAGCAATTTTTGAAAATGCGGCGATTGATGCAGAGCAAGACACTGCTCAAGGTGGAATCAACACAGCGAAAGAAAAGTCCACGGGCAAGGCATGTGTAGAAGACAATTTTCCCGTTGCACCACCACCTGAAAATATTACCGGATTTGGGGCCTATCCTAAGACAAAGGGCACCCTACCGTCAACCATGTCACCCGTGAGCCTAGCACAAGATGCAACTGAAGCAAATTCACTCATTCGAAGACAACATTCCATTATGAATATTTGCGAAGGCTTCTTTCGAGTCTCCAAATACGATGTCAGACTCAAGCAATACATTTTTATCAAGTGAAGATACACGCTATCCAAAATTATTGGAGTGAGATCCAAAGCATTCACTCCCAAATATTGGAGCAAATAAACGATAACAGCAGCATGGGATACCATATTGAGACATACTTCAACTTAGGAGAAGAGGTTCCACAGGAACTCATTCGATTGCATGAATTGATGGGTCAATCGACGCCAATTCTCTCCAGAAGGCCAAGCATGCCTGCACCTATCAATGCTCACAACAACATGGTCATAATACCACAGATAACCCTCCCTACATTTGATGGAGACTATCTGAGGTGGAGAAAATACAGAGATCTCTTCACAGATTTGGTGCATAACCAACACATCAATAATTGTCAAAAGATGTGGTACTTGAAGACCAGTCTTTCCGGAGAAGCCGAAAAACTTATCAGGCATCTCACAACGACCGAAAAAAATTACACAGCGGCGTGGAAAATAATCAACGATCGATTCGAAAACACGAGATTATTAGTCAACGCTTTGCTCAGCAAATTGTTATCCCAATCAGCCACTTCCATAGAGAACGCATCAGCCATCAAAACTCTTCACGACACAACTCAAGAGTGTCTTCTTGCGTTAGAGAACTTATGAGTACATACGGAACAATGGGATCCGCTTTTACTGTACATATTAATCAAATAATTAGACAAGAGCAGACATGCATTTTCGGAATAGTCGCTGGCTCAACCTAGAACACTGCAGCAACTAAAGACATATATGCAGTTTCTGGAAATGCGATTTTAATCATTAGTAGCATTAGGAATCAATGGAAGGCCTACAGAAGATAAGAAGTCTCACATTCAGAGGGCCGTCAGATCAACAGTTGACTCGGGATCAGTCTGCCCAGCATGCAAAAATACTCATAAGCTTTTTGCCTGCCAGAAGTTTCTAGAAATGACACCACCTCAGAGGATAAGTCTAGTCAAAAGATCCAGCATTTGCTTCAATTGTTTAAGGCCTGGCCACACCTCGGAGGCCTGTATATCAGGGTCATGGAAAAAGTGTTCTCGTCATCCCAGTACGCTACTACACATTTCAGCCGTTCAAGGAGTACGAGGCAAACACAACCAGGACTCGCGACTTAAAAGGCAGGAGGCTTCGGCAGTTATCCAGACTGCTGCTCAAGTCAACGTCAATCAACAGACAGACCCAAAGATCAGGGGATATACACTTCTTAGCACTGCCTTAGTAAAGATATCAGATGGCACTCGAATCACCACCAAATGCAGGGCCATCCATGACTCGGGATCACAGATTAATTGGATTACCGAAAGGATGGTAAAGAAATTGCAACTGACAATGACTCCTGAACTCTTGTGCATTGAAGGCATAGGAAGCAGCTAAGTCAACGCAGAGTGAGCATCCTTCTACCGTCAAGGATAAATGGCTTCACGTCAACACTAGAAGCTCATGTACTACCACGAATAATATCGTCACAACCCTCTCAAGCAATAGACATCGCAACATGGTCCATTCCAAACAACATCCAACTAGCCGATCCTCACTTCATTCATCCAGATTCAATAGACTTGTTGATTGGAGCCGAACTCTACTATTATCTGTTGTCAGTTGGGCAGATAAAACTGGGAGACGAACTGCCAATCCTGCAAAACACCGTCTTCGGGTGGACAGCAGCTGGAAAAACATATAGTTCAGGTCAAGTTAAAGTGGCATCTTGCGGAATATGCAATGAAGAAGAGTTAGATCATCAAATTGAGAAATTCTGGAAGTTAGAAGAGCCGTCAGCTTCCAAAAACAATTTCATCGCCAGTGAGGAACGTTGTGAAAATCATTTCAACTCATTAACTAGACGAGACTGCGACGGTCGATTCGTTGTCAGAATACCATTTATCAATGAGCCCGGCGCATTAGGGGAATCCAAGGACATAGCTTTTCAGCGATTATTAGCCCTAGAAAGAAGACTCTACCGATACCTGGAGTTGAGAGAGAACCAATATATAAATCTTGAGCACATGAAAGAAGTAAACTTCAACGAGATCCATCATCACCCCCATTACTTCATGCCTCATCATAGCGTCATCAATCCCAATAGCAGTTGCACTAAGTTGAGAGTTGTATTTGACGCCTGGGCCAAAACAGCGTCCAACATTTCTCTGAACGACATACTGTCAAACGGGCCGACCATCCAGGACGACGTCTTCGCAATTCTATTAAGGTTTCGCATGCCCCGATTTGTATTCACGGCCGATATAGAGAAAATGTATCGACAAGTGAGAGTCGATGAAGCTGACTAGAAATATCAATTAATTTGGTGGAGGAAAGATTCCAATCAAAAATTGAAGTGTTTTCAACTGTGCACTGTCACGCGCGGAACAACTTGCGCTCCTTATTTGGCGACAAAATGTCTTCAAAAATTGGCATTTAAGGAGACGGAAAATCACCCTATGGGGGTCGCTGTTCTTGCACGCGACTTTTATGTTGATGATGTATTCACGGGCTCAGACAACCTCGCCGCCACTCTCGAAATGCAGCTTCAACTTAACCAAATCTTGGCTTCAGCACGTTTTAAATTGAGGAAATGGTGCGCAAATCACCTTCAGCTGCTTGAAGGCATTCCAGAAAGCAACAAGGAACTACAATTAGACTTTTCAAACAACTCCGAAGACAACATTAAGGTCATCGGATGAATTTGTGATCAAAACAGCTTGGAATGAGAGGGGAAATGTTACCAAACGCACAGCCTTATCCGACATTGCCCATATATTTGACCCGTTAGATATAATGGGTCCAGTCATCGTAAACGCAATAATATTTCTGCAGAAATGGTAGGCAATGAAACTAGACTGGGATGCTGCCCTGTCACAAGAACTCCACTCCTCCTGGATTCAATATCGGGAAGGTCTAAAAAGCTAAAATAGCATCAAGTTTCCGAGACACGTATTCTCTCACAAAACATCGAAACTAATGCAACAACACATTTTTGCAGATGGCTCAGAAAAGGCCTACGGTGCAGCGGCTTATGTAAAGTCAGTAGACAGACACAATATCATAACAGTAAGATTTATTGTGCTCAAAGTCAAGAGTGCACAATTAGCTAATCGAATCAAAAGAGATCTAAATTTAAAGGATGAGATTATACACTTCTAGACAGATTCGGAAATCGTCCTCGCACTGATAAGTTCATCATCTTCCTCACTTCACACTTTTGTGGCTAATCGAGTGGCTGCAATCCAGCGACTTTCCGGGCCGTAGCAATGGCGTCATGTCAGCCCAAAACATAACCCGGCCGACACTCTATCTAGAGGCATAAGCCCAGAAGGGTTGTGTACATGCAACCTGTGGTTTTATTGACCGCTTTTCCTTCATGGCATCGAAGAAATATGGCGAAATCCTTATACAAAGAAGCAACTTGACAACGATCCAGAGAGACGGCGTTGCACTGCAACAACAATAACCGCAGACGACTAGGAGCACTTTATTAATTCAATTAATCATCAAAATTTCTTTTTTAAGCTTCAGAGAATCACAGCATACATTCTTCGATTCACGGCACATGCGAGACAGCCTAACCAAGGAACAACAAAAACTGTCTCACTCAGCCCAGAGGAACTTGATGAAGCAGAAACTATCATCATAAAACTAATGCAGAAACAAGAATTCAAAGAGGACTTCCAACACCTGGAGCAGTTGGGAGAAGTAGCCCGAAACAGTTCACTCATCAGCCTCAGACAGTCTATCGACGAAAAAGGAATCATTAGAGTGGGGGGAAGATTGGAAGCATCTCAGTTGTCATACAAGCATCCAGTGTTGTTGCCACCGTCACACCAGTTCACTAAATTATTTATCAATGACATTCACAAATCGAATTATCACGTGGGACCCCAGGCCTTGCTATCAATAACCAGGAAGAAATTCTGGCCTCTGAAAGGCAAAACACTTGCACGCTCAGTAGTTCAGCACTGTGTTCAGTGTGCCAAAGCCAAGCCAACATTTTTGTCAAAACTAATGAGGAGCTTACCTCCAGATAGAGCACAACCAGCACGCCAGCACGAAGAGGTCAGTGCAAGACCATATACGGCTACAACGCCACCAACTTCGTGGGCACCAAGAATTAACTTGAGGAAGTGAAAGACATAATTGCTTCCAATAAAGAAAGAGAAACCATAATTACGGCTTACAGCTCAAAAGGGATCAACTTTCGTTTCATCCCCTCTAGGGCTCCGCATTTTGGTGGACTCTAGGAAGCGGGCGTGAAATCAGCTAAAAACCTTCTACAGAAAGAACTAGCAGCCGCATCGCTCACCTATGAAGAGCGGGAAACTATCATCATATAAATTGAAGCAATTCTAAATTCCAGACCAATAACTGCAATGTCGTCAGATCCCAACGATTTAACAGCCTTAACACCCGGGCACTTCCTCATTGGCGAACCATTGACCAATTCAATCGATCCCGGAGCACAACTTCAGAATGTAATTTTGCTGGCGCGTTGGATATTTGTGTCGTACATCAAAAATCAGTTCTGGCAGCGGTGGTCCAATGAATATCTAAATCAGCTACAACACAGATATAAGTGGAAGCAGAAATGTCAGAATATTAGGGCTGGAGATATGGTCATCATAAAAGAAGATAATACTCCTCCCTTAAAATGGCCACTAGAACGAGTGATCAATATTATAAAGGGGACCGACGGACTTGTTCGAGTAGCGGAACGCTTCGACGAGCCTTACACAGGTTAGCACCACTGCCTCTAGAGAAGGAGATCTCTGACAATAAAGTTGTGCCGTTCTTTTACCCAAAACAAGAAAGCAACACCGCTGAATTCTCCAGAAACGGGACCCGACATAACTCCAAAGAGGATGAAAATTTGACTAACAACCCTCGGAAGAAACAACGTCAGTCATTTGGCACTGCATTGGTCACGCTACTACTAACATGCCTAATCTTACCGACAGCCGAGGGACCGCCAGTCACAATAACGCCCTTCAAATCTCGACCTGGTATATACTTTGAAAATCTGCGAGTGACCAACATTATTTCCAGCGAATAGCATCTCATCGCGTATTATGAATTGGAGCCTTACTGGAAGGAGTTTTCTGCCTTTAGCAACTGCATTAAACAACTGGACCACCTATGTAATTTTATCGATGAAGGAGAACCATGCCTTCGAACAACTAATCAATTCAAACACCTTTATGAAGAGCTACCCATGGGGAACGAATTTCTAACAACTCCCATTGACAGAAAACGCTCGAAGAGAGGAGTCCTAAACATCGTGGGCAACTTAGCAAACACTCTCTTGGGGGTGCTTGACTCAGAATGCGCAGAGAAAATGTCCCAAACCATCGAAAACATCAATACAAATGAGCACTTCCTCATCGACCTCATAAAAAATCAAACATCAATCATAGATGCAACAACAAACATCATGAAAATTGAAGGAGGAACAATAAGCAAGCAACTCCACGAACTCGAACTCCACATCGATCAGATCAATAAGGCAATTAATGGCATCAGAGAAAAGATGTTTCCAGAAAGGCTGAACCACTTGTTCATTTCAGAAGGAATTCAAACTATGTTAACAGGATCGAATGTCCTCAGAATTCAAGATTCTATAGTGGATGTGCTCATCCACACTCATCAAGGTTAAATCAGCCCAGGCTTGATCTATCCGGCGCAATTGCAAGGGGAACCAGTGTACATAAAAAGCAATCTCCCCTCTTCATTGAGGCTCCCTACCTCACAAGATGAAGTATTGAAACAGTATCGTCTCATGAGAATCGAAGGCAGGGAAGTAGGCAGACACATCATCTTCAGAATAAGGCTCCCACTACTAACAATGGACGAATATGAACTATTTAAGCTGACACCGGTTCCAGTATTAGTCAACGATACTGCCATCGCCATAAGACCATCACATCCATATTTGATTATCAACTTGCATCGAGATTTGTATTACCCCCTCACAGAGCAAGAGTTGATGTTCTGCACTTCCATCATAGAAGAGAAACAATCTCTGCAGACAAACACATCCCACATACCATAAGCCTTATAAATCACCTACCTCAGCCTGACTCTTGCCAAATAATGAGGACAGAAAACGGACCACACTGGATCCAGCTCCACAATGCCAATCAGTGGATTTACGTCTTGGGTCAGAAAACCACAATCAACATTGTATGCGGCGACAACGTTATCGAAGAGACAATTTACGGTACCGGAATTCTAAAAATTCAGGAAGATTGTGTCATGAAACAACCGCTACTCACTATAAGAGGGCACAAAGTATTATAGTCAACATCAAGGATGTCCTACGTGCCTGCGAGCAACTTAACAGAAGTTGTAGTGCCAGAAAAGTTAGCCCCAGTACTTCGCTACACATCCCATTATCAGCCAGACTTAACCGAATTAGAATCTATCAAGAGGCAACTTGCATAGCTTCCCAGTGATCTACCAGGAAGAGTTTACGCTCACGACACACATCAATTTGCGACCAGCTATGCCGGAATTTTCCTCATCATAACCGTCATCATCTACCTACTTTGGAGATGCCGCCCTACGACTAACCAGCCAAGGTGTAAAGGCGCAAGCGGAGAATAACCGACCAAACAATTCTATTGAAGATGAACGATTCACGGTAAAATATGAGGTTTAGTACGCTAATTAGTTTTAACCAATGTTGCAAATAAGTTAACTAGGCGGTAGCATATTCTAAACTTCTGTAAGTGTATCAAGGTCATACACATCTTGTTATAAATCAATTAGGCGTAGTTAAAAAGTAATAAACACATGCAAGGTTTTCCTTTCTCCAATTTTGTTGTTCACATTGTTATTCAAAACCTTTCGGTTGAATTGTTATTCAACGCGGGGGAGAATGTTAGCATTTGGGCATTCTTTCATGATCCAGATATTTCACAAGCAAAATAAATATTCTAAACAATTTCACTTTCTCACGATGGTCATTTCCTTGGAATTCTTTTATTGCAAACAAGCAGCATAAAAATCCAAAACAACTGGACTATCAGTACAATCACTGTATGCTCCCACAGCAAAATCACGGTACAAGCACCGTTGATTTGATTCATACCAAAATAAGCATTTTGGTAATCTTCGTCATCCCAACATAGCGAGTATTAGTACCAAGCACTAATTACTCTATCAACAAGACCACGGTTCAAGCACCGTTGGTCCTCTCTAAAGATCGACGCATACAAGTCAAGGCAAAAGAGTCTTGGCTCATCAGAAGGGTTTTGTAAATAACCATTATCATAGGTTTTAAATTCTACAAAAATACTGTTGACTTTTTCTTCACTCAACACAACTTCAGTGCAACTTCTTCGCCAAATTCCACATCCTTAAAATCACAGTTTATTATGAGACTGCGACATTTCGTGTGTTTTCTAGCAAATTAATGAGTGTCCTGTTAATTGGTGGCAATTGCAAAACTTGTTTGTTCTCACAGTTCGCAGATTTTGAAACTTGCAAGAACTTTATGCTGAATATTTTTTTAAAAGAAAAAGCAAATTGGCGACAAGTTGGGTTGGGATTATTACCGCCTCATCGATGGATCATCGCAAACCCATTTTCCAATCCGTCCTGGCTTAAGCGCTGGGAAGAACATACTCAACTCCTTCTGCTTTCAAATTTGCTTGCAGCTTGAGAAGGCCGGACATTGAAATTCGCCATCCCATGACAAATTTTACAGCATTTTTAACGTCCTTATTGTCTTTGTTAATTATCCTGAGTCCTTTGAAACATTTCTGCAGTGCCTTTAAATGCTCCAACTGCTTTCCTCTTCCGTATAGAGGGCGTTTAAGCTCCTTAGCTTCAGACAACTTAGATGAATTGAAAATATCAAAAAGATCGTCAAATTTTTCTAAAAGCTCTGCTGTAGTTCATGATCCATGGTTGTTGCTTGCTTGTGTATATAAAACAATTGCCCCTGTAAAACTTACAACTTCAGTGGCGTATTTTACCCGCATTTTTTGGAAATTGTTTGGTTGAAGGTGGTTTGAACTCAATTTAGGAGCTAATTTGTGATTATGTTTGTCATCCCATTCAGCAAAACGGCGAATATCTATCCATTTCGATGTTTTATTATGATCGAATATGTTGTCTTTTGTCATTAAATTGATTCTTAAACTTTTGCCTATGTGAGGAGGATCAAAAACGAAAAAAATATTTCTTTCCGATTATTTGCCTTGAATGAGGGCAATGTAGGAACGATTTGCAATAATTTCGCTAATCCAACGAAATTGGATCCTTGATCGTACACAACGCCTTTGGGGTCGAAACCAAACGATTGTAGCTTGTCTCTAGCCTCAAACAGTAATGCCTTTACTTCAGCTGTTCGGCAATTTGAAGAAATAAAAACATATCTTACAAAGTGTCTATAGTTGTGAGTTATTCCTTTTGCCATTAAAACAAATGCATTTTTTGCCACCAAGTTCTTCTTTTCAATGCCAAGCCGATAATTTCGCCCTTTGCACTGTCATAAAACAAATTTTCTTTAATCGACAGTTAATCGAAACATAACATACGCTTTATAGCCATGTGTGGCAGTCCTTCAGTTTTCTATTTAAATGCCTCAAAATAAATGTTATGTAGACCGGAACTTGAACGCCAATTTGCAACATATTTGATATCTAGATAAAAGAAGTCTATAAGCAGCTGGCGCCAAAAAATATATGCTTAAAGCAAACTGCTTCAGTTCATGCGTGTTTTTTCTATTAAAATTGCTAATATGGGAATCAACAAGTGATGCCACATCTTTTGGAAGATATTCTTGTGCCTCGCCGACGAATCCTCCGATCTTTTCCGATCTCTCACAAGCTCCTTTATGATACTATGTTTTTCCTTTGAATGCTTCTGAATTTCTCTAATCTTAGCATTTAATTTCCTTTTCCGGGGAGAATTCTCGGATAGTCCTGTTTCCGTTTGTGTACTGGAAATTGCTTGTTATTTGGCATTATTAGTTTGGGTAAATGGAGTTGTTCTTGCGTTTTTGGGTGAAGGAATGTCTTCTTCCTCAGCTTTCCATACAATTTTTCTCTTTGCTACAAGCTTCTGCGAAGTTTTTTGGATTACCGCTGAATTTGAAATTTTGACGTCAGAGAGAATTTGAAATTTAGGCCTACAACTATTTCTGGGAATCTCAGATCCTAACAATAATTCTTTCCTATTTTCCTTGCACTCATTTGGATCCTACGTAATATGTGATTGAACGAAAAAAACGACACAAAAAAATTATTAAAAAAAAAAGAATAATGATGTGTGAAAAAAGTTAAAGAAAGATAGTGATGAAAGATGAAAACATAAACGGGTACAGAGAAGAAAACGAAAAAGAAGTTGGTATCGTTACCACCTCAAGATAGAGAAGAGGTTACGTTAATTTTCTCCATAAAATATCGAAATAATTTCACATTAGAACGGATATGTTCTGTTGGAATTGCCTCTTTGTAATCTATGTCCACCCTTCGTTAATATTTCACTTGTGAATTGATTTCCGTATATCCTTATGTCCTTTCCGGCTTTGATGTCACTGGTTAAATCAGGCCGATCGATCCTCTGCAGCCATTTGGTAAGCCTGTAAAGTTCACTTAGTAATAATATCTTGATATATTTCTTCTTTACAATTAATCAAACGAAATGACATTGACCAAGAACATTGTCTCGTTGACATTTTGAAGAATCTGAGTAAAATTATTATATTACTATTATAATGGATCAAACATAATATTTCCATACTTAATCCTGAAACATTTTCGTTCTTTAATAGAACAATCAACTTAAAATTATTGCTTCCAATCACTCTCTCTCGAAGGAAGTTCTTAATGCAAAGGTCGACTGTGCACTGACAACGAGAGAAGTTGAAGAGGAAATACTTCTACAAGAACCGAACTACTTGCTGCTTGAAAGGTCCAACTCATTTACTTTCACAACTGCGCCATAGAAATAAATAAGATCCAGTATACAAGCAATCGCCACATTTAGATAACCCGTCATATTTATCCCAACCTTGTACAATAAAATAAATTATACTATCATTATAGAAAAACCCAGCCCCCAGGTGTTAAACGACTGGACAATAAGAAATACAGAATCCATTAGCTTATTAGGTACCCCAACGCGAGGATCCAGTATCCAGATATGTAGCTTAACAGGAATATCCATCATCATCATAGTCGTATACGCGGTGCTCAAATAAATACAAGAACATCTCAACAACAGTCTTGAGATTAGCAAACCTGACCCTGCACCTCTACCATATTTAGAACCAGGATGATTGATTATCCTATATGGAAGGAATCAATAGTAACGCCAATAGCTAAAATAAAAAAGTTAGCTAATTGTGAGGATTATCGACCAGTCAATTCGTTGCCGACATATGAAAAAGTATTGGAAAGGATAGTGTATAAGCAGCTCATAAAATATTTAGAGGCAAATGCACTTATAAACTCTAATCAGTTGGGCTTCAGACAGGAGCATTCCTGCGAAACAGCGCTTAATATGGTGATGGTAGATTGGAAAGGGCAGATAGCGTCAAGAAATAAAATCGCTTGCGTGTTCCTGGATTTTAAGAGTGCGTTCGAAACTGTTGATCATCAACTTTTACTACAAAAAATGTTTACATACGGAATAAGAGGTAAAGAATTGAGCTGGTTTACAGAATTTCTGACTGGGAGAACACAGAAAACGAAAGTGGGACAAGCAACATCGACAGAGGTATCGGTCGATATCGGGCTGCTGCAGGGTTCAGGGCTGAGACACTCATATTTTCGTTGTATATTAACGACGTTAGTAGAGTAGTAAAATATTCAAAGGTGGCACTCTCTTTGCAGACAACACACTAATATATATAGCAGGACAACACATTATCGAAGCGGAGAGATTGTTGCAAGAGGACCTCAGCGAACTTGGTGAATGACTTAAAGTAAATAAATTGAAGTTAAATGTATTTAAAACTAAGTCATTATTAATTAACGGTGAAGGTAATTTGAACCTAATGGTTGACGGAGCAGTAATAGAATCTGTGAAAGAAATAAAATATCTTGGGATTGTTATTGATAAGGGTATGAAATTTGCAAAACATATTGAATATATCAATAAAAAATTGACCTCCTAAGATGAATTAGAGGAAACCTATCAACTTATACGGCGATCAATGCATATAACACTATTGTGAGACCCCACTTCGAATATTGGTACACCATTATTTTCATGGGCGGCCAGCAAATGTTGCAAACACTACAGACCTTACAGAATATAGCAATACGAATTATTCTCAGATGTAGCAGATATAAAGCTATTATATTAATATTTGAGGCACTGAAATGGGTAAGTGTAAGAATAGCCGCAAACGTTTTTGTATTCATATTCAAAATAAGACACAACATGCTACCAGAGTATTTAACTGAACAAGTAAACTACGTGCGTGATAGCCAGCTATATGAACTGAGATCTGCAAATGACTTCAGACTGCCATCTTTTCGGAGTTCAGGAACTCAGAACAGCATAATGTTTAGAGGATTGCGTATGTTTAATGAGGTGCCAGATGTACTAAATTATGAAATAAATATTAGAAATTTCAAAAAGAATATTATATCGTACGTAAGAGAGAAAATGTAAATTATTGTTGTAAAAGTGGCTTTTCATAAGGTAATAAATTATTATTATTTTTATATTATTATTCAGTTATTGTTCCTGCTATGAACGTTCACACATCGCGTTTCATTCAGAGATTTAGTGGTTCAGATTTTAAAAAAACATGGTAAATTGAACCTTATGAGATTTAAATGTCCTTGTTGAAATTATATTAGTTAGTTAATTGTAATAGCATCCTTACAATATTAACGACCAGGAAAAGGATCAACTGTTCATCTTATCCGGTCATTGCTCCTACTATGTACGTTCACAGGTTGGGTTTATTTCATATTTTTACCGCTTTAAATCCGAAATACATGGTAAATTGAACTTTATGGGATTTTTATGTCCTTATCTAAATTATTTACGTTGGTCGATGTCAATGGAATCTCTACCGTATTAAGCACCAGGAACAAGGACAATTGATTATCCCATTCAGTTATTGTTCCTACTATGTACGGTCACACATCGCGTTTTATTTAGAAATTTAGTGGTTCAGATTTGAAAAAATCATGGTAAATTGAACCTTATACATGGTCGGACGTAGGACAGTAAAATAAAATGTTTAAAACTAATTTCATAGAATTTTATATTCTGAAGAACTTTTAGGTACAATATGCTATGTAATAAAAATCTCTATAAATACAAGTATAAATAAAATTATATCAAATATATTATTCAGTGATCTAGGCTCACCTGTTTTCTTCTTAAGGGAAATGGAAACGCGCTTGTCCTCTTTCTCAAAGACAATCCTTCACCGCGCACTTATATATTGTCTCCATAACGACGAAACAACACTAAAAGAGGACACCGAAAAAATAAGATTAATAATCGCCTTTAAAAAGGTGTCACGAAATTCCGTAAATATACAAAAGCGTCAAAAATAAAATTTATGGTAGCTTAAAAAAGGCGGCACAAATTTTACACCACGCAATTGACACATAAAGAATTAATTTAAATTCTTCTTCTTCTTTCCTTCAATTGTTCGCCGCATTTCGCAAATTGAAACTAAATAATTTTATCGTTCGGTGTGTTAGCGGATTTAGTTATCGTACACTCATTTCTGCCTACCTGATTGGTTCCCCCAAAAGAAACTTTGGTAGTATTCAATCAGCTGATTACAAGGCCAGTTATATTAATGGGTTAAGAAAGGGGAAAAACAAAGACTATTTCTCTCTTTCAGTTCCCCCAACGATTTTTGATATATAAAAAGCGTAATTCATTCTAAGAGCTAATAATTATAATATTATAATTATACGAATGCTTTGAGCATAGAATGTGCAATGACTTTCAGTTTTACATGAAATTTTCATTGATAACCGTTTTCCTCTGTTGAGTTTATTAATGTACTTCTAGTACTCTCATCTGAGCACCTTTTGATCTGGAACACGACACGGTAATTACACTACGTGCCGTCAAGATGATTGGGCGTTTTCCTTGACTGTCCCGAGATGGGTAGAGCAGCGACGCGTATGGAGCAGCTTACTAGCTTTACTCCCAGTACGGTTCAATGGAGCAGCTTATTAGCTTTACTCCTAGTATATGAGAACGGAGCAGCTTACTAGCTTTACTCCTAGGTACAGATGAATGGAGCAGCTTACTAGCTTTACTCCTAGGTACAGATGAATGGAGCAGCTTACTAGCTTTACTCCTAGGTACAGATGAATGGAGCAGCTTACTAGCTTTACTCCTGGGTAAGTGAAACAACTCGTGTTCTGACTAACTCACTTACTGACTTCTTTATTCCAAATCACAGTTTATTTATACATAATTCTTGACTTAATATTATTGCTTTTTCTTATACATTACGCTAAGTATAAGTACTTGTAATTTTAATTTCATCACGGCATTCGTATATACATAATTATTAACTTCCGTAGAGCGGTTCTTTATGGCGTTTACACATTAATTTCCGCAAAGTGTTTCTTTGTGGTATTCATAAATTAATTTCCGCAAAGCTTTTGCCGGTTTGTTGTTATTACATCACGGCATTCATTGCTTTCACATGTACATACATAAATACTTCCGCAGACCGTTCGCCGCTTTGCTGCTATTGTGACATCATCGTGAACCATTGTTTCGTTCACCTGAGTACTACCGCTGCTGGCGCAAGGTTATCAAATTGCATCGTGTGAATTCTTGCGCGCAGGGGATTGTGTCACTGCCTTCACTTGTTTCTTTATATGATTAAGAAATTGGTGTAGGTCAGTAGCGAGTGACTTGACTGAACTTGTAAATATGTTTGTAGATATATGTATGTTTATACTTGCAGCTGGGAATTGTAATTCCGCATGCAAAGATAATGCTGTAGGTATGTACATATCTACATGTTTGCATTTCTTTATTGATGCATGAATTTTAGAATTCTGCGTGAAGCGAAATCGGTTCAGAGATGCATGCATGTATGTATATACATGTTTAATCGATGCTCTGTATGTAACACCTCTTTCCTTTTGTAGATACAGTTTTTGTTGCATCTTTTACTTTTTAAAGCATACATCTGTTCATTTTCAACGGGTAGTCTCGTCAAAGTTGCCTAATGACAAGCTAAGAAGCTGGTGAGATTTCCGAGTGTTTTACATTTAAAATGCACACGGCAAGAAAAGGAAGAAAGAAAAAAAATCGAAAAAAAGTCAAACTCTCTTTAAAACTTATGAATAAAGACAAAAAATGTGAAAGCGCAAGTTGCATGCAACGACACAGAGTGGCAAATGTTTCATTTTCGTAAATAAAAAAGAAGGGGCGGAGTTTTCACGTTTTACTCTCATAAAATGTTCCCGGGCTTTTGTAAAACCGATGTTCATAAAATATTGACAATGTTTCGGTCACATGTTGTTGCTGTAAAATGAAACATATTGTTGCTGTAATCCTATGATATTTGAACAGCACGTGTTTCTGTTTACATTCGTTTTTCTATAAAGAGGTTAAGTGGGAGAACTAATGCTGGATTCTCTGATATTTTCGGGAAAAATGAGAGTTTCGTTTAAGAGGAATTTTACATCTCCTTTCAGCATCTGGGACAAAGCGAAATTTATCTTTTTCTTAAAAATAGGAGGTAAGGTGACCTGATGTACATTATTATAAATAGGTTGAAAGGATTTTGAGGGATTTAATAAGATTTTGTCGTTCGGGTAATCCTACGTTCTCTCGATTTTTGTTTTTAACTCGTTGTCTCAGTTGCACTACAATAATGCATAGCCAAGTTCTTTTGCCCCATTCATGCAAAAGACGAAAGTATATGAAATTACCTGTATCATTCTAAACAACATCAGAAATTTGCCAATTTTGCACTACAGCTTTACTTGTTATTAGGGTAACTTTGGTCTCGTTCTCATGTGGGAAACATGGTACGTTTTGTTCTTGTTACAATCGTTATTCGTTGTCCATACTGTTAATTAAATACCGGGTTGAAAACTTTCAAGTTGTTTGCAATTATTTATTCGTTATAATTTCTCGTGTTCACTATTATAATGAATATGAATAAAGACTCAAATTTTTTATCTTAAATAAACTAGCTATTAGCACTCCTATATCCACTCAAGCAGAACTCTAAAAACCAACTGATCTCCAACAATATACCGGTTAAATCGTGCGCCTGTACATACATACATTATCACTTATCAGTTAGCGATGAGAATGATAGTTGATAGAAAGATCATATCGAGCCCAATTTGTATTTTAATCAATTGCTCTATGTGTTATGTGTATATAAAATGCACAGGGGAACTCTACTTGGACTAGCATCAATACTTTGTGACAAATCATGCAATTGCATTTGTAATTGTTTGTTAGTTGCATATCGGTATGTGCTTTCTTCATGCGCTGTGTATAAATTAGGTACGTCACTGATGCAGTACAACAAGAAGGTACTCAGCCTGCTTGGCAGTGATAATAACTCATGCTACTTGATGTTACCTATTTATATGGATGTATGTACAGATCATTCAAATGGCGTGTGGAGATAGGAGATTAACAAAAAACAAAATTTCAATTAATCTCAAAATTTAGTGAATGCTATATAAACTATAAATAAAATATATATGAACTTATATTTAAAGACTAATTCAGTTTGAACCAACTAAACATGCCGGCCCCCTTGGAAATACATGGGGTATTTTCAACAACTTTGAATGTCGTCTACTGGCAATTGGAAGAGGTTGATAGTTGAACGTTTATATGTTCCAAATTGAGTCTTAACTTCTCCTACGCGTGACACGCCGGGAAATAATTTTATAACTCTTGCTAGGGGCCATTTAAGTGGTGGAGTATTGTCTTCCTTTATTATGACTAGCGAATCTATATCAAGCTGCCTTCCCTTGGTTGTCCATTTATAGCGCTGCTGGAGGTGATGAAGATAATCGTTAGACCACCGTTTCCAGAAAATTTGTTGAAGCTGCTGCATCCTGCGAAAACGATTCAAACGATTGATGGGTTCCTTGATTACATTTGGTTCTGGAAATGATGTCAGAGGTGCACCAACTAAAAAGTGACCTGGGGTTAGGGATTCCAAATCGTTGGGGTCTGATGAAAGAGGACTAATTGGCCTAGAATTTAGGACGGCTTCGACTTGTGTGATTATCGTACTGAGCTCCTCATATGTTAACGATGCATCAGTGAGAGTCCGCACCAGGTGATGTTTTGCAGCCTTAACGACAGCCTCCCAGAGATCGCCAAAGTGTGGAGATTTCGGAGGAATTGGTTTCCACTCTATACGATCTTCTTGACATAATTTGTGAATTAAGTGATGAAGATATTGAGATTCAAATAATTGTCGAAGCTCGGACAGTTGTGATCTTGAGCCAACAAAATTCGTGGCATTGTCGCAAAAAATTCGTTGACACAGACCTCTTCTGGATATGAAGCGTTTAAGAGCCACTATGAAGGCTTCGCTAGATAGATTACCAACAAGCTCCAGGTGTGTGGCTTTAGTTGTGAAGCAGACAAAAACTGCAACATATGCTTTCACAGGAGATCTGCCTCGAATTTGAAGATGAATTTTAAATGGTCCGCAGAAATCTATTCCAGTTGTCAGGAATGGTCGGCCAGGCTGGACCCGTTCCTTTGGCAAGTCACCCATTACATAACCGAGCCCTGAAGGTCTAGTTCTGTAGCATATTATACAGCGATGTACTATGCTTCGAGCAATATTTTTTCCATCAACCGAACAATATTTCTGCCTGCAAATATTTAAAAGTGTTTGAGGAGCAGCGTGTAAATGCTTTACATGTAAGTAGGACAATACCATGTCGCTGAAGTTATGATTTTTTGGGAGTAAAATTTGATGCTTGGAACCAAAAGACATTAAAGAATTTTTTAATCTGCCACCTACTCTTGTAATGCCTACTTCATCAATAAAAGGAGCTAAACTCTTTAATCGACTAGACCTTTCTAATTCCTTACCTTGAGATAAAGCCTTGAACTCTAATGGGAATGATAGCCGTTGCACATTTCTAATTAAACCGTACAATGCGCTCTATATTTCCTCATTAGATAGTTGGTCATATACTCTAGAGCTATTGAGTATTCGTGAATTGTTGATGAACTTGTAACAATAACCAATAATTCTCTGTAATTTTAAGATTGAATTGCTACGTCTAATTGAGGTTATTAAGTCTTCCATTGAAGGTGATGAAAGAAGACATACCCTTTATTTTCGTTTTTCAGGAACGTTTTCGAGTTGTGCTAGATCATTGTGAGCCCAGGTTTCTTCTGAAAAGTTTAGAAATTCTGGTCCATTGAATCATATGAGAGAGCTCTGAAGCGAATTGGGCAAGAGACCGCGTGTTAGTAAATCGGCAGGATTATTATTCGAGGAAATGTGATTCTATTGATGAACATGTGTAATTTCTTGGATTTTTGCCACACGATTTGCTACAAATGTATTGTGTAAGATGGGGATTTTAGCCATGATAAGACTATAGAAGAGTCAGTATAGTAATAAACCTTCAGATTGGTCCTCTCTAGTATACTTAATAACCGCTCGATTAATTCTGCCAGCAGCAAAGCTGCACACAGCTCTAGTCGAGGCAATGCTATTGATTTTACGGGTGCTTCTCTTGACTTGGAGCAAATTAGTCGTACTGATGTCTGACCAAAGGAGTCCATGCATCGTAAATAGCAGCAGGCTCCATATGCAGATTCACTGCTATCAGCAAACCCATGTAGTTGAACGGTCATTAAGCTTGTTAAGGGCATCAAATGCCTTGGAATCTTAAGAGAGTTCAATTCTGTTAATTGGTCTCTATAGGTACGCCATTTTGAGCAGAGTTGACTTGGGAGACCTTCATCCCATGAAAGCTTTAGTTTCCACAATTGTTGGAGAAATATTTTCCCAAGAACTATCACTGGACCGATAATTCCTAATGGATCAAACACTCGTGCAAGATCTGATACTATAGTCCGCTAGAAACTTTCTTTACATTGTGTATTACTACACTCTGTAGAGTAGGTGCAGCGGTTTTAATGACATGCTATATTATTGTTTAGATAATATATATGATAGTGATGTGGTGAAATGGTGCACAACTTTCCATTCCTCCATTATGTTGTGAATGGGTTTAGCATGGGCCAACCTGAACCAGACTTAGGATTGTGTGTAATATTCTATTTAGTAATAATTTATTAAATTTATTTCACTTAGCTTAACAAATTATTTATTGTTCATGGAAGGTTGTGTTAATGGTTAATCTTTTATGAAAGTTTGTATGTATGCTTAGTGTGGATTAGTGATATGTTTATGTTATGGATTATGGATTATGAATTATGGAATGGGAGTAGTGTATTGTAGTTGAATTATATTTTAGTTCGGGATATTAGCTTGTATTTGTTAGGTTGTAATTGAATCTGGTATAGTGACTAATTTTGCTGTGTTTAGTTTATTGTATTACCTTCCCGGTACTGGTAATTAATGTATAAGTGAAATCATATTCAACGGTTTGATTATGTTCGATGTTTAATATTAATTTGCTTGTTAGATGAATATAGGGATGCCGTTTAGGCTCCTACTGGGCTTTACCGGACGTTTCGCTCCAGCCACGGAGTCTTTTGAACGGTTTTGCTATAAAATGTGGTGAATTATCACATGTACATACATGTGTACAAAGGTAGGTGGGTATAATTGACTAATTTAAGAAATGATGTGATATGGTCTGAGATGTTTGTTAGATAGTTTACGTATTTCCGACTGATTATCCAGATTTCCTTCTTGGTGGATTAAACTTTTGATATGTGCAAGATATCTTATCAATTTTGAATCTATTTTAGTACAAAATGACTAATCGATTAACTATATTATTTGTTGTAATGATGTGATTATAAATTTTGCAAGGAGGAAATCTGTAATGTTATATGTTTAAGTTATTTGTTTTACAATTTCATACCAATTTTACTTAGTCAGCTAAAAATCCATGGTTTTGCAACATGTATTAATCAAATTCCAATGTTACTTTAGCAAAAGATTGCAACCCGATTACTACTATTGAACTGTTATTAATTGTCTGTATGTGATGATGTGATGGGTATACATATGATTGGAAATAGATATGAGTTGTTAATATTAGGTGTTGGTTTATTGGTAGGAAATTGTGTGGTGTGGTTAAACTTATTAATATGTTAAAGAATTATTGTATTAATTATTTATGTATTTTATTTATTTGATACATATGTTGTATTATGTTTGATTTATAACTATTAAATGTTGCATGTTAATTGTTTAATTTAATTTTGTTTGTGCATAGAAGATTGCTTATATTGGGTTTAGGTACTATGTTTGGTGTTTTAATTCTCTTCTGTTTTTAGTTCTTTCTAAACTGGTGCTTTAGTGATTTGATTATAGTTGGTGTTAAGTGTGTAGCGATATTGTTATCTGTAAGGTGTATTATTTCTTGTTTCTGATTACTCTTACTTTTACGTTTGGCATGAATATGTGCTGCTATATATTTGTCAGCTTTCCTATGATCTGCCATCTTGGTAATGATTGTTATGTTGTTATCAATATTATGTTGTAGTATATTGTTGTGTAGGTAGATTGGCTTGTTGGGTTTGAAGTATTTGAAAATAGTTGGTTCCCTAGTTTACTGGTGTGTGCAATGTATTGGGTATTACAGTTTGAACATTTTATTTGTATGATTCTGTACCAATGTGTTGGTTTGTTGGTGTATGCATCGTATTCAGTGTTTATTTTATATTTCTTGATTACTTTCCTTCGGTTATATTGGTTCCTTAATCTGTGTTCATGTTTATTATATATTACGGTTTTGAGGTTAGTTGAAATTTTATTAATTATGTTGGCTATATGTAGTGTTTTGTTATTGTAGTATGGTATTTTGATTATTCTGCGTCCATCAAATTTGTAGTTATGCTTAATTTCGTGCTCTTGTGATATGTTTAAGTTGGAGGTGTGGTTAAGTCTTATCATAAGTTTATTTATGTATGTTAGTACAATTTCATTTTTCTGCGGTGGTGTGTTATCTTTACTAATTGCGCGTCTGTAGCAATCAATAGCTATAGCATGTGGGTAGCTGTTATCCTCACTTTCTTTGTAAAACTCTTCTAGGATGGTATCTAGGAAAATTTCATCTGTTGCTATTATTGCATAGTTTATTCTTTCTGTTAAAGTGCTTGTTTTGATGTGTTTGGGGACATTTGAGTTGTAATTTATTAGTCTATTGGATGTATAGCTTTTTTTATTCCATATTGTAGTAATATTGTCTTCTAGGATTGTTACTATAATGAGATCTGAGTAATCTATGTATCCATTATTTTCTTTTTATATTGTTAATTTCATTTGTAGATTGTGTTCTAATGTTTGTATGATTAGGTCTATGTTAGACTCTTTGGCATATATTATGAAGTCATCCACATATATTCTTATGAACTCTACTCCCATATTTTGTAGTCCTCCGTACATTTTGTTTAATATGAAGTCAATGTAAACACTTGCATACTTGCCCGACGTTTTGCCTCCCATTGGCAGTCCTTTGGTTTGTTTGAATATTTGGTTATTTATTTTGAAATAGTTTGCTGTTCTTATATCAAATTCTATGAGTGTTATCAATGTTTCTATTTTGTATCTTTTGTTGATATGTTGTTCTGGTGGTTTTCTTAACATTTTCAATAGGTTTGTTATGTTAATGTTGTTGTACATGTCCACAAGATCTAGAGTATACATTGCATATCCAGTTTTTGGTTTTAAGTTTTTGACTTCATTGATAAATATATTTTTATTATTTATGTTTAAGTCCGTTTTGAATTGTGGTGCTGTTTTGATATAGTCTAAAGCTTTATTTATGTGTTTACCTATGATGGTGTTTATAGCAGTGGTTTTAGTTACAATAGGTCTCATTTTAAAGGTTTGTTTATGTAGTTTGATTACAGGGTACATGGTACTGATTTCATTTTTATAGTATATAATTTCTCTTAGGATTTTGTTGTCTTCTTTGCTAGGTGTAGTAGTATTTTCTTTACTTATTATAAATCCTTGTTGTTTTATTAATTTAATTTTAGCCTGTAGTGATAAGTCTAGAGATCTATGTATTCTAGGTATATTGGAGGAATTAATTGGTGTGTATAATCCATTATTTATTCCATTTTGTATCATGGTATCAATTAAGGTGTTGTATAGTACCTTGTACATTATTACAGTAACTTTACCTTTATCTGCTTCAAGGATTATTAGGTCTTTACTTTCTAGTATAAATAATTTTAAGTCCATTGTGGTGTTTAAGATAGTTTTCTCAATATTAGTGTATCTTTCTTTCTTGGTGTGTTAATGTATTTTATTATGTTTTTAGTGAGATCCAAAATTTTAGTGGTGTGTTGCATCGGGTATTGAGTTGTTATTATGTCTGCTATTTCTTCTGTTAAGTATAGAATGTCTGTGAGGTTTAGTTTTTGTCTGGGAATTACATATTTTGGTCCATAGGATAAAAGTGCTTCCATGTTGTGGCTGAGTTGGACTTTGGTGAGGTTTACTAAGCCTCCTTTGACTATTTTTAGTTGTATTTGATCCATAATGATCTGTAAAATATGTACTAAGTAGTATTGATACATATTGATCTGTAAAGTATATATGTATAAAGTGGCAATCGAGGTTATTATCATTTATTATGTGGTGTGGAGGGGTGGGGGGAGGGTTTTAGTGGATAGGATATGTGTATATGTTAGTTATGTGGTGTTGATTAGTATCAATTATGATGTTAATTAGTATCAAATATGATGATTATGAACAATTTCTGGTTTTATGATTATGGTTGTATGGTTTCATAATTAGATTTAGATTTGGAATAAATGGGTAGATTTTATATTTGTTGTGTATACATTTTGTACCAATCATAGTTTAAGTTGGGTTACCTCACCCTTACATTGAAATGGTTAGAATTGTTAAATTTGTTTACCCTCCCGGATCTATCCCCCTTTCCCGTCACACCAAACCAGCGAGACACCAGGAGAAAGCCACCATTCCACTTTTAACCAATGTCAAGCCAGGACCGTTAATGACAGGATTAGGTGATGCCCATTTTGCGGAGCGTTAAAGCATAAACTTTCTTTACATTGTGTATTACTACACTCTGTAGAGTAGGTGCAGCGGTTTTAATGACATGCTATATTATTGTTTAGATAATATATATGATAGTGATGTGGTGGAATGGTGCACAACTTTCCATTTCTCCATTATGTTGTGTATGGGTTTAGCATGGGCCAACCTGAACCAGACTTAGGATTGTGTGTAATATTCTATTCAGTAATAATTTATTTAATTTATTTCAGTTAGCTTAACAAATTATTTATTGTTCATGGACTCATAGTTGAAGGTTGTGTTAATGGTTAATCTTTTATGAAAGTTTGTATGTATGCTTAGTATGGAATAGTGATATGTTTATGTTAGGGATTATGGATTATGAATTATGGAATGGGAGTTGTGTATTGTAGTTGAATTATATTTTAGTTCGGGATATTAGCTTGTATTTGTTAGGTTGTAATTGAATCTGGTATAGTGACTAATTTTGCTGTGTTTAGTTTGTTGTATTACCTTCCCGGTACTGGTAATTAATGTATAAGTGGAATCATATTCAACGGTTTGATTATGTTCGATGTTTAATATTAATTTGCTTGTTAGATGCATTTAGGGATGCCGTTTAGGCTCCTACTGGGCTTTGCCGGACGTTTCGCTCCAGCCACGGAGTCTTTTCAACGGTTTTGCTATAAAATGTGGTGAATTATCAGATGTACATACATGTGTACAAAGGTAGGTGGGTATAATTAACTAA
Source organism: Dioctria linearis (assembly GCA_963930735.1). Classification (NCBI taxonomy): domain Eukaryota; kingdom Metazoa; phylum Arthropoda; class Insecta; order Diptera; family Asilidae; genus Dioctria; species Dioctria linearis. The sequence continues at coordinate 210,658,805 of OZ005740.1, forward strand.
TTTAAGAAATGATGTGATATGGTCTGAGATGTTTGTTAGATAGTTTACGTATTTCCAACTGATTATCCAGATTTCCTTCTTGGTGGATTAAACTTTTGATATGTGCAAGATATCTTATCAATTTTGAATCTATTTTAGTACAAAATGACTAATCGATTAACTATATTATTTGTTGTAATGATGTGATTATAAATTTTACAAGGAGGAAATCTGTAATGTTATATGTTTAAGTTATTTGTTTTAAAATTTCATACCAATTTTACTTAGTCAGCTAAAAATCCATGGTTTTGCAACAAGTATTAATCAAATTCCAATGTTAATTTAGCAAAAGATTGCAACCCGATTACTACTATTGAACTGTTATTAATTGTCTGTATGTGATGATGTGATGGGTATACATATGACTGGGAATAGATATGAGTTGTTAATATTAGGTGTTGGTTTATTGGTAGGAAATTGTGTGGTGTGGTTAAACTTATTAATATGTTAAAGAATTATTGTATTAATTATTTATGTATTTTATTTATTTGATACATATGTTGTATTATATTTGATTTATAACTATTAAATGTTGCATGTTAATTGTTTAATTTAATTTTGTTTGTGGATAGAAGATTGCTTATATTGGGTTTAGGTACTATGTTTGGTGTTTTAATTCTCTTCTGTTTTTAGTTCTTTCTAAACTGGTGCTTTAGTGATTTGATTATAGTTGGTGTTAAGTGTGTAGCGATATTGTTATCTGTAAGGTGTATTATTTCTTGTCTCTGATTACTCTTACTTTTACGTTTGGCATGAATATGTGCTGCTATATATTTGTCAGCTTTCCTATGATCTGCCATCTTCGTAATGATTATTATGTTGTTATCAATATTATGTTGTAGTATATTGTTGTGTAGGTAGATTGGCTTGTTGGGTTTGGAGTATTTGATAATAGTTGGTTCAATGCCTAGTTTACTGGTGTGTGCAATGTATTGGGTATTACAGTTTGCACATTTTATTTGTATGATTCTGTACCAATGTGATGGTTTGTTGGTGTATGCATTGTATTCAGTGTTTATTGTATATTTCTTGATTACTTTCCTTCGGTTATATTGGTTCCTGAATGTGTGTTCATGTTTATTATATATTACGGTGGTGAGGTTAGTTGAAATTTTATTAATTATGTTGGCTATATGTAGTGTTTTGTTATTGTAGTATGGTATTTTGATTATTCTGCGTCCATCAAATTTGTAGTTATGCTTAATTTCGTGCTCTGGTGATATGTTTAAGTTGGAGGTGTGGTTAAGTCTTATCATAAGTTTATTTATGTATGTTAGTACAATTTCATTTTTCTGCGGTGGTGTGTTATCTTTACTAATTGCGCGTCTGTAGCAATCAATAGCTATAGCATGTGGGTAGCTGTTATCCTCACTTTCTTTGTAAAACTCTTCTAGGATGGTATCTAGGAAAATTTCATCTGTTGCTATTATTGCATAGTTTATTCTTTCTGTTAAAGTGCTTGTTTTGATGTGTTTGGGGACATTTGAGTTGTAATTTATTAGTCTATTGGATGTATAGCTTTTTTTATTCCATATTGTAGTAATATTGTCTTCTAGGATTGTTACTATAATGAGATCTAAGTAATCTATGTATCCATTATTTTCTTTTTCTATTGTTAATTTCATCTGTAGATTGTGTTCTAATGTTTGTATGATTAGGTCTATGTTAGACTCTTTGGCATATATTATGAAGTCATCCACATATATTCTAATGAAATCTACTCCCATATTTTGTAGTCCTCCGTACATTTTGTTTAATATGAAGTCAATGTAAACACTTGCATACTTGCCCGACGTTTTGCCTCCCATTGGCAGTCCTTTGGTTTGTTTGAATATTTGGTTATTTATTTTGAAATAGTTTGCTGTTCTTATATCAAATTCTATGAGTGTTATCAATGTTTCTATTTTGTATCTTTTGTTGATATGTTGTTCTAGTGGTTTTCTTAACATTTTCAATAGGTTTGTTATGTTAATGTTGTTGTACATGTCCACAAGATCTAGAGTATACATTGCATATCCAGTTTTTGGTTTTAAGTTTTTGACTTCATTGATAAATATATTTTTATTATTTATGTTTAAGTCCGTTTTGAATTGTGGTGCTGTTTTGATATAGTCTAAAGCTTTATTTATGTGTTTACCTATGATGGTGTTTATAGCAGTGGTTTTAGTTACAATAGGTCTCATTTTAAAGGTTTCTTTATGTAGTTTGATTACAGGGTACATGGTACTGATTTCATTGTTATAGTGTATAATTTCTCTTAGGATTTTGTTGTCTTCTTTGCTAGGTGTAGTAGTATTTTCTTTACTTATTATAAATCCTTGTTGTTTTATTAATTTAATTTTAGCCTGTAGTGATAAGTCTAGAGATCTATGTATTCTAGGTATATTGGAGGAATTAATTGGTGTGTATAATCCATTATTTATTCCATTTTGTATCATGGTATCAATTAAGGTGTTGTATAGTACCTTGTACATTATTACAGTAACTTTACCTTTATCTGCTTCAAGGATTATTAGGTCTTTACTTTCTAGTATAAATAATTTTAAGTCCATTGTGGTGTTTAAGATAGTTTTCTCAATATTAGTGTATCTTTCTTTCTTGGTGTGTTAATGTATTTTATTATGTTTTTAGTGAGATCCAAAATTTTAGTGGTGTGTTGCATCGGGTATTGAGTTGTTATTATGTCTGCTATTTCTTCTGTTAAGTATAGAATGTCTGTGAGGTTTAGTTTTTGTCTGGGAATTACATATTTTGGTCCATAGGATAAAAGTGCTTCCATGTTGTGGCTGAGTTGGACTTTGGTGAGGTTTACTAAGCCTCCTTTGACTATTTTTAGTTGTATTTGATCCATAATGATCTGTAAAATATGTACTAAGTAGTATTGATACATATTGATCTGTAAAGTATATATGTATAAAGTGGCAATCGAGGTTATTATCATTTATTATGTGGTGTGGAGGGGTGGGGGGAGGGTTTTAGTGGATAGGATATGTGTATATGTTAGTTATGTGGTGTTGATTAGTATCAATTATGATGTTAATTAGTATCAAATATGATGATTATGAACAATTTCTGGTTTTATGATTATGGTTGTATGGTTTCATAATTAGATTTAGATTTGGAATAAATGGGTAGATTTTATATTTGTTGTGTATACATTTTGTACCAATCATAGTTTAAGTTGGGTTACCTCACCCTTACATTGAAATGGTTAGAATTGTTAAATTTGTTTACCCTCCCGGATCTATCCCCCTTTCCCGTCACACCAAACCAGCGAGACACCAGGAGAAAGCCACCATTCCACTTTTAACCAATGTCAAGCCAGGACCGTTAATGACAGGATTAGGTGATGCCCATTTTGCGGAGCGTTAAAGCATAAACTTTCTTTACATTGTGTATTACTACACTCTGTAGAGTAGGTGCAGCGGTTTTAATGACATGCTATATTATTGTTTAGATAATATATATGATAGTGATGTGGTGGAATGGTGCACAACTTTCCATTTCTCCATTATGTTGTGTATGGGTTTAGCATGGGCCAACCTGAACCAGACTTAGGATTGTGTGTAATATTCTATTCAGTAATAATTT